>CM051030.1:9040000-10392500 GCA_027627225.1 Congeria kusceri | reverse complement strand
TACCAAAATAAACACTTATTTAACCATAAACATTTAATTATTGTAAAATATAAATAAAACAAAAAATATGTCAACCCCAATAAAATGTTCTACGGTCGGGCATTATTTTAGGGTAGGTCGGGTAACCTGAAACAAACATATTTATAACGCCTAATATATAGAGGATATTTGTTGATTTCGGTGAATGATGGAATTTTATTTCACGAGTAGTTACAGTATAAAAAACATATTTTTACGTGTGGCTATGCCACAATTGAAAAAATAATGTTCTATGACCACGAGTGAAATAAAATTTGATCATTCACCGAAATCAACCAATTATCTTTTTATTGTATGCTTGTAGTAAAATATATCAACTAAAATACGTGAGATACGCATACACGTCACAAGTTCGTGTATTCTCTCATTGTACATGAAGTCATAAATGATTCCAAAAAGTGTCGCTCAGTGATGTGGTGGGATAAAAGTCATAAAGCATTTGTGTGCGTCGTTGTCGCTAAAATAATACTTTTGTTGAATTGTAAAATGTGTTTTCTGTAAACATATGTATGTAAATACTTTACATGTATATAAATTTCCCAAGGGAAGTAAACACTGGTAATTCTATGTTATTTATAGAAAATGGTCCGTTATGTTATATTTTCAGTGAAAATATCAAATTTTATATTTTCACAGTTCGTGCCAATGGAAATATTAGATTTTATTTCAATAATAAAAATATATATTTCGCCGAGAAGCATATACTAAATAGAGGATATTTGTAGATTTCGGTGTAAGATTGTATTTTATTTCAGGAGTGTTCATAGAAAATGATATTTTCACGAGTGGCGTATGAGTAATTTCTATTATCACGAGTGAAATAAAATACGATCTCACACCGAAATCAACACATTTTCTTTTTATTTTATGCTTTTTTTCCAACGTTTTTATTTTATTTTAATTGCTATCCAAATATAACGTCATTTCACAATTTTGAGCCTGGCATCGTTGACGACCCGTTGCTTTATTAAATCGTGAACTAGTGCAAAACAGTGAAAATTACCAGAGCGGTAGGTTGCAGTGTTTTAAAACAGTGAATTACCAATTTTATTTCACTGATAATTCTCTTCTCCTTTCGAGCAGCACCCTTTCCGTTTCGGATCCTCGATATGCCCCTTATGTGTACGTGTGAACGTAATAACAGCTTGTCTTTCAGATGTCGCAAAGAATAACTGGATACTTATTTGTCTGATCCTTGAAAACATAACTCGATGCTAATTTGTCTGATCCTTGAAAACCTTAACTCGATGCTAATTTGTCTGATCATTGAGCTTTCACTTTAGATTTATATGTCCCAAACTATGGGATTATATATATATTATATATACGTATTTAAAGGGAGTAAATACTAGGTAATTACGCTATTCTTAACATTAAATTATTTATTTTTATATGTGTCGTACATGTACATTTTGTCAATCTAGGAAAAAGTTCTGTTATTTACTTCCACTCATTTTTACTACAGCCATCTTTCGTATATGATATTCAATGTTTTGGCAATATTCTTTTCAGTACGCTAATAAATCTTTGACTTGACATAACATCATCGTGCCGAACATGTCAGAAAAAAACGTAACTCAATGCTATTTTGTTTTTCAATATAGAACAAAATAGGACATCTTCCTTCTAAATCCTATACCGTATTACGTGTTTGAATTGAGATTACTGCCAATCTTTGTTGATCCAACGAGCGATTTTCTATGTTATTTTCCGTGTCATTATTATATTAAAACATTATTAAACTATCAAGTTTGAGTCTCCCGGACCAACATAAGTGAGATAAATGAAGTTTAATGCAAATATATTAATATCGCCGAGCGGGACAAATCGCTCAATGGCGTAAAAGAGACCTAATCCGATCTATCCGGGAATAGCGACGATGATACAATCGATGCTGTTTGACAGGAAGCTAATCTTTTCTCACACATATTTGCGCCGGTTAAAGTCTTGCTTAAACCACAAATTCGTCACTCTATATGCATGGCATAATGTTCCACGGTACAATTTATTTCGGTGACACCGTATGGGCTTGCTGTCACCTTACGCCGTCTTTATGGTATCATACATGCATGTATTGTCTATAGCATCTCCATTGGGCATCTCCGTTTTATATTTGAACTAGTGCTAAAACTATTTAAAAAAAACAAACACACAAGCAAGATAAACTTAATTCCATCATGCGTCTGCTACATGCATTATTTTGCTAGTATTTATTTTGTGTATCACATTATATTTCATGTATAAATTCATGTAATATGTACATTGAGTCCATGATGGACGTGAATATGCACTGAGTGCAAAAATATTATTACTGGCCGAGTGCTGAAAGGAGAATATTCAGTTCAGATATTGTTATTTAATAAGTACTTGTGCCACAAACTTCTTTAAACGTAGTTCCTTAAAATATATGCCCATAGACTCAATTATTTCCGGTAAGTTAAATACTTAGTGCTTTATTTATTGCATATCCCACAAATGTGTCACAGCCTCTGCGTGACATGATGTTGCACGGTACAATTGTTTTCGGTGACATTAATGTATTGGGTTTCGCTGACACTCTAATGTCGACTTGGTGGCATAATATATGTTTAAACCATATTTCAGACAGTTTTCATTGTTTTGCGGTATTCAATAACTGTAATATCAGGACCCAGTTGCTCAAAACTTTAACGGACAATTAAGCTAACATTCGTTAACTTTTGGATGAGGTTTTTGATGTAAATTAAATGTTAAAAACTGATATGCTCAAATAATTGTCCAATGCTTCATAAGCGAGATGCTTGTAATATTAGTTTTATTTACATCTACAGTTTACAGGCCGTTAGCTTAACCGGCCGTTAAAGTTTTGAGCAACTGGGCCCAGATCGGTAAATGGTGGGCTGTGTCTAATATGCGAGCTTACCGGGCAATAAGTAGCGTGCAGTATATTGAAATTTAGTTATTATTTATATACGCACGCTAATTATTGCACGGTAAGATTTCACATTGGGTCGCATCACGTGACCTTGCGACAGCGCTACATTTGGAAACGACACAGATGTCAAGCATGTCAGACATCACATGAAGTCTAACTACTCATTGGGATAGGCATTGTAGACAGTTGCGATGTGATTGGTGAATATGGTATAAAACACTTGTAGCACCATTTGACCTCAATATGTTTATTATTTAATCTCGCCCCGCGGGCTCTTTAACTAACTAACATATTTCGGTCAAAGTGTGCTACAACTATTACATGTATTGTCTATGGCACCTCGGTTGGACATCTTCGGTTTTAATATGTACGAAAATGTATTACACTACTTCCATTTAGATCTACAATCTACCAATTTCATTAAAAGCATCTTCAGTCTGACGCTACTATACTATCCGAACTGTGAACAATTTTAGAGAGAGCGTTAGGTACACGTATTCATTTAAATGAGATTGTTTCATGAACGGAGATTTCATGCGTTGGTAAAAATCTGGCATTGCATTTTCGTTGGACCGTGTCGGTTTAAACGTTATGTTGTAAAAAGATGTTGTATGCCAAGGGTATTTTCTAAAACCCTTTTATAGGAGTTTATTAAATGGTAAAAAAGGGGCAAATGTTTTAGCATCTACGGTTTAAACCTTTCTTTGAAACAAAGTAGTTATGTAAATAAATCAATCCATTTAAGATGGCCAAATATTGAAAATAATTTTAGCAAAAAAATCTCAACTTCCGATTTTGGTATTTTTAAAACGAAATGTAAATTAATGTTAATATTGTTCTTTTCAAATACTTTCACTGTAATCATATAGTTTTATTAGTAGGAGTTTAGCCACCTGGCAGCTATGGAAATTGTAAACAGATCGGCCATCTGGCAATTGGCAAAAAGTTTCATCCATGCCTATGAAATTTACAATCACAGAAATATTTCGCCAGCTAAGTGAACAACCTGTAAACATGCGTGTGTACTTCGTTATCAACAGGTGCATCGATTTAGCGTAATTATAAATCATTCACAATCTAAACAACAAAGGCACACAGAACGTGACTGTTGAATGCTTTTTTATCATCCTGTTCATTGAATTGTACGCAGAACCTGTGAACTCGGCTCTGAATAATCTACTATCAGGCATAATCTGTCACTCCGAACACTCCGCTAATCCTTCGCACAGAAATGTTACTTTAACTAGATTTAGACAGTCTGTAAATTGTTGCAACAAGAAAATTAACTCACCCCCTGTCCAGATAGCCGCCATTGAAAGTTCATTATAAGTCCAATCGGTGCTGATAAGACATATCGGTCGCGATACTAATCGGTTTGGGCCAAAACACTTCTCTATCGGACGCCCTATTGACCGAAAGTGTATATCTCTAAAACGGAATTAACACTTCGACTGATGTTTGAAGTTTATCAAAATCGATTAAATCGCGCGAATTCCTTCAATTCTTCGGCAGGGATTAATATTATCAGACCAATTGTCGACCACAATGAAAGCTTACCCATTTCACACGCTTAACGTTGGTCGGTTTCTTTCCATGTAAATCCAACGTTTGCACTATGTCTTGTTTGCTATCCATACGGTATCACGTTAACACCATTGTATCATAGTTTTAAAAATTAACAACATATTTGCTATTCTGGAATCTTGGAGTAATTTGTTCAATGTCATGTCATGGTATCATGTTAACACCATTTTATCATAGTATTAAAAATTAACAACATATTTTCTATTCTGGGGTCTTGGAGTAATTGGTTTAATGTCATGTCACGGTATCACGTTAACACCATTTTATCATCGTTTTAAAAATAAGCAACATATTTGCTATTCTGTGGTCTTGGAGTTATTGGTTCAATTTCATGTCATGGTATCACCTTAATACCATTTTATACTGTTTTAAAAATTAACAACATATTTGCAATTCTGGGATCTTGGAGTAATTGGTTCAATGTCATTTCTGTCCATGTGAATTTCTTCTAATTACTCCTAGTCGTTTTTGTATCGGGTTTGATATGACTCAAAAGAGAATAACACAACATACCATCCAGAAAATTCTTTGATTTTGTTCTTCATTTATATTGATTGGTTGGTTTATTTAAATTAAAACGTTCAAAAATGTTGTTGGATTTGAAGTTAAAATGCGATATCTGTTATGTTGTTGTTGCTGCTGTTTTGTGGTCGTGTTTTTGTTGTTTTGTAGTGGGTTTTTTTTTTGGTTTTTTAGGCTTTTTCCTTTTTTGCTTTTTAGTATATATTTAATAGCTTTGAATTGTCCCAAATAACGCCAATGAGCCAGCTCTCCTATACCGTTGTAATTCTGTTACAACTTCGTGATCTATACCAAATGTCAACTGCTCAAAACCCAATGAGCCAACTTGAAAGCTGGACATGCGTATTGCTTTTTTAACTTTTATTTATGCCAGTTTAGTCGAAAACAAATTGTTCAAGCATACCGTCTTGGTCTTTCTCTTTTTTTCTTTTCAATTACTAATTGATCCCGAGATAGGAGCTTGCGTAGGATGTTTCTCAATGTTTAATGACAATAAACAGACTCTTAATTCTGAACCAAAAAACATTTCCAGTTTTACTAATTAGTAATTAACAACATGATGTCAATAATTTCATACTGGTTATTATGACAATCATTACATAAGTGTATTTTGGTATTTGTTTTATTAGTTAATAGCCACATTTAGCAACGTAATTAAGATGTGTAATTATTTTGCAACGTAATTAAGATGTGTAATTATTTTGCAACGTAATTAAGATGTGTTATTATTAATGACACAATTACGTTGCTAAATGTGGCTTTCAACTAATAAAAGAATAATTACACGTCTTAATTACGTTGCTAAATGTGGCTTATAACTAAAAAAACATTATTATCAAAATACACTTATGTGATGATTGTCATAATAACCAGTATGAAATTATTCACATCATGTTATTAAACACTTTGAATGACACACTGTGGAGTGAGTTTCTTACAGCAACGAAGTTAAAACAACTACTCTATAGCATCATGTACAACTATTTCTCCCTGGATCTCAAATAAATCGCATAATGATCCGGTCGCCTTCTGGTCTCTAATTAAATCGCTTGGTTTGCTCTCACAGCCGCCACGCGTGCGACAATGCGAGCTATTCAATTGGAAACAAATGCGACGGCAGCGGACCCCTTTCTTCGCCAAAACGGGGCGATGTTAACAAATATTTGCTCGCCGGGCCCCGCTAATTAATTGAAGACATTTTCTAGAGTGGCTGCGAATTGTCATAGAAGAGTGCTCGTTTCCAAGAGCAAATCTTGAAGACACTCTTTAGAGTTTTATGATTAATCGAAAGAAATCAGCCTGTCAGGATCACGGCCTGTTCCGCTAATTCTATTTATTTCGCGAAATAATGCGACTATTTGCCAACAACATATCTCTGGCAACATTAAATTATATCCACTTAACTGATTGGGTGCCCGCATCTCGGTCAATTTCCGAGCACATAATTGCGGTAATGTCTTCGAGGAACCTGTAATAATATTCGGACAATTTGGCGATGTTTGCTGCCGAAGCCGACTGTATAAGACCTACACCAAATCATACTGTGAATCCGTCATATGTGTGCACGTATGTGACTACATTAACAAAATTAGTGGATAAAATGTAATGCTCTGACAATGTTGCTGTTGTTTTTTTTATCATAATTGTTGTCAAACTTGAAAAACGCATTGTTCCTGTTGTTTTTATTTAATGCCAACGTAAAACCATTTACCTTTTGTGACAATGTACCTATAATAAACACTCCAAAATGTGCTTTAACCACGTATTTTTTCTATTCCCGTTGTATTAATCATGAATTTAGCCTTCTCAGATATTCCCTACTATCTTGAAAGAAAATCCTATTCATACATAGAACAGATATTCAGTTTTAAAACCTATCCCATTTTGCAAATATAACATTTATAATTAAAGACATAAATAAATACATGGACAGTGAAATAAGGTTAAAATACTGAATTAATTAAATCTTGATTTTTATTACAATTCATGTTGTGATTTTATTACTTACAAAGTGAGACCAAAATTTGTTAAATTTGTCATAAAACATGTTTGAATTTCTATCTAACCATTACACGCTCAAAAAGCGAACTCGAAAGGCGTAAATCAAGCATTTCAACAAATGCAATTACCCGTTTGATTGGCAAATACCAAGGCGCTGAATGCAGAATTCCAAAAAGTCCTTCTCATAAGCTACGAATGAAGCCATTTATATTTATCTTATTGAAATAAGACACATTGAAATAGATTATTTAATAACAAACACTCTCGAGATAGACCCTGGATACTGCACGACCAGTGAAATATGTTTAATAACCTCTTCAGGGGTTGAGATAATAATGAAACGGTCATATCGGCTAATGAATGCACGGCGAATCAATCAGCGACTCAAATGTGTTTGGAACTTATTTAAAATGTGTTTATTTTCAAAGACTTATCAGCGGTCCGATAGACCAATTGTGTGTTATCACTTGGCTCACTAAAACGATGTTAAGATTTTAATTTTAGTTCTTCACATATCACGGTGACGCACTACAGTATCTCCAACGGTTACCAAGCACGACATCTGTTGCCTCTTACTTTAATTAATGACAGATTTATACAAATTCATTTGTTGACTTTGTCGTTCTAATCATTCCTTATACAAATCTTTTACGTTTCTTATCGTCTAATTTCTTGATTGTCGATTAGCGTTCAGAAACCGTTCAATTAAAACTCAATAAAAAAAATGTAATTGTCAGTGTCGTACCTAAAGTTATCGCCCGATTAACACTTTCTGGTCGACGTTAGCAAAGAATTTGATACATACGGCAGGATTGGAATGCATTCGCAAATACGTTCTTTGTAAATTTAACAGATTAATTACCGATCTGATGTAATTTAGTATGAAAATAACCTAACTTGGTTATATACTTCCATAAATGTTCCTCTTAAGCGGTTTTAAATTGCGGGCCTCCAGCAAGGTTCAGCGATACAAGCAAATGTATTCAATATTAATTGTTTGAATCGAAATGACTGAATTGACGTCATTGGGTTATTGTAATATACAAAGCATTGACTATTCCTAACTGTCACAACATAAACATACATTTGAACTTCCTTATTTGTGTTTAATGAAGTAAAAATTGTTTCATCATTTCTAATTTTAAGCGTCCTTTCTAAGTAACAGGTCACTTGTAACTGACCAATATTCGTTTACAATAACACGAAAATAATGGATTGACTTATTTGTAATTATTTTGTTAAATTCCAGATGTTCTTCAATATTGTCATATGTTCAGTCTTCAGAGGCTGTCAGCGGTAGAGTCAATTCTTATGGCTTTGCGCCGTGTAGTTTTTGGCAATTGGTCACTTGCCATAAAAAAAAAAGACCTCGGGCTGCTAATAAGAGTTCTCTCCTGCTGTCGCAGCTGGAGTTCCACTTTGTTTATATTTACTACATGAACATAAATTATTAAAGCAATCGTTCGTACAAGTATTTATGTCAGCTTTATAAGAGCTTCTAATTCATCTAGAATAATCATTCCAATGTAAGTTCCGGTACCATAAAATAAATTTGAAATCGTTAAGACCAATCGATTGCAAGCACAATCGAAGTCTATGCTGCTTACATACTACATATACAATTATTGTTGAAAACAAAGTTATAGATTTCACTGAGAATTTTTTTTTTTATCCGAAATCTGCCATTATTGGAAGTGAGAATGCAGCATTACTAAATATTAACTTTTATCTTTGATACTTCCTTGTCTTTTGTTGTTTTTGCAAACTGATATGAGCTGTGAAAACATAATAATTTTATTCTATCTGCAACAAAAGAAATCAAAACTAAAATCCAGTACGATATAATAAATCCGGCTTTGAAGGGAGTACAAGCTGTCTGGTGATTTACACGTGTAGGTAATAAATAGGTCTATTTTATAATAAGGATTAATTTACTTTAGTTTTTTTCTTCTTTGTTATTTAGATGTTCTTGTTTTTCGAAAACTGAACTAAATTCCACTCATGGATATATATTTATGAAAATAAATGTTAAATTAATATCAATAAGTCGTTCTCCCTAGGCAGTATGCATGTATTACAATGAATTGCTCAAATACTAAATTAATTAATTAAAAATAAATGGATATTGAATATGAATGTTGTTACACACATCCTTCAACAATTATTTCAATAATTAAATAATGAAGATGTAGTAGAGTTCTTTATTTCTTGGAGTCAAACAAAATGAACGCTAGAAACGATACAAACAAACTAACTGCCGTGACATTTATCTGACCATATTTACGCTGTGCGTTTACAGATGGTGCCACGGTCAGGCATTATGTAAAGGCATATGTACGCGGTAAGTTTTATAGACAATTGAACTAATTTTTTGATGTTCACTTTCAATTCGGTTAATTGCCCACGTGCGGAATAATGTAAATTATGATAAAAGCGTATAAGCCTGTTAAAAGGTAAACAAAACGCATTGCACATGGGGCCAAAAAAAAATCTGTGTTTCGGGCAACCCGACTCTACCTGGCGAAAACCCACCGACCCTTAATATTTTAGTCAGCTTGCTTTCCGTGAAATCCGTATTCGTCAGATTTTAAATAATTTACAATGTGTTTAGACCGAAATGTGTCTTTAAAATAGGTTGAAGAAAAAAACCAACATCGACCCTACCTAACTTTTTTGAGACCTTTGCCCGAAGCACACAATGTATTTATTGTTGGCCTGACACATTAAAACTAGGTACTGTTCACTTGATGAAAAAATTTGGTTTTAAAAGTATTTTATATACTATTTTCGGAACTATATTTCACCACATTAACTTCGCGTGTGTGCAGAAAAAAAAAATGTTATTGAACTGTCTAACCATAGAGATCTGTGTCGCAACTATTTATAGAATGCACGGCCAGTTTCGGTGAACACATTATGCTCAAAAACATGTCCAAGTGCTCTGTGTGCAAACTAGGTTTATAACATGATGCCATTCGATATCCAACCACACTTTTGTTAGTATCCACTCACCAATATACTACAATTATTAAATTGATAAAACTGTTAATAAGATTTTAAAGGAACGAAGCCCCTATGTCATTGAGTATACTTTGAATAATGCTAATAGATTGTAACTGACTCTGTCTATCATGTCCTGATATATTTTATACGAAATTCTAATAAATGTCGTTTTATAAAAACTATTTATGAATACTTACAAACTCAACTGAGCGAACAAGGTAATTGTGTCAGTCACCGTCCGTTATGACACATTCGTAACTAAAAGAAGAATTTCTTGATGTTTTTTTTCTCCATTTTATATAGCGCTTAATTAAATGTGTGTATGTAAAATGATCGGTCTTGCATCTCTATTATATACTTGAATATTCATGTTTTGGTTGCCTTTTTACGGATATATCGTTATATGAGGAGTTTAGCGTACTTTTCATTTAATTTATTATCGATTATTAAATTATGCATGTACATGTATATGATTTCTATAACAAATATGATTAATCGCTGACAGCTTAGAAAGACTGTTGGCGACAAAGAAACTAAATGAATGTGAATTATGAGTGCGTTTTTGCAAAAAAAAAAAAAAAAAAAAAACATTTGTTTGAATGAAGTTCAATTTCCCACGTGTAAACTTGATAATAATTGTCTTAGCACACTACTTGCTGGAATTCAACAAAACTTTATGGCAGCTTCATTACCAAGAGGAGGTGTTATGGGTTCTTATTCAATCATAGTAAAAATTATTTGTTTAAGTAACGAACACATATTTTTTAAGCTAATTATCTAATGCAAACAGAATTATAAACATGCCAGTTAACAAGTCAGACTGCAACGAGCCATGCAGAATAACCTATGAATAAATATGATTCAATTAAACTGAGTTTAACTCTGACCTGCAATTTAGCAGATGTATGCCCTTTTTGTACTTCAGGCTAAAGTTTGCGTGCACCAACTTCATATCTCTATATCTACTACCGACATTTCATTAAAACTTCACACATGTCTTCGGGGTCATTATGTAAGATCACTGGCCAAGGCCCATAATTCTGACCTGCAATTAAGCAGAATTATGCCCCTATTTGTACTGACAAAGGCCCATTACTCTGTCAAAGCGGTTTGAATGGTCGAGCGTTCTGAGACAGCTCTTGTTAGAAACTGTAATTGTAATAAATCGCATGATATACAAATTATAATACACATGATATATATAATCTTAAGCCATTAAAGGGTAAGAAGACAAGCGTGAATTGTTGTTGTTTTTTTAAGAAGGACCCATTCAGGTTTCGATTTACTGACTCGTAGCCTGCAAAGAAAAGAAGTAGTTTGCCGCGATACCTGTTTTGGAAATTACCCTCTCAAAAGACCATTTCCTTCCGCCAACACTAAAAAGTAAAACATAGTACTTGTGCAACTTTATTACAATGTACATGTATATCCATTATAACGTATATACAGTGCACACAAACATGATTATAAGTACAAAATGAGTTAACAATAGATCTACATGTGATGTACAGAAATTAACAACGAAACTATCTTTATTTAACAGAAATCGTGGCATTTGTCTTTTATCGTGG
Organism: Congeria kusceri; assembly: GCA_027627225.1. Lineage (NCBI taxonomy): Eukaryota > Metazoa > Mollusca > Bivalvia > Myida > Dreissenidae > Congeria > Congeria kusceri. The sequence continues at coordinate 10,380,866 of CM051030.1, read as the reverse complement.
TGGAACATAATTTTGAGAATAGAAGGAGAACTTACAAAGTCTATATTTAATAACCTTAAAACATACTAAATACATATAGCATTGTTATTTGCGTATTAAAGTTTCGTAAATAGATGATATTCCGACGCTTCAAACACTATCATAAACTATAATGCAATACGCCCCATGTGTTCGGTATAACAATTAATAATGCTTTACCCTATTAAGGTGCCTTGGACGGTTGTCTGGTATAACGTTTGTAATTGTTAATTTATGAAATAATTTTCGATTTACCGTTGTTTATCGGTCAATAAACAACGATCTGGAGTTCTGGTGCATAGGTATTAAACCACGAGGGCTTAGCCATGCATCAGAACGATTAATTATTATCATTTCGATTCTAACACCTTTTGACAAATATTTTTGCAATTGAGAACGACATTTTACTTTGCTCCACTCAGAATCGGGACTTCTTTTAGAGTTGTTTATTGGGTAGTTTAACAACGATAATTTTGTTCTTTGTCAATAGAAAAATAAGCGAGTATCATGTTAGCATAATTATTTTTTTTCAAACTACTCTGTATAATATTAAAACAAATGTCAAGTTTTTAATTATATGAAAACTATCTGAAAACGTCTAAAATATTTTGCAATCATGTTTAAACTACAGTGTGTGTGGATACTTTCCAAACTGAAAAGAGACTTTTTTACTATTATGTGGTCACGTTTTTATTGTGATTTATTTTTATAAAATATACTGCTGTAAACTTAATTGGTCTTTAAAGGAATATGTTCACAGATTGACGAATTGTCATTTTTCAAACATTTTGTCACAGATTCCAAAACTAAAAGAATAGTGTATATTAAGGCGCTTAATAGCACTACGGACATAGAAATATACTGTAAATACCGTTTCGTTAATGAGTAATCAACAGTTGAAATTGATAAAATTATAAAGCGTTTGTAACGCGAAACGATGTAATAATTTGGAGTGTTCCTGTTGTTTTCGTTAAAATTGTTGAAAACACGTGAATCATTTACACGACATACAAAATATAAGTACAAGTATATAAATCGGAATTGCCGAGAGGTTTTCGCGTTAGACTTTTGATCCGCAGGTCTGAGGTTCGAACCCCGGTGGAAGCAACTTTTTTTCTTTTTTTTGTTTAATGATTTTCTTATTATACTTGAGCTCGTTAGTTCAGATGTTTTAATTGGTCAAGTTAAGACGTTTAATGGTATGGCATATTTCAAAAATACAACATACTGTAACGAGCCCCTTTAATGGTGTCTGAAACGTTTCCTTGTGCGATGTCTGTGAACTCTACAGACTCTATATCATAATAAATCGGCATTGCTTTAAGACAAGTAAAATTTCACGCCACATGTGTTGTGAACTTTCTTGGAAGGTAACTTTTAACATGTAATAATAAACATTTGCAATCAGGTATTTTTAAAACACGAAGTTTATTCAAATACAGCAAAGTCATGGAGTTGATAAGGAACTCTGTGTTTACATACGAATGAAATAATAATTGTATGCATTATATTGTTTAATATTGCAGGTCGAACAATGTTTTGCATACTATTTATAGTATCACATAAAATATACATTTGACTCTCTTTGTGCACGAATAAAATCGCATTACACTAACTGTCTTTTCAGTTTTAATATTAATTGCACAATTACAAAGTGGAAAATCTACTCATTGCCTTTATGACACTGGAGTCGTGCTTAAAAGTTTGTTATCAACTGAAAAGTTTGACATGGGTACGTATTGTTCCGGTAACGAATCCTGTCTTATTTCAAACCGTCTTAAACTCAGATCCAACGTCGACGAGCATGCGTTGTTAGAGTTCCGCATTTCATTTTCCTTCCCTATCGATTCGTTCTCTTCATGTTCAATGTCGACGTCATCGTTATCTGAAATGTCAATGTCCGAATCATCGTTCATGTCCGCCATGTCGTCAATCTCGCTTTCGGCTACACCCCCAGCCTCGTTTCGGTTCGACTGGTTGTCTTGGGGCTTCTTTAACGTCGTAAAGTTCTTTTTGCTCCTCTTCCATTTCATCCGTCTATTCTGGAACCATATTTTGACCTAAAAAAAGAGAAAATTTCGAGTTATAGCTTCGATATGATTTCAGATTTCAAACTCCGGATACTCAATAACAAATTAACATTATCTTCGCAAAAAAAAGTATCTTAACGGTACACAGTTATAAATCCAAATCAAAATGTATGCACCATCTTTTTTTAAAATTAAACAATCTCTTATGTATTATTGATTGATATTGAAAATACAAAAATATTAAGATCACACAATTTAACTTCATGATGCATAATTTTGATTTTGATAATGTTTTATTACAAACGCAAAACTATCAACTATTTCAAATATTCGTTTTTATCAATAACGGCAAAAAGGGTTGTTTTAATAAAATCGTAGGTTAACAAACATTCTATTTTCATTGTTTTTAATTCATTTTACGTTTACAATCGACCAATGACAACGGTTGTTACATAATCATGATATTGACACGGCTATCCGGCAATCATACCTGACCAATGAGAACGTTGAATATTATCTCAACCTGACTATCCGGAAATCATGCCTGACCAATGAAAAAGATTGTTACAAGATAATGATCTCAACCCAGCAATTCAACAATCATAACTGACCAATGAAAATAGTTGTTACATAATTTATGAACTTAACCCGGCCAATGAAAAGGCCGTTATATATGATCATGATCTCAACTCGGCCATTCGGGAATAATCGCTGACCAATGAAAATGGTTGTTACAAGATTATTATCTATTTACAATCATAGCTGACCAATGAAAACGGTCGTTACATGATTACTATCTAATTACTGTACCGGACCGTACCTGGGTCTCTGTCAGCATGAGTGTGGTCGCCACCTCGAACCTCTTCGGCCTCGACAGGTACTTGTTCATCTTGAACTGGCGCTCCAGCTCTAGAAGCTGCAGGCTGGTGAACGCGGTCCGCGGGCGACGGCTTTTACCCATCAGGCTGCTCTGCGCATGCGCTGTAATAGAGAACATGACCTGCAGAATCTACGAAAACAATGGAAGCTTTACTTTCTGGAACTTCCTTTTTGTATGAAATGCAAAACTTATTTCGGTTGTAAACAATGCAATGTAAGAAATTTAATGCTCAGAATGAGACGATATATAAATAAAAGTGTTTGTTAATTATAGTGTCACCCCTCGCAATTAAGTGCCAGTCAGTTTTGACTTATAAGACACCTTTACGGATGAACATCTTTACTCCCGATTCCTATCGTATATGCCGGACGCTTGGACGGAAGGCAATCGGTACCTTTCGATTGAACTAGCTGCTAGGCAGGCAACCGGCCATATCAGAGCAAGCCCTGTGCGAGATTCGGAATTTCTACAGCCCGCTCCGTAGGCGAACGCCCTAGCCACTAGGCTATGTTGTTATATGAGCTGATCGGTGTATAATTTTGCCATTCATTAAATTATCTCCATGATGATGCTACCGTACTCTTCACTGATCCGCTAACAGCGACCACTAATAGGGAGAACGTTGGGATTTAATGTTAATTGAGATCAATGGATGCTACAATTGTTTTATCCGTTTTTACTGATCAAATCGTAACTTTCTATAATGCCGATCCCAATGGGTAGTTTCTAGACTGCACGTGATATCTGACATGCTTGACAAGTTGACATCTGTGTTGTTTTCAAATTTAACGCTGTCGCAAGGTCACGTGATGCGTCTGATGTGCAAGCTTACCGTGCAATAGGTGGCGTGCGTATAAATTATAAATTACAACTAAATTTCATTTTACCTCACAATACTTATCGCACGATAACATTGATTATTAGGCTCCGCCCACCCGTTACCGTTCTGATAGCACAGTTATTGAATACCGAAACACAAAGAAAACTCTCTGAAATATGGTATAGTAGACATGTAACTATAATTTTATTCCATTGTTATAATTGTTTCAAGTATATCAAGATCTACGCGCTACGGTGTGTTTTAACTTTTAAGATTTCTATTTTTACCTGACCATTCTAACAAGAGTACACTACTCACAATCAATCATTGGTCAATATTTTGCAGACGAAGTTTTCTATCCGTCAATTCTTGTATGGCTATTACTAGTATTACAAATTGCGTGTTCCCACCATCAGTCATTGGTCAATAGTTCGCAGACGAAGTTTTCTATCCGTCAATTCTTGTATGGCTATTACTAGTATTACAATTGCGTGTTCCATTTTGTTGTGCATGCATTGTGTGGCAACATTCAAGTCTAGTATATCGCGACACAGCTAATTCCTACGGATGCAAACTTATGCACATCTCAATTACATTTCGTATTCGCCGGGCGATTGACCATAAACCGCTACCATATTTGATGAATCAATTTAATACACTCCAATTGCATCCCACTTAATGCTTGTTCGATGGTTTTCCGTCTCATTTCCTCGGTCAAACGATTAAATTATGTCTACAAAACGGTGCAGCCAATTCAACTGTTGATCAGGACCCCAAACACCAATCACACAATGCCCCAATCGACTCAGAAATGAGGACATCATTGTAAGAAGTCATTTTCTTTTAAGTTACAATTTCTATTAATTCGGTAGCGTAGATTAATTTCATTTATGGACCGTCTTTCACCGTACAAATAGGCTCTTTTCAAATGATAATATCGCGCCTCCCGTGGGGCGGGGTGTAATCAGCGCAGTGAATGACAGGAGCGCGGTAATGGGGCCGCAAAATGGCCGCGATGCCACTTAATGCGAGACAAATTGAAAATTAACTTCGCAAATGGTGACCCGCCAACGAGCGATGCCAATTTAATCAGCACCTCGGAGCACCGGAACTGCCAGTGGATAGACGTGCAAATATACTATAGGAAGTTTCTGCAAGAAACTGCAATGGATTGGCATAGAAATAAATGGCTGCTGCAAGAGGTTGCAATGAGAAGTACTAGAATATGCAACAAAATATTGTAAAAGATATAGATGTAAACAATGTCAATGACAAGTATTTATTTATTTATTTATTTATTTGTTATTATTAATTCTCTCATTTATTCATTTATTCATTCCTTTTTTTCTGTCTTTCTTTCTCTCTTTCTTTCTTTCTTTCTTTCTGTATTTATTTATTTATTTATTTATTTATTTATTCATTCATTCATTCATTCATTCATGCATTCCTTCTTTCATTCATTCATTCATTCATTCATTCATTCATTCATTCATTCATTCATTCAATCATTCATTCATTTACTTATTTATTTAATTATTCGTTTCTTTCTTTCTTTCTTTCTGTCTGTCTGTCTGTCTGTCTGTCTGTCTGTCTGTCTGTCGGTCTGTCTGTCTGTCTGTCTGTCTGTCTGTCTGTCTGTCTGTCTGTCTGTCTGTCTGTCTGTCTGTCTGTCTGTCTGTCTGTCTGTCTGTCTGTCTGTCTGTCTGTCTGTCTGTCTGTCTGTCTGTCTGTCTGTCTGTCTGTCTGTCTGTCTGTCTGTCTGTCTGTCTCTCTGTCTTTATTTATTTATTTATTTATTTATTTATTTATTTATTTATTTATTTATTTATTTATTTATTTATTTATTTATTTATTTATTTATTTATTTATTTATTTATTTATTTATTTATTCATTCATTCATTCATTCATTTATATATTTATTGTATATATGTCATTTCATTTATGGAAAGTGTGTATTTACTTATGTTTATTCCCGTGATGGGTATTCATTTATTCAGTGGAAAGTTCATTTGCGAGATCAAACGTTTTATGATAAGTCTTAAAGATAATAAAGATAGTTTCCTTGGAACATGATTCATCTTGAAGTGGTGAGAAAATATTCAGTGTATTGACATTTTAACACTAGAACGTGCTCTTTCGGTACACACAGATGCCGATCAATTTCGCCAAAAAAACTACATTTATTTATTTTATCGACTGCTTCCTCTTAAAACCTAAGAAAACTTAGGCGGAATGTGTTATCATAATCTCATTTTGAAAACATTCGGATGCTTCTAATCTTATTAATTCCTCGGAAATTAAAGACGATTTTTGATATCGCACGTATAATAGTGTTTCGGACAGTATCTATTTTCGGATACGGAACATTTTCTCCGTCGTTGCCTGGCAACCGAACGCCGACATCGGCTTCTTTGCGGAAAATCCACAGATTTGCTGCTGATTGCGGGCCGTAATACCTTTGTAGGCATCTTGTAACCGTTACTACCGTTATAATGCCCGTATCGCCGTAACGCTGTTATTGGATTAATTTTGACATAATTACCCGATAGTAAAGATAAAACATGGACGGCAAAATTACGCGAGGATATTTCACATTTCGTGGGACACCTGTTCCAACTATCCGCCGTTGTCCCCTCGAGTGTTGACCGTCTAGGCGTTTAAGTGTATCTCATAGTTTACAAATACTTTCGAGCTTAGTAATACGACAATACTGAAGTGTCTAAATTTGTCTATAAATGCCAAAGAAACTTGTTTTAACTTCGTTTTCAGTCTTTGCCAAAAAATGAACAGCTGTCACTTACAGTTAAAATTAAAATATGTTTTGAAAAGCAATGGTCGTGTTTGTGTTTATTAAAAAACCTTCCAAGCATAATTATTGTGTTAATATTAGATATAGACCCTGCGTTGCTGTTTATATTGTATTATTGTAATGCTTTTTCTAGGGATGGCATCGAATACCAAAATCGGTATTCGAATATTCGCATTTTCATTCAATCGAATATTCGAATATTCGCATAGATTTTCATATTAACTATTTGATCTGTGTGATCTAGTCGACATACTATAACTATTTTGTATAAGTTTTCAGTACCAGTTACCGAGTAACATCTCCATTAACAAATTGCACAAACATTTCAATACGTTAATGTCGCGCTGTTAAGAATTAAATGAAATAAATACAGGTCCCGGTTTTAATTATTCTTTTGATAAAGAAGTTATTCATAATCCCTAATCCACATATTTCTAATCTGTTTGGATACGTACCTCTCAATAAGCATACTTTTAATTTGAGCAATATTACTCAGCTACAATGACTGGTAAATGTGTGATCGCACTTCCGTAATAATTTTTGTAACACTTTTAAAGTGTTATTTCCAATTGACAATTGTGGTTTCACGTTGTTTGAAGAAGGTGTGTCTTACTGGCAACTAGACGAGTGACTGCTGATATCTACACGTATATTAAATATCTTTCACATGTAGTCTGACAAATGACACGGGACCCTTCTATTGAAAACACGGTATAACTTGAGGTATCTATTGGTGAAATACTTTTTTATGTTGAAAGAAAAATACCTTTTATGATCAGGGTTTTAAAGCAATACAAATGTGCATATATTCGAATGGCGTTTTAATTATTCGAATAGTGGTCGTTCAATCGAATATTCGAATAGTTTTGCCATCCCTAGCTTTTTCTATATGTTCCGTAGACCTGCCGTCCACTACAGTCCCGATGCTTTGCGAAAGGGTTGCCGAAAAAAATGTGCTAGTTTCGGGAACTATTCGGAATAAAATGAGCGGAGCTTGGCCATCGTGCTTGTTCGGCATGTATTCGCGGACTGGCATACGACAGGTTGCGGTATAAACCCCGAAACCTAGCCGAAGTCACCGAATGCAACGCGGAAGATTGCCGACAGTTTCGGAATAAGCTTTCGAATGTTTTCCGATCGTGCGGAAAGGTTGCGGTAAATTTGCAGAACATGCTGAATAGTTGCCGATTTGGTGTCGACAGAATGCTGAAATGTTGCCGATTGGAAGTTCGGGGTATATGAACGACGCCGAACGACGCCGAACTACAGTCTGATTAGCAGTTGTTAGCCCGACAATTGATCTTTAGGTGCATTCACATTGCCCTTTATGTCATGCTTGTCTTGGCATTTCACCTGCCACAGAGAAGACGGCATCATAGTTTGTGAATCAAACAGTAGTTGAGGATCACGTCAATAATTTTGGATGACATATCCCAGCGTCCAACGCCTCACATTCAGAAAAAAACAAGGTTCCGTAACGCCCTTCCTGCTGGCCTAAAGCTTACGAAGGCACTGAGTTACATGACATCTGTGGACACGTCCGCCTCTTGGTGTACGACTTCTGTACTTGAGTGCTGCTGTGGAAAGTGTATGCCATTTTGTCCCAGAAGAATCTACTCCTTAGCTTCAGGAGTATAATGATGAAGTTCTGGTCATTCCAAATACTCTGAAGGCCTGACGTGAAATGGCCGCCCAATTTGAGAGAAGGTGGAACATGTCCCATACTGTTGGCGTTCACTTGGCATTGCCTACTTTAATAGCAAAAAGAGTGGGATGATTATGGGCATCGCTTAGAGACTTTGTCATAGTTATTTTTCTTCTCAGCTTGGGCTTTCAGATAAAGGTTTTAGCCTTCAAGACCAAGGCTAAGGATCATACCTTTTGTAATATCCAAAGGCTGACTGACTATAGTAACCTCACTCCAAACTTCTTCTTGAGTAGCTTGTTCATGACTTTCACCATGATAAGTGTTCAATTCACAAGAACAACGCCAATTTTGTCACTTCGAACACTATCGGCAAATTGACGGCATCACTTCTGCTATCGCTCTTTTATAGTTCGGGAAACACGACTAATGCTCGGCGTCCCTTCCGCTGACAAACGGCTTCTTCAGCGACGATTCGGCATCTTTTTATTACATGATCGGCATAGCTTCCGCCTGTACACGCGAAAAGAGCTCTACCACTCGTCGTCTTCGGAGAGCCTTCGACATTGATTCAGCTTCCTTCTGGGACCGCTCGGGGTGGCTAAACCGATTTCGAAGCCTCGCGGAAGGCTTTCCGAAGAATGCCGAGTCAATGGCGATGGGTTCCTGAACATCCAGTATGGTTACCGATGGTTTGCCGAAGACCCCGAAGCCGTCCCGAATAAAACATTCGACGTCCAAATTTTAAAACTTTTAAAATTTGGATGCCGAAGTTTTTTCAATCCCGATCAGGTCCCAAAGTGCCAAGAATGTTGCAGAATTGTTAAGGAAGGACACGGAAGGGTTCCAGAACATCGCGGAGACATGCCGAAACTACCCGAGTTTGCCAAATTCGCTTTCGGGAAACCTTCGGGGGCCTAGTGGACGGCAGGTTTTAGTGATAATCACATAAATAGGCGCATATTATCTCAAGAAACAATAACAATAATAATTAATAATATAGAGAAAATGATATAAGCAATTGTATCTTTAAAATAAAAAGAACGGTGTGTACTTGAAATTAAAATTATCTATCGCATCGTATTAAAATATCGTTCAGTTGTTTAAACAAATGTTGGAATTTTGGTAAAATTATTGTCTCTATAACGTTAGAAGTGAACCTGTAAATATTGCAGACATACATTTGATGCTGTCAGTGGCCATACGGGTTAAATCGACGTAAATAAATATACTATTGGCAAATGCATTGTTCATCAAATGTTGATAAATTTAAATTCGTGTCGCTACGGGCCCTATAGGGGATTAGAATTATCGCCCCTTATCAGCGAAAAGTTTCGTAATTTTTGACTGATGTTCTATAAAGTAGTCAATCAAAGGTAATTGCGCTAAATCCTATTAACTAGACAACATTGTAAGAACGGTGCGAAAGGATACATACCTATTGCGTCGAATCATAATGAACGGAATTAAAGGGGCTTAACTGGCCTTTGTCGAGGATGATAAATTATCGCAGATATTTGATAGATTTGCGGTCCATTTTTGATAAACGCCCGATAAGGAACGCAATCAGTGAGTTATTTAATTAAATTAATAGTCTACCATTGCGATTGAAAGTTTTCGCGTTGTCGCGTTAAATAATATTCAGCAACTAAGATGACCCAGTGTGGGAATATACACGTATCACATTCTTTTGAAGAACCTTGAGATTTTTTTTTTTTTTAATTTTTGATTTTTTGCATCAAACTTTAAAATAAAACCGTACACTTTTTGTTACACAATTTTACGTACGAGACGTCTAGTAAACTGTTACTCCACTTAATATACTTAACTATTTACAAATGTGTCCAACGATTGGTTAATTTCTATAGCTGGTAACTTACAAAATAGCATGTGATTAACGTGTTGTTGTTGTTGTTTTTTCATTTAAACTATTCATTATTTATCGGATCTAGGACTCGCAATTTTAAGCAACTGTGTCGCCTTTGATATCTACGTTTTGGGCCGGTTTTTCTACTCTACTTGTAATATTTATTCGGTAGTTTTACCGCACCAAATAGAAATAAATGGAAATTGTTGCATTTTTTTTTTAATAAGAATTTCAGCTTGAAATACCAGCTATGATGATTTGTGTTATACACGCATGTGTCCATACTGGAAAAAAAAGAAAAAGAATTTCGTGTTTACCATGGCCAAGGTGAAATTCTCAAGAAAATACAACAATTTCCATTTGGTGCGTTATAACTTTTGTTGAAGTATATCTTTAAAATGGGTTTGTTGTATGAATCTATAAAGTGTTTTTATATGATGCACATGTTATAAATATTTCTTGATGATCTTATTCAAATTAATTTTAAAATATTACACTCTTCTATAATCTTTATAAATCAATGTATAGTGATCGTTTATAATAAAGCATACTTTTTACTTAACGCGTTCCCTTATATTATTATTATTATTATTATTATTATTATTATTAGTAGTAGTAGTAGTAGTAGTAGTAGTAGTAGTAGTAGTAGTAGTAGTAGTAGTAGTAGTAGTAGTAGTAGTAGTAGTAGTAGTAGTATTTCCTATTATATTTTATTTTAATTATATTCAGTAACATTTTCCTGAATATTTCATTTACAAATTTGTTGTTGGTCAGTAATATTTTCCTGAATATTTCATTTACACATTTGATGTTGGTCAGTAATATTTTCCTGAATATTTCATTTACACATTTGTTGTTGGTTTTCTTTTTTTTCTTTTATATTTCCCAGTCATCGTTTACTTTGATACTGTTTTACTTTATATCAATAATAATTCATTCATATTATTTCACATACGCACTACAAATGTTTAGTTTAAATTCATATTTTAAAATGCTTGTTTGGTATTAGAATTTTTAATTCATATAATTCAAATTTTTCCATTTATGTATTCATAGAAAAGACAGTTACTTTCCAAAAATATGAAAATTATGAAAGAAGACATTTTTCACCCCACGTGGGAATTAAATGTTATTTCTTTATTTTGTAATTTAAATTATTAAATGTGAACCGAAATAAAAGAAGGTCTCTCCATTAGCATTCGAAAGGAAAATAATCAGCGGCGTTTCCTGTGTACACTATTCTTAATTTTATACTAAACTTATCAGCATTTTTGTTGACATTTTTTGTTTACAGTGTATTCCTTGTTTTGCATCAGTTTGCATATAGAGAAGAATTTCATATTTTCTTCCTGTTTCTTTCAACGCGCTATACAAAATCTAAGATTAGCAAGTTCTACATTGAGCATTTAAAACGTACTGTAAATCGAGCATTGACGGAAGATTAGATGCCTATAAGGAAGGTATTGCAGGCAATAACAGAAAACAGTTTGGTTTTAAAAAGGCAAACAAAAAATGAAGAAAATATCTTAATTAAAGAAATAGAGCATTTGCGATATTTACCGCAATAGAAGCGCTGTAAGATTGCGTGATTTCTGTGAGGGTAATGTCACCAGTGAACATGCGTATGTGTATACACGTAGATATACAAAGTATGTCACTAGAAAATAAAAAGCTTAGCATCAGATTCAGATATGAAATGTTTCGTTTATAAGTATATGTAAGGCAGATGGCCATGTAAGGCAGATGAATAACTGCGGTTTGTCCCAAACCACTGCTGTGCTATACGCTTGTAAACTTATGTAACAGTCTATGTCCCAAACCACATACTAGATATGAAAATGTAAAAATATGTATTTATATGCATTTAAAAAAGAAATATCATAGGGATTTCGATGATAAAAACGTTATATTAAAATATAATTATAGGAATTTCGCGTTACCTGAATAATCCATCATTCTGGACATCAGCATCCCGCCTCGCGACATCCACTCGTTCAGGTACGGCTGCACGTGCCCGCCTTGCGCATGGACAGCGTGCATTTGCGCGGCGGCCACCTTGAACGCGTGGTCCCCGGGCGAGTGGAACGCCGAGCTGTTGGGAACGTGCGACGGCGGAAGTGAGTGGGCGTGTCCATGAGAGTGTCCGTGGGTGGGGCTCCCGTGGACCCCGTGCCCGTGGGAGCCGGCGTGGTGGTGATGGTGGATGTGTTGCCCGCTCAGGGCGTTCAGGTACTGTGCTTGGAGCAGGCTCTGCAAAGCCAGCGGGTTAGACTGCAGTAACATCTGCTGGTGCGAGTTCAGGAGCCCCGGCCTTGGGATAAATCCGTTCTTCGGCAGGTAGTGCTTGCTGTGAAGCAGTTCCGGTGAGAGGCGAGCTTCCGGGCTTGGCGTCGACGGGTTACTGGAGCCGTTAGATGACATTCGCGGTGACGTCATTGGTGATGTCGTAGTCGTGGCGGGAGACGCCGGGCGGACGTCCGTCTTTTTCGCTAATAGCGAATCTATGCTAAATGATCCTTTCATAGTTGTATATTTTACTGTTTTAAGATAATGATTAGTTTTATATCACTTTAAAATAAACAAATCAGTTTTTTTAGTTTTCCTTTAACAGTTTGACCGTACGTATTATCTCACGCTCGGATAGGAAAATTAAGAAACGTCTCGTTTGCGTATACGTTCAATTTCAATATTGTCACCAATTATTAATAAGTCCTCGCTTTTTCATAAGCTCGAAAATATCGCTTGATTCTTAACGTTTGAGGATGTTAAATGAAAGTTACCCTGGATTCCATCCGGTGACTTAATATCGCCAAACTTGAGACTTCTTAAACGGCTGAGACTGATTGGTTAGCTGTCCGACAATTATGGAGCTACCGAAAGATAACGCAAATCTTAAGCAAATAACGCCGCCCAATCCTGTCCAATGAAATATTTTATCTTAATTTACAAGCAGCCACTCAGCGACAAGAAATTTTCCATCTTAAAAATGTCCGAAACGTTACGAAAACGGTCTGGAAAAGCTTTTACAGCGGGTCATAGGAATTTAATAGCGCGGCGCAATTAATTTGCAGATATGGTTCCGTAAAATCTGCCACCATTTTGGGATTAAACGGTAATTTTAATTTTCTGGAAAATTCATTAGCTGATTTGCAAGTTTTCGAGGGCTTGGACAAATAATGCGCGAATTTCCGAGTAGTTACAATTAATTTTCCGGATGGGTTCGTCCGAAATATTGGAAACGTTAGTTCGCCAAAGCGCTTTTATGTCGCCGCGAAGTTTCTTGAGAAATATTTTGAATTAATTGGAGCACAAATGGATGATGTATGATGATGGAATGAGTGGATTCAACTCTCCATGAAAGAAAGTCTTAAACAAAGATACATATTTTAATTTGATTTCGGATTGCGTCATATGTCTTTAATTGAAACAACTACAGCAGTTACACAGTTATTAGAATAAAATAAAATAAATTAACAATTTTCATTTAATACAATATCTTTTTATTCTTAATCGATATTTTTGAATATTTTTCTAAATATATATATATTATACATATAAAGTTTAAACAATGTGATTTTGTTTTTATGTAAAATTTACACAAAAGCTTTTATACCATTTTTATCCAAAAAAATATAATAAAACATAAATGAATTTATACAGAAAAAAACGATGTAACACGGCGTTTGATATTATTATGTAAAGGTTCTGTTGTAGACTGATAATGTAGTCATATAAAAAAATAAGCAATCTCTAAGTATATTAATACGATATAACTTTATTTTTATTTTCATAAGCAATAACTAAGTATATTTAGGCAAAGAAAGGTACTGAGGGTGCTGCTAAAAAGGAGCAGGGGGGAAAGTCGGTCCAGTTAATTGACATTTTCTAATAATTTGCTAAATCCCGGTTTTTAATGAGTGTAATGCTTCCAATTAAGGTTTTTAAACACTTTCTTTAAATTTACCATTGAATAGCTACAAAAGTATATGGAATTTCAAAGATATTTAACATTTCTGTATTGACCAGCCCAGAGGGGCAGCAGGGGGGAGACAAAAAGGAGCAGGGGGCAGCACCCTGCTATTTTGCTCTGGATCTTTCCCTATTTATTTAATAACTTTTTATTAAAAAAACAGCAGTAACTAACAATTGTATGATAATATCCCGTCTGTTTATATACGCTTGTAAATTGTTATTTTATTCATTTATGATGACGATTGATTCATTACATACACATGCGGATAATAATGTCAGTAGAACAAATTAAACCCAACTACATGTAATTATTTGAGACTTTAATGTACACATTATTTCGTGCATATATATTCCAAATATATCTGAATAGCTGTAGTGTATAATGTTTACGCAGGATATGTTTCTAGTGTAAGGTGTAATAATAATAAAAATAATAATAATAATAATAATTAAAGAAGATGACACATTAAGATAAAACAAGTTACAACATGGTTATCTTTTTTGCAATGTTGTCTTCTATCTGTAAAACCTATTAGTTAACGTATATAATGTCATATGTTTTTATGTTGAATAATCAAATAATCACAAGCATAATGTTTGTACTTCACATGAAGTGTTGAATATTTCTCTACAATGTATTATAGGTAATATTAAATGTATTTTAAAGAAATGTTGTTTTGTCTTGAATGATCAACTAATCACAAGTATAATGTTTATACTTTGCATGAAGTGGTGAATATTTTTAAACATTATTTTAGGTAATATTAAATGTATTTTAAGGAAATGTTTTTGATGTTGGTTTGTCTTGAAGAATGAAATAATCACAACCATAATGTTTATATTTTGCATGAAGTGGTGAATATTTCTAAAATTTATTTTATGTTAAACTAAATGTATTTTAGGAAATATTTTTGAGTGCATTTGAACATATATACTGATTATAAAGCATATATAAAAGTTTTACTTAAATATCTCCTAAATAATAAACTTCATATTTTAGGTATGTGTGTCATGTAGTGGTAAAAATGCCAAAACAAGAAAATGAACATATTCGACGTATGTATATCTATAGTTTTGACATCGTACACTATCACAGCATATTAAAGCCCCCCAGACGCCATAAAACAAAATTGCAGTGTACGCCAGTCATAACATTCAAATCGACCTGGTTTTCATTATTTATGGCCCCGGTCTAAAGTACCGACTTCTTGCGTAATTATGCCCAGGCCCTTTCACCTCGCCCCAGATGGTTAAACGGAGTCCATCTTCAGGTGTCGATAACGACATCTCGAGTCGCTGATAACGCGGCTCTCGAGACCTACTTGGTGCTGTAATTTGTAAACGATTGACTCTTAACTTTCCCTTTAGTACCAAAATTTACACCTCTATTTATAACTGAATGATATCTTTACGAGTTTCCATGTCTTTCGACGCGGTTCAAGCTGTCAAATTATCAAATATATTCCTCTTTCGAGCGTTTTATTTATTACGTGAAATATTGCAAATTGGCAGATAATATGATATTAACGAGCTTTTAGGTTCTCGTATTTGTAACTTTTACAACGGAAGTCACTCTTCAGCCGTGAATTATTGACCACATTCGGTGTTAATGATGCGAAAGTTAAACAATAAACCGAAAGAAATATCTCAGATTTATTAATTACGAAAGGTTGCGCCCTGTAGAACCATATTATTATAAAATCCTGTTTTTCACATCTGTGAAAAATAGGATCTCATTCTTCACATGTGTAAAAGTTGAGATCTTATTCTTCACACATCATAGTCTTATTATTCACATTTTCTGTGAAGTTTGTGATCGCGTCCAGTTTTGATATGCAATGAAATCATATTCTTCTATGATCCTCACATGGCCAATCACTTTACAATGTGACAAATGAGATCCTATTCTCCACAGGTGTGTGAAAAATATTATTTGTGAAAAGAAAGATCCTACCGCGCGCGTTATGTGTGCTCCAATAACATAATCCAAATATTCATCAAGAAGTACGTTTTAGATCACGCATGAAACCACTGTCGAGATTCCAGCATCGACATTTTCACAAATCTACATTGTCGCTTTATGAAAACGAGTCAATAGATGACGATAACACATTTACGAGCCAGTCATGACTGTAGAGTTCCATTTACAGAACCGGTTTGTCATAATTAATAAATAATTTTCGATTAATCGTTGTTTATCGACAAATAAACAACGATTATTGTTCTGGTGCGTAGGAATTAAACCACGACGGCATTTAATCGTAATCAGTTCGTGAAGATCTTAACTGATTCGTATATGTTCTTGCAATTCTTGAGCAGTCGAGAATTCGTGACAACAGTTTTAAACTGTTCAAGTTATTCGCCACAAACTCCGATTCCAGAAATTCGTATACAAATTCGTAGTGCATTCTTAGACATCGTAACTGATTCGTATATTCGATTCGTAGGCATTCGTATATATTCTTACCTCATTCGGGGATTCGATAATTCGCGACTTGACCTCGAATCTATCACAAATCCTACGAATACACGCCGAAAATACATTAAAAAATATATTTTTATTCGTACCTAAGTCGTACATGTATTCGGCGTATTCTTAACTGAGATACGTAACTGATTCCTAATGTTTGTGCAGTAGTCGTTATAGATTTTTGTAAATTGTAGTAAATTCTTGAAAACATTAGTGCGATTCTAGCAGAATCCCACGAATATTCGTAACACTATCGTAACTGTATCGTTACTGAATCGTAGAACATCAGAATTTGGACCAGAAGATGAGCAAAACTTAACGAATCCTCACGAATCCTAAAATTTATCAGTTTGAGGCGGTTCTTGGGATTCGTGGCGTGTGTGGAATAGGGGCATAAATGACACTTTAAGAGCTATATGGTGTTCTTTAAAACAGCTAATCAAATACGCCGACTATGTAGTGCAAATCTTGAAGAGACATATGGAAAATGCCCTACTTCTACTGATCTCGTGGACTCTTTATTTTCAAAGTAAATATTCAGCTTGACAGGTCGTATTTTTTCTGCACCGTCATAAGAAAGAGCAACAAAATTTGAAATATTTTTTTCAAAGGGTTTTCAATTATGATCTTCAATTTCTTACTAATTCTCACTGACAATATTTTTAATATAAACGAGTATTATCATCATTTTTAATTACCACAAGTAAGTTTACATATATATTGAGCCTTAACTGTTAAATTCGCATGCGCTTGGTTTATATACGGTTATTTATTTATTTATTTTCAAAATACAATGCAAACACAAACACAAATCAGAATTGTGAAGTTTCCAAAAACAATCATAACATTTTTATATATTTATTTATTTTCAACTTAAATGCAAACACAAACAAAATTCAGAATTATGAAGTTTCATAAAAAAATATCACCATATTTGTCCACCAAATGACGTTCGCAAATACTCCATTTACAAACGCGGCGTCGTCATAAATATCGGACGTTTCCAGAGGATAAAATGCTTCATTAGGAAATTACTCGCGATTTTCCGAAGCCATTATGGCACCGCGCGCCATTTCCCGCCAAAATTAACGGCTGTAAACCTTTTACGTGTTATAGGTCAAAATACACAAATAAAATATTAGGAAAATTGATTACGTCGCGCTCTGACGGAATTATTTCCGAGTCGATGATTGTGCGAAAATCACTAGATTTACGAGTAAACATTAAATACATATAAAGTAATTGACGTTTACAAATGGCTCCGTGGAAGCCGCCTAATCTCGTAAATGGAAATCTCGCGAGAGATTGACAGAGTCACGTGACACTGAAATATTGATGGCGGGAAAAAGAGACGCGGAGGCTTGCGCGGGCTCAATTAATACAAAAATCTCTTTCATTGTGCGAAAATACAGGATATTTAGACTGCAGATAAACTGTCAATTTGTAAATAAGGGCAATTGAGCACATTTGTAGACTGTTTCGTCTTGAACCGCGGAATAATTAAGGGATTCTCGAGACGAAGATGGATAGATGAAGTCTTTTGACATAGGCATTGAAAAGATTCGTCGGGACCGGTTTGCGTTGATATGTAGCACTGGATTGGACGGGCGATAGAATGTTGATTTGATCATAGAATAAGTTACTGTTCAGTGGTAGTATTGTTGTTGTTAGCTTCAGGCACGGGTTATCGCTGTGGGTGGGTAGATCTATTCCACGTGTCCCAACGTTTATAATAGAAAGTATCTTCCACAGCACTGTGGGTGAGGATTGCACGTGCTCCAGCGCCTATAATGTACACTCTCTTCCACAGCGCTTCGGGTGGGTATTGCACGTGCCGCAACGCTCATAATGTACACTCTCTTCCACAGCGCTGTGGGTGGATATTGCACGTGCACCATCGCTTGTAACGTCCAGTCTCTCTCACAGCGCTTTGGGTGGATATTGCACGTGTTCCTGGGCTTATAATGTACACTCGCTTCCACGGCGCTGTGGGTGAATATTGAACGTGTTCCTGGGCTTATAATGTACGCTCGCTTCAACAGCGGTGTGGGTGAATATTGCACGTGTTCCTGTGATTATAATGTACGCTCTCTTCCACAGCGGTGTGGGTAAATATTGCATGTGCTCCCGGGCTTATAATGTACACTGGCTTCAACAGCGGTGTGGGTGAGTATTGCACGTGCCCCCGGGCTTATAATGAACGCTCGCTTCCACGGCGGTGTGGGTGAATATTGCACGTGTTCCTGGGCTTATAATGTACGCTCGCTTCCACAGCGGTGTGGGTGGGTATTGCACGTGCCCCTGGGCTTATAATGAACACTCGCTTCAACAGCGGTGTGGGTGAGTATTGCACGTGTTCCTGGGCTTATAATGTACACTCGCTTCTACAGCGGTGTGGGTGGGTATTGCACGTGTTCCTGGGCTTATAATGTACACTCGCTTCCGCGGCGCTGTGGGTTGGTATTGCACGTGTTCCTGGGCTTATAATGTACACTCGCTTCCACAGCGGTATGGGTTGGTATTGCACGTGTTCCTGGGCTTATAATGTACGCTCGCTTCCACAGCGGTGTGGGTGGGTATTGCACGTGTTCCTGGGCTTATAATGTACACTCGCTTCCACAGCGGTGTGGGTGGGTATTGCACGTGTTCCTGCGCTTATAACGTACACTCGCTTCCACAGCGGTTTGGGTGGGTATTGCACGTGTTCCTGGGTTTATAACGTACACTGGCTTCTACAGCGGTGTGGGTGAGTATTGCACGTGTTCCTGGGCTTATAATGTACACGCGCTTCCACAGCGGTGTGGGTGGGTATTGCACGTGTTCCTGCGCTTATAACGTACACTCACTTCCACAGCGCTTTGGTGGGGAATGCTCGTGACCCTGCGCTTGTAATGTTCACTCTCTTCTTATATACACAACGGTTTATTACCGGTACATTATTACATTCGTTTATGTCAATGAAAGGAACGACGACTCTGCGAAGGAAAGCGTATCTGAGTGAAAAGAACCATAGGTTGATTTAGAGGGGCAGAAGCGGCATACGCCTCCCCCCCCATCCCCCACCGTAAAATTTTCAAGATATATTTTGTAAACCTCCTTTTGCATTGTTTTATCAACTGACTGAAAGTCACCGTACACGTTTGTGGTACTTCTCCTAAATTGTTCATTTTTGTCAATTTCGCATCTTTCTCATAACGGATAACGGTGCTACGGTGTGATATAGAAAACTGTGAAATATGTTTACTTTTCCGTACGTACTCTGGTACAAAACGGACAAAAAAACGGAAGTGATTCCGCAACAGAACTGGTCGCGTGGAGTAGTGGATATGGTGTCCGCCTAGCGATCGGGAGGTCCCGGGTTCGATCACCAATATGGGAGCGTACTCAAATCTCACCCAAATACACCAAGTACTGGTTCTACCGAGGAAACAGTCTCGAGAGTGTCTCAATAAGCCTTAGGCTTTCGATGCAATCGAGCTAAAATACAGTGTAGGTTTTAACTAAACTAACAGTACTGGTCCTCGTGAAAGCATCAGAAATGTTTTTTTATTATTATGGCGAGTCACCGTTCATATTTATTCAGTGCATCTGAATCAGAAATAATCACATGTAAAATGATAAACAATGCACGCTCGTATTATTTTTTAGAGAATGCTCAAACTAAATAAGTATACTTCTTATATACGACCTTTGTCTCTTTTTGTGCCAAAAATGTTTTTAATGTTTTCAATATATCATTTCATAAATGCCATCATCGTCATCAGTATAACAGAATCCGTTTATTTCATGTTTAATAATAATATTTAACAGCAAATAATAAACACAAAAATACGCGACTCATTGCATGATAACAAATGATTTATTTCCCACAGCTCTGCACACTTTTATTTTGACGGATCCGGTCCTCAAACATTTTAGTCGCGAAAGTCGCAATGATCACGAATTGATAAGCCCATCTGAAATCAAAACATTAATTGTAATACACAATAATATATTTACGAGTTTAACGCTTGTTTGTTATCTGCACCGCTGGATTCGCACCTGTTCAGCTTCGTCCCAATTCGAAATAAATTTCTTTAATTCCCATAATACCTCAAAGCGAATTCCCTCAGCACGGTCGAGTCCGAACTCACACTCGTAATGATTTTGTTTCTTTAAATCACGTCTAAACGCTTGAACGTGTCCGATTTGGGAAATTTACGGCCCAGCTATGTCAACAAATTAAAGGTAAAAACTTGCGATTTGGTGATAACATACAACGCCGGTGAAAAGAATGACTGTTATTTGTGTAATAACTTAGTAATCAAAGTGAAGATTAAACAAACGACATACTCTTGATAGCGAACAGGTGTTGGAGTTACAGTTTAGTGCTGAAAAGACTCGCGGGCCTGTTTTCCAACTTGATGAGTCATTAGTTGATTAAGTTTTATCATTAGGCTTAAAAAAAGTTGTTTGTTTCCGCTTATCCGACCCCCCCCCCCCCCCCCCCCACACACACACACACACATTTTTCCGCCGACCCTACACGTTTCTTTGCCTATCGAACATTATTTTTTTCTGACTTTCGGACAAAATAGCGTTTATATATGGCTTTTCGGTAATTCATATTTTGAAAAAAGTAAATTTCAAAATCATAATTGTGAAAAAATGTATGTTTCCATTACCTTATTTATAGTTAAAGCAAGGCGGTGTATGGAAACGTCCCAGGGCCCGTTTCTATGGTACAGTCAAACACGACAACAGCGCGTGCAAAACCCGAATATCCTTGAAGTGGTCTCTCCTTCTCTACCCCTAGGGGAGGTTACTTTGAGGATTTGGCAAATTTCAGTCAGCGGTTACTACTCAAAGCGGTTACCCGGGTACTCCGGCTTCCCCCCACAGCACACGACCACACCAAATTTAAAATATTTCAGTAAAAAAAATAACTAGCTGGAAATTTCCGCTATGATTCAAAATTCGTCCGAACTTTCGATGAGTCTAAAAGTAAATTGGGCAGGGGTACTGGGACATACCCCAGGACCTCACAAACGGTAGCTTCGGCGTGGAAGGACCTGATAAACTTAGAAATACACACACACGTTGAACAACAAATGTCTTTTAAAAAGATAATCGGCGTTGACATTAATATTGAAATATTATTTTTACCCTAAAAATTATACAAGACGGCCAAGATGATCGGTTACTTGGCTTCTCGGACCCCACCTATATAAGCAGACTTCTCGGACCCCAGATTTTTCTGACAACACAAGAAAACTTCTCTGATCTCAAATTTTGTGTGTGATTAATTCAATAATTATTAATATTTGTACCGTGAATAAACCGATCATAACGCCCCATGTTTTCACCAGTGATACATGAATAACCTTAATAATTTACGTTAACATCATTATTATATAAATTTGTCAGCCAAATTTAACAAATTAACAATGTTCGAAAATAATTGTGGGAATGAATGAAAATTATTTTGTATCAGACGCGTATATTAATTCTTAAGTAATATATCTACCTTGATCTTGGAAGTTATGTATGCATAATACATACACATTTCGAGGTCAATTAATCGTGTATACTGTGTATCCAAATGAAAAGCAATCTTCAGAGAACATTCAGCGCGTTTGAAATAATGATGACTTCCATTTGTGATAACACAAACATAAAATTGCATTAGTCATACATTAGACTATGGCGATTTAAAACTATATTCGGTAGGAATATGATGTAACAATGGTTTCTGTGTATAATTGGTATTGCAAATAATGTATTAATGCTACGCATATGAAGTAAAAGTAACATGAATAACATTTCGACGTATTCAGAGACTTATACCACCACATTTTATTTATTGAAAGATATGTTTTATAGATGTGCATTTCTAATTAATTCTTAATAGAACGCAACCGCAATTAAATTTCAAATTAACATGCGCAGTAAATTTATAAACATAAATTCCCCAGGTATTGAAATATTCGCTCTTTTGATTCTCTGGACGCTAATTGATGTATGTATAGTCTAACAGCTAGCTATACACATGCAGCTAAGCCCGCGCTATTTTTAGAATGACCGTGAGTGTGTTGAACTCGCTAGAATAAATAGGTATTTATAGAGCGTGCCGTTAGTCTAAACAAAATAGTGGATTGTTTCTGTGAATGAATATAATACTCTGTTCATGACATACAATGAGAAAATATGTTCATACTTATGCTCAGTTCTAAAGTGTATATCGAGAATATGTTTATAACTTTATTTTAACCGCTTATGTAAACAATTATGTACATTTTAATCCCCAAAAGTATGCAACAGTTGTTGGTGTATATTAAACCATTGTTGTGAGTTTGCATTCCCTTAAATTAGAAAATTTGCCCAATTCTATTGGCATTCAATTTACCCGCTGCATAATTATCGCAAGAAATCTAGGTCAAAAGTGATCTAAGACAGCTACGCTGAATAAAAGAGTTGACTAATGCTGTGCTCGGACCTAGTTAGATGACTTCTGCAACGTAGTCGTCACTTCAACTTCTATAAGCTGTACATTGTACAATGTATTATTTACTCAGCACATACATTTTGTGATATGAGTATAGAATCAAACACAAACAGGCGCGTAGCTGGGCCTAAATCTCGATTACGCACTCGCGTGGGGGGGGGGGGGGTCCGGGGGCATGCTCCCCCGAATTCTTTTTTGGAGCTATATGCTCTCATATGAATTTTAACGTGATTTCTCGTTGTTCTCGTTGCAATTTTTACGAAAATTTGGACTATTTAATCAACGGAAATTGTGTTTCTTATTCCATTTAGATTGTGTTTTTTACCATATAGGACATTTTCAAACCATGTATGCAAGCATGATTTTATTCTCAGTCACCCAACGTTACAAGCCTCGTTAAAATGTCTATCAATACTTAATGTTTATACTCGAAATGAGTTGAACGTTACATATAGTATAAAGAAGTGGTGATACACAACATTTATAAATACGGATCAGTCTTTCAAATGTTTTAATAGAAATAATCATAGACATGTTAACCCCCATCGGTAAATGACTGTATGGTCGCGGTGCATTCGCAGACGCCGTGATACCGCCATGGTCGCATTAGGGTCGTCAAAAACATCCCAAGAACGCAGTGTGTTCGCAAATGATTGCCGTGTGGACTCCGTAAGGACTCCGTATAAACGCAATAAAAATACAAAAGACGTCATATGGGCGTAGTGGTGATGCCGTGTACACTCGCAAAACACAGACAGAAGACCCCGGTGTGACGAATGACCGAAATTTTGAATTTTTTAAGAAAACACTATTGGCGTTCTTAATGCGACTATCGGCGTTTACCACAAAATCTGACTGTCTGAGTCGCTGTAAGGACACCAGTCTAGTGTGACGGGGGTATTACACAAGGTAGGCCTACAAACACGCTGTGCGATATATATTATAGTACGACATTTTTCAATTAGTGGTTTATGATTAATGCATCTAAATTTAAAAAATTAAGATGGTAAGTAAAAAGGAATACTAGTTAAGTATTTTTCAAATGTAATCTCTTTCTTATATATTCTGTAATTTAAAACGGTGCCCGATTCAAATACTTTGGTAGACCATCCCTTAAAATAATGATCTCTGAGAATGCAATTGCATGTATCTTATTCTTGAATGCTTATGGCTGTTGGACAGCTTGCATAGCCCAATGGTCAGACAAACCTAACTGATCCATTAAATTATGCACTTTTAATACCCAGAGACAACGAAATATACCACTAACATGCATTGTTTAATCGTTTGGTTGTGTTACGCAAATGTCATATTGTCTCCCATGAATTAAAAGATTACAACGATCAGATCGCAAAAATCATTACAATATGAAAATGGATCTAGATGTATGTTGATCTAATACAGAACTATAACAGTTCATGCAAACAAAATTGTTAACGATCTCTGTATTATTTTTTGTTTGTTGTTCCACATATGTCGCTGCCCAATACCACTGCGCAATACCCCTAACCCCCCTTAGGCATCGATTTTTATTACATATTTGGCATTTTTTCTTTGATTGTTTTTTTAGACTGTCACTAAAAAGTTTTACGCACATGCGTAGGTGCGTAAGCCCAGCTACGCGCCTGAACACAAATATATAAAGACAATTTCATATTTCGGCTGTGGGATGATTGTTCAATTGTTCTGAAACATGTTAACATAAAAAATACATATCCATTAACTAGATTGAAAATTACAGTTTCATTTTTCTCATTCATAAGTGACTTAAATTTTAAGCAATTTCCTCTTGTGCGATGCGATATTTATCGGGTATATATTACTTACGCGATACATTCAAAATTCATTCCCAATTGTTTTTAATTTGCATAAATTACAGTTCCGTTCATTCGTTCTATATTTGCCCATCGGTGGAAAAAATGCAACCCAGTGCCAAGCTAAAGGAAACTTCTCCAACGACCATATCCACACAACTGCGAAGGATAAACCTAACTTAATCACGGTCAGATTTTTTTGAAAATTTCTTCAATTTAAAAAAGCTCTTCTGAAAACCAATATTTTATATTTGCAATATGGTAAAGTACCGGTAAGAAATACATGTTAATTCTTTAACCAAAAAAAACAATCACATTTAAACATAAAATAAACTTTAAATTAACCAGCCTCAAACATAAGGAATTTTGTAATTGTAAAAAAGTTTTTGGCCAGGAGATTAGTGGATACGGGCCCAGGATTTATTTAAAGTCGCAGTCCATAAAATATAATTCAATACATCTTAAATTGGCAATAGTTCTAATGAACGTTAATAACGTTTATTAGACTGAAATTTGTTTCTTATTTACGAAAGGCATTTTATAATGTCTATGTTCGAAAACGCTCGGTACGAACGGAATATACACTTATGTACATGCTGATTTACCCCAGAGGCATCACCAGCTATCGCGTACTGATAACTATACGATAACAAGTTACCAAAACGTTATTATTTTACCGATTTTAATGCGTTTTTTTTTGTATTTTAATCGGTAAGGTGTCCATTAGAAACGATTTCTGCAGAGTTTTATTTTATTAATACATTTCTGGACTACTGCTTTAAAAAGGCTACGATGTAACATATACGAAACAAAATAGACGTTGATAAAAAACGCAAAACTACATTGGTACAGTAACGGGTACTACATACAACAAAAGGAATATATGAGGAATGATACAGATATTTCACAGTTATATATAACAAAAGTAAATAAATATAAAGCATAACGACGATAGTAATACAAAATACGAAGGCGACGGCGATACAAAATAAAAACAACTCAAAAAGACACAACATATATGATACAAAAAGTTGTCATTGATATAATACAAACACCATGATAATACACTATATATAACAGGCGCAAAATAAACATTAAATAGAACGCAAAACAAATGACACGGCAAATTTTGATGAACATTAAATGAAAGCAATCAACATGCATACTAATAAGATAATAACACAATTTATAACACAGTGAAGACAATAGTTCCTGGATATTTGCAGAGTTCAGCAACAGCTTTCAATGGACCTGTTCACCGATAGACGATTTGGCAATTTCCAACATTTTTGTCACAGATACCAAAAATAAAAGAAAACTGTATATTAGGAGGGAAATAGCACTACTGACATAGAACAATAAAGGAAAAACATGTTTCGGTGAAGAGTAATCATCATATGAATTGGATAAAATTATAAAGCGTTTGTAACGCGAAACGATTTAATATTTTGGAGTACTTCGATCTTATGTTGTTTTCGTTGAAATTTTGGAACACGCGAATCACTTACATAAAGTAACAATTACACATGCATGTCTGTAAAGCAGCTTGGTCGAGTGGCGTGTCGTCAGACATTTGATACAGAGCGGCCGAGTGGCGTATCGTCAGACATTTGATCCAGAGAGTGGCCGAGTGGCGTGTCGTCAGACATTTGATCCACAGAGTGGCCGAGTGGCGCGTCGTCAGACATTTGATCCAGAGTGGCCGAGTGGCGTGTCGTCAGACATTTGATAGAGAGTGGCCAAGTGGCGTGTCGTCATACATTTGATCCAGAGTGGCCGAGTGGCGTGTCGTCAGACATTTGATCCAGAGTGGCCGAGTGGCGTGTCGTCAGACATTTGATCCAGAGTGGCCGAGTGGTGTGTCGTCAGACATTTGATCCAGAGTGGCCGAGTGATATGTCGTCAGACATTTGATCCAGAGTGGCCGAGTGGCGTGTCGTCAGACATTTAATCCAGAGGTCACACGTTCAATCTCCGGTGGCGAAACATTTTTCTTTTCTTTTTGTTATGCTTTTCGAGTAATGTTTTATACTATTTTATTTTCGAGTAATGTTTTATACTATTTTATTTCTTTAGTTCAGATGTCTTAGTTTTCCGAGTTAAGATTTAATGACGTATTTTAAAATACAAAAAAATAAGTGAGCACTTACCTTTAATACAATAATACAATAAGCATAATTATACATTTAAAATGACAACCGAACAATTTGATCTTAAAACATATTATTTGCGTCATGAAGACGGTAGTAATCATTTCAGCACCAATATAACATATTTATTAATTAATGGAATATATGTACTGACAAAAATAATATATGGAAGCCCGAATATATGTAAACGCGCATAAAATCCGTATCATACTGCCACTTTCTTATTACGGGCAGTGGGCAAAATTTGTTAGAAAGGGACACAACTAAGATACCAGACTGTCCGTAACATTCAAGATTTATCTCCCGTGCACTTTTATGAAACATCGATGGAATAATTGAATACTTAAGTTTTAATTTAGACATATACATTTAAGCTCAATTATGTAGCAAACTGCTGAGTTATCTGGGTAGAACCAGTACGTGGCGTATTGAGAAATATCAATCGAACCCTCCGTGAGTAGGGATAGGCCTGAAACTCACGACCTCCCGATCGCAAGGCGGACAGCATATCCATGACACCGCTACAACCTTGGGATTAATATACTTTGAATTAAATCGGAGATCTACAATTTCTAAACTTTACGACACTTTCTACGTATGAGTTAATTAAATTTGATGGCATAATTGCCAAACAAACCGTCATCAACTTTCAGATTTAATGTTTGTTTGTTTTGGATGTTATAATGTATGAATAACGGTATCTGAATGAAGGTTTTGCTTATGAGATGCCTGTTTTTCATTGTTTTATAATTTTACAAACGAAAACGCTCTATAGACCTAGTTTCTGTCGTTCTAAAAAAATACAACGGTATTAAACATTCAATGAAGCTGCACGGGGACGAAAAGCATTGAAGTGCCCTGGAGTTTGTTTCCACGCACGTGCTTGTCATCATTGTGGCAAAAATATAATGCGCGTAACGATAACATAAAAACATTTAGCAACATACATTACATACAAGGCGACAACTTTCTTCATAACATTAAAGGTCTGTTTTATCACTTACTATGTTAATACTAGGTATGAAGAGTCTCTTCCGCAGGACAGATAACACAAATGTAACATTTCAGTACCATGGATAACAACACAGGATCTACAAATGCATGGGTCTAGTGGGCTACAAAAGTAATTGAAAAAAATGTTCTTCCTCATCTTCTTCCTCCTCCTCCTCCCCCCCTCCTCCTCCTTATCATCATCGTCTTCATATATTCCTCGTCCTCCTCCTCTTACTTATCACCATCATATTCATATATTCCTCGTCCTCCTCCTCTTACTTATCACCATCATATTCATATATTCCTCGTCCTCCTCCTCTTACTTATCACCATCATATTCATATATTCCTCGTCCTCCTCCTCTTACTTATCACCATCATATTCATATATTCCTCGTCCTCCTCCTCTTACTTATCGCCATCATATTCATATATTCCTCGTCCTCCTCCTCTTACTTATCGCCATCATATTCATATATTCCTCGTCCTCCTCCTCTTACTTATCACCATCATATTCATATATTCCTCGTCCTCCTCCTCTTACTTATCACCATCATATTCATATATTCCTCGTCCTCCTCCTCTTACTTATCACCATCATATTCATATATTCCTCGTCCTCCTCCTCTTACTTATCGCCATCATATTCATATATTCCTCGTCCTCCTCCTCTTACTTATCACCATCATATTCATATATTCCTCGTCCTCCTCCTCTTACTTATCGCCATCATCTTCATATATTCCTCGTCCTCCTCCTCTTACTTATCACCATCATATTCATATATTCCTCATTCACCTCCTCCTCTTCCCCCTTCTTCCTTATCACAATATTTTTCGTATATTCTTTTTCCTCCTCCTCCTCCTTATCTAAATATCACCATATTCTTAATTATATTCTTCTTCTTCCTCTTTATCACCAGCATTGGCTTCTTTTTCCACCGTTTAGTTGATGTTGTTGTTGTTGTCCTTTCTTCTTATTCATCATATTCTTCTTCTTCTTTTTCTTCTAGTAGTAGTAGTAGTAGTAGTAGTAGTAGTAGTAGTAGTAGTAGTTGTTGTTGTTGTTGTTATTGTAGTAGCAGTAGCAGTAGTAGTCGGTAGTAGTCGTGGTAGTAGTAGTAGTAGCAGTGGTAGTAGTAGTAGTAGTAGTAGTAGTGTCATCATCATCAACATCATCGCCGTTTACTCAGGTAAGTTATTTCTTTGTAAGATGTACCATTTATACTTCACACATTATATATTTTTATCAATATTATTAAGCCACGTTTTGTTTTTGTATTAAATATCAGATTAGGTGTAATTCAATGAGGTATTTCCGGTTTTCGTGCATTTTTCGCCTCGACTTCGTCACGTTCATCCTACCAAAGGGGAAATATATACGGATGCACGCGTGCATATTGTCGCCCTTTTGTTGTTTGACGTATTTGTAAACAACTATGAACAAAATAATATTTCATGAAGAAGTCAAACTTCAAACATAGCTTTTTAGACTGTTGGCGCAAGCCAACAGAATTTAGTAGGTGTATTCAGAAATCGGTCTGTAGGGTACTACTTTTTTTCTTTGCGGGCTACGAGTTAGTAAATCGATAAATTACTGCGCTTCGCTCGCTGATCAGTGAGGCTTTCTGTTATCGATGCTACTTTCTATGAATAGATAACAAGAAATAGATCCGACTTAAAACACTAATACACAATAATAATAATAATCCATTTAGTCCACATCTACAAATTTCATGTTATGTCTATTCACATATGTATGATAGCGTATCTGTTTGTGCTGTTGACTGGTAAATTGCGTATCACATCATATTGCGTAAGTTTAACAACAGTTAACAGAGAGAGTACATATAGCGGAGCGATCGTAACCACTCGATTGACGATTGCTTTTGTTTTTGACGTATGCATAAGAATTATGGAAAGCATTGTACTTCTAGAGAGAGTTTTGAATGTATTTTACTAATTTAACTTATCTTTATTTAAATTAGTATTTACCGAAAATAGCGCTCGTGATAAAACGCTCTAAATATTGATTCGAACTTCTACGGTTCATCGACTATGTTTACTCGTTGTAGATTGACTCGTATGCATATAACTCGGTTTGCTTTTTAAATAGTTTGCACACAAATATTTGCCTCCCACGAATTACAAACAAATAATGATGAGAATGTCGTAGATAAATAGCATTTAATTACACACACGCTATATTAGTTTTAATTCGCAAAAACAGTGACCTGGATCTCCATCTTCAATTAGGTCAAATACCAGCTTATACCAATGTATTTTAAGTAGAGTGTGTAGTTATGAGTTTCGTTTTTTGTACAAATGATATAAAGAGAGGTGAATTACTTCAATAAATGTTCCTTATGATACAAATACTCTCGTAATTAATTTGCTCTTAGTTTCTTTTCTCGCCAACAGTCTTTCTACGCTTTCAGCGTTTTAATTAATTTTACCACAACGTTTCGGCTGAAAAGCCTTCCTCTGGTAACATGATATTAAATTATGACAATTATGAAGCATTTCTGTGAAGCTGCAATGATTATATATGCAAACTTGGAAAATACCGAACAACCCAATCAAATTTGTGAAAGAAAACAAAATGTATACAACCGAATGAATACTTTTTATTTTTATAACAATATATAGTCTGGGACGTTTACATTGCATCTGTTTATGTGGAATACCCCAGGACTTATCTGGTTTGTTGGATATTTGTTAATACATAAAAAACACAACACTGATCCTACTTGTCACAGTACCGATATAAAAGCGAGATTGGTGATTAGTGTGTAAGCAACCCGGTTAGCTCACTCAGTTGAGCGCTCCCCCATATAGTGAACGGACCCGGGTTCGAGTCCCGGACTGGCTGCACACTTTTCACCACCCGGCGATATTTGGCGCCCAACGTGGGACCGTGGCACGAGCAGTTCTCCATAAAACCTGCCCGTGGGTTCGTCGGGATCAGGTCTAAACTGTTCCCTATGACTTGAATTCGAGGATGAATTCCAATTTGGTAAAGGAGAATGTCACGGTACCGAACTAAAACGGTATTGGTGAGTGGTGTGTAAGCGGCCCGGTTAGCTCACTCGGTAGAGCGCTTTCACAGATAGCGAAAGGTCCAAGGTTCAAGACACGTTTAACCACCCGGCGACATACTGTTTATGAGTAAATTTGTTGATACTAGTAAATATGTACCTGTATTTACATGCAAAGCATCGTGGGGACACGGATAAAATCCGACTGTTCAGCATCGTACAAGAGACCTTTACAGGGAGTTCGCGAATAGACAGTTTCTAAAATTTTGGTAAAGTTGCCACAGTTTGCGGAAATAAAATAGTACTGTATATAAACAAGCGAAAAAACACTCCTGACATAAACATATATTGGAAATAACGTGTCGTTAATGAGTAATGCACCTATCAATATTTCCCCCGGGTGGTGGGGAGCGGCGGGCTGACCCAGGGGAAATTGACTTATTTTACTTTTTGGGGTCTAATTCCCCACCATACAGCCAAGCATTTTTGTCTAAATCCCCGTAGTGGGACATGCTTGGTGTATCAAATGGGCCAGGAGGGGCCCAATATTACCGGGATCTAAAATCCGACCAGTCTATTTCCACGGATCCGGAATTGTTCGGCGTGTCAAATTCCCACCTGTCGGGAATCGCTTTGATTCCCGCCGCTCCCCCCTTGGGCAAAAATATTGAACGGTGCATAATCATCAGTTGAAATGGATAACATTAAGTAACGCTAAACGATTGAATAATTGGGAGTACTTCTGTTGTTTTCGTTGGAATTGTTGAAAACACGCCAATCACTAAAATAAAGTAAAAAATGAAAATAAAAAGCAGATATATTAATCCGAATGAGCCGGGTCGGGCTAGCTCACTTGGTAGAGCACTAGACTGTCTGTCCAGGGATCGTGAGTTCTAACACCAGCCCGGCCACATAACTTGTGTGGTGATTGGTCATTACATTATTTCTACGGCCATTCTCCCCCTACCGCTGATTCAAGTAGGGCAGTTGTCAGTTACGGGCATAGGTACTAAGTATGTGCGCTTAGTACTGGTAACCCGCTTGGATCGGCTAAGCTTGCCCAGGAAAAAGTGTGAGTAGGTTAACTGACCGCCATGATATGACTGAAATACTGTTAAAAACACGGCGAAAACCCCCAACAAAACAAACAAACAAACATTAATCCGAATGACCTAGTGGTTAGCGCGTCAGACTTTGGATCAGGAGGTTGTGGGTTCGAGCTCCGATGGAGGCACATTTTTGTACTCTTTTTATGTTTTTCTTGTTATAATAGTCCGCTCTTTAGTTGAAATGCTTTAGTTCTAGTTTTGAAGTTAATGACATACTTTTCAAAAATACAAAATTCTGTGAACAAGTCCAGGCCTTTAACATTCGGAGATTGCGCGATATTCTCACTGAACCACGAGGAACTTCGGTGATCTTTAGATTGTGTGTTAAAACGAAACAAATAATAATAATGAAAACAAATAATAAATGGCAGCCCATGAGATTTTTATCCCAATTGCGGCCTGCCTCGTTTAACGGAAAATGACGTCAAAGTTGAGGCACGTGATTTTATGAGAAAGTCAGGATTATGATTAAGATATTTCAAATAATTGTTTAAATCTTGAATACTGACAACGAAAAATGTTTTTTTATTAGGTTATTTGTATAAAATTATTAATTTTGCTATGATTGCTTGTTTGGTTGCCATAGCAACCATCTCTTTATTATTTTTATTTTTGTCCGAAACATTTGTACATTAAAAGTTTGTTATTTGAGAAAGGCAGTCCAGTAAATATATATAATATAAATTACTTCTCCTCACCATGCTAGGTTCTGTATTGTATGCATGACAATCATTAAAATCTGTGTGAAATGTGAACATTTATCGTTATGGTGGGGTTACTTAAACTGCTCATTCATGCTCAAAACGCATGACTGAGAAAAAAGGATGCCATTTGCAGTTTCTACACATATCAGTGTATTCAAAACTAACAATAACTCATTTTCGCCCAGATACAGATTTTTGGGCCAAAAATCTCATGGGCTGACACAATTATTTAATAAACATTACGTTATGAACAGCTTCCTTAACTGTTCGGTCATCACGTATGTAAATGTATGTTCTTGTCAAATGCCTTTTTAAAATCATTTTTGCAAGTTGCAACCTTACCTTTTAAAAGGTCATGATCAATGCATGTTCTTGTCATATGTATTTTTAATCATTTTTGCAAGTTGCAACTCAGAATTCTAAACTGTTCATAAAAGAAGCGTGTTTTGTGCTTGATAATGGAAACGCCAAATTAGCCAGGCAATGCAGTTATCAGTTTCTTTTTGACCCCTTTTCCATCAAATAAAAAGTATGATCAAAAGATGCATTTATAAATAGTAGAACTCTGTATCACTCGTGTCGTTTGCTCCTATGACAAAGTAAACATTTCCGACACGCATGTCTGCGTAGGTTCGTTACTGAAAAAACACACACTATTGTACACGTTCACAATTAAGGATTTAACATTGATACATGTATATTTAAAAATTTTAATAACTTTAGGTAGATCTATAGAACTAGTTCCGGAATAAAAAGATCTATGATTTCGAATGCAGTGTGTCAATATATTTAGTGTAGAGTTATATATACATATTATATAACATCAACATTAAATATTACAAAATATGAAATACCGAATTTGTAGCTTGAAAGTGTGTTAGTTACTAAGGGACACAACTCTGTTCACGCAACTTGTATTTTTCGTCCAAAATAAATGATCACTATGTATGGTTCCCGTTGCCATGGGTGGTTCCCGTTTCGGTTTGTACTAATGATATGAAGGCAGGGAGCCGCTGTTCTCTATCGCCACATGCTTTCAAAATAGTTACAGACGATTACAACTTTGTCTGTGAGGGGATTTATTTGTGTAAATAAACGGAATTTACTTAATAAATAAAGGTTTTACAGGTAATTTTTCACATATTCTTTATGATTTAATTATTCTTTTTTTATTTCCTCTATTTTCACAACGAAAAAAACAAAAACACGCTTTTCGTTTTATACAACGCGGCATCGATTTTCAATAGCATAACTTGTTAGCGCTCGTTGCACGTCTTATAAATAAGATATCGATTTTCAATAGGCTTGAATGTAGAGAATAGAGGGTTGTTCGCCGAACAACATAATTAGCAAATCGGCCTTCTGTCCTTCTATTCCTTGTTGTTTCATGTGACTTGTTTTTGTTTTATTTTAGCCCAGTTATTCAATACCGTGTCTTAGAATTGATATAAATTTACTATTTGCTAGTTATTTTCAAGCTTTTTACTTAACTTAAATCATGCATACAGGGGGCTGGACGGTGAGAGGATAATATAGTAGGGGCAATCTGGGGAAATACGGACAGCGGGTAACTACGGACAAAGGCATTAGTAGACAGACTTTTGTACATGTTTTCAAGTTTCTTGTAATGATTTTGACTTATTTTAGAAGAGTATTGTTTGGGGTTTTACATGTCTAAAAATAGCAAGTGACACAATGCATTGGTTACTGCAAATGTTGCATGATGGGAGCAACCTAATGATTCTGTCCGAGTTTTCCTGAATTTATGTACCTATCAATGTTTTACCCCGGGGTGGGGGGGAGCGGCGGGCATATAGGTGACTTTAGACTGCAAGCGATTTCTGACAGGCAGGAATTTGACTTGCCGAATGATTCTGGGTCCCAAGGAAATAGACTTTGGTCGGAATGTAGACCCGGTAATATATGCCCCAGGCCATTTGATAGATATATAGCATCTTCCACTGAGGGGATTTAGACAAATATGCTTGGCTCTAGAGTGGGGAATTAGACCCCCCAAAAAAACATTTGTTAAATTCTCCTAGGTCTGCCCGCCGCTCCCCCACTGTGGGAAAATATTGATAGGTGCATTAAAGAATAAAATAGTGTCCGTATTTTCCCAATGTAATTTGCAATTGCAAAACTAGTAGTGTCCGTATTTTCCCTACTCTGTCCGAATTTACCCGGTTTGGGGTGGCCTCAGGTCTGACGTAGTTGAAGTATTTTCGAATAAAGAAAGCTCAATGAAATTAACGATAAAATCAGAGGAGGAGAGGGTTTCCCCGATTACATCATCAGCATATGGATATATGCTACAGGGCTAGGCGCAACTTATTGATAAGGGGAGTCTTTGTAAAACTGTCCGTATTTCCCCGGATTGCCCCTATGTTGTGTTTTGAACTTAAATGCCAAAAAAAATTCCAATATAATAATACTAACATTTAATAAGTTTTGATTTTATGCGTTATCGTCACTGCATCAGTTTCGGACGTACATGAGTTTCAGACGGTTTTTGTTTACATCGTTCTAACCTCTCGTTAAACGGAATTTGACGAATGATTTATGCACACTTTGTAAAAAGGGCGGAGTTTCGTGGTCTGCATCATTTTTATTCGCATATCTGGAGATCAGAAAGTTACAAATGTAATAAAATTCGAAGGTTGTTGAAAAATGCTACCTTTCCTTATGTCCATTTTTATTCTTCTCAATATTTTCCCATATTTTTATTATCTTTGGACAAAATCTCAATTTCCACGAATTGATGTCAGTTATTTATGTTTCAATGTGACGTAATTTGCTAAGGGTGATTCCAAAATACAGTAGCAAGGTTCTTTATCACCTTCATATTCTTTATGAATTGTTGTTACGTTCAGGATCGAGACTAATTTCATTACAGCATCACGAACCTGATAAAAAAACAACATAGGTTGACATATTCCCCCCAAGACGTGACAGATCTCTACACATTGGTTAAAAAAACGAGTCTACTAGTAGAATGTGTTGCTAAGAAGTTTCATATTCATCTAACAACACTTGAAGTTCAGTTCCCGAATATAAGTACTACTTGCCCTTTCTTATTTAATTCCAGTATAAGTCGACATATTTTCGTTCTTACTGCAGTATGGAGGATCAACCAAATTGACATAATGTGTTTACTTAATGAAAGAAAACAACAATAAAAAAGTTGTATAGTTTAAAAATGTGTTATCATAACCAAAAATCCCTGAAAAAAAAACAAATTGCAGAACTACCCGTAGCTATAATTTCGGACAAACATATTTGGATAAATCATTTCAATCCCAATTTCAATGTTTGTTTTCTTAATGTAAAGTCTTGACTTTTACTTTTCATCATTAATCAAAATAGTAGTAGCAAGGTCATCATCAACAGCATAATTCATATAAACCATAATGATGAAAATTAAAATATTTCCTACAATAAAAAAGATGAAAAATAAAAATTATACCAGAGTAATAGGATTTTACCATTAATAAACTTGATTTTAACTTGCCCGTTTTAGTTTAAAAGTTGTCTTGTTTGATTTGCCCATTGGAAATACTTATGAATAAAAAATAAATAATTTTTCTGATCTTTACGAATAATATAACTTAATAATAAGAAGAACTTAAAATGTGATAATAAATTGACTTAATAATCATCCAATATATAAAAGGAATCAGTCAGTAATACTTCAAGAAAAAACTATTTAAACCTAATTTGCCCTTTTTAACAGTGTCACTGCGCACATAATGCCCCTTTTCCAAATCAAGTGCCATGCCCCTCTGCACTTCTAGATTAAACATTAATATTTGTTGGCAAATTAATTGTAAATTAGCGGGTATTTATTTTTATGTTACTTTGTATATAGACTGCAGTATAAACTAGTAACAAGTTGTATTATAAAATATTTTTAGCTCACCTGAGCACGAAGTGCTCGGTGAGCTAGTGGTATCGGGGACCTCTCGGGCGTCGTCCGGCGTCAATGTGCCATCAACAATCTGGACCGTTATCGCGATAAGACTACATTTTTTATTCAATCTTGACCTAACTTGCACAGTTTGTGTAAGACCATAAAATCTCGGATGGGATTGTTTTTGGGCCAGATCACACCAGTGACACCATAGTTATTGCCCCTTTTTCATGCAAAAAAAGTGGAAAAGTGCCCTTTTCCAACATATAGACTTTATTTTCCATCCAATCTTAACCAACCTTTCAAAGTTTGTGTATGACCATCAGATCTCAGCAGACGTCAAAAATGGGCCAGATGGTGTTTCAAACACCAGAGTTATTGCCCTTTGTTCATTAAAAAATATACAAAAATGGACATTATTCAGGATAGAGAGAGACATTTTTCATCCAATCTTCAACAATCTTGCACAGTTTGTCTATTACCATGAGATTACAGTTGAAGTTGAATATAAGCAAGATCGGACAAGAAACACTAGGGTTATTTCCCTTTGTGAAAAAAATATGCAAAAATGGACATTATACGGGATAGAGACTTAATTTTTCATCCAATCTTTACCAATCTTGCACAGTTTGTCTATGACCATAAGATTAAAGGTGAAGTTGAATATAAGCAAGATCGGACCAGAAACACCAGAGTTATTGCCCTTTGTTTGTGAAAAAAAAAATTGCAAAAATGGACATTATTCAGGATAGAGACTTCATTTTTCATCCAATCTTCACCAATCGTGTACAATTTTTCTATGAACGTAAGACTACAGGTGAAATAGAATATAAGCATGATCGGGCCAGAAACACCAGAGTTATTGCCCCTTGTGTTTGGAAAAAAACATCAACAAGTTATCAATGATTGGCTTGCACACACGATTTTTGATTCAGTGTTGACCAAACTTTCACAGTTTGCACATCACCATAAACATTGATTGATAAAATTTGATTTTCAACAGTTGCAAGACTTGCATGCAGTTATTTGTACATGCAACATTAATGTCTTCAGAGCCTGCATTATCATCATTTATCATCATAGGACAGAAAATTATCAAAGAAAAAGCAAAACATACCTTATAGCACAGCCATCACAATTATCGCATTGCAACTAGTTCTCCAAAACTGTTTGCGAAAATACATTAAAATCTACTGTTTGTGCATTTTCCAGAATTGTCAAAGACTTAATGAAAAACGGTCAGGTAAGAATATCTAGAAAAATGATTTGAGAACCATTAGCAAGAAAACTCATACTTTAGTAAGCCCATTGCAGTTTAAGTTACCGATGTTTTAAAGCAAATTTGATCCTACCCCCACTGTGTATTGTTCAGATACCTTAATTTTCAAACCTGTCACAACAGTATGGTCTTCATCTGTACCAGTTCTCAGGTGAGCGCTTTGGGCCATCATGGCCCTCTTGTTTCATTTCTTGAATAGACAAATATTTTCACTGCTGTTGCCAATTAAATCCAAAACATATTTCCAGCTTCAGGTAGTTTGTTTGTAATTTGATACTTTATTGATATAAATACCTGGCATAGTTTTCATGGTAGTGCTGTGCTTACAAGTTTAAAGGGATTTGTTCACAGATATTGACATTTCAGTGAATTTGTTCAAACCAATTTGGGGCCGAAACAGGGCTCCATTCACACAGCAAAAAAGTACCTTATTTTTCATAAATTGTAATCCCAAATTCACAATTGCTAGCAAGTTTACGTTTGACTTTTTGTCTGCTTTATTTTTATTCTATGCAAAGTTTTTCATCTACACTGATTAAGATGTTTATATCAAAGGCTTCTATGGCTACTAAACTTTCTAATTGGCTACTGAAATTTATATTTGGCTACTAAACTTTTTGGAAAACATTTAAACATGAAGCATATTTTCTGAAAATATTTCAAAATAATGGGTTTTCTTTGCAAAATCAAATTTTTTGGCTACTACTTCAGATTTCTTAGCGCCAACCTACAAAAGGCATAT
The DNA here is from genome assembly GCA_027627225.1 of Congeria kusceri. Taxonomy (NCBI): domain Eukaryota; kingdom Metazoa; phylum Mollusca; class Bivalvia; order Myida; family Dreissenidae; genus Congeria; species Congeria kusceri. Next base: position 10,342,136 of record CM051030.1, on the reverse strand, counting down.
AGTATGTTCGTATTCAATTAAAATTGTGTAATTTAACTTTGGTAGAATAATTGCATAGATAATAGGTTGAAATGATATTTTCACAAAATTATGGTATTACGGCGCTAATTTTCACAATTCAAAAGGCCCCAGCTTTATTGACAAAGGACTGAAAAAAAATACTGACATTCTGTACATATACCGGTAAATGTCTGTCGACATCTGCTGCAAAAACTAAAGCATTTCGCTAACAGAACTCATATACTATAAGACTTTTTTTATAATGTCTTGAACATATTAGCTGCAAAAAACTGTAGAATTTGATGAAATAACTCCAATTTTATATTATAAACTCATAAACATATTTAAGAAAATAAAATAATAAATAAAATAAAAAGGAGACAAATAATTTTATTAAAGTGATGCCTGGACCAGAGTTTGAACCTCTGACTGCAGGATCAGAAGTATGTGAGTATAGGAGCCATGGTAGTGTAATACTTTCCTGCTTCAGCTATGAATTGATTTCCAGCAGAAAACTATAAATTCTAGGATTATTATAAAACGTCTAAATGGCTGTTTTGGCTTAATATTACTTTAATGACAAAAAACATCAGCAATTATTGTATTGAATCATTTGACTGGCTCTTAACATTTTCCTGTTTTGGCTGGGTTTTAAAACTCTTATAAAAGGGCCTGTTCCCAGTCCAACACAAACAAGAAATATCTTTAAAAAAGATATTGGCGTAGTGTGTAAATGTTTGTAACGGATGTAAATTGAATATCCAAGATGAATATTTAAAACTGAATATTGCATATGTTGATTTGGTTTATAAACAAACAGTCACATTTCTTCATAGATTGTTATTCTACATGCATTTAGTTTTATTTTGCGATATTATTTAAAATAAAATAAATAATAAAATTTTCATTATCAAATAGCGAACTCATATTTTCATGTGGCTAGCTCCTAAAACAGTAGTATGAAATGTTTCTATATTTGAAATAAATATTAAAAAGAATATCATTATTTCATGTCAAAGCAATGAACTGGTGAACTGCCCAATGTTTTAAATAAGTGCTACTTGAATAACCCAAATAAGTCAGTCTCATCTGCTCATCGACGTCAGAATGTTTATCTATACAAAGTGAAACTAAGAATTTCACAATTACAACGATATATATATATATATATATATTTGAGGCATTTTTCATGATAAAATTATTTTAGTAATCAATGCCCATATTCATATATTATATAAAAACAATGTCTATTTGTAGATTGAATAGCCTCTACACGAGAATTTGGTACAAACATCAGTATTTCGCAAGAACAACAATGATGCAGAGCATCAAAAGGCGCCGGGAAACTATGAAAAGTCAATATGTTTAAGATATCTTAATGTCCGTATAATTAACAGATCTTACCGCGCATATTTTTCATCGGTGTTTTTTTTTTCTCAATCTAAATACTGTATACAGTATTTGTCAGGCAAATAAAAATTTATTAAAAGTGACATCATTTACAAGAAAGTAATGACGAGAATGAATATGAGTGTTTATCATATTTGTTCTGGATTAATAATTTAAATGTGTACTAAATAAAAACACACGTCAGGGAGCATTCATCGCAATTAAAAATAATGATTTGACTTCATTTTGTGAAAACACAAACGTAAAGTTATATTCATTAGTGGCAGATCAGATTTATATTCCTTTGGGAAAATACTTTTCGAGCATTTTTGTGTATAACTATTATAGTTTTAATGCACTCATAAAACACACTTAAGTAAAAATACCAAATTTAAATCGAATTAAATTACATATGTCCGAAGCTTCCGCCAGTGTCTATTTATAGGAAGATGCAAAATCTGTTTATACATCAAATAGCTTCTACAGGAGAATATAAGAGAAAATGCAATTCTAAATAATTCTTAATAAATAGATCTACCAACCGTTATTCAAATAAACATGCATGGTAAGTTTATAAATGTAAGCAATTCTCCATGCATTATTAATCTTATTGTCTATGGTTCTCGGGATGCTTGTTAGATGAGTCAGTGTTGTTTACGTGTATACTATTAATAGGCGCAGGTTAGTCAGCGATCGCGAGTGTATTCTATGGAATGTTGCCTTGGTGTCGAATATGAAATATTAACGGGGGATTTTCCCACGGTCATGTTACATGGCCTGTAAACACTGGCGTACAGATCGAAAATGAAAATTGAGACAATGCAAATGCCAAGTAGGGAGCTCAGAACTGGAAATAAGTCAAAAACGTAAATAAAGTAAAGAGGTGTGTCTGGATTTGTCCACATTGGCTTATTTTTCCATTTAACTCCGAAACGAAATGGAGCCGATTTTTTACAGGCCGTGGTGGGGATTTCTTTTAAATTAGCTGATGCAATGTTAGGATTTATTCATTCGGGACTACTGGCAGGAAATTTTTACAACCGTTGATTGGATATTGAGAAAGGTCAAAAGTTGGGTTAAACAGCTACGCCGAAAAAAATAGTTTGTTTTCACACACAGTTCCAGACACAGTCCCAAATTACCCAGTAATGTATCCATCTTATTTAGGGTCAGTAATTTTACTCAGTGTATCAGCAGGCACCAATAATCAAAACGCTGACAGCGTAGAAAGACTGTTGGCGACAACAGAAACCAAAAGCATGTGAATTATGAGTGCATTTTTGCTAAAAGGAAACGTTTGTTTGAATGAAGTTCAATGCCCCACCTTTAAACTTTCTAATTTGGCTTCTTATTCAATAGTATTTGACATCTTAATGAAAACTATAGTAACGAAAAATTATTTTGTTCGAGCTAATTAACCAGTAGACAGCGAGGAGATAGCTCCGCCCACTGACCAAACCCTTGGACAACTTTTGACGACAAAATGGCCGACACGCTATCGTTGAGTGCTATTCCCAGCGCGTTTGGCGAACATTTTTTTGCAATATAAGCCGTCTTGCGACAGAGAATTCAAGGGCGAAAGTTTGCGAAAGAGTCGTACGTTGCCTTTGTGAATTTTTATAAAGGTTTGGATACGGAAATCTTGGTTAAAGCCGGGGTTTATCGAAGCCAGAGGCGCATCATATCAAATTGTAGGTGGAGAGAGATTCGATTTCGTATGCACTTTTCAGTTGCACGGCAGGGTATGTCAAGTTTACGTGTTCTTTGTTTGTAATTAAATTGTATAAAACCAACATTTAAACAATTAATCATAATTAGCTATTGTCGAAAGTCTTTATTGTTCAAAATCATTATGTAAACATTGCATCACTGTGCTAATTAAATTGCCTAAACTACATTTGATCTACATTCTACAGTACTATATTATAATAATTAATAATTATATTGTACACCACTACGCAGTATAGACAGTATCAATGTTTGCTCCAGCGTTGGTAGTGTTTTATTGCATTTAAGAAATAATTGCGGATTTATCGTTGTTTATCGGTCAATAAACAACGATATGGAGTTATGATACGTAGGAATTAAACCACAAGGGCGTTAAATTATTCCAATTATAACATGATCTGTCAAATAATTTTGCAATTATAATGAGAAATACATTTTACTATGCTCAGCTGCGCTAGGAATCTGGAGTACTTTTTTCGTTGATTATTGTGTATTTTAACAACGAAAATTTTGTTCTTTGTCTATAGAAGCGAGTATCATGTTAGAATGAGAATTAGGTCTATGATTCCTTGGTCATACAAGAGACTGGCGTGCATTTAACATATAATGTATGATTTTGTTTGTTATTTAAGACAAAAAAGTAATGATGAATAGTAAAAGCAATTTCGCTTTTTGCAGTGCATCTGGTGAGTGTGCACACATCTTGGCAGTCGTGTTCAAGATCACAGATTGGATTCTGCTCGGTTTGAAAGAGGTGCCTGTAGACCCAGCCTGCACGTCTCTTCCCCAACAATAGGATCGACCCCGCTGTGCAAAGATATTGCCAGTTGCCACCATGGTGATATCAAAACCCGCAAATACTACAAGAAAGAAGCGACCACTTGTTGCAGACTTTACTGATAACAGGTATATACTTTCATGAACAGATTACTGGTATCAGACTAAGGATAACTAACAATAATTGTAAAATATATTAACTTTTTTTTTTTATAGATTAACACAGCTTTGCAAGTCACATTTATGCAACAAGTAAATCATTGATTTCTTTGAGTACAAAGTAACCAACATGTGTAGTGGTATTTTGCTCTCTTTTTCACACACATTTCATAGAACATATTTATGACATTTATGACAACAATTGTTTGGTAGCATGTATATTTATACATCAGTTGAGTTTTTCAATGTTCTGCATTTCCACAACATATCTATTTTATTTCCAGAAAAAAACAGTTGCTGAAGACTGACATTTAACATCTGCAGTCACTGGATAGGTGCCCAATTGCATATTTGGCGCATGATCCTGGTCAGAACGGAACTGCCTGTGGACAGCTGAATTTATGCAGTGCTCTAAGATATCAGGTATATTACATGATTACTAGTCCTGTATCAACAATGGCACAAATTGTGTCAGAAAACAGCAATTGAACCAAATATGATTCACAACAGGAAACAGGGAAAATGTCCGCACGATTGTCAACTATTTTAAATTTCTTCACACGAGCTATTGCTCGTTCGACATGTACACGCTGTTTTGCAATTTGGCGTGTTAATGTAACATCACTGGGTGTCATTTGCGTTGCTTTTGATGCAAATGGTGGAATAAGCAATTTAAGTCCAAGCATTTTAATTTCATCCTCAATGAGAAAGCCCTTGTCAACCATAACTGAGTCGTCTTTTTTCAAGTTTCTAGCTGTTATTAAATCACGAAGTAAATCCAGTAAACCACTTTGCTTTGTATTTCTTTGTCTGATATGGAGCCAGAGAAAAGCATAGATATACATATAAATGAGCCCCTGGGATCTATGCCAACTAAACCCTTAAGTGTAGTGGCCGACTTATAATCTGAGTAACACTGACTTTGAAATTTTAAAGAAGAAGGTCTTTCTACTTTAATCTCAGTTCCATCTAATATAACCATGGTTTCTGGAAATACTTCTTTGAACTTTGGCATATTGTCTATTATCACATCTCTATTAGACCAAATGGGTACAGATCCAAATCTAAAAAACATATAGTTCATCCAATTTCGAAACAATAACCCCGCATCGATCCAATTTCGAAACAATAATCCAGCATCGGGTGGGGTGATACTGAAAAGGTTAGCTAAATGAATAAAGTCCAAATTCAAATGCAGTTTAATGAGCACCATTACAAACTGGTCTTGAAGCCTCATCGACTTAAACACTGAAATTCGTTTTGATATTTCAAATGGGATATGTGATTCATTTGGCACCAGAAACATAAATATATTAATGAATTGTGTGTACACCAATCCAGTGTAGTACTTAAAGTTATTTTTAATAGTTGAATCTCTCACAGATTCAAAGGTCATTGGTTGACTTTGTTGGTGGCTTTTGCTTTGTTTCTCTACCTTGTTTATCACATTTTTGAACTTTAAATTTTCATGTCTAAGTTCTTCATTACACAGTATCTGAGCTGCTAGTTGCCTCTTCAACGAGTCATTTTTAGCTGTGATTGCCAAAAGCTGCAATGGTGCCACACCAGAATATGGAAAAAAAAGTAATTATATACAGCTATTGTTTATGGACATGCTACATATTTTGTATCATTAATCTATTTCAGTTGCCCCTGGTTGAACAAGCAGATAACCCTGTTGGTCAGTCTTTTCCTTGTGGACAGCTGGCCTTTCCAGTGGTTACAGACACGGACTGGAGCAAGGCTGATGATGAAGACTGGTCAAAAGTTGAGTTGACTTTGTCGGAGGCTGTCCAGTTGGAAAAAAACACAAGACAACAGAACAGCTGTGAGTTGTGGATGGACCAGCGGATGCACAGAATTACTGCGTCCAATTTGGGCCACTATATGAACAGACGCGTGTCTTTCACACAGAAATTTGTGGATTCTGTTAAAAAACAGAAGCCATTTAAATCACCCGCCACGTCATATGGCTCTGCAAATGAAAAGGTTGCCCGACTGATGTATCAGAAGAAAACTGGCAATCATGTGCATGACTGCGGGCTTGTAGTCAACCCGGCATTCCCATTCATTGGAGCCACATCCGATGGGAAAGTGTGCGACTCCAAGACAATGGAAATAAAGTGCCCGTTTTCCATTAGGGACATGAGCATTATGGATGGTATTACTGCCATGAAAGGTCGCACTCAATACCATTTGGAAATGGATGAGAACAAAATCAAATTTAAAAAAAAATCATGCATACTTCTTTCAAGTGCAGGGACAGTTGCTTGCTACAGGAGCCCAGTTTTGTGATTTTGTAACTTTTACAAAGTGTGAAATTCTTGTCGAAGAGAATTTTTCATGACAAATCTGTCCAGTCTGATATAGTAAAAAAAGCTTTCCAGTTTTAAAAGTATACTTGAAGTAGAGCTGTCTTGTGGTTGAACTTGACTGCAAATGTCTTGATTAATCTGGCGGTCCATTGCAACATTCTCTTTATTGCTGAAAGAATTATTATGTTTTACAAATAATGGAAGATTGTAGCTTTAACATGTCAATGTTATTGATATGATTGTTTGATATGTTGTCAGGAAGCATTTAATGGCTCTTCTAATTTTACTAATTTATTTAGCAAAACAAATGTCATAAAAAAGTGACAAACTTGTTAAGACGTAATTATGTTATGGATTAGGCTTTGTTTCAAATGTTTTTTTTTTTTTTTTTTTTTGCTGATGGCTTGAGAGGTGTATTAATAAACTGCATGATAATTGATCTATGATTGTTGTTATTCCTTGTTTCATGATGTAGAAATCACTAGACTACATAAAAGTGCAGGCTGTTTTTTCAACTTATCACAGTAGCCAGTATATAAAACAGTATTTGAAATAAACCACTTGCTTGAAGCCTGGGACCAGTAAAATTCTATACCGGCAAGTTAAAATTTTGACCTGCCTGCCCAAAAGAGCATGTACAAGAAGGATGAACAATTTTGAAATTAAGATTCAATAATACAACAATGTTCATAATTTTTTCTCAAAATATATCATCACCTGATTTTCTTTCCATATGACTGACTACATGAAAACACCATTATCATTTAGTTTTATTTCCTCATTTTGGACAAGTTTAGTTGAAATTGTATGGCTTATGCCCGAATGCACAAGCCCTTTCAAACAAGTTATTGTGAAGACTACTAAAATGCATTTAACAAGTACATACTTGTTTTTTCCATCAGCAGAACTCAACAGTGGTATCAGGACATTTTTCGAAGTTGCGGATACTGAGCGGTATTTAGGTGGTGGCCGTCTTTGTGTAATTTCCAGTCTTGAATATGGGGTGATAGCAGGTATTGGGTCTGGATAAGCTTCACTTGGCCTTCCATTGTGGAAGTGCTAAAATAACATAACATTGATATGCATAAACTTGAAACTTATGCTGCTTCTCTTATAGGAAAATGTAAAAATAAGTAAACATTTCCATATCAAGTTAAATAAGATAATGTTCTTTCAAGAATACAACAGTAAAACACAATATAGACTCTTACTTGTCATCATAAAAGTTTTTCATAAAAATAAACCAACTTTGATCTGGATCGCTGAGAAGTCGTTATTTACACTGTGCCATATAAGGAGTTTTACAACTGAAGTTGGCAATGTAGTAAATTTTCATTGGTCAATAAATCGTATTACAATGACATAAGCAGCTCGTAACCATAGATGGGAAATAAAACATTCAAGCGTTTGTATTGATCAAGAGCATAAGCCTTTTAAGTTTAACAAACGGATAATCATTCATGCAATATTATAAACATTCTAACCTTACTGCAGACGTAAAGGCAGTAGTGTCCTCTTACGATCTCTACATCTGGCTGGTGTTTGGGCCGACCGCAAGCTTTAATCCACTGCTTGCATCGCTCAAGCTGATATTTCGGTTTCGGGAACGGATGGAACACACCACCACCTTCCAGACGTTCTTTATACCTACTATCGCTGTTACACAGCCCCCACTGGCACCGTTTAACCATTTTTCGCGAATTAACATAAGTTGCAATTATCACTAAGATAGAGAATAAACCAGATCTACTTTCGGTTAGGTTGTCCAAGAAAAACGCCCGGATGTAAAACTTTACTAGGTGCGCGTCAACAGACGATTTTCATTGGTTAATCGGTTATCGGTCCTAGAATTGTGGGCGGAGCTGTCTACTGGTTAATTATCTTTTTATGCAAACTGTATTATATACATGCCAGTTAACAAATAAATCTGCAAGGGCCAGAATAACTGATAAAGCATAGAAGTTAGCGCACCGATTGTTAGTGCTTCGTAGCCAAAGATCTATAAATAAACATGTTTATTATAGATCTTTGTTCGTAGCCTACTGTGTCAAAATAGACCATATGATGAAAGCTCTCGATTGTCCACAGTACAGTTTAAAATTAATAAATTACAGTAATTTGTTGTCAAAATATTCAGAATGAGAATTGGTAGCAAGAAAAAATACTTTCGCAACGAGTCCAAAATAACCGATGTAGCGCATTAATTTGGTGGCCTTATTCCAGGACACTCCGGTAAATATTTTGGTTACATACAAGTAAATAGCAAAAGTTGGGATGTCATTAGTTTAATGTTATTTTGTAATAAATTGACCTTTTTACAAACTGTAATTGTAATAAATCACATGATATACACATTATAATACATATTACATACATTATCTTAAATAATTAAAATGTAAGAAAGTGAGTGTGCAATTTTGTTGTTTTGAAGAAGGTTCCATTCTGGTTTCGATTTACTGACTAATAGCCTGCAAAGAAAAGAAGTAGTTTTCCGCGATACATGTTTTCGAAATTCCCCTATCAATAGACCGTTGGCTTCCGCCAACAGTCTAAAAACAACACCATATGTTCACATTGTTCTGTTTTCATTCATTAATGTGTTGGTATGGAGGCAGGCTAGCCTATTGGAAATATATAACTGCCTGCCAATTTGGCCTTATGACTGCTTGCTAAAGGAATTGAAAGTAGTTTGGCCTAGACTCCATGATTTTGTTTAAGGGGCGTATCAACGGCTAATACGGTATAATATTTTTAATATATTTTAAGAAGTATTTATTAAATGATTGCTTAACACGTAGGTCTCATTTTTATAAACAAACAATAAAATATTTATTTTATAATTATAAAAAGTGGTCACCGTGACACTTTTTGCGGGTGCAGGGAAATAAGTTGTAGTAGTAAAATCAATATGTATGAATGTACATCAAGTACTGCTATGCGCATGGACACTACCGGGTATTAATAACTGCATTGTAGCGTGGGAAAGTTTTTATTGAAGTGCGTGATTTTGTAGGCGTCAGTTCAAATCCTGCTGGAACCGTGTATCGAAAAACACATTTTTGGCATTGTATATATATATAAAATTATATATATTTTTTTAATGATAACATCTTATGATAAATATATCATTCAATGCTACTAGAAAATATATTCATTAAAAATGGGAATATGCCTTGTTTTAATACGTGTCTATATTTACGCGAAATAACGTTTAATAGCCCCTTTATCATCCATTTTTTGTGGTTACGCCGTATACATTATGCCGTATATATACTACAGTTACGGTAGGGGTAAAACATGTTTAAATGAAAAACATTGACCAATTTTATGCTGTAAGCCTGTAACAATCTAATAAAAACAGATTTTAGTGGCAAAGCAAATAAGATTGTTTCAATATTTTCAATCTGCTACAGACATGCAATATCCTGTTTAAAAAAAATTACATTCCTGACATAATCCTGAAAATCGGTGTGGTTATATAAGGTGATTATTGAATGTAAATGCTACTTTGATCAACACTTTGTTGTTGGAATGCAGTCTTCACGAATAAATTTCTAAATCAGTGGACTGTCGGTCCACCAAGCATTAGCTAATAAGACTGGACCGGAGAAAAATTAAGTGGACCATTGTTTGTAGGGTTTCTTTCACTCTTTTGTTAAATAAATAATTATAAACAATCAAGGCTATTAGACTGTCAAAATATGAAAAAGATTTGTTTTCTTTTTCAACTATGATTTTCTTATTTACCAAAGGACCTTAAATTGATGGACTCTCGGTCCAAGTAACTTATAAATTTTGCTGGACCAAGCAAAAATTTGGTGGACTCGGTCCGTGGTCCACTGAATTATCGTGAAGACTGGGAATGTAGGTGTTAAACAGACAAAAACTGTCAAACATCCATGTTATTGTCACTTTAATAAGCAATTTATTTTAAATGAGGAAGGATATCGTTTGCATTGTTAGTTCAGTTATTATAATAAAATTAATTGTAATACTAAACAATCTCAGTGTTTCATGGGGGGGGGGGGGGGGGCTGTCAGATTTGTAAAATTATTGGGAGGGATTATGTCTGGATATGCAAAAAATAGCTGAAGGGATACTGTCTTGTGGGGGGGGGGGATTTTATCCGGGATTCATTGCTTGTGATGGTCTCTTTCAGGTTAAGGGATTAATACACATTAATGTTCGATTATTTATTTTTTTTGAAAATGATTATTATAATCCTATTGTACTTGTATGTTTGCACTTTGGCCATGATTGGAGACATATTTACTTACGTAGTTCAGTGCTCTAGAAAAGAGTATTTCCGTAAGTACTTCTTGAATAGTTTTGAAATACCCTAAAACAAGAAATATCTATTAAAAATATTCGGAGTCTGCGGTTATTTTGCAAATAAGGAATGTAAATTAAACTTCCAGCATAAATATTCAAAACAGTGTAACTAAGATTAGATTCAAATGGCATACAATACTCAAATACTACATAATACTAGTAGTTTACGCCTCCTTACATACAATTACATATAAATTATTATATACTTTACTTAATATATGTGTTTTTTTAAACATCAACATTTTATAATGTTCTTCTGTTTATTAGGATAATGAAATTAAAACAATATATTCAGCAGCACATAACATGATGCATAAACGGTAAATATACATCAACAAGCCGGAACATACACAGCAAGAAACTTTATTAACAAGTACATTTCTGTTCAAAGTATGCACGCGGCTAAATATGTTTACATATTTATGGCTAGACAGGGGTCTCGATCTCAGTTTTTTTATGCCGAAATTCGGCATCATTCCCCCATCAAAAAAGTATATATTTTTTCCCCCATTTCAGGCCAAAATTCCCCCTAAACGAATTGCCATTAAATTTGTTTTTGTTTTTGTTTATGGGAGTAATTTTCCGGGATCAAACTTACTTTAACACCGTTATACTAAATAAAGTGATTTGAAAGGTGTATTTGGGTTGATTTTTGTTACTTCTGGGTGAAACAACGCTTAAATTCCCCCACCTGAGGGTACAGGTACTCTTCCCCCAAACCAGGGACAGACCCTTGCTAGATATATCTCGTTGAAGTGTCAAGAATACATTTATGTCGACAGTAATATTTTTCAAATATCTCGCCTTTTCTACTGCATGCTGTCAGTTTGACCCTACACTGCCCTGCAGGCGAGCAAGCGTATGGTCATTTGCCGTCAATATAGACTATCCCTCTGGTGGGAGAATTTATTTAGATACAACTGATATTTATAGAATCGCTGGGTCTATTGTGTACGAATATAAAAGAAAACACTCAAATGTAAAAAGTGTGTTCATTGACATTGTTGCAAAGCATCAAATTTATTGCTTTTTAACATGTCAAATGTCATGTCAAATCATTTCAATAGCATTGAATATATACAAAAGCTCTCATTTTGTGCAAACTGTTATTCCCTTATTGAATTTGCCATAAGTGTTCCAACTCTGTTATGAATTCGTCTGCTATGTTATTGGGATGTTGCACCTATTCATTTATGACTAGTGTAGTGGGAAATTGAAGTCAATTAGCCAATGGAATCTTACGATTTATTCATTCGGGACTACTGGCGGGAAATTTTCCCAACATTTGATTGGATGTGAAAAAGGTAAAATAGACAAAAGTTGGGTTAAACAGCTACAACGGAAAAATTGGGGGTTAACAGTCACAAATCTATGACTGACCACTAGGTCTTGTAGTGTGTGAATTGTTATTGATTTGAACTCCACATAATACTAGCCACAGAAAAACAGCTTGCAAGTTAGTAGATACCTGTACCTGGATAGAATTTTCCACCAGTGCAATTATGTAGGTCAGTGTTCTGGTCATTTTTTCTGCGACTTATACAGTTTTGCTGGCTTCAGTTGTCTGAGGTTTCATGCACTTACAAAGACTGGGAGTGTAAGCTTTGAAAATCGTGACAGCAACAGTGCTGATGCTTGAAACACCATGTATTGAATTTCAGATAAATCTCTAACAATATATTGATGGAAATATTCTAAGCCAGGGATCCAATTTTGACTAGCACAGTGTCTAGGACTGTCATTTAAACTAATTCATCTTGTGAACTTTCAGACTTGCAACGTACTATACCAGTGGCTTGTGAATACCGAACATCGTAAGAAACATCATGTCTTACGACAAACCGGAATATCAGTATCACTTGAGAAACGGTGGAGAAAACGGCGATGATTCGTCGTCGAGTTCAGGGGAAGATGAGAACCAGGAGCGTGGAAACTGGTCCCGAAAAATGGACTTTGTTCTGTCATGCCTGAGTTACGCTGTTGGACTTGGAAACGTGTGGCGATTTCCGTATGTGTGCTACAGAAATGGTGCAGGTAGGAATTATGGTTAATTCAGAATTTTTTGCTTTCTTTAACATTGTCCGGTAAATAGACCCATTCCCAATGCCAATTATGGTTTATTTTTATGGAATCTTGATGCGGGAGGCATATACTGATTGTCCTGTCTGTAGTTTGTTTAACGTATAAACTAGATTTTACAGTTTTGTCTAGCACCAACACCGCTTACAACAACACTTGGTTACTTACACATTTGTTGCTTATGACCATTTCAAATCGCCCCACATCACCCAACCTTACTTTGACTTTGACCTAATTTGAACTTAAAATAATTTTAATGAACTGTCCAGCACCAACCGGGTGCATGTTTGTTTATCGAACGCAGCGTCTTGCTTCCAATGGTAATGAAAAAATGTCCAAATCTGAAGTGTCCAAATCCTTCATATAAAGGAAATGTGAATTTTAGTTGTAAATCATGTAATTACTTGTATGGTTATGGATAAACACCATTTAAATACCAATTTAAGTTCAACCAATATAACACAAGTTAAAAAAAAAAATCTTTAATAAAATAACTTTCTTTAATGCTTCCCAATTAGCCATATTTCATGATGCGAAATTCCCAATTTCAGGGGTGGCGAAATCTCATATTGCCTTACTTTTTCCGTTTGTGAAAATGCTATTTGCAACTTGTCAGTAAAGCAACTATATAGTAAATTATGTCAATTTTTCACTTGTCTGTTCTAGCTCTGGGACAACCCGGACAATACGGACAATTGATTTCGCCACCCCTGCCAAATTGATGGGTACCAGACCCATTCCCAAAGCTTAGAAAAAAATCACTGCAGAATAATGGTTAATTTACAGACAAAATAGACTTAACTGGTTTAGGAAGGAAGTAGAGTGTTATTTCAATCACTTTACAGAGAATGGATCTTTTCCCAGCTTCTTATGGATAGCATTGAAGATCACTGAGTGTTATCTTTTGTGACCTACCCGACAATATTTTTCCCTGTAAAAGTCGTATCAGGTTTCGCGATAATCAAAATAGATGCCTGACCCATTCACATTGGTCTTAAATAAGGTAACTGCTCAAAGACAACATTACTTTGTTTGATGTTTTTCAATAAAATCTGTATTAACTTCATTAAAATTTCTATTGTCCTATTGGTATAGGGGACCTCTCCGTCGGCGGCCATTGCCTATCGTCCGTCCTCCGTATGCCGTCAACAATTTTGACCGTTATCGCAATAAAGACTACATTTTTTATTCAATCTTGACCTAACTTGCACAGTTTGTGTATGACCTTATAATCTCGGATGGGATTGTTATCGGGTCAGATCACACCAGTAACACTAGAGTTATTCCCCCTTTTTCATGCCAAAAAAGTGCAAAAATGCCCTTTTCCAATGTTTAGACTTTATTTTTAATCCAATCTTAACCAAACTTTCTCAGTTTGTGTATGACCACCAGATCTCAGCAGGCGCCAAAAACGGTCCAGATCGTGTTTCAAACACCAGAGTTATGCCCGTCGTTTATTAAAAAATATAAAAAATTGTTTTGAAAGTGTTTTGGCGATGCCGCAAACTTGCGATTTTATCGCCTGTTTTTCACAAATGTCGCAAAAAAATATGTCTCGTAGCGATTTTTGTCGCAGACAAAATTTCATAGGACGAATCGTCAAATATGCAAAACAATTAAGGTACGAATATAAAATCTCTCAAAGTGTACAGAGTACGAATCAAACATCCGATTGAGGTCTTATTCCTGATTGGTTTAATTAAATATGAGGTTTAACTCCATATCGAAGAGTATTCGTTTTGTTTAGCAAGATGGAGTCGTCTGGTGCCGCGCCTAAGAAAAAACACCTCGAACGTTATTGTGTAATGTCTCCTCACAAGACATCAAAACAAAAGAGTTTGTTGGTAACGATACGAGTCTGGCCGTCGCTTCGCATCCTGCCTGCAACCCTATTAATAAAGTGCCAATGTCACAAATTTGACCATGTTGACATAAAAACCTGAACGAAAATGCCAAAATTCTTGGTCAAAAGAGCACAGTTGGCTTGCCTATGATGTTGAAGGAAATTTTATGACGTGTTCGCTTTGTATTAAGCCTAAATATGTTTTTCCATAGAAAATCACTGATTTTAAGTTTATTATTTCATGACCAATCCCCTGTGGTTGGGATGGGGCTCGAACTCATGAACCCCGCATTGACAGTCCAGTGCTCTACCAACTGAGCTATCCGGCCAGAACATTTAACAAATATGATGTCATAACAGTATAGTCTGTTTGAATTTTGTTGATAATGAGGGGATAAACCATTTACTGAAAATAATGGGAAATCGTGATTTTTTGTTAATGAACATGCTGCAACGATTTGTACCGATTTATAAAGTCTGATTTACCTGTATCAATTCGTCCATGTTTAGGCCCCCCCAAAATAGTCCTGTTTCTGGTCTCCCAACCGACCCTTTACTTTTGCTGCCAACCCTACATATTTTTGGTCCAAAGATAATAAAGACTGAACAAGACTGTTACCGTGTACAACACAAACCATTCTCCCATCATAAAAAAAATACAATAAAATAAAATCCCTACCTATCGACCCTTATTTTTGGGGGCAGGAGACCAGAAAAGGAACTTTTTTTTGGCCTTATAACGGTTCTCACTTGCATTTTTACCGACTGTAAACAGTAATTGAAATTAATAACACTTTGGCCAAGAAAGCAGCCCATATTCTTCTACTATAACTGCAGAGCAAAATAAATGTTACAAGCCTGTCAATATATAAAACTGAAACTCTGTGCATGGACAGTTTGAAATCAGTTCAGGGCTTATGGGCTTGTGGAGATTTCGACCTCTGTCATAAATATTCTGTGCTTAATGTCACCAAAGATTTAGTCAGAATCACCAAAGCTGTTCTATTACTAATGGTTAGTTGCTTGTTTACGTTTATAATGGCCAGCTTTGTGGAAAGAGAGAATGGTAACCTGTGAGCACTGCTCTCACCTCTTCCTAGATTTTTAGGGGGAATTTAGAAAAAAAGGAAGTTTGTCACATAAATTAAAAAATAACTGTTTTACTTTTCAAGGGTATTAAATAGCTGGTTATTCATTATAAAGCGCAAATAAATATTTAGGTGAATGACTGAATCCCAGTTTTCATTTTGATTGAGAATTAAGTTGGGGAACCCCCTTTGATTTGCACAATTTCTACAATGAGGAAAAGATACAACCTGAAACTGGAAAAGAAGTCTAGCTGTTTTCATCTCAGCCTCTGTCATAATGTCACAGGGCTGTCACACAGACATTGTGGCAACTTCTTTGCAAGATGGGCAGAAAATAATGGCGTCTGAAGTCTTGCTAATGCACGCATGAATAAAATATGACCTCACTTATTTTGGGACTTTTTGTCATGATGCTTTTTGGCGTGTGAATTAAAGTTCTAAAATTCACAATTTAAGTTGTTGTATACAAGTGCAGTCAGATCGTGTTTACCTTGGACACTGGTCATAAACTTCCCTAGAAGAAACTTAAAGGCACTATGTGAAAAAAAAGTGATCACCTTCAGCAATTGTAATGTTTTTTATTTTAAAGGAAAGAGCAATACAGAGGCGTATAGAATAAATCATGTATGAATAATTTAGTACATTGTGTTAATTTTTATAAAAACAAATAAAGTAAAATACTTTAAAAAAGAAAACCCTGAGGGGGTATCGAACTCATGACGACGGAGTCGTTAGAACAAATGACAATAGACAGCGTTGTTACCAACTGTGCTATTCTGACTCGTAAAAATGCATGTGCATACTAAGGTTATATAAGATACCCACAAATCTGATGTCAAAGTGTAAACAAGAAAAGGGCCAAACAAACATAACCTACATTATATAACGCTTTTTTTTATCAGAATGCATAAACTTTTTCTATTATATGTACACTGTCTTAACCTTTATTATATGTCATTTATTAATATTTAATTTTCAGATTTTTTTACTGCAGTTACCCCTTTGGGGCCCTTTTCGTTGATATAGTCCCTTTAAGTCGTTTCTTAAAAACAACAAGAATGTGGGTGCTACATTTATTGTTTAATTGATAGCAAAAAGTTGTATTGAAAATTCCATGAAATAATGAATTATTGCTTCATGCATAATGCAAGTGCGTAAAGTGTTGTCCCAGATCTGTTCAATATTTCTACATAAATTCCATTTGAATTACAAATTTAGGTTGTTAATTTTAATGCTTGTTTGATCAGTTTAATCAGTTTTGAAATATTTGAAATGTATTGGCTATTGTCCTACTAATATTTGAAATGTATTGGCTATTGTCCTACTAATATTTGAAATGTATTGGCTATTGTCCTACTAATATTTGAAATATATTGGCTATTGTCCTACTAATATTTGAAATGTATTGGCTATTGTCCTACTAATATTTGAATTGTATTGGCTATTGTCCTACTAATATTCGAAATGTATTGGCAATTGTCCTACTAATATTTGAATTGTTAAATTGCATTTAATCAACACTTATCAATATTTGAGGCGTGTCGTGGGAAAACCTGGTTTAATGCATGCGCTTAAAGTGTCATCACGACACACCTCATTTTATTGAGTGGGAAATCTTATCAACATATTGAATAAAGTCCTCAAATGCTAAAGGGACGTATCAGAGGTCAAGGCCCTGTCACACTGTGGCGAATTTAAGCTACAAGTTTGCGCGAGTTGTAACTCGCCACAACATGCCTGGTGTCGTGTAGATCTTGAACACCTTTCATCATGTTGTTCTTTGTCGCAATGATGTCGACATTCTTTTGACAAGTTCACCTGATCATAGATCATGATGAAACAATATTTAAACATAGTGACATGTCTTTTTGACATAATAACACATTACATTGAAAAGTTCACCTGATCATAGCGAATGATGAATTCATATTTTAACATTATAACACATATTTTTGACATAATAAGACAATCCTGAACAAGACAACACGAATCATGACGACATAAGACAGTCCATAGATATGGGTCAGTTGCTGCATTATAAACTGCATGACTAATGTCCTCTTCAATTTAGGTCAGTTGTTGTGTGGTTAGATCTGGGTCAGTTGTTGTGTGGTTAGATCTGGGTCAGTTGTTGTGAGGATAGATCTGGGTCATTTGTTGTGTGGTTAAATCTGGGTAAGTTGTTGTGTGGTAAGATCTGGGTCAGTTGTTGTGTGGTTAGATCTGGGTCAGTTGTTGTGTGGTTAGATCTGGGTCAGTTGTTGTGTGGTTAGATCTGGGTCAGTTGTTGTGTGGTTAGATCTGGGTCAGTTGTTGTGTGGATAGATCTGGGTCATTTGTTGTGTGGTTAGATCTGGGTAAGTTGTTGGGTCAGTTGTTGTGTGGTTAGATCTGGGTAAGTTGTTGTGTTATTAGATATAGGACAGTTGTTGTGTGGTTAGATCTGGGACATAATGTGTGTTGTTAGATCTGGGATGGTTGCTGAATAACTGCATAAATTGTGTCCTTTTCAGTGAAAGGACAGTACAAAATGAATCTTGATTGCGGTCAATTATGCCGAATAAATTTATACATCTGCTAAATGTACAGGAGTACAGAAGAGCTGGGGGAAAGGCGCCCTATTTCGGCCCCCAAATTGGCCTTTAAAAATCACTGAAATTACAAATCTGACATCATCCAAGAAACATACCAAATTACAATTCATCAATTATCAAACGTTGCAATTCGTTCAAGTGACATGTGTGCAATCTTTCAATTAAACTATAATCCATTTGTGCGTGTGTGAACTTTTCCATACAGCATAACATTAAAAAGTATTGATGTAGTGTTAATAACTCTTATGCAGAGGTATTGGCCATGACCATATATACGGGTCCCCTTTACTTTATCAGGAAACTGATTTGAAAGTCTAATGTTGGTAGGTATCCTCTTCAAAATGGTTTTATTTCCTAGAATACCTTGCACATACACGGGGCTATTTTTGATGAGTACACACAATGCATTCGTCTGATGCTCTCACGTCAAGGAAAATCGCATTCCTGTCAGGGAAAAAATCAGTGAAATATCAGGGAATTTAACCTGGATTTACTTAGTACATAATTTATTAATGTTTTGTTTCAGGTGCTTTTCTGATCCCATTCATCGTGATGCTTTTTGTGACGGGTATCCCCCTCGTGTATCTTGAGCTCTCATTTGGACAGTTTGCCAGCTGCGGTGTGGTCTCAGTTTGGAAAGCATCGCCACTCTTTCAAGGTATAGAGTTGTGGCCCCTTGATTTACAAGAATTGTTCTCCTGATACTAAATGCTATTCTGTGGACAAAAGTTGTAACATATTGTCATTCGCTTTAATCTAGAAGGAGGCGGGTGTTGACAGTGATTGTCAATAAGTCCGTTCTAATTTTTATGGAACAAAAGGTGGAACAAACTTATGGCCACTCTATTCTTGCAAGATTTGTCCAGGTTTTTAGGTAACATATTTTTGTAATTCATCATAAAATACCTGTAACAAATTTCACAGAAGACAGTAAAGAATTTGAACTAATTTATTAATATATTGTCTGTAATTAATTTATTTATTTAGACTGATTTCTAGATAGAATCATGCCTTATAAATTAAGTGTAACATTTTAAGTCAAGGGTTTGTGGGGCCAATCATTATGTCTATTTGCAAAATACACCATTTTCTTTATAAGTCATGGTATGTTCTGAACGAATTTTAAACACCACAGCTATGCACCATGGAAGTTATTATCTGTTTCAAATATCTTTGGTAAAGAATGTCAACAATGTCAGATTTTAGTATTTGATTTGACTCAGTCTGTTTTTTTCTAGCCGAGTTCTACTTTAAATCTGAATGTTTGGATAAAATCGAACTGTACACGTATCTTGACCTTGACTCACTTCTGTGTGTAATTAAAGAGTGATTTAAATTTACAAATTTTTAATTATTTGTTTTGTGTCGTAGTAAAAATTGCGAAAAATCCTTTTGATTAAAAAATTTGGTAAAGCAAATGTAAAGTTTTCTTTAAATGTTTCTTTAATGGCACTGTTATAATATATGAAACATTAAACAAGGTTTTGTTGGATAAGATTGAGAATAAAATAGAAGTATAATGTAGAACCAGGCTTCTTTTTGATCTGCCACACACTACAGCATCTCTGTGTTGGTTTACACCAGGAGTTTAATTTATTTTGAAATTTAATACATTTTTCAAATATGCAACGATGAAATTAATGGCATTGTTTAATTAGGAACTTGAATAGGATACCGACCTTGAAATTCTCAACTAATAAGCTCAGTCTCAGCTAAAGTCCCAAATCCATTCCTGGCCATGAGGTCCAGTTACCTCTTTATCATAACTGGCAACCCCATTTTACTGGACTCTCAAAAACATCTAGCTTGCAAGCCCGTGATGTTTTCACCAGACAGTTATGAGGGCCAGTATTCTGCTCATAACCCCCTCCCCCCCCCCTCTGCCCACCCCTCCCCCCTCCCCCCCACCCCAAGTTTGTATCAATTTACAGACTGTCACTATGGTGAAAGTATTCAGCAGGTCAGCTTTGTTTATCAGTCTGTTATACAAGACTTGTTAAAGAGTTATAATGGCTATTTATTTCAAGTTTTCATCTGGAATATAAGTTGAAAACTTGCAACGGAGCAATTTTTAAGATCGTATAATGTTTGTTGATGGATTCTTTAGTGAAGATTCCAATGTGATTTCCATATATCTATGTTTACCATTCAGCAGACTAACAGGTGTGAATTCCACAACTAAAATACGTTTAATATAAGATTTGTTTGAACATTCAAACAATGCAAGTGGGCATAAGCGATGGAACAGATTTACATATTTTCATCCTGTTGCAATTTTGTTATGATTTTCCTGATTTTTTTTAAAAAGTAGAACCTCTTTAAACCAGATAATTCCATAATCTGCTGGCGATTCGAATTTGTATGCAAATGCCCACTGCTGGGTGGTTTGCTGGTTTTTCTGTGTTTAACTGGATCATCAGCCCAGACATTGCTGTTCCAATTGAATGTGTTATAGCAAATCCTTGGAGGCCTAGTTTGAAATCCAGATCTTTAGATTTATGAAAGAACAGTTTTGAATATTTGAGCAGGAAATGGCTTGTACTTCTTCTTGTGGGTTCTAATTTGTGCATTTAAAAACCTGCAAATGTCCTAATAAAATGAGCGTTATCCTTGTTACAAAACCTTACATGCTGCAGTTACTTGATTAACAGGTTTGTCTATTTGTCATTGGTCCATGTTAATCATGTTTGTTCATGTTTCAGGTGTGGTTTGGGCCATGTTTATCATGTTCTTCACATATTGCAGGTGTGGTATGGATTTCTTATTCTTACATATTTCGGGTATGGGCTTGGTCATGCTTATATTTTTCTTCACATATTTCAGGTCTGGGCTTGGCCATGCTTATCATTTTCAAAACATATTCCAGGTGTGGGCCGGGCTGACTGTTTATCATGTTCTTCACATATTTCAGGTGCGGGCTTGGCCATGCTTTTCATATTCTTCATATATTTCAGGTGTTGGCTTGGCCAAGCTTATCATGTTCTTCACATATTTCATGTGTGGGCTTGGCCATGCTTATCGTGTTCTTCACATATTTCAGGTGTTGGCTTGGCCATGCTTACCATATTCTTCACATATTTCAGGTGTGGGCTTGGTCATGCTTATCATATTCTTCACATATTGCAGGTGTGGGCTGGGCCATGTTTATCATGTTCTTCACATATTGCAGGTGTGGGCTTAGCCATGTTTATCATGTTCTTCACATATTGCAGGTGTGCGCTTGGCCATGTTTATCATGTTCTTCACATATTGCAGGTGTGGGCTGGGCCATGTTTTTCATGTTCTTCACACATTGCAGGTTAGGCTTGGTCATGTTTATCGTATTCTTCACATATTTCAGGTGTGGGCTGCTTAATGCTTACCATATTCTTCACATATTTCAAGTGTGGGCTGGGCCATGTTTATCATATTCTTCACATATCTAGGTGTGGGCTGCTCCATGTTTATCATGTTCTTCACATATTACAGGTGTGGGCTGGGCCATGTTTATCGTCTCTGTGCTGATCGCCATCTACTACAACATGATCATTGCCTACACAATCTACTACCTGTGTGCATCCCTACAGTCCGTCCTGCCGTGGTCAGACCATTGCTTGACTTGGAGCTCGGAAGGTACGTAGTGGTCAGATCATTGCTTGACTTGGAGTACGTACGGGATATTATCACCCACACAATGGGTAGACCTGAATAATCAATCTCACTAAGCAGGGCTTTTTTACCTTATATAGTGGCGGCCAAATTTAATCATCATCCTCAAGCAAAATATCGTTAAAATGATGCACAGTGTTCCCCCAAAGCTGACTTCACACCTGGGTGTTTGTTCCCTTTTATCAACTTAGTTATGTTTATTTTCCCCGAATTCCTGGGCCCCATCAGAAGCATCTGAGAAAAAGCCCCGCTGAAGTGCATGATCTGACTAATGTAAGATCGGATGACGACTTATACAATGTTCTTTATTGAAAATGCGAGTTTCCAAAATATCTCAACCAATCAGTGTACTCGGTTTTTGACTATTAGTTTCTTTTTAAATCTCTGATAATTTCAATAGTGCATTGCAAAAATGCATTTGAGGTGTGTCGTGGGAAAACCGGGCTTAATGCATTCCGCACAGGCTAATCCAGGACGGCACTGTCCGCCTACTGTGAATTTATGTTTAGAAGAGACTTCCTTGAAACAGAAAATACCATAAAAGCGGAAAGTGCCGTCCTGGATTAGCCGGTGCGGAATGCATAGGCTGATCTGGGACAACACTCTACGCACATGCATTAAGCCCTGTTTTCCCACGATATGCCTCAAATGTCTCTGAAGCTCAGTGATCAAGTCAACCAGCAATCAGCACTTTGTGATGTACTGAGTGTACATGCTTGGGCCAAAATAAAAATTAACTTTGTTTGGCATTGCCCACCTACCCGACGAAAAGGTCCCAACTCAAAAGTTTTTTCTTTGTTAACTCAAACCAGTGTTGTTGTTTTTTCCGAATATTCTATTTTTTCTTTGCGTTAAATAAAAGCTCGCTCATCTTTCGTTTTCCATTGGGTTAATAAATTAACTGTATCAGCTAGACCCTTGCTTAGAATAGGCCATATCAAAATGTAATTCTAATCATGTTTCATCAAACTTGTGAAAACAACGAGCTGTTTGTCAGCATTCATTGTCGAATTAAAGATGATTGCAAGCAAGCTCTCGTTATATCAACAGACACTTGATTATATTATCAAAAGCAATGTCTGTGTTATACGCTACATTTTGACGCTAAATGGAACATTAATAAATTTGCATTTTTTTTCAAAAATAATTTTAAAAAATCCCTACCTACCAACCCGCTAGCCGCAACCTTGTGTAGGCAATGGCAAACAAACAATTTTGTAATGTTGGCCTTGATGTCTGAATTGTGACCATGTGATACTGTGAAATACACATTTCTTCTCGAACTTGCGACCATGAAAGCAAGGCATTGATTATTTGACTGCCCGGATCAAAAATCTATTGTGCTAATCTCAGTACAGTTTTCGAAATAACCCACTTGCCCGAAATCTATTGTGCTAATCTCAGTACAGTTTTCGAAATAACCCACTTGCCCGAAATCTGTTGTGCTAATCTCAGTACAGTTTTCGAAATAACCCACTTGCCCGAAATCTATCGCGCTAATCTCAGTACAGTTTTCGAAATAACCCACTTGCCCGAAGCCCGGGACAAGTAAAAACCTTTTGGGACAAGTTAACATTTTGCCTATTGTGCCCGAAAGGGCAAGTATAAAAAGGATACAAAATTATGTAAGTGAAATATTTATTCACCAAGAATACAACAATGTCCAGATTTTTTTCTATAAATATATTATAATGAACATCATCACTTTCATTTGAACTGTTTCGGTAATGTCTAGATTTTATTTCCCCATTTCAGACAAGTTCAGGTGGATTCGGGCAAGATGCAATTTTATGGCCTATACCTGAATGGGCTTTTGTCTTTCCAAAAAACTATTGTGAAAACTGTCAGTATTTTAAATTAGAGATTTGAGAATTTTTGTAGCCGCTGGGTCTGATTAAATTTTAATGAGATCAGTCCAATAGTAACAAAGTATAATCCTCAAATACATTTCATGGATACAGTTGCTGTTACAACTACAAAAATAAAATATCACCTTTAAAAGCTATTTATAAAATTTTATCAAAAATTAATAGAATGTTCTGTTTCATAATTTTCTTTTTTGCACAATGGCCTTTCATTTTAAATTAAATGAATACCTGGTGAAGTGCTCCATGAGTGAAAAGAATCTTAGGTACACATCTATTTTTTTTCATAGAGGATTTGTCTCAGTTGATAGTGAATAAAAAAAAGAACGTTCTTATAATAAAATACAGGTAACAGTAAATCAAGTGAGCCAAATCTGTTGTTTTACTTAGATTCAACTCAGGGTCTCGAGTGCACACATCACTCCAGAGCAAAAATAGTCTGGTGTGTTTTGAATAGTAACTGTTGTCTTTTTGAGCGTGCATTTTGCTGGCAGTTTTGAGGGAACACTGCAGATTTATGAAAACTGGTTTTGCCGTCACATTTGGAATGTTTCCTTTGAGTTGACAGATTTAAAATTGCTTCTTTGCAACATTACCAAATTTAACATGGCATCTAGGAAAAAAGATCTTCACCAAAGAAATATTTCTGTCCAAGTCTTGACAGAGGCATGTCAACCAGAACATGCAAAATTCAAGCACATTAATTTGTCAATGCAAATGGAACCTAAGATGTCTTTAAGTCTTGCTGATCTCCATTATGTAAAAAACAACAACAGAAAAACACAGTTATTATTGTTATATTGAATAAGCAGTGAACATAATAATTGTTACATTTGTCTAACATGTATACAAAATGCCTTGACAAATAAACATCGGACTTAGCATGGTGTACAATGAATATACTTTGACTCTTCTTTAATCTGGGCCAAAAATCACCATCATATTCTTAGACTTAAAACTAAGAACAAAGAATATTCTTCAAACTGTTATGTTCTATGAACACTGTAAATTTGATTCTTACTTTGGGATTAATCCACTCTAATTGCGGCATTCTTTATCGAGAACGATTAATTAATGACATAAGCATTATTGGTACCCAGACTATTTGAAAAGGAAAAGTATCATTTCTTAAGTCTTAAGTCTGTTCTGTATTATGCCCCCGGCATCTGGATGCAGGAGGCATATAGTGAACGTCCTTCTGTCCATCCGTCCATGACACGGTTCAGTAGATTTTAACATTTCGTCTAGCACCAACACCACGTACTACAACACTTAGATATTTACACAGTTGTTACTTATGACCGTTCCCAATCCACCCATATCACCCAACCTCACTTTGACCTTGACCTAATTTGGACTAAGAAATGGGCTACCCAGCACCAACGGGGGGGGGGGGGGGGCATGTGTGTTTATCAAACACAGAATCTTGTTTTAAAGTCTAAGAATGGATTGGGGAATACTGGCCCTTAGGTCAGAATGTTTCATGGGCCTGACCACAACTTACGGCTCCTGGTTGGCGAATGCCCAAATGATCACGGGCCTGAACACAACTTACGGCTCCTGGTTGGCGAATGCCCAAATGTTTTGCGAAACAATAAAATAAAGACAGAGGGTATGATAATCGTGGTGTGCACATATAAATGAATTGTTTTCTTAATATTTAATATTATTTAAAGGTATCAGAGGCAGTAATGAGTTGATATGGAAAATACCATGATAAAGAAGTGAGTGTGTTACTGACAAAAATAGTGTCATCAATAGTAATAGCTGCAGTACTCTTGTTCGATACGACTTTACACAACCAACGTGACTGATACAAGTTCTCAGAACAGTATACTTGCAAATTATTCTACATACATGATATATAATATCTCTGTTGAGAACTTTGCAGTTTTATCTTGTGGCATGGGCTTTTACGACATTTATTGTGTCGCTTGAAAAGGTACAATATAGGGGTTACTTTTGGCGGCGATGGCCCTTCAGTTTGAGCAGACAATAACTTGAGAAGTTATTGTGCTATTATTATGAAACTTTATGGAAGTGTTAGTAGGCAAAAAAGGAAGGTTAAGTTCAATTTTCAGCATAATTGCTCTTATGGTACCTGAGTCATGCGCCTTTCAAAAAAAAAAAATTCAAATAAGGCTTGCGCACACAATAACTTAAAAAGTTTTTGTTCAATCTTTATAATACTATGGAAGTGTAATTAGGCATAAAGGAAGGTCAAGTTCTGTTTTTGACATAATTGCTCATCATACTTGAGTTATGACCCTTCAGGTGGCACATCCCACTCAGGCACATCCAACTCAGGCACATCCCACTCAGGCACATCCCACTCATGGAGTTCTAGTTTATCATCCACTTGAGTTATGACCCTTCAGGTGGTACATCCCACTCATGGAGTTCTAGTTTATCGTGCACTTGAGTTATGACCCTTCAGGTGGTACATCCCACTCATGGAGTTCTAGTTTATCATGCACTTGAGTTATGACCCTTCAGGTGGTACATCCCACTCATGGAGTTCTAGTTTATCATGCACTTGAGTTATGACCCTTCAGGTGGTACATCCCACTCATGGAGTTCTAGTTTATCATGCACTTGAGTTATGACCCTTCAGGTGGCACATCCCACTCATGAGGTTCTAGTTTATCATGCACTTTGTATGTTGCTATTAAAATCTTTTACATAGCACCTAGTTATCTAGTAACAGTATCTGTGTGCTTTTGTTAAGAAATATTGATGACATCATTGGGAATGCAGTTGAACCGCATTGTTGCTTTATGATAGTTAT
This sequence comes from Congeria kusceri, assembly GCA_027627225.1. NCBI lineage: Eukaryota > Metazoa > Mollusca > Bivalvia > Myida > Dreissenidae > Congeria > Congeria kusceri. Next base: position 10,315,531 of record CM051030.1, on the reverse strand, counting down.
TTGGAATTACATGAAACCAGTATTGATATGTGCTGAACAACAGTGGTTGTTTAGAAATATTGGTGACATCAATTGGAATGCAGTAGAAACATTGGTGTCTAGAGTTCGTTGGTATTACTAGCGTCCTGTATTGATTTTTGAACTGTGCAGACAAGTTCTTGTCGAGATGCAGTCTGACCGATGATGATGAATGTGCCAGTGGTGGAGATGGTTATGATGGTGATGATAATTATTCTGCCAGTGATTGCGTTGATGATTATGATGATGATGATGATGATGATGGTGGTGGTGGTGAGGATGTTGATGGTGACAGTAGCTGTGGTGAGGGTGACGACGACTACGACGATGATAATGATGATTCGGCCTGTTATTGCGGTGTCGATGATGATAACGATTATGATGACGACGATGATAATGATGATTCGGCCTGTTATTGCAGTGTTGATGGTGACAGTAGCTGTGGTGATGGTGACGACGACTACGACGATGATAATGATGATTCGGCCTGTTATTGCGGTGTTGATGGTGACAGTAGCTGTGGTGATGGTGACGACGACTACGACGATGATAATGATGATTCGGCCTGTTATTGCAGTGTTGATGGTGACAGTAGCTGTGGTGATGGTGACGACGACTACGACGATGATAATGATGATTCGGCCTGTTATTGCGGTGTCGATGATGATAACGATTATGATGGTGTTGGTGGTGATGATGATGATGATGATTATGATGATAATGATGCTGATAGGGCTGGTAGTGATTGTAAATTATTATTTAATAATGATGATGATGATGATGATGATAATGATGATGATAGTGTTGGTGGTGACATAATTTCATTTCAGAATTTTTTTTAAAAACAATAAAAACAATAAGTGGTCAACTTAAAATCTGCCGCAGCTGCTGTTCAGGGAAGATATCAGTGACATAATTGCTACATAACCTTCTAGTCTAATTTCCTTGTCATCTGTCTATGAGCAATTAAGTTGAACATTATTTCCACATTTCCGATTCCCTTGCTGGGCATATCGAGGGTTGAGCGCGAAACTATTGTATCTGCTTAACATTTCTATATCAGATACAATAGTTTCACGCTCAGCCCTCGATATGACATCGTTTATTGTTGCCGTGATTCCTGTTTTTTCTAGCTGGCCCACAATTGTTTTTTTTGGTGAGGTATTTTTGGAACAGGAACGTGCCAACTGCAGGGTGCGATATTTATCAGTGAGGTGTTTTTTTGCGGTACTGATATTGTGTTGATTTACTTAATCTTGCTTTGTGATTATGTCCATTTTCCATGTATAAAACTAGAAATTAATACTGTTCAATATGTAAAATACCAAGTAATTCAATTTAATGTGTAATATTGATAGTATAAAAGCAGATGTTCAGTTCAAACTAGGAATTATTGTAAGATAACAGTGGCTTATTTCGCTAAGGTTTTTTATAAGTTGTTTGTAAACCTAAGTCCCTACAGGGCGTACAGGGCTTTTTTGTTGTATATAGCAGGGGCCGAATACAGGCGGCATCCCAAAGTAAAATTTCTATAAAATTATGCACTTTTCCCCAAAAGTTGTATTTACACCTGGAGTTTTTGTTCCCCTTTACCAAATTCGTTGCGATAGTTTTCCCCAAAACCTAGGGCCCGAGCGCGATAGTTTTCCCCAAAACCTAGGGCCCGAGCGCCATCCCCAGCCTCTGAAACAGCCCTGACATAAAAAAGCTGGCTTGAGAAAGACCATTGAATTTTAGTGCAAATACAGTTGATGAAATCATTTGTTGTCATTCAGTTCCTTCTCAAAATCCGAGGCTTTACACAAAACAAAGGCCGCACAAAGCACGGTGAGAACATAGAATTAATATTTCTTTTTGTTCACTGAAATCTTTCTAAATATAGAGACACACAATTTTGAACAGAATTAATATTTCTTTTTGTTCACTGAAATCTTTCTAAATATAGAGACACACAATTTTGAACTATTTACTATGTGTGTAGGCTTGATTACCTCTTCCTCCATTGTTGAGTATAGTTTAACCTTTTAATTCATAAATCAGATTATTAAAGAATTTCAACAAACACTATGGATCAGATTACCTTTAGAATGTTGCGTTATGGGCCTGTTGGTTCTCAAGTATCGGTGCACGCTTAAAGGGCATTCCCACAGATTTTCATGCATTGGGTTCAAGGTTTGTCAGATTGAAATTTGTTTTACAGACACAAAGCTAAAATATCTACTAACATCTTTGTTTTTTTTGCATCTACATAAGTTCTGAAAAAAATTCCATGTAGGGACAAATCAGGGAATTTCAAAATTTTGAAAAAAAAAATCAGGAAAAAATTGGAATTTAACCAAAAGGAAAAAAAAAAGCAATCTGAAGTGAGATTGCAAAATTTAGAATTAACGAAATAAATATACTCTTATGACTATACTAAAAACAATAAAAATATCATAATTATGTGTGTGTATATATAACAGAAGTAAAACTGGCTTGAATGGAGATTGGCATCCACATATTTATGAACACTGCAACAACTATGCACCAACTGTGCCATTAATCTGACAAAAAATGTCAGGGAAAATCACATTTTGGTCAGGAAAAAATCAAAGAATTATCAGGGAATTTTACTTCAGAATTTTAGCAATCTGACTAAAGTGCACAATCTTCCAAAGATCTGATGACGGCCTGTTTAATTATGCCTTCTCGAAAACCCAGAATTTCACAAATGCTATTTATAGCAAGGTCAGATTGCTTGTTTCTTTTGCAAAGTTGTCAGACAAAATTGCAGACATTGCAGATACTGCAAATGAGTACGCTAAAGGAAACGGAAGTAATGCGCTAAAAGGACAGCAAATAGAAATACAAAGTTGTTTATTGAATAGAAAAGATTGTTGTGCATGACATCGACTGTATCAAGTTATTTTGGATGCAGCATGTTGTTAACGTTGTAAAATTCTATACATGTAAAAATCGCACACTCAGGGATCCCAGCCAAACCAAATATTTTCTGAAGCTATATATAGATTCACTTTCACTTTCAAGACGGTGAAAGCAAGGCTCTGATTGGTTGGCAGATAACCTTCTATAGGATGTCCTCGGACCCTAAAAGTGTAGTGTAGTTTAGGATGTGATTTTAATGAGAATAGAATTGCAGTGGCCAGCTACCCTGATAATAACTAATTTAAATAGCAATGTAACTGATTGTGCGCTGATCTTCCGATTTTGTTGTCATCATCTTTGGTAAGACATAGAAGTTATAAATCATCATTGACACAACAATAAACCAATTCAAAGCCTGTCCAACTGTAGAATGATAACCTGCCAAGGACAAAAATACAAATGCAATAAATGGAACAGGATCAAATTTCATCTAATTCTGTGTAGGTATTGAATATTATGACAATGATTTTATTTAACAAGTGGGAGGGTAGGGTCCAGATTTTTTCATGAAGAAAAACAACATAATTGAACTGGTAAAAATATGCCAGTGTCTGAATAACATGATATTGATATTTACTGTAGACCTTCTGGTTTGGATTCTGTTTATTTAGAATAAATACAACTCAATGCACTTTAGGTTACTGATAATCCTTTATTTGTTTATTTAAAAATAATGACAGTAGTATTTCAGGGTTTCAGTTATTGAAATTAGCGGTTTTGCCAAGCAACTCTCAATTCTTATACCGTATATTCCCTTATAAACGCCACCAGGGGCTTTACATTTCCCAAAGGGGGGCCTTACATATGAGTCCAGTTCTTGGTGTTCTGTCATTAATTTATCAGTATGTGGAAAACATTATTATATGACTGTGTAGCTCATTGTGAAATTATTTCTGTGTTTTTTTTTAGGGCCAATTTGGAGCCCAAATTTGGCCCCATTCCCCAGCTTAAAAAGTATATATTTTCCCCCTATATTTACCTTTAAATTCCCTTCAGAATGTAAGCTTTATTTTGGAAAAAAAACAAAACCAAAATCGGACAAAAATTGACTAAGATAGAGAAATTTGTGTTATCAATCCCAGCATTTTTTTTATCAAACCAAGTTATCATTTGTAGCAAAACAACTTATTAGTGTTTTATAACAAAGAATAATAGAAAAATGTTATAATGCTTTTCTACAGAAACAATTCCCCTTTTGCCATAAAATTCCCCGCCTGCAGGGCCCCGCCACCTTTCCCCCAAAGGTGTAAAAAAACACGGCATTTCTTTCGAAGATTTATGAAAACAGGTGTTCTGCATGCATTTTATCGAGTGTTTAAAGCAAAGTGAGGGCATTTATTAGGCATGTAGGTTGTTACTAAAAAATAGGGTGGGGGGACATTTATTAGGGTGGGGGCATTTATTAGAGAATATACGGCACTTATTATCGCTGGATGGCAAGACATTGTTAGAAGCCACTTATGTAAAACTGAGAATCTGGACAAGCCCGGTTCAGAATCTACCAGTGCAGGACCTATGGGCTTGTGCATATTTCGACCACTAGACTTCCTTAGTCCCCAGATGCAATAAAAATAGAAAATGCAAGTGATTTATAGTTGATTTCGACAGTCAGTGATGAGTTTGAGCCGTACATAATTATTATATTATTGGATTTCTTGCCTTCGGAATATTGGGGGGTCACCAATTGACAATTGTCAATGACTGAATGAACAAGGATCAGTTAAGAATATGGAGAAAAATGATTTGAGAACCGTTGGCAAAAAAACACACATCCACTACCCAACTCATACTTTAGTTAGCCAATTGCACTAACCGATGTTTTAAATCAAAATTGATCCTATCCTATCCCCCTCTGCGTATTGTTCAGATACCTTAATTTTCAAACCTGTAACAACAGTATGGTCTTCATCTGTACCAGTTCTCAGGTGAGCGCTTTGGGCCATGCAGATCTCTTCTGTGTTAGAATCAAGGTTTATGATGTGATTCCGTATCATGACGTCAGAAAAATGATCAAATAAATAAATTCACTTAAGTAAATAAATTATAAGTGCCTGTTCTGGTGTTTGAACCCAAAACATCACCCAAACAAACTGTGCATGGTTTGCACTGCACTACAGTATCAACTGTAACGGTGTAAAGATTTAATCAATACATATTCGAGTCTAAGTCTCATATCTGAGTTAGTAATAAAATAGATTTACGGAAACAAACAGAATATTCATTATTGCCAGGTCAGTCGCACAATACTCGGAATTGACATTGGTCTTTTTCAAACCAAATTGGTCTCAGATATGGCAAAACCGAAACAAATATGATGATTCTTGCGAATAAATCATGAATAAAACCATTAATCTTGTAATATGCGTGAGATTTATGAAAATACTATTTTAAGTATATGCATGTTTCCAGTGTTTCATGTCCGTTGCGACTGAGCATGTGCATGGGTAGGTCAGAGCATAGTAGATTTTTTTGCTGTTTAAAGTGCGGATCCCCTCATACGTCCAGAATGGAATGCTATCTCTGCATGCTCAGCTTTCGGCTTTACTCCAATAATGACCTTCATCCAGCGCTTTAGCTTGGATGAGGGCACATTTTCCAAGTTATTCGCGTGGGAACAACTGTTTTACATTATAAACCATTTCCTTTGTCAGCGTGCCCAGAGAAGTCAAACTGCACCCAATACAATGGAACCTGGTGCAACAACCAGTGTTACTACGAGAACGAGGTGAATGCGACCCTCTGGGCGACGGTTGTGAACTGCTCTAAGACCGACGTCATATCGCCGAGTGATGACTATTTTCAGTAAGTTACATTCCTTTCTATTAGTGTCCTCAGGTATAGTATTATTCATGATATTTATCACATTTTTGTTTAGGGACCATATTCACTAACTAATTCTTAGACTTAAGAATAAAGAACACGCTTAAACATCACAAGTTAGTGTATTCTGATATCATGAATGAAGTCATAAATGACGTCATAAATGATTCCAGAATTGTCACTCATTAGTATGGTAGGATAAAAATGTCAAATTGTGTGCGTCATTGTCGCTTATTTGTAGATTTGTTAAAATTTTATAGTGTTCTTTCTGTAAACATATGTATGCAAAAACTGTACATGTATGTAAGCTTGCCAAGGGAGGTGTAACAGTTCTGGTAGATATAAGTTATTTGTAGACAAATAGTCTGTTTATTGTTATATTTGCACTGCAGTTAAATATCAGATTTTATTTCACCAATGCTAGTCTATATTTCACTGAAAAGCATATAATTCTATTCTTGATATTGATATTGTGGATTTCCAAACAATTTATTATCTCAGCCAATCAGTGGCCCTTCTTTAAGAATTTCAGGTGATTTTTGAATAGCAAACTTCATTACTGGGTGGACATTATATAGGGCTGAACTTCTTATTTTGAACGTCTTAGGACAAGTTCCGGATATGTCGAAGTGGAAAGTAATCCCTGACTTTCTTAGTTTATATCAAATGAACACTGTTAATGTGATCTATTGAATATTTTGACTAAATACTTCTAAAAGACATATAATTGTATGTGTCAAACTTCGGATATGTCAATGTCATTTGTGAACTTCCGGCGACTTCGAGATAACGAAGTTCAGCTGCAGTGCTGTTACACAACATGTACCATATAAATTACATTAGCACATTGAAATAACCAATATTCTGTCCTATACTTCAGTCTGTGCTATTCGACATGAAATACCATAATACTGGTAAAATGAAATTTGCACATAATTGTATAAAAATAAACAATCCTCCTTTCTCAGTTTCAACTCTGTCTTAGTAGGCATCAGTCGAAGTATCGATATAAAAGTATGTTGAAATAACCCATATTTCTCGCTTTATTTCAGCTCAGTGTTACTTGACATCGTAGAGGCTATACATGACATGGGCACATAGAAATAACCCATATTTCTCGCTTTCTTTCAGCTCAGTTTTACTTGACATCTTAGAGGCTATACATGACATGGGCACATAGAAATAACCCATATTTCTCGCTTTATTTCAGCTCAGTGTTACTTGACATCTTCGAGGCTATACATGACATGGGCACATAGAAATAACCCATATTTCTCGCTTTATTTCGGCTCAGTGTTACTTGACATCTTAGAGGCTATACATGACATGGGCACATAGAAATAACCCATATTTCTCCCCCTATTTCAGATCTGTGGTACTTGACATCTTCGAGGGTATACATGACATGGGCACATTGAAATAAACAATATTTCTCCCTCTATTTCAGCTCAGTGGTACTTGACATCTTGGAGGGTATGCATGGCATGGGCACATTGAAATAACCCGTCTTTCTCCCCCTATTTCAGCTCTGTGGTACTTCACATCTTCGAGGGTATACATGACATGGGCACATTGAAATAACCCATATTTCTCCCTCTATTTCAGCTCTGTGGTATTTTGACATCTTGGAGGGTAAACTTTACATGGGCACATTGAAATAACCCATATTTTTCCCCATATTTCAGCCGTGTGGTACTGGACATCTCAGTAGCATACATGACATGGGCACATTGAAATAACCCATATTTCTCCCTATATTTCAGCAATGTGGTATTGGACATCTCAGATGGTATACATGACATGGGCACACTGAAGTGGCAGCTCGTGCTATGTCTACTACTGGCATGGGTTCTGGTGTGCTTCTGTCTCGCTAAGGGAATCAAGTCTGGCGGAAAGGTATGCGGCCTTTGATAGTTCAGTGGTGTCTTTTCAGGTAGTTACATATTTGGTGGGAAAGTAGTCACATATTTGGGGGGAAAGTAGTCACATATATGGGGGGAAAGTAGTCGCATATTTGGGGGGAAAGTAGTCACATATTTGGGGGGGGAAGTAGTCACATATTTGGGGGAAAAGTAGTCACGCATTTGGGGGGGAAAGTAGTCACGTATTTGGGGGGAAAGTAGTCACATATTTGGGGGGAAAGTGAGTGTCTTGTAATTCAGTAAAAGCTTGAGTTCACAAGGACTTTGGTTTTCAGCTCTGCTGATTGACAGATATACAATTTATAAGGATAAATCATAAGCAAACAGTCTGAAAACATAAAGACAACACTTTAATTGAATGATTGATTTTATGTCCTTACACACAAACATTCATTGTCCAACCTCACATATGGTTGCGTGTAATAAATGATTTATATTGGGTCATTGTCGATATATTTATATAGGTTTTTTTCCAGATAAACTAATATGGCAGTCAATATCTGTGAAAATAATTTTTTTTTTTTTTTTAATATGTTAAAAAAATGTTGATTGCCAAAAATATTTCTATACCAAAAAATACCCAATGTGCATTTATAAAGTAATATTGTGTCTAAGAGGACATTTACGGTATTTCATTTTCACGTGTTTTCCAGGCGGCCTACTTCACTGCATTTTTCCCGTACGTTGTTCTGAGCATTCTGCTGGTTCGGAGTGTGACCCTAGAGGGGTCCGTAGACGGGATCGTGTACTACTTCAAGCCTCAGTGGAGCAAACTGGGGACAGCCAAGGTGAGGGTGGGATGAAAGTAAATTCTGGTTGACAGCTACATCAGTTACATGCAGTTAGTAAAGATGTTCTTATTTAGTAAAAACTGCAAACATATTTTGATTTGTAATTTGATGTGTAGTATTACATGTTGTTCCTGTAAAATCTTAATTTCAAGTGAAAATAGCTTAGTCACATTGCTTTCAACGAAGGTTGTTTAAGTGGGCAATATTCTTGATATGTGTTTTATTCCCAGTTAAATTTCAATATTTATGTCGATTCATTTAAATTCAGATGTGATACTTCCAGTGAAATGTCCGATTGCCAATTATTTTTTGGATAATTTCAGATTAAGCTAACAGCCCATTAGCTTCAGAAGTGTTATTTAGAATTTAGGTTTATGCCTGAGTTGGTACCTTCTTCAGTCATGCAAAGTACCATTTTGGCCTGGCAAACCTAACTTCTTCTAACGGGTGAGCAAGAAATTGTAACTAGCCCGCCTATATAAAACTGATAATCGAAGCGTTCACAGTTCAAAATGTATACTAGTTAAGGGATTATGGCCTTTTGTTTATTGACCAATGAGATTTGATTGACAATGCGTTTAGCCATTCAAAAAGCTAAAAGAAGTCTTGTTAACACATTTGTATGCTGCAAATGGTGTTTGTCGGAGATCTACCTGAGTAGCCATGGTTATAAATGCAGGCTCTCCAGCCATTCCTAGTTTTCCTAGTGTTTCCAAGTTTTTTTAAAGTGCACCTAGTTTTTCCTAGTGTTTCCAAGTTTTTGAAAAGTGCTCCTAGTTTTTCCTAGTGTTTCCAAGTTTTTTAAAAAGTGCTCCTAGTTTTTCATTAGCAGCATTATGGCGGAAAGTTTTAATTTTGTGTTTTGAATGTGTTTTGAAGACCTTTTTGCAGAAAACAATGTAGAGATGTTCAGCTGGCTTGTCTGTGCTCTTGGCAGTGTGGTATGGTGTCACTGATACGTAGTTCGGCCCTCACACATGATGATTTAAGGTTGGACTATGCTTCAGTGATGCTTAGCAGGAACTGCAGAAGCAAATTTACGCTGAAGCCTTTTGTGTATGGTAAATGCTTCTTCCAAACATTATTATGAAGTGTCCGACTCTGATTCAATGGAAGTAATCAATGCTTGCGCATCACAAAGTTGGCATACTGTGATCTCTTGACTAATCATGATTTTCGTGGATTATCTAGAAATAGAAGACAAATATGTAGTAATTTAAGAGCGCAACATATGAAGGTCTTTCCCTCATGCTCTATGATCACTGCATCAACTGCAAAATCGCTGTTGTTTTGCTTGAAAATGTGACAAATCGATTTTTAGTTGCCATACTGCGAAGCCTAAAACAAGAAACAGCAGTATCATCGCACTTCCTATGCTGATCTTTGAACTGATGGGAGAAACATTCGTGCTTGGTTCTATAAAAATATCAAATACCTGTATCCTGTATAAAAAAAAATTCTATGAAAATCCGAGTGAACCAACATTTTGCAGTATGTCAAATTTGGAATGTCAGTTTGTGAACTTTGGAATGCGTGCACATTGCGTACCACCATTGTAATTGCCTGTATCTTGTTGCTGCCCGCAGGTGTGGGGCGATGCGGCCATCCAGATTTTCTTCTCGCTGTCGCCGTGCTGGGGAGGCCTGATCACGCTGGCCAGCTACAACAAGTTCCATAATAACTGTTTCATGTAAGTCTTCTTGTTAGCTAATATTATATAAATATTGCATTCTTTGAGGGCGATAGTGCATTTTGTCAACCCGAGGAAATGCTGTCGCCCAAGGAGAAGCTGCTGGCAACAGTATTTTTTGAGGGTTGGCAAAATGCACCCCTACATTTTTTCCCATCACAAAACAAATATTCAGAGTCTAATGATGCCAAGGTATGCAGTTCAGGTTTTCTAAGTAGTCACTGCTGTGGTTGCAGGGACGCAGTTATCGTGTCGATTGTGGATTGCTTCACCAGCGTGTTCGCGGGTCTCGTCATCTTCAGCATTATCGGCTACATGGCGCACGAGTTGAAGAAGCCCGTGTCGGAGGTGGCAGCGGAGGGGGCGGGGCTAGCGTTCATAGTGTATCCGGAGGTCGTGACCAAGCTGCCCATCTCACAGCTGTGGTCCGTGCTCTTCTTTCTGATGTTGTTCACTCTCGGCCTCGGAACGCAGGTGATTTTCGTGTTGTTTTGTTGTTTGTTAGCATTTTTATTATTAAATGTTGTTAATTTGGAGATTTATTGGCTCTTTTTGCAACGTTGTCAAGTGTTTATTTTAAGTAGAAATCTTTTCTTTTATGTTAAATCCTACTTTTATGTTGATTTACTGTCATTTTCTTGGTGATAAAGAATTCTTCTTGCAATAAATATGTTTCACATTCAAACTATTTGTAAATGCTTGGTTGTGTCGAAATCCGACTTTCTTCTCGAGTTTTTATTTACTTTTTTTGTGGGGGTAGATCCAGTACTTTTGGCTTTAATAGAATTTTAACCATGTTAAACATTTGAACCCAGAACCTTCCTGACCAGGAACCATCTTATTGCATCATCTTTAAAAAACACTATATGCATACTTAATATCTGCGTAATTTGTAATCAGTGAAGTTGTATTCAACACATTGGCTCAACAAATAAAATGGTGTTCATTTCATTTTAGATTTCCACTGTAACGACCGTGCATACCACGCTGATGGACAGGTTCCCACACACCTTCCGTAAGAGCCAGTTCCGTAGAGTGATGTTACTTATAGGCATCAGCGTAACTGGCTTCCTTATTGGATTGGCCTTCGCGACACAGGTACTGTTCTCCGCTAAATTATAGATTCAACATACTTTTATTTTGCTCCCTGAAGAATATTGTTAGCTTTTTAGTCCATCACTTTAACTTGTTGAATGGATTTTAAATCACTTTAAATCACAAATTTTTGCCTCAACATGACAACTTGTCTCCGTCTGATTCAGGTCCTTAGGTTTAAGGTCAAGGCCACAGTTAGGCTCAACGCTTCAAGGGGGAGCATCCATTGGTTCTACCGATATTCTTGTTTCTGTCATGAAATGGCGTTATAAATGGTAAATACAAAAGCTTCAAAATGTGCACCGTAAGCATAATTGGTTTAATCCTGCAATACATATTTGAAAAAAAAGCTAGCTTTATTTGCGTGGTGCTGTATTATACACATTTCATCCATCTTTGGTTTGAGTAAATGAAACCTTCAGAAAAAAAAGTGAAGTCAGAGATTCTGTGTTATATAAAGTGTGCTGAATGTCTTGCTGTTGTTTCAGATTTTTCTTGCAGGTGTGTAGTAGACCATGAATGTTCATATACATCCTGTCATGAAACTTGGGCGAGCAAATTCATAAAAGATTTGTTTTAGAATTCGTAGAATTCATATTGAAGAATGCCAGTAAACGAGAAAAACATAACCCATGCCATGGCTTTTGCGAGTAGTGTCAAAATTTTGAATGATTGAAATTTTCTTTTTGCTGTTATTGTTGATAATGAAATTTTCTAATAAATCGATGAAAGAAAATGTTTTATTATATGCTTTAAAGTGAAATATCAAATTTTATTGGTGGAATAAAGTCTTATATTTTCACTGTTCGAGCAGTGAAAATATAAGATTTTATATTTTCACTGCAGTGAAAATATAATATAAAATGGACTATTTTTCCATGAATAGCATCGATCTACTAGTAGTGGTTTACAACCCCTGGCAAATTTATATACATGTACAGTATGTACATGCATGTGTTTACATAAAACACATTATAAAATTCAACAAAATTATAATTTAGCGACGACTCACAAAATATGGCACTTTTTTCCCACCATACTAACGAGTGATAGTTTTGGAATCACAAACTTGTGGCGTTTAAGCTTATCTCGCGCAATTGTATTTATTTATTGTCCAAAAGCATAAAATAAAAAGAAAATTGGTTGATTTCGGTGTAAGATCGTATTTTATTTCACTCTTGATCATAGAAAATAGATATTTTCACTCGTGGCTGTGCCACTCGTGAAAATATCATTTTCTATGAACACTCTTGAAATAAAATAAGATCGTACACCGAAATCAACAAATATCCTCTATATCTTATATAATATTCAAAATATTATGCTGTTTTCCAAGTTTCATAGCAGTTCTAAATGCAGAGTCAGTATTTTTAAGTATGTTTATCGGTTATCTCCCTTTTGGAGAGACCTGTACAGATGTTGCCATGAACACATCAAGATTTATCTCCCTTCTTTTCTATTATCCATTTGTATAGGGAGGAATGTACATATTACAACTATTTGACAACTATGCCGCCAGTTACTCTCTTCTCGTCATCGGCCTAGTGGAGTCGCTAGCATTATCCTGGGTCTATGGTGAGTTGGGGTCAAGGAAATACCTACGCTAAAAATAGATGTGCTAAAAATAGCCACGCGCTGGAGGTGAGCCCGTTGCTGTGGTAACCAAATTAATATATTATGATATAAGGTGTATCGTGGGAAAAAAACGTGCTTAATGCATGTGCGTAAAGTGTAATTCCGGATCAGCATGTGCAGTCCGCACATGCTGATCCAGGACAACACTTACCGCTTTTATGGTATTTCTGTTTCAAGGAAGTCTTTTCTAGGCATAAATCCACTGTGGGCGGAAAGTGTCCTTCTGGATCAGCCTGTGCAGACTGCACAGGCTGATCGGGGACGACACATTACGCACATGCATTAGCCCAGTTTTTCCATAACACACCTCATATATCAACTTGTGGACTGGGCTGGTATTCACAAACTCCTTAAGGGAAATCTTAAGTTGTACTTTGGTGAAAATTTCTATGAAATCCAATGATCCTGTTTACGAAAGGGAAAAAAAGCAAAATACTTAACATCTAAACATGATTTACTAGTAAAAATATTTTAAGGTAAAAATATCTATACATGAAGCAGCCACAGAGTTGAATTTTAAGAATTTTTTAAGAAATTTACTTTTCTTATGGGCCTAGGTGTTATTTTTACTCTGCCAAGATGTTGCCCAATGGAGGATAAATGTCGTGTCCTTCAAGGCGAAATGGTTTGAATGTGCTAGAAAAATCATCACACCGTACTTAAGAAGAAAATTCCTTTTTTGTTCTCCCTAGTTTACGTTTGTTTATGCATTGTAATTAATAAATAATAAGAAATCAAATAAACAATAGTTAATGAAAACAAAATGTGTTTAATAATTTGTTTATTGCTGTTATCAATTTTGGTGTTATTTCTTTGATATTTTATAAAAACACTACTGCATTTAATTGTTAAAGATATATAGAATATACACATGTATTATAAATAGATGACAATTGTTCTAGGTGAAAACAAACAAGGAATTAATTTTACATGTTGATAATAATTTCTGTTTTTTTCTTTTAGATGTTTATTTGGACGAATTGAGATCTTATCAATATCACAGATTTTGTGGCATCTTTATGTTTGCCAATTATTTCAGATAATTACAACAGTGAAATACAGAGAACTCATTTAAGACATTTTTTTATTAGGAAGCGGCATTTTAATATGAAATAAAGTTGTTTCATTTCATTAACTGTAATCAGTATTAACAATTTTACTGAAAAAATTATGCTGGTTCATTATACATGTAGTTGTATTGTAGACAGGTAAGACATTATAAAGTATACATTGATGATTTTTAAATGAATTCACTGTTTTGTATTTAACAAAATTTTAAGAAAAAAAATGTATGAAAATTGTTTATTGAGGGTGTTTTAACTTGGCAGGAAACAAAATTAACTTGCAGTGTTTTGATACTCTAAATTTCACAGTTGTGTTTGCAGTTTAAAAATAATTGAGTTTTTGGTTTAAAATTCCACTTTTTATGTTAAGTGCTTAGCATTGGATTTTAATGGTTGTTTAATATGTTGGTCTGTTTATCACTTTATTGAGGTTGAATTTTACATATTTAATGACGTGCAATGTTTTAAAAGAATTCCAAAAAATCTCTATTGATTGAAAACATTGTATCTAATAACTGAATGATTTTTCTCTAATAACTGAATGATTAATCTTTAATGACTGAATGATTAATCTTTAATGACTGAATGATTAATCTTTAATGATTCAACACATAATCTTTAATTACTGAAACAAAATCACTCATGACTGAAAACGTTACCTCTAATGAGTTAAGAATTTATCTCTAATTACTTAGTACTGGTAAACCGCTTAGATCGGCTAAGCTTGCCCAGGAAAAGTGTGAGAAGGTTAACTGACCGCCGTGATATGACTGAAATACTGTAAAAAACAGCAACAAATCCAAATAAACAAACAAACAAACTGAACACGCAATCTCTAATGGCTACACAGTATCTCTAATGGCTGACCATATTATCTCTAATAAATAAAACTCATTTCCAATGATCGAACACATAAATAACGGTGACATTAACTCTAATGACTGAACAAATTATCTCTTTAACTGAACACATTATTTCTTATGGTTGAACACATTATCTCTAATAATTAAGCACATCTCCAATGACTTAACACATAATCTCTAATGACTAAACACATTACCTCTTTTAACTGAAAACATTATCCCTTATAACTGAACACACTATTTCTAATGACTGAATACACTGCCTCTAATAGCTGATCTTAATGATCTATTCTGACTTAACACCAGATTGTTCTGATATCTCTCTGAAAGATTTCTGACACAAAGTTGTTCTAACCACCCACAATAGAAGTTTGTATTGACCTGTTACAATGTCTGGCACTAAGTTCTAAATATTCTCTACTAAGGCTATCTGGCAATTACTTATTCTGATATCTAAGACATTTCATATTTGACTCTAAAGTTGTGCTGGTATTTTAGTAAATCTTTTGATGATATTTGATTTAATACTTTCCTCCACTTAAAAGTGTCTGATCTCAGACACTGATTGTTTTTGTTGAAGATGTTTGATCTTTCACACTTGTCACATGTCTGTATCATATCACAACCGTCACACTTTCTGTTGCCTCTCACTAAATCTTTTTAAAATCATTTAATTATGTTTTAATTAAGAAATAATTTTTGATTTATCTTTGTTTATCTGCCAATAAACAACGATTTGGAGTTCTGATGCGTAGGAATTAAACCATGAGGGTATCAGCCCGAGTTGTTTAATAGCCACGCATCAGAACGACAAGGAGTTCATATATTCATTTGACATGTATTTTGCAATTGTAATTGGAACTACTTTTTATTATGCTCCGCTCAGAATTGGGACTTGTTTTTGTGTTGTTTATGGGTAGTTTAACAATGATAATTTTGTTCTTGGTGTATAGAAAAATAGAATTTCTAACAAAAGCTTGTTTGTTAACACACATTACATATTCTGATGCTTCACACTAAATTGATTTGATCTCTCACACTGAACAAGTTTTGATCCTTCACATTCAATTGTTGATAATTATTATCTCAAACAGAAGATGCAAACTTACTTTTACTTGCCTTAATGGCTCATACTTAATTTTAAGATAAAGAAAGTTGTAGTATGTGATCACACAAAGGTATTCTTAACTTAATCTAAGAAAATATCTTCTATTCTTTATAAAATTGGTTCAGGTTTTCCACACAGCACAAGACATCAACAAATTTAAGAAATACTTCCATGAAATTAAATGGATTGGAAATCGCAGCTATTGTACAAAATTTTGCCCCATGTTTGGGTGTGAATGGCAAAGATTGCTAGGTAGGTGGGGGGTGGGGTGGTGGGGGGCCGGGGGGACACACCCGAATAACATTGTGTCAAACAGAAGGTCATTAAGCCTTGAACTGTTGACACAAATATATATTTTTACCGTGAGCACTAAATGACCAGGCTTGTCTACACAAACGTGATTTGTAAAAGCTAGTGTTGTTTGTTTAACCTAATTTAAAATCAGATGCAACTTTAGTTCACTTGCTCCTCTCTTTCAAAATTGTACAACTTCAATTATACACAATTTTGAATGTGAAAGTCTGCCATACATATAGAATACTACAATCATTCTTGTGCTCCTTGAAAGGATAGATTTTGATTTAAATCTGCTGCAGTAGTAACTGGCTATGTTCACTAAATGCTTTACTATGCTTAATGATTTCTAGACCAGATTAATTTTCCCAAAACTGATGTTTTCTTTCTATCTCGTCTGGCATTTATTTGTCTGAAAAAAATAAAAACAAATTTACTATCTCTTCTGGAATTAATTTCATTTTTTGTCAGATTGGATAATTTTCGCAATACTTCTTCTGGAATTTATTCATCAAAAACAGATATTTTTACTACCTTTTTTTGCACTCTTGTGTGGAAAACTTTTCGAATTCATTTGTGAAAAGCATATTGATTTTGTGCACTTTGAACTAGTATAGTATACCTCGCACAAAATTGCGCAGGGTGCCGCTGTTTAGGGGGTGTGATTTTTCTTGCAGGAGGCGACCGGTTCCTAGGAGACATAGAATCCATGCTGGGGTACCGGCCTCGAAAAATCTGGGCCTGGAGCTGGAAGTTGATTGCACCCGCGGCTTTGGTGGTTGGTATCTTCCATGTTTATAGGTATTATTGGGTTTTGAAGAATAGGTGAGCTTTCCTACATGCCCCGGCATCAGCGTCTGCACCTCAACTTGGTTATAGTTTGTATTAATTTTTACATAGATATTATTAAAATAAAATGTTAAATCGACGAAATTTGTACATGTCACTGCAACTACTATTGGCCCAAAATGTATTATGTAGCCAAAATATAAAACAGTTCTAAACTGTTAAATGTATAATAATACAATATACTGTACATCATAAGCAATATACAATGCTTTACAAAATTTTAGTGTGGATTGATTTATGATTAATTACAGATCATTTATGTAATATGTGTCAGCCCATGAGATTTTTGGCCCAAATGCAGTATCTGGGCGAAAATGAGTTCTTGGCAGTTTTGAATACACTGATATGTGTAGAAACTGGAAATGGCTTCCTTTTTTCTCAGTCATGTTCACATTTGACACAGATTTTAATGTTTGTCATACATACAATACAGAATCTAGCATGGTGACGAGAAGTAATTTATATTATAAATATTTACTGGACTGCCTTTCCCAAATATCAAACTTTGAATGTACAAATGTTTTGGACAAAAATAAAAATAATAAAGTGATGTTTGCTATGGCAACCAAAACCAAACAAGCAATCAGCAGAAATTCTAATTTTTCTACAAATAACCTAATAAATAACATTTTTCGTTTACAGTATTCAAAATTTAAACAATTATTTGAAATATCTTAATCATAATCCTGACTTTCTCATAAAAATCACGTGCCTCAACTTTGACGTCAAGTTTCTGGAAATGATGCAGGCTGCAATTGGGATAAAAAATCTCATGGGCTGCCACATATATGAGTACATTGCACAAGTATATTTTTGCCTGTGGTTTTAAAATCGTATAATTTTCTTCTACTCGTATGTACATGTACAGAAATGTTCTTACTGTGTACTTAAATTGAAAAAATTGTCTTTTAAATAAAATGTATTATAACCGACAAATAACTAAAAGGTCAAGGGGGAGGTGTGGTTGTTTTACATTACATTTTCTCTGTTAAGTGCCTTTGTAGATATAATATTATTATGTAAATATTAATAAATGTTTAGTCTTATAAAGTCAAGCAGTTATTATTCCATTTGTTTTTTGGTTTTAACAATAGCAAATATGCAAATTCAAACCATTTTTGTTTAAACTTAGACCAAGTTTTACCAAATAAATTGACAAACATTTAAATTGTTAAAATGATTGGGTGAACTATTTCTACTGAACAATAAAAATCCAAATATTCAGTCATGATTATTTGATTAATCAGTTTACTTTTGGCTCTGATTAATCAACAAATATTTTTTGGACTAAGTTTTTATTCAAAAGTCTCAACTCCAGCATCAGGTGCAACAATCCCCATGACTCTGTTTTGTATTTTGACAGTGTTATGCCCCTTTTCCAAAAAACTTATGAAAATTTACAATTGCTCATCAAACTTATGAAAATTTACAATTGCTCAACATACTTATGAAAATTTTGTAATTGCTAAATTGCATAATTTAACCCTAATAGAATATCTTCATACAGAATGTTATTTTCACAGAATGTGGTAATACGGCGCCAACTATCACAATTCAAAGGGCTTCGGGCACATTCACACAGACTGAAATAAAACACTGACAATAAAATTCGATCATTCACCAAAATCAAGAAATATCATTTATATGTTTCCAGTTCATCCTGATCTTCACCTGGGTGGACTTCAAGCCGACCAAGTACCAAGAGGAAGTGTTCCCGGGCTGGGCCGATGGGCTCGGCTGGGTGATCTCCCTTCTGTCCATCATGGCCATCCCTGTCGTTATGGTCTACCAGATCTACATCCAGACGAAGAACAGTGGCTCTACAATTATCGAGGTATGCTCTAGAAAGGGGGAAAACTTTGTCTTAAAAAGAAAATGTTCACTGTAAACTTCTCCCTTCTATATTGATGGTCTACCAGATCTATGTCTAGAGGAAGAACAGTGAATCAACGATTATTGAGGTAAAGTTTGGGATTGTTGGTTTCATAAGTGGTCAATCAGTTAACATTGCTAAAAAGGCAGAACACTTAGTCTAAAAAAGCAAAATTATCAAAGTAAAATTCTCCCTTCTATCCATAATGGCCAGACCTGTCGTGATGGTCTACCAGATCTACGTCCAGAGGAAAAACAGTGGCTCATTGACTATCGAGGTAAAGTTGGGATTGTTCGTGATTTTATATCTGTGCTCAGAATTCTATATTGCTAGTGGGGAGAAAGTTAGTCCTAGAAAGTAAAATGTCCCAGTAAACTTCTCCCAAGTATCCATCATGTTCATCCCTGATGTTATGGTGTACCAGATCTACCTCCGTAGGAAGAACAGTGGCTCAATGATTATTGTTGGGATTGTTGGTGGTTTTGCAAGTGTTTAATCAGTTAATATTGCTAAAAAGGCAGAACACTTAGTTCAAAAAAAGCAAAATTATCAAAGTAAAATTCTCCCTTCTATCCATTATGGACTCAACCATCATGATGGATCTCCCAGATCTACGTCCAGTGGAAGAACTCGAGCTCAACGATTATCAAGGTAAAGTTTGAGTATTGTGTTGGCGGTGGTTTTATAGCTGTGCTCAGAAGTTAATATTGCTAGAAAGGGAGAACACTTAGTCATAAAAAGTAAAATTTCACAGTAAAAATCTCCGTTATATCCAACCCTGTCATTATGGTCTAACAGATATACGTTCAGAGGAAAAACTCTGGCTCTATAATTATCGAGGTAAAGTTGTGCTTTTTTTTTTTCTGCTCTTTATAGTCAGTTAGTATGTTTATGTTGGTGAAGAAGGCGAAATCTAATTAAGCATTATAAAAGTTGTGTTATGGTAAGGCTGTACTTAAAGGAAATAGTAACTGCTTCTGACATCAATGTTGGAGTAGAGAAACCTTATACGCTAAATGCCCCTTGAACGTCCATCAGAAATCTCAATTGAAATAAAAGGTTTGACTCTGTTTTTGTTTTTCTATCAGAGAATTTGACCACAGTGCCTTGATATCAGCTGGAACCTGTGTTAGCATTCCAATGTTGGGATATTGGCATTTGAACTTAAAAATGTTTTATAATTACAGAGCATTCAACCATTGAGAAACATCAAATTCTGTCATTTACAATGCATTCAACCATTGAGAAACATCAAATTCTGTCATTTACAATGCATTCAACCATTGAGAAACATCAAATTCTGTTATTAACAGCGCATTCAACCATTGAGAAACATCAAATGCTGTTATTTACAATGTATAAAGCCATTGATAAACACCAAATTCTGTTATTGACAATGCATTGAACCATTGAGAAACATCAAATTGTGTTATTTCCAGAGCATAAAGTTCCTCACAAAGCCGACCCCAGACTGGGGCCCAGCCAAGAAGGAACACCGTGCCGAGAGGGCCGCATTAGACAGTCTACCAGCAGATGCACTAGAGAGCACTGTCCCACTGACGAATGTCGGGGCAATCAGAATGACGGAAGTCAATGGAACTGAGACAGCAGAAGTTTAGATATGAGCGGAATCTATTATTGATATAATACCAATCATGGATTTGATAAAAACTGTTAACAAGACTGCAGAAATTTAATTTTTGAGTGGAATCAACTGATGAAATAATTTGGATGCATGGATTTCGGTTAAAATTGGTTTTAAGGCTGCACAAGTTTGAGTATACAAGACAATTATGTGAATCAAAATGTATGCTAAAATATTCTGATTTATCATTTTAACTAATTTATTGCATTTGTATGGAGAAAAAATACCTTATAAAGATGAAAAACCATGCAGATACTGTTAATAAATATATTGTGTAACACAAATGCAACTAGCTTCAAAATGTCCACCATAGATCTGTGGAGTTCCATTTAATTTCAATGAGAAATTATCTTAAGGTATTTGAATATATTTTTGAGATAACAGTAAAATGTATTCCAGTTGTATTATTGTGGGACTTGGGTAATACAGCATAAACAGGTAATTCTGTTGATTGTGTCCTATCTAGTATTCTAACATGATACTCGCTAATTTTTCAATTGACAAAGAACAAAATTATCTATGTTAAACTACCCAATAAACAATGCAAAAAGAAGTCCCGATTCGTATCGGAGCATAGTAAAAAGTAGTTCCAATTACAATTGCAATGTCAAATATATGTCAAATCATGTTAGAATCAAAATAATTATCACATTATCGTTGTTTATCGGTCAATTAAAAACTCTTTGTCATTCTGGTGCTTGGCTGTTAGACAACTCGGGCTAACGCCCTTGTGGTTTAATTCCTATGCATCAGAACTCCAAATCGTTGTTTATTGGCCGATAAACAATAATAAATCAAAAACTATTTCTTAAATAAAGAAGTGACTGTGATTTTAATGTTATTGAAAAATGGTCCTCAATTGTAGTATTTCAGGCCTTCATATAACAGTTGTAAACATAGTGCAAGTGGGTGAAGTAGAAATATTTTCTGTTCAAGAAACTGAATTTTGTTATACAATAAGCCCCCTGTTAAACCTGAGTTCTTTTTTGTTTAATGTTTTCGTGTAAAAGTGTTGTTTTCCTAATGAAATGTTATATTGTTTCTTTTTCACAGTATTTGTGGAAGTATTTTGATTTTACATCTGTTATTGAACATGTGTTATTTCCCGATTATTCCCCGTTGTAAGTTACATTGAATAAACCTGAACTTTTAATGCAAGTGTTTGATGTTCATGTACTCTTGATAATATTAAATGAATAACTCGTTTTCGATATGTATGTTTAACAATATGCATGCACCTCTGAATAATATATTTGACATTCACATCAAATAATGACTTAATTTACATGGATTTAAAAAATAACAATTTTTTTTTTACTTGGAATAATCCCCTATACTAAAAATCTTAAGTTATTTTAATTAGCAAAGTTTCTCTTGGTTATGTTTTTGCACTTCAGATAAAATATAAACTAAGTTACTACTAAGTTACTTGCATTTTAAGGATATACTTGGAAGAATCTCTTATGCTAAAATCTCATATTTTTATGCCTCCCATCAAAGATGATGGGGTATATTGATTTGCTAATGTAGGTCGGTTGGTTCGTCAGTGTGTAGACTTTCGTTTCCGCGCTCTAATTCCAACAGTTTTCATCCATTCCTTACCAACTCTCATGAAAATGTTTGTGACTATAATATCTCGGCCAGGTTCAATAATCAGCCAAATCGCCCCAAGAATTGTTGAGTTGTGGCCCTTGAATTATCTCAAATCGGCATTTTTAGCTGTTTCCGCTCTCTAAGGTGGCCCTTGAATTATCTCAGATTGGCATTTTTAGCTGTTTCCGCTCTCTAAGTACAACAGTTTTTATCCAATCTTCACCAAACTTGCTGAAAATGTTTGTGGCTATAAGATCTCGTCCAAGTTCGATAATCAACCGAATCGCCCCAAGAATTTCTGAGTTTTGGCCGTTGAATTATCTAAAATTGGCATTTATAGATGCTTCCACTCTCTAAGTTCAACAGTTTTCATCCAATCTTCACCAAAGTTCAGGAAAAAGTTTGTGACCATAATATTTTGGCCAAGTTTGATAATCAGCCAAATCGCCCCAGGAAAAACAGAGTTTTGCCCTTGGTTTATCTAAAATTGGCCTTTTGAGCCGTATACACTCTCTGTCCAACAGTTTTCGTCCAATCCTCACCAAACAATGATATTTTAAAGATTGCATTTAACCAAAGGGGGCATAGCTGTTTTACAAACAGCTGTTGTTGTCTTTGTGCTAAATTTATAGTGGTTTTGGTTGTAATTGCTTTTGGTAATGCAGTATGCATCTGTTGTCTAAATATTACCGTTGTTGTTTATGTTTTTCCTCATATTTTATTGTATACTGGTTATATTTATGCATTTGTTGTGTTTTACTTAATTTCTCAATGTCGTTTGAATCTCCGTACATGTAGTAGAGAAAACAAGAGAAATGTATAAAGTATGAGAGTTTGCTGTTTAGTTGTGGTTGTCGGGATCTGTAGACAATTTTAAATGATAAACTTATTTGAACAAGTATTACGTTATCTGAACATCAAAAGTGTGAATGTGTGAGTGTAAACAGTATGACATAGAATGTAGAGAAAAAATATGTATGTGAACAAAAATGCAAGTTTGTGAACATAGAGGTTGAGAAGAACTCGAATTATTAAAGAAAGTTTGGTTGATAGAAGAATTAAATGAGACTGAGTCTGTGATATTATATCTGTAAGTATTGATAGAAAATGTTAACAAATATAAGTGAATGTGTTTTTGTGTGATATAATTAATTTGTATTATTGTATTTCTTTTTTTTGATCTGAGTGATACTTGCAATTTGAAATTGTTAAAGTGTATTATTTTTTTGTGTCAGTGTTTTATATCTTTACATATGTTAAACATGAATCAGGCCTCAAAGAGTGCTAGCTGGGCTACTGTTTAAATTACCCGGTAGGGACATTTATTTTTTATTAATTATTTGATGGATTATTTTGCCAAAGTATTGGAATGGGAGGTGCGAAAAAATAAAAATAAAAATCTGCCAACTTACAATACAGGTCGTTGTGGCATAGTTGATATGGTGTCCACCTAGCGATCGGGAGGTCCAGGTTCGATCCCGTGTCCACCTAGCGATCGGGAGGTCCAGGGTTCGATCCCCGTGTCCACCTAGCGATCGGGAGGTCCAGGGTTCGATCCCCGTGTCCACCTAGCGATCGGGAGGTCCAGGCTTCGATCCCCGTGTCCACGTAGCGATCGGGAGGTCCAGGGTTTGATCCCCGTGTCCACCTTGCGATCGGGAGGTCGAGGGTTTGATCCCCGCTCTTGGAACGATCTCAAGCTCTCCTCCAAAGACACTTTAGTACTGGTTCTACCCAGGAAATGGTATCAAGAGTGTTTCAAGAATCCTTAGGCTTTCGATGCAAGCAAAATACAATAAATAGGTTTAAATTAAACCAATACAAGAAGCGTAAAGTTTCTGAACCTTCCTGGAAGCAAACAACTTTGAATACAGCACTGGAAAAGAAAATTTTGCATTGATGTCCACTTTTATTGAAGAAATAATGTTCAATTTAGAGTTGTTATTGGCTAATAAACAATGATTTGGAGTTATAATGCGTAGGAAGTAAATTTAATATATGAGAATCAGAACGACAAATCATTGTCCAGTTGCCGATAAACAACGATAATGCAAAAATTATTTTGAATCTAACTTTACCTGCCAACATATTCTGCAGTTACAATGCAAACTGTATTTTACAGTTTCAGAACTATTCTTTCATATGGTTTATTAGATATTTAACGATGGACATTTGTTGTTTATTAGATATTTAACGATGGAAATTTGTTGTTTATTAGATATTTAACGATGGAAATTTGTTGTTTATTAGATATTTAACGATGGAAATGTGTGTTCTTTTTCATAATAAACACAGTCTCAGACTAGAATATTTGTTTTATTACCTTGTGCATTTCTCACTGATTACATATATATTATAAGTTGCACAATGTTTCTGTGCTGTTTCTGACTTAATACGCATATAAATAAAAAAAAATTCTGGATTTTTTAAAATGTTGGGCGGCAGATCCATTCAACAAATTATAAAAATAGATGGCCTAGTGACTCAGTATTATTTGTCTTGATATCAGATGGTAATTCATCATGTTGGTGCACACGGATTAACCTTAATTCAAGGGCATAAGTTAACCTTGTTAGTGTTGAATAATATTTCAATTTATTTGTGATTAAATTAATTAAGCAAGTTGTAGATTTTATTAAGTAATACAAATACTGTATTAAAGGTACACACATTTCTTTTTTAAGATTTTAATGTTTTCTTAACAATATTGTTTTAAATTATAAGTACAATGTATTTTAGTAACCAAATTTTAGTTTAATTGTTGATGTTGATATAATTTATTATAATCTGTTGCTTTCATGCCATACATTTAACATAAGAAAACATACAAGGTTGCAAACTAGTACTGGGCATCTATTCAGCGCCTTAATGGCCTAGTTTAAGGAATGTCTGGCAACTCCATCTGGCATACACTCTGTGAATGGTCCACCAAAAAAGCTCTTATCATTATCTCAAAGCTTTTCTCTGAGCTGACTGAGCAACGGCCCAGTGCACTGTTTCCTCTGCAGTTGTGTATTGATATCAGCAGATAAGGGTCGCCACACTGTGGCCATGTGAGTTTGGTTGGTGGTCACCATACAGGACAGGTGGGGTTTCCTCCGGGTACTCCGGTTTCCCCCCACGGCACAAGGCCACATCAAAATTAAAATCTTTCAGTAAAAAATAAATAGCTGGAAATTGCAGCTATCATTCAAAATTCATCACAACTTTTGTGAGTCTCTAGTAAGTTAATAAGGTAGGAGTGCTGGGACACACTCCTGGTCCTCACATATAATGCAGCCTCACGTGCGGAAGGACCTCATAAACTTCGAAATACACACATACACACAATGTGGCCACAGCAGGGTGCCAATACACAGGGGTACAATACCCCAGATTGGGGGGGGCCGGGTCAAATAAAGAAGAATTAAACTAGACCTTTAAGAACAAAGAACGGGCCCCACAACTACGAAAGATCTTAATCTCAAACTTGGTCTTAATCTCAGATATCAAGACTGTTATGTAACAACCATTTTCATTGGTGAATATATGTAGTCGTGGTGCCAGACTTTGACTCCAGAAAAATTACTTAGATCTTTGCAAATATGCTTGGTATCAATGTTGATTATGTCATTAACAGATCGTTCTTAATTATGAATGCTGTAATTAGAGTTGGTGACTTCCAAGTCAGATTCAACTAGACAGTACAGTTTCTTAGTCTTAACTTAAGTCTTAAGAATCGGTAGGGAAATCATGAATATGGGCCCTGGTAAGACAAGTGTTCAGCTATTGAACATTTTTTTACAACATTGTTTTGTTATTGGATGAATTTTTGAATTTTTGCTGTGTTATGTTAGATTTTACCCCAAAGAATGTCCTATTATTATACTCTTATATAAATGTACTCTTCTGGTTAATATTTACAATAACTGAATGCATGTATATTGACAAGGATCTGTTTTCACAACAACTGAACAAGTCAAACTATATATGCTAATAAAATCATACAACTATCAAATTGTATGGAGAATATTTCTTCATTAGCTTTTTCTGATTGGATGATAACATGTTTGGCAGCCCCATCTGACCAATCAGATTCACCGAAACTCATTACTTGCGTCTGCAATATTTGACTTCTTGGAAAAATTCAAGTAAATAGTTTAAATATGATGCTGGAGATCAAAATGTGTTAGGCATGGTATTATCACAAATAGTGATCGGCTGGTTTACTTCTTTTGCATTTTAGCAGAATTTGTGTAATAATTGTTAAAATTTTCGAAGAACTTGTATTTAAATGCAATTTTTAGAGCATTTCATGTGTTTACATTTTTTATTAGTTTTGGTCATGCGATCAATATCAAAGATTGGATTTTAGGGCCTTGCTTACGGGTTAACTGTTAAACTTTTGTCAGAGCAATTTTTACTTTAATTTGTTATCCCTGTTGTATAATTTTTACAAAAATTGTCAACACTCCAACATAGAAAAAAGAAAGAATTAAGATATAATTTTGGTATACAAAATCAAACTAATTTTAGTGCAAGCAACTTTGTCTTAGCCTTTAAACTAAAAATGTGCTCTATTGTTTGTATAGGTTTTTTTGGCATTATATATGTCAGTGTATATACTGTGTTCTGATGGCGTCGCGGTACTAACGATTATCTGAATAACCAAAATGGAAAGATAACTCAACTGTTAATTAACGATTATAAGGTGTAAAAATGCCTTAAATACACATAGCAATCAACAAAAAAACAATTATTTCATTTGGAATACCTGTAAAACACCAAACCACACAACACGGTCTATAGGTTAAATTTGACAACTTGGACGACGGAGTCGTGGTAATCGGTAACAAGGGAAGCAATACTTGCCAATTTTTAAAAATAAATAGTGTACATTATAACCTTAATTACCGGAATAGAAATAACTTATGTACAAAACCAACGGGGAAATACTCCTACTTCTTTGGCACAGACGACAGAGTAAAAACAATATCTTATTAAATTCTGCAATGAAATCGGATGAGACTCTTAGAAGAAATGCATTATACAAGCATGTTTAAGCAAAAAAGAATTTACTTTGCAATATTATATGCATTTTCAGATAGTTTTCATAATAAGCAGAGACTAGAAAAAGAGGTGGGTTTTGTTTACAAGAAATGTCCACTTGATGACGTTTATTGTTTACTGCGACACCGTCCGTACCGCGACTCCGTCCGAATAGAGTATAATGTATATATTTGTGGTGGAGTATGTATATACTGCTATATATAGGGAATATTACATGACTGTGGTGTTCCGGTGGCTTGTATCGCTCGAGTTGATTGTGTAACGCTGTATTCCACGAGCCAGCAGGGCGAGTGGAATACAACGTTACACATACGAGAGCGATAAAACCCACCGGAACATCCACAGTCATGTAGTATTCCATTTATTATATACCTTCTTACGATCAAAACATCACAAATACGTTACGAAACAAACAAAATAATAACAAAATAGTACCGTTAAAGAACGTGCACGAACACATGTCATGTACATCAATGACGTCATTAAATTCAATCAACATATTGCAACGGCGTCGTAGTGTCTATAAATAGAATAGGGTGTTTCCCAGTGTCGCTTGGAACGTTACGGAAATATACGATACTCAGCGATACTCCGTTGAATATGGAAAATTATTTCACAGTGTGAAATATGGGAATTTTATCTGGCCTATTGTATTTTATACCAAAAATACATCAGTATTTGAGTCATATTGTCTATAGGTATATAATAATAGCTCTTACTTTTCGTGCGTATTTGAAGATGTGTAAGAAGAAGTATACCAAAAACAAATAAAACATACAAAAACTAAAATAATTAAAAAAAATTGTTGATGTGTACAGTATTTATGTTCATACATACCAAACAAATGCTAAACTAACTGTATCTGAATTAATATTTGTGTTATACTAAACTTTGTCTAATTCATAGCATGCCCCAACTGTTGTCTGGTTAAACATTAATATATTCTGTCAATTACTCTATAGCCCCAATACAGTTTTGACGATTGTTACCTCTTCACTATGGATACCCATACACGGGATATCATATGTATCCTTGACACAGGATATCATATGTATACTTGACACGGGATATCATATGTATCCATGACACGGGATATCATATGTATCCTTGACACTGGATATCATATATATCCTTGACATGGGATATCATATGTATCCTTGATACGGGATATCATATGTATCCTTGACACGGGATATCATATGTATCCTTGAAAGTGCTTGATGGTCAAGCTGCTCCTTGAACAACGTTTAGAAGGGACTGGGAATGTTTAAAAATGTTAAGAAATAAAAGAAATCGGTAAATACTTTCTGTGACAACAAAGTGGGTTTTTTATATGCCTGCATTTGCATTGAGTGTTTTTAGCAAAATATACAGGGTAGGCATTAATTAGGCAAGGAGGTTTGGGTATTATTAAAAAATGGTGGCCTGGTAGGTCGGGGCATTAATTAGGGTGGGGACAATTTTTTTTTTTTTTTATACAGTGTGTCTAAATGTCACCATTACTAATGTATTTGAAGTGTGTGTGTATCAAGGGAATATACAGTGTGTCTAAATGTCACCATTACTAATGTATTTGAAGTGTGTGTGTATCAAGGGAATATACAGTGGGTCTAAATGTCACCATTACTAATGTATTTGAAGTGTGTGTGTATCAAGGGAATATACAGTGTGTCTAAATGTCACCATTACTAATGTATTTGAAGTGTGTGTGTATCAAGGGAATATACAGTGTGTCTAAATGTCACCATTACTAATGTATTTGAAGTGTGTGTGTAACCTCTGAATCGTATCATAGATGCTTCTCACTTTAAATATATGCTCTCTTGTAATATACAGGGATATTTATTTCCCCTCCTCATAATATACATAATTCTTCATTTCATTTTCAGTTTTCTTTTTAAATTTCTTAGACATTAAAATTACTTCATCAATTTACAACTTTATGCCAGAGATTGTTGATTTTTAGTTTCTCAGATCTGCCAACTTTTTTTGTTGTTGAAAATCCAAACAAAATATTGGAACATTGCCAATATTGTTATAAAAAATAGACCAAAAAATATATATGATCATTATTAAATCAAAATTACTTTCCCATGCCATAATGATTATGGATATTAAATTTTATTTTTATTATACATTTTAGTCCGCTTACTTAGAAATCGGAAGTGGTGTCTAGATGTATAAAATATGTCGACTGCAACAAGACAGACAATGCATAATGTCACCATTGATTTTGTAATGATGTATTGATGTTTTGGTTAATACTTAACAGAAGATGTCTACACTAAATGCAAACTCTTCCATATGGAGGTAAATAGAACAGAGTTTATGATTATTTTATAGCAAGCACTATTTTACATAGACTTACATTACATGAAGGGACTTCAGTCAGGAAATTTAGTTTAGTTTGTAAAATTTTCAATACCTTTAATTGCTGTAAATTAATGCCAATAATAAATATCTAGCATTGAGTATGTAACTGTTGTACCTGCTTAACATTACTATATCAGCTACAACAGTTTCACGCTCAACCCCTGATATGTGTGTGGGTGTTATTGTGTTTGAGTTATACATCCCAACTATTTTTCTGTAAAATTGTAGAAATATTCTTGGATTAAAATTTAGATTATTTTGATATTGCAACACTAAGTACAATTTCTTTTAATCAGGTGGCAAAATTCTAAGCATTTTATATTTGGAAGTTGCATTTGATAAAAATATTTATCACATGCTGTACCTTGTTTTCCGTGAAATACAGCCATAACGAATAGTTTTATCTGACACGTGTGTAAGATATCATTCTGAGCTTTTTCATTGGCTACATATTCTTTGACTGACCAATTGCTTCACATTATTTTGGTGAAATGACATCGTCAACATGAAATGACGTCACCTCAGTACACAACTTTAGGATTTATCATTGTTTTGGTAGAACATTTTGGTAAAATTAGGTTTTTTTTCGTTTAAAGCATGTGATAAAAAAGAAATGACATTTGTCATTTCATACCATATTTTATTAAACTTGACCAGGAAATTCGTTATTAAGGTGCCCAAGGCTCGCTTGCTAACAAAATTTCTGCCTGAACTCATTTTATTAAATAAGATATGAAATGACAACGAGTGTCAGATCCTATATGTGATAATCAAAGTGTTGCTTATGTAGCAACCATATACATGTATAGTATATTAAACATGATTAGATCTTTAATATGTCTTGTGATACTTGTGATTAAAAAAAATCTCATGTAAAACCATTGCTGACAGCATCAGCAGTTTTACAGTCTTTTAATATTAATTTCTAAAGTAACTTAGATTTCTATTGCTGTTTTAACCCAATCTAATTACTACAATGCCTTACGGATGAGCTTTACTGTCTTAAACTTCAGAACTTAAGTTGCTTTGAAAGTTGTTGTTTTTGTAGGCCAAACAATAGGCAATTAAATTATTGAACACTCCATTATGTGAAGTTAGAATAAGACATCAAACATAGAATTGGCCTGCTATATCTTGGCTCATATATTACTGAGCAATTCATGAAGGTTAAGTATGTTTGTTAAATTCATAGATTATTTGCAGTATGTTATGCATGTTTTCTTTACTTTTTCTTTTAAAACATGTTTTCTTTGATGGCTTTCACTTTTCTGAATAACTGTGTCCATGCATGTATGAACATGGTCCTATTTTATTGTGAAAATTGTTTTGGTGCATACACAAATACAGTATTGTGATTAAATCAAGCTCCTTGATGTAGTCATGAAGTCAGATGTTCGCTGCACTAATTAATTTGCAAAATCTTTAATTTGCATACAGCTAATGGTATATAAAACATTGGTGTAATAAATCGGTTTATTCTATGTTTGATGTCGTATTCAGTTACTCTAACTTCACATAATAGTGTGTTGTTTTTATACTTAAAAAACACACTAAAACACTGACCGTTTAGCCATCATGTTTGTATATTGAAAAATAAATTATATTACCTTTGTTGAAGATCTTTTTTTTTCACTTTAAATTCAATTTCAAGGAAATTTTAGTTTTCAAGATGTAAAGTATGCAATCACTGGGAACATTGTTTATTGAATCGTAAAATAATTACATTTTTCTGGTGCTTATAACTTTTCAAAATGTTTTATGTAGTTCTCAATTATATTTTTCTTGAGATTTTTTTAATCAATTCTTTTGACATGTATACTGTGCACAAACTGCAAATTTAGTAATAAAAAATAAACGTTTAACTCAAGAATTGTTTTTGTTTTTTCATATTTAATGTAGAGCATTCGACCTACCCTTCGAAATGATTTGCGTGATAATAAACAACAATTGAAATGACATTACAAAGATGAAACTCAACATTGCCAAAACAATGTTTTACATCAAGTTGTTTTTCACACCGCTTCGGATTTTGTTTACATATTTTTTGCAAAAAAATGACGTATTGGAGGTTTTTACAAGAAACAAAACAAGGGGGCCAATATGGCCCCATATTGCTCACCGGGTTCAGTGTCGTTATGTGAAGAACCATGTTTGTTTGTTTGGATTTTTCGCCATATTTAACAGTATTTCAATCGTATCACGGTGGTCAGTTAATCTACTCACACTTTTCCTGGGCAGGCTTAGCCAATCTAAGCGTTTTACCAGTACTAAGTGCACATACTTATGCCAGTAACTGACATCTGCCTTACTTGAATCAGAGGTAGGAGGAGAATGACCTTAGAAATTATTATACCCCCACAAACGAAGTTTAGGGGGGGTATATAGGAGTCAGCTTGTCGGTCCGTCGGTCTGTTGGTTTTTGGTTTCCGGATGATAACTCTAGAAAGGCTGGACATATTCAAATAATGTTTGGTAAACATTTTTAACATCATAAAATAGAGGTCAAGTTCGATGTTGGTTACAAACCACTAAATTTTGACAGAGTTATGGCCCCTTTTCGACTTAAAACTCCCTAAAAACAGGATTTTCGGACGATAACTCAAGAATGGGTCGACATATTCAAATAATTCTTGGTATACCACTAAATTTTGACAGTTATGGCCCCCCTGTTTGACTTAAATTCCCCCAAAACATGGACAATAACTCATGAAAAGCTTCACATATTAAATTATTTTTGGTACATAGGTGTAACATCATAAAATACAGATCAAGTTCAACTTTGGTTACAAACCACTAAATGTTGAGTTATGGCTCCTATTTAAATTAAATTTCCAAATACACTGTTGACCATTCACAAATTAAAGCATTCTCTCTGTCCATTTCTTTCGAATGCATGCCATAGTTTTGTGACAAGGCCATATTGTGGGGTATATCCGTCACTCATGTGACAATTCTAGTTTCATAACCCATCCCCACACAAGTTATGTGGCCAGGCTGGGGCTCGAACTCACGAACCCTGGATTGAGAGTCCAGCACTCTATTGACTGACCTAGCCGTGCCTGGCTTGAAGAACCATGATTCAAGAGAGTAAACACAACTTAAAAAGCCGGCAAACTGCGCATGCCATTTGACCTAGTTTTTGACCCCAGTTGACCAATGTTTTACCTTTACATAGATAACATGGAAGACTTCAATTTGAGTTATAACCTGATCTAATGAAAAAATTAGATCCCTACAGTGTAAAAAAGGCTTTTACATTATCAGACCTAGTGACCTAGTTTTTGGCCACAGATGAATTTAGATACTCAACAACTCTGCAGATATTTCAAATATTTTATTAGTAATAAATAAGACAACATTTAATTATCTTAAATATAACTATCAAGAACTTGCCTACCACAAACCAAATAGCATTTGAACTGCTAAAA
This sequence comes from Congeria kusceri, assembly GCA_027627225.1. NCBI lineage: Eukaryota > Metazoa > Mollusca > Bivalvia > Myida > Dreissenidae > Congeria > Congeria kusceri. Next base: position 10,282,496 of record CM051030.1, on the reverse strand, counting down.
CGTCTACAATTAATCTAATATTCATATAAATGTATATAGGATAACAAGCATTCAGGCTACCTCAAAACTGTTTTATACTGTTTCCAGCTACATTTACATGAAGGGACTTATTCACAGTAAACTTATAAGCAAACTTATAATTTCCAAATTTGTTGTCACATGTTCCACAAAGAAAAGTACATTATACATAAAGAAGCAAAATAATACTCCTGAGACAGTAATATAATTAAAATAATGTGTTGTTTATAAACACAAGACACTGTGTCCCCAGTTAGTGCTGGAGAGCCCATTTGAATTATTCCAAGTCCAAATTAGGTCAAGGTCGAAGTATGGTTGGGTGATATGGGTGGATTGGAAATAGTCATAAGCAACAACTGTGTAAGTATCCAAGTGCTGTAGTAAGCAGTGCTGGTGCTATACAAAATGGTAAAATCTAGTTAACCAAGAAATGGCACTTGTGAATTATTACAAGACCAAATTAGGTCAAAGTGAGGTTGGGTGATATGGGTGGATTGGGGATGGTCATAAGCAACAACTGTGTAAGTATTGTAGCAAGCGGTATTGGTGCTAGACAAAACGGTAAAATGTAGTTAACTAAAAAACAGCCCATTTGAATTATTCTATGTGCAAATTAGGTCAAGGTCAAAGTGAGGTTGGGTGATATGGCTGGATAGGGAATGGTCATAAGCAACAGCTGTGTATCCAAGTGTTGTAGTAAGCGGTGTTGGTGCTTGACGAAACTGTAAAATCCACTTAACCTTGTCAAGGACGGACGGACAGGACAATCACTATATGCCTCCCGCATCAAGATGCCGGGGAATAAAAAACATAAATTGAATTGGTAATGCTTTTTGTTGATACACGAAATGTGCATCACTTAAAAAAGTGTGTTAGACATAAACATTACTGCACTTAGGTTGGGCTGGCTGAGTGGTTAGTGTAACAGACTATTGAAACAGAGGTCGTAGGTTTGAGCCCTGGTGAAGGCAATATATGAGCTGCGTCGTGGGAAAACCGGACTTAATGCATGTGCATAAAGTGTCGTCCTGGATTAGCCTGTGCAGTCCGCACAGGCTAATCCAGGACGGCACTTTCCGCCTACAGTGGATTTATGTTTAGAAGAGACTTCCTTGAACAGAAAATACCATAAAAGCGGAAAGTGCCGTCCTGGATTAGCCTGTGCGGACTGCACAGGCTAATCTGGGACGACACTTTACGCACATGCATTAAGTCCGGTTTTCTCATGACGCACCTCATATTATAGGTCAAGATGCTTTAGTTTGTACATCTATGACATTGTACAACATAACAAATGCAAAAATCTGTCAATAAGTCCCATAATTGAGGTGATAACTACATGTATACGAAATGAGTCCACACACAAGTGAAAGAATATTCCATGGGTAAGGACTTCTTGTGAAACTGATTCTTAGTATGCATCCTACATAATAATAATATCACTGCAAAGGAAGAGTTTTAAAACTTTACCGAACATACAAACATACATTGTATTTAGTTGCTTAAATAATATTACAATATACTGAAACAAATTGATATGTGAAAAAAACACATTATAACATTCTATAACAAAAATGTGTTATTTAACATACATGCGACTACTACTGTACTACGTGTACATAGAAAAGTTATTACATGTACATCTGGCATCATAAACACGCTCTTATAACAGATATATGGCCTTACACCATCACTAGTAATGACCAATACTGACATAACAGATATATGGCCTTACACCATCACTAGTAATGACCAATACTGACATAACAGATATATGGCCTTACACCATCACTAGTAATGACCAATACTGACATAACAGATATATGGCCTTACACCATCACTAGTAATGACCAATACTGACATAACAGATATATGGCCTTACACCATCACTAGTAATGACCAATACTGACATAACAGATATATGGCCTTACAGAATACAGAATAGTTTATTTTTCGACTTAAGCATATAAAGCTCATCGTCATTAACACACATATACAATAACAACATGCGTTTGAAGTAAATACAAAACATACATCATTTCGAAGATAAATCAATTTAAATAGACACGAAATAAACATGTTTTCGTGAGAATGTCACATGGATGAGGTTAATACATAGTGACTACATAATGTCACACGTATTTACACCATCACTAGTAATGACCAATACTGACATAACAGATATATGGCCTTACACCATCACTAGTAATGACCAATACTGACATTAAGGTCAACAAACGAAAGTCCAACATGTGTTTAAAAAGACCAATAACTAAGCATTATAGTCTATACATGAACAATGTTATATATTCACACCACATTTTTCAAAAAACATTCACATTGAAATTTTTCCCAATGGCCAGTTTGCACCAAATTGACAGAATAAATGCCTTGTTTTCCTAAACCTGCATAAAACTCAAGTCAGTCAAAATGAAAATTCTTAACTCCTCAAAATTAACTGATTTCAAAAATAATAAGAACTAATAAAGTCTTATTAAGTAGACAAAAGAACCAGAAAATGTCTACCACACTACACCAATGTGGGATGAAATAAACCTGCAAGAACCACTAATGTGGGATGAAATTAAACCCGCAAGAACCTCTAATGTGGGCTGAAATAAACCTGCATCAACACTAATATTGGATGAAATAAACCTGCAAGAACCGCTAATGTGGGATGAAATAAACTATTCAACAATTTGCTGCATAAATACATTACTCACTCATTTATTGTTTGCAGCTGCTAGAAAATACAAACTAGTCAAAGACACTATACCAATACAACAGAAATACTGTTGCTGTCATAGCAACAGATAAGATTTTGCATGAATTGACTATTAGTGTATCATTTTAAAAATAATTGAGTACTGGATGATTTAACTGAGTCCTTGAAATAACGTTCTGCCATTAAATACCCACATTGAGTAAGAGGAAAACTGTAACACACAAATTCCACCTATTTTACAACCACGAATGAATTTTGTGATCAAAATACTACTGGTCACATGAAAAATTTAGCTTGAATTGAACACTCATAGTTTTTCTATAAGACTATCTGTTAAATGTTGACCAGTCTGTACGTAATATGTTTGGCATTGTTTGTGTATTCAGTATATGAATTGAATTTTTCACTCATCAGATTTTTATTGAATTGAGTAAATGGCGTTTCAGAATTGGGTATTTACGCAAATACGCGCTTTATCTGTTGCTCTTCTGCGTTTACTATAGCAGCTCTGAAAGTAATGTATAGAAAATACTATCCTTCAAATACATGTAATAAACTGGAAGCTGGGACAATGCGGAAGTGGAGAGTAGTCAGACGGTTGTAAATAAAACATAATTGTTCACCTGCCTTACAGATGTATCAAGGTTCCGAAAATTGTAACCGTTCAATCGATTTGCAGTTTTTACTTCATACACAACATTGATAACATTTACATACAAGCTTGATTTGCATTCATTTTTACCTTTCAAAAATGTTAGATGTTAAAATCGCTGCATAATTATACTAATGTATATTTATATTCATATTGATTTTCTATGTTCAATTTCATAAAATTACAAAACAGAAATTTATAAGTCTATGTAACAGTGAATTAGGATAAAAAAAGTAGCTCAATTTGTTTCAATTGTTTTATCAAGTAGTCAATTTAGAAGTCAATTACCAAAATTAATTAGTTCATTTTTTTCTCAATGGCTTTATATGTACAGAGTGAATTACCATAAATAAGTAGCTCAATTTTTCTCAATGGTCTTATAAGTACAGTTGACCCAGTTTTTGGGCAAGTAGGCTCCCGACACGAAATTCAGAGACGGGAAGCAAACTTGATTCTGCTGGGGGTTGCCGTCGGCATCAGCCGTCTCCATGGTTACGATCTGCGTTGCCCCCGACATGCCAGTCTGACTGGTGAGAATAGGGATCTGAATCTGGGTCCCACCACTGGACGATACCTGAACCTGAATTGGGAGATGGCCCTGTGTAGGAGCAAACTGGTGTAAGGCTTGACTCAGGTTGGCCAGTTCCGTCGTTATCGATCCAGCCCCTGACGTTTGGATCTGCACCATTGTTGGGGTACCCTCGGACAGTCTAGCAGCAAGATAAGCCGTCCCATCACTCACGTTGGCGCCGGTGATCTGCCTGAACTCGACCGACTGCGTTAACTCACTCATGGCTTGAGTGAGAAGATCTGTAGCCTGTGCGCTCTCCTGCGGCTGATCACTGCTACCGTTGTAGTGCTCTACCATGAGCTCCTCCTCGTTCTGCAGAGATCCCTCTTCCATTTTTGCACCCAGCATGATCGCGATGCGCCTGGGGTCGGGACACGTGCCGGGGTGTTTTTTGCGCATGTGCTGCAGCAGCTTGGCCTTGCTGGCGTACTGCTTGTGACAGAACTTGCACTGGTGCGGCATTGTCGTGATGCTTCCCACGGTCTGCGAGTACGTCGGATTCGGGATACCGGGTATCTCCGTCAGTCCAGCCTTCTTTCGTCCACTCTGGGGCAGTTCAGAGCCAGGGTGATTCTTCAGAATGTGGGCTTTGCGTTTGGAGCTCGACTTGTAGACCTTATCGCAGTACTGACAGTAGTAGTCACGCTGCGTCTTCAGAATTGGGAGATTCAGCTCGGGGACGGTGTCGAATTTTATTTCCGGATGCCGTTTCGCGATGTGGTTCACCAGCATTCCGCGACGTTTAAAACCCAGCATGCAGACGTGGCACTTGTATATGAACCGGTGAAACTCTGTAGGGGCCACTTTGGGTATGAATTTTCTCGTGGTTGGCTTCATAGCTTTCAGTCGGTCTTTCTCCATTCGTTCGTCTGAGTGCATGCGATGCACGTGGTCCTTCAGCTTGTCACGTCGTTTGAACTGAAAAAAAACCATCCTCGCACACATTAATCTCGCAATGACAATACAACATAAAATATTAAAAATTTCTTCGATTTTTCAGTACCACTACTTATTACATGCAGTAGTACATATATAGCTTTCCTAATACCTGTGACTTCAATGATACGAATTATAATTTGAAAAAAGTATTCTTAAGGGTTTTATTGGTGTGCAGAATAGAATTGCATTTTCAATGAAGCAAATGCATTTTTGGGGGTTAAACATTTTGAATATTGAAAAACTGAACTAATTTCTGTGCTCAGAATAAAAAGTTTACAAACACTATAAAAGCAATAATATTTCATTTGAAATGTGATCTACTAGTAATTTTCTCACTCAAAAAGCCTAACGGTTCTTCTCCGATGACACACAATACTGGCTATACCAATGGAAACAAACTCAAAAGTGTCTTGATAAGCATATGGGTTTTGACACAATCAAACTAAAATATTTTGTTTCGCAGCTAAATGTAATTCTGTTACCTGTTTGCCACATGTTTCACACATGAACTCCTTCTCCGTGGTATGGGTCAGCGAATGCAGCCTCAGCTTATCGAGTCGCGGAAAAACCCGGTCGCACTCCGAGCACCGAAACTCCCTGTTACTATGGAAACCGCGCATATGTCGCTTCAGCACCAAAAACTCCTGAAACACCTTGTTGCACTCGGGGCAGTTGAAGGACCCATTTTGGTTGGCATGCAGGTAGCTATGCTCTCGCATGGCAGATGTATGGTCGAAGCCCTGATTGCATATGGGACACTGGTAGTACTTTTGGGAGCTGTGGGTCTTTAGGTGGCAAGCCAGGGCGGAGTTGTTCACGAATCTCTTGTAGCAGTACATGCACTGCAGAGGCTTTGCCTGGTCTATTTGATGAATCATAGCGTGAATTTCTAGTCGATCGTCGGTCGAGAATGTTTTCTTGCACACGTCGCACTTGTGCGGACGTTTCGGATCAGGTTCCGTCTTGACACTCACAGTTCGCCTTTTTGCGTGCAGCTTCACGTGAGATATTAGATCGGACTTTTGAAAGAACTGTTTGGGGCAAGCGGGGCAAAGAAACAGGTGAGATGACTCGTTAGATGAGCTGGCCCCTTCGGCACCGACAGCGGGCCCCAAACCCAGTAGGGAGCCTAGCTGCTCGATCTGGGCGGAGGAGAAACCGGGGTTCACGTTGGCCGACTCTGCAACGTTGTGTGACAGCAAGTGCAGGCTGAACAGAGAGCTGTTGTCAAAGACCATGTTGCAGTAGAAACAGGAGATCCCAGAAGAGGACTGCTGCAGGCTGTTGCAATCTCCCGAAGCTGCTTCAGTGTTTTGTGCATTGTTTTCTCCCTTGTTCTCATCACCGTTCTCGTCTACGGGATTCTGACTCTGGAACTGTTGCTGCTGTTGCTGCTGCTGATGCTGTGACTGGATGTTTCGTCTCATTATCTCGGCTCCGTGGCGCTTCTGGTACTTCTTCAGAGTTCTGGAAAAAAGGAAAAATAGAAATTAATTCGCGTAGACTTTAGTTACTTAAAGAAAGGAACAATAAAAATAACACATTTTCTTACTCTATTTAGTGACTAATGGGAAAAAAGAAACAAAAATAGTTATACGTTTAGTCAACAAAGTACCATATTGAAGAAAGGAAAAATAGATACATATGATCTATAAAAAGAAAGGAAAATGTAAGTTAAATAATTTTGTTTATAATAATAGTGACCAATTAATGAAGACAAAATGTTCATGCATGTAGTTTACAAAGGGTCTTAACTCTAATGGAAGAATAGGTAGCAATTTAAATTTATATATTTTCTCCAATGACTTATTATATGAGAGAAAGAAATTAATTCAGGACATTTTGTTCATGATTTTACTGCGCTAATCAGACACAGGCAATTAAGTTTTATTAACGTAAATACACAATGTACAAAATGTTATTTTAAATATTATTCATGCAAAAGAGATTAACAGACTTTTATTAGATCAATTGTTACATGTATGTTTCTACACTTTTATTTGCAGATTCAGAAACTAATTTGTACTAAAACGTTTATTGTCTTATTACCTACCTCACCCAAAAATGTAATGAGCCACACTACAAGTAGGTGACCAAATTATATGATAATATTATGATTTAAAACCATGGTAATGCTAGAAGAGAATGATGAAATACAAATGCTGAGGGCACTGCTGTTGGACTATTACTTGTTCAGGTAAATATTAGCCGATGTTTTCTTCCAATGGTAGACCCCAGAGCTAGATGCAGGTGTTCCCACGTTGGCTGCATCAGTAGTCGTGGACTCCTAAAATTGTTAGATCACATATATATCAGGACCTTAAGATAATACAGTGGATCACTGTTAGTTGGAACACTGTTAGTTGGATCACTGTTAGTTTTAACACTGTTAGTTGGAACACTGTTAGTTGAAACACTGTTGAATCAAATTCCTTGTTATTTCGAAGTTTATTTTTTTTTCAGAATTTGTTTCTTCTAGAAAATGATGTTTAATCAAAACTTGGCTATTTCATACCAATTAATCCGGTCCCAACACCTGTTTTTAAGTGCACTTATCAATTGTTAATTCGAAGTATTAATTGTGAAGATCAAAATCAGTTTTCACATGTTTAATGGTATTATCAGCATTACCTCTCGGCTTGATTTGCACAGCTTTATTATGTGTGTATAATTAACGCTTTGCAAGCTGTTGCACTAACAAGCTTGAATAGCAAACACGGATGTCAAAACATTTAAAATATCTTGCCCAGAGTTTAACAGTCACAATGTCAGAGTCAATAATATATAATAAATAAAAAAACACATCACTATTATATAGCTGTGCGACTGTTACAACAATATTTCTTATTAAGAAAGTCTAGAAACGTTTAATTCAAATACATTATTACGAAGTGTTCTTAATGGTATCGACAACATCGAAATAACGAGGTTCGACTGTACTTGCAACATGTTAAAAAAAATCAACTTGAAGTTCTTACGTATGCTTAGATACTTGCATACTCCAAACTACACCTCGTATATATAAATATCGGACTGAATATAGCTTGATGAACAATTTCAGTTTGATTTCTCTATTTCATTCTTAGTAATAGTGTTGTAAATAGGTTAAAAGGTTTTTCCATATCTACCATTTATCATCCAAAAATTGAAATACAAATTGTAGAATATCTCGATGTTTTAAGACAGACAGTCACTTTATTTGACTTGCACAATGTACATCGTCAACATCACATATGGTTAACAATGAAATGATGAACATTACCTTCTATCGAGACACTGAAGCTTGCTTTAGTAAAAATGTAAAGCCAGTGTTATAAGTTTTGTTACGAGGTGTTTCATCACCAACAGCACTCAAGATATTCATATGTACCTGCATTATAAAAAGTACGTAAATGTCATGCAGCTGAGGAACTTAGATTACACAGAACTGTTATACATACCACCTACCTTAGCTTTCTTTGCTGCGATGATTTTCTGCTTGATGTGGGTGGGCACGAAGCTCTTGCGCCTGTGCGCAGCGGATTCCGGGTCGAGCTGATCGCTGGAGGACGGTTCGTACAGACTGTCGGGACTCCTAGCGCTGGCCTCGTGGACTATCATGTGCTTCTGGAGGGCTGAAAGGGCCGCTCGATACGTTTAGTTTAAATCTATTTATTTTTAGCTCGATTGCATTGAAAACCTTGGGCTTATAGAGACACTCTTTAGTCCATTTCCTGGGAAGAACCAGAACTTGTTGTCTTTGGGAAGATCCTGAGAATGCTCCCTGCGTGGGGATCGAACCCAGGACCTCCCGGTCACCAGGCGGATGCTTATTTGTAAGTTGGCGCAAAGAAATACAACTATATTAGCCAATTTGTTTGACTTGTTAAAAACGCCTGTTATGTTGAAGAAGTTTTACACAGGAATAGTAAAACAATGCCTCATTTTCAAGTTATAACAGAAATTTTAGTCGCCAGAAGGACTACCTGTATTTGTGTGATTGCTAGTGCTGACATAGCTTAATATTTTCACAAACAAGGTCCAGTAATCACAAAGTTTCTTCGTAAAAACCAATGTGGCCTTACATAATGACCTGAAGCCATGTGTGAAGTTTCAATTGAATATCTGTAGTAGTTACAGAGATATGTACTTGAAGGCAAACTGCTGGTCACAGTTATAGGCTTTGGCCAGTTACCTTAAATAATGACCCTGAAGACATGTGTGAAGTTTTAATTGAATATCTGTAGACTGTAGTAGATATCAAGATATGAACTTAATACACGCAAACCTTGATCAGAGTATTAAGACGAAGATGATGCTGACGCTCACCAACCGGTGAGTAGAATAGCTCAGACTATTCGGTAAATAGTCAAGCTAAAAATTATTAGCCAAATTTTTGTCAATCAAAGCCTGTCCTTTTGGAAAGTTTAACCAGAAATAGTGAAAAGATGCCTCATTTTCAAGTTGTTACAGAAATGTTAGTAGCCACAGGGGCTAACGGTATTTGGGTTACTTGTAACGCAAACCTAGCCTAATGTCTTCACAAACAAGGTCTGGTATTCGCAAAGTTCCTTCGTAAAAACCTACCAGTCTTTTACATTTTTTTAAAACCATAACATTCCTTAGGTGTGTGACTTTTTGATTTGTAGTTCAATTCACACTGAAAAGTTTTATTCTTTTATGGATTTAACAGTTGCTGATTAATCAACCTTTTTTACATGTCCTTCTATTTATCAGAAACTTTCACTTTAGTACAGTTTTGCTGATGATAAACCTCTTTTACATACTTTACTTCATCCAAAACTTTCACTTTAGTAGATTTTTCTTAAGAGTTTTTTGTAAATAAATGTAAAGGCTGACCTTGTCAGCAGAACATAACCATATTAATATAAATCTGCAATACAATTAGATAACTGTCAATTCTTGAATTAACATAAGAAGCTATAGTTTCCGTAATATTTTTATTTTGGACTTTGGCAAATTAGTAACTTCACAAAGGGTGTTCGAATAAAAGTTCAGTAAATTAGAACATTGTAGAGTCAAAATGAGTCTGAGTTTACAAAGTTCAGCTGTGAGTATGATGTTACCTTGGAGAGTCCTGTATCTCTTGAGACACTCGTAGCACTGGTGTTTACACTCCTTCTCCACCATGTCTGCAGAAGATAGAAATGCTTACATTAAAAGGAATATAGGAAGTACAGTTTAAGAGCAACAAACGTATATTGCAACTTTGGGTGATCAGAAGAGTGAGACGACTTGGATTTGACATATATAGTGCACAAAATATCACCACAAAATGATTACATGTACACTGTGTGACATGTGACTAAAAATATTTGTAATCTGTGTGACATGTGACTAAAACAATTGTAATCTGTATGACATGTGACTAAAAATAATTGTAATCTGTGTGACATGTGACTAAAAATAATTGTAATCTGTGTGACATGTGACTAAAAACAATTGTAATCTGTGTGACATGTGACTAAAAATAATTGTAATCTGTGTGACATGTGACTTAAAATAATTGTAATCTGTGTGCCATGTGACTAAAAATAATTGTAATCTGTGTGACATGTGACTAAAAACATTTGTAATCTGTGTGACATGTGACTAAAAAGAATTGTAATCTGTGTGACATGTGACTAAAAATAATGTTATTAATACAATTACATATTTTTTCTAGATTATGTACGCACTTGTTTAAAATGTTTAGATGTATTATACTATACATGCACTATATTATAAGAAATACTTTATACGGTGTGGAGTGGGATGCCCTCAACCCCCACACACCTATTGACGAGGAAAATAAATATATATGAAGCATGTCATGGAAAAACCGGGCTTAATGCATGTGTGTAAAGTGTCGTTCAGGAACAGCCTGTGCAGTCCATACAGGCTAATCCAGAATTGCACTTTCTGCCTACAGTGGATTTACGTTTAGAAGAGACTTCCTTGAAACAAAAAATACCGTAAAAGCTGAAAGTGCTTTTCTGGATAAGCCTGTGCTGAATGCACAGGCTAATCCGGGACAACACTTAATGCACATGCATTGATCCCGGGTTTCCAACAGCACGCCTCATATATTGAACGAAAAAACAAATAACTTATTCAGAATCAACTAGCATCTTGCATCCAAGCAAACACACTCCACATAATTTAAGATGGGTTATGGCCACCACTCAATGTAGGTACGCTAAACAATTACGCGAAACGAAAATGCTTTGACTTTAATGAATTATTTGTGTGGCTTGAACTGTACAAGAAAAACAGCGATAAAAGATCTTAAAAGAAAGACAATGTATACAAATGAACAACTCTATGAACAGAATTCAACCATTATTTGTTTCAACTTAAAACAAAAGTTTAGAAGAACATTTTATGGAAAAAGCACACGAGGCAAATTTTTTCTTTAGTCTATATTTTAAGCGAAATACCATGTTTGAGATTGCAAACGTTGCTCCAGACTTACCTTGCATGTCTTTTTCAGTTGGCATGTGATATGAAAGATTCCAACGAGTCGCATAGTGGGCTGCGTACCACACCTGTATTGCAATGCCAAAAAAACATGTAATTACTCAGAGTAAGGGAAAATACTTACAAACATACTATTTTTATAAAGTTAAATCTTGTTTTTCAAAGTATTATAATTTTACAAAATATCATTAACTAATAAGTTATAAAGAGAAAACATGATATATGATATCTGTTTAATTTAGAAGATCTGAATGAAGGCTATACATGAAACTCCACTTCTAACGATATCACTTATAGTGATATATTGCATATAACGATGATGAGTCTAAGGTCCCGGCCGTAACAATATTTGGATATAGTGATATAAATTCTAAGGTCCGCTCAATATTGTTACAAGTGGAGTTTACTGTACTTTGTTTGTTTTCTAAAGGTATTGGAATTTAGTTTGGTAGAGGACAGCAACAACTATACAGAATGTTCAGGACATTATGTTTGCATTTCACCCTAAAATTACATACAACACTAAACTCTTCATTTTTTTTTTGACTCGTTCGATTTAGGTAACATTTAATAGCAAAATATATGTACTTTATATTGCAAACATTTCCGGTGGCATTTAAACATAACATGCAAATAAGAGTGTCAATTGAAAGATTGTAAAATGAATATTGAAGATATTTCAAACTGATCAAGAATATTTATTTATGAGCTTAGAATATAAAGAAATTTCAATGTCTACTAAAATGACTGAAATCATTTGAAAACCATGCATACACAGTATTTTCACAGTTTCTGCAAAAGCTTTCTTGAAAACCACAGAAATATGGCAAACAAGCAGCAAAAGATTTGACTAGATCTACTACGTTTTATATATTAGCTGCAATGCAGCACACTTGGCATCATCAAACACTCTAACAAAACCTTTAATTCCTCTCTTGGCTCGATGGCTTTCGTCGTGGTGAAGAATATATCGGCGCCGTGCTGGTATGCCACCATGTTCTGCTCAGAGAAGTCTGCAGCAGGCCGCACAAATATCATCCAGTTGCAGCGATTCTCGTCGCTAGTGTCGAAGAACGTTGCTTCTCCCGACGCTTGCTCCACCTGAATTTGAACAGGAAATTATGAAGAATTGGAAAACCTGACCTCGAGTGACATCCCTGAGGCATGTGCCACCTAAATTTTATCATTTAATTTTATGAAGGTTGAGAAAACCACAATAATAATTTATGAGTGCCAAGCAAATCTTTATTCAACAATTAACATGTGTTCTGTTTCTCCCAGCAGATAAATCTATCTTTATTAAACAATAAACATGTGTTCTGTTTGTCCAAGCAGATAAATCTCTCTTTAGTTAACAATTAACACGTGTTCTGTTTGTCCAAGCAGATAAATATATTTTTATTCAAAAATTAATTTGTGTTCCATTTGTCCAAGCAGATAAATCTATCTTTATTCAACAATTAACAAGTGTTCTGTTTGTCAAAGCAGATAAATCTATCTTTATTCAACAATTAACATGTGTTCTGTTTGTCCAAGCAGATAAATATATCTTTATTCAACAATTAATGTGTGCTCTGTTTGTCCAAGCAGATAAATCTATCTTTATTCGACAATTAATGTGTGTTCTGTTTGTCCAAGCAGATAAATCTATCTTTATTCAACAATTGATGTATGTTCTGTTTGTCCAAGCAGATAAATCTATCTTTATTCAACAATTAATGTGTTCTGTTTGTCCAAGCAGATAAATCTATCTTTATTCAACAATTAATGTGTGTTCTGTTTCTCATATACTTTTCTCTTCAAGATCAGGAACAAATTGAAAAACATCTATTAATGTACAGTAGAACCTGTCTAAACCGAACAGTGTCGGGACCGGGCCAATCGTTCGGTTTTCAGAGGTGTTTGGTTTACCCAGATTTTTTATGAAATGTCATTTTCCCTTAAAAAATTATGTTCTATTTATATGTTAATTCGAGTATATAATAAGAACATAGCAAAACATGTTAATTTGTACACTTTTATGATTATTATTTGTGTTATTTGCAAGTAAAAAAACATGTATCTGTACATAAATCAACACTCAAATTATCAATCAAACAAGTTCATGTATTCAACGTACCTACAACTTATTTACATCTGTTTAAAGAATTCACCAACTGTTTTTTGCTTTGATTAGTGTTAACATATTTATATGAGCTCGATTGTATCGCCAGCCCTAGGGGCTTATAGATATCAGCAATCGAAATATTGCCAGAGTTGTATCACCAGCCCTAGGGGCTTATAGATATCAGTAATCGAAATATTGCCAGAGTTGTATCACCAGCCCTAGGGGCTTATAGATATCAGCAATCGAAATATTGCCAGAGTTGTATCGCCAGCCCTAGGGGCTTATAGATATCAGCGATCGAAATATTGCCAGAGTTGTATCGCCAGCCCTAGGGGCTTATAGATATCAGCAATCAAAATATTGCCAGAGTTTACTATATGTATAGATTAATTACACTGTTGTGAAACATTAAAAATTTTACACTGTACATACATTTCAACATAAAACACGACTGGCTAATCTGTTTTTCACAAGTTTACTATTGTCGTATGCTGATCGCTAATTGCACCACTGCCCCATTGCGTTATCTGACACCATGGCGATTTATGCCCTTTGTGTGTAATCGTGTCACCAATTATCGGGTTCACACTTCCGCGGTATCGCGAAGTGACACCTGACAGGATACACAGTTCGGTTTATTCAGGTTTTTTAAGGTTGAATGAGATCAAATTTGTGATAAAATCGTTCGGTATTCAGTTTGGACAGGGTTCGGTTTATTAAGGTTTTTTTATATATAAAAGAAGGAAAAAAATCGGTTTTGACAGGGATTCGCTTTTCACAGGGTTCGGTTTGGACAGTTTCCAATGTGTTTTAAACTCTGAATAGTTACACTGAGAAAACTGGTTTGATTTTGATTTTTTTCTGTTTTCTTTCTATGCTTAGTAAATATCTCATTATTCTCAAACAGAATTATCAAGAAACTTAAACAATTTTTAGGGCTAATATTGCCTTAAATTAATTTAACCAAATGGTGAACACAACCCTATCTTATGTATTGACAAATTACCAAAATAATGATTGGTTACTACCCCAACCTACCATCAACATAAACTGCTGATTAGACACTTCGTCCCGAGTAGAGACTGGCTCGCCTATGAACGGACCAAACTGGGTCTGCTTTGCTATTGGTCGCTTGGCAAACACCCCCAGCTCTAAAACACAACACAACTGGCTTGCTGAGATTCTCAGTATTATATGGACAGGTTTGTAACATATTCTTGCTCTTAAGTTATAATATAAGAATTCGGAATAGCTTGAAAAAACTTATTTTGATGACTTTTGTAATTATGTTAGAATTGTTTTAACTGATTTCTTTCTAAGCAGCGACCTATTTTCTATGTTATGTTAAGATTGTACCATTTTCATTGCCTGCCTTCTTGTCAATCCGGAATATGCTGAGAGGGCCGGGCAGGCTAGCCCAGGCTCGGGAGAACACGATCTTGTCACTCAGGGGTACCAACTTGTGGGTGGGGCACTCCACCTCGTAAGTACGCATGCACTCATCACACCCTGGGGAATAAGATGTTCTATGTGAAATAAACAAACTTTAAACAGCCACAGACAGGAGGAATTGTATAGTTCAAAGAAATTTATGGAAGAATTTACTCATGTGATTTTTGGTTATTGGCCCTGGAGTCAATATTTTTTAGAGGTACAAGCTTGTGTGTTGGGCACTCCACCTTGTAGGCACCCATGCACTGATCACACCCTGGGGAATAAACTGAGGCGCGTCGTGGGACAACCGGTCTTAATGCATGTGCGTAAAGTGTCGTCCAGGATTAGCCTGTGCAGTCCGCACAGGCTAATCCAGGACGGCACTTTCCGCTTTTTATGGTATTTTCTGTTTCAAGAAAGTCTCTTCTAAACATAAATCCACTGTAGGCGGAAAGTGCCGTACTGGATGTCCGGGACGACACTTAACGCACATGCATTAAGACCGGTTTTCCCACGACGCACCACAAATTTTCCAAGTGAAAAAACAAACAAACTCTAAACAGCCACAAACATGAGGAATTTAATAAGAAATTTAGGGAAGAATTTAATGATGTGATTTTTGGTTATTCGCTCTGGAGTCCGTATTTTTTAACATTAATTTTTAAAAAATAAATAAATTTAAACAACTTTTATTTTCAAAACTATCAATAACACGATCTTGTCACTCGGGGGTACGAGCTTGTGGGTGGGGCACTCTACCTCATTAGTATGCATGCACTTATCACACCCTGGGGAATAAGATTTTTACAAAAGTCAGAATCGCTAATTACTAGGCTTAAGGGACTTATATTTGAGTCTGTAATTTTAACTCTGAGAGTGATACAGGTGTTTTGAAGGATATCGACGAAAAGCATTAGAAACTCTTAATAATTATGCAATTTCAGTCAATGTTGATTCATGAACAATAAATTATTTCAAGCTTACATTTCTGTATCAGCAGTGTTATATCTCGCACATTTATATATAATGTAATTCTATTTTTGGAATCGGTGATATTTTATTTTTGAAACTGTCAATTTGCCAATCAGTGAATAGGTCCCTTTAAATATTGTATTACTCACAAATCTCATTTGGGTCATATTGTGTAGGCTGATATTCAGGTTTTCTGTACACTTGTGGCTCATCGTCAATCTCTGCTATACGACTGGACTTTCTTCTGCCCACACGCTGTGAAGTGGAAATGAAAAAATCATAAATATGTCTAGAACAAATTATAACAGAACAGTAGTCTCAAACACCAGTCTTTTTATACCATATACAAATATAATCGACCATTCTTAGGCCTAAAAATTTACCCTTAAATTCATATGCTGTTTCTATTGACAGACTTACACTTTGTTCGTATACAAACAAACATCCAGAAAAAATATGTTAATATAAGACATTAAAATTAATGGCAATTTTGAAACTAAACACAAAATATAATCCTCTGAGATACGATTGTCTGCAACAATAGGGTAATTAATTATCAGATAACAAACTGTTGCCACTTTCTCAATTTTGTTGCATTTGGCGACAGTGGCGATCAACAGCGGAGTCCCTGGTTCAATAATACTTTACACTAAAATAAAATGCATACTCTTTTATAAGTACTCCAACATTAAAAACAAGAGGGCCCTAGGACGCTCACCTGAGACCTAGTAACCCAATTGGAATTTGCATCCCAGAGGCGTGGCTTATTTTTATCCCAGGGGCATAAGTTGAACAACCTTGAACAAACCTCTGGGCCTAGCGGTTTCAGGTAAAGATTTGTTAAGTCATTTTGCAATTTAAGTCTATATAAACCATGTGAGCCCTCAGGGGGTGGCCAGATTTGACCCCAGGGGCATAATTTGAACAATCTTTGGAGAGGACCACTATGCAATGTTACGTTACATACCAAATATAGGAAAGCTGTGGGCCTTGCGGTATCAGGTAAAGATTTTTTAAGTCATTTTGCTTTTTTAAGTCTATATAAACCATGTGACCCCTCGGGGGGTGGCCAGATTTGACCCCAGTGGCATAATTTGAACAATCTTTTGAGAGGACCACTATGCAATGTTACGTAACAAATATAGGAAAGCTGTGGGCCTTGCCGTTTCAAAGGAGAAGATTTTTAAAGTCATTTTGCTATTTAAGTCTATATAAACCATGAGACCCCCGGAGTGTGGCCAGTTTTGACCCCCGGGGCATAATTTGAACACTCTTTGTAAAGGACCACTATACAATGTTACATACCAAATATGAAACCTCTAGGCCTTGCTATTAAAGTCTATATTAACCATGTGACCAATCGGGTGTGGTCTGTTTTGACCCATGGGGCATAATTTGAACAATCTTTGTAGAGTACCACTATAAGATGTTAAATACCAAATATGAAACCTCTGGGCCTTGCGGTTTCAGAGAAGAAGATTTTAAGACATTTTGCTATATAAGTTTATATAAACCATGTGACCACCTGGGCGTGACCAGTTTTGACCCCAGGGGCGTAATTTGAACAATCTTTGTAGAGGACCACTATAGGATGTTACATACCAAATATGAAACCTCTGGGCCTTGTGGTTTCAGAGGAGGAGATTTTAAAAGTCACTTTGCTATATATTCTATATAAACCATGTGACCCCCGGGGTGTGGCCCATTTTGACCCCAGGGGCATAATTTGAACAAACTTTGTTCAGGACCACTAAAGGATGTTACATACCAAATATGAAACCTCTGGGCCTTGCGATTTCAGAGGAGAAGATTTTAAAAGTCATTTTGCTATATTTTCTATATAAACCACGAGACCCCCGGGGCGGGGCCAGTTTTGACCCCAGGGGCAAAATTTGAACAATCTTTGTAGAGGACCACTATAGGATGTTACATACCAAATATGAAACCTCTGGGCCTTGTGGTTTCAGAGGAGAAGAGTTTTAAAGTCATTTTGCTATATATTCTATATAAACCATGTGACCCCCAGGGTGTGGCCCGTTTTGACTCCAGGGGCATAATTTGAACAAACTTTGTAAAGGACCACTAAAGGATGTTACATACCAAATATGAAACCTCTAGGCGTTGCAGTTTCGGAGGAGAAGAGTTTTAAAGTCATTTTGCTATATATTCTATATAAACCATGAGACCCCCGGGGCGTGGCCAGTTTTGACCCCAGGAGCATAATTTGAACAATCTTTGTAGAGGACCACTATAGGTTGTTACATACCAAATATGAAACCTCTGGGCCTTGTGGTTTCAGAGGAGAAGATTTTGAAAGTCATTTTGCTATATATTCTATATAAACCATGTGACCCTCGGGGCGTGGCCCATTTTGACCCCAGGGGCATAATTTGAACAATCTTTGTAGAGGGCCTCACATATCAAATATGAAAGGTCTGAGCCTTGCGGTTTCATAGATGGAGATTTTTAAAGTTTTCACCTTTTAAATCTATTTTTAGCTCTGGTGACCTACATATTCAGCGGACCATAAAGATTTGAAAAACTTTGAAAGAGGTCCACCCAAGGATCATTCCTGTGAAGTTTGGTGAAAATCTGCCAAGCGGTTTAGGAGGAGATGTTGTTTGAATGAAAAGTTGACGACGCACGCACGCACGCACGACGGACAACGGGCGATCACTTTGTGCTCAGGTAAGCTAAAAATAAATTCTGACAACATATAATGGGACGCAAGAAATTTTATTTTGTTTTGTCCCTGAAAATGTGCTTTTTCCTCCTCTGATGATGAAAATACTGATGCATGTCTAAAGATTGATGAGTTTATATAATTTTTATGGAAATAAATTATGAAGACCTGTTTGGCACAGTGTTATGAAGTCACAAAATTGATACATTTGCATGAAAATAAAGATTAAACTATAGCATTAGACATAACTCTACAGTCTTCGAAATAATCCACTTGCCCAAAGCCCTGTACAAGTAAAGATCTGTTTGGGCAAGTTAAATTTGAACTGCATGCCCAAAAGGGCAAGTACAAGAAGGATGAAAAAATATGAAATTAAAATATTCATTTACCTATACAACAATTTTCAGATTTTGTTTTCAAAATATTTCTTAACCCCCGGATTTTCTTTCCATATTTTTGACTAGATCTACATGAACAACACTATCAAATAAAAGGTTAAAGTACTACCTAGGTTTTTTTGATTATTTATTTATTATTTAAGCTAAGGTGGATTCGGGCAAGCTGACATTGTATGGCATATGCCCTAACAGGCAAGCCCTCCCAAAAATTATTGTGAATACAGAATGTTTGTTTGTTTGTTTGGATGTTTTGCCGTTTTTACCAGTATTTCAGTCATATCACGGCGTTCAGTTAACCTACTCACACTTTTCCTGGGCAAGGTTAGCCGATCTAAGCAGTTTACCAGTACAATGCGCACATACTGACAACTGCCCTACTTGAATCAGAGGTAGGGGAGAATGGCTGTAGAAATAATTTCATGACCAATCCCCACACAAGTTATGTGGCCCAGGCTGGGGCTCGAACTCACGATCCCCGGATTGACAGTCCAGCGCTCTACTAACTGAGCTAGCCGTGCCGGTGAATACTGAATTTACGGCAAGATTCATAACTCATTTAAATTTAATGGTTTTGTTTAATAATATATACCAAAAAGTAGGTAACTCTGCTGAGAACATGCATACTTACCGGGGGTTTTGAGCAGCTGGGTGTAGCATGATCGGGACTGGTGCTATTCAGTTCTTGTGCGGTGTAACCGTTGAGGTGGCTAGGTCCAGCAATGGCTGAAATGTGCCACCAAAAACGTCTCAAATAATCAGGTAAGAAGTGGGGCAAAACCATCTTATGTTAGCACTTTAATGACCAAAATAGCCATTGGCTACTATGTTTAAAATTATTTAGTTGGAAATGAGGGTTTTTTTTTCAAAATCTTTGGCTACACATTTTTATTTCTTATTGACACCCTAGGACCATTGACTTATTAACATGAAATGATTGACCAATTGTTTAGCCACTACAAATTTTAGTCCATTGTTTGGGGCAAAAATAGGCATCATCACTTCGCAAAATGACTTCAAAATCACAGACTTTTCAGCAAATTTTTTTTCATTTTTGAACACTACATTTTTTAAGAAAAACACACATGAGAGTATAAATCTTGAATGAATTCAGCTTTCTACAGCAAAGAGCAACATAAATATATACCATGTGAATGAGAATCCACTGTATTTGGTTCAATCTCAAAGTCCGACTGGGTGATGGCAGAATTGATGGACTGGGCTATTTGGTAACTAGAATATGGCATCCGACTGGTTGAATACAATGAGGACACAATGTGATTGGTTGATGAGAGAGATGCTGGCAT
Organism: Congeria kusceri; assembly: GCA_027627225.1. NCBI lineage: Eukaryota > Metazoa > Mollusca > Bivalvia > Myida > Dreissenidae > Congeria > Congeria kusceri. Next base: position 10,262,234 of record CM051030.1, on the reverse strand, counting down.
CTGATTGGATGTGGGCATAGAAGGTTGCACCTGATTGGCTGATGAAAGTGTGGCTGACATCTGATTGGTTGATGACAGTGAGGATACCACCTGATTGGCTGATGACAGAGAGGCTGGCATTTGATTGGCTGGCAAGTTTTGAATGTGAATTTCATGTGCTAACAGCTGCTGATGGTGCTGGTTTACTGATGAAATGTGGTGGTTATGGTTATAAACACCGCCTGTAGAGTCAGATACAAAGCTCAATGATAACGTGGAAGCAGGGAAGGACACTGGCAAGTTTGATGGGGTCACTTGGCTGGACTGGCTTGCTGTTAACCCCAGTGTGTACGACTGGAACAGAAAATCACAGATTATATACACTAAGATAAACATGAAAGCACCATTAATATGCAAATAAAAATGATATAGGATAACACTTGCACAAAACTACAATACCATACAATACAAAACTGGTATTGTATTGAATTTTAGCAATTTGATGTTACAATGCAGTTCATAAACAAACAACCTGGGACATTTCCAGTGCATGACTTCTTTATGTTTGTGAAGACAATTTATTATATAAGGATAATTTATACAAAATACTGATCTATTTCAAAATGTTTGGACATTTCTATACAGGTTCTAAAACATACTGTAGAACTGGTCTTATTCGCACGGGTTTTATTTTCGCTAATATTCGCGATTTTATTTCCTCACAAATTCAAAATCAACGCAAATACATGTGTAACCAACCTGAAAAGGTGTGGAAATGTGTGAAAATAACCTATTGTTACTGTGTGTTTTCGTTTTTCACACTTATCTATAACAAAAACACTTGTGACGCTAGTTCAACGAAAACCATGTAAATTTATAATCAATTAATCGTAAAAATAACACATCGTAAATATTACTTCTGTTCTTTCATGGTAGGATTAAGCTAGTGCCAGTCGATACTAATTTTCCTATACTATGGTCAATATATTTTCAGATTTGAATTTGCATCATGACAAAGACACGAATTTAAAAAAAGGATCATTTTGGGAGAAAAACGTGAAAATTCGTCCTCTCTAATTTAAAGCATTCTACGAATTAACTTCTGAATTCTTGAAAAGTGACCAACGCAAATTTAACAATAAATAACAACAAAAAAGATTGTTTTCTTCAAAACAAACATATCTTACATCTTTCTACTGCGTGGGGAGAGGGTATTTACCTGTGGCTGGCCAGGGACGATAGAGTAGTGGCTACTCAGCTGTGTAGGCTCTCTCTCAGAGTCCATATCGCTGTCGTACTGCTCTTCTGTGGGAGAACAAGCACAATGAAATACCAAAACAATGTAAAATACATCACAGACGTGTTGAAAATATGAGAAAGTAAAAAAATGTTTGCAGCAAATCTTGTATGAACAGGTAAGTGGATTTAAATATAAATTAAATCTGAAACAAGCATTTTTTAATGTGTATAACCTCCGATAAAGAGACTGTGTTGATTCTTATGTTGGTTCATTTGTCTGCTGTCTACTTCATGCAAAAATATTTTTATAAGGTAGGAAATAGGCCAATAAACAAGTTATTTTGGAGATCAGGATCACCGTTAGCAACTAGGATTTTTTTGAAAGGATTCTTTATTATTGACAGATAAGGCAAATTGCCCTTGATGCTAAATGACTCATTAGGGGCAAAACACATGGGGGTGGGGAAGAGTACCTTAAGAATCTTTATACACATGGGCCCAGGTTTTACGATTACAACTACTCTCAATGAATGCTATAGCCACTACATCCTACCCATGTCATATGCATCGTCCTCCTGGGTGGTATCGGGCTCGCCAGTTTCAATCTCCATCAGTGCTGGCTTCTTGAGCAGGAAAAAAGGGTAGAATTTGGTTAATAAAAGTTAAAGTTGCATTGCATGGTATTAGAATTATCAGAAAAATAAACTTACAATCAGGGTTTACCAGCGAACTAGACTGGCTTGCTAGTTTGTTTGTTTTGTTGGGTTTTTTTCGCCGTTGTTAACAGTATTTCAGTCATATCACGGCGGTCAGTTAACCTACTCACACTTTTCCTGGGCAAGCTTAGCCGATCTAAGCGGTGTACCAGTACTAAGTGCACATACCTATGCCAGTAACTGACAACTGCCCTACTTGAATCAGAGGTAGGGGGATAATGGCCGTATAAATAATTTCATGACCAATCCCCACACAAGTTATGTGGCCGGGCTGGGGTTCGAACTCACGATTCCCGGATTGACAGTCTAGCGCTCTACCAACTGAGCTAGCCGGAGCCCAGCTTTAAAATCATGAGCCACTTGACCTCATAAGGACTTTCTTAGGGAAATACCCAAGGTGTCAACTAAATAGAAATGTTAAATGTTTGGTGTATTAATTCAAAAATTGTCTTGCTTTATTCTAAAGATATGACGTCTTCCTCTGGGATGGGATGGACAACATGTTTATGGCGATAATTAAAAGTTATAGAGATATAATTGTTTTATATGTATCATAAGTGTGTAATATGAGAAAATTACAATTAGCCATCTGGGCTGGTTACTGGTTGGACCCAGTTGCCCAGCTGCAAAACAACTCACCATTGGCGACTGGGCAAGTGTAAATCTATATTCCTGGTTCTATTAATGAGATCCTTTTCAATTAAAGCTTCATTGTATGTATGGAGATGGGGTGTCATTCCAACCCTAACTCTACATGGTGATGGGGTGTCATTCCAACCCTAACTCTACATGGTGATGGGGTGTCATTCCAACCCTAACTCTACATTATTCTTTTCAAATATTATACACATGATTAAGATGAATTCTGAATTTGGTAAAAGCTGCAATTTCAAGCTATCTGCTTATTATTGGAACAGCTTCAGAATTTCATTGTGGTCTTACAAGTGCTGTGGGAAAACGAAACGTCATTCCGTGGTAAACAGTAGACCCTGGTATTTTGCTTAGGATTTTTGTCAACAGGTTGTATATATCATTCATTAACAGGCTGTTTATGCAGAAGTTGGGGATATGGGCTTGGTCCTATTTTTTGTGGGAAATATTGCAATAAATTTCGTAAAGGGGAACACAAATCCAGTAATAAAGTCAACTTTTGGGAAAATGTGCAACCTTTTTAAAGAAATTTTCTTGGGGATGTGGCCCTTATAAGGCCATGCTAAGAAGTCAAAAAAGCCTGGCATAAAAACGTACAAAGCAATAAATGGTCAATCAAAAATTGCTTTCTTCGCTGACGCCAGACAAAGGCATACCTGTTGATGTACCATCACCTGATGATTGACCTCTGCCTCATTTGACCCTGACCCTGACAGCGAACTCACGGCTGCCTCCATCGAGTCTTCATTCTGGGAACCTGTAAGAAACATTATTCTAACATGATACTTGGTAATTTTTCTATAGACAAAGACCAAATTATCACTGTTAAACTACCCAATAATCAATGCAAAAAGAAGTTCCAATTACAACTGCAAAATAACTCTTTGTTGTTCTGATGTGTGGCTATTAAAAAACTTGGGCTAACGTCCTCATGGTTTAAAACCTACGCATCAGAACTCCAAATTGTTGTATATTGGCCGATAAACAACGATAAATTGAAACTTATTTCTGAAATAAAACATGGTAGGTGTATTGGGCATTTAATAGTATAAATGTAATTTTTGCGAAAAATGTAATGAAATATTAAAAACTTCCATATGATTAACATTTGTGGAAACGTCTTTTGTTTGAAATACATCTTTCATTAGATTATTAGAGTTTTATCACCACATAGTGCTATCGTAAAAAACCAAAAACAGTTAAAATCAATTTAAATCATTAAAAACATCAGTTTCCTACCTCCATGATATGCCTGGAGACCGTTCCTGTGGCCTTGACCCCCGTTGTCCAGGTAATGACTCGTGCTGGGTGGGTCATCGGACGCCGAAACCTCCCCCTGCGTGTACGACACTGACATGCCAGATACACTGGCCTGAAATTTAAAAAATTATGATTGTACATCCATTCATTTTTTTTACTGCATCGGGAATAAGTCTGGTACCCTTTAAATTAAGAATTTTTCGCATCATGAAATCTTGCTATTGGGAAGACATTTAAGAAAGTAATTTAAATAATTTAATAAATGAATTACTATTTTTATAGTGGTTGAACTCGGTATTTTAATGGTGTTCATCCATAAACACACAAGAAATCAAATCATAACATGACTGGCAACTTACATTCATATTTCTTATGAATTTAAGATGATTCAGCATTGGGTTGTTTTTTTTAGCCCAATAGGGAAAAATAAACCATACCTGGTATTTGTCATAGGGAATGTGTCATTTACCGGACCCTGTTAAATAAGAAACCAATAATTGATTATGTTATTTTTATACCATGTGAGGCCTGATGGGTCTAGGTACCAGAGGCTGGCGTTGCATGGAGCCATTGCCAATGGAATGTCCGACGGTGCTGTCCACATCCACCGACATCAGTCGCGTCGGCATCTGCTGGTCGGCGTCGGGCATCAGTCGGGACATCTGGTAGCGGGACTGGTGAGGCGAAAACTGGCAAGATTTAACTATGTATTTTTTGGGGGCAAAATGCAAAAATCACGATTTGCCTGAAAATAAATTCCGTACAGATCAACCAAAACAAATATTTTTTTACTGCGAATGAGTCAGAATTCTCATTTAAGGTAACTTTACAGCATATCTACACATAGTGTTAGCTGATGCATGTCTGCCATGAACTAACGCGGAGTCACTCGGAGTCAGTGTACAACCGAGATATGATGCTGATTGACGTGCAGTAATTATCCTCAATATTTTGCGCAACATACAGGTCTACTCAGCATCAACTTGCCTTTCACTCGATCACCCAAACTGAAGAGGGATGTGGATTTATCCTTCTGCGACATATAGTGTAATACACAGGTTTACCCTGGCCATTGACTTGATTGCCCAAACTCTGACAGTACTTTTTTTTTTTTTTTTCCTACCTGCCTAAGCCCATGAAATGTGGAACTTTATCACAGCAAATTTATTGTTCATGAAATGTGTGGGTTATTTTGCTTTTTTATTGATTAATATATTCAAATCTTTCATCTATTGAACTTGTGACACTGATGTAAATTCAATAATTGTTTTTCTATTCACCCACCTGTAAAATACTATAAATTACCTGGGAAAAGAAACTGGATTTTGGAGAAAAAAGGAGGATATTTGTCAGGGGAAACTGACGTTAAACGGCACTAAAATTAGCATAAAACAAACACCATCTGAAAAAATATGAATAGCGACATACGTTTGTTTTGTATGAGCTGTACTGTATACTGAAGCTAAATAAGTTACTAAAACTTTTGTACCATACCTCGATCTGTCCAGCCGAGCTGCTAATTGCAGCAGGACTTCTACTGAAGCCATCTTGAAGGATCTGGGCCTCGTTTCCCGAGTTCAAGTCTGAGAACGGTTCCTGGCCCTGGTCGAACGAGGACTCAGCCACCTGGTACAAGTGACTGGAACCAACCTGGCCCGGTTGGACTGTGTAGCTGTCTGCAGGGTAACGGCCTGTGGAAAGAAGTTGGAAATTTAAATCACTAGTACAGGGAACCAACCTGGTCTGGCTGAACTGTATATGTATGTGCAGGGTACCGGCCTGTGAAAGGAAGGAAATTTAAATCACTGGTACAGGGAACCAACCTGGCCTGGCTGGTCTGTGTAGCTGTTGGCAGGGTTCCGGCCTGTGAAAGGAAGTTGGAAATTTAAATCACTGGTACAGGGAACCAGCCTGGCCTGGCTGGACTGTGTAGCCGTCTGCAGGGTACCAGCCTGTGAAAGGAAGTTGGAAATTTAAATCATGGTGCATTAATACTCAATCCTGTGTAATTAGATTTTAACATTTGCAAACTTACTATTTTAAAACAACAACAAACATGTAAGATTAAATTTGCAGGTGCTGTAATGGATATGGAGTCATCCATGCTATAGGGCGATTGTGAATCTGATCCATATTCAGGAAGCATAATCTTTCTAAAGTATTGGTTCAACTTAGGAAATGAACTCCAGAGTGTCTTGATAAGCCAATGAATTTTGCTAAGATGAATAACAAAACAATCAAAGACAAACCTGCAAATGTTAACAAATAACTGTAAAACATATAATAATGCTGTATTTTTTGCAAACTATATTCTGACTTTATCATATTGTTTTAATGCACCTATCAATATTTTCCCTCAGGAGTGGGGGGGGGGGAGCAGCAGGCTGACCCACCCAGGGGAATTTGACTAATGTTATTGTTTGGGGTCTAATTCCCCATCCTAGAGCCAAGCATTGTTGTCTAAATCCGCACAGTGGGAGATGCTATAGGGGTATCAAATGGCCCAGAGACAAATATTACCAGGATCTGAAATCCGACCAAAGGCAAAGTCTATTTCCCGGGACCCGGAATCATCGGCGAGTCGAATTCCCGCCTGTCAGGAATCGCTTTCAGTAAAAGTCTCATATATGCCCGTCGCCCCACCCCCCAAGGGGGAAAATATTCATACATGTATGTAGATGCATAATATTCAAGTATATGTTTTGCAAGAAGAATCATTTACTAATGTTCATGGAAATAGTAAAATTGTCATTCACAAATTATAAGCCATTTTTTATTACATGGAACAAAGTATGATATTTTCAATTACACGGCTGATATGATCTCCGATCAGTCCTATAGGCGGCCTGCATAAAGGAAGCCGGTGACATTTCAGAGAAATCTGGAGCGTCGTGTTCTTGCTCGGTCCCCGACGACTGAACGGAGCTACTGGGTTCATCTTCCCCGCTTGCTCCGGCGTAGTTGTTTGATGCCCACGGAGATATCCGGTCTACATTGGAATCGTCCATAGTGTTTTCTGTATTTCTGTATCAAAATGATTCTCCTTTTCTTGGAATAAATATTTGCTCCCTGGTGTTTCAATTTCAAGGGACTGTACTCGGCACCTGAAGATAAATTTCAAAACTGTTGTGCTTTAGAAGTATTTAATTTATTTGATTTAAATAGTGTCTAGTGTATTAAATTACTTTTAATTTCGAACACACCTGTTATTTAATTATTAATAATTTATTAGTATCATAAAAAGGTTGCCTTGTAGCACAGTTTATAATTAGGTAATCAGATAATACTTGGTAGTGATAGTAAGTTTTTATGGTAGATGGAATTAATTTTAGCCAACAATGGCATCATAACAACATGTCATATTTATCCATTCCATGATTATTGCAAATTAACTCTGCCTTAGGTGGAAAATTTAAGAAAATTCCTCCATTTTGATTGGATGTAAAATCATACATTGTATAACGTGCTTGTGTATCGTTCATTTTTAATTAATCTAATAATATGAAATAAAATGTCAATGCGGTCGTCTGCATCATAACAAAACATTGGACTCAACCCATTCTTATTAACCCTTGTCGTTAAATGGAGTAGCCCAAACTGGGCCGAGTCAACCTTAGTGGTCGAGTCCAACAAGAGGGGGTTCACGAGTATACAGCGCAAAAATAAACACAAATAGGTCACCAAAATGAGTTATAGAAAGCATTAATTTCAAAAACTTACCTCTAAACGACCGTTTAGTCAGAATAAAGACAATCGTTCGTGTGGTAGCTTCGATACAAACGAATTTTCAGTTGACAAACCTCCATATTTCCAGTCTCGCAAAATCTCGAAAAACTCACGTGACGGAGTTTTCACGTGCGAGTAGTTGTTTACAAATGGCCGCGTTGGAAGTGACAGAAGTGGAAATTTGTGAAATATTTCAAATTTGTTAGTTTAGAGCGTATTATGGCAGACGATTTACACAAACCCTCTCTTTATAGATGGAAACGACAAGAAAACCCACGTGTTTATTCGCGGTCACAGGTACTTTCCAGGATATTTAATAAATAGCAACTTAACTGTATCGAGAATGGCGATATTCGTACTCATGTGTTTTCGTACCAATATTATAACACTTTGTTTTAAACATATACGCAACTTAATTAATTTCGGGATATCACTTATTTCGAGGAAATTGTTTATCTATTGATGTTCATGCATAATTGACATCATGATCAAACGTTTTTGTTTTCTGCAAGAAAACAATAAATAATAAATTATTTCATTTGGAATTAATCAAGAAATATTATTTGAAACATAAAATGATAAATCTTAATAGCTTTCTTATCATCTGGCAGCCATCAGTAGACATCACGTTGTCAATGTTTAAACGTTTGTCTGCTTTTGTTTATATTAAGGAAGCCTCTTTTTGTGTGTGTATAATATTTTGAAAAAGTTAAAATCCAAAATTTGTCAAGGCAACTGATAAGGCGCGTATTTGCGTAAATACCCATTCAGAAACGTCATTTACTCAATTAATTAAAAAAATTTGAGTGACAAAACTCAATTCATATAAAAGATAATAAAAAATGCCAAACAGATTGCGTAAAGATTGGTCAATGACAATGTTTAACTGATAGCCATATAGGGAAATCACGAGTGTTCAATGCAAGCAAAATATGACAGGTGGCGTGTTGTATTTTGGTTGCATCATTCCTGCATGGTTGTAAAATGGTGTAGGCATATTGATAACATTTGAAAAATTGTGTTACAGTTTTACTTAAATTGGGTATTACCTACAATAAATTAATGTTAATGGCGTAACATAATTTCAGGTACTCAATTAAATAACTCAGTACCGGTACTCCATTGTTTAAAAAATGTATGGGGTAAAACTCAATTCTGGCAATATGCTTATCTGTGTGCGTTTGTTTGTACACTTACAGCAAACTTATTATAGGGAAAGATCTAGAGCGAAATAGCAGGGTGCTGCACCCTACTCCTTTTTGTTTCCTCCCTGCTGCCCCTCTGGGATTGTCAACACAAAAACATTGAATGTGTGTGAAATTTAACATATTTTTGCAAATATTTAATGACTAATGAATTTACTATGCTTGAAAACCTTAATTACAAGTATTATACTAAGAAATTGCCTGGATTTAGCAAATTATTATAAAATTAGAACAAACTGGTCCGGCTTTCCACCTTGCTTTTTAGCAGCACCCTGAACCTTTTGCGATCCTAGATCTTTCCCTATTTTTATATTAAACAACTGTTTTGCCACGAGATTGCAGATTACGTAAAATGGTTACATTGTGCACTGAAAAACATAACAATTTAAGAACACAATTTGTTTACTGTCTATTCCAAATTTAAGTTGTTATTTTTGTGAAAATGTTCAATTAATTATTGAAACTAAATGTTTGGTTAGTTGCTTTGGCTCAAAATGTTTGTTTAAAGTGTAAGAACAGCGAGGTAACAGATGAACAGCTTACAGGCTACTTACACTTTAATTTGTTTGGATGAATATTTTAAAAAATATTTTAATAAACTTAACAGGAATCCTTCCTTCGTTTTTCAGAAAGTAACATCACATGATGATATTCAGAACTGGATACAGGTATTGTTTAAAAATCTGTTTCTTTAAATAATATTGAGTTAAGATCAGCTTTCCAGTATAAACAAACTATTTATATTTTTGTCTTCATGTATTCTATTAGCTACTTCAGACATAATTCTAGCTATCATGAATATGGGCCGGTCTTTGCTATGTAGTGCATGGTAATTATCTAGATATAAATATAATAATTCAGTAATGATATTCATTATTTTTTATGATAAAAAAAAGAAAAGAAAAATGTGCATGCAATGGGTGAATTTTGATAAAAGACACACATTCCCAGTTTTTTTCCAAAAATGTTTTTTACTCTTTCCTGCTATTGTTAAAAGTATTAATTGCGCTGCACTATCTTTAGCACATGGTCTTTTTGCAAACAGGAGAAAAGTTAAACATGTAATATCCAAATTCACTAATAAAGCACTAAATAATAAAATACATAATTTGCATACAATTGACATTTGTGGAATTCTCAGACTCTTATCTTGATTGCTTCAGAAAGTGGAAGAGGCCTCCAACCATGCAGCCCAGCAAGTTTTTGGAGTTAACGCCACAAGTGGCAGAGTGCGGGGTAAAGCTGCTGCCCGGGCCACTAAAGAGTACATGCAAGTAGACGAGCAAGCCCACACTGAAGGTATAGATCAGTCTTCACAATAAGTTTTGGAAGGACTTGCCCATTCGGGTATAAGCCATACAATTCTGACTTGCCCAAATCCACCTGAACTTGTCCGAAATTAGGAAATGAAATCTAGAGATTACCTAAACCTTTCTTTAGCCAAATATTCAAATTTGAAAGCATTGGCTTATTTGGCAAATGGCAGCGTAAGCCCTGAGTCTGCCTATATATTACTGAATAGCTCAGCAAGACAAGCGCACAATTTAGATGTGCAGTCATTAAATTGTTCGCAAAAAACCGAATATACACTTTTGTGGTGAAATAAAATATATAGGTTATCTAGAAAATAGTTTTGTTTTACAATTAGAGGCGGTTATAAGACACTCTTGACTGGTACAGGATAAAGTAATCTATTCTGTAAAGCTCTTTCCCTCAGTTGTACTTTTAAAATCTGAAACATTTACTTTACAACATCAAGATACAAGATTCAAGATACAAGAAACTTCATTTTATGTCAGCTTGTATATAACAAATAAACAAATAAAACATAAGAAATAATAGTGGAGGGGGATGGGAGATTTTTTTATATTTTTGTTGGAAGGGAGGTGGGTGGGGTAGGGTGGATATATATACTCCAGATATATGCTGGTGGAAACTCTTATTAAAGAGGTCCTGTTTTGGCTCCAAATTAAAATCTCTGTTGGGATAAAACGTTAAAACATTGGGACACTTTGTGAATATTTTATATTGTTCTTAATCCTTGTTATTTACCGTAATTTCCCCAGCACAAGAGCTCCTGTCACAATGGATGGAGGAAAAAGTTAACCTGATGGGAGGCCTTGACCCGGATATCGACTGTAACTATGACGACGACGCCTGGGAAAAACACGAGATACAGTCGGACGTGAAGAAGGAATGGGACAACCTGCTGGCCAACAACTACGAGGAATACGGCCTGCATTTCCTGACTGGTGTTGACTCCAAATACAAAGGTAGATTTGTGGTCTGTTATTATCAAAGGAAACTGACCATTGTTACCTTAAAAATAAGAAAATATGTGAATAAGTGCCTTTAAGACATTTTCTGATATTTAAAAAAAAAATGAAAATCTGTAAACAAGTTGGTTTAAGACATTTTATGACATTTTGAAAAGTATGAGTATCGGTGATGTTTTATGACACATTTAACATTTGTTCGAAAATCTGTGAACAATGTCCTTTGACATATGTGTCATAATAAAAAATATATGCAAATTCCTGTAAAACATTTGACATATTTAAAAATATCTGTGAACAAGTCCCTTTAAGGCATTTATGACATTTGCAAAAAATATGAACAAGTGCCTTCCAGACATTTTTAATATTAACAAAATAGTAAAATCTGTGAAGTCCATTTGAGACATAATTTTATGGTATTTAAAAGATCTGTGAAACAGCCCATTAACAAAAAAAAGTCCCTTTAAGACATTTTATAATATATGTTGAAAATAATATTGAAAACAATAATCTTTAAGCAAATCCTTTTACGACAATTTTTGAGATTTTCAAAAAAAGAAAAAAAAGAAAAGAAAATCTATGAGCAAGTCCCTTTAACTCTCTCAGAATCCTCGGACCTGTACAACCTGGATGAGGATGTTGCCGTTGCGACGGTGATGAAGAGCATGCTGGAGAAGCAGGTCGTCAAGAAGGACTTCAAGAAGGACCTGGGGCTGGACAGGTGGGGCCAGGTGAAGGACCCCCGCAACAAGATGGAGCTGAGACATAAACAGGTGGGTAAATATGAGACATAAACAGGTGGGTAAATAAGTCAGGTAGAGCCTTTTTCAGTCACTGATTTTTTAGTGGTGCCTCCAGGCCAAAAATAAAATATTGTTTGTTTCCCCTTCTGCAACCCATGCTAATAAAGGGTGGGTTGGTAGGTCGGAAAAATATTTTATTTTGATACACAATAAGTCATTTTCATTCATGTTTTCCTTATGTTCAAAATGTTACGTTACACTATAAATTCTTAATATTTTTGTTGTAGTATATTAATAACGTTCTGCTTATTTACATAATACTATGTTCTAATTACCTTACAATAATTTATCAAAATTGAACAAATTATTATGTAAATAAGCAGAACGTTATTAATATACATTAAAACCAAGAGCGTTAATAATAAAAACCCTGTTAAAACTAAGGAGTAATAGCGTGACGTTGCAATTTGCCGGGCATCCAAAACAGAACGCTGTTAGCAACAGCCATAGCAACGGTGACTGTCAAACTGCGGCTAGCAGTTTGTAGCTGAAAAGCGTGTTACACGTGGATAGTGTTTAAAAGCGTCAATCTGTAATACTGTATCTGAACAACGCTAATGCTAGAGCGTAAATGAATTAGCATTCTATGGAAATAAAAACAAATAGGACTTTGTTCATTAATAAAACGAAAGCAACAGAACCTTTTTTATAAATTAAAGTAAAACGAAAAGGCGCTGAAGATTATTTACTTTCATTTTTGACAAGGACTGTAGTTCCACTAACTTTCATTCAAATGTTGCCTCAGCCAAAGTTTTTGCATAATTCTAATCTGTGTGCAGTGAGGAGTTTGAATAACACTTTCGTTAATTATAACTAGATCTAGTAATTGTATTTTTTTAACGAAATAAGACATTTGACGCGATCAGTTTGTCGAGTTACATGACGTCGTAATTCATATTCTTAGCAAATGGTTCCTCTCACCAAAATTCACCAAAATTATGATATTTATTTATAATTTTTTATTTATTTATTAAATATTTTAATTTGTAGTAATTTATTACAAACGCGTCTGTTAAAAACATGCATATCGTTAACAAAACACATACCTAACGCAAATGTGTTACAAATGACTTGCACCTTTACAAATTAAAATTAGAATGAGGGGGTGATAAAATTTCTAACGACGACGCTCATTTGCATGTTGGAAATTTTATGCGTTCTCATTGGCTGACTGTTTGGCTCTTGTTAAGCTGAATCTGCCTGCGTCAAGATTTTATCTAATGGACACTTGGTGCATACAGGCGAGTTTGTTAATTGCGGGTGGGCATTCTTTGTCTTTAAAAAACATGCATATACTAGCAGAAATGGTTGCGCCATAGAATCTGACACTGAATGTTATGGCGTCCTTTTCGTAATAGCATGGTCAAAATACGCAGAATGACGCGTTACCGAGAACTGTCAGTTGAAAGTAATTTTAAAAGCGTCTTTTGAAAGTAAGATTTGTACACGCTATTGGATTCTTTTTAAGGATTCGCACCTCGCATTTTCACATACAAATCATACAATTGCCAATACACATACAATTGGTCGGTTGCGGGAGGGGAAACAAACAATATTTTATTTTAGATTTTCAGATTTCTAGCTGGACTAATCACCAAATAGTCTGAGCTATTTTACTCGCCCGTTTGTCGGCGTCGGCATAATACTCTGGTTAATGTTTGCATGCAACAAGTTTATATCTCTATAACTACAACATATACTCAATTAAAACTTCACACATGTCTTCAGGGTCATTATATAAGATCACTGACCAAGGCTCATAACTAAGACCAGCATTTGAGCAGAATTATGCCCCTTTTTGAACTTAGAAAATTGAGGCCAAAGTTTGCATGCAAGTACATATCTCTGTAACTACTACAGATATTCAGTTGAAAATTCACACATGTCTTTGGGGTCATTATGTAAGGTCAATGACCAAGGCTCATAACTCTGATCTGCAATTTATCAGATTTATGCCCCTTTTTGTACTTATAAATATTCAGGTTAAGTTTGCATGCAAGTACATAACTCTGTAACTACACAGATATTCAATTGAAACATCACATGTCTTCGGGGTCATTTTGTAAGGTCACTGACCAAGGCACATAACCCTGACAAAAGGGTATGAATAGTCGGGCGCACTGTCCTGAGACAGCTCTTTGTTTTATGAAAATGTGGCAGGGACCTTTGTGTTAAAGAAATAAAGAATAAAATATTGTGCAATCTTTAACAGACAAAACGATTAGTCGTAAAAAAATATACTTGTTTCAGGTTACATGCCCCAAAAAATTAGGGTAGGTAGGTAGGCAATTATTTTTATTTTTTTATGTATTTGGTAAATGGTAAACTTGAAGATTCTAAAACTGAAATAATATTCAAAACACTTCTCTAATATCATAAAACATTGTTTTGAAGTGGATGCTATCAAAATAAAACACTTATTTATCCAAAAACATTATTAGAAAAAAGTAAAATAAACCAACAAATATCTGACCCACTCAATAAAATGTTCTAGGGTCAGGACATTTTGTCAGGGTAGGTTGGGTAACCTGAAACAAACAATTTTTTTGTACACCTTATATTAGACAATAATTATGAATATGTATACAAACTTACAAGATGGAAATCTGTAGGTTAAAGAAAACCGTGAGAAAAGAGAGGCGGAGTTGCGGCGACAGAGAGAGGAGAAACAGAATCGTAAGATAGTGCAGTCTGCCGCTCAGCAGCTCGTGAGAAAGGAAGAACGCCTAAAGGAGCTAGACTCACGTAGGGAGGAGATGGCGATACGGAAGGAGATGGCGAAAATACGCAAAGAAATGCAGGAGGAGAGACAGAAGAACGAGGAAAAACGAGTCAGGTATGATTTAAAGGGGAAACAAACAATGAACATGACATTGTTAAGTCCAACGGGTGTCATTTAATCATCCCCAAACTTCATGAAAATGTTTGTTGATTTGATTTTTCGCCGTTTTTAACAGTATTTCAGTCATATCACGGCGGTCAGTTAACCTACTCACACTTTTCCTGGGCAATCTTAGCTGATCAAAGCAGTTTACCAGTACCAAGTGCACATACTTGTGCCAATAACTGACAACTGCCCTACTTGAATCAGAGGCAGGGGGAGAATGGCCGTAGAAATAATTTCATGACCATCCCCACGCAAGTTATGACAATTTTTGTGGTCCTAATATCTCGGGCTGATGTTCAGCCAAATCGCTCCAGGAACTGTGGAGTAAAGACCCTTGATTTATCTGAAATTGACCTGTTTAGCCATTCCGCTAAATATTCACTGAACATGATGAAAATGTTTGTGGGCATAATATGCCCTTGATTTAACTGAAATAGGAATTTGTAGTTGTTTGCACTTTGTCCAACAGTGTCCGATCTACACCAAACTGGATATTTTAGATTGCTTTCCACACAGAGGCGTTCGTACCTGTTTTACATACAGCTCTTGTTCTTCAAATTAAAACTTGACACCTGATGTCTTGTTTTTCTAGGGAACGAGAGTCAAGGCAAGAGACGGAGCTAGCAGCGCGGGTGAAAGTGGCAAGCGATCTTGAGGCAGAGGAGCATCAGTCCATCGAGGATCAGCGACAGTACGAGGAACGACATCGCGTGTTGGCACAGCGGGTACAGGAGCTGGAGACGAGAGTGGCCGCAAACAACTTGAAGGTAACATTGGTTGTGTCTTGTTGGTAACACTTGAAGGTAAGCTTGGTTATGTCTGGTTGGTAACACTTGAAGGTAAGATTGGTTGTGTCTGGTTGGTAAAACTTGAATGTAAGATTAGTTGAGTCTGGTTGGTAACACTTGAAGGTAAGATTGGTTGAGTCTGGTTGGTAACACTTGAAGGTAAGATTGGTTGAGTCTGGTTGGTAACACTTGAAGGTAAGATTAGTTGAGTCTGGTTGGTAACACTTGAAATTTCGACTTGATGAGTCTGGTTGGTAACACTTGAAGGTTATATTGGTTGAGTCTGGTTGATTACACTTAAAGGTAAAATTGGTTGAGTCTAGTTGGTAACACTTGAAGGTAAGATTGGTTGAGTCTAGTTGGTAACACTTAAGGTAAGACTGGTCGAATCTGATTGGTAACACCTTAAGGTAAGATTGGTTGAGTTGGTAACACTTGAATGTTAGATCGGATGAGTCAGGAATGTAAGATTGGTTGAGTCTGGTTGGTAACACTTGAATGTAAGATTGGTTGAGTCAGGAATGTAAGATTGGTTGAGTCTGGTTGGTAACACTTGAAGGTAAGATTGGTTGAGTCTGGTTGGTAACACTTGAAGGTAAGATTGGTTGAGTCTGGTTTGTTACACTTGAAGGTAAGTTTGGTTGAGTCTGGTTGGTTACACTTGAAGGTAGGATTTGAAGGGTTTTTCATCCTGTAATTGCCTGAATAGGACAGTTTTGGGATAATTTATGAATAAGGCACTCAATGCAGGATACAGCTTATTCAACCTTCAACATTACAACACTTACGTTGAACATTTTAATGTTTTCTCTATGTTTTCTATTTATATCTGAAAATCTCACATAATTTGACACATTACAATAATGTCGAATTTAAGATGCACTACAATATTTGCAGCAGTAACACTATTGATTATATTTCAGCAAAATAAAAAAAAAATGCATTTCTATATAAGGCTATTTACAATAGATATCCATATGCAGACCTGTTATGACCACCTATTTTGTTAGCCTACTAATCAAAATTATTTACAAGTCATTTACAATCGATTTATCGATGCATCCGAAAATTTGTTGCAGCTCTCATTTCAGTATCTTAATATAATATATACTTCAGATTCAGCACCGCTACTTCTCAGCTTGGTATAACCTTGTGATGGACAAAAGACTGAAGATGGGTAAGGCCCGGGCCATGTACGACTGGAAACTCCTCCTGCGGGTCTGGAACGCCTGGCGGGGATATGTACGCAGTCGAAGGCTCGAGCTGGAAACCCGCAGGCACGAAATGGAGGTCATTAGTACGCAAAGGTTAGAATATGGGAGTATTTAACATTTGTGCATAGTTTCCTGATTAGGCCCCAAAAAAAAATGTGTTTTGGGCAACCGCCTCAAAAACGTTATGTAGGGTCGGTATTGAGGTTTTTTCTAAACTTTTTGTGTAAAGACACATTTTGGTATAAAAAAATTGAAAATTGTCTAAAATCTGATTAATACGGATTTCACGGATAACAATCGTTTTATTTTTTGCCTCATCCCCTTTAGTTATTGGATTTTGTTTAAAGTCCTTTCAGTTAGTTACAAAATATAGGAAATATGTTAACAGTCATAAATGAATTTTAATTGAATCCAGATGTTTGTAAAGCATTGTAAATGGTGTATTATATCACTGATAAAACACATCAAGTAATGCCAATGCTGTTACCGTTATGTCTTTATAAATACTGTCCAGTTATGTGCTGATTTAACTTAAATGAAGTTTTCTTGAGGTTTTTTATGCCCCTGGGATCTTGTTGCAGGAGGGATATAGGGATCGTCCTGTCCGTCCTTCGGTCTGTGACAAGAATAAGTAGATTTTACCATTTCGTCTAGCACCAACATCGCTTACTACAACACTTTGATACTTACACAGTTGTTGCTTATGACCATTACCTATCCACCCATATCACCCAACCTCACTTTGACCTTGACCTAATTTGGACTTGTAATAATTCAAAAGTGCCATTTCGTGGTTAACTAGATTTTACCATTTCGTCTAGCACCAACACCACTTATTACAGCACTTAGATATTTACACAGTTGTTACTTATGACCGTTCCCAATGCACCCATATCACCCAACCTCACTTTGACCTTGACCTAATTTGCACTTTTAATAATTCAAACGGGCTGTTTCTTGGTTAACTAGATTATACCATTTCGTCTGGCACCAACACCGCTTGCTACAACACTTTGATACTTACACAGTTGTTGCTTATGACCATCCCCAATTCACCCACATCACCCAACTTTACTTTGACCTTGACCTTGAACTAATTTGGACTTATAATAATTCAAAAGTGCCAGTTCATGGTTTACTAGATTTTACCGTTTCTTCTAGCACCAACACCGCTCACTACAACACTTGGATATTTACAGTTTTTACTTTTGACCGTTCCCAATCCACCTATATCACCCAACCTCACTTTGACCTTGACCTTGACCTAATTTGGACTACGAAATGGGCTACCCAGCACCATGTGTGTTTATCAAACACAGAATCTTGTTTTATCAATAAAATTGAAGCTATATAATTACATCTATATGTACCCATATTTTTATCGTAAATGAGAAATAACTGCATTATCCGTGTTTTAAAATTGGCCTCATGATATGCATAGATTTTGCAGTTGTTGTTTGTAAAACAGGGTGTGATTTTTCTAGTTTTACTGCCAAATTTTAGATATATATAGGATCTGACTGACTCATACCATATTTTATCAAACGAGTTTGGGAATGTTGTTAAGTGAGCCTTTGGCAAGCTTACTGACGAATTTCCTGGAAGAGTTTAATCAAATATGGTATGAAATGACATCTAGTGTCAAATCTTTTTATCACATGCTTTTAGATTAAAAAGAACCTTCTTATTTTACCAAAACATGTTGATAAATCCTAAAAGTTGTGTACTGACGTTGACGACGTCATTTCACCAAAATAACGTTTTGCGATTGGTCAATCAAAGAATATGTAGCCAATAAAAACGCTCAAAATCAAATCTGGGTCATGTGGGGTAAAAAACTAGGTCACTAGGTCAAATTGAAGAAAAAGCTTATTAACACTCTAGAAGTTAAATTATTTGCCCAATCGTCATGAAACTTGGTGAGAACATCTGTCCCAATGGTACATCTGTCAGTCGAGTTTGAATCTGGGTCATGTGGGATGAAAAAGTTTTTCAAACCATGATAAAGGCCGCATTTCCATCAGTCCGTATCAGTATATCTTTATCCGTATAAAAATCGAACACCTGGACAATTGTTCGACTAATGAAACTCAGGGCCATAACTCTTGTTATGTTTTTCTGTTTGCTTTAAAGTTTTATTTTCACTTTTATCTGCTTTTTATGAAAATAATTGATATGGAAGATCGTACATACACACTTTAATGAAAACAAGTCACCGTTAACACTTACATTTACAGTATAGCTCAAGCGAAACAAATGTGGTGTGTCGTCGGAAACCAGGCTTAATGCATGTGGGTAAAGTGTTGTCCCGGATTAGCCTGTGCAGTCTCCACAGGCTAATTCGGGACGGCACTTAACGCCTACAGTGGATTTATGTTTAAAAGAGACATCCTTGAAACAGAAAATTTATATACCATAAAAGGGGAAAGTGCCATCCTGGATCAGCCTGTGCACAAGCTAATTCGAGAGGTCACTTTACGCACATGCATTAAGCCCGGTTTTCCAACGACACGCCTCAAATATTTTCCTCGCTGCTGGGGAGTCAGAATTATCGATAAGCATAATCTGAGTGGTAGCAGATGCCCGCCATGAAATTATGCCGAGTCACTTCAATCCGTGTACAACTGATAGCTGATGCCGAGTGACGCGGAGTAATTACTCTGCGAAATTTTGCACAGTACACATGTTGCCTCTGACTTGATCGCCAAACTCCACAATATGCTTGTTTAGCTGTACTGTATTTGTTGTTTAGAAACCAGCAGATAGCAGAGAAGCACAGCAAGTTGACGCTGCTACGCAAGTACTTCGTTGCCTGGCAAGTGTACGTCACGAGCGAACAAGAACGACATCGTCTTGAACAAGCCCAAAACAGCACCCGAAACAAGATGGCGATGTTACTGGAAGCTGCCGCTAGCGGAAAACTTGGATCTGAGGCTCCCGCCCCAACGTCACGGGAACAGCACTCGAGTCGAAAGGAGAGGAAAACAACTGCAGAGAAAATCGTACGACATAACTTAACCTCTTGCAATTTTTCTTTCAAGATATTTTGAGCTTTTCCTGAATGAGATTCATGATCTTTTCCTTAAAGATATCTTTAGTTTTACCAAGAACATAAAACATAATTGTGAGGAAACATACTTTTAATATTGCTCTGGCTATTTTGATATGTTTTGTTATCCATACTTAACACTAAAGGGAGATTAGTGTTACCTTACCTAATAACCAACAAAGTTTACGGTGTGACCACTTTTACAACTTTAAATATTGTATTGGTGTTTCTAAATATGGTCGAAGTGCAGAGACACTGCACCATGCCTATCGGTAGCAGATATGTAGCCTAATTGGCTAAATCAGTGCCAAAAACAACTATGTAAAAACTGCGATCACAAACTGTTCCTATTACACATTGGGAAATTTCAGAATGCAATGTTTGAGAACAACAGACAGCTGCCAGCCAATGGAGTATTGGACTCCCTGTCAACCAGCCGTAGTGAAGCTCCACCCTCCAGTGGGACACACCCACCAAGCCCTGCCCACTTCCAGTCTCGAATCCCGACAGAACCGTGGCAGGTCACCCGCCGACACCTGGATCTTACTCCAGAGGAAATGACACAGCTGGCAGGCGGTGAACCCACCTGTTCCCCGGAAGAAATGAACGCTAAAGTGCTCAAAGTGAGTTACATTGATCTTCTTTAAAGGACCTGTTCTCAGATTGGTAAATTGACAATTTTCAAAACTTTTGTCATTCCAAAAAGAAATTATACATTATAAACAGACAAGCAAACTAACACTCATGACTAATAAATGTATTGGAAAAATCGTTTCGTTTATGGATAATCATTAATCGAAATAAATAAAATTAGAAAGCATTTGTTACGCTTTTCATCGGTATTTTGGAACACACATGTATCAAATAACATGACATTAAAAATATACAGCCAAATGTATAAGTTCGAATGGCTGAGTAGTTAGCGTATGCGATTTTTTATCTCAAAGGTTCCCGGTTCTTCTCCCGGTGAAGGCAAATTTTTAACTTTTAACTTATTTTCTTTATATAATACTGGTTTTAGATCATTCCAGATGCTGTAGTTTGTGCAGTCAAGACATTTTATGACATTTTTCAAAAGTAAGAAAAATCTATGAACAAGTCCCTTTAAAATGCTTACGGACCTTAGGACTACAGGATGGTCATGTTATGGTGACCTTTCAGCCGGCTAATAGAAAAATTGATTTCATGGTTTTGAAAGTGAAAGTAGAAAATTTGTATTTTGCTCTGCAAGAAATAGAAAATCAAATTTCTACTATAGAGACCTCGTAACTACACACTGAGCATGTTGCCAGGTGTTTATCGATTGACAATCTTGTTTCAATAAAGATTTTGAACAGCTGTTCGTATACCCAATTGCCAACACCAAATTTTAGAAATTTTGACCTGAAAGTTCAACTTGAATTCACTTATATTGTAAGTTAAGATTGTCCTTATGAGCGTTTTGAATACTGGTCCTAATAAAAAGCCTATCTTTATGCAGGATAATCACGTTCTTTGATTTGATAAATACATAGCGAATATTACATGACTTTGTGGTGTTCTGGTGGCTTGTATTGCTCGAGTTGATTGTGTAATACTGTAATACAACTTTACACAATCAATGAGATCGATACAACCCTACGGAACACCACAGTCATGTAGTATTCCATTCATTATATACCTCCAAACACTGCCACATAACAAATAATTATTAAATCTAAATAAAATAAAAAACAAAATACTATAGTGTTGCTAAATAACGTGCATGAATACATGTCATGTACCCCAATGACATCATTCAGTTAAAATCAACATGTTGTAACGGCATCGTCGTGTCTATAAAAAGAACGGGATTTTCCCAATGACGCTCGGAACGTTACAGAAATAGTAGATACTCAACTAACGTAATAGTAGTCGGGTTTTTCCGGCCGTTGAATACGGATTTTTATTTCTCAGTGTGAAATACAGGAATTCTATCTAGCCTATTGTATTTTATACCGAAAATACACCAGTACTGAGTCAGATTATCTACATATATAGGTATATAATACATAATAACACTAAATGTTTACAGAAATATGGCCGCCAGCCCTGGCACGTTCGTGAAGTGAGTACATACGAACACAGACACGCGGCACAGAAGAAAATCCTCGAAGAACAGAAACGACAGATCATGGAACAACAGCGGTTGATAGAGGAGCTCCAGTTTAAGGTTCTTAATGTTCTCTGTTTGTTTCTGTGTCCATTGATATCTGTGTTCAGTGATTTTTTTTGGATTTTTTTAATAACTACCCGTGGCTTTTAACTAGGGGAATTTTAGCGCGACAAACCTCAAAAAGGGGAAAATAGTAAAGTTTTATTTTATATTCTAAATTGTCAACTGTGAACATTTTATATTTTATTTTTTGTACTGATATATTTAACTTTTTATACTGCAGTGACTGTGTGCACACATTTAACACATGATCATCATATGATATGATTCTTAAAGTAAGATAATTCTTGTATACGCAATTGATTAATTGCCTCAAATAAAGGACTAATGCAGAGTGTTTCTCTCCTGATGATGTTTCTGGAGTTTCATTATTAATTATATTAAAGTTGAACCAAGAAATGTAAAACTGATATCAATTAGTTACTTGATTATCACAGCAAATGTTCATTTAAATTTTACAATATTTGAATGATGAACACAAGAGTAAGATTTCAGAAGGCAATGGCTGAGTCGCAATGCTAGTTTCCTTGTTTTATGGCCCTTAAATTTGTCAACCAATAGTTCAAGATCTTCATCCGTGATGGTGAGGTGTCTTTGGTGGTGGCAAATCCTCATAGTGGCATCTAGATGACCTTGGGTTAGCCTGTTTCTCTTCTTAGTAGGTATAGTGGCCATTAGAGAGAAACTTTTACCCTAGAATTTGGCTATGAAAATGTGGTACACATTATACATGGTAACAGTGAAAAATTTGAAGGTTTTTGTTTTTTTCTACAAAAAAAATCTTAATATATTCATCATATTTTGTTCATAATTAATTCATGTTTTTAAACACATAAACACTGCATTATAATAAATTGCAAAAATATTTCCAATTAGAACAAACAATAAAATCCTTTAAAAATGCAATTCCAATAAAAATAAAAGAATGACAGAGTGACGTCATCAATTAACCGGGCTTCCAAATCTGCAAGCCGTTAGCAACACCCATAGCAACGGTGTCGGTTTTACTTCAAATGGCTTTGATGTGACAGCTGAATTTGCTGCTATCGTCTAGCAGTTTGTACCTGAAAAGCGTGTAACAAGTTGAGCACGTGGTCGATGTCAAAAAGCATTGATTGGTGCTACTTAGTACTGTATCTGAACAAAGCAAGCACTGTCGATAGAGCTTTAATGCATAAGCGTTCAAAGGGAAATACCAAGGATTACAAAATTTCAAACGGTGGTTTTGTTGCATTGGATCAAAATTGGATATTTAATTTCAGGGTGACGTACTAGTTATACATTGTCTGGATTATTTAGAGGATTTAATTATATTGGGATAAATACGTGTTTCAAGCATAAGGTAATTATGTGTGCGTATTTAGAGGATTTAATTATATTGGGATAAATACGTGTTTCATGCATAAGGTAATTATGTGTGCGTATTTAAAATTTGCTTAGATCTACCGTAAATCATGTTTTGATTAAATTTGTGTATTATTACAGAATATCAACATTAAACAAATGCGGACAAAAAAGTGCAATATACAAATGTAACATCAACAGCCATGGCAGAATCAGCTACAAATGGTTACCAGATCCAGAACTGTTTTTATCGATGTATCGAACGCTGATTTTCGGTCTATTAGCAACCTAATATCTTGTGTAAAGAAGCAATTAAGTTTCGTCAGTTTTTTATTGAAATACCAACCCAGTCTGAGGGGAAATTTTTTCTTATTTTGGGGAAAAATTGGGTCATTTTAGGGGAGAAATGGATGTTTATTGGCAAGGGGAAACTGCCGTTATTCGGCAATAAAAATAGGCAAAAGAAATCATTGGTGTTTGTACATGTTCAAGGGATGGTTGTACTTTGTTTTTGTAAGTCAGTTTAGGCCAAAAAATATATTCTGTGTTTCAGGAAACCCAACCCTTCCTGGCGAAAGCCACCTAACCCTAGAGTTTTTAGCTATAATTGTTTTCAGTGAAATCCATATTTGTCAGAATTTAGATCATTTTCAATGTTTTTTTTTTACCAAAATGTGTCTTTACAAAAAAAAGTTACAAAAAAAGTCAATCCCGAGAAACTTCATACATAGATACCTTATATCGAGACCTCGCTTGGGATTGCAAATGGGGTGGGTGGGGTCAAGGTCACCATTACTAAAACTAGACAAACTGTTTCTGCTCAATACCTTGAGAATGAATTGAGATATTTTAATGAAACTTTATATGTAGGTACCTTTTATCTAGATCTCGCTTAGGATTGCATATGGGGTGGGTGGGGTCAAGGTCAAGGTCACTGTTACTAAAAAGAGAAAAACGGTTTCCACTCAATTACTTGATAACACATTGAGATATTTTAATGAAACTTCATACATAGATACCTTATATTGAGATCTTGCTTGGGATTGCATATGGGGTGGATGGGGTCAAGGTCACCATTACTAAAAATAGACAAACAGTTTCCGCTTAATACCTGGAGAATAAATTGAGATATTTTAATGAAACTTTATATGTAGATACCTTTTGTTTAGATCTTGCTTGCGATTGCATATGGGGTTGGTGGGGTCAAGGTCACCATTACTAAAAATAAAATTTTGTTGAGATATTTTAATGAAACTTCTTATGTAGATACCTTATATTGAGACCTCACTTTGGGTTGCAAGGTCAAGGTCACGATTTCCTAGCCATAGGTGTGTCACCTTGCACCCAAA
Organism: Congeria kusceri; assembly: GCA_027627225.1. Lineage (NCBI taxonomy): Eukaryota > Metazoa > Mollusca > Bivalvia > Myida > Dreissenidae > Congeria > Congeria kusceri. Next base: position 10,237,554 of record CM051030.1, on the reverse strand, counting down.
CTTTCTTTCATTAATGTCCTGACATGTATGCATATCATTTGAAAAATTTGGATTTCGTGGAATTTCCACGTTTGTTGTTTACTGTAAATTTGGTTGGATGTAACCTTTTACGTAACGATTTTTTTTGGCATTTATGAAGTGGATGAATAAAATCTTGCCTGCTGTTTATTCAATACCTTGTACAATTCATTTATGTATTAACTGAAATTAATTTCAAAATTTGGGTTGCAAAATTATCTTTTTCTAACAGATCCCCCTATTTTATAAAAAAAAAAAACAGCTTTTCCTGAGATTTAACAGAACACACTTTGTTCTACAGAGTACACATGCAGAGTTACAAAAACAGCTCACTGAGCAGAAACTGGTGTTGGAACAAATGAAGCAGCAGGTGGAAAAAGGGGAACAACTCCAGGCTGAAGAGGAAAAAGGTGGACAACTCAATGATGAAAATATGCAAAATGGAGTAAATGGTATTTTTTGTGTATTGACGTGTTCTCTATTCTGAAGACAGAAAAGTAAAAACGAAAGCTAAGTGTTTGTTAACAATTTCATTGAAATTTGCTGGAGTAATGTACGTATAATTCTCCAAAGAGTAAAATTAATGTTGCATTTGTAGTAACAAAAGAAGAAATTAGCTGCGTTTGTGTTCATTTATTAAACTTTTATAAACTCTGAAATTGGCCTTTTTAGCAGTTTCCACTCGCTAACTTTAACAGTTTTCATTTGATTTTCACCAAACTTCAAAAAAATGTTTGTAATAATAATATCTAGGTCAAGTTCAAAAATCAGCCAAATCGCCTCCGGAATTGTGGAGTTATGGCCTTTGATTGATCTAAAAGTTGCCTTTTTACCCATTTCTGCTCTCAAAGTCCAACAGTTTTCATCAGATCTTCACCAAATTACATGAAAATGTTTGTAATTATAATATCTAGGTAAAGTTCCATAATCAGCCAAATCGCCCAAGGAAGTGTGGAGTTATGGCCCTTGCATTATCTTAAATTGGCCTTTTTGCTGTTTCCATTCTCTAAGTCCAACAGTTCATAGCCCATTTTCACCCAACTTGGTGAAAATCTTTATGGTAGTATTACCTCGGTTCAGTTCGATAATCAACCAAATCGTCCAAGTAACTGTGGCCCTTGATTATCTAAAAAATGCCTATTTAACTATTTTAACCTACAGGGGGCATAACTGTTTTACAGACAGCTCTTGTTTAACTTTACATGTAGACACTCCATCAAGTTCCAAGACTGCAAAAAGCAGCTCAAAACAGCGACCTCATTCGGCAGTTGCAAAGATTTCCAGCAAGGCCATACCCCGTGGAACCCTTCCCAATTCCAGGCCCCAGTCTGCGGGGTCATCTAAGGATCAAAGGTCAAACGGGGCTGACACTTCTCGGACAGAGGCTTCAACAGTGGCGTATGTAACTTTGAGTTATGGATTTTGCGATAATGTGGCTTTTCTTTTTCACATTTCTGTATTTTTAGCTCACTTGAGCACGAAGTGCTCGGTGAGCTATTGGTATAGTGGACCTATCCGTCGACGTCTGTCGTCCGTATGCCGTCAACAATTTGGACCGTTATCGCGATAAAGACTACATTTTTTGTTCAATCTTGACCTAACTTGCACAGTTTGTGTAAGACCATAAATACTCAGATGGGATTGTTATTGGGTCAGATCAAAGTGCCCTTTTCCAACGTATAGACTTTATTTTCCATCCAATCTTAACCAAACTTTCACAGTTTGTGTATGACCATCAGATCTCAGCAGACCTCAACAATGGGCCAGATCGTGTTTCAAACATCAGAGTTATTGCCCTTTGTTTATTAAAAAAATATACAAAAATGGACATTATTCAGGATAGAGAGAGACATTTTTCATCCAATCTTCACCAATCTTGCACAGTTTTTCTATTACCATGAGATTACAGTTGAAGTCAAATATAAGCAAGATCAGACCAGAAACACCAGAGTTATTGCCCTTTGTTTGTGAAAAAAATATGCAAAAATGAACATTATACAGGATAGAGACATCATTTTTCATCCAATCTTCGCCAATCTTGCATAGTTTGTCTATGACCATAAGATTACAGGTGAAGTCGAATATAAGCAAGATTGGACCAGAAACACCAGAGTATTGCCCTTTGTTTGTGAAAAAAATATGCAAAAATGGACATTATTCAGGATAGAGACTTCATTTTTCATCCAATCTTCACCAATCGTGTACAGTTTGTCTATGAATGTAAGACTACAGGTGAATTCAAATATAAGCATGATCGGGCCAGACACACCAGAGTTATTGCCCCTTGTGTTTGGAAAAAAAAATCAACAAGTTATCAATGATTGGCTTGCACACATGATTTTTGATTTGATGTTGACCAAACTTACACAGTTTGCGCATGACCATACAAATTGATTGATAAAATTTGATTTCGAACAGTTGCAAGACTTGCATGCAGTTATTTGTACATGCAACTTTGATGTCTTCAGAGCCTGCATTAACATCATTTATCATCATTGGAAAGAAAATTATCAAAGAAAAAGCAAAACTTTACCTTATAGCACAGCCATCGCAATTATCGCATTGCAACTAGTTTTCCAAAACTGCGAAAAAGACATCAAAATCTACTGTTTGTGCATTTTCCAGAATTGTCAATGACTTAATGAAAAAGGGTCAGGTAAGAATATCAAGAAAATGATTTGAGAACCATTAGCAAAAAAACGCACATCCACAACCCAACTCATACTTTAGTTAGCCCATTGCACTAACCGATGTTTAAATCAAAATTGATCCTACCCCCTATTGTTCAGATACCTTAATTTGTAAACCTGTCACAACAGTATGGTCTTCATCTGTACCAGTTCTCAGGTGAGCGCTTTGGGCCATCATGGCCCTCTTGTTAATATTTTGCATAGTATATTGTTTCAGTTTACAGTAACATGTAATATAACAAAAAAACACTACAAGAAATCAAGTGCACAATTTGGCAAAAACAATGTTTAGAACATGTCTTTGAATTGATGAAACTACTGAAATTAGTTCTCAGGTGAGTGCTTTGGACCATTATGGCCCCCTTGTTTATTATCTTGATGCGGGAGGCATAATTATAGTGATTGTCCTGTCCATCCGTCCATCTGTCTGTCCGTCCATCCGTGACAAGGTTAAGTAGATTTTACTGTTTCGTTTAGCACCAACATTGCTCACTACAACACTTTGATACTTACACAGTTGTTGCGTATGACCATTCCCTATCTACCCATATCACCCAACCTCACTTTTGACCTAATTTGCACTTAGAATAATTCAAATGGGCTGTTTCTTGGTTAACTAGATTTTACCATTTCGTCTAGCACCAACACAGCTTTGTACAACACTTGGATACTTACACAGTTGTTGCTTATGACCATCCCCAATCCACCCATATCACCAAACCTCACTTTGACCTTGACCTTGATCTTATTTGGACTGATAATTATTCAAAAGTGTCATTTCTTGGTAAACTAGATTTACAATTTCGTCTAGCACCAACACCGCTTACTACAACACTTGGATATTTACACAGTTGTTACTGATGACCATTCCCAATTCACCCATATCACCCAACCTCACTTAGACCTTGACCTAATTTGGACTAAGAAAGGGGCTTTCCAGCACAACCCGGGGCATGTGTGTTTTTCAACCACATAATCTTGTTTTGTTTGGAAGTTAGTGGTTCTTTCTCGGATAAAAGCCAGATCTCAGACTAAACTGCCAGACCCGATTTATCTTTACTAAAGACTTAGATCTGGACACGCTTAAAAATTATTACTGTGTTCAAATTTGATCTCAATAATTAAGCAGTTATTATTCTTACTTGATTGAATTGATGCATCTATAAAAAAAAATCTGACCTATTTGGAATTTTTTTCAAGCTCCTACATATTGTTTTGACTTTTCAAATGACCTAAATATGTTACCCTTGATCTGTTGTTAAAGCTCATTTTGTTTCCATCTTACAGCAATGGTGCTGTGTCAGCACGGACTGATGTGTCACGACCCTCTTCTTACACCAGCACGGCAACAGAAAAGTCCAAATATCTGCAGGTCCTTAAAAGTAAGTGAAGACCAAATATATGCATGTTCTGAAAAGTAAGTGAAGTCCAAATATCAGCTTTCCGTTAAAGGTAAGGGCAATACCAAACTTATGTATATATTTATAATCAATATATGTATTTTAACGATCTGAATTTGTATATTAAGAAGATTCATCTTGTGTTTGCTGAAATTGGTGGTGATGATGCTGTTGTTTTTAATGATTATGATAGTGATGATTGATGATAATTATGGTGATGATGATATTGTTGATTAGAGTGATGGTGGTGTTTTGATAGTGATGATGTTGCTGCTGCAGCCGGTGATGATGATTATAATTGTGATAGATGTGTTTGTTTGATGATGGTGATGATGATGATGATTCTGATGATGATAATACTGATGGTGATGATGATGATGGTGATGATGATAATGGTGATAGTGATGCTGCTGTTTATGATGATGCTGATATTGATTTTGGTGTTATTAATGATGATAATGTTGTTGCAGACATGGAGGACAGGTCATCTGAGCGGGCCAGACTGAAGAAAGAGAGAGAGGAAAGACGGATGTTGCAAGAAGAACAACGACTGGTAAAAATTAATTCAAATTAAAACAAAATAGAAATAATTAATACATTTTTGAAGCAGTACTTGTGTTTGTATAATGACGTTATTTTGTCAACATCTATTAATTTCTGTACAGAAGAGACACTAGTCTAGTTTAAACATGTCAAAGATTAGGTCACTAAATCCGATATAATACTAAAAAGTGATAAGTACCATTTCATATATGTTATTGTTAGCAAATTCATACAGCTTTAACTAAGTTGTAGCTTTTTCATGACACAATCAAGACTGTAGGCCCTGGCAGAGGCTCAGAGACAGCAGTACGTAGGTCCGAACTACTGTGGGGTAGCTATCAGCTCGACTTTAAAGCGGGAAACACATCACACACACTATGCTTCTTGGGGGCGGTAGAAGCCCTGGCGAAATCTCAGAGATAGCATGAGATAGCATGACCTTGGCCTTTCCTTTTGTGGGCTAATAATCACTGACACTATAACATGAGTTTTTAGACAAATTCCCTGGATAATTGCATTAAATGAAAATAAAAAGTTAAACCTAATAAGTAGGGTTCAGGCTTAAGATTTGATAAAAATCTTAGTTGAAACTGCTACCGAAAAGTAACTGAATCATGTGGTAAAAAAAAGGCTTGTAACGCGTATCAAAATATGGATGGATAGTACCTAAATCTGTACACTTTAAAACAAACTTGTTTTATTAAAAACAAATAATTAAAATAAACATTTAACTACACCTTTTTCGTCAGATTTTTTGTTATTCTTCTTCTGTTTACCTTGTTCTGGCATTTACTTTCAAAATTTTCTGTGTAAAGCTTTTTTTCCGAGATACTGTTTTGATTTCAATCCCCCACAGTTAGGAAGAAAAAAACAATAGTTTTTTCATGAATTAATACTCAATCGATTCTGTTGAAACTTGACTTACGTTGCTAAGAAAGGCACAAACATGTATCTATACTATAGAATCATCGGTCTTTATAATAGAAACACATTTTTGTATATGTCCGGATTTAAGTACTGTCCGGATTTGCGTACTTCGCCAGTATGTCATTGTTTCACAGACAGAGCTAGAGGTCCAGACAGAGTCCCAGAGTCAGCATGACCCAGGTTTAGCTTTTGTGCAATAAATATCACCGACAATGTAATATGGGGAATAAACTGCACAAACTGTGCTATGGTTACCATTTAGATACACAGACAGAGCTAGAGGTCCAGGCAGTCTCAGAGTCAGCAGGACCCAGGTCCTAGCTTTTGTGCGGTAAATATCAATGCCAATTTATTAAGGGTAACATAACAAACACTATGCTTCTATTGCATTGGTGTAACTTACATGTAGGCGGAGCTAGAGGTTCAGGCAGAGTATCAGAGTCAACAGGACCCAGGTCCTAGCTTTTGTGTGGTAAATATCAATGCCAATTTATTAAGGGTAACATAACAAACACTATGCTTCTATAGCATTTGTGTTACTTACATGTAGGCGGAGCTAGAGGTCCAGGCAGAGTCTCAGAGTCAACAGGACCCAGGTCCTAGCTTTTGTGTGGTAAATATCAATGCCAATTTATTAAGGTAACATAACAAACACTATGCTTCTATTGCATTTGTGATACTTACATGTAGGCGGAGCTAGAGGTCCAGGCAGAGTCTCATAGTCAACAGGACCCAGGTCCTAGCTTTTATGCGGTAAATATCAATGCCAATTTATTAAGGGTAACATAACAAACACTATGCTTCTATAGCATTTGTGTTACTTACATGTAGGCGGAGCTAGAGGCCCAGGCAGAGTCTCAGAGTCAACAGGACCCAGGTCCTAGTGTTTGTGCGGTAAATATCAATGCCAATTTATTAAGGGTAACATAACAAACACTATGCTTCTATAGCATTTGTGTAACTTACATGTAGGCGGAGCTAGAGGTCCAGGCAGAGTATCAGAGTCAACAGGACCCAGGTCCTAGCTTTTGTGTGGTAAATATCAATGCCAATTTATTAAGGGTAACATAACAAACACTATGCTTCTATAGTATTTGTGTTACTTACATGCAGAGCTAGAGGTCCAGGCACAGTCTCAGAGTCAACAGGACCCAGGTCCTAGCTTTTGTGTGGTAAATATCAATGCCAATTTATTAAGGGTAACATAACAAACACTATGCTTCTATAGCATTTGTGTTACTTACATGTAGGCGGAGCTAGAGGTCCAGGCAGAGGCTCAGAGACAGCAGGACGAGACAGAGAAGAAAGCTCGGGCCGAGGCCTACAGGGACAGGAAACGTCTGGAGAAACAGGTACAGACATTAGGTTAACCATTAAGAAGCCAGGTCAAATCTTGTCAAGCCTACTTGAAGAGAAAGCATACAAAGAAATAGTTATATGGGTCCAGTTTAACCCCTTTATCAGGTGATTACTTTGGTTCACACTTTCCAGTGATTTTTTATGGATTTGAAGGGGGATGGAAAAGGACAAATCAATTTATAAATGATAGAACATAGGGGATAGGTTTAAGGTTTGGGAGGCGGGAGTATTGCAATGAATTGGTTAAAGGGAATGAAAAGACCGAATAAAGTCATCTTGCCGAAAAATGTTATGTGAAGAAATTTTGTGAAAGGAAAGCGTCTACACATGTTGATATTTTTTGAAAACCGTATAATACAAAAGTCACTAAAACTGAAAACTGTTGGCATTACTAGTATCTCAGATACTCACATATTTTGTCAGATGTGTATGACTAACTGACACAGTTTTGTTTTGTCTTCTGTTAAATCAGATCAGCCTGAAAATTGTTATTCACATAAAATTTAATGTCACCATAGTTACATTAGATCACATATTTCTGACAACACAGAGAGGTCCAGTTAAAGGATTTGTAACAAGTGTTTCGTTATACATTGCTCAAATTTGTTGTTGTTTTCCTTTCGAAAATACTTCTTGCTTTTTAGAGCATACACGTAATTAACATGCACAGAACAACAACATTGATTATACTTTAGTTTAAATTTCTTTGATTTATTTAAGCGTGAAATAGAAAGACAAACGGCAGAGGAAAAGTTGCGCCAGCAGATGTCAATGGCAGACCAACATTATCAGCGTGCAATACTTAAATATCGTGGAATACTTCCCATGCGCAAACTGGTACAGATGGCCAAAGACCAGGAGAAAAGAGCTGTTGAGCACTTTGAGAAGGCGTTGCAGAGGTACCGTAGATTCCACTTAATTGAATATCGGATAATTGAATATTTTGCTTAATTGAATAAAGATTGAAAACACCAAACCATTTGCATTCATTCCCATTGTAAAAACACCGCATATTTTAATCTGAAAGAAAATAAGGTGTCATCTGGTTAATTGAATAGCCAATTATCAGTTGTAGACGTATAGTCCGCTCGATAATCTCATAATCTCCGAGGATACTTATCGTATTGCTAGTTTTGACAGGCACGCTTCAATGACCGCCTTTGTTATCATTTCACACCACGCATGTATGCAGCGTCTGTTGAATGTCACGTGACTAATAGGCGTAATCTGCGGGCCAAGTACAGTGCATACACCGGAGTCTCCGGTTACTAAACAGCTTGTGTCTGCATTGTTTGTAAACTACATGTACATGTAATAAACTTGATTAAAAAATAAATTACATAATGTTTTATTTCTTTTAAATGTATATAACCATAAAATAAAATTGTTTATTGGATTTCATTAAATTGTGGTTTAGTTAATGTAAGTTGTTTATTTCAATGCAAAATCGAACTCAATTGAATTTATAACCGCGTGTTAAAAAATTTTGGAATGAAAATAAGAATGATTGATTAAAAGCAATCATACATTAAATATAAATTAAAATTACAAAACATGATCAGAATATATTAGATTGATACATTAAATACGTTTTACTTGCTAATTAATGAAACTGAAATAATTCACAGTTTTCATTCGGATAAATGTTTGCAGCCTGGAAACAAACTGTTTACGCGTGTTACTTGACTGTTTGCATTAAGTGATGAAATCTGACATCTCATTCTCAATTTGTGTATATAAATCCTATGCATTATGTATCACACCAAATCAAAATCAATTTTTAGCTCGACTATTCGAAAGAATCGGTGAGCTTTCCTACTACCCCCGGCGTCGGCGTACGTGTCCGCGTCTGAATTTGGTTAAAGTTTTTATTCAAAAGTCTTGTAACTTCAAAACTACATCATAAGTTATTCACTTGAAACTTGGAATATACCTTTGTCATCAACTCCATTGTCAGGGGCAACATTCCCCATAAGTCTGTTTTGTATTTTGAGTTATGCCCCCTTTTCATTTAGATTTTCTGGTTAAATTTTATATTCAAAAGTTTTGTAACTTCAAAACTGCACAAGTTATTCACTTGAAACATGTAACTAACCTTTGTCATCAACTCCAGTATCAAGGGCAACATTCCGTATAACTCTGTTTTGTATTTTGACAGAGTTATGCCCCTTTTTCACATAGATTTTCTGGTAAAAAGTTATATTCAAATGTTTGGTAACTTCAAAACTACATCAGTTATTCACTTCAACCATGGAAATAACCTTTGTCATCAACTCGAGTGTCAGGGGCAACATTCCCCATAACTCTGTTTTGTATTTTGACAGATTTATGTCCCTTTTTCTGGTAAAAGTTTATATTCAAAAGTCTTGTAACTTCAAAACTACATAAGTTATTCACTTGAAACTTGGAAAATACCTTTGTCATCGACTCCTGAATCAGGGTGAACATTCCCCATAACTCTATTTTGTATTTTGATGTCCCTTTTTCACATAGATTTTCTGTTTAGAGTTTATATTCAAAAGTTTGGTAACTTCAAAACTACATAAGTTATTCACTTGAAACTTGGAACTAACCTTTATCATCAACTCTAGTACCAGGGGCAACATTGCCCGTAACTCTATTATGTATTTTGACAGAGTTATGTCCCCTTTTCACTTAGATTTTCTGTTTAAAGTTTATATTCAAAAGTTTGGTAACTTTAAAACTACGTAAGTTATTCATTTGAAACTTGGAACTAACCTTTGTCATCAACTCTAGTATCAGGGGCAACATTACCCATAACTCTGTTTTGTATTTTGACAGAGTTAGCCCACTTTTGCATAGACTTTGTGGTTTGTTCCAAAAATTTATAAACTCTACATGGCTTCACTTAAAAATATTGTATTTTAACAAATGTATGCCCCTTTCAATATCCAAAATATGTATTAACTGAAATACTCCGAATAGTCGAGCGCGCTGTCCTCTTGCAGCTCTTGTTGTTAAATATGCTTATTAAATGCTGTAAATATTACGAGTACTAAGTACTAAATAAAGCACATAAATAAAGTAATTCAATGAGTTTTGTTACATGTAATACGAGCAAAGCGCAAATACTCGTCATACAGTGTATGTGCACTCTAGAACGCAATGTAGCCTTTGATTGATTATCACAAGTGAAATATTTTTCAAATGCACCGTAAAATGGATAACAAACATTGATCTAGGTTACGCATGCGCGAATAAATTCCTTCATTGTTACATATAAAATATTCAATGTTTGATCTCAATTTTCACCATGACCAAGTGACTTCCCAATATATCACCATACATTGTTTGAAAGATAAGGCCATAACCTTTTGAAAAAACAGCATGTAAAAAATTTCTATACGTTGTAACTCAAAATATTTACCTTAGAATAAACACATCGGTTTTGACAGGCTTTTGTCATTTTGTGCATGCCATTTTGTGCATGAAAACATGGGCCAAAAGTTATGAAGTTTGGGAACCATTTAAGATAAAGTAGTGCCTAAAACTGTATTTTTTTATTATTTCTTACATATATACCTTTAAATTGATACCAAAACATAATTATCATTTAAACTGTATTTTAAAAATCATATGCATTATATACTGAACCCTATGTGTTTATTATCTAACTGACAGCATGTAACCCTGAGGATGTGACTTCCGTTTTGGTGTAATTTGACCTCTATATTAAAACATTGAAATAATTGAAAAGATGACTGATTCCATATATATTAATACTACGGATATTGGAATATTCGGACGTGACAAATGGGTTATTCAATTAAGCGAAATCTAATCTGTCTGTTTTAGGAATTCTATCTTGAGGTGTTCACATGTATATGTGTTGTTTTTCACAGAACTAGTACTCAGCAATTAAATGACTCCATTGTTGAGAATATTGATTCTAAGACGTGCATGAAAGGTATTCTGACACCTGCCTCTTAAATGTTGCCATCCCGTCGGGTGTTTAAGGGTTTATGTGCCCCCCCCCCTTGCAATAACTGTGAGGGGCTTGTGTTCCTTCCTTGCAATTGATGGGAGGACATTTGTCCACCTTTTATTTGGCATCATGATACACTTAAACAAATGTCATTAAATTTTAGTTGTGAATGAGTTTTATAGTACAATCGGTAGTTAATAAGCAAATTTTTGTGGTGTGCAATCAGGGCATTATATTCTGACATTGATTAAAGTGTTGCTAGCCAGGAAAATGTTTACATGTTATTTGACATTCAGGAATGTTGCTAGTTTGACATACCATGGTAAAACATTGACATGCTATTTGACATCCAGGAAAGTGTTGGTGGCCTGACATACATTCAATAATCATTGACATGCTATTTGACATCCAGGAAAGTGTTGCTGCCTGACATTCTGTGGTTAATCATTGACATGATATTTGACATCCAGGAAAGTGTTGATAGCCTGACATACATTGAATAATCATTGACATGATATTTGACATTCTCAGGCAAGTTTTGCTGCCTCACATTATATGGTTTATCATGGACATGCTATTTGACATCCAGGAAAGTGTTGGTGGTCTGACATACATTCAATAATCATTGACATGCTTTTAAACATCCAGGAAAGTGTTGCTAGCCTGGCATACCATGGTTAATTAATGACATGATATTAGACCTCAAGGAAAGTGTTGCTAGCCTGGCATATTATAGTTAATCATTGACATGCTATTTAACATCAAGAAAAGTGTTGCTAGCTGGCATACATTGGTTAATCATTGACATGCTATTTGACATCTAGGAAAGTGTTGTTAGCCTGGCATACATTATATATTCATTGACATGTTATTTGACATCCAGGAAAGTGTTGCTAGCCTGGCATACCATATTAATCATTGACTTGCTTTTTGACATCCAGGAAAGTGTTGCTAGCCTGGCATACCATATTAATCATTGACATGCTAATAGACATCCAGGAAAGTGTTGCTAGCCTGGCATACCATAGTTAATTAATGACATTCTATTTGACATCCAGGAAAGTGTTGCTAGCCTGGCATACCATAGTTAATCATTGACATTCTATTTGACATCCAGGAAAGTGTTGCTAGCCTGGCATACCATAGTTAATCATTGACATTCTATTTGACATCCAGGAAAGTGTTGTTAGCATGGCATACCATAGTTAATCATTGACATTCTATTTGACATTAAGGAAAGTGTTGCTAGCCTGGCATACCATAGTTAATCATTGACATTCTATTTGACATTCAGGAAAGTGTTGTTAGCCTGGCATACCACGGTGAAGGAGGAATGGAGGGAGAAAGAAGCTCTCGCCAATGAGATGTCCAATTTCCTGTGTGTGAAACACGCCTTCCAGAGCTGGAGACTGGTAAGCATTAAGAAACTAGAACACACCATCATTAATGTGGTCGCCACTCTTGATTTCATTTTTACCAACAGGGCATCATTAAGGGAAGTCCGGGAGTAATATACTCCCAGTTTTTGTCACGGGACTTCCAAAATTGCAGCCTTGGAAGTCCAAAGTTAGGTTAAAGTCGGAAAATAAACTTTACGAATGATTTATCTAAATATATACCTCTTTTACTGACTTAATTGGAATATAATCACTTGGAAGTCAGGACTTCCAAAATGTTCAACTTAGTGAAAGCCCTGTACCTATTTCTGTTTTCCTTTCTCATGATTGTCATCATTTACTTCAATGTATGAATAATAATGATAATAATTATATGTACATGTTTTAGGATATTGTTTGGTGTTTGTGAACCAATCCTTATTTGTTTGAAATAATTAATTTTGAATATTGCATAGTTATGAATATACCTAGTCGGAACCATTGTGAAGTTTGCTAGGAAAAAATAATGTAAATTGACTAAGAAAAATCCAAATATTTGATGACCAGTTTTGTGTGCATTTTATGTTGGCGTGTCGTGGGAAAATCAGGCTTAATGCATGTGCCGTCTGCACAGGCTAATCTGGGACGACAATTTCCACCTATACTGGATTTATGTTTAGAAGAGACTTCATTGAAACAGAAAATACCATAAAAACGAAACGTGTCATCCTGGATTAGCTTTTCCAGACTGCAAAGGCTAATCCAGGATGACACTTTACGCATACGAGGGCTGTTCATTTAATACCCGGACAACTGCTATATCTAAAATAGAAGTTCTGTATACACATACAAAATTTCAACATGGTCCGACCAAGGGTTCGCAAATAAATAACATTTGAACATGAACATGTAACTAGGGTCGACAAACTATTATGACGTTACTTCTCTCAAAATGTCATTATTTTTCGAAGTATCGGCCAGACGCTGGCACGCACTTCTCATGTATACACACCCTTGAGGTGAAAACATCATGAAACCACTGTTTATCATAAGAAGCAATATTTCTCCAGTAGTTATTCTACGATCAGAGTCCAACAATTATTACACTAACTGCAATTTTCGACTTCTGATATTTGGCTTTCCGGGTCTCAAATCATCATGTGTTTATTCTCTGCCACCATAAAAACGTTTATACTATTAATAAATAGTTGTTCACTTAACAGAGGATTCCCAAAAAGACTTCTCTAAAAGATTTATCTTTGAAATGGCGCATGTCCGGTACCTACAAAACTGTATTATTACCCGTTGTCTTCTCAATTTCTTCAGAATCCAAGGCAAACAAAACCAACTCAAACTCTGACAGTAATCATTATGCACGTGCAATGGCAATGCGTTAAAGATGTCAATATTTTGCTTTGTGTAACATCACCCGACGTTTTCCGCTTAAAACTGACAAAATTCCAGATTTCATTAAAAGTAAACACGTTACAGTTGACCAAAAAATGGGTAGGCCCATCGATGGGTTGCTATAGTAACCATAATTTCTTATTTTTTGAATGGATACATTTCCTCTTTTGTCAATCAATAACTAAAAAACGTAAGACGTTTTATACCAAGTTGTATTACAATTGGATTACAAATTCTAAAGTTATAGCGGTCATCGAGGTATTAAATAAACAGCCCTTGTGTGCAGTAAGCCCGGTTTTTCCACGACACGCCTCATATGTTATATGTTTTTTTTATTGTATTTCAGTACAAACACCACATGATCATTGAAGAGCACAAGGCTAAGAAACACTATGAAGTGAACATCCTTAGCAAGCTGTTCCAAGCCTGGAGAGATTATGCAAATGAGGAGAAAGTGGCATCTTGGGAAAAGGAGCGCAAGGCAAGAGAACACTATAAAAAGTAAGTTTGGAGATCTTTGGAAATGTTAAGCAATGAATCAACTGAAAAACAATTAGTGGAGTATTCGTTAGCTCACCGGAGCACGAAGTGCTCGGTGAGCTATTGGTATAGGGGACCTCTCCGGCGTCGTCCGTCGTCAAGGTGCCATCAACAATTTGGACCGTTATCGCGATAAAGACTGCATTTTTTATTCAATCTTGACCTAACTTGCACAGTTTGTGTAAGACCATAAAATCTCGGATGGTATTGTTATTGGGTCAGATCACACCAGTAACACCAGAGTTATTGCCCCTTTTTCATGCGAAAAAGTAAGTACAAAAGTGCCCTTTTCCAACTTATATACTTTATTTTCCATCCAATCTAAACCAAACTTTCACAGTTTGTGTATGACCATCAGTTCTCAGCAGACATCAAAAACAGGCCAGATCGTGTTTCAAACACCAGAGTTATTGCCCTTTATTTATTAACAAAATATACAAAAATGGACATTATTCAGGATAGAGAGAGACATTTTTCATCCAATCTTCACCAATCTTGCACAGTTTGTCTATTGAGATTATAGTTGAAGGCGAATATAAGCAAGATCGGACCATAAACACCAGAGTTATTGCCCTTTGTTTGTGAAAAAAAAAAATGCAAAAATGGACATTATACCGGATAGAGAATTTTTTTTTCATCCAATCTTGCATAGTTTGTCTATGACCATAAGATTAAAGGTGAAGTCGAATATAAGCAAGATTGGACCAGAAACACCAGAGTTATTGCCCTTTGTGAAAAAAATATGCAACAATGGACATTATTCAGGATAGAGACTTCATTTTTCATCCAATTTTCACCAATCGTGTACAGTTTGTCTATGAACATAAGACTACAGGTGAAGTAGAATAAAAGCATGATCAGGCCAGAAACCCCAGAGTTATTGTCCCTTGTGTTTGGAAAAAAACATCAACAAGTAATATTAGTTATCAATGAAAGGCTTGCACACACGATTTTTGATTCAATGTTGACCAAACTTACACAGTTTGCGCATGACCATAAAAATTGATTGATACAATTTGATTTCCAACAGTTGCAAGACTTGCATGCAGTTATTTGTACATGCAACTTTGATGTCTTCAGAGCCTGCATTAACATCATTGATCATCATTGGAAAGAAAATTATTAAAGAAAAAGCAAAACTTTACCTTATAGCACAGCCATTGCAATTATCGCATTGCAACTAGTTTTCCAAAACTGTTTGCGAAAAAGACATCAAAATCTACTGTTTGTGCATTTTCCAGAATTGTCAATGACTTAATGAAAAAGGGTCAGGTAAGAATATCGAGAAAAATGATTTGAGAACCATTAGCAAAAAAACGCACATCCACAACCCAACTCATACTTTAGTTAGCACATTGCACTTACGAATGTTTTAAATCAAAATTGATCCTACCCCCACTGTGTATTGTTCAGATACCTTAATTTTCAAACCTGTCACAACAGTATGGTCTTCATCTGTACCAGTTCTCAGGTGAGCGCTTTGGGTCATCATGGCCCTCTTGTTGATATTTTGCATAGTATTTTGTTTAAGTTTACAGTAACATGTAATATAACAAAAAAAACACTACAAGAAATCAAGTGCACAATTTGGCAAAAACAATGTTTAGAACATGTCTTTGAATTGATGAAACTACTGAAATTTAAATCAACCAAATGTATATTAATATTCCATCGATTATTTTAAGTCTATACAGATCTTACTAGTTTGCTGTAAGCCCTATACTTTGCAGGTTGTTTTGTAAAAGCAAATGCGAACAAAAAGAGTCTTACTTATTTGTTTGTAATTATTTCCATTAATGACATAACACGATTCTTACTTATTGTGCTAAAAGTTTAGTTAGAACATTGCAGACTGTTTTGCAATAAAACAATATGTGACCGATTAAAGCCAAAACTAATTATCTCACGTTTACTTACATGAGCACGTATTTGGTTTTGCTTTTAAGCGTCAAATACTGCGCGTTTCAGGTTGCTACTGAAGAGGCATTTCCTGGCCTGGCGTCAACTTCCCGAGGAGATCATTAGAGAGAAGGAACGGGAGAGGAGACGCGAAGAGTTGAGGCAGAAAGTGGCTGCGCTGTTGCCAGACTTTGAACCAAACATTTCTGTTAGCGAGAGTGTTGACATTAGCTAGTGTTCATCTGACTTTAGTGTTAATTATTGTTAGCGAGAGTGTTGAGATTAGCTAGTGTTCATCTGACTTTAGTGTTAATTATTGTGCTTGTATTTAAATTATGATATTGTTATTTATTATTAATATTTTGTAGTACTTTAAATGTTAGATAATATGGTTATTAAAATTGTAAATGAATATTGTGTTTAATCTCCTTATCATTTGTGACGTTTCACATTAAAAAAAAGTGATTCTGATGTTACTCAATTCAAATATATGTAACATTCAAATGCAATTTCATCCGCATCCATTCAGGTTGAAACTTGGCCAGAATATATTTTCAAATTTATTGAACATTGGCACTGAAAATGCGAGTTAGGACCGTCTGCAAATCAACACCTTACCAACTTATTTTCCCTTTTCAGAAAAAGACAAATTTTGTTACCTGCATTTGAGCCAAACGATTGTATATAAATTTTATATGGTTGTATGATCTTACTATATATGGTATTTTTTTTACAAATATCTGAATTATTGTTTTAGCTCATGATTAAATTTTAGCTCGATTATTTGAAGAATAAGTAAGCTTTCCTACTACACCCGGCGTCGGCGTCTGAATTTGCTTTAAGTTTTTATTAAAAAATATTGTAACTTGAAAACTACACAAGTTATTCACTTGAAACTTGGAATATACCTTTGTCATCAACTCTAGTAACATTCCCCATAACTCTGTTTTGTATTGTGACAGAGTAATGCCCCTTTTTCACATAGATTTTCTGGTATAAAGTTTATATTCAAAAGTTTTGTAACTTCAAAACTACAGAAGTTAAATTGAACCTTGGAATATACCTTTGTCATCAACTCCAGTGTCAGGGGCAAAATTGCCTATAACTATGTTTTGTATTTTGAGTTATGCCCCTTTTTCACATAGATTTTCTGGTTAAAGTTTATATTCAAAAGTTTTGTCACTTCAAAACTACACAAGTTATTCACTTGAAACTTGGAATATACCGTTGTCATCAACTCCATTGTCAGGGGCAACATTCCCTTTAAATCTGTTTTGTATTTTGACAGAGTTATGCCCCTTTTTACATAGATTTTCTGGTTAATGTTTATATTCAACAAATGTATGCCCCATCCACTTTCCAAAATATGTACCAACTGGAATACTTCGAATATTCGAGCGCACTGTCCTTGGACAGTTCTTGTGATGGAGCAAATATATAAAGTAAATATGTCACCATATTGTAATAAACAACACAAAATTGCTTTACATGGACATACAAAAGTTATAACGCACCAAATGGAAATTGTTGTATTTTCTTTATTTAAAAGAATGTCAGCTTTAAATGTCATTCATGAATATTTGAGTTATACATGCATGTTTTCATATCAAAATATTTGAAAAATATGTGAAACAAAAATCCGTGTTCACCATGGCGCAGCTGGATACGTAGTTGAAAAGATACAGCACTTTTTAGTCCGTGCTGCGTTATAACGTTTGTCTAGTGTAGGTATGTCCTTGTGAAGTTAACAGTGTTTATTGTGTAAGCACATAGCAATGATCAAACAGTGCGCGGTTTGCTACATGTACCGACCGTGTGTGCTATGCAAGAGCATTTGAGAATTATATACCATTTAATAAACGTTTCCAGACAAAACACGAATATCGGTGAAACTGCTGGAAGCTCCTCGATAGTGCGCTTTGTCAGTTGATGGAAATAAAGTGAGAACAGCAGAGCTATTGTTAAAAACTAACAACTACTAGAACGGCAAGAACAAATCCGTTGTCAAAACTCAATGTAATCATTGGCCATACCAACATTCCCATGATGCAAATGTTAAAAGAAAAAAAAACAAAGGCACTTGAATTTAAGAAAATCACGGACTAGCAACATCTTTGCAATACAGTTCATTCACCCCAGTATTTAAGCTTCTAGACAATTATAATTTAATTCCTCACAGCAGATCCAGAGAAATACCTGCGGTTCATTCAACTCTTTTGGAATATGAGCAAAGCAGCGACTATTGTACTCTATTTTTGTAAGCAAAGACCAATAATTATGTCAACAAATCGGATTGGAATGGCATAACAATATGCTCAAATTTCTTGGTAGTACTGGTTCACAAAAATGTTGAATTGAATTATAGTTTTTGATTCCTGAGAAATTGCGTATGAAAAGTTTATAAACGAAGGACCATAAATCAGTGACAATCGCCCTGGCATTGTGCGCATATGATCGTGGTAGTGTTGGTGCAATTTCATTAAACCTGAGGCATTATTTCCTGAGAACAATAGCGCGGCCACGAAAATATCCAATTTTGTTGTAATCAAAGGGCGATTTAACTCTGTGAAAAGTAAACAGACTGGATCCACCTGACGGTATGAGCATGTCTTCATCTGTACTTGTTTTCTGTGCAGAAAGTTGAAATCGAACCTTGTTGAAAAGGACAAGTTGTAACACCTTCCGTTCAATAAAACACAATTTCATACGACCGGATGTGTTGTAAACCATTCACAGGCGCTAATGAAACATGGCATCGCTGATGAATCAATATTTTCATTATGTCATTTCATACAACAATCTCGATCAAACGGTTGTATTGGCTTGTAGAAGAAACATACTTATTAGTCCCCTACCGGTGAACTATAGGTTTGCGCGTGTCCTTCCATCCGTCCTTCCTTCCATCCGTCAGTCCCGCTTAGTGTCTGCTCTATAAGTCTGTCATTTCTGGATGGATTTTGAAAAATTACTTAGTGGAAATGTTCACAATCATGAGACGATGTGTCGCGCGCAAGATCCAGATCTGTACCTCCAAGGTCAAGGTCACACTTAGAGGTCAAAGGTAATAATGGGGTCTGTTTTTCGTGTCCGCTCTATAATTCTGTTATTTCTGGATGTATTTTGAAATTGCTAGGCAGAATCGTTCACGATCATGAGACGATGTGTCGCGCGCAAGATCCATGTCTGTACCCCCAAGGTCAAGGTCACATTTAGAGGTCAAAGGTAAAAAATTGGTTTTTTTTTTTCGTGTACGCTCTATAACTCTTTAATTTATGAATAGATTTTGAAATTTATTGGCAGAATTGTGTATTATTTATTCCTTAATTTTGTTCATAGATCTATATACAATAAATATGGAACTGTGTGTTTCATTCTGTATGTTTTTCTGTGAATAAGCCACCGTTAGGGGATTGCTGTCACATCCTGTGACAAATACTTAGTTCTTCTGCTGTAGTGCTTTCAGTGTTGAACGGCCATTCTCATTGGAAGTACGGGGACCAACGTCTTAAAGTATGTATGATTTTTAATATCAATTATATCTGGCGTGACGAAAGTGGTTCAATATTAAACTTGAAAAAATATATATAAAAAACATGCAAATAACGAAGGATACATTAAAATGTCGATTAAATAAACAAACATGTTTGTCCACTTTTGCTTCGTGTACTAGTGATGTGTAACCTACAACAACCCTCGAATAAGCGAATAAACACATCTTGGAGTAAATATATATAATCGGGATAAATGTGTGATGATGCTGGCTGAATTGATTATGAATACTTTGATATATGGACCTAGTTTACAAATTGCATATAATTTGTACATATTTACTACTGTATTCCAATTTTAACTAGAAATCGTGTTTTAAATGTTGGACCCATCTACCGTGCCTATGTTCTGGTATGCCTATGTTCTGGTAATAAACAGGATCTAAGCTAATCCGCAGACGAAGAGTTGGTGTTTGAACAATATTTTTTGTTTCCAGCTTCTGTCAATATTTAATATAACTGCGTTTCGATTTTTAATAATTGCTCTGAAAGTTTGAACAATCCGAGTACCATTTAAACAAATGATCGATATAACCGCCACAGAGTTTTAACATAGAATACGGCGCAATTCACTAGCAGTAGTATGGATTAAGATTTTAGAACGGATATAATATTTTATTATACGATTTTCTATGAATTGTTATTATTATTATTATTGTGATTACTATTCTTTTTCTTCTTCTTATTATTATTATTATAATAATAATAATAATTATTATTATTATTATTATTAGTAGTAGTAGTAGTAGAATAATAATAATAATTATTATTATTATTATCAGTAGTAGTAGTAGTCGTAGTAGTAGTAGTAGTAGTAGTTTTATTATTATTATAATTATTATTATTATTATTATTGTGATTATTATTATAAATAGTAGTAGTAGTAGTAGTAGTAGTTGTAGTTGTAGTAGTAGTAGTAAGTAGTAGTAGTAGTAGCAGTAGTAGTAGTATATAGTAGTAGTAATGATAGTTGTAGTAGTATAGTAGTAGCAGTAATAGTAGTAGTAGCAGTAGTAGTAGTAGCAGCAGTAGCAGCAGCAGTAGTAGTAGTAGTTGTTGTTGTAGTTGTAGTAGTAGAAGTAGTATTAGTAGTAGTAGTAGTTGTAGTAGTAGTAGTAGCAGCAGTGGTAGTATTAGTAGTAGTAGTAGTAGTAGTAGTAGTAGTAGTAGTAGTAGTAGTAGTAGTAGTAGTAGTAGCAGTGGTAGTAGTAGTAGCAGTAGTAGTAGTAGTAGTAGTAGTAGCAGCAGTGGTAGTAGTAGTAGCAGTGGTAGTAGTAGTAGTAGCAGTGGTAGTAGTAGTAGCAGTGGTAGTAGTAGTAGTAGTAATAATGAAAGCTGTAATAGAGTTGTAGTTGCAGTAGTAGTAGTAGTAGTAGTAATGATAGCTGTAATAGTGTAGTAGTTGCAGTAGTAGTAGTAGGAGCAGTAGTAGCAGAAGTGGTAATCATAGCTGTAATTGTGTAGTAGCAATAATAGTTGTACTAGTTGCAGTAGTAGTAGTAGTAGTAGTAGTAGTAGTAGTAGTAATGATAGTTGTAGTAGTAGTAGTAGCAATGATAGTTGTAGTAGTGTAGTATTTGCAGTAGTAGTAGTAGTAGTAGTAATGATAGCTGTAATAGTGTAGTAGTTGCAGTAGTAGTAGTAGTAGTAGTAGTAATGATAACTGTAATAGTGTAGTAGTTGCAGTAGTAGTAGTAGTAATGATAGCTGTAATAGTGTAGTAGTTGTAGTAGTAGTAGTAGTAGTAGTAGTAGTAGTAGTAATGATAGCTGTAATAGTGTAGTAGTTGCAGTAGTAGTAGTAGTAATGATAGCTGTAATAGTGTAGTAGTTGCAGTAGTAGTAGTAGTAGTAGTAGTAATGATAGCTGTAATAGTGTAGTAGTTGTAGTAGTAGTAATGATAGTTGTAGTAGTGTAGTAGTTGCCGTAGTAGTAATGATGGCTGTAATAGTGCAGTAGTTGCAATAGTAGTAGTAGTAGCAGTAGTAGCAATGATAGTTGTAGTAGTGTAGTAGTAGCAGTTGTAGTAGTAGTAGCAGTGGTAGTAGCAATGATAGTTGAAGTAGTGAAGTAGTTGCAGTAGTAGTAGCAATGATAGTTGTAATAGTGTAGTAGTAGCAGTAGTAGTAGCAATGATAGTTGTAATAGTGTAGTAGTAGTAGTAGTAGTAGCAGCAGTAGCAATGATAGTTGTAATTGTGTAGTAGTAGTAGTAGTAGTAGCAACAGTAGCAATGATAGTTGTAATAGTGTAGTAGTAGTAGTAGTAGTAGCAGCAGTAGCAATGATAGTTGTAATAGTGTAGTAGTAGCAGCAGTAGCAATGATAGCTGTAATAGTGTAGTAGTTGCAGTAGTAGTAGCAGTAGCAATGATAGCTGTAATAGTGTAGTAGTTGCAGTAGTAGTAGCAGTAGCAATGATAGCTGTAATAGTGTAGTAGTTGCAGTAGTAGTGGCAGCAGTAGTAATGATAGCTGTAATAATGTAGTAGTTGCAGTAGTAGTTGCAGTAGTAGAATCAGTAGGAATGATAGCTGTAATAGTGTAGTAGTTGCAGTAGTAGTAGCAGCAGTAGTAATGATAGCTGTAATAGTGTAGTAGTTGCAGTAGTATTAGCAGCAGTAGCAATAATAGCTGTAATAGTGTAGTTGTTGCAGTAGTAGAAGCAGCAGTAGCAATGATAGCTGTAATAGTGTAGTAGGTGCAGTAGTTGCAGCAGTAGCAATGATAGCTGTAATAGTGTAGTAGTTGCAGTAGTAGTAGCAGCAGTAGTAATATAGCTGTAATAGTGTATTAGTTGCAGTATTTGCAGCAGTAGCAATAATAGCTGTAATAGTGTAGTAGTTGCAGTAGTAGTAGCAGCAGTAGTAATATAGCTGTAATAGTGTAGTAGTTGCAGTAGTAGTATCAGCAGTAGCAATGATAGCTGTAATAGTGTAGTAGTTGCAGCAGTAGTAATGATAGCTGTAATAGTGTAGTAGTTGCAGTAGTAGTAATGATAGCTGTAATAGTGTAGTAGTTGCAGTAGTAGTAATGATAGCTGTAATAGTGTAGTAGTTGCAGCAGTAGTAATGATAGCTGTAATAGTGTAGTAGTTGCAGCAGTAGTAATGATAGCTGTAATAGTGTAGTAGTTGCAGTAGTAGTTGCAGCAGTAGTGATGATAGCTGTAATAGTGTAGTAGTTGCAGTAGTAGTAGCAGCAGTAGCAATGATAGCTGTAATAGTGTAGTAGTTGCAGCAGTAGTAATGATAGCTGTAATAGTGTAGTAGTTGCAGTAGTAGTTGCAGTAGTAGTAATGATAGCTGTAAACGTGTAGTAGTTGCAGCAGTAGTAATGATAGCTGTAATAGTGTAGTAGTTGCAGTAGTAGTAGCAGTAGCAATGATAGCTGTAATAGTGTAGTAGTAGCAGCAATAGCAATGATAGCTGTAATAGTGTAGTAGTAGCAGTAGCAATGATAGCTGTAATAGTGTAGTAGTTGCAGTAGTAGTAGCAGTAGCAATGATAGTTGTAATAGTGTAGTAGTAGCAGCAGTAGCAATGATAGCTGTAATAGTGTAGTAGTTGCAGTAGTAGTAATGATAGCTGTAATAGTGTAGTAGTTGCAGCAGTAGTAATGATAGCTGTTATAGTGTAGTAGTTGCAGTAGTAGTAATGATAGCTGTAATAGTGTAGTAGTTGCAGTAGTAGTAATGATAGCTGTAATAGTGTAGTAGTTGCAGTAGTAGTAGCAGTAGCAATGATAGTTGTAATAGTGTAGTAGTAGCAGCAGTAGCAATGATAGCTGTAATAGTGTAGTAGTAGCAGTAGTAGTAGCAGTAGCAATGATAGCTGTAATAGTGTAGTAGTAGCAGTAGTAGTTGCAGTAGTAGTAATGATAGCTGTAATAGTGTAGTAGTAGCAGTAGTAGTAGCAGTAGTAGTAATGATAGCTGTAATAGTGTAGTAGTAGCAGTAGTAGTAATGATAGCTGTAATAGTGTAGTAGTAGCAGTAGTAGTTGCAGTAGTAGTAATGATAGCTGTAATAGTGTAGTAGTAGCAGTAGTAGTTGCAGTAGTAGTAATGATAGCTGTAATAGTGTAGTAGTAGCAGTAGTAGTAATGATAGCTGTAATAGTGTAGTAGTAGCAGTAGTAGTAGCAGTAGCAATGATAGCTGTAATAGTGTAGTAGTAGCAGTAGTAGTTGCAGTAGTAGTAATGATAGCTGTAATAGTGTAGTAGTAGCAGCAGTAGTAATGATAGCTGTAATAGTGTAGTAGTAGCAGCAGTAGTAATGATAGCTGTAATAGTGTAGTAGTTGCAGTAGTAGTAGCACTAGCAATGATAGCTGTAATAGTGTAGTAGTAGCAGCAACAGCAATGATAGCTGTAATAGTGTAGTAGTAGCAGTAGCAATGATAGCTGTAATAGTGTAGTAGTTGCAGTAGTAGTAGCAGTAGCAATGATAGTTGTAATAGTGTAGTAGTAGCAGCAATAGCAATGATAGCTGTAATAGTGTAGTAGTTGCAGTAGTAGTAATGATAGCTGTAATAGTGTAGTAGTTGCAGCAGTAGTAATGATAGCTGTAATAGTGTAGTAGTTGCAGTAGTAGTAATGATAGCTGTAATAGTGTAGTAGTTGCAGTAGTAGTAATGATAGCTGTAATAGTGTAGTAGTTGCAGTAGTAGTAGCAGTAGCAATGATAGTTGTAATAGTGTAGTAGTAGCAGCAGTAGCAATGATAGCTGTAATAGTGTAGTAGTTGCAGTAGTAGTAGTGATAGCTGTAATAGTGTAGTAGTTGCAGCAGTAGTAATGATAGCTGTAATAGTGTAGTAGTTGCAGTAGTAGTAATGATAGCTGTAATAGTGTAGTAGTTGCAGTAGTAGTAATGATAGCTGTAATAGTGTAGTAGTTGCAGCAGTAGTAATGATAGCTGTAATACTGTAGTAGTTGCAGCAGTAGTAATGATAGCTGTAATAGTGTAGTAGTTGCAGTAGTAGTTGCAGCAGTAGTGATGATAGCTGTAATAGTGTAGTAGTTGCAGTAGTAGTAGCAGCAGTAGCAATGATAGCTGTAATAGTGTAGTAGTTGCAGTAGTAGTAATGATAGCTGTAATAGTGTAGTAGTTGCAGCAGTAGTAATGATAGCTGTAATAGTGTAGTAGTTGCAGTAGTAGTAGCAGTAGCAATGATAGTTGTAATAGTGTAGTAGTAGCAGCAGTAGCAATGATAGCTGTAATAGTGTAGTAGTTGCAGTAGTAGTAATGATAGCTGTAATAGTGTAGTAGTTGCAGCAGTTGTAATGATAGCTGTAATAGTGTAGTAGTTGCAGTAGTAGTAATGATGGCTGTAATAGTGTAGTAGTTGCAGTAGTAGTAATGATAGCTGTAATAGTGTAGTAGTTGCAGTAGTAGTAATGATAGCTGTAATAGTGTAGTAGTTGCAGCAGTAGTAATGATAGCTGTAATAGTGTAGTAGTTGCAGCAGTAGTAATGATAGCTGTAATAGTGTAGTAGTTGCAGTAGTAGTTGCAGCAGTAGTGATGATAGCTGTAATAGTGTAGTAGTTGCAGCAGTAGTGATGATAGCTGTAATAGTGTAGTAGTTGCAGTAGTAGTGATGATAGCTGTAATAGTGTAGTAGTTGCAGCAGTAGTGATGATAGCTGTAATAGTGTAGTAGTTGCAGCAGTAGTGATGATAGCTGTAATAGTGTAGTAGTTGCAGTAGTAGTGATGATAGCTGTAATAGTGTAGTAGTTGCAGCAGTAGTGATGATAGCTGTAATAGTGTAGTAGTTGCAGCAGTAGTGATGATAGCTGTAATAGTGTAGTAGTTGCAGTAGTAGTTGCAGTAGTAGTGATGATAGCTGTAATAGTGTAGTAGTTGCAGCAGTAGTGACGATAGCTGTAATAGTGTAGTAGTTGCAGTAGTAGTTGCAGCAGTAGTGATGATAGCTGTAATAGTGTAGTAGTTGCAGTAGTAGTAATGATAGCTGTAATAGTGTAGTAGTTGCAGCAGTAGTAATGATAGCTGTAATAGTGTAGTAGTTGCAGTAGTAGTTGCAGCAGTAGTGATGATAGCTGTAATAGTGTAGTAGTTGCAGCAGTAGTAATTATAGCTGTAATAGTGTAGTAGTTGCAGTAGTAGTTGCAGCAGTAGTAATGATAGCTGTAATAGTGTAGTAGTTGCAGTAGTAGAATGATAGCTGTAATAGTGTAGTAGTTGCAGCAGTAGTAATGATAGCTGTAATAGTGTAGTAGTTGCAGTAGTAGTAGCAGCAGTAGCAATGATAGCTGTAATAGTGTAGTAGTTGCAGTAGTAGCAGCAGTAGCAATGATAGTTGTAATAGTGTAGTAGTTGCAGTAGTAGTAGCAGCAGTAGTAATGATATCTTTAATAGTGTAGTAGTTGCAGTAGTAGTAGCAGCAGTAGCAATGATAGTTGTAATAGTGTAGTAGTTGCAGTAGTAGTAGCAGCAGTAGCAATGATAGTTGTAATAGTGTAGTAGTTGCAGTAGTAATAGCAGCAGTAGCAATGATAGTTGTAGTAGTGTAGTAGTAGCAGTGTTAACAGTAGGGGGAGGAGGTGGAATCTTTTTGTTGTTGATATTATCGCTGATGTTATTATATAAGTAGTGGTTGTAGTAGTTGTTGTTTTTCCAGTGAACCAACTTAAGATATACTGCATGAAATAGGAGCAGATTTTCATCAAAGTGATTTATTTCTAAGGCCAAGGGACATCGCTACAAACGCGGAAGAATTTCAGGATGACTCCTACGATTAGATTCTGCATGGTGGTAGTCTGCTGCCTGATATTCGTACGTACTTTTAGTGATGTGTTCCTGCTGGCTAATATGATGCTGATGATGATATTTTAATAATGATGATTGTGATAATGATCATTTTGATGGAAATGCTGTCGCTTCTGCTTACGATGAGTAATGGATAAATGATGGAATTGGTGGGGTGATGACAATGATTAAAACGATGAGTGGGATAATGATGATGATGATGTTGTGGTGGTTATTATGATGGTTGTAATGATAATGATATGATATGAAAATGACGTTGATACTGATGGTGATGGTGACTATGATGGTGATAATTATGATGATGATCATAATGATGTTGTTGTTGATGATGATGTTGATGATTATGCTGCAGTTGGTGATTTTGATGCTATCGGCAGTTTACCGGCGCGCTGTTGGCGGCTGTGGGCGGGGTCATACTCTTTCACACGGAAATGATGGACGGGTACCTGACGCCGCTCATAAAGCTGCTCCCGGCCGGAAGTGGTACCGGAAGTGACGTCTGGACCATCTACTACATGACGAGCGTATTATTTTTGTCAACGGGAATTATTGTCTCAATTGTTGGTAAGTACTATGAAACATTGAGATATACATAGAGGCTTATTTTGTCGACTCCTCTACCTCGATTAGTTTTATATGCTACTGTTAATTTTTAAATTATTAATGTTTAATTATAAGTGTTAATGGTGTTTTCAGGAATATGGGGTTGCCTCGTATCTTCGTGTCCGTCTAAGAACACCCTTATCGTTGTAAGTATCATTTATAACTACAGAGCACTGCTACTTAGTTTGGATTTACATATTTGCGGCGGATAAGTTACATATAAGAAGGGGTATCGCAGTTATCTACCTTCTTACTCGGAATTTTTACGGGCATCATATAGGATATAGCTACGGAATTCCGTTAGTGCCATCGCCTATGAATGTGTTGATTTAAAATGCGATACTCGATAATACGATGATGAAAACTCGAAATCATGATACTACGATGGTGATAACGCGAAAGTACGATGGTGATAACGCGATACTACCATTTGTTTTGATTGCATCCACTTCAAAACAATGTTTTATGATAATAGAGACATGTTTTAAATATTCATTCAGTTTAAGAATTTTCAAGTTGACATTTTACCAAAAAAAATAATTGTTCCTTACCTATCTACCCAATTTTTTTTGGGCATGTAACCTGAAACAAACATATTTTTTTTACGCCTAATGGGATAACTGCGAGAGGATTGTGAACTACAAAACCTGTAGCAGGGGCAATATCTGAGCCGAGTTCCGCATAAAGTGAGCTATTTGTGGAAATATGTAAGCCTTGTAAAATGTTACTGTCTCATTAAATTTGTCGCCACCTTCAAATCTGCATGTAATTATAATGTGTTATAACTTGAATATTTTCAGCACATGGTGGTGACGTCAGTTTTAGCGTTTATACACGTGACTACAGCGGGACTGATCATAACCATGAATGTGAGTGAATATTTAACACTATATTATAGCGTATGCCGTAATAACATTAAAAGGACCTGTTCACAGATTGGTAAATTGACCAATTTCAAATTTTTTGTCATAGATCCCATAAAGAAATTATACATTATATACAAACAAGCGAAATAATACTTATGACTCAGAAATATATTGGAAATATCGTTTCGTTTATGGATTATCATCAATCGAAATGGATACAATTATAAAGCGTTTGTAACGCTTTTCATCAGTACATTGGAAAACACGTGTATCACTGACATAACGTTAAAAATACACTTCCAAACGTGATTTCAGTCCGATTGGCCGAGTCGTTAGCGCTTCAGATTTTTTATTTCCGATGCTTTAATTTTGTAAGTTCAGACATGTAATCACATTTTTCAAAATACGAAAATTTGTGAACGAGGCCCTTAAGATGAACGATAATACCAGTAACAGCATTTTCAAATATTGTGTATGGCATATGCTCGCAGTATACTAGCAATTCATCTATAAATTAGCTCTGTCAGTTTTTGGTGTTTAATTTTTATTTTTTAATTTATTAGTGCCAGGTATGATACAATTATGAGACATGAGCTATAAGTACGGGTTTAAGGCACTTGTGGGCAAGATTATTACTTAACTGCAAATTAGCTACATTTATACAAAAAATAAAGAAAACGAAAACGTAAAGTGGATTGCGTAAATTATATGCCAGGTACATGTATAAGAAAAAGCAAGTCGTTCCAAAATTATGTTCCTGAAAAAGCCTTTTCTTTATAGTGATTGGGGAGCTCGCGACCGAGAACAACTATGTCAATTTTGCTAAATGTTTGTATGCCAAGAACACTGGAAACACTTGTTTCAGACATAACAATTCGCGGTGTCTGTTCAATGTCAATTTTTTTGGTGGTATGGGCGTTAAGTTCGGGGGTGGTTTAAATACTTGTGGGATATCAGTTACAACTTATTATACTTTAAAATGCGTATCTGAACTTGTCTGTACGCGCCCTGTTTGAGATTTAAGTGCAAAACGTATACATGACTTAAAGCGCACGCCAACGCTGGTTTTAGATCAAGACGGATTGCAAGGAAACCTTACGGTCCAACCTCGTGAACTACTACGAGGGGGCGAACTCGGACTCCGAGTATTCCCGAGCCTGGAATTATGCCTTTGTTCAGGTATGAATCCTGTCGTGTCGGAACTACCCGAGTATTACTGAATCACGAATTACGCCTTTCTAGTGGTATGTATCTTGTAATGTCGAAAACACCCGAGTATTCCCGAGCCACGAATTACGCCTTTCTAAAGGTATGTATCTTGTGTGTCGGGAATACCCGAGTATTCCCGAGGATGGCTTTAAGCCTTTTTAGACGGTAAGTATTCTGTAGTGTCGGAAATACCCGAGTATTCCTGAACCTGGAATTATGCCTTTGTAGAGGCATGATTCTTATAGTGTCGAAAATATGCGAGTGATTGTCGGAAACCGTGTATTGATAAACTTGGTTTTATGCATTTCTAGAATTTGTATGGTGTCGAAAATAACCGATTGATTATCCGTACGCATTCGTGATCGAAGCCTGAACATTCGTTTGAAGGCGCATTTCTTTAAATAGCGAATTATCTGCATCACATGTTAGTTAAACATATATGGAATGCATATGAGAGTCCGGGCTCCTCATTCGCAATATACCTTTATTCTGAGTATCGCAGTGAAAAGTGTCTCGTCTCGACTGTAGTCAGTATGCCCAAACACTGACGTGGAATGGGGACTCATAAAAATACAAATACAAACTGATATTTAGCAACCGTTAATTCATTTAATTGGCATCTCGAATGTAGAAATAGTCTGGCCGGTATTCAAAAAGCTCCTAAGGAAAATCTTAATTAAAGAAGTTCTAAATAAGTGAAAATATCAGATCAAATTTGAAATATGAAATCCACATATTTTTGTTTAGAAACGGTTTTAATATGGAATATCAAAGCAAAATCTACTAGTTCAAAACATTTTCATGTAAAAGACCTCAATACATGAAACATCTACATACATTTATGAATTATGAATAATAAAACATACTTTTTCCCTAAGGAGCTTTGTAAATATGGGCCATGGTGCGCACTGTATTGAACCGCGTGAACCATGCACAGTGTTGAAAATATACTTCCGGTTTCCCCGCAAGCTGAAGTGCTGCGCCGCTGAGTCGCCCGAGGACTTTCAGATTGCTGTCATCTGGGACCGACCTAGCCACGGGGAGAACCGGACGGCGCTCCTTCCGGTCACGTGCTGCAGAGAGTACCAGAATTACGGAACGCCGACGTCTGTTAACTGCTCCACGGAGCCTACGTCGGAGAATTCGAACGTTGACCAGGTAACGTAACGAAATTCGACTTTAAGACCTAACAACCAGCGGTATGATTGAAAAATACATTCTAACACGGAATGCAGCTAGTGTTCCATAGATAAAGAAGGAAATTAACTAGCGTTTGTTATTGCGGAAATAATAAACGGTTTGTCGTTCCGGTGCTTGTTATCAAACCACTCTGGCTATCGCCCTCGTGGTTTAATTCCTATGCATCGGAACTCCAAACCGTTGGTTATTACCACAATAACCAACGCATTCCCGCCAATTATTTAATAAATATACACACTGTTAGTATTTATGCGTTTCATTACAGTTCGTTATTAGCAACAGGAATCATTAAATTAAAATAGTATTTGTTTTGCTTGGTTAAAAAATACATTTTCTTTTTTAACCAAGCTAAACAAATACCATTTTGATCGATAAGCTATTTAAAGCTGAAGAAAAAGCTACATAAAATGGACGTTAATCAAACAAATATATCAAACAAACTTGCAATTTAAATAATTATCTCAAAAATATATTCTGTATTTATAATTGTTTCTGTTCAACTGCCTTCGAAGTTATATGTAATTTAAAAACATGCAATGCGTTTTGCTTTAAGCCGTGCTGGACCAAGATAGAAGAATATTTCTGGTATTACGGAATTCTCATGTGCGGCTGCGCAAGCGGAAGTATCGTCATTGAGGTAAAAAATCGTACTTCCGGTTTCTTATTCCAAAAGGGAATTAAGACTTTGTGTAAGTTTATAAGTTAAGTAATACACAGGTTTAATTTCATTTTCAGCTTTAAATTTGAAGCTTACAACTTTTGTAAAATCATGAGCCAACCGTCGTTGTACGTTGATTCCACACGAACCACAAAATATTAAACAAGTGTCTTTTGTACTAATTGATGTTTCAGTCGCTGAGTATTTGCGTGTTCATCTGGGCGTGTATTGAGATAACGAAAGATGAAAGGAGCAGGCGCAACCGGAAGCGGAAGTCGTCCATCTGCCCGGAACAGGACGGATTCTATCCGGGGAAATTCCCTATTTCTTAAACTTTGATAACGCGATGTTATGTTTGTTTTTTTAGTGATTTTATTTACTGTAGATTATAAAAATATGAGAATACATTGTTACTTAAGGCTATACAGCTTGTTTTGTAAGTAAAAAAATCTTGTTTTTGTAGAATTGTGTGATGGAATTTCAAAACTACACAAATATTAAGGCACATATGTAATGAAGGCACAATATGATTTCGCTGTTCCACTCAAAACATTGTATTGAGTGTGATGTGTTGCGAATGCTTTTTTTAAACTGGATTTGCAAGATTTTGTGTTTACTGTTCGGTTTATCAGGTAATGTGTACTTTGCATAGAAGGTGTATGTCGTTTTTCCACTACATCACTTTTATTCATGCATGGTCTCTTTACACTGCTGAAATCGTATATTTGTTCTGCAACATATACAACAATTGCACATTTAGAGGGGATGATGTCGGAAGCGACGAAAGTCCCCCGTAAAATGTGTCTAAGATTCGATTTTTTAAACATCACAATAGGATTACTTAGACAGTATCTTTAATCGAAGGATGATATTTGCCAGATGTCTAGCCTAGTACATGCCTTCACTTCAAAAAGCCAAAAGAGAAATATCTCACAAATAATGTTTCATCGTTGTGCAAAATATATAATTAAATTCGTATTGGTTGGTAAGCACTCTACCTCCTACATGTAACTCCCTCTAACGCGCCTGTCATAGGCCGAATTAGAGGGGACAGAAAGGTGAGAAGAATAGGTGAGCTTTCCTACTGGCTCTGGCGTCTGATCTATGTTAACGTTTATATGTAAAAGCCCTGTAACTTACAAAATACATGAGGTATTCACTTGAAACTTGAAATATACCTTTATCATTAACTCCGGCACAAGGTGCAACATATATCTGTTTTGTATTTTTACAGAGTTATGCCCCTTTTTCACATAGATTTTCTGGTTAATGTTTATATTCAAAAGTTTTATCACTTCAAAACTACACAAGGTATTATCTTAAAACTTGGAATGTACCTTTGTCATAAACTCCAGCATCAAGGTTAGCATTTCTAATAACTCAGTTTTGTATTTTGAAAAAGTTAGGCCCCTTTTTACATAGATTTTCGTTTTGAAATTTTTATTCAAATGTTTTGTAACTTCAAAACTGCATAGGTTATTTGCTTGAAACTTGGAATACACATTTACATCAACTCCAGCGTCAGGTGCAATATTTTCCATAACTCTGTTTTGTATTTGGGCGTAGTTATGTCCCTTTTCACATAGATTTTCAGATTTAAGTTTTTATTCAAAACTCATAACTTGATAGGTTATTTACTTGAAGCTTGGATTATTACTTTGGCACAAACTACAGCATCATATACCACAATACACTTAACACTGTTTTGATTTTTTACATAGTTATGCCCCCTTTTTACATAGATATTTACTGTAAAGTATTTATTCGAAAGTAGAATATTTTCTAAACTACATAAGGTATTGACTTGAAACTTGGAATATATCTTTGTAATCACCTCAAGCATCAGGTGCAACAAGCCCCATAACTCTGTTTTGTATATTGACAGAAAAATGCCCTATTTTCAGATAGATTTTGGGGTCAAAATATTGTGTTCCAAAGTCTAAACATGTCTAAATTATATACGATATTCACTTGAAACTTGGAATAAATTCATGAAATAGTTGCCATAACTCATCTTTGTATTTCAACAAAGTTATGCCCCTTCCACTTTCCAAAATATGTACCAACTGAAATACTTCGAATAGTCAAGAGCGCTGTCCTCTGACAGCTCTCGTAATGTATATAATACCCATTGTTATATTATTTCATCAACTTACTGTAAGTTATCACACTTGTATTGATTAAATTTTGCTAAACTATTTTTTTAATGTCGGTTATTCTGATAAAAAACAAAACAAAGGAAACATATCGTTCGTCTGAGAGCCCCACCAAACCGTATAATAATGTTATTATTTTGTTTATATCATAAATATTTAGTACCGAATATTGAAAGCGAGTATCGCTTTTGAAACAATTGCTTCCCGTCCTTCAGCATTTATTCAAGAAGCAGGGGAGATCTCTAATCACGCTGCTAATCTATGGAAGGGTTTATCCGCCAGTACATTCATGATTCTAAATGACAATTACATGTTGCTAAATTACAATTGCATGCTGCTAACTTACAATTGCATGTTCCTAATGACAATTACATCTTGATAAATGAAAAATGCTTATTGCACTTGTGTTATTCGTTACTAACTAACTGCAACTCCCATGCGTCCTAGTGCTTCTTTCTATCGGTTAATTAAATTAAATCACATATTCTGGCGTGAAAATGACAAATGCATCCTCTCTGTGTTAAGTGTTTTTGCGAACAAGTTCATATTGCTTTGTTCATATTACTATGTGAATTTGATTAAACCTAGTAATGATAGTTAAGGCATTAAACGATTAAAAGTTTAGCAAGGCGAAAGTAGCAAGCACTTGGCAACAAGAAGATACTCAAATGCGACTTGACAATTTGTAATATGTCATTTATATGTAACCGGGAACCAGAAATTCCAGCAGTGTCCGTAAAATCGCTGGGAGATATCCAACTCCAAGCTACTTTTGACTAGTTACGCTCCTGGCTATTTTGGTCGAAAGAAGGTCCCGTTGTTCGTCCCGCCTCTGCGAATCAGTTAACGGCCGAGAAAATCTAGTCTTAGTGAGCACAAGCGTGGCGATGTTAATACCTTTGTCTGTCAGTACTTTCGTCCGTACGTCCGGGTGCCTGTCGGTCACAAAGCATGTCGTATCTATTTCCTTTAACCGTTTCTAAGGAATTAATTGAAAAAAAGAAAGTTTTGTGTTCAGTGTATCAGTTCTGACGGTTTGCGCATTAACTGTTTGCCCGACCGTCTGTCCGTACGGATGACATTTAGACATACAAAGTATCCATCCTACAACTTCTGAATAGCTTGAAGCACTGTCCGGCTAGCTCAGTGGTTGGTAGACTCGCTTTTCATTTAGGCGGCCTGGGTTCATTCCCTACTCGGCGCATGTGAGTATCGTTGGTGGTCAACATACCGGATATCTGGAGTTTCCTTTTGCACTGTGTACTGAGCGCCCCCTCCCCCGAACAGCACAACACCACAATAGAATTAAAAAAAAAAACAATATAAAAAGTTATTATTCAAAATTCGTCCCAACTTGTGATGAGTTTAAAAGTAAATTAGGCAGGGGTGCTGGTACACACACCGGGTCCCCACGAAATGCAGTGGCGCGGAGGGACCTCATAAACTACGAAATACGTACATTCAACACACACACGCTCGTAACACACATTCACATCAACACACATGCACGTACGAACACACATACACACGTCCGCCCGAGTGTCCGTCCGCCCGTCTGTCAATGCATGTGTATACATATATATGCATATCTACTGCTTGGGTTACTCATGAATATTTTATGATTTTGATAATAGAAATCCACAACAACATTAAATCGCTTTTGTTCGTTTCTATGTCGTATTTTGTTAATTATTTCATGTTTGTTCTGTAATTAAAATTCTTTGTTGAAACAAATATTTTTAACGATTACATGTTACGTTCAACAGAAGTAGCTTGTAAGGTGGCATAGATGTGACATGTGCATGTTTTTATTTATGTCGTTCCCGCGACATATGAAGTCGTGGTAACGAGATCTTATCTCGTGGGAACGAGATAATTAACTCGTGGTAACGACATATTAAGTCGTGGGAACGACATAAATAACTCGTGAGAAAGACATATTAAGTCTTGGGAACGAGATAATTAAATCGTGGTAACGACATAATTAACCAATCAGAATTCCACGACTTAATATGTCGTGGGAACGACATAAATAAAAACATGCACATGTCACATCTATGCCACCGTAAGCTTGGACTCCAAAATTGTTATTATGGCAAAAGCAGTGTACAATATCATCTCCGGAAACTATCGAACATCTGAATTTGCTGCCGAGAGTTGTCTCCCGTATACAGTAATGTCGCTAGAAAGT
This sequence comes from Congeria kusceri, assembly GCA_027627225.1. NCBI lineage: Eukaryota > Metazoa > Mollusca > Bivalvia > Myida > Dreissenidae > Congeria > Congeria kusceri. The sequence continues at coordinate 10,202,235 of CM051030.1, read as the reverse complement.
CAAATTTTTATTGGTTCCCCGTAATGTTATAATGCATTTACATGCTTAGCAAAATCCACTAGTTAGTTAATCGCTTGTGACAATCAGCAACAACAAAGTAAATGAGCATAGGAATGCAGAAAGGAATAGTATGAATAAACATTTCAATATTGCAGTAGGCAAACAAAAAGGCTGAAAGCACTTGTCAATTACATGCCAGAAGCAAGAACTTGGCATTAAGAAGCATGCAGTTACCACATAGCAGAACGCATATGCGTGTAAATAACATAACAATGTCATTAAATGGCGGATATGTATGTCGTTCCATTACAAATATCATAATGCAATAGGCAATTATCATTTAGGAACGTACTATTGTCATTAGCCACACGCAATTGTCATTTAGTAACATGCATATAGTGGCAGATATACCCTTCCATACTAATCAGAAATGCCTTCTGTAGATTGATCCGCTTCGTTAAGTTTCTGTTGTGTGTTGTTTATTGGTTAATTGCGAAATAATGTTACATTTCGTAAGTGCAAATATCTATCATAATATATTAATAAACATTCATAAGGCTTTGATAAGTGCAAAGATTGTGTATTGGCTTTTTACGCGACTCGAAGGTCGTGCGCATGCGTTATGTACATTAAACGCATTTGCCTCGGGGAGGCTTTTGTAGCGGACACCATTATATTCATGTTGGCAGGAAAATAATGATGGCGGCTATTTTGCATAGAAAGTGTGGAAATTCAAATTCCATATTTCAGTACAGCTATTTACGAATTTAACTCTGGCAGTTAAGCACTACATTTGAAAATAATCATAAACACGCTGTTTTATGTCAACTCTTTGTTTCAACGTTTATAATGACCTCGATAGTTTTTTTTTTACTTAAACTGTGTAAATAATATATATGTATAATTATTAACTTTTCGCGGCCTTTATCAGACAAGTCGCAGTCTTTAAGCGTTCAGCGCTTTTATTTATTTCCGCCCCTGTTATCCAAGATCACGTGACTGCGCCTGATTGTCAGAGGGGCCTACACAATCCATCATCATTCAGTACATGTACATGCTAAATAAACGGGTCATGAATCTTGCAAGTCTCATCATTTAAGTTAATTCAAAAATAGACATGTAAGAAGAGATATCCGCGAATTTATGAAACAACCCTCGTATGTATGTTATTCATCAAAGGGCTTGTAATCACCAAACATATTTCGAAAATACTTGCCATTATATTAAGCATATTCTACATATGGTATATGTGTAAAGCTATCGTATTTATATGGTATATGTGTAAAGCTATCGTATTTATATAGTATATGTGTAAAGCTATCGTATTTATATGGTATATGTGTAAAGCTATCGTATTTATATGGTATATGTGTAAAGCTATCGTATTTATATGGTATATGTGTAAAGCTTTCGTATTTATATGGTATATGTGTAAAGCTTTCGTATTTATATGGTATATGTGTAAAGCTATCGTATTTATATGGTATATGTGTAAAGCTATCGTATTTATATGGTATATGTGTAAAGCTATCGTATTTATTTGACACTGCATTATCTGTTTTTTTATTTTGCTTATGAACATTGATTTTGTGCATTGAACAATAATACTCGACACATGGGAGTGATGTATGTCAGTAGTGACTGAGTGAAAATGATTTGTATTTACCACATTGACTTTATGTGGACAGCATGTGATACATCATATTTTGTGCGAAACTTTATTTTTGTGAGACTCAATAGTTCGTAATGACTTAAACTAGATTCAAAAATTCGGTATGCGCATGCTTGGATATAATGGTGCTTATTGTATTGCATATTTAGTTTGGACTTAAAAATTTGTGACAGAATTTCACAAGCGTAGCGTTGCTATCCTTCAAGTTGTACTTTACAGCAACATTCACTTAATACACTTTATTACTAGACTCTACACTAATTTATATTGTTAGCATGAACAATAAAGCACTTCTTTAGTATTTGTGCGTCAATTGTTTGTCTGTTTTATTAAACTGCTGTGAATGAATTAAATTGGCTTTGAATTTGGGAGTTCTTTCGTTCTGTCGATATAGTACCGTAGGAAAATAGTAACGTTTTTGTATGTCGTATGTATATAACTATTTTATTTGTGCATTTGTATACAGGTTTAATTGCACATGTACAGCACATGCACGTTCCCAATTGTTTGTTTTAAATAGTCACATATGTATTATATTTGCAGTGTCCGAGTTGCAATAATTTAGTAACAAAAAAGAACTAAAGCCATAAAATAACCTGTTCTAAACATTATCAGCAACACATGAGGTAAACGATACATGTACGTCATGAATTAAACATTGAAACAAGTCGTTTTTACGATTGTTCATTCCTTTGAAAAACTAACAATTCATAATGCATATTGCTTTGAGTAGTACAAAATAGTTGTGATAAATGTATTATTGTCGGGCAACTTATTTATATTGTATAGAAAGCTTGATGGTATACATTTGAGGTTTATTCAAACGCAATATACCATTACAACAAATCAAAAATATTATGTTAATCGATGTATGTATATTATGTGTAGTCGTAAATATATCAAAAAGCTCTAAATGATCAAATGAACATTAAATTAACATGTTCCTTGAACTATCGTGAAGGTATTCAGCTTTCAATGTAATTTTTAATATCAGTTTCACGTTTCAGAAAAGTTACATAGCTTCTTGATTTGCTCATTCGAATCATCCAATAAAAATAATTGAACAAAATAATAAATATATTATATATACCAGTTATATATTATTGTACATTTGTGATATGACTATGTTGCCTGTTTTACACGCTTAACCAAATTGATTGTATAGCCATTAAGTCTGTGTTTTCGTTTCTGTGTACTACATATCCTTTTTATATTGTAATATGTTTCAAATCGTAAATAAATTGGTTCATAGATTTTATTTTTTCACAAGTTCGATTGTTTTAAATATTAAAATCGTCATTGTTAACTTAAATATTTCCAACATTATTGTTAGCAACCTGATTAACATTTTCTTTATTTTTAATGTTTACTGCTATATTTTAAACAACTTCAACAGTTTATTATAACCAGCCTTTATTGACATACAAGAAATTGAAAGTAAAATTTTAAGTCGATTTAGGACAAGAAAAACATATATGATAAAGCGTTTTTTAACTTGCTTCAAGTTTGCGATACCATTCAGTTACAAAATCTATGAACGCAATAAACTTGCATAATTCAGTGTGTTTACTGCATTTTATGCTCATTACTACGTTAATTTCGTAAACATGGTCATTTCAAAACTTTTCCTGTGTAACCTTAATTGGACGTTGAAAGTTTGAGCAGTTCAGTTCTGCGAGATATGATTGCATGCCTACTATTACCACACGATGATTTGAGTCTTTAGATATTTGTCGTTGCTGAATATATATTTTATTCCTATTTTGAACGTTGGAAAGAACCTCGTTTGTATAAAGCTAATCAAACAAAAGCTTAAATAACGTTCTAAGAATATCATACACACAACGGTGTGGCTCGTATTTAACGACGATTCAGGCTACTATATAAGGACTCAGAAAGTCAAGCATAACTATTTATATAATAATGTGTATTGTTTAATGGATCTAGTTATAGATATAACATATTTTTGGTTTGGTTTTGATTAATCATACATGTGTTATAACAATGTATTTTTCGATGATGTTTTGAGGCTTAGGATAAAACATTTATGACTGAACTATTTGTATGACTGAAATGATGTCTTTGTTTGGATTAAATATGAAACATTGAAATCGTCTTTATGATGCGTATCGACGGAAAATCGACGGTAACCCTTGCAGAATATAAGTTCTTCAACAGAGACTTATTATTGGCGCATTGTTAAATGTAAGGGACTTGTTTCTATAAACAGATGAGAAATATAAACATTTAATTTTAATATATAAACTGTGATCACCGTTGACACTTCCGCGGGCGCGGAAAAATTAAAAGCAGTAGTAAAGTTAATATGAATGAAATACACTTCTTGAAGTACCGGTACGCGCATACGTAACATTGATAACTATTGTGTAGTAGGAAAGTTAATATGAATGAAATACACTTCTTGAAGTACCGGTACGCGCATACGTAACATTGATAACTATTGTGTAGTAGGAAAGTTTCCATTGAAGCGCGCGGTCCTTTGAGCGTTATTTCGAATCCTACTAGAACCGTGCGTCCAAAATGATTTTGGTTGTTTATATTTTTTTTCTTGACTATTCTACCAATATATTATTAATGCTAAAAGAATATTTCCGAGAAAGAAAAAGGGAAAATGTCCTATTTAATATGTGGATATATTTATGGGAAGTTCCGTCGATACCCCTCTAAATTCACCTTATTAAATTACCATATGCACATATTTTATTGACAGCCTCAAAATATCATGAAGTTGTTTTCTTACTTTATACATGTATATGCACACATAGTATAATCGGTTGCACATGTAGCAATAAATAATAAAAATATAGTTATGGTGTTATTTTTGATGATGAATTCCATATTTGCGTGTGTCAATAATAAAGCGTTGTGTTTCTATTCAAATAAGTTCAACATTCTTTCAGATGAATATGTTGTGCCATATTAATGGTAAGCTGCAGAAGATTTATGATAATCAATTTTGAGGTGTAATATGCTCGATCAATGTTTCAATTTTCCACAGTCCCAATCAAGTATACATTTTGACCAATAACACAGCCATGTATGTTACTGTACACGTCTGCAATCAAATCACGTTGGTCGTTAAAACGGTCTCAGTTCGAATTCCTATGCTATAGACAAATAACGAATGACAGTTGCATGTTTTATTGTGTATTGCACTATTTCCTCTAACGAGATTTATCATTGAAATTCAACATTTACCTCATTTACCAACATTTATCAACAACCTTTGTTCTGACACATTAGCCGGTATATATATTATTATTATTATTTATATTGCAATCACTGACGCAAACTCTCGTCTCCGTACTTTATTCAGCTCGAAAAGTACGTTAAATAACATAGACACATTACGCAAACTCTCGTGTCCGTATTCTGTTCAGCTCGAAGAGGACGTTAAATAACACAGACATACTACGCAAACTCTCGTCTCCGTATTTTGTTCAGCTTAAAGGGTAAATTAAATAAGCATACATCATAACAATCAATATACATTAAATATACATTTAAATGAAATGAATGTTTGTACTTAAATGTTTAAACCTATTCTACGTGTATAAGTATTATGACTATGTCACTAATCGTGCTTGCAACGATCCATTCTGATTGCATGTAATGCTTGCAGTACCGTGTATATACTGTCACACACAATCTGATGCCAATCCTTCGGTTATCAGTCATCAGATTCTTTACTAGAGAACTTTATATCACTGAAATATGTATAGCTTCTTCTAGTATTGGTTTTATTTACGAAGCAACTCTCGAGTTATTGTCATAGCATTTGTGGTTCGCGTTTGCTTTGTAGTTGTTTAATTATTTGGTCAAAACTCAAGCATACATGCACATTTTTTAAATACATTTTGCCGTACATACAAATATTTTCTGGCATATACCACTATATTTATAACAGAGGGCGTAACGTTGAATTCATTTACAAACGTATTCACTAAGATTAGTATACCATAATGATGATTAAGTGTGGTTTGCTGTTAATTGTAATCAAACAAATCAAATGAAGCAGTTATCATTCGTCTAGTCCTGAAAAGGATTACCGAGCAGGCTTCAGTTTCTCTCATGCGTCGACGTCTGCTCATTATGGCGAGTCAGTATGCTTCTTTATGACATATTAATAACTCCTATTTATTATGTCCTCCAATCAGATTTCATCAGACTTACCACGCGACCACTATTTCACCGTATGAAACGCGTGTGTATAATATGTTTCCAAATTGGACGCACCGAGAATAAAAACGTGACAAGTTTGAGAAAAAAAACCCAACAGGATCAGACAACGACCATGAACGGATATGCAACATTTACCTCAATACGAACTTCGACTGTCTGAGTTGAACTATAAATATTCTGCCACACGCATTTCAATTCCTTTTCTAGTAACAACAAAGGTGTATACATGTTTTATTTATTTGATGAAAAACTTTTTTGAGACCGTTGCCCGAAACACACACATTTTTTTTTGCCTTACCTTCCAAAATACGTTTAGAATTCGCCGATGCACGATTTAGTCAATTGTTTATAACGTTACTGAAATAAAACTAACAACACGACACACAACAATAATAAATAATAATAATAAATACGTGAATGTCCTTAACTTTCGTTGAAGTGACACTTCGTACACAGGCTGTACCCAGGTGTATGTAAGTACGAATATTTTATTATTTTTTTGGTAAAATCGGGCATATGCATACGGAATTATGTTTCTGTCATCTCTATACAAGACCTCGAAGATGTGACGACGTGAAATATATTTCGTATTTATTTCCGCCATCAAAATTAAAAACAAACAACACGGTATTGGTTCAATAATTTTCGCAATAACATTTTTTAAATTGCGTGTCTCCACGAAAGCTGCAGAAAACGAAAACTTATATCTCGGGTTGTATTAGTAGCATCGTTGCATTGTCGGATCGTCGCCCGCGAACTAATTGTTGAAACGATAAAAATCCTTGATTCGGTTAGTTTTTACAGATTTCAGTTACATGAAAAACTTGCTTACCCAGAATGACAGTTAAAATAGCGGCTTGTGGAGTCCGATAAATATATATATTCTTAATCACATAGAAAAAAATGCGTTTGGGGAGGGGTGGGGGTAATATCGGTGCGAGAGTCCACAACATTTTGCCGCATATTATCCAATGTTGGCGACAGACAATGCGACAGTGCGTCGATGCGACAATTATGTTTGCATTTTCTGCAGATTTTGCGCTTTGGAAAAACGTGGAGACGTGAAATTGAATAATGTTTTTAGGGCGAAAATGATCGTCTTGCATACTGTAGAGCGAAATATAACTGGAACAGGAATCAGTACCAATATTTTTGGAAATTATAGTCCAACCAATACAACTAACTCACCTCAATAACGTTTTATTGCATTTCTGGCATTTCAATTGAACTTTTGAGATTTACAAAAATACTTTTACGTACGTGCGTACTTGCATCAGCCCTGCTACCTGCCTGAGTCAACAGACACATTATGCACCTATCAATATTTTTCCACGGGGGTGGGGGGGGGGGGGGGGGCGGCGGCGGCTGACCAGGGGAGTTGGACTAATTTTATTTTGGGGGTCTATTCGGTGTGTCAAATTCCCGCCTGTCGGGAATCGATTCCAAACAGTCTAAAGTTCCGTATATGCCCGTCCCCACCCCCCTATGGGAAAATATACGACCATACCAATTTGATTCTATGTTTAGCGTCCTCGGGCTGGTAGGTTCTTGGATGCCTGAACGAAAAAACAAATAATTTTGACAATGTGAAAAATTTAGTTGGCAAGCTTATTACAATTTGAAAAAAAAAAAATATGTGTTTTTACCAATATTGTTAAAATACTTGTTACCTACATTTAGTTATAAAATACTCAGTTTAAACAAGTACACAACAGGAATAAAAATGTAGGTATGTAGAATACCAAAAATTTGTAATATCCTTTTAATCCGACAGCTTCATATCGCATATTTCGTAAAATATTCCATATAAAACTACACAATTTAGGTGGTCTGCATTGTTGATATGTCGTTTTGACAGCCTCGTTTTCCTTGTTTTACAGAGACATTTTAAGACCAAAAATATTTTATTGAATGGTAACTCGTACTCTTAAGTAAAATAAAACTTTGGATTTGGAGATCAACCCCCAACATGTCAAGCAGAAATAGTGTATACATTCTCCTCAAGTTTTGCAAAATGTCTTTCAATGTGTGAAAACAAGCATAAACATGTAGGCAATAGTGTCAAACTCTTGGAAGTCTCAGAATATACATTGTAGAAATAGAATTAATGGCAAAATTCATATTGAATCTGTTACTACTGGGAGATAGCCAGCCATACTTCCCATATTATGTAGACCTTGAGTATATCATGAGCTGGAACCATTTAACACCTATAAAACATAAATTTAACTTACTATTTTACATGAAACACACAATTTTGCTTGGCCTAAGTTGCATTGTCTTGGTCATCTTAAAACGCACGCGCTGTATTTGGAGATGACGTAATATCCACGAACTTGCATTGTGCTAGAATTGTTGTAACAAAAATGACGTAGTACTTGGGGTTTTGTGTTTGCTCAGCCATTTGTTTGAAATGTTCATGGATTTAAACATACTTTAGTTGAAAATAAACATAAGTATATGAGTAAGTGGTTTTTCTTTCGTCTCTTGATACTTTTGTCAGTTAATTATTTGACAATGTCTTACAGTTATACTGTGTTCCGATGGATAAGACAGATAAGACAATCAACAAATAAACAATTGTTTCATTCGGAATCCTGCAAAACACCAAACCACACAACACTGTCTATAAGTTAAATTTGGCAACTTCAACGACGGAGTCGCGGTAATCAGTAACAAGGGAAGCACAATCCTTTCCAATTTGGAAAAAAATAAATAGTGTACAGTATTACCGGAAAGAAAATAAGTTGTGTACAAAACCCACGGGGAACTACTTCTAATACTTTGGCACAGACGACAGAGTAAAAACAATATCTTATTTCTTCAATGAAATCGATGAGACTCTTAGCAGAAATGCATTATACAAGCAAGTTTTAGAAAAACAAATTATACTTAGCAATATTCTCTGCATTTTTATATAGTTATCATGATAAGAAGTCGAGTCTAGAAAAAGTGTGGGGTTTTGTTTACAAAGAAATGTCCGCTAGATGACGTTTATTGTTTACCGCGACTCCGTCCGTACCGCGACTCCATCCGAATAGAGTATACATCCACGAACTTAGGCTAGTCAAGGATATAAACTCAATGCTTCGAAGTTCATAAATAATTTTCAAACAAGGACAATTTATGTATATTCTTCTTAAAACCATGTTTGTTTAACAATGATAACTATATCATCATTATGACATAATGATGATATAGTTATCATTGTTAAACATGGTTTTAATAAGAATATACGGAAATTGTCCTCGTTTGAAAATTATTTCATTCATCCGCGGGCTATATCTCAGTGTATGTACCATTTAGCCAAATTGATAGTTATCAGTTCCCAGTATAGAGATTGGACGAAAGCAGTGAGGTCACACTCTATGTATAGAATGGCAAAAAAGAATTACAAGCAGTATGAATGAGTGATTTGTAACCTGTAATATCCGCATAACGATACACGCATGCGCACATTCATAGCAACTGTCACCAAAATCCAAGATGGACGGTGGCGAGGATAAACAACCTGAAACTTCGGGTAAATTGTTTATTTTGTTCAATCTAAACCTGCATATTATACGTCATCTTATGAATATTATATATTTTTATCACTATGTGTGTTTAACACAAGTAGTGTGAAAACATAAATAGTCTAGTATGCGCTTTATATCTTTGTTATCAATGGCAACATTTGAAATTGAATTTGAGGGTCGATCTTTACTATCACCACGCATTGTATTCTCTGCTGTTAAATTGTGGGGGAACACAACAAGTCTGGGGTGAAAATATACATATTAATGTTTTATATAAATGTGTGCTTATATATAATAACTGGCCACCTGAACCACAAATATATTCCAAAAAAAATGTAAATATGGTACTGGCACTACTGGTCAAGGACCAATAACTGAAGAGGACCAATAACCGAAGAAGCGGTATAATTGATTAAAATCCCATTGATCGTGTTAATCAATCGTAAATTTTGTTGCATTCGAATGTTTCCCTGAATGCTGCAAAATTTCAGTTGTTTCTGGTAACTTACTAACTATTTATAAAAATGCAACGGTTAATAAATTTTGCTTACATGTGTTCTGTCAAACTTGGCTGGGAATTTCCGTTTACAAGTGCGCATGCACACCAAATCAACATATCGGAGGCCCTGCATGGGGTCCAATATTTCCTTGGAACAAATGAAACAGCTAACTGCCAGTTATCCACATAATTTTATAGTTTCCCCATTCCATATGTTGCATAGCAAATCAGCTATTTCAATCTGTTGTAAACGCCCATTAAATTATATGGAAGAGCATCAAATTACCATGAAAACTATTTGTATATGCTCTTTGTTCAGCTACAAGTTGAATAATTATATTTGTCAAAAATAAATAAGTTTGCAATTCATTACATATAACATATTTAAAAAGTAGCCTGTGTACATTTTCTCTCGATTTTGACAGAAAAATATTGTCTTTAGTTATTGGTCCTCCATTTTGGCAATTTTTGGTAATTTAGTGTCCCCCAGTTGGGCCTCACTAAATGTCGAGTAAAAATCATAACATCCGGTAAGTTAGTGAAATCAAAAGAAGAAACGCTGACCTTAATTCAGTTGCAAAACTTTTCATTTAATAAAAATGCTTATTAACAACACCAGATATATTTATGTGGTATTTTCCTTTGGTTATTGGTCCTCGACCATTATAGAGTTTTGTAGAAAATTGCTGCAAATAAAAATCTTACTTGAAAGTGTGGTCCGCCTAAATTACTGAAATGCGTAAACATATTAAGACAAACATACCATTTCCATGTGATTATTTTATGCATTTTTGCTTTCTAGAACAAAATGGTGCAAAATATTATGCTGGATTCACAAGAATTCCAATAGCAAAGCACATTGGAATTGTATAATTATTACTGCAGCAAAAAAGGTGTGAATGATTTTTACTGCCTTATTTTAACTACTTAGAAACCCCTGCAAATGAGGAACCAACTGCTGTTTCTGAAGAACAGGATGTTGAGGAGACTGCACAAGAAACCACTGAAGTTGCACCAGAAGTAGCTGACGATGATCAAACACAGCAAGATGGTGAAGGTATGCAGTGATAATTCTGGACAATTTTTATTATATTATGCACCTATCAACATCTGGCTGACCTAGGGGAATTTGACTAATTTTATTTTTGGGGGGTCTTACTCTAATACCCCACGCTAGAGCCAAGCATTTTTGTCTAAATCCCCTCAGGGGAGATGCTATAGGGGTATCAAATGGCCCCTGGGGCCAATATTACTGGAATCTAAAATCTGACCGAAGTCAATTTCCCTTTGACCCAGAATCATTTGGCATGTAAAATTCCCATCTGTCAGGAATCACTTCAGTCTGAATTCCCATATATGCCCGCTGCTGCCCCCCCCCACACACACACACTTCCCCCAGAGGAAAGTATTGATAGGGGCATTATTGACTGAGCTTTTAGCTGCAAGTGTTTTTATATCCAACAGTGGTGTTCTTTATAACATTCCTTGTTGGTGTGCATTAGTTTTCCCAGTTTCTTAACACACACTGACTTCCTTTGATCTAAATGTATTTACATTTTTCAGATAGGAATGTAAAGTCCATATTATATTAACTGATCTAAATATCTTACCATGTACTTTCTTAGCCAAAAGCAGTTATAAAGTAGGAACTCAAAACAGTTTGCATATGTTGGTAAATTTGTGTCTCGCTATCTTGGAATAACAAGAAGCATTTTAATAAAATGATTATTTTGTTTTATAAAGGTGAAGAGCTAAGCCAAGCAGAAGGTGCAGAACAGAAGGAAGTAACTGAAGGTGAGAAAATAAATGTTGAGAAAGTTCAAAATGAAAATAATGAGGAAATGTCAGAGCAATCAGGGGAGAAGGGAGTTGAAAATTCAGACATAGAACAAGATCAAACAGATGACAAGTCAGGGGAAGCAGATGATAAGCTTGAGCATGATTCGGAAAAGGCAAAAGGTTTAGAAACAGGTGAAGGTAAGGGCGAAAGTATCGAAAAGGACTATAAAAAAGTGGTTGAAAATCAGGATAGTGAAGAAAATGTTGAACCTGGGAAAGTTCAGGATGACACAAATCAAGCTTATGTTGATAAAATGCAAGCATCTGATAAAGAGAATGTTAGTAAAGAAGCAGGCGGTGAAGAGGCATCAAACGCTGAAGTAAATACAGCTAAACCTGATGCTGACAAAGAAGATAAACCTGATGAAACCACAGAAATCCAAGGGGATGGTGAGAAGCATCATAGCTGCTGTAGACTAGACCTACATCGTAGATCCTCTGGCAATAGCTCTTGATGCTCAGTTCTACCTCCTTCCCTGGAACTTATTTTGTGTACTTAACATTCTGCAGTCTGTTAACATCGCTCTAGATGTAGAAACTATGGAATCCCGTTTCTGCCAAATGAAATTTTTTTGCTCTGTACAAGATGGCGACAATGGAACATTTTAATTTTTATTTTCTGCAGATCTTTCACTTTAAGAAACGTGCACACACAGACTTTTGAGGATAAATCATCTAAATTTCATGTGTGTATGACATTCTGTACAATTTATTATTCATAGACACAAAATGTGGACGTGAGATTCTGTAAGAAACAATTTTATCCCGTCATCACGCCTGCATTGACGAAATAACACCCAGTGGGATAAACTTAGCTGTATTCCACCTTGTTAAATACAGCAAACATGCGCATTATAATGATGCCATGTTGTTTATTTTCATGACGTCATTTGATGTTTTTGGTGTCATTCAGCGATTTTCTTTCGTTTTTTTTTTTTAATAAAGACAGAAACTGATGGGATTAATAGAATACCAGGTAAGTGTTGAATACAGATACGTTTATTTGCTCGGCACGAAAACCTAAACCACTTGCCAATACTCTCAGTGTAGGTTTTCTAAGCCTGGCTAAATAAACATATGTGTATTCAACCCTGAGCTAGTATTCTCTATATGTAAAGGTAAAATGAGCATATTACTGTGTAGGTAGAAAAAATAGACACAGATAACATGAACAGCACTTAATATAGCTGAATATTTCTTTCTGTAATCTTTTAGCTTATGCTTATTTTTTCAATTATCCTATTCTTTGGTGTGTCTCTGTATACTCTTTTATTTCCTATATATTTATATACGTATATGTTCTGTATATAAATATTGTCTATAATAGAATTCCATTGTTGTATAGTAAAATACCTCACTTCTAGAAAACTAACAGTTAATCTATTTGATTAACGATATATGTTAATCATATTGTGGTTTAGAAGGCAAATACATTAACTTGTCTAGAAAGCTTCTGATTTTGTTGAGCAGAAGAAACATTAGGTGGAGAATGACATTTACATTTAGCATCAACAGACAGTGTTCTGGGTAATGGACCAATTGTATGATTCAAATAAGATATAATATTCACTAAACATTTTTGTGATTTCGTCTCCACTTATATATTGAAAGATCAATTTCTCACAGCACAAACAATTTTCTTTCATATAATTTGATTTAAAAATGTATGTGTCATGTTACGTCCCTTCAAAACCTTGGTTTCTCTGGAAAATAACTAGAGAGATTTTTTTTGGCTTTTAGTAGATGTAAGAATTGTTTTTGTTTTAATGGCCATTTGTTCATATGTTTATTCTATTTAGTTAATAAGAAGGGTAAGTGAACTGTTCAATTACAATTGAAGAAATGAATACTTTGAAAGATACATCAGTTAAATATTATCAACTTTGATAACAGCTTTTGTTTTATAGCTTATTGTTTGCAAATTTCTTAATTTTGGAAAACAAATAATTTTGTTATGATATAGAAATGTAAATCATCGAAAAAGTGGTTTTTGATGTTGCGTATGATTTTGTCGTTAACAAAATAACTGCAGATTGTTTGTTGTTCTTCAAAATTTGGAATTGATGTGTTTACTTAATTATATTTGTATGAAAATGTGTTTCTTTAATCTGTAGATGACAAGCAACATGAGGGTGAGGCAGAAACTGAAGGAGAGCAGCAAGAAGAACAACCAAAAGAAGCAGTAGAAGGGGAAGCTGAAAAGACCACTGATGAACCCGATGGCAAGGAGGAAGAGAAATCAGAAACTGATGAAGGTGTGGCTAAGCAAGCTGGGGAACAGCATGTGGAAGAAGGTGGGGAAGAAGAGGACGGTGAGGCGAAAGAAAAGGAGGAAGAGCCAAAAATTCCTGATGACTTCTACTATGACTTCGAGCAGTTTGCTTCCAAGCCGTGTGTCACTGCTGATTCTGGTTTGCCCGAAGACATGCTCACATTGAAGTATCCTTTTATTATCTATTCACCGAATAGTTTGAGGAATACTACTCACTTGTTCATCAGCGTTGCCGTCGGCGTAATGCTGTGGTTAAGGTTTGCGTGCAACAAGTGCATATCTCTTTAACTACGACAGATATTCAATTGAAACTTCACATGTCTTTGGGGACATAGTGTAAGGTCACTGACCAAGGCCCATAACTCTGACCTGCAATTTAGCAGAATTATGCCCCCTTTTTTACTTAGAAAATTCAGGTTAAAGTTTGCGTGCAACAACCTCATATCGCTATATCTACTACAAATATTCAATTAAAACTTCACACATGTCTTCGGATCATTATGTAAGGTCAATGACCAAGGCCCATTACTCTGACAAAGCAGTATGAATGGTCGAGCGAGCTTGCCCATTACTCTGACAAAGCAGTATGAATGGTCGAGCGAGCTGTCCAGAGGTATCTTTTGTTTTTATGTTTTCTGAGACAACCGGTTGTTTTGAAGAAGTATGTTTAAAAAACACAATGAAATGTTAATGTTTATAGATACATCAGTGCTTAAAAGTTTGCTTTTATATCGCAACAGTTTAGGCTTACACTCGATAATTCAAATCAAAGATCAAATTTATTGACTTTGATTTTAAGGTTCCTTATAATCCATTAAACATACCTTTTAAGAGCAGTGTGTGCATTGTTTGTCACATATTTTCTACCATTATTAAATGGTTTAAAAAGAATTATATTAGTTCTTGTAAAAACTATTAATAATTAACATCTGAAAGATGTTAATAATGTGCAATTCTAAGAGGCAGATATTTATTGGAGTCAAACACTAAAGATTCTGTTATAGTTTTGATAATAGTGGTGCAGTTTTCCCTTTACCCCTACCCAGACATTCCTTTGGCTATGACTGCACAAAGCGAGCCAATCTTCACATTCTCAATGAGAAGACAGTAATGTTTGCGGCCGGTAACGTCGTGCTGATTCTTGACCTCCAAACAAATGAGCAGACTTTTCTTCGCAGCTCCAGTGGAGGTGGTATAGGAGCCTTGGCTGTAAGTTAGCTGTTTGGTTATCTTATTTTTTACTTAGTATTAAAGGGACTTGTTCACAGATTTTTGCATTTTTTGAAGTATGCCATTAATTGTCTTAACTTGACAGATTTATGCATCGGAACTAAAAAAGCTCAACTGTAATAACAAGAAAGTATTTAGAAAAAAAAATTGGTCCCACCAGTGTTCGAACCCGGAACCTCCGGGTTAAAAGGTTATCGCCTTAACCACTCTGCCATTTCAACTTCTGTATTTCACCCTGCATTATTTACTTTATGTACATGTTCCACATGATGTCAACAGTTTCAACGAAAGTAACAGAAACACTCCAAATTATTCCATCCTTTAGTGTTACAAATGCTTTATAATTTTATAAATTTCAACTGATGATAACTCTTTTTACAGTATATTTCTAGGTTCGTAGTGTTATTGTATACACTGTTCTTTTATTTTTGGAATCTGTGACAAAAAGTTGAAATATTGTAAATTCGTCAATCAGTATACAGGTCCCATTAACGGGACTTGTTTATAGCTTTTTCAAGAAATAGCAGAAAAAAAAGTTGTCTACATTGGGTCTTGAACCTACGAATTATATAGTTTGTTCTATGATCTGTAACAAAAATTTGGAAATTGTCAATTCGCCAATTGATTAATAGGTCCCGTTAATACAGATAATCAGAAATGGTTGTCTTAATATTGTGATTCATAAAAATGGAGCTGTATTTTATAGGAAATTATTAGATGGGTTTGTTTGTGATAAATATTTATCTTTGCCTTTATTCTAACGTTTTTCTATGTCTGGATGTACAATTCTATGTACTATACAGTACCCAAAGTACTGATGTATGAATTATTTAGGAGCCAAATATAACTATGTAACTAAATTTCAGTGGTTAGTTTATATACATATGCCGATCTTTAAAACAATGCATTGTAATCTCTGTCCCAATTTTCAAGATATGAGGCGTATCATGGGAAACCAGGCTTAATGCATGTGGGTAAAGTGTCATCACGGATTAGCCTGTGCAGTCCACACAGGCTAAACCGGGACGACACTTTCCGCCTACAGTGGATTTATGTTTAGAATAGACTTCCTTGAAACAGAAAATACCATAAAAGCGGAAAGTGTCGTCCTGGATTAGCCTTGCAGTCCGCACTTTACGACACTTTACGCACATGCTAATATTAAGCCCGGTTTTCCCATGACACGCTTCATATATTGTTTTTTAACACCTCTGTAAAGAAGAAACTAACCTTGATCTAGAGATTGAATTGGTACATTGTATTATTGCTTTCAACATTTAACAAATTTGAATAATTTCCATACTACTGCTTTTTGTTCAGGTTGAAAAAAAAAGTTTAGTAGGATAGTGTTAAGCTGCAGAATGTTTTTTTCTCCAATTTAAGTGCCATTTAAAGGCAGTTTTCCTTGACAAAATATCCTCCATTTTTCTCCAATTTAAGTGCCATTTAAAGGCAGTTTTCCTTGACAAAATATCCTCCATTTTTCGCCAATTTAAGTGCCATTTAAAGGCAGTTTTCCTTGACAAAATATCCTCCATTTTTCGCCAATTTAAGTGCCATTTAAAGGCAGTTTTCCTTGACAAAATATCCTCCATTTTTCGCCAATTTAAGTGCCATTTAAAGGAGTTTTCCTTGACAAAATATCCTCCATTTTTCGCCAATTTAAGTGCCATTTAAAGGAGTTTTTCTTGACAAAATATCCTCCATTTTTCGCCAATTTAAGTGCCATTTAAAGGCAGTTTTCCTTGACAAAATATCCTCCATTTTTCGCCAATTTAAGTGCCATTTAAAGGCAGTTTTCCTTGACAAAATATCCTCCATTTTTCGCCAATTTAAGTGCCATTTAAAGGCAGTTTTCCTTGACAAAATATCCTCCATTTTTCGCCAATTTAAGTGCCATTTAAAGGAGTTTTCCTTGACAAAATATCCTCCATTTTTCGCCAATTTAAGTGCCATTTAAAGGCAGTTTTCCTTGACAAAATATCCTCCATTTTTCGCCAATTTAAGTGCCATTTAAAGGCAGTTTTCCTTGACAAAATATCCTCCATTTTTCGCTAATTTAAGTGCCATTTAAAGGCAGTTTTCCTTGACAAAATATCCTCCATTTTTCGCCAATTTAAGTGCCATTTAAAGGCAGTTTTCCTGGACAAAATATCCTCCTTCTTTCCCCAAAATTGTCCATTTTCTTCACCCAAGTGATTTATAGTATTTGATGGGTGGATGCGTAAACAGAAAAACAGTTATTGAATTTACACCATAATGTCACAAAAAAAAGTTCAGTAGATGAAAAAGTTGAATGTTTTAATCATTAAAAAAGCCAAATAACTACACATTTCATGACAAATAAACTTTTCAAAACTTTCCTTATGTTGAAATTTGTTGCGATTTAGTTTTTTTTAACAAAAAAATCACAGAGGGGTTTAATATTCAGATGTTGATGTTTTAGTGTTAAAGATAGAAGATGAAAGAAGGAAGGTTGTTAACACTTATCCGTTAACTAACTATTAAATGGTTTGTCCTATAAAATCTATATATATAACAAATTTATAACATTAATAATTACTCCAATTTTCTTGTCCAGGTCAGAAATTTACATGAAAATAAATATTGGCAATAATTGATTTTCAATAATTAACATGATATTTTTTAGGTACATCCTAGTAGAACTTTCTTTGCTGTGGCGGAGAAAGGGTCCAGCCCAAATATAAACGTCTTCGAATGGCCGTCCCTCAAATTGTACCGAATATTGCGTGGTGGGACAGAACGATCATACGCCTTTGTGGATTTCAAGTAAGTAACGCAGAGACATCGTCAAAATTTATGAAATTCCATCGGCCTACCCATATTCAGGATGTTTCTGGAAAACATTTGTTTCTACCCAGAAAACAGAATGAAAGTTGTAAACAGCGTGGTGTGTCTTCTGTTAAACTAAGTTAACTGTACAAATTGAGAAATTTAAATTACTTCTCTGCTGTTCCGAAATTGCATGTTTGTATGTGATTTTGTGTGTGGAACTAAGTTGGTATTTTAAGCATGTTCCTTTATATACAGTTCACTACATGTATTTAGGCTTATAATTTTAATAAATACAATTTATATTGATTATTTGGGTCAATGTTTCTGACTTCTGGTGACTTTGGGAAGACTACACGGAACCTCTAAGTCACATTGGAGTCTTGAAGTCATTTTGAACTCCCAGCGTCCTTAACATATTTTAATTGATGTTGTACTACCGGCAACTTTAAGGTATATCTCTAAGTCGTTTTGGACCCCCTGGCAACTTTGAGAAATCTTGGAGTCATTTTGAACTCGTGACAACTTGAGATATCTTGAAGTCACGTTGACCTCCTATGTCACAGAGTGATTTACGAGTGACAAGTGGTTCGAGCCTTGATCATAGAAATGATGATGGCGACAGATGGAATTTTGAACAATTTAATTAATTGAAAATCTTCACATATGATACATTAACTCAAAGAAAACAAACTACTAGGGTTAGTAGAGACCGCATGCATATTTCAATTATAATGTTTCAATGACTACCAGGTAATAGTAACAAATGAAGAAACAACGACAAATAAGTCACTGGCCGACTAAAATGTCACGTGTCACACCCGATACAATACTCAACGAGATCTCTCGCCTGGCCCTCGGCTCTCTGGCACAACCTGGCCCTTGACTTCCTGGCTCTGTCTAGCCCTCAGCGTCCTGGCACAACCTGGCCCTTGTGGCGCTCTAAACTTGGTCACCTTAGAACTGCACCCCACTGCACTTTGCTGAGTTGGTGCGTCCCTAACCGACCTTCGTCACCGACAATGCCTCTCGCACACGGCTATGGCGTACTTCCCGTTGGGTGACAGCCGTCAACGTAGGTCTGCCACACCCACCCGGAAACTGGGATCTAATTTAGTAAAATAATCCCCAACCGTGATATTCGGTGATTACAGTTACACAATATGTAGACGGCCAGCATTTACAGTTTACCATTAAATCAATTATGGTTGGAATAACGGTCTAACAACACATAAACAAATGATTACTACACGTGCATTATTTCAATATTTACACAAGAATTCAAGTTATATTTAAACATTCACATAAACATTAATTCATTCAATAATTGATAATTGTGTATATCAAAAGAAATTAACTCAGAGGCTAGCAGAGTTTATGTTTGAGTGCAAAAATGTACTAAAAAAACTAAATTAATTCATAAAAGTAATATTTACCCCAGTTCTTTATAATAAAGGTATCCAACACAGATACACTTAAAACTTCTGCCCCTTGGGCACTTTACGAGCGTCCTCACTGCACAAAGACTACGACGGCACTGAGTTGGGTTGCTAAGTTTCTGGGAACATTGGGTGGAAAATAAACAATTCAAGGGATCTGCGGTCTATCAAACTGGACACCCCTTTGTTTCAAATTGCCAGTGCTCATGGTTAGTTGAAATACCAGAGCCCCTTTATTTTGATAACCTCCAAGATATCAGGACCAAGCACAGACCACAATATTTGTAGAGGAATTTAACTGAGTACATGTACATGGCATGGGTCTAGAATCTTGACAACACCCCCCAACACAAGATGAAACTACATGTTTCATTAATTTTAATCACAAGATTCGTACCTAGCATGCCGACTGAGGAAGTCTGCACCTCCATTTTCCGAACCCTTAATATAACTGATTCTGAAGTGATATGGCTGCAAAGCCAACGCCCAGCGCATGATTCGGGCATTTGTGACCTTAGCCTTGTTGATGTAGGTCAAGGGCTGGTGATCTACTTCCAGAATAAACTCCCTGCCATAGAGGTAGATTTCGAACTTCTGTACACCCCAAATGAGTGCCAGACATTCCTTCTCAATGGTTGAATAGTTCACCTCACTTACGTTCAACTTCCTGCTGGCGTACATCACAGGAAACTTTGAACCGTCGTGTTCCTGCAACAGAATTGCGCCAATACCTGTGTTTGATGCATCTGTTCTCAGGATGAAGTCCCTGTCGAAGTCGGGCAATCGCAAAACAGGTGACTTGGACAAGGTCGCGATCATCGTCGTGAACGCTTTCTCCATGCTCTCATCCCATTCGACTTTGTTTGGCTTACCTTTCTTGGTAGTGTCTGAGAGTGGAGCGGCAATAGCAGCGAAGTTTGGCACAAATTTGCGATAATAACCAATCAAACCAAGGAATGACCTTATCTGTTTCTTGGTTTGTGGACGTTCACATTCCAGGATGCTTTTGATCTTTAAATCACATGGCTGCAACTTACCCTCTCCCAGTTCATGGCCTAGGAACTCCATGTGAGTGTAGCCCAGCATACATTCTGATGGCTTGATGGTCAATTGTGCATTACGCAGCCTTTCCAGAACAGTTCTTACGTCTCTTAGATGTCTCTCGAAGTCCTCTGAATACGTGATTATGTCGTCAACAAAGCTGTCCGTAGTCGGTAGTCCTTCCAAAACGTAGCGCATCATTTTCGTGAACGTGGCTCCTGAATTTACTAGCCCGAATGGCATACGTTTGAATTCAAACAGACCAAATTCCGTTATGAAAGCAGTGAATTGCTGCGAATCCTCGCTCATCGGTATTTGCCAGTATCCCTTCGCCAGGTCCATTTTGGAAAAGTATCGCCCTTTCTGCATTTTCTGGAACATGGCATCGGGATTCCCGATGGGTTCTGCATCGAATTTAGTAATCTTATTGATTTTTCTGTAATCAACACAGAAACGGTAATCGCCATCCCTTTTCTTCACCAATACAACTGGTGAGGCATAAGCTGAGTTAGACTTTTCTATTATGCCTGCTCGGAGCATCTTCTCAACTTCGCCTTTAATTTCCGCTTTCACAGCATGTGGTACCGGGTACGCTTTTGTCCTTACCGGGACATTTGAGGTTAAAACAATCTCGTGTTTGAGAACCTTGGTATTCCCAGGCACATCGGTTATTACATCACTGTATTCACTAACCAAGCGTCTCAGCATCTGCTTTTCAGTCTCGTTCAATTCGGGGTTGATGTTCACATTTTCAATTCCCTCATGTGGTTCTAATTCAGGTAGCTCGACTCTTACTTCTCTTGAGGGCAATCGGTTTTCGTTTTCAACATCACTGTCATCTACAACGAGTGCCTGGAGCACGTTGACTTGCGTCTCCCTAGTCTTTTCGCTGTCCTCCAGTTGGCCCCCTTTCTCTCGCTCTACAAACTTCTTCAGCATGTTCGCGTGGTACTTTTTAAAATTGCCATTCATTTCAATTATGTAGTTTCTATCATTGACCTTTTCTTTTATCTCAAACGGCCCCTTCCATTGCATCAGGAGCTTGTTGTTATCTGTTGGAAGTAGGAGCAAGACCTGGTCACCGACAGCAAAACTCCTCATCTTCTTGCCTTTTTCAACTCGACTGCGTAAGCCCTCCAGGGTACTGTCTTCCCCTTGCTCCTTGCTTATATCCTGTTTACTGATGTCGACCAAACTGGTCTTGACGTTTAGTGGCTTGGTTCCTCTGCATGCCTTCTCTTTTTGGGCCCTTGTTTGTACCCCAAGCCGACATGTGTCTGCTCCAACATTCCTTCTGCTACACTGTCCTTTGCCGTAGCATTCACTGCTTCCGTTCCTTTGTCCTCTCTTATAACGCCAAGATCCTTTACACCTTGCACGTTTCCTATTATAAGGTCATATACTGGGTTGTCCATGACCATGGCTTCAACCTTCCCCTCAATGTACGGTGTTGAAATGGTGATGAGCGCTACGGGGCAATACTTTGGGGTACCATCCATTAGTATACACTTCCTGGTCCCCCCGGTGTATTCCTCTTTGGAAACTAAAGCCGCCTTTACAACGACGCTGCTACACCCAGTATCTCTTAACACCCTGACCTTCTTCCCTTTCACATAACCTTGGCAAACTGGCATGTTTAACATGGCAGTTTCTTCATCAATGGAAACATTGATTTCTTCTTTTCTCCGAGGCACCTGTCCACGCCTCCAATTTTGATCCCTCGTGCATGCGTGGCCCATTTCTCTCCGGCCCTGGCCGTTTCTAAACGACGAATTCCGATTGTCCGGTGGAGGTCGGTGTGAACTGACATACTTACCTCCGCCCTTCCCTGGACTCCCATTGGATTTTGTCCCAGATGTAGGACAATTCCTGGCCAAATGATTGCCTTTGCAAATAAAACACAGCTTCTGTGCCAACTTGCTGTCACCCTGATTACTTACCTCTGTAGTTCTGTGTGCCTCATCATACTGGTCTGCTAGATGGACCATCTCCGCAACACTTTTCGGATTCCTTTCTTTCAAGTACAATGCAAGAGGTTTACTTACCTGCTGGACTAACTGTTCTCGCACTAACAGATCGCTTAGTCCCTCGTGGGTCCTCTCAGTCTCTGCCAGTTCCACCCACCTGCTCAGGTAGTTCTGCAGTCTAACTGCAAATTGTGAGACTGTCTCACCTTGGTCTGGTTTCGATGACCGGAGCCGCATGCGGAAGCCTTCTTCCGTCATCCGAAACCGCTTCAGAAGTGCAACCTTCAATTTATCATAATCAAGTGCATCATCAGCCGTCATCCTACTAAATACTGACAAGGCATTACCCCTAAGATAGGCACTTAACGTGGTAGCCCAAGAATCTCTACTCCAACTACATGATTCAGCGAACCTCTCAAATCGCTGCAAGTACGAATCTATGTCGTCTTTGTGCTCATCAAAATTCGGAAGCTTAGGAAATTTAGCTGAGACACGCGGCGCCGAAAGAGCATGATCGGGCAGACTTTCTGCCTTCTTGAGCCTCTCAAGTTCGATCTCCCTTTCCAGAGCAACCGCCTTAGCTTCAATTTCCAGTTTTCTAAGTTCCCTCTCTTTAGCCCTCTCTTCCCGCTCCCGTTCTATGTATGCCTTTTCCTTATTCTCAACATATGACCTCAAATCTGTCCCTTCTAAACCCATTAACTTCCCATTCTCAATGAAAGACCGTGCATCCATTATTCCACTGAATTGATCCTCTTAAAAGCAATAAAAATGAACAACTATTCAAACGAAATTGTGCAAATGATGACAAAAATTTAAATCAAAACTTTTCCAGATAGTGACTCAAGTGTGATAAATTACAATAACACCCCTTTAACTGCAAACATCTAAGGGAGAAAACTCGTATAGCCTAGATCCCTAAAAATCCCTAATTTTCCACTGCTAGTCTCCCTTGACTCACATCAAATCAAGTGTAACAAAAAGTCTAAAAATAGCTTAACCCCTAACAGAGTTCCAGGTAAAGAGTTGAAATATGATACCTCACAGATGATCTGCTCCACACAAATCCATGATCAAGGAAACCAATTATAATTAAATGGTCCTGCCGGGATTGCCAGTTTTTGTCACAGAGTGATTTACGAGTGACAAGTGGTTCGAGCCTTGATCATAGAAATGATGATGGAGACAGATGGAATTTTGAACAATTTAATTAATTGAAAATCTTCACATATGATACATTAACTCAAAGAAAACAAACTACTAGGGTTAGTAGAGACCGCATGCATATTTCAATTATAATGTTTCAATGACTACCAGGTAATAGTAACAAATGAAGAAACAACGACAAATAAGTCACTGGCCGACTAAAATGTCACGTGTCACACCCGATACAATACTCAACGAGATCTCTCGCCTGGCCCTCGGCTCTCTGGCACAACCTGGCCCTTGACTTCCTGGCTCTGTCTAGCCCTCAGCGTCCTGGCACAACCTGGCCCTTGTGGCGCTCTAAACTTGGTCACCTTAGAACTGCACCCCACTGCACTTTGCTGAGTTGGTGCGTCCCTAACCGACCTTCGTCACCGACAATGCCTCTCGCACACGGCTATGGCGTACTTCCCATTGGGTGACAGCCGTCAACGTAGGTCTGCCACACCCACCCGGAAACTGGGATCTAATTTAGTAAAATAATCCCCAACCGTGATATTCGGTGATTACAGTTACACAATATGTAGACGGCCAGCATTTACAGTTTACCATTAAATCAATTATGGTTGGAATAACGGTCTAACAACACATAAACAAATGATTACTACACGTGCATTATTTCAATATTTACACAAGAATTCAAGTTATATTTAAACATTCACATAAACATTAATTCATCCAATAATTGATAATTGTGTATATCAAAAGAAATTAACTCAGAGGCTAGCAGAGTTTATGTTTGAGTGCAAAAATGTACTAAAAAAAACTAAATTAATTCATAAAAGTAATATTTACCCCAGTTCTTTATAATAAAGGTATCCAACACAGATACACTTAAAACTTCTGCCCCTTGGGCACTTTACGAGCGTCCTCACTGCACAAAGACTACGACGGCACTGAGTTGGGTTGCTAAGTTTCTGGGAACATTGGGTGGAAAATAAACAATTCAAGGGATCTGCGGTCTATCAAACTGGACACCCCTTTGTTTCAAATTGCCAGTGCTCATGGTTAGTTGAAATACCAGAGCCCCTTTATTTTGATAACCTCCAAGATATCAGGACCAAGCACAGACCACAATATTTGTAGAGGAATTTAACTGAGTACATGTACATGGCATGGGTCTAGAATCTTGACATCCTAGAAACTTTGAGATAATGCAGTTCGTGTGTACTATGTTACTCTTGTGCACAGCCCCGATGGCAGTCTGCTGGCCTCTCAGGGTGGGGACCCGGACTTCATGCTGACCGTGTGGGACTGGAAACAGGAGAAAACCGTGCTCCGGTCCAAGGCCTTCTCCCAGGACGTGTTCCGGGCCACGTTCTCTACTGAGCTGGAGGGTCAGCTCACCACGTCCGGGACGGTGCATATCCGGTATTGACTTCTTATGTGTGTTTACCGTAGTCATGGCTGTGAAATGCTTAACAAGTCAAGGTCAATTCATGCCCAGTTTCAATGTTACGATGTCTTCGAAATTATCTTAATTTCAGTGTCATTCATGCTAATGATCATTCTTAGATGTTTTCAGATTTATTTCTGTATGAAGAGAAATGTATATCCATGTGCAATAATGTGTCTTCTTATTTTCAGCAGACAGTATGAGTGCCGTTTATTATGTACGCTAGTATGTAAATATTTTTGGTCACTTTTAATGCACCTTAACCTGTTATTCAATTTAAAAATGTTTCACTCTAAATCAGGTTCTGGAAAATGGCCGACACCTTTACTGGTCTGAAACTCCAGGGAGAGCTGGGAAAATTCGGCCGGACGGAAATCTCGGACATTGAAGGCTACGTGGAGTTGCCGGACGGGAAGGTGTTGTCAGGGTCCGAATGGGGCAACATGCTTCTGTGGGAGGGGGGCCTGATTAAGGTGGAGATACGCATGAAGAACAAGAAGCCCTGTCACCAGGGCCCCATACAGCAGATCCTGCTGGACGAGGGCGAATTGATGTCTGTTGGCATTGACGGGTTTATACGGGTAGGTCTTCTCTCTGATGTCTGTTGGCATTGACGGGTTTATACGGGTAGGTCTTCTCTCTGATGTATGTTGGCATTGACGGGTTTACACAGGCAGGTCTTCTCTCTGATGTCTGTTGGCATAGACGGGTTTATACGGGTAGGTCTTCTCTCTGATGTCTGTTGGCATAGACGGGTTTATACGGGTAGGTCTTCTCTCTGATGTCTGTTGGCATTGACGGGTTTATACGGGTAGGTCTTCTCTCTGATGTCTGTTGGCATTGACGGGTTTATACGGGTAGGTCTTCTCTCTGATGTCTGTTGGCATTGACGGGTTTATACGGGTAGGTCTTCTCTCTGATGTCTGTTGGCATAGACGGGTTTATACGGGTAGGTCTTCTCTCTGATGTCTGTTGGCATTGACGGGTTTATATGGGTAGGTCTTCTCTCTGATGTCTGTTGGCATTGACGGGTTTATACGGGTAGGTCTTCTCTCTGAATTTGTTGACTAAATTGATGTCGGTCTGCATCGGCAGGTATATACGGGTAGGACTTGGTATCTGCTTGTAGTATGAATTGTTGTTGGTTGTTTATTCAATTAGATTTTGTTTCTGATTTTTGTATGAACTGTTTTTGGTTGTTTATCTGAGTACTTTTTGTTCCTGATTGTTGTAGGCTCAACAAAAGTTGTAACACACCAAATGGAAATTGTTATATTTTCTTTATTTATAAGAATTTTAGCTGTGCCATGGTAAACACAAAAGACTTTAGTATTTTTCCAGTATTTTGGTATGAACACTTGCATGTATAACTCAAATAATCATAGCTACCATTTTAAGCTGAAATTCTTATAAATAAAGAAACTACAACAATTTCCATTTATTTCCATTTGGTGCATAGTAACTTTTAATGAGTGTATAACTTGATGTCTGTTATATACAGGTATGTTTTCTTGCTAATTGTTGTACAAATTAATTTATAAACAGGGGCAATACACTTTTAAAACTGTACACTATATTTTTGTAGAAATATATAATAAATGTGCTGATATGTTGTTCTATCATTTCTTGTTGTTTTTTAAAGTGATAGAATAAACTTCTTTATATTTCATTGTAAAGAATACAAATTTTTTGACGGTGATAATTGTATACATGATTGTTTTAATAGTAAAAACAACATTTTTACTTTTCGACCAAAGGTGTGGGACTTTGAGGCGATCGACACTGCAGACACGACAGACGACACGGGGATGTTCGAGCTGGACCCGATGAACGAGTTGAAGGTGGGCACTGACGTCCAGCTGAAGATGATCATCAAGTCCATCGACAGCGAGAACGAACCCACCATCTGGTATGCCCAGGTACGGTATAGAATCAGTTGTTAATTGTTCTTGATAGTGACTTAAGCATGTACTGGTATTGAAGTCCATGGACATTGAGAACAAACCAACCATCTGGTATAGAGGCAGTTTTTTATTGTTCTTCAAAGTGATATTTTCACTTTAAAACCTTTGTAAAAACTAGTATTAATATATATTTTCCATGCTCACATGATACACGCTGATTTTTCTATAGGCAAAGAACAAAATTATTGTTCTTATATTACCAAATACATGATGCAAAAAGAAGTCCTCATTCTGAGTGCAGCATCGTAAAATGTAGTTCTCATTACAATTGCAAATATATTTGTCAAATTATGTTAGAATAAATTTTTTTGTGTGATCATTGTTTATCGGCAAATAAACAACTCTTTGTCGTTCTGATGCATGGCTATTAAACCATTTGGGCTAACGCCCTCGTGGTTAAATTTTTTATGCATCAGAACTCCAAATCGTTATTTATTTGCCAATAAACAACAATAAATCACAAATTATTTCTTAAGTACATCGATGCAGAAGTCAGTCTAATTAAAATCAGTTGGGTGTCCTCGCCCAATGAACTTGTATAATCATTAACTTAATAAATGTTTGCTTTGCACAGAAATGTTTTTCACATAAGAATGCTATGAGGACATGTTTATGAGATGTATCATGGCAAAACCGGGCCTAATGCATGTACGTATTGTCGTCTCGGATCAGCTGTGCAGTCCGCAAAGTCTAATCCGTGATGGCACTGTCCACCTACAGTGGATTTATGTTTAGAAGAGACTTCCTTGAAACAGAAAATACCATAAAAGCGGAGCTGTCGTCCTGGATTAGCCTGCGCGGACTGCACAGGCTAATCCGGGACGACACTTTAGGCACATGCATTAAGCCCAGTTTTCCCATGACACGCCTCTTATGTTATCAGTTCATTACAAGGAGCATATCCCCCTCACATTATTTACTCACAGGATGCAAATGGTGGGATTTGGAGGCTGGATCTCTCGTTTTCCCACACGTCCAGTGCCCCAGAGAAGTTGTTCACATTTCACGCGGGTCCCATCACCGGATGTGAAATGTCGCCTGTCTCACAGCTAGCTGCTACTACGGGCGTTGATCGTAAGTAGTTCATAGTGTTTAGGGATACTATGATTCTATCACTTTTAAGTTGGTAACTTTGTTCAAAGGTAAGAATGAAAAATGATAAACTTGGAAGTTTTTCAGACCTCAACAAAAGCCAGTAATACTTTATAAAGTGGAGGAAAAATAATCAGAATACTGCCATCATTTAGTGTTTAAGATTTGTAATTTTGCTTACTGTTACAGTAAAAAATAGTCCTTTACTATTTGCAGGCAGTATTGTCATTAAATGTTATTTTTATAGAAATTTATACTTTTCTGCAGTTGCACAGCAATGCTCCAGTTGCACACATCCAAAAAACGCCTTATTGTACATTTAAAGTGCTGGAAATTTAAAATTATTACATCAAATGTTTTCATTTCACCCACAACAGAATGATCAGGTTATCATTCACTATTATTTTCCACACCATGGCATGAAATAAACTGAGGTTATTTTAAGATTTCAGTGTGAGATCATGTTTTATTCAATGCTAAGTAGTGAAAAATGGAAAAAATGTCAGTTAGATATATCCCTATATCCCTCACAGTGATGGACTACTTTTTTAAAAATTCAATGCAAGCGCTCGTGAAAATATTCATTGTCTCCATTTCCGCTGATAATATAATGCGTTATCACACCGAAAACAAACAAATATCCTCTAATTATTTCATGAGTGGTCATAGAAAACATGTTTTCACGAGTGGCATAATTTGATTGTTCTATGTGCAAGTGTATTGCATATTCTCTTGTGTGCAATACAGGCTCGGTGCGCGTGTTTGACTACGCCCAGCAGAAGCAGATATGTGACATGAGATTTCCGAGCGGGGGTTCCTCCATTATTTGGATGCCAGACCTGGTAAGTTATCTAATAGCGTAATGTTATGTGTCTGTAAATCGAAGAATGATTCTTTTGAATAAACATAATTCTTTACCCTTTTATAAAATTTTCTTTTTTAGCTCTTCTACATCTTCGTCGTGGTATTTGTTTTCTTATTTTAATTCTTCTTTTACTTCTTGAGACTTTGGTAGAAATTTCATCAAACATGACACAGAGAACGACTAGAAATGTCATCAAACATGACACAGAGAACGACTAGAAATGTCATCAAACATGACACAGAGAACGACTAGAAATGTCATCAAACATGACACAGAGAACGACTAGAAATGTCATCAAACATGACACAGAGAACGACTAGAAATGTCATCAAACATGACACAGAGAACGACTAGAAATTTCATCAAACATGACACAGAGAACGACTAGAAATGTCATCAAACATAACACAGAGAACGACTAATTTCAGGTTGACCCGAAGGGAGGCACGGTTGTGGTTGGTTTCCAAGATGGCGTGGTCAGAGTGCTGGCGGTGAGCAAACTGATCGAGGACTCGGTGAAGCGAAAGAAGCATCACGAGTGCAGCCTGCAGCTCCTACAGGCCTTCAAACCCCACAGCGGCACCATCACCTCATTAGCCATTGACAACAAGGGAGAAGTTCTAGCTACAGGGGTAAGCCGTTATGTCATTGTTTTTGTGCAGGTTGTTTAAATGTTTTGGGGTTTGTTTGTTTCTTTATTTCAGTTTTCTCTTTGTTTTTTTGTAGTTGTTTTCATCAGATCATTGCTTTTCAAAACACCTGATAAAGGTTAATTTGGAGTTTACTTTGACATGTATTTACATGTAATTTAATAACTTGCAGTTTTTATTTTGTTTCTTATTAATATGTATTTTATTTATTCTAACAGTTCTAATTTTGTGACTTTGTTGAAAAATAAAAAAATCTTTTGAAATGTCTGTAATATCAACCTTATTTTTATTTTATTTTGTCATTATCAATATGTAATTTCAACAGAGTGAAGACGGGACAGTGTTTTTCATGAACATCGGTTCCAAGTACAATCCCATTGGCTTTGTGAAAGTGGCAGGACCAGTAACACAGATTCAGTGGTCTCCACCAAGATTTGTAAGTAGGCAGTTGTCTCCCTTTGTACTGTTCATGCCATTGTAATAATAGCATCATATTTTACTATGTTTAAAGGGGTTATGTCTACTTAAATGTGATAATGTCAACTTAAATGTAAAATCCTTAATAGAACTACCATTTTATTATAGAAATATACAATAGTAATGTGTGTAAATTAAAATGATACCTTTTTCTGGAATTTCTAAGTACCGGGTAGTTAAATAACACTTTCAAGTGAAAACTCTGTGGAAAGGTTTCTGGGTTGCTTGATTCTATATATACTTATCAAAACTCCTAACACATCATATATCCAAAGTTCCTTATAATACATAACAAAGATTGTAACATGAAGTTACTGGTAATCAAACGACGATACAATGGTATGCAAACATGTTCCAACAGTTAAATGGCACTGAACAGTGTACACAATGAGGTATGACTCAATAATGCGCACATGGGAGATAATAAAAAATCTCACACGTCATGAACTGTTATGCCCCCCTCTTGCATTTGGTATCTCAGTTCATCGCCAATACATAGAAATAACAAAAGTGGTCACCATGTAGAAAGGAACGGTAAATACCTCTAGTTTTCTCCTTGCGTTTTCCTATGTATTTCCTATGTGATGCGTTAGGAGTTTTGATTAGTATACATAAGCAAAAGTCTCATTAGTAATCTGTTTATAAAATAGTCATAAATAAAAAGATAATGTTTATGCAACAACGAAACAGACATGTCAACTGTTTAAATGTAATTTCAGGAGAAAGAAACCGTGCTAGTGTTCTGTAAAGGTGGAATTGTGCAGGAGATTGCATGGCCGGACGACGGGAAGTTTGACACGTCTCACACCTTTGAGATTAAAGGGCTTCAGATGAAGACCTTCAAGTTTGCCAGCATCAAATCTCGGCTGAGGGTAAGACTTTGGACTCAAGTATTAGTGTGTTTACTGTTTTTGAAAAATCATGAACTTTTGGTTTATTGTAAGACTTTGGACTCAAGAATTTGTTTGTTTACTTTTTTGTCAAATCACGAACTTTTGGTTTAGGGTAAGACTTCATGATTTCACGATTTAAATAATTTCATATATTCTCAAGTCCAAAGTTTGGACTTGAGAAATTTTTTTTTTTTAATCATGAACTATTGGCAAAGAGCCAGTCTTTGGTTTATTTTAAATAATAAAATTGTAAAACGTGTTTTGACTTATTGTTCAAATCATATACTCTTGATTGATGGGAATTATACATTATAGAATGAAAATTTACAATATCTTAAAATACATTAATTACTTTTTGTATTGGTTAGGGGCATACCTAAATTAAGGTGTCTTTCATTTAGTAATCATTCCAAACTTTATAGACCTTTGTTTAATAAACAAAATAATAACAAGGAAATTTCAGATATGTTACGCCTCATTCGTTTCTTGCCAATGGTGATCGTTTAGGTTTTTAATGTTTTCCCTTTGTTACTTGCTATTGCAGTTGCCCATTGGCAATTCTATTTTTATCCCATCATCATGTCTGCATTGACTAAATAACACCACGTGGGATCAACTTAGCTCTATCCACCTTGTTGAATAAAGCAAATACGCGCATTATAATGACATCATATTGTTTATTTTCGTGACGTCATTTTGATGTTTTTCGTGTTATTTAGTGATTTTCTTTCATTTATTTTCAAACTAAAGACAGAAAATGATGGGATAAATAGAATACCAGGTAAGTGTTGAATGCAGATACGATTATTTGCTCGGCACGAAAACCGAAACCACTCGCCAAGGCTCGTGGTTTAGGGTTTCTAAGCCTCGCTAAATAAAGATATCTGTATTCAACACTAACCTAGTATTCTGTATATATGTATGTACCTATAGGAGTAATCATAGTTACGCCCTTGTCGGGAATCTTCAATCAGAGACCATACAGTAGCTTCTATGGAAAATTAGTGTCCGTATTCATAAAGATTGTTATATTATTATTAATTTTTCTAATTACAGTTCATATTCCATTTTGTATTAATGTTACGTCTTCATATTGCTTCAGCATGAGGAAGAACTGGAAAGGAAGGCAAAGGAAGAGAAAGAAAGGATGAAGAAGGCGGAAGCAGAGAGAATGAAGAGAATTGAACGAGGTCTTGAGACTGAGTCTGAACAAGGGGAAGCACCAGGTATGTATTTGTTCAATACCAATCAACCATTCTAATACAGTAAATCCCCGCTAATACGACCACTTGTGGGTCTCAGTAAAAGTGGTCTTAATAGGTCGAGGTACGGCAGATCACCGAGTCATTACATGCATGTCTGTGTAATTTTAGGTTTTAATGAATACCATGAATAATGAACAGATAACGAAAATTCAGATTTGTTTTCAATAAAATGTTTTATTGATTACAAGTTATGTAACTTATTGGATGAACTTTACATTAAGTCCGAAATTAATTAAAACTTGATTAACTAAGCCTTTTTAAGGTTCAGCATTCATCAATGTTACCCACTAACTGTCAAAGCAGTATGCTATCTCCGAGGCAGATGTTGTTCATTGATAATGTTAAGTGTCAATGACCAAATTACGCTGTTCAAAATAACGTGGTTATTTGGAGCATTATTTGGTTCCTTTGGTCTGGGATTTGTGGTCGTAACACGGAATATCGGGGCGCCCATATAATAGGGGTTTGCGACCATTGAATTATATAGGAAACAATTGGGTCATTTAAAAAGTGTGCACTTCAGCGAGGTGGTTGTAAAGCGGGGTTTTGGTGTATATGCAAATTATTTCTGACTCTTTCTAGGGATATGCTTGTGATTGCTAAATTTGAGATACAGGCCCCATGTAAAATTTGCATTCTTTAGTTTAATGTTAGTCTTAATCCTAAATATTGTCCATTGAAAATCTGAGCTTGTTAAGAATATGTAATGTTATACTTTGCCGCCATTTTGAGGCGTTAACGTTGGCCTTGCTGGACAGTGACGTTATTATTATGTCCATAAAAAGTCAATAACGGATCGAACTTTTATTACACATAGTACTATCTTTCAAAGTTGATACAATCTCTCTTACAAAGCTTATTTCGGCAAAGTACCCTGGGTCTACGCCAGTTAACTTGTGTTTGACTCAATCACCCAAAATATGTGAATGTGTAATTAATACTTGTTTTTAAATTGAGCCAAACTGCATGTCAAATCATTTCTATGTTCACCTTTTCCGTCTGCTTACAGAGGAGGAGAAGGAGCCGGAGCCTGAATGGGAGCCCTACATCCCCTCAGAGCCCAGCCCCATACTGGCCGGGTTCTACTCTGACAAGCCCGGAACCTTCTGGCTGTCAATGGTATACAATGCATTCTTCAAGAAATGTATCAGTATTCCCACAGCTCCTAAGGCATAAAAAATGTTTGTTTCAAGTTACCCGATCTACCCTCAAAACAGCCCCGACCCTGGAACATTTTATTGAGTTTGTCAGATTATTTTTTTTTAATGTTTTTATAAATGATTTTTTGGTAGAGTAAGTGTTTTGTTTTGTTTTGATGGAATCCACTTCAAAATAATGCATAAGGTTATTACCAATATGTTTTGCATATTTATTCAGTTGTAGAATCTTCAAGTTGACTAAATAAAAAAATAAGTAAGAAAATCAATCCCTACCTACCTACCCTAATTTTTTTGGTCAAGTAACCTGAAACAATTTTTTTTACGCCCAAGGAAAAAATCGACTTAATGTTGTACTACAGTGAATACTTCAAAGGAAATGTTCAATGTCAAAGACAATGATTACATTTCAAGAAAAGGGTAAAATAAGAACATTCAGTTTTCTTTGTTTTTGGGGTGTTTTTTTTTACCGTTGTAAACTTTATTGTTCTGTCAATAGGTGCATGAAGATCGAAGGCATCCTCCTCTGCGCCATACAATAGATTGTAATTTGCATTTATAAAACGTTCAATTAATTTAGCGTATACAACAATACAATACATGTACAAAAAACGACACACTGTAACAAAACATTTGTTCGTTATAAAGCAATTTACGTGTCAAATCACATATACATGAAGAAGCCATATACTTTTATGCATTTATGAAGTTAACCTAAGTTTTCACTTGAGAGCTTTGTAAATAAGGGCCATGGTTTGGCAAGACTTTTGTGCAATTAAATATGGAGATCTTAAGCAATATTGAGTGAATAATTTGATTTAACTGGTAATATTTAGAAAATCAAACTTTTTGTTATACATGTAATTGAATGATATTCAATTGAGAGAAAATAACACAAATATTAAATAAGCAAAAGTTGGTTTAAACACAAATTGGGACGGCAGTAAATAAGAATAAAAATGTAAAATTGTAATATGTACAATTGACTCATATTAAATGGCCCCCTTTGTGAAATGTAAAATTGTAATATGTACAATGGACTCATATTAAATGTCCCCCTTTGTGAAATGTAAAATTGTAATATGTACAATGGACTCATATTAAATGGCCCCCTTTGTGAAATGTAAAATTGTAATATGTACAATGGACTCATATTAAATGGCCCCCTTTGTGAAATGTAAAATTGTAATATGTACAATGGACTGCCCTTTGTGAAATGTAAAATTGTAATATGTACAATGGACTCATATTAAATGGCCCCCTTTGTGAAATGTAAAATTGTAATATGTACAATGGACTGCCCTTTGTGAAATGTAAAATTGTAATATGTACAATGGACTCATATTAAATGGCCCCCTTTGTGAAATGTAAAATTGTAATATGTACAATGGACTCATATTAAATGGCCCCCTTTGTAAAATGTAAAATTGTAATATGTACAATGGACTCATATTAAACGCCCCCCTTTGTGAAATGTAAAATTGTAGTATGTACAATGGACTCATATTAAATGTCCCCCTTTGTGAAATGTAAAATTGTAATATGTACAATGGACTCATATTAAATGTCCCCCTTTGTGAAATGTAAAATTGTAATATGTACAATGGACTCATATTAAATGGCCCCCTTTGTGAAATGTAAAATTGTAATATGTACAATGGACTCGTATTAAACGCCCCCCTTTGTGAAATGTAAAATTGTAATATGTACAATGGACTCATATTAAATGTCCCCCTTTGTGAAATGTAAAATTGTAATATGTACAATGGACTCATATTAAATGTCCCCCTTTGTGAAATGTAAAATTGTAATATGTACAATGGACTAATATTAAATGGCTCCCTTTGTGAAATGTAAAATTGTAATATGTACAATGGACTCATATTAAACGCCCCCCTTTGTGAAATGTAAAATTGTAATATGTACAATGGACTCATATTAAATGGCCCCCTTTGTGAAATGTAAAATTGTAATATGTACAATGGACTCATATTAAATGGCCCCCTTTGTGAAATGTAAAATTGTAATATGTACAATGGACTCATATTAAATGGCCCCCTTTGGGAAATGTAAAATTGTAATATGTACAATGGACTCATATTAAATGGCCCCCTTTGGGAAATGTAAAATTGTAATATGTACAATGGACTCATATTAAATGCCCCCCTTTGGGAAATGTAAAATTGTAATATGTACAATGGACTCATATTAAATGCCCCCCTTTGGGAAATGTAAAATTGTAATATGTACAATGGACTCATATTAAATGCCCCCCTTTGGGAAATGTAAAATTGTAATATGTACAATGGACTCATATTAAACGGTCCCCTTTGTGAAATGTAAAATTGTAATATGTACAATGGACTCATATTACATGTCCCCCTTTGTGAAATGTAAAATTGTAATATGTACAATGGACTCATATTAAACGCCCCCCTTTGTGAAATGTAAAATTGTAATATGTACAATGGACTCATATTAAATGTCCCCCTTTGTGAAATGTAAAATTGTAATATGTACAATGGACTCATATTAAATGCCCCCCTTTGTGAAATGTAAAGTGGGAAATGTAAAGTGGGAAATGTAAAGTGGGAAATGTTAAGTGGGAAATGTAAAGCCCCTGGGGGGTTTATCAGGAAATATACGGTACATGCTTGTCATTTCAGGGTGATTTCAAAGCTAAATAACATGATGGACCAAATAATTTAAATTGGTACATATATGTTTACATGTCGAATTTGTGTGTGTGTATGATCACACGTAAAAAGATCTATAAAAATATAATGTGTGTGATGAATGTGTATTACATAGAATACAATAACAAGTGTCACTGTATGACAAATACTGCTAGGTAAACCTCAATAAAAAATAAAATGAAATCTTTTCAGGGAGATTTTGATGCAGGTTACCTGTACGAATGTGCGTTCCCCGAGTCACCGAGCGAGGAGGAAGTGGACAAGATGGCCACCCTCGAACCCTTCAAGTACAATCCGGTACTCGAGTCTGAGGACGTGCCCATCTGCACCATCAAGTGGAGGTGGGGCTGGCAGAACAAGACATGCAAAATATATATATATATGATTTATTCAAATTTTATCTTTAACTTTGGTTAGAATATGTTAGAATAGACTATTCTAATTTTTCAAAGTGAGCTGCACGATTCTTTCGATGCATCGATAAATCAATTATAAATGGCCGGATTTGATTGTCGATACTAAATCAACCAATTTCGATTCGTTTCTCTTTTATATATTTATAGATGGTTTGTCATAAAACTGTTAATGAAAATTACAGTCTCGGTGTAGATTACTCATGTAAATTGATCATGGCAGCATTGTTGCTGTTATATTGAACTAGTTATGTAACGTTATCACCATATTTCACCATTGTTCTCATTTATATTGACATTAACCAATACAATGGCATTTATAATTACTTTATTGCAAATCGTCATGTATTTTGTATGTGTCATACATAAAAAATACGCGAAAACAATCTTGTAAAAGGGAACATGAATTGAATCAAAATATTCAGCTAAATAATGCTTGAAATTGAAATCAAATTGAATCGAGCCATGCTAAATCTTGGCAGCTCTATTCTCATACATATTCAGCTAAACTGAGTTGATGCTGGCATGGGACATTAATCACATCTTTCTTTATGATAGTTGCTTTTTTCCAAATTACCTTACTGTTGCATTTGTCTCTGTACTGGTAAGTTTGACCAGGAGGCACTATTCTGTGTCTTAAAGTGGTTATCAGTTGCATAAACATCTGAATGTATGACTGTGTGTTTAATCCACCAACAAGCATTCTCAATATTACGAATGGGAAAAAATTATCAAATATTTTTATGCACACAAAGGTGGATATATTTAAATCAACCATTCGTCCATACTTCTGTTAGTCCATCCTGCCAAGGTTAAAAATTTTTATCAAGTCAAATATCTTGCATACTGTCAAGGTATTTACTTGAAACTTGAAATACTTCTTTACTATCAACGTAGCCGCTAGGGAAAGCAACCCCCATAACTCTGTTTTTTATTGTTACAGTCTATGCCCCTTTTTCAACTGAGAAAGTTTGGTTAAAGTTGTTCATGAAGTCTAATATCTTGAATACTATCAAAGGTATTTGCTTGACACTTAGAATACTTCTTTACTTGAATACTTCTTTACTTCGGTCATTTTTGACAAAAAGAGCATTCAGGGGCATATGTCGCTATAGTGACACCACTTGTTCTTCATACATATGTCGCTATAGTGACACCACTTGTTTTTCATACATATGTCGCTATAGTGACACCACTTGTTCTTCATACATATGTCGCTATAGTGACACCATTTGTTCTTCATACATATGTCGCTATAGTGACACCACTTGTTCTTCATACATTTTTCCAGTAAAAAAGTTAACATGTCAGTCGTAAGAATTGAAAACTGTCAAGCAATTTTTTTTCTTTAAAAATTAGCAACAAGCTCCTGATCAGTATGCAAAATGGTAAAGATGCTCATAATTTTCTGTACATTAAATTTCAGTAAAAACGGCCAACAGGCACTGTTTGGTATGCAGAACGGTCAGATTCGCATCCAGAACCTCGTGCACCCGTTCGACATCTCCGAGCTCGGACCCTCGTGGACATTGAGCGTGCACGACAACGTGTACGGTCACATCACGGGCTTGCTGCAAAGCTTTGATGGGACCGTGCTGATTTGCACGGGAGCAGACGGCAACTTCTTCCAGTTCTCAGTGATGGGGCAGGAGCAGCTGGAGAAGAAGATCGCCGAAAACAAGGCTAAACTGCCGTCTGCAAAGGTTTGTATCAAAAATACTAAGTTGGTCAAAGATAAGTTTATCTAGTGATACATAGAAAACCTGAACCATGAGCCTTATTAATTAACTAGTATTCTCTGTATCCGATCATTTTTTTGCTGATTCTTTAAATGTAAAGAAAATAAAAATATTTTGAAAAAAAAACAACAGAAAATGATATAGTGAATATCAAGAAATGAACATTAATAATGTATTTTATTTTTAATTCAGTGTTGAAAAAACACAAAGTGTATTCAACAGAGGTTTATTTTGTCAATGTGTTCCTGATAATAGGATAAAAATGTTGGCTTATCTGCCTTTTGAGATTGCATTCTAACTTTATATCCTTTATTACAATTCACTTATATTCTATATCTTTCAGTTATAAATATTTAACATTTATTTGTAACGCTATTGGACTGATTTTCCCTGTCATGATAAAAAATGTCTTGATTTTCTATCAAAATATTAAATTATTATTATATATTATATACAGTTATTGAAACGCTTACTCAAGTTTTCATTCCGTTAAGTTCCATTTTCTCCATTATTTTTTCCTTTAGAAACTGGACGACAAAAACCTACCAGACGACATCCTGGATCCGAAAGCATACAGCATAGAAGAGGCCAAACAGAAAGCGGAGCACGACAAAATGATGAAAGACGCAGAGGAAAAGAAGAAAGAGGTCCGACGACATATCACTAAGATGCGACGGATGTTTAAACAACTTCTGGAACAGAACGAATCTCTGCCAGGTCATCTCCAACTTCACAAAGATGTAATATTTTAGTGTTACTTTAGTGTTCTCTTCAAATAATTCATGAAAATGGGTTATATTTCAGGGATTTGAGAATTGACATACTAGGATGTTTCAGAATTTTATCTAACATTTCAGATATTTAGGATTAAGCGATTTAATAAGCAGGCCAGTTGGAATAACTAGTTTTATATTCTGGGAGTACCAATTCTATACATTTGAGTTAATATTGCAAGAATTCACAGTGAAAAGATTTAATATTCTAGAGTTTGATATAAACTAATTTAATTCATGATTAACTGATTTAACGTTCCAGGCTTTAGAGATACGGTGTTTCACTCCAGGTATTTGAGAAAAACTGGATTATTACTGTTTTAAAATTCCATAAAATTGAGATAAGCTGATTTTATCCAGATTTTATTTGCCATGATTTTGAGATACTTGTTTTTTACCCGGAAATTATAACCTGATTTTATGCATCGTCATTTTAAAATAAATGGGTTTATTTATTCAGGAATTTGAGATAACCTGATTTTATTCACCATAATGTTGAGATAAAAGAGTGTTGTTTTTTTCAAGAATTTCAGATAACCATATTTTGTTCACCATTATTTTGAGATAAAAAAGTTCATTTTTTCCAGGAATTTGAGATAATCAGAATGTATTTGCCATGAACTTGAGATAAATGGGTTTATTTTTCAAGGAATTTGAAATAACCAGATTTTATTTACAATGATTTTGAGATAAATGCGTTTATTTTTCCAGGAATTTGAGATAACCAGATTTTATTCACAATGATTTTGAGATAAATGCGTTTATTTTTCCAGGAATTTGAGATAACCAGATTTTATTCACAATGATTTTGAGATAAATGTGTTTATATTTCGAGGAATTTGAGATAACCAGATTTTATTTACAATGATTTTGAGATAAATGCGTTTATTTTCCCAGGAATTTGAGATAACCAGATTTTATTTACAATGATTTTTAGATAAATGTGTTTATTTTTCGTGGAATTTGAGATAACCAGATTTTATTTACAATGATTTTTAGATAAATGTGTTTATTTTTCCAGGAATTTGAGATAACCAGATTTTATTTATAATGATTTTTAGATAAATGTGTTAATTTTTCCAGGAATTTGAGATAACCAGATTTTATTTACAAAGATTTTGAGATAAATGTGTTTATTTTTCCAGGAATTTGAGATAACCAGATTTTATTTACAATGATTTTTACATAAATGTGTTTATTTTTCCAGGAATTTGAAATGGACAGAGAGATCAAGGAGGAGCTGGAGCGTCACAAGAGAGAGAAGATTGAGCTAGTGAGACGGGAGCTTGCCTGGGAGTCCGAGAAACAGAGGATCGCTCTCGAGAAACTCAGGAAGAGGTACGCCTCTCTGAAATATGCGTGATACAAATAATTCATTTTGCTTTTATAGTTGAATGATATTTTTCTTTCAGTCATTCATTTTTTAAATTTTTTATTTTTTTTATTAATGCAGTTTTGTTTTCAAGAATGTATTGTATCATTTAAATAGCTATATTATTGAACTAAATTTTAATTTGCCAACTTAACCACCTTTTGCCCATATTATTACCTATGTATGTTGTTGTTGTTTCGTTCATCGGTCCTGCTACTTTTACTGCAGATTCAAAGACGTGGTGGAATGTGACCGAATCGTTGTCAAAGCCTTCGCCACGCCTCACGAGGTTGCAAGTTTCCGAGCATCGAAACTTTCAGACGACTTCTACCACCTCAAGGCGGAGTTTGAGAGACGAAAGACGCGGGTCAGGGACGACATCACCCGTGATCCTACCAGGGATCTCCTCACTGGTACGGCTTCCATTGTAGCATTGATTTTTCTTCGCACGTTTTTTTTTTTTTAAGTGATGAGAATAAAATTGTTTGTTGACAAATTTTGAGAATTTGAGTTGCATGCTACATAACAGATTTTATTTGAGATGCATTATAGCTTTTTCTGTCACTATATTTCCATATTTTATTACGTTAAATCTGGATGTTGCTTGTGGTTTGTCTGTGCAATGTTGATTTTTTTGTTTTACTTTTAATAGTCGAAGCCATTGATGATTACGATAATATTGACTGTTGAAAAGTTTGGAACATATGACTGAGTAACATGCTGCAGAATTGCCATTTTATTTTAGATACTTTTTAGCATTTTTTTATTAAAATATTTACATATTTTCTTATCTCAAATCTTAAATATTTCCATATGTTCTTATTTGAAATCTAAAATGTTTCCATATTTTCTTATTTAAACTCTAAAATATTTTCTTATTTTAACTCTAAAATATTTCCATATTTAGTTATTTTAGCTCCAAAATATTTCCATATTTCCTTATTTCAGCTCTAAAATATGTCCATATTTTCTTATTTCAACTCTAGAATATTTTCTTATTTCAACTCTGAAATATTTCCAAATTTTCTTATTTCACCTCTGGAAGTTGCTGGTTGTCTTGCTCAGATTTGTTGTTTATAGTTGTTCTGTTTGTTGTTTTTCAGTAATTGAAATACTCATATTTTATGCTATTTTTCTTGCGTATTTATTATTAATATATTACCGGTACTTAATGTTTCCCAGGGGCAGGCAGACTGATGGACTCCACAGGTCAG
The DNA here is from genome assembly GCA_027627225.1 of Congeria kusceri. NCBI lineage: Eukaryota > Metazoa > Mollusca > Bivalvia > Myida > Dreissenidae > Congeria > Congeria kusceri. The sequence continues at coordinate 10,160,590 of CM051030.1, read as the reverse complement.
GGCGGGGACAGGCCTGATGACCAGGGCGGGGCCAAGGTCAGCACGACCCTGAAAGGCAGCATGGGCGAAAGGATCACTAAAGCACTGCTGAAGGTGGAAGAAAAGAAGAGAAAAAGGGCAGAAAGAAAAGCCATGGTAAGCATGGAAAATATATAATCAGCAAATTGCTTCCTCTGGCGATATGTAGCATATACCATACACAGACCATAGTCTCTTCCCTACATATACCCAAGTTGCTTCACCTAACTAGTATAAGCTGTTATCACAAAAAGACTCTAGTTGCCTCCCTTAATATATTAAATTGGATTCCCCTTACAGGTCTACCTTGATTGACCCTAGTTGCTTCCCCTGACAAATATTAATGTAACCACACTTAGACCCTAGTTGCTTCCACTAAAAGATCATAAAAGATATGTTCAAACATTATAGTTGCTTCCACTGATACACCAAAGTAGCTTCCCCAGATAGAGTCGTGTTCTTGCCATAAAAAATCTTATCCATCCCACTGGTTCGAATTGTTCGCAATGATGTAATCAATAAATATATTTCATCTTGAATCACATAACATAAATAATTGCGTGCATGTATTTGCAGTGGGTAGAGCTTTATGAGACGAAGCCGGACGATGACTACGAGGACCCCAACGACATTGCGGCCATCAAGGAGGCCAAGGACAACATGGGTGACTACAAACTGAAGACTGCCAACAACTACGTGGTGCCCGATCATCTGAGAATGAACGTGGAGAAGGCACGGGGACGTCTGCTGATTTTGAAGGATCTGGTAAGAATCAGATTTCATGTCCTGCTCCTTTTTGGTTCCCCCCTGCTGTCCCTCTGCGCTGGTCAACACAGAAATGTTCAATATCTTCTAAAATTCAATAAATTTTTGCGAATATTCAATGGCAAATGAACAGAGTATGTTTGAAAACCTTAATTAGAAGCATTTAATTGATAAATACCTGGAATTTACCAATTTATCGAAAGTATCAATGAACTGGCACAGCATTCCACCATGGCCCTTTTAAAGGGACTGTGTCATCAAAAAGTGACTCAAGGGGGGCAATTTCTTTAAAAAATCTTAAATTTAGATATTAATACTGTCATATAATAACGGTTAAAACAGAGTATATATAATGGAAAAACAGTGTACCAATTCTGAGATAAAAATCAATTTATTATATGGGTTGTGTTTGTTTGGCCCTTTTCCTGTTTACATTTTGACGTCAAATTTGTGGGCTTTTTATATAAGTATAGTTTACAAACGACTCATTACCAAGCATGATAGCGCAGTTGAATAAATCGCTGTCTACTGTCAATTCTTGGTATGGCTCCTAAGTCGTGAGTTCGATACCCGCTTGGGGTTTTAATTTAACAGATGAGCGCGAGGCTTGCCGAACGGAGCATGATAAACTTCATCTTTATCCAACACTCACCAAATATTCTATTTATCCTATTATGATATGCTCGTAAAACATGTAAACATCTGGATATATGTCAAAAATAAAAATTATAACATAGGTTTCCCAGTTTTAACACTGGTTTTTTTTCTTGACTACAAACTTCGTCATTTGGTATTACGTCACATTGAAATATATAGCGTTCTAAAAATAATGATAGAATAAACGTGTGCTAAAAATTGCAAAAGGATAAAGCTTTAGTTTATAAGATGGGTTGTAATTCGATCAATTTGGCTGTAGTAATAGGATCAAAAGATTTTAATGATTTTTAAAATGCCTAGTTAGTTTCAGATCAACTAAATAAGAAGTAAAATATTATCTGATCCATGAGAACAAGTACAACTTAAACAATCGTTGCTGTGGTAGCACTAATAAAATAACATTTAAAATTAAGTTAAAAATGCCTTACGTATTTCAGATCCACGAGAACAAGTACAATTGCAGCCAATTGTTGCTTCAGTAAAACTTATTAAATAACATTACGTTTAAAATGCCTTGTATTATTTCATTTCAGATCCTCGAGAACAAGTATAACTTCAGCCAGCGTCTGCTGCAACTGCAGTAATAATATAACATCCAAAATTAAGATTGAAAAATGCCTTATATGATTTCAGATCCACAAGAAAAAGTACAACTTCAACCAGCGTCTGCTGCTAATACACTTATAAAATAACATCCAAAATTAAGATAGAAAAATGCCTTGTATGATTTCAGATCCACGAGAACAAGTACAACTTCAGCCAGCGTCTGCTGCGACTGCACTAATAAAATAACATCCAAAATTAAGATTGAAAAATGCCTTGTATGATTTCAGATCCACAAGAAGTACAACTTGAACCAGCGTCTGCTGCTACTGCACTTATAAAATAACATCCAAAATTAAGATAGAAAAATGCCTTGTATGATTTCAGATCCACGAGAACAAGTACAACTTCAACCAGCGTCTGCTGCAACTGCGGGACCGCAAGATCCAGGTGATTGAGGAGATCAAGGACCTGACAGCCGAGCTGGAGGCCGTGCATGCCAAACTGAGCACCGGCATCGTCAAGCCCATACCTGCAGTGCCCGAGATGCACCCGGAGGAAATGCCCGAAAAGTAATAATTTAATACATTGTCTGAACCCATGTTTGATAAAAAAAACGCAATGCTTTTTAATCAGACCTTCGGAGATTAGGCTTGCAAAACTTTTTACTCATGAATAATTAATGAGGTATCTTATTGGTTCAGTGTCCAATTCTGCGTGGAAAATTCAACCAATGAAACGACACGTTAGTAAAACAGTTTCATGTAGGTGGTGTTCACTTGTATCATATTTATCATTGTACTGCACGTGGTCCATGAACTTGAAGCCCGGCGGAATTGGGCAGTGAACCGAGAAGAAACAAGTTTAATAACCCTGAATACGCAACAGTTTTTGAGCGTACACAATGACTTAGTAACTGGTCAACGAATAATTGTTTTTTTCAGACTTATTTTGAAGAGTATATTTAATAGATCTGTTTAATTTCATTGGTAAGCAGGTGGCTCATCAATATTCATGAAAACAAACTTTTGACAGCCAATTATCCCATGGGATATAATCAAGGATCATGTTGTATCCGAATTTTTTGTATCCAAATATGGTGCATATTCGAACATGTGTATTTTAATGTATAACTATTATCTTCAAAGTTTTCACGCCTCAAACTTCAATAAATTTTCATTTCTATGTCATTTGTGAGTTTTAACTTCACAAAAATTTAAAGATAATGCAATTCAATAAGTACAATTAAACGCCCATTCTGTATCCGAATTATGTGTATCCGAAAAATAAGGTATGTCTGAAATTGTGTATTTTGATTATTAATATAAACTACAAACTTTCCATACCTTAATCTTCAATAAACTTTTAATTTCTATGTCTGTTATACGAATTGTGCTGCACTTAAGTTAAAATATAATGTAAGACAATATGGTCACTTTGTAATTAACTACATGATGTTATGAACGTCAATTAAGCCAACTAACAATTATTTGTTAGTTAGTTTATACTAATTGTATTGAACTATGTTTTTACTACGATGTTTAGATAGATATCATATTAATATTTTATATCATTATGAATGAAACACAGTACATAAAATTATTATGCAGCAAATGCACGAGGATTACATGCAGCTGCTATTATCAGTCTCTATAGTAACCAGACACGATTTAATCGTGGAGAAGTACAGACCGATCGGTGTCAGTAATATAACACAGTCAACAAACTACAGCAAAAGTACTCCAATTATCGATTGATAGTGACACGACTGGGGTCATTCATTTATCACTGATCCACCGGTATTCGCACCTACAGAGCATTTGGGCCATAAAATGTGTGTATTGTGTATTGAAATCAGGGGACTATCACGATTTTTATAGTGACTGGATAAATAAAAAAAACTGAACGGACCGATTACCAGTAAATTAAATTGTTTTTTTTTAACCCAATCGGTCTCAGACCAGCAAAACCGAAAATTATTTGATCCCTGAATATAATGTATTGGGTAACGGAATATATAACGTCGGTTTTGACAATGAGCTTATTATAGCTTGGCAGTGCAATCTCGTTTTCAAGAATGTTGTAAAAGGTTATGAATCTTCAAAGTGTTTTTTTAAAAACTCCAAAACTGCTCAAAAGCTTTGTCATCTAGAAGAAATTAATACAAGGGTGGATGAAAGTTAAACCAACTCTTATATGTTCAGAGTTAGAATCTCTAATTTGTCATCGTAATGATGGCGGTATTCACAAAGCTTGTAAGCCTCATCTTATATTTAATTTCACAATTTCAGAGCAGTGAGTTGTTATCAGTATTGGGAAAAAAATCTAGGGCAAGAAAATTGTGCAACCAATCTTGGATTCGAACTCGAGACCTGTCACATACAGCAGCTAACTGGGCTGATACACAGCTGTTCCACTATATTGAACAACTTTATAAAATGATATTCCATCTAATGAAATGGTACTTTGTCCTAAACATCTGGAGAGTGTATTTAAGTACCAGCGGTGCTGCCAGCAGTTAGTTCTTGGTACTGTCATACCACTATAGTGAACATCTTCATACAATGATATCCCCCCCCCCCAGTTAGATGAGACTTTGTGAGAGTGTATTTAAGTACTGGGGGTGCTGCCAGCAGTTAATTCTAGGTACTGTCAAATGCAGCCAGTTCAGGACTTGAACCAAAAGCTATTAGTAATTAAAAAATTTTTTTTTAGGAAATTCACTTAATTTTATGCTAAAAAACATCTTGGAATATGGACATAAAAGTGAAAATTATCAATAAACATACATGCAGGCTGTCAAAGAGTTAGCATGAAAATACAGAATCAATATAGGAATAATTTCACCAAAAATATAGGACTTTTGGTCGATTTTTTTGAGAAAATATTGCAATTTTTTGTAAAAAATACTTCATTATAAGGATGAGATGGGATCATATTTTAGCCTGAAAATTCATACATTTTGTGTTTTAATGAACAAAACATTTGCTAAGCATATTCAATGTAATCAGTTAGCGACTGAGACGTGCGAGCAATGCGAGCAAGAAAAAAAAAACAATGCATAGGTTCACGATATACCGTTCACAGACCATTTTCAGAATGATGTGTGAATGGAAAAATTTAACAAAAATATAGGAACAATTGTTAAAATATAGGAAATATAGGAGGTTTTTCAAAATATAGGATTTCTTTCCAAAATAAAGGAAAATATAGGAATTTATGAATTGGTTGACAGCATGTACCTGTGAACTTTTAAAACTGCACATATGAGGTTATGCTGAAGGAGTGGTGTTTGTATTATAACATTTGCCGTGATTTTCATATAAAAGATTGCCAGGACAGTGGAGTACACCTTTGAGGAACTAGGTGACAACTGTGACATATACTAATATTTAAATCCCAAGGAAACTGCTGGAGTATACCAGAGTCTGTACAGATCTGGAAAAGTCATGGAAAATGGATTTTGTTTGGACAAATCATGGAATCTTGATTTTGATTTTTCATGGAAAAATCATGGAATTTTTAACAATTGTTGTGGAAAGTTGAGAAGTATCCTTGAATATGTCTGTAAGTGCATAAAAATGACAAATCCATTGAAATAGATTTAAACAAATAATCAAAATCAAGAACGTATTGATGGACAGACATGTATTGCAGCGCTACAAGCAATTATATTTTACTGTGGAATCACTTGAATTGCGGGGTACAAATTTTGTGCACTTGCGATTGCGGACAGATTAGAGCGGTCTTAAATTCGTGCAACTACGATTTTTTATTTATTTTTTTTAAACGAGAATTTTTTTTTAAACAAAATATATGTCGATTATGCAAGAAAACGAAAAGCCATACAGAACGCCAATAAAGGGTCCAATTGTGACAGCTTGTTTGTTTGTTGCAATAAACACGTATATTAGTACCGGATTAGGCTCTTAATTGACAACAGTAGTCGCAGATTTAGGCGAGACAATAGATACAATATATCATGTTATGTCAGACTGACACCTTGTCGTTAATTATGTGCCGATTGAAGTACTCTTTTCGGCTCCACATCGCGGGCACTAAATCTTTACTCAGAATATCAACTTGTGAAATGTAACATCTTCATGTTCCTTTTACTCATTGTATTATGAGTGTTCAAAATCATGCCTTTGGGCATCTGTGTTATAGAAATACAATTTTGCTGCTATGCGTTACGAAATTTTTATACAAAGTAAAGATCTCGATGTACTCTGCTCTACAAAGCGTTATGGCAATCAATGCACCCACGCTTTCCATGCGGATGACGTGACGTTGTACATGTCAGTGCGCTTTTTTAGCAGAACAAAGGATTAACATGGAATACACGTGCAGTTTAATGGTAAAATAGAATGTGTTAGCATCACGTGAACAGTAATGTTCGGATAGGCGTTTCGGATTTCAAATTGATTATACGCGATTTGAAATTAATAACAAGGAATAATATTAGATCTCTATATTTTTATTTACAAATGGGATATTTTACATATGGATATAACACATTAATGAAAAAGGCAAGTTAATTCCGTTCATGTTTTGAGGTTACGAAATGGGCTATAGTGTATACATGTATATTTATATATATGGACCCCGAGAATCGCGATATAGCGGATCTGCAGAGTATGACCGCATTTAAATGTACGAAAATGCCCAAAATTTAATTTAAAAGAAAAAAAATGCATTCATTAATCAGAATGAAGCCCATGAAGAAAACATTCAAAAACATTCATGAAAAACATTCGCATCGTAACATATAGGCCTTTCTGCGTATATTTATGAACGATTACCAGCGTACATTTGAACAAACATGTAAGCTCCCAATGTTTTGCTACACTACGAAATCGGTAAATATTCGTGGTGGTCATAAATTCGTGCAATGGCGGGAGCGTGACAAGCGCGAAAATTAGACCACCGCGAAAATTAGAGATTTCACAGTATTCTAAAGAGTGCGAATCAGCCTAGAAAAATAACTTTATTATGTAGATCAATAAAATGTGGATATCAGTGTACTATTTTTACTTTAGTATGTTTGGATTGTATCATGGAAAACTGAGCGATATCATGGAAAAATCATGGAATGTTGATTTTAACAGTTTGTATGAACACTGTATACTACTTGTGACAGTGTAAAATCTGTAGAACCCTTAGAGAACTTAGTAACATACTACGTATAACTAGGTAAAGATCCAGAGCTAAATAGCAGAGTGCTGCACCCTGCCCCTTTTGGGCTCCCACCTGCTGCCCCTCTGGGAAAGTCAACACAGAAATGTGAATTTCTTTGAATTTGAATGTATTTTTGCACATATTGAATTGTAAATGAATAGATTATTTTTAAAAGCCTTAATTAGATACATTTAACTGATAAATACAATGGATTTACCAATTAATTAGAAAATACCAAAGAACTAATCTGCCTTTCCCCCCTGCTCCTTTTGAGCAGCACCCTTACCTTTTTTGATCCTAGATCTTTCCCTAGTATAACTATTTGATCTTATTCCCCAGGAAGCTGGAGTACACCCGTGAAACTCTGGTCGCATTCAAAAAGGAGATGGCGGAGAAGGCTGCAGCGGCAAAGAAGGGGGGACAGGAGCAGGGGGCATTTGGTGGCTTCGGAGGGTTTGGAGGTGGTGCACCCCCGCCAGCTGCGGACAAGAAAACAGTAAGTAGATTTTCCTTATGTTTTGAGTTATCATTGACTTAAAGCTTCCCAAAGCATTATTTGGTGCCGTCTTGATGTTTCATATGGCACTGTAAAGACTATCAAGTAATAGTAGCTCAGCACAGCTGCTCGTAATTTCAATTAATTGTGTAAAAGGCATACTTCAATGACCTGGTTATGAGGTCATAAGCCATGATGGGTCAAAGGTCAAAGTATGTTGATGTTTGATACATCATAGATGCTATATATAGAGGATATTAAATTTTGTTTAATGCAGTGTAAGATTTTATTTAATTTAATGAGTGGTTATACAAAATCTCTAGTTTCTATGACCAAGAATGAAATATAATATGATCTTACAAAATTTCATGCTTTTGAACGATAAATAAAAAAATGCACGAGATATGCTGAAGCATCACAAGTTTTGTGTATTATGACGTCATAAATATGGCGTCATTATGTTTCCAAAATTGTTGATCACTGTTGTGGTGGGAAAATAGTGCCACACTTAATGCGTCTTCATTGCTTAATTATATTTGTATTGAATTTTATTATGTGTTTTCTGTTGTTTAAAAAGGCCGATGTTTACACTGACGGTTAGGGTATTCACATACTTTCAAAAAATAAACATCAAAACAAAGTTAAAAGTAGTTCCATATAACCAAGAGTGAAATGATCAAGCATTATCATTTCACTCGACCTAGAGTGAAATGATCGGGTTATTATTCACTGGTATTCTCCGCTCATTCACCGCATAGCATGAAATAAATGTATGTATTCTCAATAAAGTTGGCAAAAATATTCAAAGGCCTTTGATGAGGCATGCACAAGTTATGTAGTCAATGATTGACTGAAAATTCAAAACGTTAGAGTTGCTCGGCCCGTATTCACAAAGCTCCTTAGGGAAAACTGTAGTAAATTTCTTCAAATCATTGAAAACTGTAGTAAATTTCTTCAATTCATTGAAAACTGTAGTAAATTTCTTCAATTCATTGAAAACTGTAGTAAATTTCTTCAATTCATTGAAAACTGTAGTAAATTTCTTCAATTCATTGAAAACTGTAGTAAATTTCTTCAATTCATTGAAATTCCATAAGTCTGTGGCTGTTTCATGTATAGGTCTTTTTACATTAAAATGTTTTGAACTAGTAAATATTGCTAAGATGTTTAGCATATTACCATTTTGTAAATAGACATGTTTTGGAAATCACATAGAACATCTGATGTGAAATGTTCACTTTAATACACCGTACGTTAAGATTTCCCTTAGGAGCTCAGTGAATACCGACCCACCACCTTTAACTGTTAATGTTTTGGTTGCTAGGAGACTGGCAGAACTTCGCCAACAGTGGTTGCCAAGCAATCCACAACTGTGAGCACGGAGAAGGCGGTGGACGAAACTGACGCCGAGGCTGAGGAAGAGTTGTCCCCCTTGGAGGAACATTTGAGACAGGTGGAGACCATCAGGTACCTAGAGGTCAAAAAGTCATGACCTGTGTAGGGGGGGGGTTCTTTTTTTTAAATTATTATTTAAATATACAGTTTACTGTTTGTTCAGAATACATGGAGGCAATAATGCCCATGAGTATACGTCTACATGATAAATAGTGTTACATAAATACATATCAGAGAATAACCATGCAAAAGTTTGATACTATGCATAGTATTTATTAAAATATTAATAGTTTTGTTTGTTATGTCATTTATATAGTGATCTGTTTTGGACGTGTTGTTTATTTCTCTCAAAGAAAAAAAGGTGACACAACATGAGGTCAAGTAATGGAAAATTTAAATAGATTTATTCCAAAAACTATGAAAAGGTATGAACTATTGTCTCCCAAGAAAATGTGTATCTTTGCATGGGCACTTCAGACTAACCTATGAGCAAGACCGCCTCTTGAACCGTATCAAAGAGATCAAGGACAACTTTGATGCCGAGCTGCGACTTCTCAGACACGACAAGTTTAAACTGGACATCGTCATGAAAAATGCAGACCTCAGGTTTGTTTGTTTGCCATAGCATCATTCATTCATATTTTAAGGGGTATTTCCCTACAAAATCGTAATTGCTTTATGAAATTATTTTTTTTAATGATTAACAAATAGAGTTTTAAGTATTATAATTTTGTATTGTATACACAATTAATACATAAATATCATTGTTAATCATCATTAATTTAAGTGTTCATATTTTATAGACATGTTCTTTTCCAAAGTTAACATTTTACAATTATTAACTAGATGGCCATTGGACAGAGTCTGATGTTCACTGGGTGAAACTCATGTTGACCTAGGCGTTTTGTTATATTATCTATAAACAGTTTTACTAGCAAAATCATAGAGCGGATAAACTTATTGTAATCCAACGCCGATCTGTTATTCTATTTATCTCACCACATTCTGATCAATTTGAATATTATCCTACTAAAATCAAATGAAACACATAAAATGAAATGATGTCACGAAAATCAACAAAGTGACATCATTGTTGTTCGTAAACAGAAAAGACCCGCTGTGCTGGTTTCACTGTTACTTGTACAGTTTTTAATGCACGTCGGGAACCAAAAGAGAAATTCCACAAATCTAGTTTTAGCCCATATGACATGAATTTAGGTAAGAGTACTGGTTCCTGTTGCTGTTTTTATGTGCAAGTTGCATAAAAATTTTGGGAAATCAACACATCTATTTTTAGCCCATAAGACATTTGAGTTTAGGCCATGCAACATGACTTTTATATTCATTCACCAATGGCTGTAGGGACCTATTGGAGAGCGTCTATTTTTATATTATATAACAATGCTTGTTATATCTTTACATACTGGCCATTGTATGTTTATAATTCAATCTTGAAGTGCAATGTTTACTTATTATCAGTCATCGTTTGTTCATTTCTGTTTATTTTCAACCTATTGATTTTATCTCATTTGTGTTGAAAGCCAGACGCTTATTGAAACACTTGAATAGGTTTCCTGGGTAGAACCAGTACTTGGTGTCTTGAGAAAGATCATTTGTGGCGCGTCATGGGAAAACCGGTCTGAATGCATGTGCGTAAAGTGTCGTCCTGGATTAGCCTGTGCGGACTGCGCATGCATTAAGACCGGTTTTATCACGACGCGCTACATTTGAACCCTCACCTAGTAGCAATCAGGAGCCATATTCCAGAAACATCTTAAGTAAAATCTTATCCTTAACCTGAAACTCATTATTTTTTATTAACATTTTATTTTATATTTAAATGGCATTGTTCTATGTGTGTTCAAAATACACAAACTTGTGACGTGTTAGCGTATATCACACAATTTTATTGAGTTTTTTGTTCAAAAGCATGAAATAAAAAGACAAATGACTCGTGTTTGCAGACTGGTGACGCTGTTTATCTCTGTCCCATGTCTCTATCACTGTATGTTTGCAGACAGGTGACCCTGGTTATCTCTGTCCCACGTCTCTATCACTGTATGTTTGCAGACAGGTGACCCTGGTTATCTCTGTCCCATGTCTCTATCACTGTATGTTTGCAGACAGGTGACCCTGTTTTTCTCTGTCCCATGTCTCTATCACTGTATGTTTGCAGACAGGTGACCCTGGTTATCTCTGTCCCATGTCTCTATCACTATGTTTGCAGCCAGGTGACCCTGGTTATCTCTGTCCCATGTCTCTATCACTATGTTTGCAGACAGGTGACCCTGGTTATCTCTGTCCCATGTCTCTATCACTATGTTTGCAGCCAGGTGACCCTGGTTATCTCTGTCCCATGTCTCTATCACTATGTTTGCAGACAGGTGACGCTGGTTATCTCTGTCTCATGTCTCTATCAATGTATGTTTGCAGACAGGTGACCCTGTTTATCTCTGTCCCATGTCTCTATCACTGTATGTTTGCAGACAGGTGACCCTGGTTATCTCTGTCCCATGTCTCTATCAATGTATGTTTGCAGACAGGTGACCCTGGTTGTCTCTGTCCCATGTCTCTATCACTGTATGTTTGCAGACAGGTGACCCTGTTTGAGGAGCTCGTGCTGCTGAAGGAATACGAGAAACGTGAAGACGTGCTTGCAGAGAAGGTGCAAAACAAGCAGCAAGAGAAACTGGATATGCAGGCAAAGGTTAGCATGAGCTATTATATTTTACGAAACGCGATACTGCGAATCGCGATACTACGAAATGATGGGATATTACAAATAAGGCTGCCAGTTCGTCCGTTTTTTTAATATGTTCAACTAAAAAAAGATGCGATACTACGAATTCGCGATACTACAAAAGATGCGTTTCTATTAACACATTTTCGGGTCCCATCATAGTGTTTTGCATTGAAATATAAACGCGATATAACGAATCATATTGCTACTGAGACTTTTCTCACTTTTACAACCAAGATTTCAAACCTCGGCCAAGTCAGACAGAAATCCAGTTAGTTTGCACCTTGGACAAAGATAGTTGTTAACAAGTTAGTTACCAGTTTAAGTCACTTTAATGATGCAGTTTGAGATATTATAAGCGTTTGACTAAAAGACTTTTGCATTTGCGGATTGTCATCACGTTTTCGATTATTGTTGCGGATTGTCATCACGTTTTCGATTATTGTTGCGGATTGTCATCACGTTTTCGATTATTGTGTATTGTGTGCGGATTTCATTCTTTAATTTTATAATTTTAAAATCGAATACATACAAAAGTGTATTGTCAAATGCAATCAGTTTAATAAATGCGCTAAGTTCTTTTGCTCTATAGTGTATGGTAAACGCTACAACAAATTAATGCTAAATGTAAGAAGATCATGCGACTGTGTATGAAATTCATTGTCAAGACCAGCAAATTAATTAGAATACCAGGTATTTGTCAAGAACTTAAAGTTTTGGTTAGCAAAATTAAATGACATTCATATGCCTTTTCCAATATAAGAAAATGTAAGTTTACAAAAATTACTTGAAACTTAAAGTACTTCTTAACTATCAATGTCTCCACTAGGTAAAGCAAACCCCATAACTCTGTTTTGTTTTTTGACAGATTTATGCCCATTTTTTAACTTAGAAATTTTGGTTAAAGTTTGTCATTAAGTCCAAAATTTAGAATACTATCAAAGGTGTCTGCTTAATACTTAAAACTTATGCGCCTTTTTAACTTAAATTTTTTTTTTTACAGTTTGTCATTAAGTCCAATATCTTGCATACTATCAAAGGTGAAATTGAAACTTAGAATACTTCATTACTATCAATGTCTCCACCAGGGAAAGCAATCCCCATCATTTTGTTTGAAATCGGTCTTGATAAAATAGCATTTGGGGGCTTATGTCACATTATAGGTACAGCACTTGTTTGATCATTGGTTAAGCACCTTGACTTTGTCAGATCGTGGATGTGACGTCCAAGTTGGAGATGAAGAAGAAGGAGATAGAGAAGCTCCAGGAGCGAGAGAAAGCCCAGTACGCCCAGTTCCAGGCCTCACTGGGCGACAACAACAAGTTTGCTGACTATCTCACCAAGGTCTTCAAGAAGAAGATTAAGAGGTCCAAGAAAAAGACAACGGAGGGAGATGGTATACAGTTTGTGATAATTTTAGATTTTTGTGTTCTAAAACGTTTTTAAATCAAATTTGTGAATACCTGGAATTGGTTCTGCATTTCTGCTTGTTCAGCTTGAAGTGTTTACTCGTAATTATGGTGAGATAGGTATCTCTAAAATTACAAGCCAGAAACTAATCTGTTCACTTAATAATTATGCCATGACAAGGGTGAGCGTGAAACGATTGTATCTGTAATAGAATGGTTAAGCAGATATAACAGTTTGGCTCTCAACCATTGAATTGTTTGTGCTTCTTTTCTTGAAAAAGAAATTGTGTACTTTAATCAAATAACTGGTCACCTACTTATAATCCAGTTTATGTATCTGAAAACTTCCCAGTTCTATATTAAAGCTTTTTTTAAACTAAGGAACTGAGAAGTCAAAGTCAAGAGATTATCCCATGTTACTTTGTTTTGTCAACTTGTAATATTCACCGTAATTATACTTAAATTTACATTTGCTTATTTTTGTGATGGTAACTAGATTGAAAGTTTTGAAGGATATTATAAATAGTCATTATTAGTTCCAGGTAAACAACATGGAATTCACCACCAGGTGTCCGGGTAGTAAACTGCTACATGTCTCGATCCTATTTCTAATACAAATGAACATACAAAATGGGTTAAAGCCAAAACTAAGTATCTGGCTATTTATGTTAACTATAGATACTTGGTTTTAGCTTTGACCCATTGAAATTTAATTTAAATTACATGGAATGTTGCAGAGGATGAGGAGGACAGTGATGATGATAGCGAGGATGACTCTGACTGGGACGAGGATGAGGATGATGAGGAATCAGAAACCGGAGGATATGACCTCGACATCTGTCCACCAGGCTGTGATCAGGTACCGTATGGCACGTGTTTATAAAACTTATTAACAAATAATAAAAATCTATTCACATAGTAGTGATAGTTTGTAAGACTTTGTGAAGCAACTGTTCAATGTATTTGTATAACATTCATTCTTCAGTGTTTTGTAACGTTATCAAGCTGTGGCCATATATGGGCAGTATCCACTTGAAGAATTTATTAAAATTTAAAAAAAACATGAACTTTTCCCAAAAGGTGGACTTAATACCTGGATTTTGGGTTCCCTTTACTAAATTTGTGATATTTCTCCATGAAAAACCAAGGACCTGGCACTCCCAAGCCTCAGAAAAAAAGCTCTGTCATTATGGTACAGCAAATATTTATTTTAAGTTAAGGATAAATGATATGAAATAAATAAAATGGAATTGTTTTGTAAACAGAAAAACAACCAATTTTGTCTTCAGGTAAGTATGTATGCAGGGGTGTGGAAATCCTATGTCTGACGTGTTCGACATGGGTTATTTTACTGGTGGACAAGTAAATTTTTCTTGTCAACTTGTACGCAGACTAGCATAATATCGCTCTCAGTATGTAAAAATGATGTAAAAGTTGGGAGTTAGTTAGTTAAAAATATGTAATTATATATTTTACTTTCACTAAAAATTTGGTTTTAATGTATAGTTTTATAAAAAAATATATTAGGAATGTTAGTGCATAAAAACTGTATTTTTACTTGGACAAGTGACTTTTGCTTGCAGACAAATAGAAGTTGCAATGAACTTGTCCGTGGACAATTTTGATTTGTCCACACACCTGATTTGTGTGTCTTACGTTTCAGAACCTGTACGAGGCCACGTGCCAGCTGCGTGAGAAGCGTCTGGACATTGAAGAGGCGCTCGTAGAGGAGAAGAAGACTAACGACGCGCTCAAGAAGGAACTGGATGGCTACGGCAAGAAGTCCAAGGTCATTGACAGCGGCTTGAAGACCGCGCAGCTAGACTTGGAAGCATTCCAGGTTTGTATACATTGGTGTAAATGGTTTCTTCTGTGTTTATTCTTATTGTTGAATTTGTAGGAATGTGTTGTGTAACTTGTACAGATGAACAATGAGGGAAATTTCAATTCTAGAAGCTGTCACCTTATTGTGCATTTAAAGAATTGTTCAAGTCTTCATTTCATTTCTCCATTTTTTAGCATAAAAAGTCAGTTTTCAGTCAATTGTATGGGTGTGTAATCAAACAAAAAGCGGTCGGTTATCGTCAAAAAAGGTGTATTATTCAGTAGTCACGTGCCAATAATGACCGGCTTTACTAATGCAAAATCGGGGCCTTCTAGTAACTAAGGTGGCAAGTTAAACATTTCAGTATTAATTTGATAAATTATACAAGAGATATGAAATACCATAATTACCGCCCTTTACAGCTTGAGAAGCAGCAGAAGCTGAATGAGCTGGACGTGGTTGTCTCCCTTAAGCTGCACCAGATCCAGTACATGGTGAATGGCATCCTCCCCCAGGACCTCGGCCACACGCTCGTGTTCGAGTCCAACGGCGTCACGAGACTGCAACTCCGTATCAAGGAACTCGAGCATGAGAAACACTCGCAGAAGAAATACATGAAGTAAGGGATATTGGGTTCTGTGTGAGCTGGTATCCGAAAAGCTACATAGTGTCAACTGACGTAAATTTCTTAAAATCAATAATTCTGTGAAGCTTGAGGCTCATTTATTTTAAGTACCTTTTTTGTGTTTTACTCTGGATGAGAACCAACAGATTTGTTCTAGTTTTACCACATTTTAAATGAGAATAAATATTTTAAACTTTTAGTAGTTTTACTTACATTTTAATACCAATTTCTTAAATGTAATTGTCTAACTTCTTACAGCCATTATTTAAATTACATTTTGGCCACTTGTTTACAGGGAATCAAAGAAGAAGCATGTTCAGCTGATCAAGGACCGGAAGACGTTCGAGTCGAAGATCTCTGAGATGGATGAGGAGTGCGCGGAGACAATGGTGAGCAAGTTTGGCTGCGTGGTGGACATCGAGAAGCTGGAGACGGTCACCGTGAACCGCACCATAGAGGAGCTGAAGGAGAAACTGCGCATGACCGAGATACAGTGTGCCGAGGAGGTCGTCGAGTGGAACGTGAGTCTACATCTGGGGAGGGGGGGATTGATTCTGTTGGTATTGAGGACATGTAATAAATGATTTCAAAACTGTTTTTTATTAGTTTTGTTTCATTTGTAACATTGAAGTGGGGTGGTGGAATTTTTTACATTTGAATATATAAGCACCAAGAAAAAACAATAACATTGTTGTTGTTGTTTTAAAGAAGGCTGTGCAAAAATGGTTGACAGTTTAGAAATTGCCAACAAAAAAAGAATACAAGAGGAAATGCAAAAGTCCCCATAAAATGTATGCGTTTGTTTTTAATTTCTAAGAATGAAGGGTGAACATTTTTGCCTATTGAACAATTACCAAAAACTGCACATACAAAATTCAAGGGATAAAATTCTTCAACACAAGTGCAAAAAAAAACGTTAAAATTATTTAATGTTTAAAAACAAGAAAAATTCCCCATAAAATTTACTTGTTTCATTTGTTTGCAGGAGAAGATATCAGAGAAGAAGAACCAGATAACAGACCTGATCCGGGAAAACACAAAGCGTCTCAATCAGCTCTCGACGCTGCTCGACAAGAAACACGGCTCTGAGGGGTCACTAGACTCCAGGCAGAAAAATCTGGTACGTAGTGGGGGTGGGGGTGTTTTGGTTTGGTTGTTCCATTTAATATTGGTATTGTTTGCATTTATACATGTAATTAACTTTTTTTTAAGTCATTTTAATACAATTGCCTAGTCTGTTTTGTTTATTTTTTCGTTTTTTAAATATACGAGGCATGTCGTGGGGAACCCGGGCTTAATGCATGTGCGTAAAGTGTCGTCCCAGATTAGCCTGTACAATCCGCACAGGCTGATCCAGGATGACACTTTCCACGTTTATGGTATTTTCTGTTTCAAGGGAGTCTCTTCTAAACATAAATTCACTGTAGGCGGAATGTGTCGATACTTTACGCACATGCATTAAGACCGCTTTTCCCACGACATGCCTCATATATTTTTGGTGTTAAAGATAAGTATTATTTTTTAGTAATTTAAATAACATTGCTAAGCCTTTGACTGTTTTGTTCTGACTTTGTTCATTTATATAAACAAACTTATGTAAGGACAGTTATTATTTTAAGACATTATAATAATTTACTTTCTAAACTTATTAATAGTTTTGGATTGAATTAGATTAATTTTTGAAACAGATTATAATAATTTTATATTTTAAGTCTGGAGACCTGATTAGTGTTTTGTTTACTCATACATGTAAACCTGTTTAAATCTTAATGTTTCAAATAGTTATTCTTATTGTTTGACAAATTTCTACCTTTACATATTTCTCTGTATGACCATGTATTAGTACATGCAATTGTTTTGTTAAAGCAGCAGTCCAGAAATATGTTAATAAACTAAAGCTTTGCAGAAATAGTTTCTAATGGACATCTTACCGATCAAAATACAAAAAAACGCATTGAAATCGGTAAAATAATTATGTTTTGGTAACTTTTTATCTGTATGCGATAGCTGGTGATGCCTCTGGAATAAATCAGCATGTACATAAGTGTATATTCCGTTCGTATGAAGCATTTTCGAACATGGACATTATAAAATGCCTTTCGTACATAAAAATCAGATTTCAGTCAAATAAACGTCATTAACATTCATTAGAACTAATGCAAATTTAAGATTATTTAATTATATTCTATGGACAGCTGCTTTAAGAATCATACATGTCCACCTTAATTGCTTGACAATGGTAAAAATAGCAATTTTGATTTATGTGATATTTTTAGCTGTTTATTTTTTATCTTTCCATTAGGTTAAGATTTGCTTTCTGTTTTGTTTTAAATACTATTTTTATTTTGTTTTAACTTAAGTTGCTTGCTAAAGATTTATTTATTAGTATCACAAAAATATCTAAGATTTATTTATAGTTAGAATGCTTTGTTAGCTGTTTTTAATACTGTTTAAAAGTATTTGTATTAGAATGCTTGGTAAATGTTCATTTGCTGTTGTTTTAGCAAAAGAAAGGGGTAAGTTATAGTTGGAAGTTGCACTGCAGAGCCAGAAACAGTGAAACAGTTACTGTTCTTTATGTTATTTGTAGGTTTTAAGTTTTATCTTAAAAAGAATTGTGAACTGAAGACCAATCAAGACCAATGTTTAAACTTTTTGTCTGCTGTCTGTGAAAAGACGACAGCTTTTAGCACACAGTACAGTTTCGATCGTAAAGAAATAGAAAAAAACCCACACCTTTAGTTATCTGTAGCACAGAAAAACACATTTCCTGGAAAAAAAGAGAGCTACATTTCATAGCAGGTTGGGGTACACATTATTCTGTTGTTGTTTTTATTGTAAGAACTTGACAGTAGTAATTGCACTTACACACAGCAACAGAATGTATAGTGTTGTCTTAAAAAGGACGGACTGACCAATGTTAAATCCCCTTACAGTTAAGGTATCTTTAATTAAAGTAAATTATTTATTACTTCAAAGTCTGGCTATTGTCTTTAAAACTGTCTTAAATTTTTTTGTCAGACTAAAATTACCCTGGTAACTGATCAAAAGTACCGGTAACAGAAATATTTTTTAAATAAAATAGTATGATTTCAAATAACAAAAACACTCATTTTCAAGTTGAAATCTGCACTGGGTAGACAGCTAGTGTTGTGTTGTATTTATGCAAGAAAATAATGTGTGTAGTGTTCAAAGAAAAAATAGGAAGGGAGAGAACTGATTTCTCAAACCTTGAAAAAATCTGTTCAGAGTTGTCTTCCTTTCATACTCTTGTGTCATCATGGCTGGCTACACTTTGTGACTGTATGAAACAATTATTTTGAAGAAGGGTCTTTAGCTGCATTTATGGTTTTGTATAATTAATAACCATTTCTGCAGATCGACAAATTTATTATTACATTTTTAATTACAGGATGCTAAGTAACATACTATTTGCTGATTAATATTTTAGCGGTAGGTTCTGAGAATGTATTATTTCAAACAATGTTTAAACCATTAAAATTATGCTTAAAAATGTAGATATATCATTAGTGTGCCCCAATATTACCTTAAATTGAATGTCTTAAACAGATAAAATGGAAAATAAATTCAGACTTAAACCTATAAGGCTAGATATTGTTTAGGCAGCATGTTTGTAGAAACAGAGTTATAGAAACTCATAAAACACTGATTGGACCCGAAAATGTGAAGTCAACTGAAAAGAAATGATGCGTGTCATGGGAAAACCGGGCTTAATGCATGTGCATGAAGTGTCATCCTGGATCAGCCTGTGCAGTCAGAACAGGCTGATCCGGAACGACACTTTCCGCTTTTATGGTATTTTATGTTTCAGGAAAGTCTCTTCGAAACATAAATCCACTGTAGGTGGCAAGTGTCGGGGTTGCCCATGACATGCCTCAAATGTTTTAAAAAATAGCTTTAGTCAAAGCTTTATTTCATTCAAGCCATTGACATTTTTTTTTGAAGATCCATCATTTACAGACAATTTCATTTGATTTTAGCAGTTGATTTCATGTTCTGGGTAAAATATATGGGTGTATTGCTTTGGTTTAAATGTATGTGTGTCTTTCAAACTCACATGGCACTGCACATTTCAACACATTTTGTTTTGTAACAAATTTGTAATTTTAAGACTTTTAAGTGTACAGATAAATCATACATTGAAAAGAATGTGCAAATGATTCCAATTTATTTCTGTATTACAGTAGACTCCCGATGCTTGTCTCAAATTTCTCGTTGGCTCAAAGTTTCTTCGAGGGACCGATATTTTACTGCTCTATGTTCATATAAATTTCTGTCATTTGGGTAGAATTTGCGAGAATGTTCGGATGGCTGGAAGTCCCAGTTACAGTTTTCACACACGTTTGTTTGGCTCGAACTCCCTTCGTCCAAATCAAGTCGTTAATAGATTTGATGCGCTTGAATAGTGTCAAGTGTTTTGATGACTGTTAATAACCATTTTAAACATCTGAATACTCTTCAATTTCTAATAAGGCAGACGGATTACTGCCCTTTCATATAAAAGTAAACATTCTCGAAATCCGTTTGGCTCAAAGTTTCTATGGCTCGAAGTTTTCATGCTGGTCCCCGCAACTTTGAGCCATAGGGAGTCGACTGTATTTGTTTTCACCGTTTGCCAAAGAAATCATTCGGTCACAACATCATTTACCTATTGGCAATAAAATCTGGATCTAAAATTTACCAAAGCAATCGCAATGTATTGTTAATTAACATACAAATCTGCATCTTGTACACTGGAAAATTGTACAGTGTACACCATAAATAGTGTTTAGAATGGAAAATATGGTATGCTCTGGAAAATAATAATGGTATACAATGTACACCATAAAATATACAATGTACAACTAATACTGTACATCCTAGAAATATGGTATACACGTGGATATACAGTATATACCAGAAAAATATGGTAATCATTGGAAAATATGGTGTACTATGTATACCATAAAATACTGTATACACTGGAAAATATGGTATGCACTGGAATATTAATTGTTGTATACATTATAATATATGGTATACACATAAAAATACACTGGAAAATATGGTATACACCAAAAATATGGTATACTGCATAAATACCATATGTACCAGAAAATATGTCCTGAAATACAGTATACACCACAATATATGGTACATATTTTCAATATATTTTCCGCCATTTCAGGGCGAGGAGTTTTCAGGGGCGCGTAAGGCGGACATCCGTGAGAAGCAGCGTCTCATCCAGCTGGTTCAGCTTCAGGCGCAGGAGATAGATGCCCTGAAGGAGGAGATCTTGCTGCTGACCCGCAAGGGTGGCCACATCCTGCCACCCGCACAGCCACCCCTACCACAGAGCCCGCACATGAGGACTCTCAGCAACTAACAGCGTTAGGGAATAAAATATATATTTAAAAACAATTTATGAACTTGAATAAAAATGTGTTTTAGAAAAATTTAATATGTCTGTTGGGCTTTGCTACTGAGTCCGCACATTCACACACTTAGCAACTATAACGTTATGGAATATAAAATATGTCTTAAGTAAAAATGAACTCTTATGGCAAATTACTGGTTATTGAATAAAGTAATTATATCTTATATAAAATTAAAAGGCGTTTTAAAAAATAAGATACTTTTGTAAAGGCTTTGTACTGAGGACACGATATGCGTACCTTACGTCTTAGCAACTTAGAAACTGACACTACAATATTCGGACACTTAATAAACTTAATCCTGAAAAGTTGAACTTCAAATAAAATGAGCTCAAATTTTGGAGGTTATTCATATCTGTTATCTGCTACAATTATATATTCAAACTAATGTTTTAAATTGAAGTTATTCAAATTAATAATTTAATATTTCAGAAAATGTTTTTGTTTCAAAATCTAAGGAACTTCAGAGTATAGTATGTGGTAATAACAAATCAGAATGTAATATTTCAGTATTGAATATGAGACAATATGCTTATGTATAATAATTATTATTTACATGAAGAATCTTTTCCCATATTGTATTTTTAAATATTAATTTTGGACCTTTTTTAAGCATTTATTATGTGTGCTATGTTATTAATATATCAGGGGTGTGGAAATATCACAATTGTTTACTTGCCCATGGACAAGTTCATTGCAAAAATCTACTTGTCCGCAAGCAACAGTCACTTGTCCAAATTAACTATAGTTTTAATTCCGGGCCGTTCTGATCTATTTTTTCATTAAATAATAAATAAAACACAATAAGTTATTAACATTTTTAAGTAAAAATTAATAGCATAATTAACTCCCAACTTTTACATCATTTTCACACCCTGAAATTGTACTTGTCCATGGACAAGTAGCAGGAAAAATTAACTTGTCCGACCATAAAATTACCCGCGTCGGACAAGTCGGACATAGGATTTCCACACCCCTGTATATTATTTCTTTGTTGTATTAACATTATTTCATATAATGTTATCAACTAGTATGTCGAATGTAGTGGCGGAATTTCTTACAAACTGGAAATCTTACTTACTGGTATTTCACATAATATACCCGTAACTTTTAAAAGAATTCAACTCATACTGCCAGGTTGTAATATATTTAAACATTTCCACAATATAAATTTCAAATAGTGGAAATGAAATTGTTTACCATATTAAAATTATTTAGAGTATTGGTTAAAATTTTATAAATGCTTCTATTTGTTGTCAAAAACGTATTATAAAGAACAATTTTTGGAAGATAATTTACATTCCTTAAAAGAATATGCAAATGTTTCCATCAATCATATCATTCTCATAAAATGTACTGTTTTCAAAATAAATGTACGAAATGATCATTCCGAGGCGGTAGTAAAATATCGAAGAAGGAAAAATGTTCACTCATTGAAATGTATGCAATTTGTCAATTCTTTAGGCTTGCATATTAGGCATACACCTGTTATAATATTATATATTACCTGCGACATGTTTTTCTTTGTGTCTGTGATATTTAAATTACCTGTAGATCATTTTATATATCAACACATTTTGTGCTTGAGAGATATCTGTTATTTTTTACTGTGAATAAAGAAACAAGTAAACATTTACCTGTGTGCTTATTTATTCCCATGTCGTTGCTTTTTGTTTTCTAAATGAATTTAGTAGAAAGTTGTAAAAATAATAAAATCAAATAAAATAATAAAATTAACTTTATTTTACAAATTTGATGTATTTTGATAGTTATACTGGGTGGTTAATTACTTGTGAAATACCAAAGGTCGCCGTGATATGTAAAGATTGCAGTATGCAACCAGTGGGTAAAATGTCTGCATGTATCACTGTGACCTTTCTTGCAGACATTGAGTACTGGTTCTACTCAGGAAATATGCTCAGTTCTGCCCCACTTAAAACATAAAAGCTTTCATATTAAGTTTTAGTACATGCTCAATTTAAGAAATAAATTTTGATATATCATTGTTTATTGGACAATTAACAACAATGTGGAGTTCTGATGCGCAGGAATTAAACCATGTTAGCCCGAGTTGTTTAAATGCGTTGTTTAATAGCCACGCATCAGAATGACAAAGAGTGTTTTTTTTGGCTAATAAACTATAATGCGAAAATTATTTCGATTCTAACATGATTTGACATACATTTTTACAACTGAAATTGGAACTACTTTTTACTACGCTCCGCTCAGAATAGGAACTTCTTTTTGCGTTATTTGGTTGTTCTTTGTCTATCTATAGAAAAATTAGCGAGTAGCATGTTAGAATAAGTTTTAGTCTAGCTCATGATGGATATTAAAACGTCAAACAAGCAAAATATCGTATCATTTATAATATTCAACAAATAAACTTGGATGAACTACAATAACATAATAAGTAAATAATATAATTATGCACACAAAGCCATCCTATACAGAAGTCCCATCAACTGATAATGGCACAATTAATTGTTACAATAGGACCTTGGTAAAAGTAGTTTCAATCAAATGAGAAATGAAGGTAATTCAAATGTTCAATTAACATTTTGAAACAAAACATGAACAAATAAGACGCTGTATTCGATAAACACACCTGGTGCTGCACAGCTCATTTGAATTATTAATATTAAGTCCAAATAAGGTCATGGTCAAGGTCAAAGTGAGGTTGGGCGATATGGGTGGATTAGGAATTGTCATAAGCAACAACTGTGTAAGTATCCTGGTGTTGTAGTAAGCGGTATTGGTGCTGGACGAAACGGTATAATCTAGTTAACCTCATATGGAGGAATGGATAGAAAGAAGCACAGAGAGGACAATCAGAATACTGTATAAGTGGATATTTCCGCGTGTCAAAAAATTAGCGAATTTAAAATTCTGACTTAGCATGCGGAAATTTTAGCAAATTTCCAATATCATGCGTGAAAAATCCTACGTATAGTGCTACTCCCACTGATACCCGCGTACAGTGCCACAAACAATAACTCAGCCTGATTATGATCAAAATATAACAGTTTGGCATCACCAGCTTATCACGCGTTCCACACTAGACAACATCCGTTTGTTGCAGTCTCTTTTATAACTTGGCAGCCAAACAATAGCTATGGGGTTTAAAAAACGTTCTACACTGATCATAAACGATTAGAACAATTACACCTCGGGACTTATTTTTGAGAATATTAGCGAAAAATGCAATTTTAAAAATAATGTGTATCTTCATATTCCTATATTTTAAACATTATTTTTCTACACATTTCAATGCATATTCACTTTTACATATACATGTACACACTCATCTGCAATCAGTGTTCCTGTCTAATAATCGGCAATCAATTTAATTTTTGCAGGCTAAAAATATTAGCGAATTATTATAATTCGTGAAATTCGCAAACATTTTCATGTTGCTAACTTAACCACTTGTACAGTATGCCTCCCGCATAAAGTTCCAGGGGCATACAAATTGGGCCTAAACTTACGCAACAAAACTGTGAATTTTGTGACCATTTCTGGAAGGGGGTCTAAGAAATTTTAAAACATTTAATCTTGCAAAACGGAAAAAACTATTAACGACAATTTGATACTTAAATAATCCATTTACATATGAATAAAGCATTTTCAGTGTTTAATTTTATAAATTGTCACCGTTCTGTTATTAATAACAATTAATAACAACAATTCCTCTTAACACCAGTTTCCTTATAAATTGTGCAAAAAAGGAATTGGATCTTTTTGTGTACTGTCAAACACACAAAGAAACATTACAGAGGTGGTATTCCAGAAACATCTTAAGTAATGTCTTATTCTTAAACTTAAAATCATTGTTTTATTTAACATTTTATTTCCTTTGCACAGTGCATTGTGATTAACGTTAATGTTATTAATTATCACCTATAGTATTACTGTTTGTTCATATAAACATAGTGTAGTTTTCAAAAATATAACATTTTGAAATTTGTAACTTAAGTGAAAATATTTTAAAAAACACTTGAGATGTTTCTGGAATAAGGACCCAGCTCTTCAGTGATTGGGAACAGGGCAAGTATCCATACAGTTCTTATAAAAATCTTCCATAAATATTTTCAATCAAGAGCTTCCTTAAATCTGTGGCTGTTTCTTTGAAAGTATTTTTCTTATATAATGTTTTTTATTCTGGTAAAGAATCAACTGGTGTTTATTATTTTCACATATAATTTTTTTAAAGAAAATTTCACTGACCGGCAAGTATGTACTTAACATAAGATTTTCCTAAGAAACATTATAAATATCGCCCAGGCAAAAAAAAGAACAAAAATCACTGAAAATGTACACAATTAGATTTAAAAAAAGTCTTCTGTACAATGGCCTTTTGGTGGCAAATCTATCTACGGACTTGCCCAAAATAAATACATGTAACACACGCACCATAAAACCAACTCAATAACAACACAAGTATAATCAAATGATGGGATACATTTGGCTCTTAATATTAAAAAAAAACTCATTCTGACAACAAAACATCAGTGTCTCAAAACAGTAAAATGTAAAGACCATACTTTGAACTTAGAAGCTCTGATGTTAACACTTGTTGGCAGCCATGTTCACCAGCAATGCATAAAATCAATAATTATTGCATAATTATAAATAGAAAACAACTATTTTTACATTCTGCCTCTGGGACGTAACATTTGCATGAAAAAAATGTAAAGCTCTCATACCTTTAACAATATCGTATCAACTCAAAAAGTGTGACCTGTATGTACATTCACAAATCTTAACCAAAGCAAAAACCTACACATAAGTCTATTTAATTTGGGACATATGTCTATCTAAAGTTAAAGTTTTTATTGTACCATATAGTATAAGACATTAATGTTGAATCATAAAGTCATCGATTCAATTTCTTGTCAGATAATTTCTGTCAAGACAATTTCGAATATCTCCTTTTAACTCACATAGTCTTTCAAATCATTATGTTAACATCATGACGTAACACAATGCAATATAAATGAAAATAATCCGACAAACTTAAAAAATAATAATTTGCACACTAATAATGCTGATACATGTGCCTTATTACCCGTTATAATGATACTAAATACATAATGATACTAAATACATAATGATACTAAATACATAATGATACTAAATACATAAACTATGGTGGAAGCTCAGAGCTTCTAAGTAAAACACTGCATGAACTGGGGCCAACTGAACCACAAAGAAAACAAGTGGGGCGTGATTTGGGAAAATCGGGCTCAATGCATGTGCGTAAAGTGTCGTCCCAGATTAGACTGTGCAGTGCTTTTATGGTATGTTCTGTTTCAAGGAAGTCTCTTCTAAACATAAATCCATTGTACATAAAAAGTGTTGTCACGGATTAGCCTTTGCGGACTGCAAAATCTGGGGCAACACTTTACGCGCATGCATTAAGCCCGGGTTTCCCACGACACGCCTCATATAGATTATATAACACAATGCAATACAAAAGAAGTACTCTAACCAATTTCAAGAAATAATCCCACACTACACCACTGCCAATAAATGTGCTTTATTACCCTTTAACATGATACTAAATACAATTTTACAACACAAACTATTGTGGAAGCTAACTTCTGAGTAAACACTCCAAGAACAGAGGCCAACTGAACCGAAAGAAAACAAATAAACATGAATGTTGAATGCAGCCCAACATAAATGAGGTGCGTCGCGGGAAAACCGGGCTTAATGCATTCCGCACAGGCTAATCCGGGACGACACTTTCTGCTTTTATGGTATTTTCTGTTTCAAGGAAGTTTCTTTTAAACATAAATCCCCTGTAAGCGGAAATTGCCGTCCTCGATTAGCCTGTACTAACACTGCACAGGCTAATCAGGGATGACACTTTACGCACATGCATTAGCCCGGTTTTCCCACGACGCGCCTCAAATAAAGATTTGACAAATTTCTTAAAGGGACAGCTTTACAGTTTGAGGTTGCAAAGACTTTTCTCTAAAAATGTCATTTTAAAACAGGAATTTTTAGAATCTAACAAAACTTTTTGTCTGCTATGCTGTTTTGGTTGCAAAACATAATTATCCTGATATTTATTATACCATTTTGTGCACTAAATTGCAAGGGTAGAACAATTTTCTGGAAAAAAATAAAAGATATTCGTCCAAGGTTTAACTTTGCACAAACAATATGCTTTTCAAACCTTGAAATACAAACAATAAAGGTATTATTGAAAAGGAAAAAAATATTTTTCGCAGCCAAAATCAGTAAAACTGCCACTATACTAGGCAAAAATACTGGTACATGAAATGACTTGTGTTTAAACAACTGGGACAAGTGGTTTAAACACAAAAATGATAAAACTTAGAAAACAAAGTAAAGCATTTATTAAAACATGCACAATCTAGAAGCAAACTCAAGACTTGCATAAGCCCAACAAAACTATCTGTAAACATTTAAAATTTATTTTTAAATCTTCAGATCCAATGTACAGCAGTTTAATATAAACAAATAAATCTAAAATTTTTATATGTTCTAATGCTACATATTATTTTAATGGATTATGTAATTTATATCCCACATAATATATATATACAGTATAGTGCTCTGGACAATAGGTGTATTTGTGTATTCTTTAAAACTTGGAAAAAATTCTTTAAAAAAAAATTAACAAAGGGTTACGAGCCTGCATTTGAAATATTGACAGAAACCATAACTGTTTTGGAAAATATGATAATTTGGAATGAGTATATTACTATAATTTAAAAGAATATGTGTCTTTAATATTTAGGCCATACAAATTTGATTTTATGTTTAGCGTCCCCATGATTTTTCGAAACCTACCAACCAGGCAGGAAAAACAAACAAGTAGATAAAAAAATAATTTTTCTTTCACAACTTATTCATGGCAGTGGAACAAGCTCAAGCAAATGTTTACTTGCAAAACTGTAATATTTATGTATCATCTTCATATTGGGAACCTATTTTAACTGTGTAAATTGACTAGTTGCACGCTGTGTTTTACAAATATTAGTAAAAACACCTAAAAGTCCATTTTTTCAAATTTTTTACTCTTTCCAACTCGATTTTTCACATTGTCAAATTTTTTTTTTTTCTTCGTTCAGGCATCAGAAAACCTACCAGCCCGAGGACGCTAAACATAGAATCAAATTGGTATGGCCTTATAAATCTTTAAACCTTAAAAACAGACTTTGTTCTTTTTGGTTCAGTATAATTATAAAGGTAGATACCCATTAAATTAAGTGAGTACCAACAAATTTTAACTAATTTTTTTATCTACAGCACTGCCTATACTTCTAAAATACAATATACATATATAATACTATTCCTTCATTTCCAATTTGTTATCACATTATTTTACTCTTTCCATTGCTATTCCGCCAATATCAACTTTCGTTGATCAAATCATTGACGTCGGAATGGGATGACCGCCGCGACAATTTACGACACCTCAAACGTCGACACTGCCACTGGAGCGTTAAAACTAGCAGCGGGATGACGCACAGGCCGCATATCCCCGCCATGACGTAGCCAATGATTGTCAATGTCTGATCGTGAGTGTCCGGTTTCTTGTAGGCACAGTCGTTG
Source organism: Congeria kusceri (assembly GCA_027627225.1). Lineage (NCBI taxonomy): Eukaryota > Metazoa > Mollusca > Bivalvia > Myida > Dreissenidae > Congeria > Congeria kusceri. The sequence continues at coordinate 10,131,914 of CM051030.1, read as the reverse complement.
TAGTCACCTGGATAAGACATCCAACAATGGTACATGTTAATTTAGCTAAAACAAGAGGGCAAATTTTAAGGCATCATAATGGCTTGTAAAAATATAATAGCGTGTAAACAGACGTTTGAAGTTAAAGTTGACAACATATGATAATGTCGAGACAAGAACATTTTCAAAGTAGCCTATACAGCCATATACGGTCAAACTCTGGCCATTTATTTGTGAAAAAAAATTATTTGAAGCAATTTGGTAGAGTTCTTTTGTTTGTTTGTTTATTTTTTTCCCCATTTTTAACAGTATTTCAGTCATATCACGGCTGTCACACTAACCTACTCACACTTTTCCTGGGCAATCTTAGCCGATATAAGCAGTTTACCAGTACTAAGTGCACATACTTATGCCAGTAACTGACAACTGCCCTACTTGAATCAGAGGTAGGGGGAGAATGACTGTAGAAATAATTTAATGACCAATCCCCACACAAGTTATGAGGCCGGGCTGGGGTTCGAACTCGCGCTCCCCAGATGGACAGTCCAGTGCTCTACCAACTGAGCTAACCCGGCCCGGAGGGTCACCCATGGAATATTTGTTGAAATTATTTCGAATTCCAGCACGTGGTTTCTGACAAGAATTTTTATAAGTTTGTTAGGTGTTTTTTTTAAGTATTCCAGATACTCCTTTGAAATAAAGGAATTTGGTAAAGGACCATCCCAGGAACATTCCTGTCAAGTTTGGTTAAAATCCCCCAAGTGGTTTCAGAGAAGAAGTTGTTTGAAGTAAATTGTTGACGACAGACTTTGTAGTCAGGTGAGCTAAAATGAAACAATAAAGATGAAACATTGTAAATCAAGGGTTCAGCATGAAACTGTTGTATTCGCTATATCAGATACAGTATTTTCACGCTCAGCCCACAAACTGTTGTATTCGCTATATCAGATACAGTATTTTCACGCTCAGCCCACAAACTGTTGTATTCGCTATATCAGATACAGTATTTTCACGCTCAGCCCACAAACTGTTGTATTCGCTATGTCAGATACAGTATTTTTATGCTCAGGCCACAAACTGTTGTATTCGCTATATCAGATACAGTATTTTTATGCTCAGCCCACAAACTGTTAAAATATTCCACATAAAAAAATGTTTTTTGTTTTGGGTTTTGTGGCTGATTTTTATTTGTAAATATTTGTTTTTGATTTTTGGAAAAACATGTAAACAGCAAAATATAATGTAAATCTATTAACAGCGTGTTAAGATTTTTTAAGTTTACTCATCTATATTTTAACAGAATATCTAACAAATGTGTCCTTTACACATAGATTGACAACACACACATGTCCACAGAGCAAAGTAACATGTCCATATCGCCACATGAATTGCTTACAACTTCAATGAATAATTATTTCATCCATAAAACAGCCATTAAAAGTTTAAACTTACCTGTATATGCAATGCTGCTATCAATGGAAGGTTTTGCAGACGGGTCAACATATCCACACGTTGACTCCGCCCAAAGTACTTGTCTATTTTCACGGTCAAACACCACGTAGTATCCTTCCATCACTATTGCTCCTAGCACACTCCCTGGAAACAGATACCCATGTTTGAAATTTTTTAACTTTTAAATATAACAAAAGTTAGTAGCATACATTGAAAATAAAATCAACAACCCTCAACTATTCACAATTTTCTCCACAGTTGATGCACATTTCAAGAACATGATCATTTTTTAATTATTTTTTACTGCACACAAAATTAATTAAAAAAACTTTGATCACAGACAAAACTTCTTGTGACAGTCCAAATAGACTGAGTAATGCATGGTTGAGATACATTAGGGTGGTTCTCTGAAATGTCTTTTATGAACTGTTTAACTGACCTGAATCAAAACTTGAGATGGCAAGTTTAAAGCAATCGTTGCCTGGTCTGTCATCATTGTCTTCGCCAACAGGCCGTAAATATTGCTGTAAATAATTCATATACAATTACTTTATATAAGTAAGCATTCATTAATAATTAGTGATTTCTAGGGATTGAAAAAAAACAAAAACAAAACAAACTAGATGTGTCACAGACATGGATGCCCCCACGACAAATGTTTGGACACAGACAAGGGCATGTCGCCAACACTTATTTTTGTGTCCAAAAATTTATTTTCATATATATTCTATAGTGGAAAAAAAAAAGATAGTGGCTAAAATTTGTCACTGCCAGAAATTATCCTTTCTTTATGATCACCTATTCGTTAAGGTTCTTCAGCTGTGAAAGTTTGAGCGAAATCCGCCCAGCAGTTAAAGAGGTGTTCAGTCCACAAAATATCAGTAAGTATATATTTCATAGTGGGAAACATGACATAGAGCCAGAATTCTGCAATAATTCCTTCCTTTACGATCACCTATTTGTTAAGGTAACTTTTTGGTCCCTATTGAAACATATTTATGCTATAAGGTGCAAAATAACTGCAAAAAGAAATTAATCAGTCTTTATTTTACACAAAAGTTATATAAAAAGAACATTATGAAGAAAGTGTGCAAGGGCTAAGATTTCCTACCTAGGTAGTAGTGTTATTCAATGAGATACCCCCCCCCCCCAGGGTAGCAAAACCTTGTATTACCTTCTAGACCATTTTGTTTTTATAAATGCTGTCTGCCACACATTGCCTATCCAGCAATTTTAGTATGTAGTAAATTCTAGCATCATTTATCTTATCTGCACAAGCACTAAGACATGCTGAGCAATACAGACATGCTGAACAATACAGACATGCCGAGCGACATGCTGAGCAATACAGACATGCTGAGCAATACAGACATGCTGAGCAATACAGACATGCTATTTTTTCATTTTTTAAATTGGTCTTTTCTTGCTAAAAGGGAAACATTTAACAAAGTAATTCAGTTCATGTATGAACTTAAACTAGAGTTATATCGGTTACATTTTGTATTTTAATGGGGGTTTATCTATAACCATACACATAATGGGGGTTAATCTATAACCATACACATAATGGGGGTTTATCTATAACCATACACATAATTATTTACAACTTAGATTCACATTTCTTATGATTTTAGGATTTTTAACTTCTGACGTGGGAATGTTTTCATTTCAATTGGGAAAACTTAAACATATTTGGCACTGGGAATGGGTCCTTTCAGTTTCAACACCCCTGTAACTGCTGCAATATTGTGTACAGGCAACACAAGTGACATGTTCAACACCCCTGTAACTGCTGCAATATTGTGTACAGGCAACACAAGTGACATGTTCAACACCCCTGTAACTGCTGCAATATTGTGTACAGGCAACACAAGTGACATGTTCAACACCCCTGTAACTGCTGCAATATTGTGTACAGGCAACACAAGTGACATGTTCAACACCCCTGTAACTGCTGCAATATTGTGTACAGGCAACACAAGTGACATGTTCAACACCCCTGTAACTGCTGCAATATTGTGTACAGGCAACACAAGTGACATGTTCAACACATCTGTAACTGCTGCAATATTGTGTACAGGCAACACAAGTGGCATGTTCAACACCCCTGTAACTGCTGCAATATTGTGTACAGGCAACACAAGTGGCATGTTCAACACCCCTGTAACTGCTGCAATATTGTGTACAGGCAACACCAGTGGCATGTTCAATACCCCTGTAACTGCTGCAATATTGTGTACAGGCAACACAAGTGACATGTTCAGGATCAAGCACAATGGCAGTGTTCGAAATAAGAATTGCATGCTCGCAAAATGCCAGTAACATTTGGAAATTGGGAGTTATTTTTATCAAAAGCTTAAATATTACAGAACAACAACAACAACAATGGACACACAAAGTATGTTTTGCAAGTACGGTTTGCTAGTTGATTCAAAAGCCACTGGCAATATGCAAGTACAATTTTCTGTAATTTTCAAACCCTGTATGGCATTCTATACCTGCGGGGTAACAATGATTCCGAAAGCTGCGGTGCTGTTCACAGGTAACACGAGCGACACGTTCGGGAACAAGTGGTACGGTGTGAATCCTTCCTTCCAACACAGGTTGTCTTCCCCTGCCCAGAACCCTGGGAATATCAAGTCTGGCATCTGCAAACCAAAGACGCTGACGTTCACTTGAACATTTACATCTTTAATTAATATGTTTCAGTTTGTACATTATTAATTCATCATGCGAATATCTCTTTACATAATATTACTTAAAATTTGCCATGCAACGAACAACACATATAAATGTTGTTGTTTTTTTACATCTTTATGACACAATATGTATTTAGTTACCATAATTTATTATCTTTTTTCATTTATCTACACAGGGCTTTTTTTTTCTTCTAAAGTAGGGGCTGTTTTAAGGTGTCATCCCCACAGAAAAAATTATTTCAAATCATGCAGTTTTCCCCCTGAACCTGTTCTTACCCCAGGATTTTTCATTCCCCACCTATGAAAATCTTTCCCCAAAATGCGAAAAGTAACGCTATTTTTCCCCAAAATGAGGGCAAAGGGCCCCATCCCCAAGAAGTGAAAAAAGCCCTGCTACAAAAAACATATCTGGGATGATAAAAACATCAATGGGACCATAATAACTTTTTCCTAATATAATGAGTTTGCAATACAATGGAAAATCTGTAAGTTTGAAACCATTTTCATTTTGAAACCCAGGCTAAAAGGGTAATTTGCAAAAATGTGTATTTTTAACTACTGATCTTTTAAGGCAATTATTTAGCGTACCACAATATTCATTCTATAATCATTAGTCACAAACATTACCATATTTAATCTATGTTTTCGGACATTATGTTTTCGGACACTCTCAAAATCAGCCACAAGAGCTGTTTGATAAATCAAGGGCCATAAATCTGTACTTCCTGGGGCAATTTGGCTGATTATCGAACTCGGCCGAGATATTATGGCCACAAACATTTTCATGAAGTTTGGTGAAGATTCGATTAAAACTGTTGAACTTAGAGAGCGAGAAACGTCTAAAAATGCCAATTTTAGATCATTCAAAGGCCATAACTCAACAATTCCCAGGGCGATTTGGCTGATTATGAAATTTGGCAGAGATATTATGGCCACAAGCATTTTCATGAAGTTTGGTGAGGATCAGATAAAAACTGTTTGACTTAGAGAGCCGAAACAAAAGTGGTCTAGTACTACCGACCGACATACCGACCAACCGACAGACTGACATTAGCAAACCAATATTCCTGGCCTTCATCGACTGGGGACATAAAAATAATAACTTTTTGTGTGACTATGTTTTCGGACACTTTCAGAAAAGGTTTTAAATTTTTATCTGTTTTCTGACATATACAAATAAGCAATTAACACCCATTTATCATAGAACGTTTCAGAGGGAGTGTGGTTTTCAAAAGGGCCCCCTTACTGTTTATCAAATTAATCTTGTGCAGCCCCACTTTGCATGCCAATTAGCATGTTGTATGACAGGCTTCAACATAAAGTATCGTGTCATAAATTAAAGCCTTCAGCAATAAACAGAAACGATAATCCAATAGTAATATCCCTTATTTGCTATTTTTACTACAATATGGCAGATGATATTTTTTCGGACAGATTTCGAACAATTATATTTTTAGACTCTAAATATTCAGACAGTGAAAAAAATAATCATGTTTAAGTGTCCGAAAACATAGATTTAATATGGTTATCCCCTTCTATGGTTCATTATCTTTCCTCACAGAAGGACTGACATATGAAGTGAAACACATTGATGGCTCATACTAAGATACACACCCTTACTTGGTCTTTCATCATCTCGACTAACTTCTTGAAGACTCGGGTTGGAAGACGTAGATTAGTTGTACCGGTATCAACGATAGTTTTACCAAAATTGTACTGAAAATAGGACACATTTGGTTTTATTGCCATTGATATTACTTCAAGTTTTGCAAAAAAAACAGTATCTTTTGCTTTTACATTCTTACCTTCAACTGCCCAAAAATAATAGACTCAGGCGAGACTTTTGTTATTTCTTGGTTCTTGGATCCGCCGACCTGATTTTTTCCAAAAAGCCAAAAAAAACTAAATTTTAGAATGTAACCTATATCTTTAAAATGACCATGTGAAAGGGTTTCAACCTGTTACACGGAATGCAAAAAATATTAATGTCATGGTTATCATGTAGTGATTAAGTTAATGTTGTGTAATATGATTTTTGTAAGTAATAAAGCATTAAGATTTTAATGTCACTGTCCATTTGTGAAATTCTAGTCATTAATTTACTCAATTCTGTGTTGTTTTTTATTTTTTATAATTTTTTTCCCCGGACACTTTTCCAAAAATGTCAAGAACCAAGAAATTAAAAAACTCTGGCCTCAATAACCCTTCTTTTACGTATACACTCTATAACACCATTTACAGCATACCATGTAAATTATACTGTCAAATTTTGTTGCAACCCACCAATTTACGATTCTGCTTGACCACAATTAGGAATGTACCGTTTCTAATATACCAACAACAAGAGTTAGGTTAGAAGAGCAATCATTGTATAATTTACTTAAACACAAGTAACTTCGAATATTGTTGGTCAAACATTGCTATCTGTGCAGCATATGACAAGTCCACCTGGCATAAAACTGTTCTTAGCTTTACTTTAATGAAATCCTGGTAACTTTAAGCTATTTTATGGGCTTTTTAGCAAAACGTTTGGGCAAAACCAAATGGTTTTTAATTCAAATGTTCAAATTTGTAGTGATTGGCTAATTTGGCAAATGGCAGAGCAAGCCCTGAAAGCATGATCATCTTGAATACATTTGACTTGCGATACCACAAACTTGCTTGTCTAGAGTTTCTCGTTGGCTCGAAGTTTCTTTGTGGGACCGATATTTTATCGCTATATATTCATATACATTTTTGTCGTCTGCCTCGAAATCGCGAGGGTCTAGTTTTCGGACGGCTCGAAGTGCTTGCCATAGTCCCAGTTACAGTTTTACACACTTAATGGATTAGATCTAATTGATCTGTGTGATAAGAGAACACAATAAATGACTTCACAGATGTCAAAACTAAAATAAATAACATTAATAAAGTATACAAATAAATGTTTGATGTCTGTTAATAACCAGTATTGTACTGAATACTTTTCAATAGGAGATTTGAAAATAAGGCAGACGAATTACAGAAGCCCATACATATATAAGGACACATTCTTGAAGCCTGTTTGGCTCGAAGTTTCGATGGCTCAAAGTTTCCTTGCCAGTCCCTGCAACTTCAGCCATCGGGAGTTGACTTTATTTTTTTAAAGAAATTACAGTACTGTGTTTTTTTAGGGCCAATTTGGGGCCAAAATTCGGCCCTATTCCCCTGGCAAAACAACTCATTAATGTTTTATCACAAAGTAGATTATAAACATGTAATAATGCTTTTCTAAAAAGAAATCCCCATTTGCCGTAAAATTCCCCATCTGAAGGGCCCCGCCAAAATTCCTCCAAAGGTGAAAAAAAAACACTGCAGTAATATCTGCACCAAGGGCAGTCATCAAACATGTATATGTAATATATAAAGGTTTGTTCTGAGTCCTACCTCCTTGCAATCCATACTGAGACTATGTCCATTGACCTGGACGTCTACGAGTATCACCTCATAGTACCACTCTTTGTTCACTGGGGTGGGGTATAGCCTACCCTGGTAGAGGGAAGGAGCTATTCCTCCAAACACCTGAAATGATAAGGAACACACTAATTGTGGTGATAAATACATTGTATTTACTTTCTTTAAGTGGTTTAACAGTTCATAGTCATCAAAGAGTTTGACAGAAATAAACATAATAAACATAAAAGTAAATGTAGCACTAAGTTGGACACTAAGAAATATGGCAAATGAGTAGTATTTCGGGAAATATTTCAAAACCATTTTTTCTCAATGGCAGCTACAGTCATTCTCAGATTAAATGTCAGAACTTAAGACAAGTAAATTGAAATCATTTAAATGATTTTTACAACCTCAGTCTACGACTAAATAACACAGTTTAATTTTAGATATGGTAGATTATTTTTAATATTATTCTTTACATGCAATTACCTTGCTTAAGAATTCCGCAATGGTTCATACAACTGTTGAAACTAAAATTCCATGATTTTTCTATGACATCGCTTAATTTTCCATGACACAATCCGAACATACAAAGTCAAAATAACACACTGATATCCACATTTTATCTGATCTCGTTAATAAAAAAAATTTCCAGGCTGATTTGCAGTCTGTAGAATAGAATAGAAATGCTTGTAGCACTGCAATATATGTCTGTCAATCATTACACTCCTGATTTCGAATTTTTGTTTTTTACTTGCCAACATATAAAAGGATACTTTTCAACTTTCCATGACAATTTGTGAAAATTCCATGATTTTTCCATGATAAAATCCAAATTATCCAGATTCCGTAATTTTTCCAGACAAAGCCCATATTCCATGACTTTTCCAGACCCGTACAAACCCTGATTACAATTACCATCATGAGATTACCAACAAAACACAATGACATTAATCTACAGAAACATATCAATATATGTACTATTGAGCCTCCAGTTAGTTTCTCATCATTTGGTGTTGTGTAACCTCTCCCACACAGCTGCACTCCGAAGACGTTGTTAAACATCCTCCCCGTGACAAGCGTGTCAAACAGGGGCTCCACACTGCTGTCAGGCTGGAAGAAATGTAAGACATTCTCATACTAATGCATTAAGTACATATCAAGTCATAATATGTTATTACAAGATATAATATTTTACAATCGTCTTTTTACATTTTGAGTTCGACAACAGTTCAACAATTCACTTTTGACATTATGAGTTAGATTATTTTAATACTGGTACTTCCCTTTTCACTTTTCATATTTGATGAAGATTCTTTACCTACTGTACAGTTGGATGCACAGATTACCAGGATCCGCGACTATGAATATTCTCGATCTCTAACTTAGTCTTAACTTAAAATACTGACCAATTGGATTAGATGTTATATATCGGGTTTGAATTCATTGGTTAACAGTCAAGTTTGAAATAGAGAACTTTCGTAGTCATCAGGCCAGTTCACATTTTAATTAAATATAGTCAGTGTTTTGTTATAACTTAACACCCTAAATTATAAAGAATTTGTACTTTAAAGTTAGACACTTTTTTGTTACTTTGCACCAAGGGGCCTAGAACAATAAAAATACCCTATACAGGGCCTTCCCAGGCCGTTTTAGCGCCCCGGTCCCGGGCGCTTAAATTTTAACTTAAACATATCCGGGGCGCCTAAAATTGGTGTTGCACTTATAAACATCTCCCGGGGCGCGTGTATTTTATCAATTAATTAGCTGTGTTCACTGCAGCAGACCGACCATTCCTGCTGTGAAAGCTAATCTCTTACGTCACAATGGCCATTTTTCACTGAGAAACATGTACACCCACTCAATAAAGTCGGTGAATGATCAAAACGAGTGTCAATTCGCTTAAAATTTTATTAATTTACAGTTATTCCTAAGCCCCAATCAATCACCGTGAAGCACCGCCCTAAAGGCGGAGTTTTATCTCGCAGTAAAATAAATGTTAGCCAAAAGAAACACTTCGTTTATCTTCGTTTTGGAATGACGTTATGATTGACCAATAGGCGCAATATGCATGTATCCACACAAATAACCTTATACCTTTCCATGCGTATTATCGACCATAAAAAGATTGTTCACCCTTTTCGTATTTTATATATGTCCTTACTAATTTATTTGATGAATTTAATAACTTCAAAAAATAAACTCCGAACGATCAGTAAGAAATACGCTAACAGGAAATTGTAATCGGAAAAAACATATCCTGTGTTAATGTTTGTATGTTTGTTGTAGTTTCGTAAACACAAGCTGTATTGTTTATGTCCCCGTGTTTTCTACAAAAGAGCGCGAATTGTCCGACGACAACCACGATGTCAAGTTCCACGCATGGAAAGCATGCGTGTACCGACCATGTGATTTACTAAATACATGTCTAACATTTGACGCACGTAGGCACGATGTGCGCGAGGACATTTTCCCGCCGTTTATGCAAGAACAAAGCATGTACCGTATAATATACATGCATTTTAATCAAGATCTTTACAATTCACCAATTATCTAATTAGTACTACGTTCAACAGTTGTAACGATGAAAACATTGTTTAAACATTAAACACATATGAACATAATTAATCGAAAAAAAGAGGCTTCGTAAGTAGATCGAGTGTTACCTAAAAATTCGACGACGACGAGAATAGTGGATTTGAACATGACGTAACTGTGCGAATGTGATGCGCACTGGACATAAACATCCAGAAAAATATGTAACTTTCAGTTTTGCAACAACAATGACGCTTTTGCTTTTAAAAGTCTAGAGGTATACCGTTTAAATGATGATGTTTCGTTTATTACAGTTCGTTTAAACGTTTACACACTATTTAAAACATGTTAGCCTTAAATTGAGCTAAAACGTACCAGATAACGTCATTTGACAAGTGCCGCCAAAAAAAATTTCGAGGTAGGGAGGGGACACTCCACCCTCACCCACCCGTATCGGGACTGAGGCGCCTGAAAAAATTCCTGGTGAAGGCACTGCTATATATACTTTATTTATATTGATAGTATATATAGGGTATTTTTGTTGTTCTAGGCCCCTGGGCTTAGCACATATATCTTGGTCCAAATTTGTGCAGATATTAGTTTAACTTGCCACTCAAAGTTTTGAACAACACAGCCCATATATTTTAAGTACAAATAGTTTAATATATTATTACATTGTTATTTTTCACTGTAACCCACTCGCACAAACCCAAACTGTCTTTCTGGAAGGTAAATTGAAATAAAAACAAAGCGAAACTCCAGTTGCGACAGCAGGAGAGAACTCTTATTAGCAGCCAGAGGTCCTTTATTTATGGCAAGTGACCAATTGCCAAAAAATTACACAGCACAAATCACAAATACACATAACAAACCAAAAACATACATGAATAAAACTGGGGTCACTGCCTAGGAATGGTCAATGCAAAGCATTGGGGGTTTAAACCGGTTTATGTGCGCACGAACATAAACGAACATTGTAATTAGTCAAGGCAAGAACAGAAGTTTAGCTACTGAATGCAGTTTAAACAATTTTTGGGTAATTCGCCGCAAATGGCCTTAGCTAAAAATTTAAAGACTGCATTTTTGACCAACCCTTGCGATTTCAGCATAGGCTAGTCCCATTATGCCTTGCCAGTCTGACCCGTTGATGTAAAAACTGCTGGAACTTTTGATGCACGCTATATTGGCCAGCACTGTGGTGTTGGGCAGGGTTGCCACGGTGATGAAGTCCCGCCCCAGCAGGCCGCTCCAGCTCCCCACCGTGTACGGGACACTGACCTTGGTACCGACGTTCTCATAGGTTCTTGACCTGGTAACAGAGAACTAGCATTGTTAAAAAATTCAGAGATTAAAACAAAATTTAGCATTTCACGATACTACCATACTGACTACGCTCATGAATCGGGTTGTTTTAATTATAAATAACTGCGCTAATTGTCATAGAGCCTTAACAGTTAATAACACTGAAGTGATGTCAAATCTGTTGATCTTGTATGTTTTCTTTGACAAAACGCCTGATGTTTGAACTGTTTGTGGATAAGTATAACACAAATGACAGTAAGGAAATACCAAATTAAATTTGAAATAAGCCGCAAAAAACACAATGGTTAACTGAACATGTGTGTATATTCCACCATTACAAGATGTGCTAGAGGTAAATGTGACGACATCAAGGAGGAAATACCAAAATGCCTGGTGAACGTTGCCAATCGTCTAAATCATCGTTTTTTTAGTAATAAACCTATTTTTGTAATGTATTAAACTATTAAACGTCAAAAATGTATACAAATTTGTCCCATTACCTTTAAGTTACACAAGTCTTTACAAAACATAATGTACTATGACATCATTATCATGCTTATAAGGAAATGCTTATTCTCACTGAAAACTGTTACTATGAACACATATAGATACAGAAAACTGTTACTATGAACACATATAGATACCGAAAACTGTTACTATGAACACATATAGATACCACAACCATAACTGAAAATACGGGCCTGTATTTCAAAATTCTTTGAGTCTGTGGCTGTTTTACATACACAGTACAAACATGATAAAACGGGACGGCACTTTCCGCCATCAGTGGATTTATGTTTAGAAGAGACTTCCTTGAAACAGAAAATACCATAAAAGCGGAAAGTACCGTCCTGGATTAGCCTGTGCGGACTGCACAGGCTAATCCGGGACGACACTTTACGCACATGCATTAAGACCGGTTTTCCCACGACGCGCCTCAAATCTAGATTTCATGAATATCTGTTTTACGAAATGATGGAGTCATTAAGGTTTTAACAAATTCAGTGATTGATATACACTGTGTTGCAAACACCAAGCAAACTTGTTTGTTTGGACATGAAGTAATTTTGGCTGTCAAACTGTCAAAGGGTTACCGGTATGGTGGAACATATATGATCTGTTTCCAAATACCCATTGTTTTTTTATGTTCTCATTCCTTTTATCACTATCAGACATTCAGTATTACTATTTTAAGACTGTGGGCCAAATCACACACCACTATTGTAACTACAAATCAATGTTTTACGTAAAGAAAGATGTGATTTTACAGAAAATGAGATTATACTAATAAATTATAATCATGCCAGTCCAGTGTGACAATTGGTATTTTTACATAAAATGTTTTAAACTGGTAAATATTGCTTAGATGTCGTGTGTTTATCACTTCTCAACAGAAATCCTGAGATTTCACAAGGACAATTTGATCTGGGGTTTTTTCACTTTAATTACAACCGTTCCTGAACTTAAATCAGTGTAACTGACTGGTCACATCCACTAAATACAGAAAGTGCTGTCTTGGTTGAACCATGAATTGAAGTGACTTTATTTAACTTTACAATGAAACATATATAATACATCATTGTGCACAGTTTTGGTTCACAATTCTACGTTATAATTCCAGACAGGAAGGCTTAGCTCCAATTAGTAATTTTGAACAACGTCCACTAAATTCATCACTCACAGATTCGACTGAAAATATCTATCAATGCTGTCGTCTTTCGCACAGGCCACTGCAAGGTTACTGCTGCCCGTATCAATAAGGAGATTTAGCTGGAAAGGGAAAAGGAAAACATTCATACGCAGGGATTTCAATTGATGCAGAATCATGCTTTTTGATACAAGCAAAATGCAATTTACACATTGTTGACTCGAGCAAATAATCTGCCTTTCATCATTTTGATGCAACTATTTTCTATTTGCCAACTTCAAAAGCGTTATAAAATAATATTTCTTTTATCATATTTATGGTGTTTTATTGCAAAACATTCAAGTTCTGACCTTTTATTAACACAAATTATTATTTTCAGAGCATTTAATATATATTCAAAAACAAAATTCCTGTGACTTCAGCATTTTAACCCCTGAAATTATCATTTTGACACCTTGAAATTTCAAGCTAGCAAGCTTTGACTCCTGGTGTGCAAATCGACTGAAATCCCTGCATACAACCACTTGATAAAGAGACTTGTTTAATAATTAGATTTGTGGAGTTGACAAAAAATATGCTTAATATGGCAAAAACTTTATGCATCTGTCTGATTTAATAAATAAAATATTCCAACATGACACTAACAGAATATTTTATGTTTGTTGTTCCTATGCGGGTTATTAAACCACTCAGGATAACGCCCACATGATTTAGTTCCAACGCATCAGGACTCCAAAACATTGTAAACTTGTTTATAAACAATGATACATCCAAAATTATTTCTTCATAAAAATAAATATATCATCCAAAGCCAGAAAACAGGGCTTGCATTAAGGAAGTTTTGGAGTACCGGGTTATTTACTCCCAGTTTTTGTCACAGGACTTCCAAAATTGCAGCCATGGAAGTTGCAGAACTTCCAAGATTTCATCCATGGCAGCTCCATCATTTAACAAGTTAGAAGACAAATTATGTAATTTATCTAATGTATGCCTCTTTCAAAGTTTCACTGAATAAATTGGCATATAAATACTTGATGAAAAAGAACTTGCACCTTGAATTGTATACAGTACTTAATTTCATTTCTGAAATGCTCAGGAGTTATGTAAAGCAATACTGTCAAAACTTCCAAATATTATGAGCAAAACTTCCATAATCAAAGGCCAGGAAGTTCAAACTTCCAGTTTTCAAAAGTAAATGAAAGCCCTGAGAAAATGTGTTTAGGATGTCTGCATTTCTAGAATTCATTCAACGCCAAATAAATATACCTTTTGTGGTGGGGTACCGATTAATACTTCCAGGTAGTACCCTTCCCCGGTCTTGCCCATGAGGTTTCCAATCTGGGACTGATACTGGACTGGGGAAGTGTTGATTTCTTTTCGAACTCGAGCATGTCTTATAACTTGATAGAGATCGGCGAATGCAACAGACAGAAAAATATCTAGCAGTAAGAAAATAGCTGTAAGACGCGAGTTTTTGGTGTGTTTGTTCCACATTGTTGTTTCTTCCATCTACATTGTCAACTGAAACAGACCGAAAAATATCTAGCAGTAAGAAAATAGCTGTAAGACGCGAGTTTTGGGTGTGTTTGTTCCACAGTTTTTGGTGTGTTTGTTCCACAGTTTTGGGTGTGTTTGTTCCACAGTTTTTGGTGTGTTTGTTCCACAGTTTTGGGTGTGTTTGTTCCACAGTTTTGGGTGTGTTTGTTCTACATTTTTGTCAACTGAAATAAAATTATAATTGCAAGCTGTTAATAAGAAAATTAATGGAGTTAAATATTTGTCTGTCAAAGTTTTATTGTTTAAGCTGATTAACTTTTTTTTTCAATTAAAAATACATTGCTAATACACCAAACACTATAGTGTCTTCCTCAACATTAAATTTCACCCAAAAAAAAAAAAAATAATCAGCATAAAACCATTTTGTTATGCTTAAGACTGATGTGTTTTCATTGTTTGCCTGCAATTTTCACACATTTGAGCAAGTTATTAATTTCCTGTATAATTAATTATTATTATCTTGATGCAGTAATGTCATGCTTTTTTGCAAAAACCCAACACCTTTAATTATATTTCGGTATATACATTTGTAGACATTGTCGATTGTTTTGTGTTGATTTTATTATTTATTCAATACTTGAAAAACAATGTAAAGTATTTTATCACATCTTCACGGTGCCATTGACGATATAACACCCAGTGGGATAAACTTAGCTGTATTCCACCTTGTTGAATACAGCAAACAACCGCATTATTATGACGTCATTTTGTATATTTTTTTGTGACAACGTCATTTGATGTTTTTTCGTGTTATTCAGAGATTTTCTTTCATTTATTTTCATAATAAAGGCAGTAAGTGATGGGATAAACAGAATACCAGTTAACTGTTGAATACAGATAAGTTTATTTGCTTGGCACGAAAACTTAAACCACTCGCCAAGGCTCGTGATTTAGGTTTTCTAAGCCTCGCAAAATAAACTTATCTGTATTCAACACTAACCTAGTTTTCTTTATATACTGTAGATTTTGTACACACTGCATTAGGATAACAGTCAACAGTTTTAATTTCAGCAATTGTCTAACATTCTTTATCTGAAATGTTTGGTACCTGAATCTGTTATGGTGTCGATTTTTTGTTCATCTAGTTCCTTTTTATAATTGGATATTATTAATTTTACTCTATCAACACTCGATTAACTCGATGCATTAATACATTTCCACACATACCCTTTCATCAACATAAAAACTTGGCAAATCAGGGATACTAAAAACATTTTAACTAAATATAAAAACCTTATACAGTTGTGTGTAATTGATATCAAACTACGGTATCGCAACGTGTATAATAAAATCAAAATCCGAAATGTCTATTTGAATTTCACTTTTCACAAGACATACACACAAATTCCATTTACATTTAATATGCACATGCATTTTATGTTAAACCCGTGTTTTTTCACAACGTCACGTCATCCACATGGAAAGCGTGGGTGTACTGACCGCGCTATAAAAACTTCATAGCGCAAAGAACTATGAAATCTTTACTTTTGTTTAAGTTTCGTAGTGAAAAAAAAAGATAGGTATCTGTTAAGGGCACGATGTGCAATTGCACTTATATTGTATATTGTTGCTCAGTTTTGTTGACACCATTAATAGTTCCTCTTAAATGCAAAAGCAATTACGCGGTATGGATAACGATTGTCGTTTGGTATTCATCTACATGTATGACATACAGTAATTGTTTATGCCCTCCGCGTGGCATCGTTTAGCACGTTTTTCACGACCCTTAGCTGTATGTAATTCGGCTGCTAATTACAACATTAAGGTGGAAGTGCGGTATAAGGTGACGATGTCAGACTGTTACACTTTGATGTTGAGCGAGTTGTGTCACTGTCGACAACAAAGGTGTCAATAACAAGAGTGATATTGGCGCGAAAAAATGGACGGACCAAACTGGATTATTAGTATGAAAGTCGGGGAAAACTTTCGTTTTCATTTTTTGCCGATACAGTATTTTTTATTGCCAACTGGGCGAACACTTGAAAATTTCAGTAGCCCAAAATGTTTGTTAGTCAGTGAACTGACATTCTGTTAAACATTCTGTCAGAGACTGAGATACTGTTAAACATTCTGTCAGAGACTCATATACTGTTAAACAGTCTGTCAGTGCCTCACAATGGGCGACTGGGCGCCCATTAATCTGAATCCCTGCAAATGGATCAAGGGTGAATGTGATAAAAGGGCAAATAGAACACAGAGCTAAGAGATTTTACGGCGAACCGACCTGGATTCTTGACAAATTACTGTGTCAGTAACCACTGTAGTTATATCTGTAGAGAATATGGTCAGTTCCAACAGCCTTGCTGTTGAGCTAGCTTTTCAGCGATGCAGTTGAAGTGTACTGACAGTGTTGTGAAGTTAAGCAACGTCAGCTATGGTTACTGCCTGGATGGGTGACCGCTAGTTAAATCAATGGTGTCAGAAGTAAACTTTGTCAAGCCACCAATTTGTTTTAAGGGAACAGAGCATGTAGGGGGTTAAGCTCAGTGAGCTGGAGAAGTGAAAAAGTCTCACGAAGCTCAGTGAGCTGGAAATTTCTACAATGGCTCTGGGTTCTCAAAAGATAATTAGGGGAGCAGTGTAGTGAATATGGTCAGTTCCAACAGCCCTGCTGATGAGCTAGCTTTTCAGTGATTAGGTTAAAGTGTACCGACTGCGTCGTGAAGTTAAGCAACGTTAGGTATGGTTACTGCCTGGATGGGTGACCGCTATTTACATCACATCTCAAGATATTACATGCCATTGTAAACAATACAAAATATGCTGCTGATAACATGTTTATGCATATTTATTTATCCATTACTGATGGGAGACATGCCAAATCACTGGCAGTTTACGAATGATTTATTTATACACTGATTGACTGTTTGAAAAATCAAAATAGAACTGATAGGCAACCTACGTTTTACACTTAACTTTGATCATTATCACTTTGACAATATCATATTTAAAGTTTCCCATGTGAGAGATAAAAAAAAGATATGTAAAAGCAATACCTTATTAAAATACTTATTTGTTTTGCCAATTTAGTTAATTGGAGCATCACTTCCTCTTTTGCATGGTTATCTTTCCCTGTCCAATAAACTATTTAGTCATGAGTGTTGCATTAACATTTCGGTTAGAGTACACTAAATGTATTTACCAAAAAATTCAGCACTTGGTCAGGTCGGTGGGTCCGTTCTGTTCCGAAAAAAGTTAAACATAAAAAAGTAAAAATACACAAACATTATATACAAGATCAGACTGACCGAGTGGCTACGCGTTAGACTTTTTCCAGTCAGAGGTCGTAGGTTGAAGTCCCGACGGAGGATACTATTGTTTTCACATTTTATGATTTTCTTGTTATAAAGCTAGAGCTGTTTAGTTCAGATGATTTAGTTGTTTCATTTAAGACGTTATACATTGCATATTTCAAAAATACAAAATCTGTGATCAAGTCCAGTCAAAAGCGTTAACATATTAAATAATTGATATAATTTATAAATCATACTCATCAACAACATTATGATCGTCTAAACATTGTCCATAATAAATATAATAAATTAGAATATCGACATAACCGTCTTAATTTGTTAGTTTTAAACGTAATCGTCGAAAAACGGTGTAATAATCACCAATTTAAGTAATCGTCCATTTCGCGTTCGAGTGTCTTGGGGGCACGTATTCACAGAGCTCTTTAAAAATCTTTAAGTAAATGTCTTACATTTATAATATTCCTAACTCTGTGTTTCCTGCATAAATATGCTTACATTAAAATGTTTTAAACTAGTAAATATTGTGAAGATGATTAGTATTTTATCCTTGTGTAAACAGAATCATTGGATTTCAGATAGCAATTTTGATCTGAATTGTTCACCTCAGTATAACTTCAGTACAGATTTGGCTAAGGAGCTTTGTGAATATCAGCGTTGGTATATATATTGTCGACATCTCATTGAAACCTACCGAGGTCGGGAGCACGCCGTCTCTGCTGGTCACAAACTGGACAAATGCATGCTAGACCGGTAATGTCCCTGAGTTTTCTGCAGCTTCTACTCGCTTAAGCACCTATCAATATTTCCCCACAGGGGGCAGCGGCTTGCTGATCCAGGGGAATTTGACTAACGTTATTTTCTGGGAGTCTAATTCCCCACCCTAAAGCCAAGCAGTTTTGTAAAAATCCCCTCAATGGGAGATGCTTAATTGGTGTATCCGGTGGCCATTATTACCGGGATCTAAATACCAACCAAAGTCTGTTTCCCGGGACCCGGAATCATTCGGCGCGTCAAATTCCCGCGTGTCGGGAATCGCTTTTAGTCTAAAGCCCCGTATATGCCCACCGCTCCCCCTGGGGTAAAATATTGATATATGTATTATACTTACTAGCCTAGTCCTCCAACAAACCTCATTTGCCTCTGGATGTAGATCTCAAAGTGTTACCAATACGTAGACGGGCGTTGGTACTAAACCCTTGGAGTTGAGTATATGCTCTACACTGACACACACACGTTTATTGGGCACGTGCTGACCATGTATTATGATATACCGGTAATAAAATTCACGAATGGATCGTTTATCAACCATTCATTATACACAGTTTTTACTATCGCATACTATCATTTTATTTTATATGCATTTGGTGGTGTGTTATTATAACTCGGTCGATACGATCTTATGAGTATATTCACAGAAGTTACAACAATAGCCCAGCAAGCAAGCCCATATAGGCCCAATATGGGCTACAGGTGGGCAAATATAACATATGGGCCCCATGTGGGACCCATGTATTATTTTTTCTGCCTATATCGGGCCCATATCGGACCAAGCAGGCAAGCACTCATGGGTTTTTTGCAAGTATGCCCATATGGGTCCCGGTAAGTCATAACATGTGGGCCTGATAAGGGCTATACCTGGGCTGATCTTCCACATGGGCCCCATATGGACCAATATACATAACCTTGCCCATGTTAGACCCATATGGATCCCAGCAAGAAAGCTTATATAGGTCCCCAACAACCAAGCCCAAATGGGTCCCGGCAAGAAAGCCCATATGTGTCCCAAACAAGCAAGTCCATATGGGCCTCCGATACCAAGCCCACATGGGTCCTAGAAAGAGAGCCCATAAGGGTCTCAACAAGAAAGCCCATATGGGTCCCAGCGAGAAGGCCTTTATGAGACCCAAATAAACAGACCCATATTGGTCACAAAGGGCAAGTTCATATGGGTCCACCTCGATAAAGCCCATGTGAGTTTTCAACAAGCAGCCCTATATGGGTCCCAGCAAGTAGGCCTATATGTGCCCAATATGGGAAATACCTGAGCAAATATACCATATGGCCCCATGTGGGACCCATATATGTTTTTCTGCCTATATCGGGCCCATATTGGACCAAGCAGGCAAGCCCTCATGGGTTTCTTGCAAGTATGCCCATATGGGTCCCGGTAAGCTATCAGTTGTGGGCCTGATAAGGGCTATATTTGGGCTGATCTTTCACTATTGGGACCAATATACATCGTCTTGCCCATATTAAACCCACTTGGGTCGCAGGCAACAAGTCCATATAGGTCCAAGCAAAAAAGCTCATATGGGTTCCCAACTAATAAGCCCATATTGGTCCTATCACGATTAATCCAGTTTGTAATCACTTAATAGTTGTCGTCTGTACATTATACAACATTAATAAAGGATGCAAAGTCGACACTTGTTGATTTATTCATACTGGAGTGTTTCCTTCGTCATTTTTATGTTGTTCTGTTTGCTTTTAAGTTTTATAGTCACATTCATCTGCTTATTTTAAAATAATTGATATGAAAGATCGTAATACACACTTAACAAAAAATCGAGACAAAAAGCAATCCACGGCCAGTTCATATGAAGCATTGTCTGCAGGTCTCGTGCGCGATACTGTCCGCCGTGGTGTTCGCCGCCAACAGACAGAAAACGATTCCATACACTTTTCTACGAACCACAAATGGTACGCAGTTTGACTTAGTCTTAAAGAAATCATGGAAATGTCCACGGGTTTAAAACTGGATGATTCGTTATTGATTTCAATTTCCTTTCGTAAATTCACTAGTTCTTTTTCTTTCAGAAGTGTGTATTAATATACGACTGTTTGGGATTTATGGAAAAGTGATATGATATTGACATTAGTTTGTTATCTGATTTCCTTCCAAGTATTTTCCCGAAAAAGGGCACTATACTCTCGCTTGAACCCCGGAGTACACATGTGCATGGTGATTTAAATGTTTGTGTTTACAGCACCTGTTAGTTGCTACCACGAGGTCCACGTGTTTTATGGTGCGTCTCACGCGCGAAGAATCTGATCACGCGCACACAACGGCGGGGATAGAGGATAGATAACAACGGTGGGGATAGTAACACGTGTAGTTTTATAGTTTATGTAGCTTCGGTATTTGGTACGTGTACGTACAGATTCCGGTGGATGTTTTGTTAACATTATCATAGCTCACAGTCCATTTATCTGCCTTGTTCTTGTTGATCACCATTTGATTTTGTGTAATTATGTTTAACTTCTTAGCATCTAAATGCTTTCATAACTGCCAAACAACAGCAGCAACAACAACAACAACAAAAAACACACTCACACCCACTAACACCATCACTATAAAGTATTAAATAAAATATACGGCTAGCTGGACATCACAGAAGTACCGGTACATATGTTCATACAAATTGACCTCTTTAAGCAAAGGCACACTGTCTTAACTTGTAATATGGCATCAGCAACTAATAAACACCAACACATAAATGCTATTGATATGCTTGCAGTTGAGAGTGATGCGGGAGTGGATGGGCATCCTGACGGAGAAGAAGGTGTACCATGACGACGCCAGCCTGCCGGCGAACGTGAAGCACTGGTGCGCGCACCGTGACATCTTCCTGCTGGACCGGAACGTCACCATCAGCTCCACCACCCCGGTGTCCCCTGTCAGTGTATAGATCTCCTGTTACTCCTCTAAAATGACGATGTGGTGTAATACTTTGCAAGGAAATAAATGCATGTGTTAGTATTGAAATTGTCGTGACTTTGTTATGCACCTGTAACTGTCATTGATGAAGTTATACATACAAATCATAATGGACATATCCTATTATACTTGTATCATAAAGGAAATAAATATAGAAACGGTCGTGATTTTGTTATATAACTATATCAATCATGTAGGCATACTGTGCACGTTTTTGATATGCCTTATTAAAGCATGTCTCGTTCAATACATGTATATTCCTGATATTGATTTTAAAATGGTTCTAAGATTCCTGTCTGTTGACTATCTTTGATTTCAAACATATTTCAAACAAATTAGAATAGAAGTATTGTTTTATTATTTATCAGTAAATAATGTATGCAACGCAGTTTTAATACGACGTTTAAACACTACTAATAATTAGAAAGTTAACATTTATTTTTTTTTGTATTGAGCGTGCACTATGATTGTTAAAACAATATCGTTCTGTATTGTATACAGTATCCAATACACTCAACATTATTGGGCCCTAAGTATAATGGAAACAAAATCAAATATAATTTTGTTGGATCTTCAATTATCAAAATAAAAATACGTTAGTCAATGCTTCAATATCGTCTTCCATACACGCATCTATATGAGCCTCTTATTTTAGAACATATAGAACATATTGTACATGAACATTGACACGCTATTATTTGATTTCTTATCTTGGTATTGACGCTCTTAATAATGTCTTATCTTCACTGATTAGAATGGCGGTAAAGGGATATACCGTAAGAATGATATTTCTATATTTTACATGACTACGTACTACAAATTAAGTTGTTAATTTATGTCTTCACAGAAGAAATAACAGCACGATGTTAATAAAGTTTTATATATTAAAAAAGACTGATTAAAGAAAATGCTTATTTTAAGAATTTTGTTAGTACACAACCGTGGACACTAGACACATTCACTACCGTCCTATTTCAGATCTTCTTGGCCTTCACATTGGGCGTGGTTAGTTTTGGGACAGGGGTCGAGGTTCACCACCACCCTCATACCGAGCCCACAGAGTCCAGTGCTATACACTTCTACTACGATCCTGCGATGGTATATTATTATTGCCTTCCTGAGTTACTCACTGCATTTGCAATCGTTGTCATATTAACCGTTGCTAATTTGTATGAACATTTTCAAAAACACTACACCGATTATCGTTATTTGCTTAATTCAAACAAGCCATGATTTACTGGTTCAACACAGAAACTGCGAAATCAGGTGTCGAATAACTATTTAGAATCAACATAATATAAACAAAGCTAATGGAAGACAACACTTAAACATACAGACTACATTAACTATCGAGCTAATAAATATGATATGATTCACTGACGTCATTCACAAATTTTTATTCGGTATGCCGTGTGTCAAGCAGCTGTACGTCCGCTTTAGTTTATTTTTCACTTTGCATTTCGTTTTCATGGAAAGATGGTAATTCTTCTGTAGCACCACCTGGTGGCTATGACGAGGTCCACCTGTCTGGTGGTGACGCTGACACGTGACGAGGTGGACCACGTGCACACGAACGGTGGAATGGAAGATCTCGAGGTTTTGATGAGATTTGTCTGCCATTCTCCACAGCAACACGCCCCATAATGTGTTTGATAAACATAAAATAACACATAATAAGTTTGTATATACAATTCTCTTTATATTTTTTAAAGCGATGTTCTTATTTATACACACAGTACCCAATTGCTTACAGTAGTATATACTATATTTCTAAACATTGTTTCGGGAATAACAGACATATATACGCTCTTTTCTGGTCGATGGTTTTATTGTGCAACTTTGAAGATTGTACGTTAACCCAAACTATATACAAATGCAAACCGTAATATGTATGCATTTCAGCTAAAAATGATGCATGAGTGGGTAGGTCATCTGCCGGAGATACGCGTTTTACATGACGACCCCAAGCTCCCGGCGCACGTGAGGACCTGGTGTAAGAGCCACGACATCTACTTTCTCACACGTGAAATCAATTTCGCGTCCACGACACAAGGAACGGCGTTCGTTACCGTGATATAAGATCTGTACGAGTGGTAAATAAATGCCCATAATGAGCATGCACTTAATTTCTGTTGTTGTTGGTGTTTTGTTATTACATTTGTTTCTAAAATGTTAAATGCTTGGTGCACTATATGTACAACTAGTAATTCTGTAAGAAGGGCGGTTTATTTTGCGTTATTTGCTGTTGTTGTGGTAAACAGCCATATTACCACCACTGCCACTACGAATACCCCTGTCACTACCACCATTACCACCACCACCACTACTACCAAGTGCTACTACTACTACTACTACTACCTACTACTACTACTACTACTACTACTACTACAACTACTACTACTACTACTACTACTACTACTACTACTACTACTACTACTACTAATACAACTTCTACTCAACAAGCAATCAATGTGACCAAAATGATGTGACCTTGACACCTATATCTGCCCAAATTGTCATCGCCGCAACTGTGGAAACCTTACAGATATTAGCTGTATTTGCAAGAAAGTGTCATTTTTAATTGTGCATCACGTTAACACATAGTAATGTTCTATTGCATATGAAACTATGCAATATTAAAACAAAAATAATTTGTAAGTTCGTGTTTTTTTTTAAATTTTGTTTAAAAATATTTGACATATTTTATGAATAAATGCTAAAAAGAGCTATTACAATCTCTAACTTCTTTTTAAAACTTTTGCATTTCTAAAGTTGTTGATTTCGATTATCATAATTTCAAGAATGTATTGTGTTTACACTATATATCTTACAAATATTGTGGATAAATAATGTCGTTGCGGTAATGACAACTCGTTTCGGTAATGACATACCGTTGCGGAAATGACAGCGGCTATGAAATACAGTCAAATATAATGGATATATTTACTTTCAATTAATGTTTAACTCATTTTTTTTGAAAGAAAACATCCATTTAATGAATTGAGCCTTACATCAAGCATGTTTTATTTATCCAAATTTTTTCAGCATTGCGGAGATGACCGTTTCGGCAATGACACTTTAGCAAAATATCCACTTGCAAATGCAAGAAATATTGTTTTACGTGCATTAAAAACCTTTCAGGTGAGAAAGAACCATGAATGAAGGTGAATGGCTTCAATAAGCAATAACTATGTAGCCACAGTTTTATTTCTCAGCATATACGGTATACAAACATGTTGGTTTATTCTCTCTATCCCATTCATTTTGTTCGAATGGTCAGGGTTGTCATAACTGCATCTAAACGGATAGAATGTAATTACAGAGGACTGTAGAGGGTCAGCAGTGTTGAAGTTGGAGAAAATCAAACACCTCAATCCTCGATATGCCTCTCTAAAAGGAGCCACGTCCTGCCTTCTCGAGGTGCTGATGATGGCGACTATCATCATACTAATAACAAGATCAATAAGTTTTTAATGCATATGACATGAAGATATAGTATTTATATATTAACATTTTTACCGTTTGTATTATATGAATAAATGTACGGAATATACTTTCATATGTATATATATATATACATATGAAAGTATATTCCGTACATTTATTCATATAATACAAACGGTAAAAATGTTAATAACATGGAAACGTTGCCAAACCGTTTGATCCTGATCTCGAAATGTAGTGCAGCCCTTCATTTTCGGCAATGCAAACATGAAAGGGATCGCATTCCAAATGGCCGCACACGGTAACAACCACCAAACGCATGTTGTTTGGAATGTGTGTTACTGTTAATGCGTAATTGACAAACTATTAATGAACATATGAGGCGATAGTGTACGGTATGACATTGTATAAAATTCACAGGACATTATTTGTTTAGTGTATATGTAGCATATGAACTTATCAGCATTTTAACGGAGCTCGCCTAACATATATACAAATCCCTTAAAAGGGAGACAATGATCCAGTTTGGTATATTAGGCCATACAAAGTTGATTCTATGTTTAGCGTCCCCGTGATTTTTCGAAACCTACCAACCAGGCAGGAAAAAACAATGTTTCTGTTTTAGATAAAGGAATACTTCTATACTCGTGTATCGATCAGTTTGAACTTGAAATGCTGATTATTCAGCTGATGTCTGACACCAAGTAATAAAATTTCATAAAGTAAACATTACATGGACATGAATCGTAAATTAGATTGGCAGAGTGGTTAGCGCGTCAGCTTTTGATCCGAAGATCGAAGGATTGAGCCCCGGTGGAGGTGACTTCTTTTGATCCGAAGATCGAAGGTTTGAGCCCCAGTGGAGGTGACTTCTTTTGATCTGACGATCGAAGGTTTGAGCCCCGGTGGAGGTGACTTCTTTTGATCCGAAGATCGTAGGTTTGCGCCACGGTGGAGGTGACTTCTTTTTCGTTATGCTTTCCTGTTATAATACACGAGCTCTTTAAGTTCAGGTGCTTTAATCGTCTGTTTAGACGTTCATTGACATATTTAAAAAATACAAAAATCTGTGAACAATTTCCTTTAAAAATGCTTAAATTAAAGGTGAAAGCAAATACTAGTATAGTTCTTCAATACAAAATCTATACATGACAATCCAATATATATTGCATGTTAGAAAAAGCAATGCGTTACAAAGGAGAATCGGCCACGATACTGATTGGCCATTTCAACGTGACCGGAATGTGCTATGGCCGTTTTGTGAAAAAATGTCGACTGATTGTAATTTGCGGGCAAACTTATGCACACGTGGTCTCGTGCATTGTGTTCGTCGTGCAGTGTCCGACAACTTGTTAGGTAAACCTGCTATCCTATTTCGTTTATGGTTTTCAATTTTACATTATTCTTTGCTGTCTTAGTAGGTTTCTGTAGCATCGCTTGCCGAGGGCAAATACTTTTGTTTTATTTTTGGTGGTCAGTGTTTGGCCGTTAAACGTTCTATCAATTGGGTAGATCCGGGTCACTTTCTACCGATTGGGTAGATCCGGGTCACTTACGACAAAATCGCTCTCTTCATTTTAAATGTACATGCACTCACCGAAACCTAAGTATACTTTGGAAGACTGATATATCAGCTTCAATATGCATATTTGAAACATTTGGCAGCATTAAGTATTTTGTTAAATATTTTGTTGAACCTTATGCATTGATTGTGGGGGTTCCAAATCAGTTACGTGTGCTCCGGTTCACTTAACACTGCCACTATAGTTTCCTTAAAGGTTTGTTTTAAAGTAGTTGCCACACAACACCTCTAGGAAGATATATTAATTTTTGGAAACCGGACAACAAATAATCACAACATAATAATATTGGAACTTGCTCAGAACATTTGTCCCAATGATATCTCAGACGAGTTCGGAACTGGGTCATCTGGGGTCACAAGCTAGGTCACTAGGGCAAATTTAAGAAAACCTTGTAAACACTGTAGAGGCCACCTTTATAGCCCAATCAACATGAAACTTGCTCAGAACATTTGTCCCAGTGATACCTCAGATGGGTCAAAAACTAGGTCACAAGGGCAAATTGAAGAAAAAGCTAGTGAACACTAAAAGTCATATATTTTGCTCAATCTTCTTGAAACTTGCTCATAACATTTGTTTCAATGTTATCTCAGATGAGTTCGAAACTGGGTCATGTGGGGTAAAAAACTAGGTCACCAAGCCAAATTGAAGAAAACACTTGTGAACACTCTAGATGCCACATTTATAGGCCAATCATCACAAAACTTGCTTAAAACAGTTGTCCTAATGATATCTAGGACAAGTTCGAAACCAGGTGACATGGGGTAAAAAACTAGATCACAAGGTCAAATTGAAAAAAAAGCTTGTGAACACTCCAAATTTTTAGCCGAATCTTCATGAAACTTGCTCTTAAACCAGTTTAGTTCCTTAGCCCCTCAGGTGAGCGACCTAGGACCTTGTGGCCTCTTGTTTAAATAGCCCCTGGTGTATAAAAGATCCATGCTCCGGGGTCATATGGTTTCTATAGACTTGTATCGCAAGTGGACTTTAAAATCTCTGAAACCACTAGGCCCAAAGGTTTTGTATTTGGCATGGAACATTGTATAGTTGTCCATCTAGAAAGATTGTTCAAATTATGTTCCTGGGGTAAAATTAGCCATAATTATCAATTAAATCAATTTTTTTTACAAAATCACCGAACTTCACAGGAATGATCCTTGGGTGACCCTCTTTCAAACTGGTTCAAATCGTTCTGGTGTGCTGCATATGTAGGTCACCAGAGCTAAAAATAGATTTAAAAACAGAACACTATAAAAATCTTCGTCTCTGAAACTGCAAGGCCGTTTTGAGCACAAACATTTTTAGCTGGACTTTTCACCAAATCAGTGTTTTGCAGTGAATTTGGACTATTTGGGACAAGGCTTGAGAAAGTATGTAGCTCTTTTTGTGCATGGAGCCTTCAGTTTATCCTTATTGTATAATCACAAACTACCAATCAAATTACCATAAAAAAGTGTATAACACACACATTTTTATGCCATCAATGATGGGGGGGATATAGATTTTACCCTGTCCGTGGGTACGTAAATATGAACGTATGTTCGGATTCTTGTCCGGACAATAACTTTGTCCAGCATTGGAGGATTTTCAAATAACTTAGCAGAAATGTTAAGCATAAATGAGACGGTGTGTCGGGCACAAGAACCAGGTCCCTACGTCCAAGGCCAAGGTCAAACTTAAACGTCAAAGGTCAAATATAAGAATTTTAAGCGATAGACCCTGTCCGGAGAATAATTTTGTCCAGCATGAAAGGAATATAAAATAACTTGGCACAAGTGTTGAGCACAGTGAGACGGTGTGTCACACGCAAAAACCAGGTCCAAGGTCAAGGTCACACTTAAAGGTCAATGGTCAAATATAAGAATTAAAGCCACAGAAACTGTCTGAAGAATAATTTTGTCCAGCGGGGAAGGAATTTTAAATAACTTGGTAGAAGTGCTAAGCATGGTGAGACGGTGTGTCGCATGCAAGAACCATGTCCCTAGGTTCAAGGTCAAGGTCGCGCTTAAAGGTCAAATATAAGAATTTAGGCCATATATCCTGTCCGGAGCATAATTTTGTCCAGCATAGAAGGATTTTAAGATTACTTGCCACAAGTGTTGAGTACGGTGAGACCGTGTGTCGCACACAAGAACCAGGTCCCTAGGTCCATGGTCAAGGTCACACTTAAAGGTCAAAGGTCAAATATAAGCATTAAAGCCATAGACCCTGTCCGGAGCATAATTTTGTCAATCGGGAAAGGAATTTCAAATAACTTGGCAGAAGTGGTGAGATGGTGTGTTGCGCGAAAGTATCAGGCCCTTAGGTCCAAGGTCCAGGTCACACTAATAGGTCAGAGGTCAAATATGAAAATTTAAGCCATAGGCACTGTCCTGAGCATAATTTTGTCTAGCAGGGAAGAATTTTAAGATAACTAGGCAGAAGTGCTAAGCATGGTGAGTTGGTGTGTTTCGCGCAAGAACAAGGTCCCTTGGTCCAAGGTCAAGGTCACACTTAAAGGTCAATGGTCAAATATAAGAATTTAAGCCATAGGCACTGTCCGATGCACAATGTTGTCAAGCAGGGAAGCATTTTCAAACAACTTGACATAAGTGATAAGCATATGCGTTGGTGTGTCGCGTGCAAGAACCAGGTGCCTTGGTCCAAGGTCAAGATCACACTTAAAGGTCAAGTATATGTAAATATCTTGTGATTGTTGTCCAGGCAATAACTTTGTCCGGCATTGAAGGATTTTCAGATAACTCGGCAAAAGTTAAAACCATTATAAGACAATGTGTCACTCACAAGAACGAGGTCCAAGGTCAAGGTCACACTTAAAGGTCAAAGGTCAAATATACGAGTTTAAGCCATTGACATTGACTGAAGTATAATTTTTTCTGGCATGGAAGAATTGTCAAATTACTTGGCAGAAATGATAAGCATTATGAGATGGCATGTGTAGTTCAAGAACCAGGTCTGTAGCTGAAAGGTCAAGGTCACTAATCAGGTCAAAGGTCAAATAATTGTCCAGAGCATAATATTGACATGCATGCAGGGATTTTCAGATAAAGTGGCAGAAATGATCACCATCACCAGATGGTGTATAGCATGCAAGAACCTAGCTAAAGAAACTTCAGTGAACTGTTTATTTAGTATCGAAAGTCAACCAGAGTCGTAACATATTTATGTCACGCTATAAATCCATAATTTTGCATTTTCTTGCTATATGTACAGGTAAGTCAATATAAACTTTTGACTTATGGTGTGTTTTGAGAATCAAAATTGTGTCAAATGCATCGAATAATACCTGAAAATAACTCTGATCAGCACACAGTGTACAATTACGCCTCCATTGTTGCTTTATCACGTGACTAGATTTTCATTTGGATATTTTTTGATCGACCTTGACCTTTTCGCGTGCTCAAATTGTAAACATGGTTTTCGTTTTTAGTAATGCATTATTTTTGTTCAATTACTCATGTCTGACCAGCAAACAGATTTTATTAGCTCGACTTTTCGAAGAAAAGGCAAGCTATTCTACTCGCCCTGGTGTCTGCGTCAGCGTCCGAGCTAGGTTGAAGTTTTTCTGTAAGCTAGTTTCTCAGGAATGGCTTGAAGGATTTCATTCAAACTTAAAACATTATTTTCCCACTTTAAAATGAACCAATAGGCCAAGTTTGGTTACTCTGGTTTGAAATTTGTTAAAACTATGGGCCTTTTTACACTTAGAAATTTTACATATAAGCTATATGAACAGGTTAAAGTTTTTCGGTAAGCTTGTTTCTCAACTGTTTGTTTCCACTCTCTTACTCGAGAACGGATTAAGCTATTGTAATGAAACTGCAAACCTTACAGCGAGACCTCGCTAGGGATTGCATATGGGGTTGGTGGGGTCAAGGTCACTGTTGCTAAAAATAGAAAAACGGTTTCCGCTCAATAACTTAAGAACGCGTTGATATATTTTTATGAAACTTAATACATAGATGCCTTATATCAAGACCTCACTTAGGATTGCATATGGGGTGGGTGATGTCCAGGTCAAGGTCACTGTTACTATAAATAGAAAAATGGTTTCCGCTCAATAACTTGAGAACGCATTGAGATATTTTAATGAAAAATATGATTACTGATTTTATCAGTACCCATGATTTTACAGACAGTGTGGAGTGAGCGCAGTTCTATTGCCAGGTTGTAAAAACAATTCTGTGTATTGATGTCTATGACATGCAAAAATGCCATAAAAACGGATAAAAACGGCGACAGCCTTGCAGTCATAACCAGGGCTTTCTTTTATTCTGTGGGTTAAGATGGGACCTGGGCCATTGATTATCCCAACACAATTGGTTAAGGGCAGCAAAATAAAATAAAAATCCAGAAGTTTTTGAGAAGAAATACAGGGCTTCTCAGCATTGATTAACAAGCCCTTCTTAATGTTATTGATGAGTAAAAAATGAGTAAACAATTTGAAACCAAAATTGTAAGACTCATTTTTGTGCCATTTGACGAAAAAAGTTTTTACTAAATTACAAGTGCCACTGTGTACTTATCTCAACAGAAAAATATATTATTTTTCATTCCCACTTAAGATCATTTGCTAACCATTTTCGACACTAGTTGAAAGAAGTTTACCTCAATTGTGGATAAAGTGCGACTTAAGTGCAGGTTTCAAATTTCGTCAAATGTCACCCAAATAAGTAGTGTCAGCCGAGTTGTAATAAGTATTATCTCGTGTTTCCCTGCAAAAGGGGGCATGGCAAATTAAGGAATTTAAATTACAGTCTTAACGAAAATGGCCATTACCGGAAGTTTGCAACAAATAGAGGTAACTTGTTTTCCACGTATGGCATCAATTTGTAGTAAAAATGCAAACCACCCAAGGTGATCATTAAAGTATTGGATGTCATATTTATTGCGATGATCGCTTGTGGTTAATTGATAAATGGTGTACAGCCTATCACCATTCATACACCTTTTCTTTTCTTCTTTTTTTCTTAATTGATAAGTGAAATGCTCTTAAATTTTATTTGGAAAATTGTCGGCATTGAGAAATTAATGTCAATGGTTTTTCGATGGAATTCCCATAAAAGAATGTTTATACAAACTTGTTAATGACAAAAAACTGAAAAAATTCAAAAATTATAAACCCATATAATATTTTAAAAGCCATAATAAACTTTAAAACACTTTAATTCTGTGGGGGGCATTATGCCTTAGTCTAAATTATAATTATACATTTGTATAATTTATGTATGTAAAAAAAACATCACATATAAAGAACACATATAAAAAAAATGAAGTTAAAATCTTGTCCATAGACCAAAAATTGTGGATAATAATTATAACTGGTCTTTGAAGAATTTAGCATGTTTGCTCATGTATAGGAAAATCTGATAACATGTTGAGAAGAAAATAGGTTTTTTTTGCAATTTTTTGTTTATTACCTGTATTTTTGTCTAATTGGCTAATTTGGGCAAATTACAAATACGATGCATTGTTTCTTTATTACAAATTATATAGTATACTTACTTTCCTTTATGCTTATTATGCACACCTTTAGGTTATGTATACCAGGAGGCATACCAGGTTTTTGTGTCGCCTGAAAAGTCGACATATATAGGGTTAACTTTGGCAGCGTCCGTGGCGGCGTTCCTTTTAGTCTTTGCAATCATTATGAAACATTAGGGAAGTACTAGTAGGCATAAAAGGAAGGTTAAGTTTGGTTTTCGGCATAATTACTTTTATCGTACTTGAGTTATGCCCTGTCAGGCGACACATGCAGCATGCGGAGTTCTAGTCTAGTATATTGTGTTATGAGTGGTTAATTGTACAAGTTCAAAACTTCTTACAGTTCTGAGCAGGGATCATATTATTTTCGGTTTTGCGGGTCTGAGACCGATTGGTTTTTAAAACGACCGATTGAAATGACTGGTAATCATTCCGACAAGTTTTCTTTAATTTCTCCAGTAACTATCGAAATCGTGATAATCCCCTGATTTCAATTCATATAACACACATTTTATGGCCAAATGCACTGTAGGTGCGACCTCCGGTTGATCAGTGATGCATGAATGACCCCAGTCATATAGCAGCCACATGTAATCCTTGTGCAAATGAGTTTGCTGCATAATATGAAATCTAGCGAAACATTGTGGTAAAAACATAGTTCAATACAAATAAAGTTTATTTGTTAGTTGGCTTAATTGACGTTGATGACGTTACTTAGTTAATTTTAATGTACAAAGTGACCATATTGTATTACATTTTATCACATGCTATACCTTGTTTCCCGTGTAATACAACCATTATGAATATTTCTATCTTACACATGTGTAAGATAACATTATAAGCGTTTTCATTGGCTACATATTCTTTGACTGACCAATCGCAAGACGTTATTTTGGTGAAATGACGTTGTCAACATGAAATGACGTCACATCAGTACACAACTTTGCGAATTTACCAACTTATTTTGCTAAAATTAGAAGGTTTTATTTCGTTTAAAAGCATGTGATAAAACAGATCTGACACTCGTCATTTCATACCATATTTTATTAAACTCGTCCAGGAAATTCGTATGTAAGCTCGCCAAAGGCTCGCTTACTAACAAAATTCCTGAACTTGTTTAATAAATTATGGTATGAAATGACAACTCGTGTCAGATCCTGTATATATTTTTTATTAGTTCAGCAAAACTCATATAAGAGACATAGAAATTATGTTTATTGAAGATTAAGGTATGGAAACTTTGTAGTTTATAATTATAATTAAGGTAGAAAGCCCCTAATGGGACTTTTTTCAGACCTTGACTTTCTTATTATATTTGATCATTAAATCTATTATGAGACTTAACTGTGAAATATAAACAAAATCTAACCACACGTTTTGACAAAAATGCGATTTTTGTTATAACCCCTCATTTTTCTACTTCAACCTAAAATGTTGATGGGGTACACTTACAAAAATGACTGACATATTGTCAAAATGTATTTTATTTATTCCTGAATAGCTTTAATATATACGTTAAA
The DNA here is from genome assembly GCA_027627225.1 of Congeria kusceri. Taxonomy (NCBI): domain Eukaryota; kingdom Metazoa; phylum Mollusca; class Bivalvia; order Myida; family Dreissenidae; genus Congeria; species Congeria kusceri. Next base: position 10,098,328 of record CM051030.1, on the reverse strand, counting down.
GATGTATCTTATGAAAAAGTATAACAAGCATAAGTACTAAAGTTGACCAACAATACTTATGACATTAAATTTGGCTAAGCATATGGTAAAAAACTACAGATTTCATTACAGTAAAAATACGCCTAACATCAATTTTTGTATTTTTTAAAACTTTTATTTCATAGTATGTCAAAATCAGTAATACCAAAATATAATATAACCTTACCTGAGAGGAAAAGGGTATAAATTGACATAGGTTCACCACAAAAATCTCGAGGTATAACATTTGGAGTGAAGCAACCCTATGTTATAAAAAAAATGAAAATTATGAAAATAAGACAAGTAAAAAAGCAAATATTTTCCTTCTATGTTAAAATATTTTTTTCTCTTCTAATTATAATCTAATAGCGGTATCGATATTACATGAATTATTTTTGCATTAATGTTAAAGGAATAGTGTTTTGTGTAAACATTTTAAATACAAATGTAACTAGCTGAGGTTCACATGTCCTTTTGTTACCAAATTCAGAAAAATAATAAACATTTTTTATAAGTGTGTGTTTCAAAAAATTCTATTTACATTTTCATTACATTGGGTTAACAAAAGCTTAAAAAAACTGGCAAATCTTTGTGATAACTTCATCAAGACATTTCTTGGAGCTTGTGACTAGTGGTAAAATGTCACAGTTTTTGGATAAAAAGGTGTCTCTTAGACCATTCTCATCATTTTGCCGATACATAATATTCATATGTTTTTTACAGCGGTAGATCTCGTCAAAATTCCTCAATGGAACAGGTCCAAGTTTACACAATGAACAGTATTTTTAATTATCCAACAGAATGACAAACTCGATCATCCGACGTCCCGCTCTCCACCCATCTCGACTGACTATTTTTTCAAGTTTCTGATGTGAATGAATGTCATTTCACAGCAAGGAGCACGTATCTCCTTCACGCAGATATGTTTTTATATACGAATAATTATGTTCAATAATACTAATACGCCTTGGACGTTTATTTATAACTATGTTAACTTTAGTGTAATGAAATGTACCAGACATATCGCAAAAATGTCATGATTAAATGTAAACAGAAATTGCCAACAATGACGTCATTTGAAGGTACTTCCCATGCCAGAGTACCTTGTTTTTCTTCAAACTACATTTTTACTTTCATCTTTGAACACAAATAAGCATTAATTTCACACATTTAATTGAAAATGACTCAACATTCGAAAAGTAATGTTTATTTTGCGAAAATAATTTCTGTTTCGGATCAGATCGATTAGATTTACGGTTAGTGGCGAATTGGCCGAAGTTAACCGATATTTCCCCGAGTATTTCCGAAGTCATTATGATCTCTCTACCTTAAATACACAATTTCAGACATACCTTATTTTCAGAAACACATAATGCGGACACAGAATGGGCGTTTTTATTGTACTTTTGAATTGCACTATTTAAATTTTTGTGAAGTTTAAACTCACAAAAGACATAGAAATGAAAATTTATTGAAGTATGAGGTGTGAAAACTGTGAAGATAATAGTTATACTTTCAAATACTTATGTTCGGGCATGCACCATTTTCGGACACACAAAACTCGGATACAACATGAGCGTGATTAACGGACCTCAGGACCGATTGACTTTCTAGAAACATATGATCCCTGGTTCTGAGTTATCAGTTTACACAAATATTTGCATTGTAGAATTGATGATTTTTACAAAAAAGCAACAATATACATAAACAAACACAAAAAATAAACAACAAACACATTAAATATGGATATTTTAAATGCACTAATACATGTGTATGTGTACGTGTAATATATGACTCGACATATGACTCGACGTACATGTTGACCTAACAGAAGATACATGATCGACATTGACGTAAATATGTGATATTGTTTGGTGCATTTCTTTACAATCTGACACAACCCTGTTCCCAGCAAGATATTGTTCCCAAATAGTTATTACTTTCTTGTCAGTTTAAGATTAAAACAGTCGGGTGATACCATAATCTTGTCGACGGCATATTACGGAGGAATTTTTTGCTGTCATTTGGCGTTCAATATCTAATGCGTTAAGTCTGCCTTTCGTGAAAAAGGCAGGTAAAGCAAACAGAGATGAACAGCTATTTATCATAAGTGATATTGAAAAAGTGTCATCTGTTAATCTGAACACCTCTGATTAAATTATCAGCCAGATTTGTTTGAGTGGTCAGAAAACAACGCTTTATCTTGTACATTTTTTGTGTTTAGTTTCAAGATAATGCAAGGGCGGTTTTCTCACTTGGTGGTTGTATTCAAACGATGTAAATGTTTCACAAATGTTTGTACTGAAAATCAACAAAGGCCAAAGAATCATGTCTGATGCTCAGAATAAAGTTTAAAATAAATAAAATATGGCGCTTCGTGAGAAAACCGGTCTTAATGCATGTGCGTAAAAGTGTCGTTCCGGATTAGCCTGTGCAGTCCGCACAGGCTAATCCGGGATGGCACTTTCCGCTTTTATGGTATTTTCTGTTTCAAGGAAGTCTCTTCTAAACATATATCCACTGTAGGCGGAAAGTGCCATCCTGCAGCCCGCACAGGCTAATCCGGGACGACACATTACGCACATGCATTAAGACTGGTTTTCCCACAACCCGCCTCAAATAATGTTTGTTAAAGACAACCATAATGCATTCTTCACCTGATGCAAAAGCTGCATCTGCCTTTTGTTGAGGCCTAAACAAAATAATAGTTGTGCCTAAATAACATATTTAGCACATGTATGTGTTGTTTTTAGTTTCAGATGTTTTAGTTGCTTTTGGGCTATTTCGACAACTGGTAAAGCCAACAGAGCTTTTAAAGCAGCAGTCCAAAAATATGTTTATAAAAATAAGACTGTGCATAAATCGTTTCTAAAGGACATCTAATGATCACAATACAAAAACACGCATCTAGCATGAAGTGCTCGGTGAGCTATTGGTATAGGGGACCTCTTGTGCGTTGGCCGTCGTCTGTGTGCCGTCAACAATTGGGTTCGTATTCAGGCTGGAGACTTCACTTTTATCCAATCTTAACCAAACTTGCACAGTTTGTGTATGACCATAAAATCTCGGATGGGATTGTTATTGGGTCAGATCACACCTGTAACACTAGAGTTATTGCCCATGTTTCATGTAAAAAAAGTGCAAAAATTACTTTTTCCAACATATAGACTTTATTTTCCATCCAATCTTAACCAAACTTTCACAGTCTGTGTATGACCATCAGGGGTGAGTTGCTCAGCAGTTTAACGGACAATTAAGCTAACGGCCGTTAACTTTTGGATGAAGTTTCTGATGTATATAAAATGTAAAAATTTTTAAATCTGCATTTATTATAAATAAATTGATATGCTCAAATAATTGTCAAATGCTTCATAAGCGAGTTGCTTGTAATATTAGTTTTATTTACATCTAAAGTTAACAGGCCGTAAGCTTAACCGACCGTTAAAAGTTTTGAGCAACTGGACCCAGATCTCAGCAGACGCGAAAAATAAGGCCAGATCGTGTTTCAAACACCAGAGTTATTGCCCTTTGTTTATTAATAAAATACACAAAAATGGACATTATTCAGGATAGAGACTTCATTTTTCGTCCAATCTTGCACAGTTTGTCAGTTACCATGAGATTACAGTTGAAGTCGAATATAAGCAAGATTGGACCAGAAACACTGGAGTAATTGCCCTTTGTTTGTGAAAAAAATATGCAAAAATGGACATTATTCAGGATAGAGACTTCATTTTTCATCCAATCTTCACCAGTCGGGCACTGTTTGTCTATGAACTTAAGACTACATCATCAAGTTATCAATGATTGGCTTGCAGACACGATTTTTTATTCAATGTTGACCAAACTTACACAGTTTGTGTATGACCATAAAAAGTGATTGATAAAATTTGATTTCCAACAGTTGCAAACCTTGCATGCTGTCATTTGTATGAGGGTTGTTCGGGAAGTTTGTGTAATTCATAATTACTTTTGTCATTACTGGACCGAATATGATGACATGTTAATAGTGTCAACTCGAAAATAATAGAAACTAAGCATATACTAGTAAACAACGTATCAATCGTATTGTTTGTCGTAAAACGGTATCCTTAGCAATGCTATATAAACCATCTGGCGCACGGATGACATTTTCAACAAAAGGTATTCAACAAAATGTAACTTTTTTTTTGGTTTAAACAAGCAAACCAAATTCGTCATGTTAAAATACAACTGGAGATATTGGATTACCGAGCGTCATCTGGTTATGTGTTTGACTTACAAAAGCGCCAGTAGAAACAATCAAAATGATTCAAACGCACAAATATTCAAAAGATATTAAATAAACCTCTGATATATAAGTGACATAAACTGTCCTGATGGATTGCAGTGTGTGCTCATGTGGATTTCATAACGGTCCCCGAATCCACAGCGTTATCCTCCGCGACCAATGGTTTGAAACGATCAATGATCTGATGTTGGTAGCCAGGCTAATTGAGTCAAAAATGGATGGAAACTCGTACACACATACATACAACAAGTGGATTTACAGAGACTAGGATTGCGTTTCGTTTGGCAGAGATTATGTGCATCGAATGCTTTATCTAAACGACGCTTGCCGAGCCTCTGACGTTGTATTGACTGACTGCGTGCGCCGAGTGGCATATAGTGACTGTATTTGAAGTGTTGTAATTTTTTTATTTATCTGTGTATTTCTTAGATATTTTGAGATGATGATAACATATGAATGAAGTTTCTTTGAGAGTAAAGTTTATTATGTTATCTTTAAAATGAACAAGAACAGATGTAAATTACACAAACTTCCCGAACAACCCTCGTACATGCATCATTGATAGCTTCAGAGCCTGCATTAACATTATTTATCATTATTGGACAGAAAATTATCAAAGAAAAAGCAAAACATGACCTTATAGCACAGCCATCGCTATTATCGCATTGCATCTAGTTCTCCAAAACTGTCTGCGAAAAAAACATCAAAATCTACTGTTTCTGCATTTTCCAGAATTGTCACTGACTTAATGAAAAAGGGTAAGGTCAGAATATCAAGAAAAATGATTTGAGAACCATTAGCAAAAACACCGCATATCCACTTCCCAACTCATACTTTAGTTAGCCCATTGCACTAACCGATGTTTAAAATCAAATTGATCCTATCCCCCTTTGCATATTGTCATATACCTTAATTTTCAAACCTGTCACAACAGTATGGTCTTCATCTGTACCAGTTCTCAGGTGAGCGCTTTGGGCCATTATGGCCCTCTTTTTATCATATAGTTATCTGTATGCGTTAGCTGGTGATGCTTCTTGAGTAAATCATTATGACATTGTACATTAGTGTATGTTTTGTTTGTATCAAGCATTTTTGAACATAGACATTATAAAACGCCTTTCGTAAATAAGAAACAGTTTTCAGTCGAATAAACATCATTACCATTTTCGAATAAGTGTATTTAATACGCATTTCACGGGTATTAAACGCTGTCATATTGGCACCATATTTTTTGTGTGTGAAATAAGCATTAAATACACTTTTAGTACACTAAGTGTATTTTTTCTGTACTTTTTCAGCATGTTTTACATAAAACTGTATTAATGCACTAGAAAATACACTACAAATATGCTAAAGTCTATTTTTGGAAGATATAGTGCATTTTTCACGGAGGAAAATACACTTTAAATGCACTCAAGTGTGTTAATGCAGGTAAAATGCAGAACAAATACACTAACTAGTCTTGTTTCTGAAAAATTTTTTCAGCCTTTTCAAGTGTATTTAACGCGTATTAAAGGCAGAAAAAATATGGTGCCAATACCGCAGCGTTTAATACGCGTTAAATGCGTATTAAATACGCTTATTCGAGAAGGGTAATGATCATTGGAACTAATACCAGTTTAATTATATTCTATGGACTGCGGCTTTAATTAGGACTCATATATTCACTAAAGCAAACTGAACAAGAATTGTTCAGAGGCTTTGGTGGATCCAGAACTTTGCTTGTTTGGGTTGGTCCGCTAAATGTTTTTGCTCCAAATTAAGCTTGGAAGTTGTCTCTGGATACACCCTTGCATGGTAATCATCCCCTGAGTCAGAAGACCACTTCTCAAAGATAAAACATGCCCTTGATTGTAAGACAATTTGGCTGCCTGTCAAATGTTTGTTTAAAGTGCTCTCCAAACACAATGATACCTTCTGTGGGAAATCCTACCTCTGCAAAAAATATTTTTAAAAAATATGAAGTTTTGTTCTGTGATAGCATGTTCCAATTATTAGGTCAAGCTATTGATGTTTATTATGCCCCCCTTCAAGATGCATGGTATATTTGTTTGCTAATGTCGAACTGTCGGTCGGTCAGTAGACCACTTTTGTTTCCGCTCTCTAAGTTAACAGTTTTCATCTTATCTTCAACAAACTTCTTGAAAATGTTTGTGGGCATAATATCTGGGTCAAGTTCGACAATCAGCCAAATCACCCTGGGAATTGTGGAGTTATGTCCCTTGAATTATCTAAAATTGGAAATCCAACAGTTTTCATCTTATCTGCACCAAACTTCATGAAAATGTTTGTAATAATAATATGTAGGTCAAGTTTGATAATCAGCCAAATTGCACCAGGAATTGAGCAGTTATGGCCCTTGAATTATCTCAAATTAGCGTTTTTAGCCATTTCCACTCTCTTAGTTGAACAGTTTTCATCAAATCTTCAACTTTATGAAAATGTTTGTGATAAGAATATCTAGGTCAAGTTAGATAACCAGTCAAATCACCCCAGGAATTGTGGAGTCATTGCCCTTCAATTATCTAAAATTGGCCTTTTTTGCGGTTTCCGCTGTCTAAGTCCAACAGTTTTCATCTGATCTTCACCAAACTGTATGAACATGTTTGTTATAATAATATCTCAGCCACTTTTGATAACCAGTCAAATCAGCCCAGGAATTGTGGAGTTATTGCCCATGAATTATATGAAATTGGTGTTTTTAGCAGTGTCCGTTCTCCAAGTCCAATAATGTTCATCCAATTTTCACCAAACTTAATGAACATGTTTGTGGGCATAATATCTTGGCCAAGTTTAATAATCAGCCAAATCACCCCAAACTTGGTGAAAATCTTTGTGGGCGTATTATCTCGGTTAAGTTTAATCAACCAAATCGTCCCAGTAACTGCAGTAACTGTGGAGTTATGGCCCTTGATTATCTAAAATTAGCCTTTTTAGCTATGTTAACCTGGAGGCTTTTATGTTTTTTTCTGTTTCAAGGAAGTTTCTTTAAAACATAAATCCACTGTACATGAGAAGTGCCGTCCAGGATCAAGTCAGCACAGGCTGATCCAGGACGACACTTTATGCAGATGCATTAAGCCCAGATTTCCTACAACACACCTGATATTAATATATGTTGTGGAAAGCCTCACAATAATGTATACCCCATAAAATGAGTGTGTTAATGAATCACATTATTGTACATTGATCTTGTGATTTATTGTATAATACTTGTTGATAGTATATTCTTAAAGCAGCAGTCCAGACATATGTTAGTAAAAATAAAACTTTGTCAAATCACGGCAATCAGTTAACCTACTCAAACTCTTCCTGGGAAAGCTTAACCGTTCAATGCGGTTTACCAGTACTAAGTGCACATACCTATGCCAGTAACTGACAACTGCCCTACTTGAATCAGAGGTAGGGGGAGAATGGCCATTGAAATTATTTCATGAACAATCTCCACACAAGTTATGTGGCTGGGCTGAGGTTCGAACTCACGATCCCCGGATTGACAGTCCAGTGCTCTACCAACTGAGCTAGCTGAATCATTTTCTATGGACTGGGGCTTTAACTGATCAGATTTTTGGTTGTGGCGATTATTGGGAGGTAGCGCAAACTGGCTGCCTTTGCATCTTTAAAATATTCATAGAGTTTACCACAGGTGTGCATTTTTTCCAGATAAACCCTAAAGAAATAAAATTAGTTCCATTATTTTATTATAAATTTATTCCATTGGCCCGACATAAGGGTAAAACAGTCTATTATGGTGTCCTTTTGTTAATTTTCTTCATTTATTTTCTGCTTTATATAACAAAGGCAGAAAAGATAAGCTTTTTAGTATGAAAAGATAAGTTTTAACAATTTGCCGAATCCTAAAGAGAGATCATATGATTTTGTACAAAAATTATCATGTAAAACCGTCAATGATTCAAATGATATCAGTATTTTTTTTTAAATAAATAATTATTTTATATTATATAATTATTATTATTATTAAAACATTATATTACAATAAATGTTGGGAATAACTTGTGTTCAGAAATGCCTGTTCAGTGAGAAATTTAAAATTCAAATAATACTTTGCTGTGCAGCAATCTATTATATACATGTATATACAGCGTCTAGATGAGTCAGATCAGCTGTTGACGCATGGGCAGTTCTTACTTTCTCATTTTAAACCGAATGTAGGCGAGGGTTTGTATGGACAGAAAATATATATTTGCATTTTTCATTAAAGAAGTTAGTTTTTGTCGATGTTGACATTGTTTTATGTTGAATAAAACGGTGTTTTGTTAGAGGGTAATGAACGAACCCTGAAATAAATATATAAACATCGGACAGGACCTCTTTAAAGTTGGGGTTTGTTATCTAATAAAAGATTTGTGAATGCATGAGCTTGTTCAGAACAGGTTTTCAGAAGTCAAGAAAGAAAGCCCCAAAAAAGTAAAATAATATATATGAGCGTGTCGTTGGAAAACCGTAAGCCAATGCATGTGATTAAAGTGTCGTCCCAGATTAGCCTGTGCAGTCTGCACAGTCTGATCCGGGATGACACTTTCCGCTTTTATGGTAATTTCTGTTTCAAAGAAGTCTCTTCTAAACATAAATCCAGGCGGAAAGTGTCATCCCGGATTGACCTGTGTGGACTGCACAGGCTAATCAGGTACGACACTACGCACATGCATTCAACCCGGTTTTCCCACTATACGCATCATATATAAAAGAAAGAAAAATTGAGGTAGAAAATGTTTTTAAAACTTTTACTTTGTGTCAAATGATTTACTAGCCATGTTGGGAGTTTTATCTAATCAAAGGATCTCCTCTAACAACAGTTTTATAGTCACCAACACAAAGGCCAGAGATAAAGGGTAGATAAATGCTTTCATTTTTATCTTGGCAAGCACCTATTTTCACATGTTTTACTGGCCATTAAGAAACATCTACCTGTGAATTGACATTTTATGACTTCATTAATTGAGCTGTAAACCCCAGTAATTGTCTTGACTTTGAAGATGGAAATTCAAACCACACACATGGCCAATTGCATTTTGTAATTGAAAATTGAATCCACGTAAACTGGTTTTACACTGTTTCAGTATTGATTATGGGAAATTTTACAAAATGGTCCAAGAGCAAGGGAATTAGAAGAAATTCAATCAAATTGGTGTTCAATTGGCAAAACACCATTACCAATAAATTGTGATGTTTATTTAGTGTTCTTTGACTTTAAGTAGGAAATACTGGTTCCCTAGGGAATTTTTCTTTCCATTTTAACACTGCTTATGACTATAATATTGTTTCTTTTAAATCTCTCCAATTTGCGAACAAAAAATCAGTTAATAAGGCATAAACAAATATGTTTGTTTCAGGTTACATGCCCACAAAAATTAGGGTAGGTAGCTAGGGATATATATATATATATATATATATATATATATATATATATATATATATATATATTATTTATTTATTTATTATTTTTATTATTATTTTTTTTTTTTGTAAATGGTCATCTTGGTGATTCTTAAACTTAATAAATATTCAAAACATATTGGTAATATCCTTAAATATTGTTTATAAGTGGATGCTATTAAACAAAACAATTATTTATCCCAAAAACATTTAATTATTGGAAAAAAGTAATTAAAACTAAAAAATATCTTACACACTCAATAAAATGTTCTAGAGTCTGGGCATATTTTAGGGTAGGTCGGGAAACCTGAAACAAACATATTTTTTTACGCCTAAACAAATTAATATAATATATGCTTTAAGTTATTAGCTTTCTTTAAAAAAAAAAAAGTTGTAAATTATTTATGTCTTGTAAATCGACCTTCTTCAAAATTCCCTTTGTAATTTATTTCACTTTTCCTTAATATTATTTTATCTGTTTCATACTTCTTTGATTTTTCAAAATTTATTTGTTTTTGAATGCATATAGCCTCCAGTAAATTTAATAATATATAATAAAAATATAATAAAATGTAACAAAAATACCATTACTAGTTCAAATCAAAGAAGACCTTAAAGTATGGTGTCATGTATAAATTCAAGGGTGACATGTTTTATGGCCACAATTACAATTTTATGACTTCCTTAATTGTTCCCTTAAGAGCCCTAAAGGGGGTTTATCTTCAGTGCAACTTTTGAAAATCACACACCTGAACAATATTAGTTTAGCTTTCTGGTGACAAGTTAGGTGAAATTTTAGACAATATCATTGTTTTTAATAGAAAGCTTATGCATTGATTTCTATTGTGTAGCATATTGATGCAAATTATTTGTGTGTTTTTTTCTGATAATACTGTGATTTTATGTAACTAAATGACATTATTTCATTGCGACATGCAGTTTGTTTGGAGTTAAGGCTGCACATAAACTAATTTCATTTATGGTGAGTACTGTAACATTAAATTTCGAGGGTTGAGCATGAAACTACTGTATCTGATATAGACATGTTGAGAAGATACAACAGTTTTGCGCCCCTCTCTCAATTTGTATCTGTTAGATTTACATAAAACTGTAATTGTTTGCACGCTCTTAAGATGTTGCTCCTTTAAGAAATAATTTGTTGGTTAAGAAAAAATTTTTGGTTTACAGTTGTTTATCAGCTAATAAACAACAATTTGGAGTTCTGCTGCGTAGGAGTTAAACCATGGCTTAATATACTGCATTAGAACGACAAATCGTTGTTTATTATACAAATATGGACTTTTTAGCTGTGCAATATCATGTGATGGTGCACAGCATAATCCATATCGAATGAGGGGAAAAAAATGTCCATACTTGTTTTATTATATGACGTATAAAATAGACGACAACTGATGGAATAGGAACAAACAAAACAGCACATACTTATTTGTTTCAATCATAATATTAAAACATCTACATATTCAAATTACATTTTAAATAACAAAATTCATTATCACTATTGATCTGAGCGTTCTAAAATCATCTGCCGTACGGTAAGAGATATTATTATATACCTATCGTTTATCTACCATCAATACATACTGAATTCAATATTAAAATACGGATAAGTTTATTCGCTACTAGCATTTTCTTTTTCTGTATTATTTATGATATCTAATTGTAGCCTGACTACTTTTTATGTCAAAACAAACATGCCATTGAATTCGGTAATTATCGGAATGCATATTTACAACTTCATAGTCATAATTTATGTCACTGTGCCATATAATCTGATTTTTGCATGGTTTAGGTAAAAACTATGTCATATCTTGTATGATTTTCTTTTGATGGTGTGTCGCTGAGCCGATCAAATAACGTTTATTTGTAAGTCATATTATAATAGCCAGTAAAAAAACATCATGCGGAAATTATTTTTATTCTAACATGACCTGACAACATTTTCTGCCATTTCAATGCAAACTATAGCTTACAGCTTCGGAACTATTTTTAGGCTCGTTAATTGGTTGTTTAACAATGGTGAATTTTGTTTTTTGTCCTAAAAAATGTTTCTCACATTAGAATGTAGTTTCCAACCATGCATACGGTAGTCTTTTATTAAATTGCTATATTTCACCTCTAGCCAAATGACATATAGTTCTCAAGGTCTTATTGATGTGTTAGGTGTGTGTGTCAGTATGTTGCATGTATGCAATGCCGGCATACCATATTTGGTATTGAACATGGTGAGCATGGTAAAATTGATCCGGTCAAGACTTCAGGGGTTTCAGTAGAGGCCAAAGCCCTTAGGATTAATGGGCATATATCCTTGTTATAAATTTTAATTAATCAAATCCAAAGAAAAACTGTCAAGAAGTGAAATGTTTTTGTACATCATATTTTATAGATATTGGAAGATGCTTTTATATAAAGTTCCCTATTACTTTAAGCCGTAATGGCCAGAACACGCTGCCAGACTTTAGCATTCATTTCTGTCACTTGCGTTTTCACTGGACCTAAAGTTGAAGCAGTCCGCGATTTTGACAGAAGTGCAATAAAAAAGGCATTTAAAAAATAAAATTCTGTATATGCTACATTACTTCTCATTTAGTTCATGCTTTATTGACCATGAACAATGTACATGTCAACGTCAACGAGCCTTGTTCAGGTGAAAAATTCTAAATTTAAAACCCTATGATTATCTTCAAATCATGCATACACTTTCACCAAAATTAGGTAAATTGAGTGCCGAAGGGGTAAAACTAATGATGGGGTTTTCTGGTGCAGTGGAATTTTCGTTTAAACCATTCATTAACGTCCCAGTTGATATAGATCAACATTTTATCAACCCTTCAAGCAGACTTTGGATTTAAACAGTTTCAAATGTTCCCGTTTGGAGATTTACTTTTTTGCGTCATCCCGTCCCTTTTTATTGCAAGTGGCAATTCAGCATTTAGGCTTTAAATCTGTGAAAATGAAGACATTTACAGTTTAACTTTAGGTGTGAGCCGAGCTACAGAAATCAGAGATTGCTATTTTTACATCATAATTAATTTTTATGTCAGCAAAATGCTGTTGAATCCATGAGTTGCAGAGATTATTTGCCATCAGTCTTACTCTTTATACCCATCATGGCTTCAGATTGATTGCTAAAGTTATGAACCTGCTATCATTGTCATCATCAATCTACATCAAACTATCACTGTTTGCTGCTGATGACTCACAGTACACAGTAGTTAGAAGATCAATCTACATCAAACTATCACTGTTTGCTGCTGATGACTCACAATACACAGTAGTTAGAAGATCAATCTACATCAAACTATCACTCTTTGCTGCTGATGACTCACAGTACACAGTAGTTAGAAGATCAATCTACATCAAACTATCACTATTTGCTGCTGATGACTCACAGTACACAGTAGTTAAAAGATCAATCTACATCAAACTATCACTATTTGCTGCTGATGACTCACAGTACACAGTAGTTAGAAGATCAATCTACATCAAACTATCACTGTTTGCTGCTGATGACTCACAGTACACAGTAGTTAGAAGATCAATCTACATCAAACTATCACTGTTTGCTGCTGATGACTCACAGTACACAGTAGTTAGAAGATCAATCTACATCAAACTATCACTGTTTGCTGCTGATGACTCACAGTACACAGTAGTTAGAAGATCAATCTACATCAAACTATCACTGTTTGCTGCTGATGACTCACAATACACAGTAGTTAGAAGATCAATCTACATCAAACTATCACTGTTTGCTGCTGATGACTCACAATACACAGTAGTTAGAAGATCAATCTACATCAAACTATCACTATTTGCTGCTGATGACTCACAATACACAGTAGTTAGAAGATCAATCTACATCAAACTATCACTATTTGCTGCTGATGACTCACAGTACACAGTAGTTAGAAGATCAATCTACATCAAACTATCACTATTTGCTGCTGATGACTCACAGTACACAGTAGTTAGAAAATCAATCTACATCAAACTATCACTCTTTGCTGCTGATGACTCACAGTACACAGTAGTTAGAAGATCAATCTACATCAAACTATCACTCTTTGCTGCTGATGACTCACAGTACACAGTAGTTAGAAGATCAATCTACATCAAACTATCACTATTTGCTGCTGATGACTCACAGTACACAGTAGTTAAAAGATCAATCTACATCAAACTATCACTATTTGCTGCTGATGACTCACAGTACACAGTAGTTAGAAGATCAATCTACATCAAACTATCACTGTTTGCTGCTGATGACTCACAGTACACAGTAGTTAGAAGATCAATCTACATCAAACTATCACTGTTTGCTGCTGATGACTCACAGTACACAGTAGTTAGAAGATCAATCTACATCAAACTATCACTGTTTGCTGCTGATGACTCACAGTACACAGTAGTTAGAAGATCAATCTACATCAAACTATCACTGTTTGCTGCTGATGACTCACAATACACAGTAGTTAGAAGATCAATCTACATCAAACTATCACTGTTTGCTGCTGATGACTCACAATACACAGTAGTTAGAAGATCAATCTACATCAAACTATCACTATTTGCTGCTGATGACTCACAATACACAGTAGTTAGAAGATCAATCTACATCAAACTATCACTATTTGCTGCTGATGACTCACAGTACACAGTAGTTAGAAGATCAATCTACATCAAACTATCACTATTTGCTGCTGATGACTCACAGTACACAGTAGTTAGAAGATCAATCTACATCAAACTATCACTATATGCTGCTGATGACTCACAATACACAGTAGTTAGAAGATCAATCTACATCAAACTATCACTGTTTGCTGCTGATGACTCACAATACACAGTAGTTAGAAGATCAATCTACTTCAAACTATCGCTGTTTGCTGCTGATGACTCACAGTACACAGTAGTTAGAAGATCAATCTACATCAAACTATCACTGTTTGCTGCTGATGACTCACAATACACAGTAGTTAGAAGATCAATCTACATCGAACTATCGCTGTTTGCTGCTGATGACTCACAATACACAGTAGTTAGAAGATCAATCTACATCAAACTATCACTATTTGCTGCTGATGACTCACAGTACACAGTAGTTAGAAGATCAATCTACATCAAACTATCACTGTTTGCTGCTGATGACTCACAATACACAGTAGTTAGAAGATCAATCTACATCAAACTATCGCTGTTTGCTGCTGATGACTCACAATACACATTAGTTAGAAGATCAATCTGCATCAAACTATCGCTGTTTGCTGCTGATGACTCACAGTACACAGTAGTTAGAAGCAGCTATTATCATCATATGCTATCCTGTTGTATAAGTTCTCTTGCTATTCTTAATTGATACATTTCTGTACTCCTGACCTTATAGAACAGCTACAACTACTACTCAAAAACTATCACGACTACCACATGGTACAAATACCTAGTAATTACCAAGTATACAACCCTACATCAAATTGTACATCGTACAGAAAATCATTTTAAATAAGCACCATTGTTTATTATCTCATTATCACAATGTTTTATGATTATATCTTCTACTGCTGCTGTTTTAACTAGAACGCCACCACCACAACCAATACCTGACCACACTCAAATATTACTATTACTTAAACTCTGGTGGTGCTGTTACTACTAACTACAGCCATATCTACTACAATTACAACCATAACAACAACTTCCACTATTATTATCCTCTTCACTATCATCTCCAGCATCCATGGCTTTAGCATATTAGTATTGGAATTTGGCCGTTTATCTATTCTTCATTATCTACTTTTTATGCCCCCGACATCCTGATACGGGTCCGGCATATAGTGATTGCCCTGTCCGGGTCCGGCATATAGTGATTGCCCTGTCCGGGTCCGGCATATAGTGATTGCCCTGTCCGTGATTCCCTCCGTAGTAGGTTAACTAGATTTTACCATTTAGTCTAGTACCACAACGCTTACTACGACACTTGGATACAGTTGTTGCTTATGACCTTTCCCTATCCACACATGTCACCCAACCTCACTTTGACCTTGACCTTGACTGTAATAATTCAAAAGTGCCACTAGATTTTACGTGTTTTTCTACCACCACAAGGCTTACTACAACACTTGGATTCTAACTTAGTTGTTGCGTATGACAATTCCTAATCCACCCATATCACCCAGCCTCACTTTGACCTTGACCTTGACCGAATTTGGACTGAGAGTAATTAAAATGGGCAATATCTTGGTTGACTAGAATGGGCTGCCCATGGGCACCATCCTGCGGCATCTTTGTTCATCGAAGCGTCTTGTTTCTTGTTTCTGATCCAGACAATCTTTGTTCTTCACAGCTGTTTTCATATTAATTCATCTTCATACTTTAGACCTGCTTTGATGTTTCAGTAAAATATATGTAGTGACCCCTGTTTTGAATAGAAACATCTGATCCTGTATCTAAAAAGATGCATTTTCCTTTATTTAATTAACTGGATAAAGTTTTTAATATTGGGGCTAAAATGAAAAAGCCCAATGAAGGGTTAACTGTGCAGAACAGATATTAGCAAATGATTTTGCACCAATCTATCTGAAAGAAGGAGCATTAAAAAAATATGTTTTCTTTTGTGAAAATAACACTAAAAATCTGGCCAAGAGACTTTAATTTTAGATTCTTACTACTTTACTTCAAAATTACTTGTGACAACTTAGTAGTAGTAGCAAAATTGTGTTTGAAGTGTTTGTATATCACAAAATTATCAATCATGCAAGGTTCTTCCCAGCTGAACATATTTATTACCCAATTGCATTCAAATTTCGGCCAGTTATCTCGCTTTACAGATGTTTAAACTGCTTTAAACATTTATTTTACCGTTTGTACTGTTTTAAACGTTTGTTACGGACCGATTAACAAGATGATAACAACAGTGGAGCATTTAAATGTAAAACCCTACACGTGACCCATTCAGGTATCTCTGTAACTTAAGACGGCCATCTTTTATGGCTCACTTTGTAGAGACGTGTGTTGTGTCATAAAACACCGGAAAATTAAAATGAATATGATTGAATGATAACATTCTTGTAGCAGCGAAGGCTCTAAATGTAATTTTTGGGGCGGTTGGCTCAATTGTTATGAGCCCTTATTATAAATTGCTGAT
Organism: Congeria kusceri; assembly: GCA_027627225.1. Taxonomy (NCBI): domain Eukaryota; kingdom Metazoa; phylum Mollusca; class Bivalvia; order Myida; family Dreissenidae; genus Congeria; species Congeria kusceri. Next base: position 10,081,481 of record CM051030.1, on the reverse strand, counting down.
GTATATCATCATGATAGGAAAACCTAGCAGGCACATTACTTTTTAGGAAAACCTAGCAGGCACATTACTTTTTAGGAAAACCTAGCAGGCACATTACTTTTTAGGAAAACCTAGCAGGCACATTACTTTTAGGAAAACCTAGCAGGCACATTACTTTTAGGAAAACCTAGCAGGCACACTTTTAGGAAAACCTAGCAGGCACATTACTTTTTAGGAAAACCTAGCAGGCACATTACTTTTTAGGAAAACCTAGCAGGCACATTACTTTTAGGAAAATCTAGCAAGCACATTACTTTTAGGAAAACCTAGCAGGCACATTACTTTTAGGAAAACCTAGCAGGCACATTACTTTTTTGGAAAACCTAGCAGGCACATTACTTTTTAGGAAAACCTAGCAGGCACATTACTCCTAGCAGGCACATTACTTTTTAGGAAAGCCTAGCAGGCACATTACTTTTAGGAAAACCTAGCAGGCACATTACTTTTTAGGAAAACCTAGCAGGCACATTACTTTTGAGCACAAAGTGAAAACCTAGCAGGCACATTACTTTTTAGCACAAAGTTAAAACCTAGCAGGCACATTACTTTTTAGCACAAAGTGATCAAGGCTGAGCTATAGTGGTCAATCACCATTTATCTTTCAACAATTGTAGTTATAAACAACTTACTTTCTGAAACCGATTGGTGGATTTTTTTAATATGACTAAGCGTAATATCCAAAATTTGACTTTTCCGCATACTTTTTTGCATCCGATTACCAGCTAGCCTTGCTAGTTTACCACAGAAATTATTTCTATAAATTAATGTTATAAAAATGAGGGTCGGAAGTTTCTGAGATGGCCTGGGAGTGTTAATTAATATATATTGAGTTTCAACATATAAATAATAAAAAAATGTATTTTACTAGATTTTAGTACCGGTCCAGCTAGCTCAGTTGATAAGAGCACTGGACTGTCAATCCGGGGATCGTGAGTTTGAGCCCCAGCCCGGCCACATAACTTGTGTGGGGATTGGTCATGAAATTATTTTTACGGCCATTCTCCCCCCTACCTCTGATTCAAGTAGGGTAGTTGTTAGTTACTGTCATAGTAACTTAGTAATTGTAAACTGCTTAGAACGGCTAAGCTTGCCCAGGAAAAGTGTGAGTAGGTTAACTGACTGCCGTGATATGACTGAAATACTAGTAAAAGCGGCGAAAATTCCAAACAAACAAACAAAAAACAAACAGTACCAGTCAATATATTTTATGAATTTGAGAATGTCATTACAAATAGTAATATCTTAATAGGAAACTGTGAGACCCGTTACATGACATCGCTTTTTAAAATTGTGTACTGAAGAATAAGCGATATAAATATTATTACAACGATCAATGGATAAATTGTTGTTAGTTTGTCTACGTGATTAACACCACCACCTTTATACCTGTGTTACTTTAATCTCTTTTATGTTTTTGTTAGGACCCAAGTTGGCGAACTGTGGTCAGCGGTCTAATTACCGTTAAGTCCCTCCTGACCGAATTAATCTAATTGTGATGACAAAACTGAGCGAGTCGAAGTCCTTCTAAGTCTCTATAAGCCAATAAAACTATTAAGTCAGTTACTCCAAAGTCAGAGTTCTTTGGTCATACTATAAGTATAAGCCTCTTGTTCATTTGTGTATTAACTTGCGTCAAGTTTTTTTTTACTTGGTTTTTGTGGTTAGTTAATCTTTATTGGATAACACATGGCGCTTATTGTGGTTAGAAGTTTATTCATGACTTTACTGATATTATTCCAAATCCAAAATACATGTATATATTTTTTGTTTATAATGTATATTTACTGTATATTTTATTTTGAATTGAAACAAAAAATAAAAAAAATTATAATTCAATTTAAATAAAAATAAAAATGTTTTTCCAGTTTTCTAATGACCATTTCAGGAACACAGAACATAATTAACTGTAGGCGTAAAGTGTTATCCCAGGTTAGCCTGTGAGGACTGCACAGGCTGATCCGGAACAACACTTCACGCACATGCATTAAGCCCGATTTCCTATGAAACGCCTCATATAAACTTTACTATGAAGTTTTAGATTCAGTTCTATCCAAAGATCAATAAAACTTCTTCTTGTTTTTATAATAGTAATATTTAAAAAATACTTTATTAAAATAGTTTTCTCCTTCCCTTTTTCGATGAATAAGCAATAAAATACAACTGTAAGTAAATGTGTAACAAACATGTACAGTCCAAAATGCAATCTGTGCGAGTTGAACAGGTATAAAAGAGTTCATTTATTTGTATTACGATGCACCGGCCATATATTTATCAGTGGAAATACCTTGATAGTCGTTTACAATACCCCACGCTGAGTTTGGTCGAATTCTTTGTTGACAGGAACTTATAGAATGGCAGCTAAATGGTTTTATTACCTGTTCATAAATGAAAGATATAGTTGTTAGTGTCAAAAACGTAGGGACAATGATGCTACATATTACTCAATTCATAAAACGTGGAATTGATTTTACTGCCACGGAAAAGGACTCTTTTGTGCGCTAAAAGTTTTAAGCACCGTTGGACATTTTGTGTATTTGATGTGAATGGCATTTCAGTGGTGACAGGTTGACGAATATTTTGTTTCCTTGACGGACAAGTTTGCTTAGCTTTCGAAAAGAAATGTTTTCTCTTTCATCAATAAATTTTTATCATTGGATAATAATTACTGAAAAAAATAATATAAGGAGAAGAGTGTATTACAGTAATTGCTTGTAAAGGAGCCATTTTTGTGCCATTTTGAATTATTGATATATATATCAATTATTTTCCAAACTCGTATCTTGCCAGCTTGATTTTCCATGCCCCGCCCATTTTCATCTCGCTTTGTCTATGAAGGAGTTATCTGTTTTCTTGCTTGACATATAAGAATCAAAAAGCTGACAAGGTATAGAGACTGTTGGCGACAAAAGAAACTAAAATCATGTGAATTATGAGTGCATTTTTGCTAAAAGGAAACATTTGATTGACTGAAATTAAATTTCCCAGCTTTAAACTTAATATCATGGCTTCTTATTCAATAGTATATACGACAAGTAACACAAAATTATTTGTCAGTAACGAACAAATATTTTTCAAGCTAATTATCTAATGCAAACAAAAATTTTTTACATGCCAGTTAACAACTCAATATTCAACGAGCCATGCAGAATAACAGATTAAGCATTGTAGTTAGGAGCATCGATTGTTAGTGATTTGTAGCCTACTGAATCAAAAGTAGGTCGTACGGTGTTCTCGATATTCCATACTTCAGTTTACAATTAACTCATTGCAGTACTTTTTTGTCAAAATATTCAGAATAAGAATCTGTAACAAGAAATAACACTTTCACAAAGAGTCAAAAATAACCGATGTAGCGCAGTAATTTAGTGGCCTTATTCCAGGACACCCAGGTGAATATTTCGGTTGCATTCAAGTAAATAGCGAAAATTGGGGATGTCAATAATTTGACGTAACATTTTTAATGAATTTACTTTTTTAGAAACTGTAATTGTAATATATCACATGATATACACAGTGTAATACACCAGACGTACATTATCTTAAATAATAAAAAGTTCAGAAACCATTCGTGAATTTGTGCTGTTTTGAAGAAGGATCTTTTCAGGATTCCATTTACTGACTCGTAGCCTGCATAGAAAAGAAGTACTTTTCCGCGATGCCTTTTTTTGAAATTACGCTCTCAAAAGACCGTTGGCTTCCGCCAACAGTCTAAATTCAGTGGTTGCATTAAGAAGTAATGTACTCGTAATTGAGTTTGTTTTATAGAACAAACCATATTTTATAATTTTATATATGAAATACATACCTAATGATTCGATCGCCCCCCCCCCCCCCGTAGCTGAAAACTATACAGCATTCAGAGAGTGCAGACTCTGCCATTATGCAGCTCAATCTCCCTATGTATTGTGCAACTAATGAATTATGCATTATAATGTGGCAATCTCCCAATGTGTTGTGCAACTAATGAATTATGCAGTATAATGTGTCAATCTCCCAGTGTGTAACTTAAATGAATTATACAGTATAATGTGTAAATCTCCCATTGTTTTGTGCAACTATTGATTTATACAGTATAATATATCAATCTCTCCATGTGTTGTGCAACTAATGAATTATAGAGTATAATGTGGCAATCTCCCCATGTTTTGTAAAACTAATGAATTATGCAGTATAATGTGGCAATCTCCCCATGTGTTGTGCAACTAATGAATTATGCATTATAATGTGGCAATCTCCCCATGTATTGTGCAACTAATGAATTATGCGGTATAATGTGGCAGTCTCCCCATGTTTTGTGCAACTAATGGGTTATACAGTATAATGTGGCAATCTCCCCATGTGTTGTGCAACTAATTAATTAAGCAGTTTAATGTGGCAATCTCCCAATGTGTTGTGCAACTAATGAATTATGCAGTATAATGTGGCAATCTCCCCATGTGTTGTGCAACTAATGAATTATGCAGTATAATGTGGCAATCTCCCCATGTGTTGTGCAACTAATTAATTAAGCAGTTTAATGTGGCAATCTCCCAATGTGTCGTGCAACTAATGAATTATGCAGTATAACGTGGCAATCTCGCAATGTGTTGTGCAACTAATGAGTTAGACAGTATAATGTGGCAATCTTTTCATAAGTTGTGCAACTAATGAATTATGCAGTATAATGTGTCAATCTCTCAATGTGTTGTACAAATAATGAATTATGCAGTATACTGTGGCAATCTCCCCATGTGTTGTGCAAATAATGAATTATGCAGTATAATGTGTCAATCTCTCAATGTGTTGTACAAATAATGAATTATGCAGTATACTGTGGCAATCTCCCCATGTGTTGTGCAAATAATGAATTATGCAGTATAATAATCATTTTAATCATTTTAATAATAATCATAAATGGTGAAACTTTATTAAATAAATGTGTATACATATGTATATTCACAAGAAAAAAATTCCCCTGTTACATCTTAACAAATAATTGTGTACCCCTATAATAGGATAATATTATGTTATGTCGCCAAACTGATGAATTTTATCTGCCTTATGCTGTGGTCCTCCGCTTGTGACAATATTTTTATTGAAAGTCCTAATATTGATCCAGAATTTCATAATTGTGTTTATTGTGACACAGTCCTGGGAAATGGCAATATTTACAGATTAAATTAATTTTCATTTGCATAACTGTTTACTGCTACTTACATGGCATTAAAACCTGGTTGTATCAAATTGACTTAACTAATTGTATTGGAGGTTAGAAGCAGTTTGTTTAGATATCAAAACCCCTCCTGTTTACTGACAGATTGGCAGGTACTCTCATGGGTAAACATAGACATATTTAGTATTCCCCTAGACATTGATTTCCTTACAGATTATGCTAAAGGATTTTCGAGTATCAAAGTGTTTCCTACATGTGTACATTCACAAGTTGACATTTCTGCTAAAGGCCAAAGATATTTTGCTGTTGAAGTGTAGTGAGAAATAAACTCTTTTTATGTTTTTAGATAACATTTTGTTAATTGAAATAAATGGAGCAGAAATGTTTTTATTTGGTTTGTAAATTATACATACACATGACTTGTCTTATAAATATAGTAAAAATTTAGTTGGCCCAAATTTGTATTTTCATCAAGCCCAGTTACAAAATGTGTAATATTTTAATGAATGTTAATTAATAAAATTGCAGATAAAGTCTACCAAAATATTCACAAAATAAACATGCACTTAGTATCATTGGCATAAATATCAGTTGTTGAAAAATATATTATTAGAAATAATTCTGTTTTAAGTTGATAAATCTCCATTCTGTACTGATTTCTAGGACTCTTCTCCATTAAGCTCACCAAGTGTTCTACTGTGGAATCACTTGAATTTGCAGGGTACAAATTTTGCGCACTTGCGATCGTGGACATGTTCGCGCGGTCTTAAATTCGCGCAAGTACAATTTTGAAAAAGCAAAAACAAACGAGAATTGTTTTTTTTACACAAAATGTGTCATTTATGCAATGAAACGCCCAACCAGACAGAATGCCAATGAAGGGTCCTATTGTAACATCTTGTTTGTTGCAATAAACACATATATGAGTTCCAGATTACGCTCTCAGTTGACAACAGTGGTCGCAGACATTTAGGGGAGACAATAGATACAATATATCACGTGGTGTCAAACTGACACCTTGTTGTTAATTAAGTGGCGATTGAAATACACTCCACGGCCTGGGCGCTAATTCTTTACTCAAAATATCAACTTGTGAAAAGTAACATCTTCATGTTCCTTTTACTCATTGTATTACGAGTGTTCGAAATCATGCCTTTGCGTAACTGTGTTATAAAAATACAATTTGTTTGTTATGCGTTACAAAACTTTTATACAAAAGTATTTTTATTGCAATCAATGCACCCACGCTTTCCATGCGGATGACAAGACATTGTACATGTCGGCATAATTTTTGCGCGCTTGTTTTAGAACAAAGGATTAACATGAAATACACGTGCAGTTTATTTGTCAAATATATAATTTGTTTAAACATCACGTGAGCGGTAATATTTGGATGGCGTTTCGGATTCAGAATTTATTATATGCGATTTGAAATTAAATACAAGGAATAGTATTAGATCGATATATTTTTATATGCTAATATATTTTTATATACGAATGGAACATTTTACATATGGATATAACACATAAAGGATGTTAACAACAATGAAAAAGGCAAGTTAATTACGTTTATGTTTGGAGGTCATGAAAATGGGCTATAGTGTATACATGTATATTTATTTATATGGACTCAGTGAATCGCGATATAGCAGATCTGCAGTATATGACTGCATTTAAATGTACAAAGACGCCAAAAATTAATTTAAAAGAAAAAAAAATGCATTAATTAATCAGAATGAACCCAATGAAGAAACCATTCAAAAACGTTCATTAAAAACATTCGCATTGTAACATATAGGCCTATCTGCGTATATTTACGAACAATTACCGACGTACATTTGAACAAACCTGTACGCTCCCAAGGTGTTGCTGCACTAAAAAATTGGTAAATATTCGCAGTGGTCATAAATTCAATTCGCGCAAGTATTTTTGAATGAAATACAGAAAGCAATTCATTTTGTGTATTTCAAAGAATAGGAGATCCTACCGCGCCAAAGCTGCTTTATGTGAGGCCCCGGGGGGTGCCCCAGCACCCATGTGAGGACTTGGGGTGTGCCCCAGCACCCATGTGAGGCCCCGGGGTGTGCCCCAGCACCCATGTGAGGCCCCGGGGTGTGCCCCAGCACCCATGTGATGCCCCGGGGTGTGCCCCAGCACCCATGTGATGCCCCGGGGTGCGCCCCAGCACCAATGTGAGGCCCCGGGGTGCGCCCCAGCACCCATGTGAGGCCCCGGGGTGCGCCCCAGCACCCATGTGAGGACCCGGGGTGTGCCTCAGCACCCATGTGAGGCCCCGGGGTGCGCCCCAGCACCCATGTGAGGACCCGGGGTGTGTTCCAGCACCCATGTGAGGCCCCGGGGTGTGCCGCAGCACCCATGTGAGGACCCGGGGTGTGCTCCAGCACCCATGTGAGGCCCCGGGGTGTGCCCCAGCACCCATGTGAGGCCCTGGGGTGTGCCGCAGCTCCCATGTGAGGCCCCGGGGTGTGGCCCAGCACCCATGTGAGGCCCCGGGGTGTGCTCCAGCACCCATGTGAGGACCCGGGGTGTGCCCCAGCACCCATGTGAGGACCCGGGGTGTGCCGCAGCACCCATGTGAGGCCCGGGGTGTGCCCCAGCACCCATGTGAGGACCCGGGGTGTGTCGCAGCACCCATGTGAGGCCCGGGGTGCGCCCCAGCACCCCTGCCTAATTTACTTTTAAAGACACATCGACAGTTGCAATGAATTTTGAATCCTAGGTGCAATTTCTTGCCATTTACTTTGTACTTAAATATTAATTTTGTTAATTTTGATGTGGTCTAGTGCTGTGGGGAGCCAGAGTACCCAAAGGAAAGCTCACCTGTCCGGTATGGTGACCACCAACCAAATTCACATGCGCCGGGAGTGGGAAGCAAACCCGGGCAGCCTTGGTGAGAAGCAAGTGTACCAACCACAGCCAAAGCAATTCATTGACCACACAGCCTGTTTAAATAATGTTTGATAACTGGTCAAAATATTTGGATTGGTTTATAGCCCCTTTATGAAAGTACTGTTATGACGAATTCAACTTATAATACCACCACTGTCAACAGAAATATTGATAGATTGATATCACTAACAGTTATAATAAGGTTTTATTGCATTTGTTTAACTGACAAAGTTATGTAAACATTCACTGAAGTTATGTGAATATTTGATCTTGCACTATCATTTGCAGTCTATTATGCAAATGAGGGACAGGTGTTCTTGAGTTTGAGATCAAGCATTGGGTACTTTGATGTTGATTATCAAAGGCTGTTAGTGGTCACAGTAGAATGCACAGCTGGTATCAAAGGCTGTTAGTGGTCACGGTATAATGCACGGCTGGTATCAAAGGCTGTTAGTGGTCACGGTAGAATGCACGGCTGGTATCAAAGGCTGTTAGTGGTCACGGTAGAATGCACGGCTGGTATCAAAGGCTGTTAGCGGTCACGGTAGAATGCACAGCTGGTAAATTGTCTGCATTGATCCTTAGAGAATAGATTTCAACATTTGGACAAACTAGATAATGTACCTTTGTCTTAGTTAGGTAATTTATTTATTTTTTATCTTAAGTTATAAATCCATTTCTCCATAATTATGGCTATTCTTTTTTTTACTTATTTTGACCATTACATTTCTGTTTTGTGTGCTTAATTATGACCATGAAAATTTATTAATGGCAATTAAAGACTGAATTTAGACTTATTTTGGCCATTCAAAAAACTCATTTTTTTTTACTTAATTAAGGCCTTAAATATACATTTTTTACTTAAGTGTTACCATTTTAATTATCCCTTGATATGTTCATGAACTTCTGGTGTATTGAAATTGTAACCTCCTCTGGCAAATAACCCAGACTGGCCCAGAAACTCATTGAGGACATTTAAAAGGCTTGGCCTAAACTGACATTGGAGTAATAACTCGGCAGTATTTATACAGTTTAACTTTTGAAATCGGGTAGTCTGCCTGTCAAATATTATTAGACCTGCTCAAGTGAATGGAGTTTAATCTGCGCTCTGCAAATGTTTGTTTATTTGCATAATTTTTCGGATTTCATGCTCGAAAACTCTTGCGGACTTTTGATAGGATTTTTGTGACAGTGTTAACGGGTTGTAGTAATAGGTGTTGAAGCGTAGTTGATATGACAGATAATAAAACAAAAAATGTTTTGTGGTGAATACGTTAATATTGGCGTGTTTAAGAAATTATTGGTGTAGGGAAGTCTTTGAAACAAAAAGTTACTGTCTTTTTCTTTCATTCAAATCAGTATATGATACGGTATGGTTAAAATGAAAAACATTGTCAAAATATTGTTGTTAAACAGCTTTTTGAAATCCAAGTTAAAATAGTACTGAATGGTGATTTTATAACCTGGATATAAATAATAATACCAAAGAAATGGATTTGAACTCGGTGAAATAATAGTTGGGGGAGTCGGCTAACTGGACATGATTTGGATCGGTTTGCTCCACATGAAGTTCCAAATTGGATTATGTAATTGGAGTTATTTTCAGGTAATTCAGAGTGTATTTCACTGCATTTTGATTTCAAAACTAATGTTTAAACATATTTTATTGTATATACATATATATTTATGCTACAGTGACATATTGTAGACAAATAAGTACATGTATTCACTGGAAGTGAATGTCGTGCACCAAAATATATTCTTGATTTAAAAGCACACAATTTGCCTACCTTTATTTTAAAGACGGAATAACACATTATTGATCTCGAAGCTAAATCTATAAAAGGCATTAAATGTTTGTTTGTTGGTATTCATATAAATTTGAAAATGGTTAAATTTATGCAGACGCATATGTCTTCAGGTTATTAAATGCATACCTACGTATAATAAACATCATGTTGTTATGCCCACATCATCTTGATGCAGGAGGCATATAGTGATCGTACTGTCCGTCCGTCCGTCCTTCCGTCCGTGACAAGTTTAAGTAGATTTTACCATTTCATCTAGCACCAACACCGCTTACTACAACACTTTGATACTTACACAGTTGTTGCTTATGACCATTCCCTATCCACCCATATCACCCAACATCACTTTGACCTAAGTTGGACTTATAATAATTCAAAAGTGCCGTTTCTTGGTTTGCTAGATTTTACCGTTTCGTCTAGCACCAACACCGCTTACTACAACACTTTGATATTTACGCAGTTGTTGCTTATGACCGTTCCCTGGAATCCACCCATATCACCCAACCTCACTTTGACCTTGACCTTGACCTAATTTGCACTTAGAATAATTCAAATGGGCTGTTTTTGGTTAACTACATTTTACCATTTCATCTAGCACAAACACCGCTTGCTACAACACTTAGATACTAACACAGTTGTTGCTTATGACAATCCCCAATCCACCCATATCACCCATCTTCACTTTGACCTTGACCTGGACCTAATTTGGACTAAGAAATGGGCTACCCAGCACCAACTGGGGGCATGTGTGTTGATCAAACCCAGAACTTGTTATTGTTTTATAATTTTGTTCATTGCATAAAATGGCTACATTTTAAAAAAAATTGAATTGCGCGAAAAGAGTTCATATTGTTCATGAACGTTTGTCTTGGTTTAAAGCATCAATCCAGAAATCTGTTAATAAAATCAAACTTTGCAGGAATCGTTTTTATGGACATCTTACCAATCAAAATCCCCCAAAACGCATTGAAATTGGTAAAATAATAACGTTTCGGTAACTTTTTATCATATGCGTTAGCTGGTGATGCCTCTGGAGTAAATTTGGCATGTACGTGTATATTCCATTCATACCAAGCATTTTGGAACATAAACATTATATAAATATTGACTTCCTTGAGGGTGACAGTTCGTCTTGTCAAGCCGAGGCAACACTGTCGACCGAGGCTTTATTATACTGAACAAAATCAAAGTAAAGAAATCAATTACATAAGTTTAATATTTTAATTTAAATCTGACTCCGAAGTACTTGCAAACCTTGCCATAATGATCAATGTCGTCTGATACAGAAATATAAACAATCAAACCTCTACATGACACAGACTTTAAAGTAAGCTAAATCCCGTATCATTTGCGTACCAGGCGACATAGCGTTAGCGGGCGACATTGCCGGGCGACATATCAAATTGCTGCCTGCTGCAGTTTATATGCATTATAAATTATAGAGAAATAATCAAGCGAGGTATAATTAATGTAAAATGTCTTCTGTAAAATAAGAAACAGTTTTCAGTTGAATAAATGTCATTAACTTTCATTAGAACTAATGCCAATTTAAGATGTTTTGAATTATATTCTATGGACTGCAGCTTTAAATACAACCCCTCTATTGCACCCATGCTTTGTGGAATTGAAAAGGTTAAAACAGCAAGCAGACTTGTTAACAATTTTATTTTGGGAACATGATTTGAGTTGTTATCAGTCTGTTTCACTTTTACGTCATATCAAATTTTAGAAAAAAATGTTCTTTGTTGACAAGTGCACGATCTCCCACAGGAAGCATAGCAAATTTTAGGATGTAATTTTAATCATATTGTAAAAGTACTTGTCTTAAAAAATTCTGTTAACTGATTAATTAAATAAAACAACTTGTTGACATCAGGAAGTGTATATAATAATACATGGAAAAACATAGTCTAATACCACCAGGCACGGATACAGGGTTTGGAGTTAGAGGGGGGCGGGGGGGGGGGGGCGGAGAGATCCAGTACCTACAAAACTATCAAAATTATACATGTTTAATTATGTATTTTGCAAAACATTGACAATTAAATTGCACGATATCATTAATTAGCTTTTTGGAGAGATTCTAGACAAGTATTAGGCATGATAAGAAAGCTTACCCACTTATATCATTCTTTGCTTAGAAACATTGTCGAAGTAAGTTGTTGTGGGGTTTAAAAATTTGAAGATTATAAATTTTTCTACAGGGGGGTGGGGGAGGGGGGCATACGCTGCTTCTGACCCCGCTAAATCCGCCTTCTATTTAAATCAAAATGAAATATAATGAAATTTGATTTTAAGAAATTTGACCTTGACATTAATATTACGAGTATAACTAGAATGTTTCTTGTAAATTTGTTTGATTTCATGCCAAGCCATGGCTATTAATCTGTGTATGACTTTATAAATGTTTAAGAGTGTTTATACCTTTCAACATGTACTGAATAATAGATACGTTGCTAGGGTTTGGAGGGAATAAATTCACATTTAATATATTTGCACCTACGGACACTGAAAATTTCAAATTTATTGCAACACAGCCTTGCTTTGCGACATCTAAGCCTTGATGTGCGTTCCACGGATATTCCAAGTTGTATACAAAACCACACCCTGTTAAATGTAAAAACTTGTTTCACTTTCTATTTGAAGTTTTCGAGCGTCAATCCATTCAAGTGGGATTTCACTGTTGCCGCTATCTCTATTATTTATTCCTAAATGGCAATGTTTGTGTAAACGTTATCCTTTTCCGTCAAGCTGTCGTCAGCTGGAGTAAAAAAAAAGAAATGTTTGATGGTAACATCTTGTAGGTACAAAACCCACAGGGGTAGGGAGCACTAGCATGTTATAAAACATAGCTAGGTCGTGTGCCATATAAACATATTAACTCACACAGCTATCTAGGGTTTTACATAATAAATCCATTATTTCTGTTGTTACATTAGGCAATCATGCAGTTCCAAACAACTGGGATAGCTATTGTTATGGTTGTTTGGTGTCATCCACTCAGTGGTGAGGACATCTCCCTTCTGTCAATGCTTGAATCTGGGTTTGGACTCTGGCCTAAAGGCACTTGTTCACAGTCTTTTCTTTTCATACAAAACTCAAAGAGAGAATAAATTCATTACAAAATCTTAAATTAAATACACAGCCCATTGATAGTTTCACAAATATTGGTAATACCCCAGTTATAGTGTCACATTTTTGTCGCCTCATTTAGCTATGGTGCGTAATGCGCCTCAACATAGCTCAACTTGACAGGTATGTAGTTCAACATGGCAGCTATGCGCCTCAACATTGCTCAGCTTGACAGGTATGTAGTTCAACATGGCAGCTATGCGCCTCAACATAGCTCAAGTTGGCAGGTACGTAGTTCAACATGGCAGCTATGCGCCTCAACATTGCTCAACTTGACAGGTACGTAGCTCAACATGGCAGCTATGCGCCTCAACATTGCTGAAGTTGGCAGGTATGTAGTTCAACATGGCAGCTATGCGCCTCAACATTGCTGAACTTGACAGGTACGTAGTTCAACATGGCAGCTATGCGCCTCAACATTGCTCAAGTTGGCAGGTATGTAGTTCAACATGGCAGCTATGCGCCTCAGTATAGCTCAAGTTGGCAGGTATGTAGTTCAACATGGCCATAATGTGCCTCAGTATAGCTCAAGTTGACAGGTATGTAGTTCAACGTGGCCGTAATGCGCCTCAACATAGCTCAAGTTGGCAGTACATAGTTCAACATGGCCATAATGCGCCTCAGTATAGCTCAAGTTGACAGGTATGTAGTTCAACGTGGCCGTAATGCGCCTCAACATAGCTCAAGTTGGCAGGTACGTAGTTCAACATGGCCATAATGCGCCTCAGTATAGCTCAAGTTGGCAGGTATGTAGTTCAACATGGCAGCTATGCGCCTCAACATAGCTCAAGTTGGCAGGTACATAGTTCAACATGGCCATAATGCGCCTCAGTATAGCTGAAGTTGGCAGGTATGTAGTTCAACATGGCCATAATGCGCCTCAACATAGCTCAAGTTGGCAGGTATGTAGTTCAACATGGCCATAATGCGCCTCAGTATAGCTCAAGTTGGCAGGTATGTAGTTCAACATGGCCATAATGCGCCTCAGTATAGCTCAAGTTGGCAGGTATGTAGTTCAACATGGCCATAATGTGCCTCAGTATAGCTCAAGTTGGCAGGTATGTAGTTCAACGTGGCCATAATGTGCCTCAGTATAGCTCAAGTTGGCAGGTACATAGTTCAACATGGCCATAATTGCGCCTCAGTATAGCTCAAGTTGGCAGGTATGTAGTTCAACATGGCCATAATGCGCCTCAACATAGCTCAAGTTGGCAGGTACGTAGTTCAACATGGCCATAATGCGCCTCAGTATAGCTCAAGTTGGCAGGTATGTAGTTCAACATGGCCATAATGTGCCTCAGTATAGCTCAAGTTGGCAGGTATGTAGTTCAACATGGCCATAATGCGCCTCAGTATAGCTGAAGTTGGCAGGTATGTAGTTCAACATGGCCATAATGCGCCTCAGTATAGCTCAAGTTGACAGGTATGTAGTTCAACGTGGCCGTAATGCGCCTCAACATAGCTCAAGTTGGCAGGTACGTAGTTCAACATGGCCATAATGCGCCTCAGTATAGCTCAAGTTGGCAGGTATGTAGTTCAACATGGCCATAATGCGCCTCAGTATAGCTCAAGTTGGCAGGTATGTAGTTCAACATGGCCATAATGTGCCTCAGTATAGCTGAAGTTGGCAGGTATGTAGTTCAACGTGGCCATAATGTGCCTCAGTATAGCTGAAGTTGGCAGGTACATAGTTCAACATGGCCATAATTGCGCCTCAGTATAGCTCAAGTTGGCAGGTATGTAGTTCAACATGGCCATAATGCGCCTCAACATAGCTCAAGTTGGCAGGTACGTAGTTCAACGTGGCCATAATGCGCCTCAGTATAGCTCAAGTTGGCAGGTATGTAGTTCAACATGGCCATAATGTGCCTCAGTATAGCTCAAGTTGGCAGGTATGTAGTTCAACATGGCCATAATGCACCTCAGTATAGCTGAAGTTGGCAGGTATGTAGTTCAACATGGCCATAATGCGCCTCAGTATAGCTCAAGTTGGCAGGTATGTAGTTCAACATGGCCATAATGCGCCTCAACATAGCTCAAGTTGGCAGGTACGTAGTTCAACATGGCCATAATGCGCCTCAGTATAGCTCAAGTTGGCAGGTATGTAGTTCAACATGGCCATAATGCGCCTCAGTATAGCTCAAGTTGGCAGGTATGTAGTTCAACGTGGCCATAATGTGCCTCAGTATAGCTGAAGTTGGCAGGTATGTAGTTCAACATGGCCATAATGCGCCTCAGTATAGCTCAAGTTGGCAGGTATGTAGTTCAACGTAAACAACAAATCTGAGTTTTGAACATGTTAAAAATACTGCTGCATTATAACACAACATGCTTATATGTAGTAGTACACATGGCACAACATAGAATAACGTGGCCTTTACGTAGCACAACATATCGAGGGCTGAACGCAAAACTAGTGTAAGTGCATTTTGTGAAATTTTACGGGAGACGCAAAAAACTGTATTATTTCACCAAAACAATACTTTGCATAGGAAACTCTTGTTTACAAACCCAGAATAACATTTGTCACTACCTCATATTTCTGTTTTATGTATATCAATCAAATTAAAAAAGAGATATTTGCATAAATGTTACTTTGAACAGTTTCGCGATGAAAATCCTGTAAAAATGTCAAAAACATTTAATGCGAAAGAAGTGTAAGTGCAACATTTACTAAATAAACTTACAGTTAAAACAACCATATTTCACATACTTAATAATACAGTGTAAATTTACTGTAAAATATTGTTTCCTGTCATAAAACAAATGTAAAAAACTTTTAACACAAAATACATGGGAAACGTAATTGTTGCTATGCGATTTTTTGTAATGTAAAATTAAATTACATGAATTATGTAGAAGAACACATTTTGTTTAGTGCAATTTTAACTACTTCAAGTATATTAAATTAATCTGTATCTCAATATAAATAAACAAAAATACAAGTTTGACAGAAGTTTAAAATAATTTTCCTTACCAAAGAATATGCAATATACGGCTGTGTTGGTGGAAAAAAATACTTGGAAAAAATAAACATAAATGACGCAAGTAAATTCTAAAATTAATTATCTCAAATATCTAGTACCATTAATTTATTGCTTTATGACAACTATACATGTTGGGTTTTAACAGTAAATTGTTCAAAATGTTTGAATCGTAGAGATAACTTTACCCTTGGTCCTCATCTCTGTGAGAGACAGGGCCAGGGATGTCAAACAAAAATGATTTTTACATAATGCCAGATTTGTAACTGAATTATTCACTTTGTTCTTTTGTAACATCTAATTGTTATGCACATTTTGACATCCATGGTAAGCTGTTTGATATTTAATGTAAGTTTAAACTTGAAAACATTATCCAACAATGAAAATTAAAAATAAATTTATTCCTGAGCAGAAGGTAGTGACACTTAATTTGACCCCAAACTGGTAAAATAAAGGCATAGTTGGTTCTCTTAATATAAATTACACCATTATTAACCTAACAGTGCTGCACATAGTCGTTCTTAAGAAATTATTCAAAGTCAATAACATGGTCTGATTTAAATTCATTTAACAGCATTATAAGAAAACTCAAAATCCAAATTTGCTTTTAAGGCAGCATGTCATGTTTTTACACAAAGAACTTGTAATAAAGAAGTCCAGATCAAATGTATATTCTTATTTTACAATAGTGCTAACTGAGGAATGTTTACATGACAAAATGTCTTTAATTATATTTTGATTTGATTTTAGATGTCAATACATAGATCAGTTAAATAAAAATTCACGCTTTTTGCTAGTAAAAACTGTATGATAAACTACTTGTTCAAACATTTTTTGGCATGGGAATTCTACAAACTGAATTAGTGTTAAAAACATAAATGACAAATTTGTAGAAGTCGTCCTTTCATACCCCAGTCATAATGTCACGTTATGGTCGCCTCGTTTAGCTACGTTGCGTAACTTGGCAGAACTTGGTAGTTCAAGGTAAACAACAAATCTGAATGTTGAACATGTTCAAAATACTGCTTTGCTATACCACAATATGCTTATACATAGTGGTGCACATTAGGCGCAGCGAAAAACAACATGGCCTATACGTAGCACAACGTGAACTTAATGAGAGTCCTGTTAATTGCTATGTTACGCTGCAATATGCGTCAGTCGTTATGGTAACACTTAGCTGCGCCATGTACTGCATTCTTCCACCCAACGCTACATTATGACACATTGTAGTACGTTGTCAAATGTAACGATAGCATAGCGATAACATAGTTACTATGCAGTACATCGGGGCTCTGCGTATGAAATATTAATGCCAACTTGGCAGAATGTGAGTATCAAATACGTACGAAAACGGTGCGTAATGTTACATGACACTACGACTGGGATATTGAGGTGATTGGCACTTTATTAATAATTTAAAGCATTGTTTCACTGAGTATTGTTTGAACAATTTTATGAATTTGAAACTGCTAGTTAAATTTGTAGGTAGTATATAAGTCATATGAATACATACTGGGTGGAAGTATGTATGCGTGTCAGCTGCAAGTATGTTGATCAACTTTTGATTAGAAAGAAATACAATGTGACTTGAATATATTAGATCTATACATTACACTTTAATTTTGCGAGTAATTTTGCTGGTGAAATGAGCAGTTATTATTTATAATTATTCATTTCTCAAGACTTCATGCGTAAAAAATAAGTTCATTTACGGGCCTAAATTTCTTCCATTGAAGGTATATATGTATATTTCGCCTCTAAGTATGCATTTTTCATATTTTTCAATTGTATAATTTTGTTTTAAAATATACTAATAATATTGTTAGTGATACTGTCACTTTTTTCTATTGATTGGTTTTGTCAAGTGAGTGAAAGATTTTGCAAATTAAAAATAATTTAGCAATAAAAATTGCATGTTCACATGAAACTGGTGTAAGTTAGTTTTTTCTTTTAGTGTATTTGATATTATGCATTAATTATATTATGAAAAGTATTTGGTAGTACATAGTGTTGTCTCTTTAAACTTGAGAACATGAGGGAACATTTAAAAAAAAAAAAAAATACAATTGAAATATGTCCATTTATTGCAGTCACTTAGATCAGTTTCGCGTTCAATATTTAACCATATCTACTCTTACACTATTTGACACAATGAACAGTTATTTTATTAAATTGAAGTTTTTACAAATAATAACTTTATAGTAGATAGATGTACAAGATATTTTCCCATACAATTATGGAAAAAAGTAATTTTTGATAGAAATGTCACATACACCAGTTTTGCATTCACCCCTCGATATACAGAACGAGAGTCCTATCAATTGCTACATTATTCCCTAAACTAAACTATGATACGCAATGCATCTCTCGTTATTGTAAGGCATAGCTTGGCTATGGACTGCGTTCGTCTGCGCCACACTATTTAATGACACGTTGTGGTATGTTGTCAAATGTAGTTTGGTAGCGTAGACTCAGCTCTGATAGCGCAGTTACTACATAGTATATCGAGGCACAGCGTAGTAAAAATTTATGACAACTTGGCAGAATGTGAGTGTCAAATACGTACTAAAATGGCGCATTAAGGAATCAAAGTTTTATAAATATTAAATTATTTCAATGTATAAGATTATACTTGTTTGTATACCACATATATAATTATTCAGGATGGAACATACTATTATGTGAAGTTAGAATAGGACATCAAACATAGAATAAACTGATTTATTACACCATTATACCATTAACTGTATGCCAATAAGATTGTGCAAATTATTTAGTGCAGTGAACATCTGACTTCATGACTACATCAGTGAGCTTGATTTACCACAATACTGTATTGCTGTATGCACCAAAACAATTTTCACAATAAAATAGGACTGTGCTCATGCATGCAGATTTTCAGGAAAGTGAAAAGCATCGAAGAAAAAATGTTTAAAAGAAAAAGTAAAGGAAACATGCATAAAATACTTCAAATAATCTATGAATTTAATAAACATACTTATTCTACATGAATTGCTCTGTAATATATGAGCCAAGAAATATTGCAGACCCAGTCTATGATTGCTCTGTAATATATGAGCCAAGAAATATTGCAGACCCAGTCTATGATTGCTCTGTAATATATGAGCCAAGAAATATTGCAGACCCAGTCTATGTTTGATGTCTTATTTGGCTGTTTTCAGTGATTGTGAGAAGCAATTTTGCATGAACTCATCACTAAATTAAAGCACTTTAAATATGAACACAACACTAAAATATTTATAGTGTTGTTTTACATTACAACATATTCTTTATTAAGTTCTTTTATTGATAATCTTATTATTTATATCATAAATTGAGATTATAATTAAGTAAATAATTAAAATCTATCTGTTTTATTTGTTCTTAGAATGTGTAAAAGGTCAATCCATAAATTTCTCTTAATTTATAAATCTGTTTCAAATTTTTCTTAATTTATGAAACGATTTTCTTTAAAATTAGAAAGCGTTATAATCACATAAAGGGATTTGAAGTAAAATACCAGGTTATTGCCTTCGTCTTATATTATGAATGAAATCCAAACTCTGTCTCTCAACATCTCCAGTGAAAAAATAATTAGATCAATTCCCAAGCTTTTTTCTGATTAAAGTCTGCCCTATTAATTTCACAAGGGGGTTATACTTAAAGCTACAAAGCTTGTCAAAGAGTGTGTGAAACATAAAATGGGAATTCTCTTCCCCAGCATGGCCACCAACAATGAAGCCAGCCTCAGAAAATTGTCTGATCCTTTTGTAGTTGAAATGCAATTAAAAGTACTATGTTGTCAGGGATTACAGAAACACTTTGTTTGACCAAGTGCCAAGTTTGGTGAAATGTTAAATGTTTGATATGGGGGTTTGAGTGGGCCATTAGGGTCCTTGCAATCTGGTCAACAATGTTGTAAACCTCCATTTTATGATATATTTACAACCAGTTCACCAGTCCATCCAGGGCGCTGTCATAAACTGTGCTGTAGTCTCAATGGTTTGTTCAAACTGGGACTCCAGGATGGGATTGTAAATATTTCCAAGGTGGAGAAAGTTATTCACAGGTTGTTGTGGGCTATTAACCACTTTTATTGTTCAACTTGTGAGGTTTAGTTGTTGTTATGCAAAGTTTCATTGCTTCTTTATTTAGTTGCTGGGCTTTTGAGAGTGGTGGTGGGTATTTCAACTCAGGATTTATTGGACAAGGTTTCTGATTCTCTGTTTTCTTGCTTGTTTGATATATTGTAATATTTATTTATATTATTATTATTTGTTGTTGTTGTTGTTGTTATTATTACTGTTATTGTTGTTATCATCATTTTGAGTGTTGTAATATTGTTTAATTGGCACAATTAAGTTCAAAATGCAGACATTTTTAAGTTGTATGCAGTTTATACTGAGTATATCTGAAATTATGAAATGGTTCAAAATTGTTAACTTAGAATTTTACATGAAGAAAGAAATGACAGTGTAAATCTTATTACTTTGTCATAGGATTAATTAGAAGACCATTATAGTTTTTGTTTACGTCAATAAAAAACATAACAAAACAAAATTTAAAAACAAATATTTAAAAAATATTGATTTGACCGTTAATATTTAAACTCAAATGAACTTAGTAATGAAATAAATTACTATTCTTCTGGTTTTTGCAAGGTCACAGCTCAAAAAGCTCCCTTTTAAAGGGGAAGCTCAGTCTTTCAATCATCGTGATTTGGCATGTTACAATACTCGGTACATGTTACATTACATTTGACATGCAAGATGTTAAGTGGTAACATGTGTATCATATTTAAGTCGGCTTGTTATTGTACGTTCAATACGGCTCAGTGAATATGGTGTCAACTGCGGCCTTTGGTTGGTGGTGATGCAATACCTTTTGTAGATTCTTGTATATTGAAGTATTGACCGAATCAGCCACCAAAACTTAAGTAATTTAGAATCAGTGAGGCTCCAAAAAATAAGTTCTGTGTTTATTGCAACCCGACCCTACCTAGCGAAAGCTCCCAGATCCTAAGTTTTTAGCGACGATTGTTTTCCGTGAAATCTGTATTTGTCAGATTTGAGATATTTTTTAATGTTTTTGACCGAAATGTGTCTATAACAATTTTTTTTTAAAACCCTCCCTACACTACCTAACTTTTTTGAGACAATTGCCCGAAACACGCTATTTTTGGGGGGCCTGAATTGGGTGCCAACATTTATCCAAAGGTCTAAAGCTCTACCCAGCCACAAAAGAAGCAGCTGCTTCAGGTTAGTTCCCCCTGCTTCAAATGTTCTTCATATGTACTTCAACACACAATGACCTGCTTCAATCAAAACCTCAGGGACTTCCATTGTGCTTCCCTTTTAGCTCAGGGATCTTCTGCAAAAGCATGGGGGACTTCAATTGTGCTTCACTTTAAGCTAAGAGGGCTTCCACAGAAGCACGGGGATACTTAAAAGGTACATATACTTCAGAACCATAGGCATCCCAACACACATGAATTGTCCTCGGAAAGTTTACAGTGTTCAAATACATTGTTTATGATTGGTATTTAGTGCTGTCCACATTATTCTTCACAATAATGCATCCACACCATATAACATTAAAGGCCTTTCAACTTGCCCAAGCTTAATGTACTTCTGCATATCCAGATTGAACAAATGTTTTAAATATCTATGCTAATTATGTGCTGAACGTAATTGGAAGCAAAACATATCAACCTGTAATTGAGTCCCTCAGCAGTGTTTAGGGTCAATTTGGGGCCAAAATTTAGCCCATTCGCTTGCTTAAAAAGTATACCTTTTCCCCTATATTTACCTTAAAATTCCCCTCAGAATGTAAGCTTTATTATACCCCCACAAAAGAAGTATAGGAGTGAGCTTGTCGGTGTGTCGGTCTGTCTGTCGGTCTGTTGGTTTTTGGTTTCCGGATGATAACTCAAGAAAGGCTTGACATATTCAAATAATTTTTGGTACACATGTGTGTCATAGAATGCAGGTCAAGTTCGATGTTAGTTACAAACCACTAAATTTTGACAGAGTTATGGCCACTTTTCGACTTAAAATTCCCTAAAAACATGATTTCCGGATGATAACTCAAGAATGGCTTGACATATTCATATAATTCATGGTATACATGTGTAGCCTCATAAAATACGGGTCAAGTTCGACTGGTTACAAACCACTAAATTTTGACAGAGTTATGGCCCTTTATTTGACTTAAATTCCCGAAAAACATGGTTTCCTGACAATAACTCAACAATGGCTTGACTTATTTAAATAATTATTGCTACACATGTGTAACATCATAAAATACAGGTCGAGTTTTACTTGGTTACAAACCACTAAATTTTGACACAGTTTTGGCCCCTTTTTGAGTTAAATTCCGAAAAACATGGACAATAACTCATGAAAGGCTTCACATATTTAAATTATTTTTGGTACATAGGTGTAACATCATAAAATACAGATCAAGTTCAATTTCGGTTACAAACCACTAAATGTTGACAGAGTTATGGCTCCTATTAAAGTTAAATTTTTCCAAATACACTGTTGACCATTCACAAATTAAAGCATTTTCTCTCTGTCCATTTCTTTCGAATGGATGCCATAGTTTTGTGACAAGGCCATATTGTGGTGGATATATATACGTCACTCATGTGACAATTCTAGTTTTGAAAATAAAATTACCAAAATTGGACAAAAATTGGCTAAGATAGAAGAGTTTTTGTAAACAATCCCAGCATTTTTTCATCAAATCAATTTGTTCTAATTTATCGTTTGTAGCGAAATAATTCATCAATGCTTTATAACAAAGAAGAATATAAACATTTAATACCGTTTTTTTTCTAAAAAAAACAACCCCTTTTGCCGTACAATTCACCATATAAATATCCCTGCCACCTTTCCCCCAAAGGTGAAAAAACAAACACTGACTCCGAGTTTAACTCCAGGAATTTAATGTTTCGTTTTGTTTTGTTGAAAAATATTCTATTTTGTATTTAGTGATTAAAATGCATTCCCCGTTACAGTGGTCTTAAGATGTCAAATGATTTCAGATCCGAAGAGTTAAACACAGGTTAATTGGCAATTAAATTTGCATGTTCAATTAGAATACAAAAGCTGTTCAATGTCACTATTTCTGATTCAGATCCGAAGAGTTAAACACAGGTTAATTGGCAATTAAATTTGCATGTTCAATTAGAATACAAAAGCTGTTCAATGTCACTATTTCTACTTCACATGTACAGAGAAATACTCACATCTGTGTCTTAGTTTTCACCTGTAAGAACAAGCCAAATAAAACAGTTCATACCTATAATATAGGGTAACAAAAATGCTTTTGACAGTACCGAAAATATTTTAAACTTACTAGCTAGAAAAAACCAATCTGAATTTTTTTTTCATATACATTCAACAAACATTAAGACGCCCAAAATGGTAAAATAAATGAAAATTGTTGTATTTTCTTTATTTATAAGAATTTCAGCTTGAAATGTCATCTATGATTATTTGAGTTATACATGTATGTGTTTATACGAAAATATTGGAAAAATTATGAAAGAATTTCGTGTTTACCATGGCACAGCTGAAACTCTTAATTGTTTACCGTGGCACAGCTGAAACTCTTAATTGTTTACCGTGGCACAGCTGAAATTCTTAATTGTTTACCATGGCACAGCTGAAATTTTTATTGATAAAAAAAATACAACAATGTCCCTATGGTGCGTTATAACTTTTGTTGAGTGTAGATAATCGTCGATCATAAGACCAGTAATTTGTAGAGGTTTTCAACATTCTGTTAGTCTGACTACAAACATTTTCCAGAATTTGTCAAATACCTTTTCTAATATGTTAACCACAATGATGTGCAATTTCTGCATAACTTTGCGGTTATGCTTCATTAAATGGTAAAAATCATGTTTGATAAACATGTTGCCTTTTTGCATCAGCCAATGTTACAGTTGTCACCTTAAAGGGACTATGTCAACGAAAAATCAGCTTCTTATTGCACTATAAATTATATAATTTGATAGAAATGCACTTTACTAAGACATGTGCATTAAATAAATAAAAATAATATAATACACAAGAAGATATTTGATGAACACAAATTAGCAAAAAAGGTTGAAAAAAAGTTAAGCCCCAAGCGGGTATCGAACTCACGACTTAGGAGCCATAGTAAGAAATGACAGTAGACAGCTCTTTAACCAACTGCGCTATCATGTTTGGTAAGGAGTCGTTCGTAAACTCCTGGTTATACAAAATGCTCACAATTCTGTCATCAAAATGTAAACAGAAAAAGGGCCAAACAAACACAACCCATATTATAAATGGATGTTTATCTCAGAATGCCTAAACTCTGTCCCCATTATATACACCCTGATTTAACTGTTATTATATGCCAATATTAATATCTAAATTTCAGATTTTTTAAAGAAATTGCCCCCTTGAGGCAATGACATAGTCCCTTTAAGTCCCATCACTTGATTAGACTTCATTATCAAACAGTTCTATATGAAGTTAAAGGTGCTGTGTAATTTTAAAATCATAATACAATTGTATTGATACCATTAAAAAAAATAATTTCAGACATTTTAGTATTCAATTTAGAAGTCTCGTCTAAACATAAATCCACTGCAGGCGGACAAGCACAGGCTAATCCGGGACGATAATTTACGCACATGCATCAAGGCCAGTTTTCCCACAACACGCCTCAATTATTAATTTTTTTTGCCTTAATTAAATGCTTGCTATTCCTACTTCAGTACCCAGTAGACTCAAGATTTGAAAGTAAAAAAAAAAATTTGACACGTGTCGTGGGAAAACCGGCCGTAATGCATGTGTTGTCCCGGATCAGCCTGCACTTTCTGCCTTACAGTGGATTTACACTTTACGCACATGCATTAAGCCTGGTTTTCCCACGACACGCCTCAAATGTTCTGCACTAACTTTTTGTAAAAGGATCAAACATTGCATTAGAGCACAGAATGTGTACTTTAGTATCTTTATTATGAAGTTACTTTCAACAATCATAGTGGTTGCTTTTACTTATTTAAACCCATTCAATTTGTCAGTTTATCATAATTTAAAAGAGGGTGTTGTATTCTTTTTATCAACCTTTTTATTATGCTCTTGGCATTTTGATGCGGGAGACATATAGTGAGCCCATTCAATTTGTCAGTTTATCATAATTAAAAGAGGGTGTTGTATTCTTTTTATCAACCTTTTTATTATGCTCTCGGCATTTTGATGCGGGAGACATATAGTGAGCCCATTTTGAAAAGGGAGACATATAGTGAACCCATTCAATTTGTCAGTTTATCATAATTTAAAAGAGGGTGTTGTATTCTTTTTATCAACCTTTTTATTATGCTCTCGGCATTTTGATGCGGGAGACATATAGTGAACCCATTCAATTTGTCAGCTTATCATAATATAAAAAAGGTATTGTATTCTTTTGATCAACCTTTTTATTATGCCCCCCCCCCCCAGGCATATAGTGATTGTCAGTCCATCCATCTGTCGTGTTACTGTGACTCAGTCTGCACAAATAACTAGATTTTACCGTTTCGTCTAGCACCAACACCGCTTTCTACAACACTTGGATACTTACACAGTTATTGCATAATTTATGCCTATTCCCAATCCAACTTTATCATCCAACCTCACTTTGACCTTGACCTAATTTGGACTTTGTATAATTGAAATGGCCAGCACCTAATTTGGAATATTTAACTACTTGCATTTCTTGGTGCACCTAATTTGGAATAATTCACTAAATGTACTTCTGGTGCACCAACAACGCTTACTACAACACTTGGATACTTACACAGTTGTTGCTTATGACCATTCCTAATCCACCCATCTCACCCAACCTCAATTTGACCTTGACCTTTACCTAATTTGGACTTTGAATAATTGAAATGGGCTGTCCAGCACCAACCGGAGGCATGTGTGTTTACCAACACAGCTTCTTGTTTAAACATAGCATAATGGCTTTGTGCAATTTATGCGATTCTCCATACAATTTAATGTCACTAAGGGTTAATCTTTCACCACGAGACTCCATTTGTCAGCATGAAATATTGTTAATCCATCTTGCACAGTCATCCAGCCTTTTTTTTCAAATTGTCACATGATAAACTAGAAAATTATGGAAATCTCTCCCGTGTTTTTGAAAAGCTGTTACTATTGTTGAGGTATGCCTTCTCATAATAGATGCCCGTTTTAACAGTGATTTACAACCAAATCATATTTCGATTGGATCAGGTGACTCAAATTGTGTACAATAAATCGGCAAAGAGAAATACATAGTTTTCAGACTGCTATTCAACGGTGAATTGGCTGATACGCAATGTATCCAAATCGAATTACGGATAATGTGTTTTTAATGTGTTCTAATGATATATTGTGTTTTAATGAAATGTGCCGTCTTTTGAATAAGCTGTGCATAACCATTGGTATGCTTATACGACATTGATTGATTTGAACGGGAGCAATGTATGTATAATAATTCCAGTAATTATATTCCTCCCCGTGTTGTAGACAGTGCTTCAGATAAGCATTTGAAATGGGGGTAAATGTATGCATACTTTTAAAAATTTGTAAATGTACACTCAATCCAGAATTTATGGGGTAAATGTAGTCCATGTAGGATAAATGGTTACATCCAACAAAACTTCACAAAATGTGAAAAAAAACAACAACAGAGTATGATAATAATAATCCTTAACAATGGAGCAACACTATTTACATACAATAATTTTAAGAGTAAGACTTCAGAACAGTTGAAGACTTTGATTGCTAGCCTAACTACTGACCCAAGTGCACAGTCGGGTAGGCAGGCCTGTAAAAAATCCCGTCTTCTTCTGGATTAAAATCACTAATATTTGACATTAAGTGTGTGAACATTATTAAATTTGTGCGTAAATCTAGCACCAAATTTTAATTTCTCTTCGCATATGTACACCCAAAACTTTATTTTCGCTGCGTATCTTCCAAATTTTTGTAAGTAATTTACACTTGTATGCGCCTTATCTGGGCCTCTAGCTTTAGACCTTTTGATTGTTTGCTACTGTTTTCTGCCTGGTCCGTTCATCTGTCTGTATGTCACACCTAACGACTGCTTCATACATGGACAGGCCCGTTTTTATGCCATTTTTGGGGCCGACATTCTGCCCCATTCCTCTAATAAAAACGTATATATCTTTGCCCTATTTTAACCTAAAAATTCTCCTCAGAATATTTACTTTAAGTGGAACAAAATTTGACCAAAATTGGAAACAATGTGTTCAAGATAGAGGAATTTTCATAAACAACTTTTTTTTTCAAGTAACCAAGTTGGATGCATTTAATAAATGTATTACATAACAATTTATGTATGTTTGAAGTACATAGTAGATATATTATAATAATCTGTAATGTATAATAATGATTTTACAAAATTCCAGAAAATTCCCCTTTTACCATTAAATTGCCCTTTTGAAAGGACTCGCCACCTTCCACTTAAACCCCCCAAAAAGGGCTGATTTATTAAAGGGACCTGTTCACAGAATAGAAGATTGATAATTTTCAAAATTTTTGTCATAGATTTCAAAAAGAAAAATACAGTATATATATGAGGGGCGTCGTGGGAAAACCGGTCTTAATGCATGTGCGTAAAGTGTCGTCCCGGATTAGCCTGTGCAGTCAGCACAGGCTATCCGGGATGGCACTTTCTGCCTACAGTGGATTTATGTATGGAAGAGACTTCTTTGAAACAGAAAATACTATAAAAGCGGAAAGTGTCGTCCTGGATTAGCCCGCACAGGCTAATCCAGGATGACACTTTACACACTTGCATTAAGACCGGTTTTCTCACGACACGCCTCATATATACAAGCAAAATAACACTTCTGACACAGAAATATATTGGAAATATAGTGCTGTTTATAGATTATCATCAACAGAAATTGAAAATTCATCGATATTTTGGGAAAACACATGTATCAGCTAAATAGCGTTAAAAACTACTTGTTATTAAGTCAGAATGGCCGAGTGGTTTAAGAGAGTCAGATTGTGTATCCCGATGATCGTAGGTTTGATTGCCCATCCCGATGATCGTAGGTTTGATTGCCCGCCAAGGCAAATTTGAAAATTTACTTGTTTTCCTTATTAAATATGTGTTATTTGTAAGTTTATTTGTTGTTTAGCTTTTGCAGCTCAGATATTTATTGGCATTTTTCAAAAATGTGTAAAAGCTGCGATAAGGTCCCTTTAATTTGAGGACAGCAGTTTTTGGAATGTTGTCTACATATAATTGGGTATTTATTTCCACTATGATTAGATTATTGGCACTTTTCATTTTCTTTCTTTTCTGATTGAAATCTCATAACTCTCGAGTATAAGAACTCATCCAGTGAGTTTTCATTTACCTTTCATTAGCAGTATTTCAAAATAAGAACATTTATACTTCCAGGAAACATGAAGAATGAAGATCACCAAGGGACATCACTCGATCAGCCTCATTCTGGTGGCCTGCTGTGTGTCATATGCAGTTACCTGCCCTAGGCAGTGCACTTGCATAGATGCCGTGTACGCATATTGCGACAGTCAAAACATAACCAGCGCAGAACTTCCGGAAGTTTTGCGGCTAATTCCCGCTTCCACAACCTACCTAGATTTAAGCTATAATGAAATTCAAAGCGTTCCTGATCTGGCTTTCACGGTACTTGAAGAGTTGTCGGTCTTGGACTTACGGAACAATCATATCATGACATTGTCAAACAGGACATTTTGGGGCTTATCAAAATTGCAGAATGTGTATTTACAAGATAATCAAATCACTGTGCTGCATAACCGTACTTTCGTCGGATTACCGAAATTGCAACTTGTGGATTTAAGTCACAATAATATTAGTGCTATAGAATTTTGTGCTTTTATCGACACGCCGAATCTCGTGAAATTTTTGCTGAATCATAATGAGCTGACGACTTTGACAGGTGACATGTTGGCAAGTCTTGCCACATTAACGCATCTGGACGTGTCAAATAATCAAATCAATTTCATATCTGATACAGCATTTTCTCGTTTACAGAATGTGCAAGTGCTGATTATGAATGATAATCGGATCACGGCCATAGATATGTCGACCGTATCTGGAATGCCTCTACTGCAGAGGTTATACTTGGAATTTAATAACATTACGAGCTTAAGTCGATACAGCTTTGAATCAAACAAGCTCACTCTTAAGATGGTTAGCCTAAAAAGCAATAAACTACAAACTATTCAGACGATGGTTTTTCGTGGTGCGCAGGTTTTGGAAGACTTGGATTTGAGTGTAAATGAGATTAGTTCCATAGAAAGCGGATCGTTTGGAGGTTTAAGTTTAACCAAGTTGAATCTCTCAAACAATCGTCTTGGAACCGTTTCGAGTTCAGCTTTCAGCAGTTGCAGACGTATCGGCGTCCTTGACATTAGCCGCAATCTGCTCACTGAGATTGGTCCTCAGACTTTCGCGAGTTTCAAAGAATCTGTGTTCGATATCGATTTAAGTTTCAATGCTCTAAGTAATGTATTAGCTGGTATCTTCGACGGTATGAAGTATCTCAACTCATTGAACCTCGCAAACAATTCGATAACATTTATTGAAGAGCACGCATTGAGTGACTTAGTGCATTTGAAATACCTGGATCTGTCGTGGAATCAACTTATGACTGTAACCTCGACAATGTTTGCGGGTTTGCAGTCTATTCATCAGCTTCATCTTCAGTATAACCCTCTCATTCGGTTCAACCATCCGCAATACTCGGAGAAAACGTATAGTATAAACATTCACCTTAATCTCACCGTAGCAGACATCTCTCCACATTCTGTGATTATTCGGTGGCCGTACAAAGACGGCTCGCAAATATATTGGTCTCGTTTAGTGTCGTGCATTGAAGGCGGGAAAGTCTGCCCGTTTAGACCCCAGCCGGAATTTCTTCCACCTTACGAAGTGGAATTGAATTTAGATGGGCTGACGGATAATACAGTGTACTATGTGTGTGTGAATCCTGCATTTAAAGCAGAATTTCTAAAAATAAATCAGTGCTTGTTTTTCAAAACTGAGAAAGAAAAAGTGATATCAACATCATCGATCATAGAAATAACCCCTGAAGCAGTTTCATCAACTGAAAAATTGACGTTTGAATTCACTCAAATTTTTCTGTTTTCATTGTTTTTGATTGTGTGAAAAATTTAGTTTATGACTGAATATGATAATTATGTGATGGCATTGTGCAATTTTCTGATTTTGTTGAAAAGTTTTTACCATGCTTTGTGTATGCTGGATGTCTTGTTAATGTCTTAGGAATTTGTTACATTCATACTCGGTGTCGTAAAACACAGATAAATGTCAAATATCACAAGGCAGAATATGTGTATCAAGTTAGGATATTCAATAGGTATGGAAAATGTGAGTGTCATAAACAGGAATATTATTTTAGTATTATGTCAACACTATATATATTTTGACTTCCTTGAGGGTGACAGTGCGTTTTGTCAGCCCGAGGCAGCACTGTCGACCAAGGCTTTAGCCAAGGTCGACAGTGTTTGTCGAGGGTTAACGAGACGCACTGTCACCCTCAAGGAAGTAAATATTTATTTTATTATACCAAACAATCCCGTATCATTTGCATACCGGGCAGCATAGCGGTAGTGGGCGACATAACAAATTGTATCCCGCTGCAGTTTATATGCATTATATAGAGAAATAATCAAGTGAGGCATAATAAATTGATATAGTTATGACACTGGTATACACACTTAAAAGTGATGTCAATATTCACCCTCAGCAGGGGCTTTTTTCACCAAATTGTGAGGAGGCCGTAGCCTTTCTGTTTTGTGAAAAGTAAGCATGATGGTTCTATAAATTGTGAAAAAGTGTGAAAATGCTAGCAGTTGTTAGATCTCTCAAAATCGCTCTACTAAAGACCCTTACCTTCCAACAACAGTCTTAAAACATAATTTTTTATGTTTTACAAACAAAACACTTAATTTGAAAACCCAAGACTGTTGGTATTATTTTTTATCTACCATGTGTGAAATCATAGAAAACCCATCTTGTCTGTAAAAGTATATGAAGTGAGGTGTAGTTTAATGCATTTTCATGGGCACAATAGTTGTACAATACCCGGTAATATGACGAGTCACTGACACATTCTTTCACTGAATTATGTGCTGCACCGCCATACAGATTTGTTGGGTTATGGTTTCATAATAAAATTTATGATTTATGGCGTAGTTCTTAAATAAGATTTATGACGGAAGCACTCTTGAATGGTGTACAGACATTTTATCAACCGAGTGAGTTAATCTGAAACAATTTTATTTTTTTCCGATAAGTGAAGTAATAAAAGTGTAATGTATTTAATTAAGTATTCAAATAGCATAAAGCACAAAAAAGCAGGTGAAGTCGTAAATAATTGTAATATATTTCATATAGTATTGAAATAGCCTAATGCATGAAAAAGCAAGTGAAGTAGTAAAATTGTAATATATTTCATAAAGTATTAAAATAGGCGAAAGCATGAAAAAGCAAAATGTCATGTACGGGTAACTTTTTTTAAATATCTCGCCTGCTTCAAACCTCAATCATTATTCCAATATTTTAAGCACCCAGACATATACATTATTTAAAGACTGGAAGTAGCTTGTTAAAATATATTGAAATGCCTTTAAAATGAAATTTTAAACTTTTTGGAAATTACAGTGGCCTATATTGTATCTGATAGGACAGCGTCCACTGGTCTTTGCGAATGAATATATAAAATTATTTCTTGATGCCAAAGTCATGCTTTCAAATAATATAGCAACAGATTCTACCTAAATGTTAAGAATAATATATCATTATAAATCTTTAAAAAAAAAAAAAACCTGCATTTTGTGCCTGCAATAGAAACGGTTTTCTACCCCAAAATTATCTCAGTACTAGAGCTGGATTAGAAAATGAATGACAATGTAATACCACATATTCCCTAATAAACACCCACCCTAATAAATGCTCCCCCCCCCACCAATTTGTGTGTCGCCTGACTAGGCGACATATAGGGGTTACTTATGTCGGCGGCGTAGGCGGCTGCGTCCCCTTTTGCTTGTTAGGAGCTTAACTCTTAGGCTATTAAAGCTATCAACATGAAACTTAATAGGTAGATAGATCTCATTGAGGGAAAGTGCAGTGCACAAGAACCGTAACTCTGCAGCTCATACTTTTGGAGTTATTGCCCTTTGTTTATTTTCATACTTAATTTTTGTCCCGAGCATAACTCTAAGACTATGAAAGCTATCAACTTGAAACTTCATAGGTAGATAGATCTCATTGAGGAGAAGTGCAGTGCACAAGAATTGTTACTCTGCATCACATACTTTTGGAGTTATTGCCCTTTGTTTATATTCATACTTAATTTTGTTCTGGAGCATCACTCTTAAGACTATGAAAGCTATCAACTGTAAACTTTATGGGTAGATAGATCTCATTGAGGAGAAGTGCAGTGCACAAGAACTGTTACTCTGCACCTCATACTTTTGGAGTTATTGTCCTTTGTAAATTTTCATACTTATTTTTGTGTTGCATTTTTGGTTTTAATAAGTCTTCTTTGCTATTAGCTAGAGTGCAGTGCTTCTGAAGATTTCAATAAATCTGTTTAAAAAAATGTGAGCATTAACCTTAAGTGCTTCTTCATTTGGATTAACGTAAGCTATCAGGCGTCAGGCGACACATCCGACTCGCTGAGTTCTATTTAATATTTTACCACCCAAACCTCCATGCCTAATTAATGCCCTCACTTTGTTTAAAACTTTTAACGTAAATACATGCAGGTCACCTGTTTTTGTAATGAGTTGTAAACATGCTTACAGACGTATAATAATGTTTTCCATAATTATAATTTTTATTTTTTTAAATAATAATAAATAATTTATTATGAGGGCTGAGCGTGAAACTATTGTATCTGATATAGAAATGTTAAGCAGATACAATAGTTTCACACTCAACCATCCATATACTGATATATAGGGCAGATCACCAAGAACTGTACACATATTGAACACCCCTCTTTGGGAAAATGTAAAGAACTGGACACATATTGAACACCCCTCTTTGGGAAAATGTAAAGAACCGGACACATATTGAACACCCCTCATTGGGAAAATGTAAAGAACCGGATACATATTGAACACCCCTCTTTGGGAAAATGTAAAGAACTGGACACATATTGAACACCCCTCTTTGGGAAAATGTAAAGAACTGGACACATATTGAACACCCCTCTTTGGGAAAATATAAAGAACTGTACACATATTGAACACCCCTCTTTGGGAAAATGTAAAGAACTGGACACATATTGAACACCCCTCTTTGGGAAAATGTAAAGAACTGTACACATATTGAACACCCCTCTGTGGAAAATGTAAGGCCCCGTGGGGCGTTTATTAGGAAATATAAAGTATTTGATGATATTTTTATTGTATGTTAAAATTATTTATATCTTTTCCACATTTTGTATGTTTGTTAATTATATTTGAAATGAAATACGATTTAGAATTAAAACATTGTACAAATCTTGACCGTGTTAGACTAGTATTTTGACTGATGTCGATTTGAACCCACTCGGTGAATGATACTATCTGCCGATACTTGGAATGGTGTCTTGCATTGTGCGTCCGCTGAAGTTCCAGAGATCAGGGTCCTTATTCTCAAATCTCCGTAGGGAAAACTTCAGTACATATTCAGTAAGTCTGTGTCTGTTCCATGTTTAGGCCAATTTACATTAAAATGTTTCAAACTAGGAAATATTGCTAAGATGTTCCATATTTTACCCTTTTATAAACAGAAAACATTCAATTTAACACAGGAAATTGATCTGAAATTTTCACCCTAAGTACAACTGGTAAGTTACAATTTCCCTTAGGAGCTTTGTGAATGCATGTACTGGCCCAGAGCCGTGTTCACCAACCCACTGTGAATACATGTACTGGCCCAGACCCGTATTCACCAACCCACTCTGTGAATGCATGTACTGGCCCAGACCCATATTCACCAACCCACTCTGTGAATGCATGTACTGGCCCAGACCCGTATTCACCAACCCACTCTGTGAATGCATGTACTGGCCCAGACCCGTATTCACCAACCCACTCTGTGAATGCATGTACTGGCCCAGACCCGTATTCACCAACCCACTCTGTGAATGCATGTACTGGCCCAGACCCTTATTCACCAACCCACTCTGTGAATGCGTGTACTGGCCCAGACCCGTATTCACCAACCCACTCTGTGAATGCATGTACTGGCCCAGACCCGTATTCACCAACCCACTCTGTGAATGCATGTACTGGCCCAGACCCGTATTCACCAACCCACTCTGTGAATGCATGTACTGGCCCAGACCCGTATTCACCAACCCACTCTGTGAATGCATGTACTGGCCCAGACCCGTATTCACCAACCCACTCTGTGAATGCATGTATTGGCCCAGACCCGTATTCACCAACCCACTCTGTGAATGCATGTACTGGCCCAGACCCGTATTCACCAACCCACTCTGTGAATGCATGTACTGGCCCAGACCCGTATTCACCAACCCACTCTGTGAATGCATGTACTGGCCCAGACCCGTATTCACCAACCCACTCTGTGAATGCATGTACTGGCCCAGACCCGTATTCACCAACCCACTCTGTGAATGCATGTACTGGCCCAGACCCGTATTCACCAACCCACACTGTGAATGCATGTACTGGCCCCGACCCGTATTCACCAACCCACTCTGTGAATGCATGTACTGGCCCAGACCCGTATTCACCAACCCACTCTGTGAATACATGTACTGGCCCAGACCCGTATTCACCAACCCACTCTGTGAATACATGTACTGGCTCAGACCCGTATTCACCAACCCACTCTGTGAATACATGTACTGGCCCAGACCCGTATTCACCAACCCACTCTGTGAATGCATGTACTGGCCCAGACCCGTATTCACCAACCCACTCTGTGAATGCATGTACTGGCCCAGGCCCGTATTCACCAACCCACACTGTGAATGCATGTACTGGCCCAGTATTCACCAACCCACACTGTGAATGCATGTACTGGCCCAGACCCATATTCACCAACCCACTCTGTGAATGCATGTACTGGCCCAGACCCGTATTCACCAACCCACTCTGTGAATGCATGTACTGGCCCAGACCCGTATTCACCAACCCACTCTGTGAATGCATGTACTGGCCCAGACCCGTATTCACCAACCCACTCTGTGAATGCATGTACTGGCCCAGACCCTTATTCACCAACCCACTCTGTGAATGCATGTACTGGCCCAGACCCTTATTCACCAACCCACTCTGTGAATGCATGTACTGGCCCAGACCCGTATTCACCAACCCACTCTGTGAATGCATGTACTGGCCCAGACCCGTATTCACCAACCCACTCTGTGCATACATGTACTGGCCCAGACCCGTATTCACCAACCCACACTGTGAATACATGTACTGGCCCAGACCCTTATTCACCAACCCACTCTGTGAATGCATGTACTGGCCCAGACCCGTATTCACCAACCCACTCTGTGAATGCATGTACTGGCCCAGACCCGTATTCACCAACCCACTCTGTGCATACATGTACTGGCCCAGACCCGTATTCACCAACCCACACTGTGAATACATGTACTGGCCCAGACCCGTATTCACCAACCCACTCTGTGAATACATGTACTGGCCCAGACCCGTATTCACCAACCCACTCTGTGAATACATGTACTGGTCCAGACCCGTATTCACCAACCCCCTCTGTGAATACATGTACTGGCCCAGACCCGTATTCACCAACCCCCTCTGTGAATACATGTACTGGCCCAGACCCGTAGTCACCAACCCCCTCTGTGAATACATGTACTGGCCCAGACCCGTATTCACCAACCCCCTCTGTGAATACATGTACTGGCCCAGACCCGTATTCACCAACCCACTCTGTGAATACATGTACTGGCCCAGACCCGTATTCACCAACCCACTCTGTGAATACATGTACTGGCCCAGACCCGTATTCACCAACCCACTCTGTGAATGCATGTACTGGCCCAGACCCGTATTCACCAACCCACTCTGTGAATGCATGTACTGGCCCAGACCCGTATTCACCAACCCACCCTGTGAATACATGTACTGGCCCAGACCCGTATTCACCAACCCACTCTGTGAATACATGTACTGGCCCAGACCCGTATTCACCAACCCATTCTTAAACTTGAGACATAAGAATAAAGAAATTTTTTGAAATTGTTCTATTCTAAGAACTCTGTAAAGTTTAACCTTACTTGGTTATTCATCGGCATACATTTTAGCGTTGTTTATGCAGATTGATTAATAAATAAAGGGACCTTTTTACAGGTTGTCAACTTTAACATTTTCAAACATTTTGACAAAGATCCCTAGTAAGAAAACTACATTATACATAAACTAGCAAAACAACACTAAGACAAAGAAATATACCGGTAAGGAAATTATGACCCTTTGTCATTTTTTCCACTGTCGAATATATATACTCAGCTCCTCTCAACTGCTTGGCGGATTTTGCTCAAACTTGCACAGCTGAAGAACCTTAATGTTTAGGTGATTGTTAAGGAAGGAATTCTGTATGTGACAAAATTTAGCTGAATAATGGCCCTTTCACATTTTTTCACTTTAGAATATATGAGGCGTGTTGTGGGAAAACCGGTCATAATGCATGTGCGTAAAGTGTCGTCCTGGATTAGCCTGTGCTGTCCGCACAGGCTAATCCGGGATGGCACTTTCCGCCCACAGTGTATTTATGTTTAGAAGAGACTTCTATGAAACAGAAAATACCATAAAAGCGGAAAGCGCCGTCCCGGATTAGCCTGTGCAGACTGCACAGGCTAATCCGGGATGACACTTTAGGCATGCATTATGACCGGTTTTCTCATGACGCGCCACATATATACCTTCCAAAATGTTGTGGACTGAGTTCCTCTTAAACAGCTTGGTGGATTTCGCTCAAACTTTCACAGATGAAGGTTAACGTGTAGGTGATGGTAAAGGAAGGAATTCTGGTTGTGACCAATTTTAGCCAAATTATGGCCCTTTGTCATTTTTTGCACCATAGAATATATATGAAAATAAATTTGTGGAGGCAAAATTTGAGTAAGCGACACGCCAGTTGTCTGTGTCCAAACGTGTTGTGGGGACTGCAGGCGGTGCGTCGCATCTGTGTCTGTCATGCATCTAGTGTTGTTTTTGTGTGTGTGTGTTTTTAATAATATAATGTCATCATTTGTGTTTGTTTAATTTCAAAGTTCCTCTCAAAATAACCTCCTTGTCTTATAGAAATCCTAAAACAGTGTTTATTACTAAAAAATAACAGTAATTTTCAAACATGAATATAAATAAAATATCTCTCCAGTTTATAAGTTATTGTTGATGGTTTGGCCCTAAAAACGTCTATTCATATCATACTATGTACTAACGTTAAAAGTGCAGACAATAAACAAAAATTGAACAAAAGTGTCTATACTACTTTTGAAAAAAATGTTTACAATATTTTTACAACCGCTTTCTCTACTGTAAACAAAGGCAAAATTTAACACATACTTTCTAGCAATTATTCCATTATTTTCCAAATGCTGATCGACAGTAAAGACCACCTGCAAGAATAATTTGATTTTAATTTGCGTATAACAAATGCGTGCAATTAAGTTTTTTTGTACGTTACCATTCTTCCCAATGGCCCCATGATATGAGTTTTTGAAACTAGGCAAGTCATTAAGATCTTAACGGGTAATTGCTATGCAGAAATTGATTTTGACACGAAATGGAAGATAATTATTTATGTATTAAATCGGTACTTGTCACATATTGCAAGGTTTTGGTGTAGACTGTATCTTGTATTCATGGGACTTAGCCAGTCTTTGTGAAATGCCTAAGAAGAACTTATTAAGAATAACTTAATTGTGCATCCTGAAGAATTATACATTTAATTACATGCAAAAAATGTCTAAAACAGTATCAAACCAACCGAAAATGCAGTCCGAGAATGAACAGCCATAAATTTGACATCAAACACTTTCCTGACGTTTTCACTAATGTTTCTGAACATTTTAATTCTGCGGGACATAGCATCCAAGATTTTTCTTTTATTCCTATTGAAAAGATACAAAATAACTGGAAACGACTCTTAAAAGAAACATCTTGGATGCATTATCTAGGGACTATAGCTCCTCTATGTATGAATTCTGAAGTACTTTTCTAATTTTCTCATTTTTAAGGTAGTTTTTACTGGTTTATTTAACATGTTCGCACTCTCACTGCATTTCTCCAGTAATTTGGTATCAAAATTGATCATACTTTATAATTTTAGTTAATTAAAAATCATTTTTATGTAATTAAGCATGCTATAATAACGTTATGTATTATGTCGGTGTTATGTTTAAATTTTAACGCCAAATATTGTATAACATGTTGACGTTGTTGCCGTTGACGTCATGTGACAATGATGTAATTTCCTTTATATTGTTTATTACTTTTGTTATTACTCCTGATGAAGGTCTTCAACCGAAACGTTGAGTAAATTTAAAATGAAACATATGAAGTTGTTTCTCTATTTTTTATAATTATAAGAAAAATCTTAACACAAGTAGTACTAAAGTAAAAAGAACTCAATATTTTTGTTCCTAAACAATTCAATGATTTATATTCTTTATAAGGAGTAAATTTAGAAAAAAAACTGTTGAATCTTTATGGGGCTCATACATGTCATAGAAAATTAAAACTATAAATGTTTTAGATACAGACTTAAGGATTTTAAAAAGACTTTGAGAAATACATTTTCACTTAGTTCTGTATTAACCGGTGTTTAGAAAAACCCTAA
Source organism: Congeria kusceri (assembly GCA_027627225.1). Taxonomy (NCBI): domain Eukaryota; kingdom Metazoa; phylum Mollusca; class Bivalvia; order Myida; family Dreissenidae; genus Congeria; species Congeria kusceri. The sequence continues at coordinate 10,042,551 of CM051030.1, read as the reverse complement.
TTTGGGGTGTTATACCCCCAGTTTTAGCAACGAAACCCCCAATGTTTGTGAAAAGTACTTTAAAATAAAGATTGTACTTATAATTCCCATACGGAAAGCATTCACAGAGAGATTGGTGAAACCATATTTATGAAAAGTAGCAGGAACACTGATAAATAAAAAAATACGGTGGCATAGATGTGACATGTGCATGTGTTTATTTAAGTAGTGGAAACGAGATCTTATCTCGTGGGAATGAGATCTTATCTCCTGGGAACGAGATCTTATCTTGTGGGAAGGACATAATTATGTCATTCCCACCACATATTAAGTCATGGGAGCAAGATCTTATCTCGTGGAAACGACATAATTATGTCGTGGGAACGAGATATTTTTGTCGAGGGAACGACTTAATGAGCCAATCAAATTCCATGTTGCTCTCGCAGAAGAAAAACAATTTCCTTATATCTTAATCCAGCATTGAAATACGATATTATGTAAGCGTCTCTTGTATCAGCCATTTTAAAACATGTTTTTAAACAACGTGTATTCTGATTGGTTAATTATGTCGTTACCACGAGTGAATTATCTCGTTCCCATGACTTAATATGTCGTTCCCACGAGTTATTTATGTCGTTCCCACAAGAAAAGATCTCGTTCCCACGACTGAATATGTTGTTACCACGAGTTAATTATCTCGTTCCCACGACTTAATAAGTCGTTAACACGACATTCTTATGTCATTCCCACAAGATAAGATCTCGTTCCCACGACTTAATATGTAGTGGGAACGACATAAATAAAAACATGCACATGTCACAGCTATGCCACCATAAGATAAAGACTGGTAATGAAGCTTCTTTGTGAAAATGTGTTTTAAAATTACTTGATGGGTTATAGCGTCTGCAGACGCTATAGATTTTAGGACAATAAAAAGGAATAAAAATGTATAAAATCATTGGTTTTCAGGTAAATAAAAAAGTATGTGTCTAATATTTTAATGGGTACTATAGGATTATGTAAGAAAATCTTGTATTTTTGACAATTTTTTTCGTTTTTACGATTTTGGACCATCCTTTAAAAATGATAATGATAAATGTCTCAATAGCATAGATAGCAAGTTTGATTGAGTACCTGTAAATAAAGTCAACATTAAACAAAGGTATTACTGTGATAATTTACAGTGAACACAGTTTGTATAAGCAATTTATATGCAAAATGTTGTTTAATAATATTTTGTATAAAACTAACTTTGACTTTTTATACATTTGAACAGTCATGATATTTTGAATGCTATTTGATGATTGCATGTATTTTTCAACTATTTGAAAAGAAATGTCTCTTTAAAAATGCCTAAGGTTGGACATGTCCCTTTAATTAAGTCAATGTCAAGGTTGGAAATGTCCCTTTAATTAAGTCAATGTCAAGGTTGGAAATGTCTCTTTAAACATGCCTATGTCAAGGTTGGAAATGTCCCTTTAAACAAGTCAATGTCAAGATTGGAAATGTCTCTTTAAACAAGTCAATGTCAAGGTTGGAAATGTCTCTTTAAACATGTCAATGACAAGGTTGGAAATGTCCCGTTAAACATGCCAATGTCAAGGTTGGAAATGTCTCTTTAAACATGTCAATGTCAAGGTTGGAAATGTCCCTTTAAACCTGTCAATGACAAGGTTGGAAATGTCCCTTTAAACATGCCAATGTCAAGGTTGGAAATGTCCCTTTAAACAAGTCAATGTCAAGGTTGGAAATGTCTGTTTTTAACATGCTAAAGTCAAGGTTGGAAATGCCTGTTTAAATATGTCAATGCCAAGGTTGAAAATGTCCCTTTTAACATGCCAATGTCAAGGTTGGAAATTTCCCTTCATACATGTCAATGTCAAGGTTGGAAATTTCCCTTCATTGTTGTCAATGTCAAGGTTGGAAATGTCCCTTTAAACATGTCAGTCTCAAGTTGAATGTCAAGGTTGGAAATGTCCCTACAAACATGTCAATGTCAAGATTGAAAATGTCCCTTTAAACATATCAATGTCAATGTTGGAAATGTCTCTTTTAACATGTCAATGTCAAGGTTGGATATGTCCCTTTAAACATGTCAATGTCAATGTTGGAAATGTCCCTTTAAACATGTTAATGTCAAGGTTGGAAATGTCCCTTTAAACATGTGAATATCAAGGTTGGAAATGTCCCTTTAAACATGTCAATGTCATTGTTGGAAATGTCCCTTTAAACATGTCAATCTCCATGGTGGAAATGTCCATTTAAACATGTCAGTGTCAAGGTTGGAAATGTCCCTTAAAGCATGTCAATGTCAAGGTTGGAAATGTCCCTTTAACCATGTCAATATCAAGGTTGGAAATGTCCCTTTAAATATATCAATCTCAAGGTTATCGAACCAGTTTGCCAATAGTCTAAAACTAAAATTCTGTAACAGTCTCCTGATGTTACCACCAATTGATCTGCAGGTACACTCTTGAATGTTTAAAGTGTCCAAATGTTTGGTTGCTATTAAATTAGATCATTCTTGGTTATTATGATTTATCACCATTTTCCTTTTCCTTTGTAAACATTCCTTAATTGAGTAATGAATTTCGCACAAGATGGAAGACCGATAAATCTGGTTTAAAAACCTAAGCGTCTTTTAATAAAATAAATAATTGTAGTTGAAAATTGATTTTGACAGCAGTTTAAGAGATGATTTATGACAGATTTATTGATTGGATTATAAAAATTTTAGTATTTGCATACTGAGATTGAGCAGAAAATTATCTTGGCAGGAAATTTATGATTTATCTGGGCGTTTTTGTATAATGATATTTTATCATAATTTACTAATTATGTTACGTTATAAAAGATTGTATGAAATTAAAGCATTTGTTTGCTGCATAACAAAAATATCATAGTAAGACAATAAATGTGGCTGATAATTAAATGTTTCAACTGTATTTATTGAATAGTTCATTATTATAATACTTTTGATTCAAATACATGGAATAACCTGATAATATGCACATGTCCTCTTGGTAGGGATGCTGCATATAAAGTAACATTGAATTGGGGTTACAAGTTCCTGAGATCTCACGGGGAAACGAACATTTCCTTTTAAAATGTCCTATAAAGGCTATTTATAAACAAAAAGCAATAACTCCCTAAACAGGAGGGCCAAAATGGCCCAAAGCGTTCACCTGAGAACTGATACAGATGAAGACCATACTGTTGTGACAGAATTGAAAATTAATGTATCTGAACAATACGCAGAGCGGGATAGGATCAATTTTGATTTAAAACATCGGTTAGTGCAATGGGCTAACTGAAGTATGAGTTGGGTAGTGGATGTGCATTTTTTTGCTAATGCTTCTCAAAGCATTTTTTCTCGATATTCTTACCTGACCCTTTTTCATTTAGTCATTGACAATTCTTGAAAATGCAGAAACAGTATATTTGGATGTCTTTTTCGCAGTTTTGGAGAACTAGTTGCAATTCGATAATTGCGATGGCTGTGCTATTAGGTGAAGTTTTGCTTTTTCTTTGATAACTTTCTGTCCAATGATGATAAATGATGTTAATGCAGGCTCTGAAGACATCAATGTTGCATGTAAAAATAACAGCATGCAAGTCTTGCAACTGTTGGAAATCAAATTTTATCAATCCATTTTTATGGTCATGTGCAAACTGTGTAAGTTTGGTCAACATTGAATCAAAAATCGTGTGTGCCAGCCAATCCTTGAATACTTGTTGATGTTTTTTTCCAAACACAAGGGGCAATAACTCTGGTGTTTCTGGCCCTATCATGCTTATATTCGACTTCACCTGTAGTCTTATGTTCATAGACAAACTGTAAACGATTGGTGAAGATTGGATGAAAAATGAAGTCTCTATCCTGAATAATGTCCATTTTTGCATATTTTTTCACAAACAAACAGCAATAACTCTGGTGTTTCTGGTCCGATCTTGCTTATATTCAGCTTCACCTTTAACTTTATGGTCATAGACAAACTGTGCAAGATTGGTGAAGATTGGATGAAAAATGAAGTCTCTATCCTGAATAATGTCCATTTTTGCATATTTTTTTCACAAAGGGCAATAACTCTGGTGTTTCTTGTCCGATCTTGCTTATATTCGACTTTAACTGCAATCTCATGATGATAGACAAACTGTGCAAGGTGAAGATTTGATGAAAAATGAAGTCTCTGTCTTGAATAATGTCCATTTTTGTATATTTTTTAATAAACAAAGGGCAATAACTCTGGTGTTTGAAACAAGCTCTGGCCCATTTTTGGCGTCTGCTGAGATCTGATGGTCATACACAAACTGTGAAAGTTTGGTTAAGATTGGATGGAAAATAAAGTCTATACATTGGAAAAGGGCATTTTTGCACTTTTTTTGCATGAAAATGGGGCAATAACTCTGATGTTACTGGTGTGATCTGACCCAATAACAGTCCCATCCAAGATTTTATGGCCATACACAAAATGTGCAAGTACCCAGGTCATGCACTATGACTAAGTACAGGTTCTACCCAGGTAATGCACTATGACTAAGTACAGGTTCTACCCAGGTCATGCACTATGACTAAGTACAAGTTCTACCCAGGTCATGCACTATGACTAAGTACAGGTTCTACCCAGGTCATCCACTATGACTAAGTACAAGTTCTACCCAGGTCATGCACTATGACTAAGTACAGGTTCTACCCAGGTAATGCACTATGACTAAGTACAGGTTCTACCCAGGTAATGCACTATGACTAAGTACAGGTTCTACCCAGGTAATGCACTATGACTAAGTACAGGTTCTACCCAGGTTATGCACTATGACTAAGTACAGGTTCTACCCAGGTAATGCACTATGACTAAGTACAGGTATTACCCAGGTTATGCACTATGACTAAGTACAGGTTCTACCCAGGTTATGCACTACGACTAAGTACAGGTTCTACCCAGGTAATGCACTATGACTAAGTACAGGTTCTACCCAGGTTATGCACTATGACTAAGTACAGGTCCTACCCAAGTTATGCACTTGAAAGTGTCGTAATAAGCCTCAGGCCGCAATTTCTCAAAAAGTTCTTAAGCTTTTTATAACAGGCTTAGCTTAAGCTCGCTTTTTTCATATGGCAATAATGCTGTAAAAACAAATGAGGCGCGTCGTGGGAAAACCGGACTTAATGTATGTGCATAAAGTGTCATCCCTGATTAGCCTGTGCAGTCCGCACAGGCTAATCCAGGACGGCACTTTCCGCCTACAGTGGATTTATGCTTAGAAGAGACTTCCTTGAAACAGAAAATACCATTAAAGCGGAAAGTGTCGTCCTGGATTAGCCTGTGCGGACTGCACAGGCTAATCCGGGACAGTACTTTACGCACATGCATTAAGTCGGGTTTTCCCACGACGGCGCCTCAAATTGTATTTTGAATGAAAATTGTATGTCAAATAATCACAATAAATAATGTATTGTGACAGTAACATTAATTTTAAAATATTGTTTTTCGATTAATAAAATAGACTTTAGCCAGTTATAATTCAGAAATCGAGAAGTTGGTGCCAGGCTTTTGACACAAATGAGCTAAAATAAATAAGTTTAGAGTTGAACTACTATTGGTACAGGTTTCCATATGAAAGAACCCAATGAAATATGCACTGAAACACCATCCATTCGGAAAAGAACAACAAAAACGGGCTGTCGTCAACAAATATATTTTAGCACTTTTTTCGTTAAACATAACGTCTAAGTTTACGAAATAACTGCATATTATACACATCAAATGAATATATTGACTGAATAATGTATAACAATAACAAATAGGCTTACAAAACACAATTTTACAAATGTTTTCACTGACAAAATATAATTATATATACAAGAACATGAACCATGGCAGTTAACTGGCGACAATGGTTGGACATGTTCTTCTTTCAACAATGATTCTTGTATAGTAATGTAACCTGTCAGGTAGTGGTACAATGTTTATTGTAACATTCAACTCGCTAATTTTTCTACAGACAAAGAACATAATTATCATTGTTAAACTACCCAATAAACAACGCAAAAAGAAGTCCCAATTCTGCGCAGAGTAAACAGTAGTTCCAATTACAATTGCAAAAATACATGTAAAATCATGTTAGAATCAAAATAATTTTCGCATTATTGTTGTATATTGGCCTGTTTGTCATTCTGATGCGTGAGTATTACACAAGCCGGGCTAATGCCCTCTGGTTTAACTACTACGCATCAGAACACCAAATCAATGTCTATTGGTCGATAAACAATGATAAATCAAAAATTATTTCTTAAATAATAGACAAATTATTGATTTAGACCCTAGATATTCAATGATTGCTATAAACACGTATATTACGAGCAGAATTTTAACAAGTTCAGTAAAACGAATTAAGCAAATATTTGGAGCAGAACGAAATTATCATGTCATTGAAAACACTTAAAATTGTAATAAAGGGAGACAACTGTTAAATAATATAATGTAATAAAACAACATTTTGATTTGATTCTCTCCCTTGATATATAAATTTGCTAAAGAATCTTTTTCAAGACAGAAAAAGTAATATATTGATATTTGTAATATTCATATAAAGCGTAAAAAAAAAATAATGTTTGTTTCAGGTAACATGCCCAAAAAAATTAGGGTTGGTAGGTCGGGAATTTGTTGTTTTTTTTTGGTCAATGTTCAACTTGAAGATTCTAAAACTGAATAAATATTCAAAATGTATCAGTAATATCCTTAAACATTGTTTATAAGTGGATACTATCAAAACAAAACACTTATTTATCCAAAAACAGATTTTAATTATTGAAAAAGGTAAATAAAACAAAAATCAATCTGACAAACCCAATAAAATGTTCTAGGGTCGGGACATTTTTTTAGGGTAGGTCGGGTTACCTGAAACAAACTTATTTTTTTTTTACGCCTAATAATAACAAAACAAGTTATAGCAAGACATATGAATGAAGTGAGCGAAGAAACACTAGTATGATTTTCACACTTTCGAAAAAGAAAAAAAGACATCTATGTGAAACACTGGCTTGTATTCCACAAGTTGTAAACAGAAAAATCAAACAATTTTACATGGAATGCAAAGATACTAAATACGGAATACTAAATGAACAAACAGAAGGCGTTTAGTACAACATAAAAATAGAACACAATAATTGACAAACTTAAAAATATAGTCATAAAATAAAGAACAGTGAATATTTTTCCACAAAAAAGAGAGAAATAAATGCAGTATATATATAGAGATTAAGAACAATCTACATACCCCAAAGAATGTTCTTTCGATACCCAACGTAATTTACTAGTATATATTGTGTGCATCTCAAAGACAGTAGAAAATGAACTTGTATTCATAAACTTTCTTACATAACCTGTAGATGTTTCACTTATTAGTTTGAATCACATTCAAAGGTTTAATTCTAGTAAAATAAGAAAAAATTGTTTTTTAATTAACCGTATTTACAATTCAAATAAATTACTGGTTTTCACAATGACATTTTGATACAAAATTTTCACTCAAGTAGTTAAAATTTTCCTTCTGAACTTTTTGGAACACATTTGAACATGGCACGAGTCTGTTTCCTGGGAAGAACCAGTACTGTTTCTCAGACAATGTTAAGTGTTGGGACTTCGATCAAAAGCACAGCAGATTCCCCTAAAGTCAGAACAACATTTTGGGCTGAAAAACACCCCACCCCCATGCACCTCTAAAGGACTCCAATAATAATAACTTCCAAACAAATCCAGCAAATTTAACCATGTATAGAATACCAGATTAGTGTTGAATGAAGATAAGTTTATTTAGCGAGGCTTAGAAAATCCTGAACCACGGGCCTTGGCGATATTTCGTCAATGCTAGCTTGTTGATGGGATAAAATTTGTTAATAAAGTTTTGTCGTCAAGAGAAGATTTATCTTTAAGAGAAGGTTTGTCTTTAAGAGAAGGTAATCACCTGAAAGGAGGTAGAATTACACACCTGGGACCATGTTCCAGAAACATCTTAAGATCCAATTTTTTTGTAAGGTACTATTTTTAAAACTTCTCGTAAATTAATCAATCCAGTTACAGTTAAGCAAATATTAGTTAATAGTATGTTGATAATCAATGAAAATTCAGCAGAACTTTATGTATACATGGAATAAAAAGCCTAAGAAAAATGATTTTAAGGCTAAGGATAAGATTGCACTTAAGATGTTTCTGGAATACGACTCATGGTCTTACATCAATGGCCATCATAAAATGGTCAAGAATTTCCACTGCCTCAGGACACACTTAATACGACTCCTGGTCTTACATCAATGGCCATCATAAAATGGTCAAGAATTTCCACTGTCTCAGGACACACTTAACTGCCAATGTCATTCTTTTCAAGAAAGTAAAAGGAAAGTCAAAGAAACTTTGACAGTTTGTGACTATTTGTTAATTTTGTAATACAAAGTACGACTGAATTGATTTCCGATGTAAATACCTCAAAATGAAAAGTAAAATGATCATGTTTGAAAAAATAATGATTATCCGAGAAATGTCTTATAATTAACATTTCTAATGGTAATTACAAATGTTACTGTATACATTTTATATTTGTATTGTTTGTCATTGTTACATTTTTCCTTTTTTGTGACAATTTTGCTGTTGAATAAAGAATTTGATTAACATAAATATGTGACAGCTTGCACCCCAGTTAACATAGCATTTGATACACGATGCTTTTCCTCCCACACATATAATTATAATCTATTTCAAATAAATCAAAATAACAATTTCTTTTGAAATCTTTTATTCTTGGGGGAAAATGTATTTTGCAAGTATGCGTTGACCCAATTAATATCATATTACACTGATATGTTTGCCTTATATTAGATATGATACTTGTAACAACATAAATGATAACAATAAGCCATTTCCTATAAAATGTTGTGTTGTTTTTTTAAATCCCTCAATAAACATTAAAGATAATTTCCAAGCTAGGCCAAAAAAAGTAATTTGTGTGTTTTGGGCAATTGTCTCAAAAGTTAGATAGACCCATTTTGGTAAAAAAAAAAAAAAAAAATTTTCTAAAATCTGATATGGATTTCAGGGAAAACAATCATAGCTAAAAACTTAAGGGTTTTGGGGGTTTTCGCTCGGAAGGGTCGGGTAGCCCAAAACACTTAAATTTTTTGTTTGGCCTTAATGTGTTTATCTTCTTAATATGTTTTTAATATGGTGTAAATATGAAGGTAAATGTATTGTTTGACTTGAATTTATTTGCAAGAAATACTGAAACCTTGCTGCATTTGTAACTGACAAAAATGTTTTCCTATTTTCTAAATATGTTGACGAGTTAATGTGATGAAATGAACAAATAATACAATAATTATACCAACATTAAATTGTCACATGAAATTGAAAATTGACTAGAAGATTCTAACTAAATTTTACAAATGAAATAACAAATGCATCTGGTGTTATGTTCTTTAATGCAATTCAATCTACAACTACCAATTATACTTGAGTATTGAAAACATGCAACATGTCAATTTGATTACTAGCTAAAAATTACATGTATTAATCTTTTACCTGTACGGTCCTCTTATAGAAAAAGATGTCAGATAAGAAACCGCACAGGGTATTAGTGAAATGGAGCAATTGAATAATAGAAACACTCCAATCATGTCCTATAATGTAATATTTTGTTTTATTTGTAATGAATAATAGAAACACTCCAATAATGTCCTATAATGTAATATTTTGTTTTATTTGTAATGAATAATAGAAACACTCCAATAATGTCCTATAATGTAATATTTTGTTTTATTTGTAATGTAGTTTTTCATATGATAAAAATGGAACGCTATGAATTTCTTATCTGATGTAATTTTTTGAAAACATTTTAAGAGATTTAAAATTTTCTAATCCTTTAAAACACTTGAAATGTATATGGGTGGTTTGAGTTACGTATATGGATGGTTTAAGTTACGTATATGGGTGGTTTGAGTTACGCAGGACTACCCTGTTGGTTCCATCTAGGGACCTTTCTCTATAGCAATTATACATGTTTATAATGTTAACTTTTTTTTTTTCCTTTCCTGATCTGTTAAGTTATAACATATTTAAATTGATTTTCTCTCCATGTTACTAAACTTACAATTTTAATACACATTAAGTTCTTATTAAGAACTTATCCTAAAGTGACATAAACCTAAAACAACTATTCCTCGACACCAACTACGACATATCCATGTTTAACTCTTCTGAAGTCATGGCAGCCATAATGAATGACGTCTGCTGTGAAACTGGATTGAATAAATAGTTACTACAGTCTCCCATCATCCCCATTCTATTCGCGTCACCGTAACCCTGTTGCACGCTTGAAGGCGTCTGACCAGAATACATATTGTCCTGAACGTAATCGTATACCGAAAACTCGCTACCGGTTTCCATATCCGTGTAATCGTAGTCATAATTATACGACTGATGTACGTCATCCAGTTCAGATATTGGCTGATTTTGAATAGTCTGCTTTTGAAAATTTGTATTAGGAAGGAAGTTGACACACCCTGATCTACGTCCACCGATACCCATTGGGCTGGACAGAATCCCTCCGAAATTTTCCGCACTGTGACCATTCTGACACTGCTCCTGTTGTTCGATAATCGCCCGTTGCCAGGGCAACAGTTCGGTGTTCGCGCACTCGGGCAGTACCGGCTGCTGTTGCGCCAATTTGTACGAAATCTTACGGATAATCTGGGGAGGCCGAGACATTCGACTAGCATCGGCCTGGGTGTGGACTAGAGAGTTCAAAACGTCTACGCCACTCATGGGCGGGTACACGTCAGAAAAGCTACTATCACAAGAGCTGGGCTGATGACTAGATGAGGTACTGTGCTGAAACATGGACTGCTGTGCATCCAACTGGAGTTGCTGTAGCTGCTGGTGCAGCTGTGGATTACCTGCCTGCTTCTGGTGGAACGACTGTCGCTTCTGCTGCAGTCGGTGCTGAAGCAGCTGCTGCTGCAGCGGTTTTGACGAGTCGACAAACACGGGTTGCTGAACACTATCCTGACTAGATACGCGGTCAACCATCTGTTTCTCGAGCTGGTGGCACTGTTTGAGCGCTAAGAGTCTATGTGGCTGCATATCGACCGTCTCTGACGGCAGGCTCATGCGTTTCATCAGCGGTCGAGGCCTGTGCTTCTCTGTCTCTCCAGTCGTCATGGAGATCTGCTCCGGGGTCTCCTCTGTGTGGTCCTGCAGCAGACTGCTGGGCGCCATCCTCATGCCGTACACATTGTGTACCTGCTGGTGGTCTGGACGCAGTTCTGTCATGCCCGGGCACTTCATGCTCTCTTTTAACTTCTGCCTGAAGGCTATGATACCCTGCGCAGCAAGCCCATCAGAGGCTCGTCTGCCTTCTCTGAAGTCTACGGGGGACGTGTTTTGGCTACGATCGAGGGGCGGGTTACCGCCGCACTCCGGTTGCATTGCCATGGAGTTCATTCCAGTATTAAAAGCACCATTGTTACCACTAGGCAACAAACAGTTCGGTCCACTGACCACGCTGAACGACAATCCATCACCGTGAAAACCACTTAGACTAGAGACTAGATCGGATTCCAGCGACGAATCGAAGCTGGCAAAAGGGGAACTGGTACCTACAGAGGTTAAACTAGAGTTACTCATCTGAGAAAAATCACCAAACGCAGAACTCGGCACCAACCCAAGTCCAAATCCGTCCCGCACAAAAGTCTGTCCTTTATGCGCGACAAAGTCATAGCGACTGTCCATAATATCTGCCTCGACACCCTCGTCAATGGAGGTCGTGATCACGTTACTGGGCAGAGCACCACTGCCCGATTGCTGCGTCAGAAGGTCTTGAAGGCACATGTTTACCCCACCCACCCCAATAGCTTCCAGTTCGCTAGTAACACTGTCCCGATGACCCATGCCGCTGTCGGTGGACTGACCGAACTGTTTCAGTCCCAGCATCCCCTGTGGCGAGGGTTGGTGGTTCGGACCGACATGCATCATGGCTTGCTCGGCGATTGTGCTCGGTCGACGTTTTTGGCAGTTGATGCGATTTTCTATGGGAAAGCTGCTCCTGTGGGACCGCAGTCGCTCCAGTAGCAGGTAGTATATGGCTGTGTAGTGGTCGTAAGCATCATTCTTCAGGGCCTGGGATTGAGAAATATACTATTCACTATTATATACAGTTGGAATAAGACCTCAAACAGAGAATAAACTGTTTTATTTCACCAATGTTTTACCATTTATAGACACGTATAGCACCACATCTAGACTCTGAAATACATGGCACACATAGAAATGTATAGCATCACACCTAGACTCTGAAATACATGGCACACATAGAAATGTATAGCATCACACCTAGACTCTGAAATACATGGATCACATAGAAATGTATAGCACCACACCTAGACTCTGAAATACACGTAACACATAGAAATGTATAGCACCACACCTAGACTCTGAAATACACGTAACACATAGAAATGTATAGCACCACACCTAGACTCTGAAATACACGGAAAACATAGAAATATAAAGTACCACACCTAGACTCTGAAATACACGGAAAACATAGAAATGTAAAGTACCACACCTAGGCAAGATTTGCAATCATTGAGCTCCATCTGAAATACATGGAAAACATAGAAATGTAAAGTACCACACCTAGACTCTGAAATACACGGAAAACATAGAAATGTAAAGTACCACACCTAGGCAAGATTTGCATTCATTGAGCTCCATCTGAAATACATGGAAAACATAGAAATGTAAAGTACCACACCTAGACTCTGAAATACACATAACACATAGAAATGTATAGCACCACACCTAGACTCTGAAATACACGGAAAACATAGAAATGTAAAGTACCACACCTAGGCAAGATTTGCATTCATTGAGCCCCATACCTGTCATATATAATCTAGAAAGTTCACATAGCACTTTCCAGGGCCCTTGCTTCCATTCGTGAAAATAGGCAAAGGATAAAAATGTGTCAAAAGAAAATTGATAGGAAACGAGTCTTTCTTGATAATACTATACATATTACTGCTTAAAAGTATATAATGAATGAAATCAAATGTTTTATTTCACCAATGTTTTACCATTTGTAATTTCAGAATTTTGCACAGTAATTAGTGCAACAGACACCTGCATATATAACTGGATCAGTAAAATTGATTTTGCTACAAAACTGTGTACTTGTATGCGTTTACAAAATTTGCATTAAAAATTGACCCGTGTCCATGCATGCATAAACACAGTTTATAAATCCTGAAAAAATAATCAAAGACACAATCTGTTTTAATGAAAAAGTCATGTAAAATGCTTATTATACCAAAAGTATTGACATAATAAAACAAACATACATAAACAACATAAAATGCTAAGTTCTATTTTTTAAAAAGAACAAAAATCATGTCCATTTTTATGTTTTTTTTCTAACTTCACATAATACAGTGTTTTAAATAAAAAGTGGTCAATCACTTGTCAATCTATATACCAAGTGTTGAGTGTGGAACTATTGTACCCATTTCTGTGATAGAAATGTAAAGCAGATACAACAGTTTCGTGCTCAAGCCTGAATATGTTTTTTCTGTATACTGTGGACTTGGTCCAGGTGCTAAAAATGATTTGAGGCATGTCGTGGGAAAACTGGGCTTAATGCATGGGCGTAAAGTGTCGTCCCGGATCAGACTGTGCAGTCCACACAGGCTAATCCGGGACTACACTTTCCGCCTACAGTGAATTTATGTTTAGAAGAGACTACATCAAAACATAAAAAAAACAAAAGCAGAAAGTGTCGTCCCGAATTAGCCTGTGCGAACTGCACAGGCAAATCTGGGACAACACTTTCCGCACACATTCATTAAGCCCGGTTTTCCCATGACTCGCCTCATTTGTACTTGTTAAATGATTTGTGGGGGTGGATACATGATTTGTGGGGGTGGATACATGATTTGTGGGGGTGGATACATGATTTGTGGGGGTGGATACATGATTTGTGGGGGTGGATACATGATTTGTGGGGGTGGATACATGATTTGTGGGGGTGGATACATGATTTGTGGGGGTGGATACATGATTTGTGGGGGTGGATACATGATTTGTGGGGGTGGATACATGATTTGTGGGGGTGGATACATGATTTGTGGGGGTGGATACATGATTTGTGGGGGTGGATACATGATTTGTACACACATTATGACTGGGGAACTTAAAACCTGCAAGTTCACATTTATTATCAAGGAAAACGATCTGAAACGTCTCTGAAGCAGTTAGAGCAACAATCTGAAACGTCTCTGAAGCAGTTAGAGCAAGGATTGATTAAGACTGATTTTCCAGTTAAATACGAAGACATCAAAAGAACTGAAACTGCCTCGTTTGCTTTTTTGTTGGTTGACAATTTTGCAAAAAATGACAAAATTATTGCAGACAATGCTATATCTTGAAAAAAAATTTACCGCAAATATTTTCTAATAACTGATCTTTGACCTTATTATCTTTTGCTCTAATTACCTACAAAGTGGCTCCAACTTTTGTAAATATAATGACAACTTTGTTTGAGCAAGCGAAACCTCTGGACAGGTTATCCAATTGCTTAACTAGATCAATTGGGATTTCCGGTTGACTGTTCAGAACTAAGGAAATAACGCTTATTCGAGGAGAAAAAAATACTAAGCAGTAAAGGCAGACATTCCACCCACCTCAACTGTCTTCTGCTGACTGATGCCAAGACTCTGCATGAGGCGGAGTATCTGCTCATTGTACTCGCCCACCTTCCCGTTGTACCCCATGAGGGGGCTGGGTGGGCACATCTTAGGGGCTCCCCCCTCCATCTGCATCCACTGGTGCTTCTTGATCTGCGAGATCGTGTAACGCTTGCTCGGCTCCAGGACCAGCATGCGCCGGATCAGGTTTTCGCATTCTGGAATAAGAAATAACTTAAATAATCTCTGACAATATACAAATCTGCTAGTAAACAAACACTTGTTGTAAGTGTGAGATATTTTCCAGTGCTGGTATTCACAAATCGTCTAAGTTAAATTTTATCCTTAAACCTGCAAACTTCCTGAACTGTACCAAACCATGCAGAAATATTTAAGCACTAAGTAAGGTTTTAAATGACATCATATTAAAATGGAATTTGAGAAATATAAACAACATACAAGAAACAAGAAATACAATAAACTGAAATTTTGCCATCAGTGAAAATAGTTTAGAAATTACTTAAGATTTCTTTCTGAATATTGCCCTTGGCAGACACTAAAGTCAGAGGAGATAGATGCAAAGGATTTGACAGTAACTGAACAATTTACAATTACTTTCACTGGCATTAATAAGCTGATGGTAAATGTAGTTAGATTTGTTTGAAATGTGTGTTTTTTCAAACACAAAAGAGGTTGAGGAGTCGTGCTCAAGAAATGGTAGTACTGCCTGGTAACCAGCCAATCTAGAATCCCTAAAAGTTTTTAGTTATATAATTTTTGAGAAAACTAGTTATCTTCCTTTACAAAAATATGAAAATTTCAATAAAATGTAGCAGATACGACAGTCATGCTTAACTCCCTTACTCCACTACAGACTGAAAGCAAAATACTTAACTTGCTTGCATCTTACCACTGATAATGACGCCTTACCAAGAACTACTTAAATTGGATAAATTCAAAATGTTCTCCCCACCATCCCCACGGCCACTTTCGTCCACCCAAGATATATAACGAACTACTTAAATAATTCAACTACTTTGAAATAAGGCATTTATCATGTTCTACCCTTATAAACATAAACCAAAACATCTAACATTTTCTCCACCCCACGCTCCACCCCCAAAAATATCTAGAACTACTACAATCAGGTACATTCAACATTTTCTCCCACCAAAATCTCTAATAACCTTATAAATAAATTATTGTATGAGTATTTTGTCATCTACGCAGGCTCACCTTGTGACATAAAGAAAGGAATTCTGAACCTGCCCGACAAGACCCGGACCCGGAGCACCTGCAGATTGGGGCCATCGAATGGCAGGGCCCCGCACACCAGCACGTATAGCACCACACCTAGACTCTGAAATACATGGAACACATAGACACGTATAGCATCACACCTAGACTCTGAAATACATGGCACACATAGAAATGTATAGCATAACACCTAGACTCTGAAATACATGGAACACACAGACACGTATAGCACCACACCTAGACTCTGAAATACATGGCACACATAGAAATGTATAGCATAACACCTAGACTCTGAAATACATGGAACACACAGACACATATAGCACCACACCTTGAATCTGAAATACATGGAACACACAGAAATGTATAGCATAACACCTAGACTCTGAAATACATGGCACACATAGACACTTATAGCACCACACCTTGAATCTGAAATACATGGAACACACAGACACGTATAGCACCACACCTAGACTCTAAAATACATGGCACACATAGAAATGTATAGCATAACACCTAGACTCTGAAATACATGGATCACATAGAAATGTATAGCATAACACCTAGACTCTGAAATACATGGCACACATAGACACGTATAGCACCACACTTTGAATCTGAAATACATGGAACACATAGACACTTATAGCACCACACCTTGAATCTGAAATACATGGAACACATAGACACGTATAGCACCACACCTTGAATCTGAAATACATGGAACACATAGACACGTATAGCACCACACCTTGAATCTGAAATACATGGAACACATAGACACTTATAGCACCACACCTTGAATCTGAAATACATGGAACACACAGACACGTATAGCACCACACCTTGAATCTGAAATACATGGAACACATAGACACGTATAGCACCACACCTTGAATCTGAAATACATGGAACACATAGACACGTATAGCACCACACCTTGAATCTGAAATACATGGAACACACAGACACGTATAGCACCACACCTAGACTCTGAAATACATGGCACACATAGACACGTATAGCACCACACCTAGACTCTGAAATACATGGCACACATAGACACGTATAGCACCACACCTTGAATCTGAAATACATGGAACACACAGACACGTATAGCACCACACCTTGAATCTGAAATACATGGAACACATAGACACTTATAGCACCACACCTAGACTCTGAAATACATGGAACACATAGACACGTATAGCACCACACCTAGACTCTGCAATACATGGAACACATAGAAATGTATAGCACCACACCTAGACTCTGAAATACTTGGAACACATAGAAATATATAGCACCACATCTAGACTCTGAAATACATGGATCACATAGAAATATATAGCACCACATCTAGACTCTGAAATACATGGATCACATAGAAATATACAGCACCACATCTAGACTCTGAAATACATGGATCACATAGAAATATATAGCACCACATCTAGACTCTGAAATACATGGAACACATAGAAATATATAGCACCACATTTAGACTCTGAAATACATGGCACACATAGAAATGTATAGCACCACACATAGACTCTGAAATACATGGCACACATAGAAATGTATAGCACCACACCTAGACTCTGAAATACATGGATCACATAGAAATGTATAGCACCAAACCTAGACTCTGAAATACACGTAACACATAGAAATGTATAGCACCACACCTAGACTCTGAAATACACGTAACACATAGAAATGTATAGCACCACACCTAGACTCTGAAATACACGTAACACATAGAAATGTACAGTACCACACCTAGACTTTGAAATACACGGAAAACATAGAAATGTAAAGTACCAAACCTAGAATCTGAAATACACGGAAAACATAGAAATGTAAAGTACCACACCTAGGCAAGATTTGCATTCATTGAGCTCCATACCTGTCATATATAATCTAGAAAGTTCACATAGCACTTTCCAGGGCCCTTGCTTCCATTCGTGAAAATAGGCAAAGGATAAAAATGTGTCAAAAGAAAATTGATAGGAAACAAGTGTTTCTTGATAATACTATACATATTACTGCTTAAAAGTATATAATGAATGAAATCAAATGTGGCGCGTCGTGAGAAAACCGGTCTTAATGCATGTGCGTAAAGTGTTGTCCCGGATTAGCCTGTGCTGTTCGCACAGGCTAATCCGGGACGGCACTTTCCGCTTTTATGGTATTTTCTGTTTCAAGGAAGTCTCTTCTAAACATAAATCCACTGAAGGCGGAAAGTGCCGTCCTGGATTAGCCTGTGCGGACTGCACAGGCTAATCTGGGACCACACTTTACACACATGCATTAAGACCGGTTTTCCCACGACGCAACACAAATTATGCTTAAGAGTCCTGCTAAAGAAACTTTTCAGACCAGGGTAAGCCCCGCGTTCTTACCCATATATCAATCTGGGGTCCCAGGTATTTCTTTCCCTCAAACACCTCGGGCGCAGCGTATGGCGGGCTTCCACACCACGTGGCCAGGGGCTCCTTACCCATATAAAAATTCCCAAACCCGAAATCTGAAAATATGCCGAGAAATGTATATTTTAAGCAGGAATGTAAAAATTAATCAGTTACTGGGAAAGGATTTTTCCATATGAGATTATTTCTCATCTCCACAAAAATATATACGCTTTTTCAAAAATGTATGGGATTTCCTCTGATTTGTATGGGATTTACAGTAATTACATTTACAGGAATTTCGTTTTGTGAACGTCTAACTGTTTCAATAGAGAAAAATACACCACGCAGACGCTCGCGCTTCCCGTTTAAGTTGTAATGAGCGTCTGTTGATCTTGATTTTTAATTTTATGGAAAAAATCCTACCGCAAAGTGACCAAACTGCAGACCAGACCAAGCATTGTGTATTGTATGGCAGCGTTTTTGTATTCGTACTATAAAATGTTGGTGCGGCGTAAAATCGCATCGGTGATCATTTCTTTGCGATTTTTCAAAATTTTATGAGCAAATATCGCATTTCACATGGGTTTCCCAGTCACTGATTAATTGTCCATATTGGCAAACTGGTCCCAAGATACAAGAATCTTTGTTAAAGGTTGGTTTGTAACTAACTTGAGGTGCGTCGTGGGAATGCATGTGCGTACAAAGTCGTCCCCGATAAGCCTGTGTGGACTACACAGGCTAATCCGGGATGGCACTTTCCGCTTTTATGGTATTTTCTGTTTAAAGGAGGTCTCTTCTAAACATAAATCCACTGTAGGCGGAAAGTGCCATCCCGGATTAGCCTGTGCGGACTGCACAGGCTAATCCGGGATGACACTTTACGTACATGCACGATCCCCGGATTGACAGTCTAGTGCTCTACCAACTGAGCTTGCCGGACCAGGCAAGCATTTTTTTCTTTGTAACATGACTCATTTTTCTCAAGATAGAAAGGCAGACATAACAAAAGAAACCAGTCAATATTGAAAGATAATACATCTTCAAACCCAGTAATTATGCTACTGACAACTTCTAGCCATGACGCAACAAAATACCCAGGAAACACCTTCAACATCAATATCTTCTGGTAATATTCTAACATTATGCATACTTTTTTACCCTGATTTTTTCTTTGAACTAAAGAACAAAATTTACCACGATTTAATCCGCAATACAGCATGGACAGAAAATAGTTCTCAATGTAAACTATATTAAATTAAAACCGAATGAATGTACATGTAAACCAATAACGTATTCTTTTTTTCAGGGTTGTCGTTATCAAATGGAACAAGCGATTTTTATCTAAATGTAAGCGATTTGGCCAGAGGTCTTGGGGGTCCCCTTGTGAAATTACTGATCGCAATGTTAAACTTACTGAAAAAACAATTTCTAACAATTTTAAACAATGTCACAATTGTAAACAATGAATCTGATGGGCAACTGGTTAATAATGACAACCCTTTTTTTTTAAACATATTTTTTGTTGTTTTGCAATAAATTGTGTGTTTCTTCTGTTATGTTTATCCCACCCAACCATGGATTCAGAGGTTTAATTCTGACTTTATTGCTGTCTTGAAAGCATTAATGACATTGGAAACAATCATGTATTTTTGTTTTAATGGGGTCACATTCATTTTTTTTTTTTCATCATGGGTTACATCCAACCATAAAAACCTTGAAAAAATGCCTAATACTGAGAAAATCTCTTGGAACAGTCAGCACAAAGTTTAGCATTGGTTTATGCAAATAAGAGACTTTGAAAGCCAGTGGGACTTACATAAATCATGGTTGTCAATGTTGCATGATCCGCAAAGATTAAAATGCTCTTAATTGAACCAAGGCAGTCAATGTGCAGTTCTGTAATTAACATATACTCTATGTCTAGTGATTTTTTTACCTCTGCGTCCCACGTCCAGGACGCAGTAATATTGCCGTAGACGCAAAGTTTCAGTTTATTTTTGTAAATGGCGAGTCCTGTCCGGCAGTTTCGAAGCATTTTGTGTACGAGTACTGTCATAATAGAGGGTAAAATTTACCATCGCACCGTTCCATTTTTATTACGACCATTCTCATTGGATAATCGATTTGCGAATAACCAATGGCAATAGTCGTGACGTTTCTAAACGTAATGGTGTGAAGGCAAAAAAATATATATTTTGAGGGGAAAGTTGTTTTTTTAAGTTCATCTGCAACATGGGTCCGAAAAGAAAAATGACACATGACTAAACGCAATACTCCTGAAGTTAATTCTCGTCAGGTTCTACCAAAAATTGTCAGAAAAAAATAAGTTAATAGAATAAAGATTGGGAGAAGTTGTTTAGTTGGTGAGCATATACAATGGAACTACACAATTTAATAACATGTACTGCACTTTGTGTACGGTCGCTAAAAGGTGCAATGGTATTGTAAAAAATGCACACTGCACAAATTGTCAACATTCTACTTACTCTAGCTTGACATGCTTCTCAAAAATTAAAGTTAAAATTACTTAAAGAGTTAATTGCATTATTGCCTTACTCATCTTAATAACTGACTGCTTATATTCCCATTTGAATAAATGACAAATTTTGAACTCACACATTTAACAAGTTTTTGTTGGCCATAATATCTGTCTTCCTGAAAGCTATTTTTACTCATTTCGTGACTACATCATCAACAACAAGAGCATCAAAGGTACTTATTGTAGAACATACAGCAAGTGGCTGGGCTAGACATCACAGGTTCCTGCTGCAGAACCATTCAGTGTGAAATAATTGTCTTTCAGTATTACGGTTTTGAGGCCATTGCAACAGAATGTTGGGTTTTGGTAATTGTACAGTGTTGAACTGCAGCTAACCATTCAGTTCAGTGTCAAATACTTTTCTTAGAGTATTATTACAGTGTTGAGGCCATTGCAAAGGAATGTTGCATTTGCTAATTGTACAGTGTTGAACTGCAGCTAACCATTCAGTGTGAAATACTTGTCTCACTGTCTTACAGTATTAAGGACATTGCAAGGTAATATAAAAAACAAAAACAACATGGAAGTTGTCCAATGCAGACTTCCCGAAAACCATCGGTCTGACGGACATGACCGGCAAATTTTGAGTGGGTCCGACATTTATTTACCAAGAATCGGTCCGACCATCCGACAGCTTTTTCAAGACTTATTCCTATATGTAGCTGGATAGAAAAACGAATATCTGAGCAACTGAATACAGCTCCGCTATATCCTGATCCGCATTTTGTAAATCGGCCGTGGATCTGATCATGATTTTTTTTCATGCTCATTAATGATTATCTTATTACCCCAACTGCCGTAAATAAATCCTGTGTGGTCCGGTTTTTCGCGCCTTTATCGTGACTTTTTGATTTAAACTCATGACAATAAGACGACCCGCGCAACATCAAAGTATAACAGTTTGACGTCATCAGCGTACATTCCGCTACTTCCTTTAAAATAATTACTGCAGTCGCTTTAATTAGCAGCCTAATTCTAAACAGCTGTGGGTCGTGAAAAACGTGCTGCACGCTGTCCAAGTGGTAGGTGTTCTCTGTCACTATAAGTGATAGATTAATACTAACATATACGACAACATCGTTATCGATACCACGTAACTGCTTTCGCGTTTAGAGGTAAAATGAATGGTGTCTCCACAAGATCTAGACTGAGTAAAAATATGAGGATTTGTACATCTTTCACGATTTTATAGACACCTTATTGTTTTGTGCTACAAAACTTTTATACAAAAGTGAAGATTTCACAGTTCTTTGCACTACACATTTTTTATTTCACTGTCAATACGTCCACGCTTTCCATGCGGATGACATGACGTTGTGATTGTCAGCATAATTTTCGTGGACTTTTTGTTAGCTAACAACGGGTTTTACATGAACAACATGTGCATACTAAATGTAAATAGAATATGAGTGTATGTCTCGTAAACAGTAAAAGTCGGCTGGGCTTTTTGGATCTGCGCTGTCATATCGTAGTTTGATATTTATTAAATGTATTTTATATTGTATGTTATGGATGTTAACAATAACGAAAAAGGTGAGCAAATTACGTTTGCTCTTTGAGATCGCGAGCATACACTAGTGTATACAGGTATACTATAGACTATACATAAATGAATGAATTTACGGTCCGGCAAATTTTATTTCTGTCCGGCAAGTTTTGACAGGTTGTCGGACCGAATGTCTGACACTTGTTTTTAGCTTACGGGAAGTCTGCAATGTGTAAAA
Organism: Congeria kusceri; assembly: GCA_027627225.1. Classification (NCBI taxonomy): domain Eukaryota; kingdom Metazoa; phylum Mollusca; class Bivalvia; order Myida; family Dreissenidae; genus Congeria; species Congeria kusceri. Next base: position 10,019,901 of record CM051030.1, on the reverse strand, counting down.
CCTGTTCTTAAAACAAAGGACATAGAAACTGTAAATAATTTAAACCTGACCAAAGAACTTTGCATTAAAAATGGTAAGTAAAATCCCACTTTGTAACAAAGGTACCAAGAACCAAAACAATTTAATATCATATTCTAATATCAGTTCTAGTAGCAAAGCAACAAAAAGTCAATGTTAACTTTCCCCTGTTTCGCCCAGCTTGCTTCCTTGAATCAATCAACTTCCCAGCCATTGACGTAAGAGGTGCTTGTTTATGGCTTGTAAACCATTCTTCACTTGGGGAAATGATTGAAGCCTTAATGTCCCTCAAGTTTAATTGGGTTTAATGGCTATGAGTTAGATTAGTTATAAGTCATGCTTAATTATACACATTCTCTGAAGGAAATGATTTAAAACAAAGTGCTAAATAAGTTTTGTTCTTTTAAGGTGTAATCTTTTGTCAGTGTAAACTGGTAATTAGTTTTAAAATGAACTTGTTTGAAACAATTTACAGCATATCGTCAGGGCTGCCCCACCCCGCAGGCTAAAAATTGTCTGTATTTTCGGATTTATTGATTTGAGACCTATTTTTTCTGAAATTCCTAACCGATAAGCTTTCAAGATTTTTCAGAAATTACAATTCAATGCAAAATGCCAGTGAAATTCCCTGGTTTAAAAGAGCATGCACAAAGCTGATTAACCTTTTTTATAAAGTTACCTGCAATTTTGATGTTCATGTTATTATCCAGAAGAAGATTTTCTGCCTGAAAATAGAGAAACAAAAATACCTAAAATAAAGTCATTATTAACCTTTGCAGAGGTATATAATGCCCTGCTGAAATAAAAATCTCTTCACAGAAATTTATACAACATTACCCCTACAAGTTTCTCTCCAAATAGGTGCCATTTACATGCTCAGATATCAGTAAGACAGTCCATGGAAAACTCAGCATGGGAGAAATCATTTATATGGGTATTATTTTGTACACGTTTTATCAGAATGTAACAAATAATTTATAATGTTAACAAAACAAAACGAACCAACAAATATGAAAATTAATACAAATCTAGTTTTTTCTCGATTTGTAACATTCTAAACCATAAGGCTCACTCAGACATTTTCAAGGGGGGGGGGGGGGGCTCCAAAAAAATCATTCGAAAGGGTAGGGATCGAATATATAAATATATTATCGTAGTTTTCCTTCACATAGTCTATACCAACATGTTCACAGAAAATCAAAACAGTTGCAGCTGAGTATTCTTAGATCTGAATACAAGAAACCACAGAAAGGCGATTTTGGAAACACTTCCGATGTGAAAAATATGCTAACCTCCCTAAAGCCTGCACCCAAACTCATCATTTCCAAGACATTTAACCACTATAAAATGTTGTATATAAAAGAGGAAATCAGCTGAACAGAGGAAAAGTCATTTCCCTGAACAACCTGAAAACAGGCTGTAACAGGCAACTTTTTCCTCATTGAACTCACACCTGCAAAGTTACCACAACATTCTGAACTATTATTCTTGAATAATTTCCAACTTCACTTTAAATGATCTCAAAAAAATTGCTGCCCACAAAAAGAAATATTTATGCACAAGAAAATTTTGTTGATCCCTGAGAAAAAGAATATGTCTGCAAACTTAAGAACTACGTGCCTTTTTGTTTGGTAAAAGGGAAAACAGTTAAATCTGGTATAAACTGCAGCTTAGCATTAACATTTGGCATTTTCAAAGGAATTAATAGGGTTTTGTGTTTGTGATTTTCAGAAATCTTTTTATCTGTTTTTACTCTGTTTACAAGGTAAGTCAATAACAGATCTGGCAAATAAAGTTTGTTACTAAACTGTTTATTTTTTCTTAAAAGCCCACATTAACCCGAGCTGTAGTTGCCATGTCTAGCAAGTTATGACTTCGAAAACACTGTACATGTTTGGTTTGCGAATTATAGTTTAGTTAAACCGATTTATTTGAGCTCAATCACATCAAAAGCCTTAGGTTTATAGACACTCTCGAGTTTATGTACTGGAAAGAACCAGCACTTGGTGTCTTGAAAGATCTTGAGAACGTTCCATGAGTGGGGATCGAACCCAAGACCTCCCAATGACAAGGCGGACACCATTTCCACTACATCATTACAACCTTGAATTCTACACAATGCAAGCATCCTCGGTTGGGCACCTGCTTCTTCAAATATAACCAGTCAGTTAACTTCTGTTTCAACAGAAATTGATCTACCTTGCGTATTTATATTTCTAACATAGTACTCGCTGATTTTTCTATATACAAACTTTAAGAACAAAATTATCATTGTTTAACTACCTAATAGACAATGCAAAAAGAAGTCCAGAATCTAAGCGCAGCACAGTAAACTGTAGTATTCATTACAATTGCACAATATTGATCAGATCATGTCCAAATGGAAATAATTTTTGCATTATCGTTGTTCATCAGCCAATAAACAACTCATTGTCGTTCTGATGTGTGGCTATTAATTCCTAATTGGTTTCATTTCTACGCATCAGAACTCCAAATCGTTGTTTATTGGCGGATAAACAACGATAAATAAAATTTATTTATTAATTACATTGACACTAGAGGATTATTTATTTGTAAAACAACCAAGCGCATAATTTATGCTCCAAAATTGTCTATTATGACCAATCTGTATGAACTGCACAGTCTCACAATGTCATTTTTGAAAATCTTATTGTAGTACATTGCTAATTTACGATGATAAAATTTACTGTGAACATCTGCTAATGCTAAAGTTTCCAGCTTGAACTTTGACAATCGGACTTTTGTCCCATTTTGTAACATACGCTAATCATGAAATGGCATTTCAACAATTTGAAGGGGATGATTTGATGTCCAACTGTTATCCAATCTAAGGTCACAACTGACGTTAGTCTTTTCTGTCTTAGGCTCGAGAAAGAGTTGACAATTCTTCGACTTTTGTTTAGCTGCATATAGATTTATCAATTTAATACTGGAACAATGCTTAAGTAAATACATCGGTAATAACATGACGTGCTGACTTTACAAGTATTTATGCAAGACAAATTTTAACTTTGTCCAAACGAAAATAAAAACATAAAACTAATAAATTGACATTTGATGAAGTCTTAGGGTAAAGTATAATAAAAATCAATGCTTCATTTAAGATTTTTTAAAACATAAATTTAACTGTTTATTTTCAGGGTCATTTATCTACATTATAGAACAGAGTGTAAATCTAAGAAGCATGTTGCATGTGTATGGGGAAACACTTCAACACTATCGAGTTCAACCAATACAGCACTAGCAAAAATAAATTAGTTTTCATTTTTCCCAAAATGCAAGATTTCATGATGGGCAACATAATCATTATCTCAGAGCTGTGCAACATTTGCAGTAAAAGATTATATGAGGGGTGTGGTGAGAGAATCAGGATTTATGCATGTGCGTAAAGTTTCGTCCTGGATTAGCCTGTTACGTTTAGAACATAGTTTCTTGAAACAGAAATACCATGAAAGCGGGAAGTGTCATCCTGGATTAGCCTGTGCGGACTGCACAGGCTAATCTGGGATGACACTTGACTCAATTGCATTAAGCCCAGTTTTCCGACAACACGCCTTATATGTTCACTTTTTTTTATGTTTGTCATTTAATTACAACAGCAGGAGCAGCAACTTTTAAAGCAGTGAAACAATTCCATTAAAAGATGATGTGTTCACATTTTTTCTTTTTAAACTTTGTCATTTAACTTACTGCAGCAGCAGCAGTTGCAGCAGCCAAAAAAAAACCAGCTAATAAAAATCAATACTCATTTTACCCTGCATCACTCCATTCATGCAAAAATCAATACTCATTTTACCCTGCATCACTCCAGTCATGCAAAAAGTGATGTTGACGCTGTAATCACCCCACGACTGAAATGCGATACAGCAGTTTTAATTAAGGAAACGCGTAACCTTTGTTTCTAGCACAGCATTGACGTCAATCGAACACTTTGGTCTGATGGTTATATTACTTTCTATCACACAACCTATCTATCAATAGCAGATACATAACTGGTTCATACCAGGCCGAGATGACGAGATGACGTTATGCAGGCCTCACAGTGGCTCAATAGCAACTGAACAGATATAATGATCCAATTGTTGTGTTTATTTACTGTGAACAATAAAGATGTTTTTCAAGGTAGATTCTTTGAATATGCAATTAGCTTTCAGAGCTAGATTTCCTTCCAGATTTTTTAGATAAATATCTAGTAAGCAACTTCGAAAGGCATTTAAAGTTTATTAAGCAAAGATAAAATGATGTAATCGGTGAATTGTTATATGATTAATCATTATAAAATAACCACGTTCTTACAGATTGTTTATGTTTTTATTTGTGTGCAAAACAGTCGTAACACCAGTTACGACATACCGTTTTGAACTAAACAAATATATCACACATTCAGATACAACCTTATGCCAATTAATGTTTTTCTTACAGTTTAAGGCAGAATATTGCGCTAATATTTTCACAGGTAATAAATATTGTTCGATAAATAATATGCAATAAAGTCATTTTTGTAAAAAAAATGTCAGTTACAACCATTTTGCGCTGAGCCAGTGATATTTTCTATTGAATCCCACAAAGGAATAAATAATGATTTAATGTATTTATCTGCTGCAAATATTTACATGTATATATTACTATTTGTTCTAACATGATAATTTAACATCGCTAATTTTTCTATAGACAAAGAACAAAATTATCGTTGCTAAACTACCCATAAACAACGCAAAAAGAAGTTCTGATTCTGAGCGGAGCATTGTAAAAAGTAGTTCCAATTACAATTGCAAAAATATATTGCAGATCACGTTAAAACCAAAATAATGTAAGCATTATCGTTGTTTATCAGCCAATAAACAACTCTTTGTCGTTCTGATGTAGATATTAAAACAACTCAGTCTAACATCCTCGTGGTTTAATTCCTACGCATCAGAACTCCAAATCATTGTTAATTGGCCGATAAACAACGATAAATCAAAAATTATTTCTTAATTTGATGCCACAAATGAATAAATAACGATTTATAATGTATTTATTTACTGCAAATATTTAGATGTATATATGATATTTATTCAAATAGATGTAAGATTTAGGGCATTTATTTATACTTTCTACAGCATTCAGGAGTACTGGGCCCATATCCACAAAGCTCCTAAGGAAAATCTTAACTTATGTTCGACTTAAGTCAAAATTTCTAATACCATTTTCTATGTGAAAATCATTATTTTTTATTTTAAATATGGTACCATTAGAAGCATCTGTTGATTTCTAACCAGACTAAAACAGTTTGATACAAAATACACTTTGAATTAAACAGCTACAGACTTAAGGAATTTTATGATTTTAAGAAATGTACTTCGGTTTTCCCTAAGGAGCTTTGTGGATATGGAACCTGGACATGTTGTCTGCCTTGCGATCGGGAAGTTGTGAGTTCGATCGCTACTCAGGCAGCGTTCAAGTGATTTTGCTCAAAAGACACCAAGTATTGGTTCTACTAACGAAATTAGCCTCAATTAGCCTCAGGCTATTGACATAATCAAGCATAAATAAATAGGTTTCAATTAAAACATCGGATGGATCTCAGAAATAGTTCAGGCGAAGAATCTACCCTAATCCCCTCCAAAGGTTCACCAAAACGACTTTTTTAAACAGAACCAGCTCATTTAAAAAAAAAGTACATAAAATTTAGCATTCAAAATGATCAAATCATAGGGAAAGATCTAGGATAAAAAACGGTGCATGGTGCTGCTCAATCATTATTTCCCTGGAAAAACAGGAAATATATCTTTGTAAAAGCATGGTTCTCAAAAATTTGAAATAATTTAGTGTTATATTTTTAACGCACATTTTAAACAAAACAAATAGTACCTATGGAAACAAAACAAATAGTACCTATGGAAACAAAACAAATAGTACCTATGGAAACAAAACAAATAGTACCTATGGAAACAAAACAAATAGTACCTATGGAAACAAAACAAATAGTACCTATGGAAACAAAACAAATAGTACCTATGGAAACAAAACAAATAGTACCTATGGAAACAAAACAAATAGTACCTATGGAAACAAAACAAATAGTACCTATGGAAACAAAACAAATAGTACCTATGGAAACAAAACAAATAGTGCCTATGGAAACAAAACAAATAGTACCTATGGAAACAAAACAAATAGTACCTATGGAAACAAAACAAATAGTACCTATGGAAACAAAACAAATAGTACCTATGGAAACAAAACAAATAGTACCTATGGAAAAACAAAATCCTCCCAATTACAGCATTCGAAGTACAAATAAGCAAACAATTTCCCTGGAATAACACGGAATCAATGAAAATGACAATCAAAAAGGAATAACACGGAATCAATGAAAATGACAATCAAATTAATTATATGCATGCAGAATGATCGCCTAATCAAATATGATTGTCGCTAATTAATGAGATTAGCTAGATTTGAGGTAACTGGCAACTCAATTACCACTGACGACGTGGGGTTTGTCACATAGGTTCCAGTTATCCATAAATGACGGCTATTGACCAAAACGGGCCGCTTTTCTCGGAGATAAAATATCAATAGCAGTATCTGAACTGCAACGAGCGAGCTTGACGTAGACTCTGACGCCACAGCTGCCCAACATGGCAAGAAAAACGAAAATATAATTACCCCGGCTTTTTGAAAATATTGTAATGCCATAGACGGACAAATTGCTGGTGTAGAGGCAAGATTTACGCACAAAAGACATTAAATTTCTGCCTTAATTGCTTTATGTGCTGCTTAAAAGGGTTAACCGATGATGTAAAATTGGATACAAACCAGGAAGATAGTTGCATGATCAACAAGTACATGGTTACATCAACGGGAATGTTTTCCATTCAGTCCTTTGTGAATGGGGTCGGGTACCTTTGAATCGTGACAATCAGCGCCGTAATACCAGATTTTGTGAAAATATCATTACAACATATTATGTATGCTGCTATTCTATCAGGATAAAATTACACAATGGCGTAACCAATTTATTTGAATATGTACATAATTATTATAATGCCTTTTGACATAAACATCTTTAATTATTATTCTTTCCAGACAAAAACCTATCCATGGAACAAACATAAAGCACACAAAAAGTCAAACATAAACTTGCTACCAATTGTAAATTTTGTTTGCAAATTAAAAAAAAAAAGATACAGCTATGATTTGTTAATGGGGCCCTATTTCGGCCCAAAATCGTCCAGTAAAAGAAACACTGAACAGGATTAAACAGCAATAAAGTTTGTCAGTGTTGTTTGGCTACTTATCACATACACACAATCTCATTAAAATCAAATCCTAACATTGTTAGGATCTGGAGACATCGTGTAACAGGTCACGTTCAAATGACCTTCCGAACACTAAAACATCAGCCCTGCTGCGCCCAATGAAAAAGCCTTTTGCATAGCAATGGTTGGCCACGGTTTTTGAAAAGCGATACATTTCCAGCTGATCCTAGGGAATAAATCATTTACAGTTAATTTTCACGGGGATAACAACAGATATAGTGGTACCTTCGGCGAGTACACATCCAAAGTTCAGGTTAATTTCGTGCATAGTATTTGTGGTTTATATAATGAAGTTATACCGCAAGATTTTGAAGGCAACAGTTTGATTGGCTCTTAAAAAAGGTCATCTGAACGTGACCCCTAATGCGAAGTCATCAGATCCAGTCAGCGGATAATATAGTAGCATCAGACTGGAGATGATTTTAATGAGCTTGCACATACACAATTATTCTTGTATTCTGAGATGTGTTTGCCCAACCTAATCCATAATGTCAATTTTTATATGAAATATGTGAAATAATATTTCCATTTATTTAATGCTAAGTAGTGAAATATAGAAAAATATCAGTGAGATATATCCCTATATCAATCACAGTGATAGACTACTTTTTTAAATTTTATTTGATTTGAACAATATTTAATTGTAGGTGTTGTCACCATTTATCATACAAAATTACCAAAAAGAAAAGTAGTGAAGATTAATAACACCAAATGTTAAGAATACTTCTCTGATATACTGAAGTCTCTCTGCTCTTATTTTCTCTTGGATTTTCCTCAGTCGTATTGAGCCAAGGAGACTAGAACAGACACTGCCATGCGGGTACAAGTTTTACCCACAAGGCATTGGAGCTCGTCATCTTGGTCCAAATTTAATTTTAGCATCTAAAGTATTTATTTTATCCTTTGCACTTTATTCATCCAGCACATACCACTTGCACTTGTTGTTTACTGTTGCTATGAACAGTAGTCTCCCTTTGTTTACGTAATTGTTGTATTGCCCGTTTTCCAATTCCAAAATATAACAAGAATCCAGTGTACCCTTAAGTAATAACTTGTGTTCATTAAGCACATAATTATATTGTGTTGTGTGTATTAAGTTTTTATATCCAGTGACCACTCTTAAGTATTTAAGTATCCAATGTGTGTTCTTGTAAGCAGTGTTCTGACTGTTCAGCGTTTAATTCTCCGCCATCTTGTTTTCTTCAAATTCTTGACCGACTTTTAATCCAATTGTGTTGTTAAGTCAGAATAATTAATATAGAAAACACGTTATACGTATACGTATTCAATTTCAGAACACTCCTAACAGTACATCTTTTGTTGTTTTACATTTTAAAGCGCATCGACGAGTTTAACCAGCTTAAATTGCTTGCGAAAACATATGTGCGTTTGAATGTCGTGACTGTGTTAACTATTGTTTACATAATAACACCTATGCACACGCTATTTTTAGAAAACTGAATTTCAGAGAACGGAACCACTTTCACTTTCAATATGTATAAATATATTAAAAGCTAGCAGTGTGTGTTAACTTCTTGATTTAAAAGCTGACCATTATTCAACGACTACGTGTATCCAATTGTATTTAAACTTAAATAAATTTAGAAACACTGATTCTTCAATGTCTATGAATATACTGTGTCGCATAGTAGACTGTCGTACTGCAAACACGCTGCCATGATAATGCCTTGAGTCAAAAAAAATTTGCGATTTAAGTTGCTAACTAGATCTTATCCATGGCACATTTGATCGTAATCCACTTTGGCGCTGGAATGTTTATTACTAATCCCGATTACTACGCATTATAGAGAAAATAGTGCGGACGTATTATTGTAAATATCGTGTTGAAAATCACCTAAATAAAAATCAAATGTAAAGAATATTCAAATAGCATTTAAATAAAAAGAAAATTTGTTTGTATTCTGTGTGATAATGTGTGATATCGTCACCGGAAAGGGAGACAATATACAATATACATATTTCACTCGCGCTTTGTTTCCCTTTCCGGTGACAATATCACACGTTATCACACTGAAAACAAACAAATATCCTCTATTTACATGTATTAACATTTTTTATAAACCTATTTTATTATCTCAATTATTCATACTTATATATTTACAGTTAAACCATTGATCACATCTTATAATTATGTTTATATTACATTTTACAACTGATTTGAAACCTAATATACTAATGCCTACATATTTGGTCAATTTTTCTATAACACAATAGTTTTCATTTTAAATAATTTATTTCTCAGGATAATAAGATAATTTGCCATTTTTTCCTCGTACAGTGGTACCATAATTTCAGAAAGACTGGAAATACTCCAAAATTACTCAAACATGTGAAAAAAAAATCAGTAGTAAAATGGTAGATAACTTGAGGTGAACATTCTCGTTTATTTGTAGAGGTGAACATTCTCGTTTATTTGTACGATTCTTACAAGTATACGTGTACACTATCTCTAGCACATCCCGCTAACAAATGCTACAGAATAGTAACAAAACAAAATAAGCAATTTAGTGTGTTTGGCAAAACGAAAGGACTTTAACCTAAAACATGTTTACTCAATTCACATCACCAGAAATTCCTGCTAATGCCTTCTTCTACAGGTGTAATGAAACCTAAATGCGGAGACTGAAAACAAAAGTATTCACTGTGCAATCATAAAGCTGCACACAAAACTTTCAACATTTGATATTTTGATTGTGGGTTCTTCATGAATAACTCAACACCTGTAGTTTATTGAATACTTTTTAGGCATCAAAGGATTAAAAGTGGGCATTATTCTCAAGAAACATGAATAGAACCAGAAACAAACTTGATAAACACGATTGTATCTTGTTTATCATATACTTATTGATTAAATACTTATTTTTTTTATTTAGGGAACGTTCGACTAGTGATCTTCCTCAAAGTCACCAAGCACTGGTTCCACCCAGATGACCAACCTCTGCGCAGAGATTTGATCAATCACAACCTTTTAGTTACTATTTATTTTTCTCTTCTTTTGTTTCACTATTGACCCTAAATGATATATAATTACTCCATTAATGTAGAAAAGTGCAATGAGTTGCATTGAATAAGTAGAACTTACAGAAACGAAATCCTTCCAGACCAGTTAGTATTTTACTTGTGATGGCAGTGGTTACTGTTAAATAACCGCTAGGGGAGGTAACCGCTGCAGTTTGATAACTGACTACAAACAGTGTTTCAATAAGGATTGACTTCAGGAGTTAGAACTTACAGATTTACAGTTATTTTATATCTTATTTTTTTGTAAAATCTATGAACCGGGCATTTTCAGGGATAGATCTAGAACAAAATAGCAGGTCGCTGCACCCTGCTTCTTTTTGGTTCCCCACTGCTGCCCCCTGGGCTTGTCAATACAGAAAATATAGAATATCTTTTGAATTTCAATATCTTTTTATACATATTTAATGGCAATGAATAGACTTTGTTTTAAACACTTTAATTAGAAGCATATAACTGATAAGTACCATGGAATTACCAATGTATTGTAAAATGTCAAAGAACTTGTCCAGCTTTCAACCCCTGCTCCGTTTGAGCCCCACCCTGTACCTTTTTTTTACCCTAAATCTTTCACCAATTTTAAAGACTAATTTGGAACAAAAATATGGCCAGATTCCCGGCTGCTCTGGGACATAGACTATCTCCCTAGTAACAAGAAATAGAATGCGGAAACTGCATTATCGACAGCATTAAATCCTAATTTTTTTATTTTGCTGAAGGTATTTTTATTAGTTGATCTTGATGAAGAAAGATAGAATTTTCATTTAAATTATATAATGTATGCAGGAACGTTGCAATGAAATTATTAGAAAATCGAGCCACAGGTTTAGAAGAAAATGGTGCTTTGACATTTATAGCTCTGACGGCCATCTTGTGCGGTGGTGTGGAACCATGTGCGCCGGTTTGGTAGAGGGCCATCCAAGAAACATTTGTGCAAGGTTTCATCAAGATTGACGCCAATGTTAAGCTGATATTTTTCGTGGAAAATCCACCTTATACAAATATTACAGGCGTGTTTCATGTGTTACTTCTCACCTTGAGATCTCTGTGTACGACGTGATTTTTGTGGCAGTACTCGACGGCGTTGATGATCTGCCAGAACTTCTTTCTCGTCCCACTCTCACTCATACGTCCATGCTGCGCGATGTAGTCTGAAAACAAATGCAAACTTCTTAGTACACAGTTATTTTTATTTTGTTTTCCTTTTTCGGACATTTCTCAATATGATTATATATTTTGTATGTATATATATTTTTCATTTTCACATTTTCATCCTTCTAATACAGGGGTTTCATTAAGTTTTGGAGTAGAAGAATACTTCTTAAAAGTAGGCTTGGGATTTGGGGGTCCCCCTTTACACACAAACCTCTACAGCAAAAAATAGCCGGTAATAAGGTCGAAATAGCCGGGTGAGGTCTTAATGAAACCCCTGTTTGTGTTTGGACATTTCAAACAATTAAGGATCATATTTTCATTTGCCTGGATAGATATTTACATGTCCCGGAAGGCAAGTGTGTCAAGGAGGTAGTGAGGTGACTTCAATGTGGTCCCACTTGAATAGTTATATCGGAACAATAGTGCAATAGTTCGGTACTTGGATATGACAATATTGTTAGATGATTAAGGTTGTTAATGTAACAAAAACATATAAATAACTCTGGTATCAGAAGTGAAAAATACTGCTTAAATGTGACTAAGACATCAATGTTCAAATACAAAATGTGTCCGCTGATCGATACATGCATGAAGAAAAATTGTATGTTAAAGTTTAAGTCAGATTTTATTTTTCAACCACAGCATACTGCGCACAATTGAAGGTTGACAATACTGCAACAGTAACAACAACAACAACAATACCGGACAAAAACCACTTTTAAATCTGTACAACGTCAAGTGATCTAGCTATTGACTTCCCAGAACCAATAACAGAAACCGGAACTGTGTAGATAAGAAACTATGCCCCCCCCCCCCCCCCCCAGCAACGCACATCTCAGATGCGCATCTTAGAAGATTGAGACAGTCCCGGATCTGATAAAAATAGTTCTTATTCATAATTTGTTTTTCTGTTTACAAAATATGTTATGTCACATTTTATGCTGTCTTTGACACTCAGATATTATACTACTATTTACATGCGCGTATTCACTATTGTAATACAAACATACTATAACAATTTACCTATTTATAGTAAATAAAATTTCAAACTTAACTAATTATTGTAAATTAAAGACTTTAAAAAAGAGCAAATTCTTGAAACACCGAGTCTTTTGTATACAAATTTAATGTACAAATAATTTTTTATTGACGATTTAAGACATATTACACGCCTTACATATGTCTTACGTACATGATCGATAAAAGTTCATTTGTAAAACAATCCTCCAATATCTATGTATTATGCATTTATAGTCATTCATAAAAAGTCATTTTCCCTAAAAAGAAAATGTCAAATCTTTTAACTCATGTCCAAAAACCTGTACAAAGATCAACAAACACATTTACAAACACTGTTAATTACTTCAATGACCCACGTTCATAACAAACACTGTTAATTACTTCAATGACGCATGTTCATACAACACTGTTAATTACCTCAATGACGCACGTTCATACAACACAAGGCCTTCTTGAAAATGTTACAGTGTATGTATACAACATTATGAAACTAGACTCTGCTGATCTTAACCAGTTACCAAAGTAAATGCTCTGCATAAATTGTAAAGCAATTTACCAATAGATGCAAATATTCTTGGACAGGGGTTAATTAATTGCAAATACCACAAAATGGCTAATTAAATATCACATCACAATAACAAAGAATGCTTGTAAAATAAAATTTGCATGATTTTCAGATTGCTGTCAAAATAATTACAACAAAATTATTATGATATCAATGTGTTACGGGGTTTGTGTTGAATTAAAACATTTGTCGACATACGTACAAGTGTAATGACGTCAAACGCCATTCAGATTGTAGCCAATTATGCAAATGCCTAGAAGAGTATCATCATTGGTTTCGTTTTGGCAGTTTCGCCACAACGATTTCTTGACGAGTTGGTTTATGACAGGATCAAAGATGGGAATCAACTCAATTGACGTCATTATGAACTGATTTGTGTTTGTTCTTAAGCTCTAGATTTCCAAATGATCAAATAAAGCCAGGGGTAAAATGGGGGAGGGGGGTCTCTAAAAATAAATGACATATTCATTCAAGCCATTGCAGGTGACAAAGCAAAAATCTGTATGAGGAAGTCTTTGTCTTAAAGACGTAATGCTCAAGTTCTTAAGAGCTCTAAAGTCAGATTAAAAAGGAATATTTGTGTTGTTCAAGGAAGCATTACCAGTATCTAGTATGGTCAAATTGATTGCTGAATGTTCACTAGGCCGTCACAGGGCTTTCTGTCCCTTATATAACAGGAATTTAATTAAGTGTCAACCACTATCTAACCATCTTAAAAGCAATGCACTTTTTCTTAAATATTTATACTTGAATTTTGTTTTCCCCTTTACCAAATTAATATTTTGTTGTGATATCGATAATTTCCCGCCAAAACCTAGGGCCCAAGCTTTATCCACAACCTCTGAAAATAAGCACTGCAACATAGTCTAGAACATACTCCATGACTTCTAAATACAGTGTAAAAACTATTCACAGAAAGCATTGTTGAGAAGGCAGAGTTACAAAGTATGTGTAAAGAAGTCCTATATTTGTGCATAAATGCAAGCCACCATACCATACGGGGGGGGGGGGGTACTCCAGTTTCCTCCCACAGCACAAGACCACGCCAAAATTAAAGATATTTCAGTAAAAACATAAATGCAAGCCACCATACCAGATGGGGGGGGGGGTACTCCAGTTTCCTCCCACAGCACAAGACCACGCCAAAATTAAAGATATTTCAGTAAAAACATAAATGCAAGCCACCATACCAGACGGGGGTGGGGGGGGGGGGAACTCCAGTTTCCTCCCACAGCACAAGACCACGCCAAAATTAAAGATATTTCAGTAAAAACATAAATAGCTGGAAATTGCAGCTTTCATTCAAATTTCGTTAATCTCAACGTGTCTCTAAAAGTAAGTTAAGCAGCGGTACTGGGACACACCCCGGGGTCCTCACACAATGCGGCTTCAGCACGGAAGGACCTCACAATAAACTTCGAAATTCACACATGAATGCAAGTCACTTGGCAGCAAATGCAATAAAAGGGCATTTTTTCCAGAGGCAAGGAAAGGGGACCAACACTTTGGATATGGGGAAATATCCCAATAAATACACTTTGGATATGGGGAAATATCCCAATAAATACACTTTGGATATGGGGAAATATCCCAATAAATACACTTTGGATATGGGGAAATATCCCAATAAATACACTTTCGATATGGGGAAATATCCCAATAAATACACTTTCGATATGGGGAAATATCCCAATAAATAATTGTAAACCGAAAATGAGCAAACAAAGTCCAGATTTATAGGAATGGTGATATAAACCTTTGTGGAAAAAGCGCATATGAACTACGGAAAGACATCTTTTTAACCTTCATGCTATTTATTATACAGTGAACAATAGATACAATTTAACATCCTTCAAGGATGTATGATAATAATTGACTGAAATATTTCAGTTCCTATTATCAGAACAAGTACTACAATTATGCTCAATAAACTACGTTTGAACACAATGGTTCCTGTCCTAGAACTAGTACAGGAGTTAATTGACAAATATAAGGCCTAAAAAAAATAGTTGTGAAGTGTGTTGTGGGAAAAGTGGGCTTAATGCATGTGCCTACAGTGTCGTCCTGGATCAGCCTGTCAGTTCGCACAGGCTAATCCTGGAAGCACTTACTGCCTCCAATGGATTTATGTTTAGAAGAGACTTTCTTGAAACAGAAAATACCATAAAAGCAGAAAGTGTCGTCCCGGATCAGCGTGTGCGGACTGCACAGGCTGATCCGGGAGGACACTTAATGCACACGCTGTAAGCCTGTTTTTTTTTTATTTAATTGTACAAGACTTTGGTTTGTGTGAATTATCTATGAGTAAATATTAATTGATTTTTATGCATTTTATGACTACCACATACAAGAAACTGGAATCCTATTGTCTTGGAGCAATTTAAATAAGTTTCTTGGATTATCAGCTGCTGTTCTCTTTTATGAATTGCCAAACTCTTGAAAACAAATTCGGGTCAGCATGAAAAAAGTAGGGTTGGTGTTGGGCCACCAGAAACAGAACTATTTTTTTTTGGCCTTAGTAACAGTCTTCACGACACCAGTGGACCATGGACCAAGTCCACAAAATTTTTGCTAGGTCCATCAAAATTTGTTAGCTTACTGGACCAGCAGTCCAAGTTAAGGTCCCTTTCAATGCCAGGAGCAATGTGGTAGAGGAAGTGGATTTCCCATTTAATGATAGAAAAAAGTCTAAAAAACATTATTGTTTTTAGTTATTTATATAAGAGATTAAATAAAAAAGAGTGACAGAAAATTTCCAAACTATGGTCCACTTAATTGTAATCTGGTCCAGTATTTTTAGCTGGCTTGGTGGACCGATGGTCCACTGATTTTATAAATTATTTGTGAAGACTGTTAGTATAGTATTGTGCCAAACTCGTGTGTATTGTTTTGTAACAGTAAATACCAGATATGTAAAGCATTTAGATTATACCACACAACAGGTAGAGTTCGGGTATAATTACATATATTTGTAAATATTATGTAAAGCATTTAATAGTATACAACACAACAGGTATAGTTTACGTGATTACTTATAATATTATATGTTATATGTAGATATGTATAGACAACAGCATTTGTATGTTACACCGTAGGTATATTCCAGGTAATAATACTTCCTAAGATTGGAATAAAATGCGATAACTGTACTGAGGTAAATGCGTGCAAATTCACATAATCACTGCAGTTGGTTTTTTACAACATTATACTCCAAGTCAAGGTATAATTGAGGCGTGTCGTGGGAAAACAGGGCTTAATGCATGTGCGTAAAGTGTCGTCCCGGATCAGCCTGTGCAGTCTAATTGTTTGTTTAGCAGAGACTTCATTGAAAGAAAAAAACCATTAAAGCAGAGTGTTCGCACAGGCTAATCCCGGACAACACTTTACGCACATGCATTAAGCCCAGTTTTCCCACAACATGCCTCAATTCATTTATTATTATAGCCTATAGGGCAAAGGCACCAGAGGTACTGCAATAACTTCATAAATACCAAACAAAGGCCCGTGTTCACCAACCCATTCTTAGTCTTAAGAATACAGAATATTCTTAAAACTGTTTTGTTCTAAAATGCTGTTAAATTGATTCATACCTGGTATTCAATAACTCTAATAATAGCATTCGTTATTTAGAACGATTTGTTAATGTCGTAAACACATTGGCATCCGCATGTTTGTGAGATCACAATTATGATTTGTTTTTCCTGAGTCTGTCTATTCTTTATGCGTAATTCTAAGAATGGATTGGTGAATACGGGCCATCAGAGCTCATTGTCAGTTTCATGGAAAAGAAGACTTTTGTTATCAAACATGTTTTGAATGTACAAATCTCTAATTAGTTGTAGGGCAGGATCTAGGGTTAGAAAAGGAATAGGATGCAGCTCAAATGCGTGTGGGGGGGGGGAGAGGGGCAAAAATATTTTTAATTTCAAGATATTCAACATGTCTAAGTTGACCAGCCCAGAGGGGGCCATGGGATAGCCAAAATGGAGCACGGTGCAGCGCCTTGCTGTTCACTTTGGATCTTTCCTTAACTTGTAACTGTCACTGTGTTGTGTAAAATATCTACACGTGTACAAGTAATAACACAAGTTAAACCAATGCTCTTTTTACAGGTTTTCACTGTATATTTTTACTGGTCTTGCAAAATCTCAAAATCTGTTTTGTCATGATTTATTTCAACACATAAACCTTACTTAGTGAATTAAAAGGTACTAAGTAGTCAAGTTATATAGTAGGATTGAAAAAATATTTGAGCATTGAATATTTCACTTAATCCCAACATTTTAAAATCCCCACTGCGGTATTTCGCAATATTTCAAAATGAATATTTTAAACACATAGTGATTATTTTCAATGTTATAGATAGAAAAACTGAATTAATTTAATATCCTTTATGTTTTTTAAGATTTTTACTTTTTACTTAATACATGTACATGCATATTAAAAACATGCTTTAAAATATACTGACAAATGTATAGCGCACATACATTTCCAAATTTTTAATTATTTTAATTCTTTAACTAATTTTAAAATAACAATAACATCTGTTGGAACAGCATGTATCAACATTAAAACCACTACAATACCAAGAAGGGGCGTTACATTTACAGAAAATTTCAACATAAAATTAGTCTTGCATCAGTAAGAGGCGAACTTTTAACCTTTACACCTGCATATTTTATGATTTCCCAAACAAGACCATGACATAATTGCCAAAAACCACAAAGTAATGATGACGGAGGCTACAATATGAGTAATAAACAACATAAAAAACGTGTTCATATATGGTGATATTATTGTATGCAGGGATTATCCTAGAGGGCGACATGGGCGAAATCGTCGCCCTATGGTGTCTGACTTCGCCCTGTGATCTGATCAAAACGAAATCAAAATTGCCGAAAAATTTCCCATACTTATGCTTATTCCTCTAATCTTATGCCCACTACTGTCATGGTTTATCCGATTGTGGAGATAACGATGCTACAATCATCCATAATCGATCTGTATACAGCGTGAGAAAGTTTGTTACACATCACTGACCTGGCATTGTGTTAATCAATCAACCAATCAGCTAAGATTATTCCAGTTGCGGTTCCCGGGAACCAAGAAGCAAGTGCACACTGGGCAATATGATCAGCCGGTTTACACTAGAATTTACAGTCATTCAGAGTTATTATAAACGTTTTACGTACTGTCAAAGAACTTATATTCAGGCAATTAATAGTTGCTGTTTGCTTAATTGCGATGTTTGACCTTAGAACTGACAATTAATTTAAAATTAAAACAAAAAGATACACTGATCAATTATTTTCCATTTCCGCAATTAAAACACAATCGTAACAAACACGGCGTGTGAAAAGTAACAGATAATCCAATTCCCATTTTGTAGTAAATGACGTCATCCAAACAAAAGCATTAAACAACACGCGACACCATAACGTTATTTCATTCTCCTGTGGTTTCTTTGTTCTGGCGCCGACTAACGGCGGGAAAATTATGTTGCACGATTTCCACGTGCCGCTTGCTGACAACCAAGTGGTGTACAATACCAGTACTTGACTACCTGAGCGATGTATAACATGTAGCGTTATAAGAAAAATATCAAGGGCGTTAATAATTTACATTGTAACATTTACTCTTTATATCATTATTTTAAAGGAAACCAGTGACTGCCTTATGAAGTGTTAGTATCAATTGTCATAAACATAAACATGAGTGCTTGTTTTTTTGAAAATACTGTTTCTAATGCCAATAAAACTTATTAAGCTATTTTGTGTTTCTCTTTCATTACTACAGGTTGTAGTCTTTGTAATTAATTAATTATACATAATTCAATTGATTGATTGGCTAAATAGCTGCTTTACAGGCCAGTGTCAGTTATCGATAAACTTCTCCCTGAATTCGGCAAAAGGAGGTCACTTCTCCCTAAAATTTTGGGCTAGGATGATCCCTGTGTATGGTGATGTATTATTAATTAGTTAGAAAGAAATAAGAACTGCAAAACCCACAATGACTCATTTCCTTAAAGTCCTAACAAAGAAAAATAAAAACAATCCTAATTGTTGTTATAAATGATGAATGGCAAAGGTAATTAGCTTGTACCGTGTCAAGAAACATTAAAAACATAAAAAACAACACCACCATTTTAAATATATTTTGTCATAGTCTATATGGAACATAAATTCAAATATTTTTACCAGTCTATACATGGAAAATGAGTATAAGAATTTCTTGACATTTTACCATCCCAGAAATCACCAAATTAATAGAAACTGTCAAATAACTGGTCCTGATGTGTGTGTGTGTGTGTGTGTGTGTGTGTGTGTGTGTGTGTGTATTTCGAAGTTTATGAGATCCTACCCACCATGCATTATGTGAGTACCTGGGGTGTGCCCCAGCACTCCTGCCTAATTTACTTTTAGAGACACATCGAAAATTGGGACGAATTTTGAATCATAGCTAAAATTTCCAGCTATTTATTTTTTACTGAAATATTTTTAACATGCGCCGAGTGGGAACAGAACCCGGGCATCCTAGGTGAGAAGGGAATGTGCCAACCAATGCGCTGGCCGGATGGCTGCTGGTCCTGAGCTTTCCACCTCCTGTTTTTGAGCAACACCATTTCTGATCCTAGATTTTTCCCCAATATATGAGATGTGTCTTGGGAAAACCGGGCTTAATGCAGTTCGCACAGGCTGATCCGGGACAACACTTTGCACTTTCTGGTACTTTCTGTTTCAAGAAGTTTCTTCTAAACATAAATCCTCTGTAGGCGAAAAAAGCCATCCCGGATCAGCCTGTACAAACTGCACAGGCTGATTCGGGACGACACTTTATGCACATGCACTATGCCCGGCTTTCCCACGACACGTCTCATAATCTATTAACATGCCACTTACCAAAGATCTCCCCGTTTGGGGCATACTCTGACACAAGGTACAGCATGTTCTTCGTTTCCATGACCTGAAACACACAAATGTTGTGCTCCTTAAAGACAAACATATTATTGTTAAGAGGGTTGTGTCAAGTCGTATGTGAAACTGTTGTATCTGCTTAACATTTCTATATCAGATACACTAGTTTTGCGCCCAACCATTAATAGATGCATTTCCATCAAGTAACGCTGCAGTGTGAACATGTTTTAACATGTAAAATTGCTCACTGCTTTTCCATTAAGTAATGTATGCTGTAGTGTGCAGAACATGTTTTAACATGTAAAATGCTAATAACAAATGATAAATCTGAATGTCCGAGTTTCATACAAAGGACGTCTATCAAAAGCCTACAACATGTTTGTATTGTAAAAGACCATTTTAGTTATGAACATACCTCGGTCAAATTTATTTTTTATATTATTTATTTATAAGGGCATTTTTTTTTAAACTCTAAAAAATGACATTTTTTAACATGGCCACCCCTAAGATATGCCACGGCTGTGTATCCAGACTGTGTATAAACGACTTTCTTGGCTACAGAGCTTTCGGAAAATTGCTGCAAAATACTTGAGCTACTGCCCAAAATATGAAGGAGAATGTAAACAATTTGAAGCCACATTAATCAACATCACTGGCCCAGACAGAAACACTGTGTCTGCATTATATATTTGTACCAAGTGACCTGACCTAAACACTTCCCTCAGTTTTTACCATTTCCTTTTACACATTTTTGGCTTAATTATTTAATTACTTAAAACATAGTATTTCTTAATTCTAAGCAATTGTTTGTATGCATGCAATGCTTGTGAGTGTTAGTGCATGTGGTTGTTTCAATGGTGAAGAAACTTAGGATTCATCATTTTGAGGCATAGAAACCATCATCACCACCTTCTTCTTTTTCTGCATCATTATCATTATCATCATCATCATCATCATCATCATCATCACTAGCATCAAATTTACTATTAACATTCTCCTTTTCTGTATCCACCTCCTCCTCCTCCTCCTCCTCATCATCATCATGACATTGTGCACTTTCTACATTTCAGGTCAGCACTAAAGTTTTTAATGATATGTATTAATTTTTGTGCTTAACTGAAGACTGGAGAAGATACTCGCCCACGCTTACCAATGCCATTTGTCCCTGTATCAATGAATCTTAATGTATGACCTTTTTTCTGTTTACTTACACCAGAAACCAATACTATTGACAAAACCGTTGTTAATCGTTTTTTTTCTTGATGACAATGCTTTTATTCTTGCCAGGAAACTAGTCTGAAGTCTGGCCCAGCAGCAGTTCATTCAGATAACAGACTGTCACTGTCACCCACTGATGTCAAGAACTATTTCCAGATTTGTTTTTCATTCAGGTAGTTATTTCTGTCTTTCAGGCCAGGTAAAGTGTCAGTGTTTGGTTCGGTTATTTTATTAAAGGGGCCTGTTGAACAGTTCACAGATAGGCAAATTTGTGACATTTTGTAATAGATCCCCAACATAAAAATACACTTTAAATAAACATGCAAAATAACACTCCTGACAAAGAAATATATTGGAAAAATCATCATTTGAAATGAATAAATTATAAACCGTTTGTAAAGCTTTTCCTTGGTATTTTGAAAAACACTTGTATTTCTTATTTAGGGTTAAAAATGGACTGGCATGATCGCAAGTCTGATTGGCCGAGTGGTTAAAGCGACAGATTGGCCGAGTGGTTAAAGCGACAGATTGGCCGAGTGGTTAAAGCGACAGATTGGCCGAGTGGTTAAAGCGACAGATTGACCGAGTGGTTAAAGCGACAGATTGGCCGTGTGGTTAAAGCGACAGATTGGCCGAGTGGTTAAACCGACAGATTTTCGACCCTGACGATCGTAGGTTCTAGTCCCAGCAAAGGCAAAAAATTTTAATTACTATTTTTTCTTAATATAAAATTTGTTTTTGGTTAGTCCAGATGCTTTACTTTTTGCAGTTAAGATATGTAATGGTAGTTTTCAAAAATACGAAAATCTGTAAACAAGTCCCTTTAATGACCCATTAGAAAAGAAGGCAAAACCTAAGGAAACATGAAGTTATAGAGGCCATGTAGCTTCGAGCATGAACTCAAACATCAGTAGCCAATTTTTGGGATTTTCCAGAGTACCCGTCATTTTAAAATATTTTCAGAAACTTCACTTTACAATAAGAAGCCACTGATTGTTTTAGCTACTGGTAACAGCCCTTCTTGGGGGTTTTAGGGGAAGGTGGTGAGTCCATTGAAGAGGGGAATTTAACGGTAAACATGGAATTTTCAGGCATTATGTAAAATCATTATTATAAAATAGGGGAAAGATATATACTTTTTCATTAGGGGAATGGGCAGAATTTCGTCCCCAAAAATGGCCTAAAAAAGGCCTGGGTAAAGATAACATAGTATATTATACCTTACATAAATATCTTTCTTCTACGCGTATATCAAAGTCAATGGTCCGTTGTTTAGGTTATTTATCAAATGTCATATTAGCGGGCCGACTAAATAGTATAGTGCCCGGAGCCAGCAGGCAATATTTCGTGTAGGTGCGTTCTTGTATAACACAACATTCAAGGGCATTTATACAAAAACACATCAAAAATAGAGGATAAGAACCAAAAGGGGTTAACTATCACCAAATTATCACCATTATCAACTCAATCCTACAACTATTCAAACAGCGGGGTATCATTTAGTCAGTACCACTATTATTAAAGACCATCTCAGCATCTGACCACACAAGCTTTGCTATAATCTTTGCTGTACCTAACATACTGGTTAAGAATGACAAGACTTTTTTTATTAGACGCTCAGAGCATTATGGATGGTTTTACATGTATATTAAATAAGATTTTGGAGAAGAACAACAACACAAGTATAAATAATTATGTATTAATTACTAACACTATATAATTATGTAAGTGCTCATACCAGTTCAGCCAAACCTGTGACTAATAAACTTTCTAACTGGCTACTAAAATTTCTGAAAATATTTGAAAATGAAGCATTTTTTTCACATTTTCTATGGTAAATTTTCTTTCAATAACAGGTATTTTTGGAAAATCAAACATTTTAGCTACTATTTCACATTTCATAGCACAAACTTACTATTAATTGACTAATCCTAAAAAAAATATCATAATGGAATGTTTGCCACCCACAGCTTTTTGATTTTTATCATTTTTTTAATTCGCAAAAAAAACACATTTTTTAATCTGTGACCCTTTAATAACACCTTTCAATCTTTAAATAATAGGGTTAATTTTTAACATAAGCTTTCTTTGATATGCCAAGAACATCTTTCACAATCAGCCGATAAATTTCCAAAAACGTTTCAATTACATGAAAATCGAAGCCAATAAGTGTGAAAACGAGAAAGGCAGACTATAAAAGCCTAAGTGTGAATATTGAAATACACTGCAATGTCACAATATCAATAAATTATATCAACAACTGTAATTGCATAGAGTCGTCATTGCTGTTTTGAAAACAGGTGGAATGACAGATTAAAGTCACTGTAAGGAAGTAAACAGAATCGTGAATTAATAACGCATTGAATCATCGAGGGGGTCTGGTTTTATCATTCATTCATTGCTAAAACCTTAACACTGCAAAATCCGTGCCTCTTCAGGTATTGATTCTATGACGTCAGGGCTGATTATGAACAATATCTTAGTGTAACATAACCTACTTTTGTGAAATACTCACGTATGATTGAGGCATGGTTCAATGACATTGTAAAGTAAGATTTTTTTGAAAAATGTCGTGAAATTTATGTATTCAATATGCAGTCAGGAAAATGTTTAGAAATCAAAAGGCTTCTGCTGAGATTACTACTTTATTCATGATGTCACACATATTTCTATTTCAATGCATGGAATGCAATCGGTGAAAATAAAAAGAGAGGTCCATTATTGAAAATTAATGTGTTTAGGTCTTTGATCCATCATGAAGATCAAAATATCAATGTCGTATGTTTTGTGAACTCTTTCAAGAAATATCCTAAAAACAGTGAACGTGAAATTTAATAATTTATGTATTCCATTTAATTATGTATACAGTGCCCCATGTTTTTGACAATACAATGTACAAAAATAATGTATGATGCAGGTCGAATGCCACAAAAAAAATATTTAAAGAGCCCAATGTTTATATCAATATTTTGTAGAAATATTTTAATGGCCCCTGCTTGTGACATTATTTTGCAGATGTACATATACAAAGAGTGTGGAAATCCTATACTCTACTTGTCTGACGTGGGTAATTTTACTTTCGGATAAGTGAATTTTTCATGTCTTCTTGTCCATGGACAAGTACAATTTCAGGGTTTAATTTGGAAGTTAATTATCCTATTATTATATCCTTATATATTTGAATGAGAAATTGTGCTTTATTTATAATTTATAATTTAACAAAAAAAATTAGTATGAAGGCCTGGAATAAAAACACTATTTCTGTTTGGACAAGTGACTGAAGTTTGTGGACAAGTAGATTTTTGCAATGATCTTGTCCATGGACAAGTGAACAATTTTGATATTTCCATACCCCTGTATATGACAAGTATAATAAGCCAATATTAGCAATAATAAGCCAATATTAGCAATAATAAGCCAATATTAGCAATAATAAGCCAATATTAGCAATAATAAGCCAATATTAGCAATAATAAGCCAATATTAGCAACAGTATTTTGCACTATTATATCCAAATCAATCTATATATTTATAACACTACTTGTATTCAAAAATAAACTAAAATTGTTGGAGGCATCTAAACCGTAGAAACATGTGTGATCATTACGTTACAAGAACCTACGATGTAACAAACTGTGACAGAAATCAGGGTTGTCATTATCAAATGAAACGAGTGACTTTTATCTAAATCTAAGCCATTTGGCTCGGGGTCTAGGGGGCCCTATTGTGATATTAGGGTTGTCATTATCAAATGAAACGAGTGACTTTTATCTAAATCTAAGCCATTTGGCTAGGGGTCTAGGGGGCCCTATTGTGATATTAGGGTTGTCATTATCAAATGAAACGAGTGACTTTTATCTAAATCTAAGCCATTTGGCTCGGGGTCTAGGGGGCCCTATTGTGATATTAGGGTTGTCATTATCAAATGAAACGAGTGACTTTTATCTAAATCTAAGCCATTTGGCTAGGGGTCTAGGGGGCCCTATTGCGATATTAGGGTTGTCATTATCAAATGAAACGAGTGACTTTTATCTAAATCTAAGCCATTTGGCTAGGGGTCTAGGGGGCCCTATTGTGATATTAGGGTTGTCATTATCAAATGAAACGAGTGACTTTTATCTAAATCTAAGCCATTTGGCTAGGGGTCTAGGGGCCCTATTGTGATATTAGGGTTGTCATTATCAAATGAAACGAGTGACTTTTATCTAAATCTAAGCCATTTGGCTCGGGGTCTAGGGGGCCCTATTGTGATATTAGGGTTGTCATTATCAAATGAAACGAGTGACTTTTATCTAAATCTAAGCCATTTGGCTCGGGGTCTAGGGGGCCCTATTGTGATATTAGGGTTGTCATTATCAAATGAAACGAGTGACTTTTATCTAAATCTAAGCCATTTGGCTCGGGGTCTAGGGGGCCCTATTGTGATATTAGGGTTGTCATTATCAAATGAAACGAGTGACTTTTATCTAAATCTAAGCCATTTGGCTCGGGGTCTAGGGGGCCCTATTGTGATATTAGGGTTGTCATTATCAAATGAAACGAGTGACTTTTATCTAAATCTAAGCCATTTGGCTCGGGGTCTAGGGGGCCCTATTGTGATATTAGGGTTGTCATTATCGAATGAAACGAGTGACTTTTATCTAAATCTAAGCGATTTGGCTCGGGGTCTAGGGGGCCCTTTTGTGATATTAGGGTTGTCATTATCGAATGAAACGAGTGACTTTTATCTAAATCTAAGCCATTTGGCTAGGGGTCTAGGGGGCCCTATTGTGATATTAGGGTTGTCATTATCAAATGAAACGAGTGACTTTTATCTAAATCTAAGCCATTTGGCTCGGGGTCTAGGGGGCCCTATTGTGATATTAGGGTTGTCATTATCAAATGAAACGAGTGACTTTTATCTAAATCTAAGCGATTTGGCTCGGGGTCTAGGGGGCCCTTTTGTGATATTAGGGTTGTCATTATCGAATGAAACGAGTGACTTTTATCTAAATCTAAGCCATTTGGCTCGGGGTCTAGGGGGCCCTATTGTGATATTAGGGTTGTCATTATCAAATGAAACGAGTGACTTTTATCTAAATCTAAGCCATTTGGCTCGGGGTCTAGGGGGCCCTATTGTGATATTAGGGTTGTCATTATCAAATGAAACGAGTGACTTTTATCTAAATCTAAGCGATTTGGCTCGGGGTCTAGGGGGCCCTATTGTGATATTAGGGTTGTCATTATCAAATGAAACGAGTGACTTTTATCTAAATCTAAGCCATTTGGCTCGGGGTCTAGGGGGCCCTATTGTGATATTAGGGTTGTCATTATCAAATGAAACGAGTGACTTGTATCTAAATCTAAGCCATTTGGCTCGGGGTCTAGGGGGCCCTTTTGTGATATTAGGGTTGTCATTATCGAATGAAACGAGTGACTTTTATCTAAATCTAAGCCATTTGGCTAGGGGTCTAGGGGGCCCTATTGTGATATTAGGGTTGTCATTATCAAATGAAACGAGTGACTTTTATCTAAATCTAAGCCATTTGGCTAGGGGTCTAGGGGGCCCTATTGTGATATTAGGGTTGTCATTATCGAATGAAACGAGTGACTTTTATCTAAATCTAAGCCATTTGGCTCGGGGTCTAGGGGGCCCTATTGTGATATTAGGGTTGTCATTATCAAATGAAACGAGTGACTTTTATCTAAATCTAAGCGATTTGGCTCGGGGTCTAGGGGGCCCTTTTGTGATATTAGGGTTGTCATTATCGAATGAAACGAGTGACTTTTATCTAAATCTAAGCCATTTGGCTCGGGGTCTAGGGGGCCCTATTGTGATATTAGGGTTGTCATTATCGAATGAAACGAGTGACTTTTATCTAAATCTAAGCCATTTGGCTCGGGGTCTAGGGGGCCCTATTGTGATATTAGGGTTGTCATTATCAAATGAAACGAGTGACTTTTATCTAAATCTAAGCGATTTGGCTCGGGGTCTAGGGGGCCCTATTGTGATATTAGGGTTGTCATTATCAAATGAAACGAGTGACATTTATCTAAATCTAAGCCATTTGGCTCGGGGTCTAGGGGGCCCTTTTGTGATATTACCTATTGCAATATTTAAGTTCCTGAAAAAAAACAACCGATTTTCTCATGATTTGAAACGATGAATTTGATCAGCAATCGGTTAATAATGACACCCCTGGAAATATGGCAGACACTGATCACGGAAGCCCCTAAAGGCGCAGTTTCACATATGTGGGCTGTGAGAAATCATTTTCTAAATATACATTCAGCGTTCATATTTCAATGTTTAAAAGTACTTTGTTTGCGACAGGGCTTTTTTTTTCACCACTTGGGGATGGGGCGCTTTGCCCTCAATTTACGGGAAGAAAAGCGTTCTTTTTTGGCATTCTGGGAAACATTTCAATGGCAGGGAATTAAAAATCCTGGTGTTAGGTAAGTTTTAGGACAAAACTGTGTGATTTGAAAGAATTTTTATAAGAGGAAGCCACCTTATAATGGCCTTTACTATAGAAGGAAAAAAGCCCTGTTTGCGCAAAGTTTAACTTTTTACAAATAATGAGTTTGTATTCTAATATTTTTTCGAGTAAAACTTGCAGGTAGACATACCCTAGTAATGTTTTACATAAAAAAGCACAATATAATTATATCAAATAATTATAGTTTGCAACCAAAACAGAATAACAGACACAATTAAGTTTCAACAGATTCCACAAATTCCTGTTTTAAAATTCCATTTTTAGAAAAATGTTTTCCAACATCAAACTGCAACAGTGAAACTGTCCCTTTAACGAATTTCTCTTTTGAATTACAACGATGCAAAATAGCCATTGTTATTCCTTTCTAATTACAATGATGCAAAATAGCCATTTTTATTCCTTTCGAATTACAATGAAGCAAAATAGCCATTTTTATTCCTTTCGAATTACAACGATGCAAAATAGCCATTTTTATTCCTTTCGAATTACAACGATGCAAAATAGCCATTTTTATTCCTTTCGAATTACAACGATGCAAAATAGCCATTTTTATTCCTTTCTAATTACAATGATGCAAAATAGCCATTTTTATTCATTTCTAATTACAATGATGCAAAATAGCCATTTTTATTCCTTTCTAATTACAATAATGCAAAATAGCCATTGTTATTCCTTTCTAATTAGAATGATGCAAAATAGCCATTTTTATTCCTTTCTAATTAGAATGATGCAAAATAGCCATTTTTATTCCTTTCTAATTAGAATGATGCAAAATAGCCATTTTTATTCCTTTCTAAATAGAATGATGCAAAATAGCCATTTTTATTTCTTTCTAATTAGAATGATGCAAAATAGCCATTTTTATTCCTTTCTAATTACGATGATGCAAAATAGCAATTTTTATTCCTTTCTAATTACAATGAT
The DNA here is from genome assembly GCA_027627225.1 of Congeria kusceri. Classification (NCBI taxonomy): domain Eukaryota; kingdom Metazoa; phylum Mollusca; class Bivalvia; order Myida; family Dreissenidae; genus Congeria; species Congeria kusceri. The sequence continues at coordinate 9,991,241 of CM051030.1, read as the reverse complement.
GCAAAATAGCCATTCGTTCTTATACTTATGAATAAGAAATCATCTGGAAACAGAAATTTGTTAAAAGCATACCAATTTATATTAATTTTTCAAATTTTAGGACCAAACAATCAGAAACTTTAATTAAAAACATTTAATACATGTATTATACTTCTGGAAAACTATAAATGTGTTAAAAGTATGTATTTTATATTGTCAAATTAACTGACCAAATAAACATGAACCTTTTAAAATATTTTATAAGTAATTCTGGAAAATACATCGATAGAAAGCAAATATTTTTAATATTGTCAGACTGTAAACCAATTAATTTTGGAAATGCATGCTTGTTATAAGCATCCAATTAATATTGTAAAATTAATGGACCAAATAAGCATAAAAAAATTATGAACTATTTTATAAGTAATTCTGTAAATTTGGTAAAAAGCAAACACATTTATAAACACATTTACAGTGTTCTGGCGAGGCCGCAAAATTGTGATTTTATCGCTTATTTTTCACAAATGTGGCAAAAAATTGGTCTAGTAGCGATTTTTGTTGCATACAAAATTTCATGGGACGAATCGTCAAAAATGCGAAACAATTTGGGGACGAATATCAAATCTCTCGAAGTGTACCAAGTACGAATCAAACATCCGCTTGAGGTCTGCCGTCTGATTGGTTTAACTAAATATGGTGCTACAATCTTAGCCAATCGATAACATTATGCGTTTGAGCTTTATCTCTATACTGAAGAGTATTCGCTTTGTTTTCCAAGATGTAGTCGTCAGCTGCGTGGCCTAAGAAAAAAAGCCTCAAACGTTATATTGAGTAATTTCTCCTCGCAAAACATCAAAACATAAGAGTTTGTTGGTTACGTTACGAGTCTGACCGTTGCTTCGCAAGCTGCCTGCAACCCAATAAAGCCCGTGACGGTCTAGAAGTTTCTTTGACAGAAACTCAAAGTGACAGTGTCACGAATTTGACGTAGAAACCTGAACGAAAATTTCAAAATTCTTTGTTTAAAAAGCACAGTTGGCTTGCCTATAATGTTGAAGGAAATTTTATGACGCGTTCACTTTTTATTAAGCACAAAAAGAATAACGTTTTCCATTGAAAGTCACTAATTTTAAATTAATTAGTTATATCAGTTATTTGTGTTGAACAGTTTATAATTAAAAAAAAAAAAAAATTAACTGTGTTTCTAATGTTAACTGCTGTTGGTTAAACTCACACCAACCACTGACACTTAAACAAGACACAACTAGTCAAGGTAAATAAATATTGTTATTGATTTTATCATTTGTAGGAAATTGTAGGTGTATTTTGTTTGTGTCTCCGAAAAATTGGAAATGTCCCAAATTTTTCATGAGCTGAGAGACAAATGTCTCTCCTTTCGTGATACCTCGCCAGAACACTGCATTTATAATATAAACTTCATAATCAAAGAAAACGGTAGTCAACTTTCAAACATAAAAGTAATAAATTCTATAAATACATTCGTTAAAAGCATACAATCTATAATTATTGTCAAATTTGTGGACTAAATACTGGTAAGCAGGGATCATTGTAAACATTTTAATATAAGCTGTTCTGGAAATACATTTGTTAATAGCAAAGTAAGTTTATATGGTCGAATTTGTAGACCAAATCAGCAGGAACATTTTAAAAGCTGTTCTAGAAATAAATTTGTTAAAAGCAAACAGTGTACACTGCACACATCAGGGCTGGTATTTATATAGAATCGTAATTGAAAATTAAAAAAAAATCTTAAAATTCTGAAATTTAGTACCTGGATTTTCTGACAAAGAACAGCATAGTTTAAAGATTTTGACGCAGAAATTGGAGTATAATTCTAAGTGTTATGATATATAGTGTTTGCCATGCACATTCCACACAGCATAGTATCCAAAACACAATTTCTAATTAACAATTATTTTCAACTTAAGTTAAAAATAGCATCGTCATAAATATGAGCCCAGACAAACACTCGATAAGACAATGTATTGGTGTATTGGCAAACTGCAGCATTATGACAACTGCTATTGACAAAAACCTCCACTTGTTAGTCATTCAGACATGTATTCTTGCCCACGCAAAACGAAATTCCAGACAAAATGTTTGCTTAACCACAGCGTCTGTACACATACTTGGCAAACCGTGAAACAAAATGGTACCGTGGAAGCTTACAAACCAGTAGCCGACTTGAGTAAATGAATATACTGAGCATAAGTTGTAGTTTTTACCACTAAGACAGTATTTTCTTTCATGTGGATGAAACTGACATAACCGTAGCTGACATGAGTGAATGAATCTACTGAGTATAAGTTGTAGTTTTTACCACTAAGACAGTATTTTCTTTCATGTGGAAGAAACTGACATAACGGTAGCTGACATGAGTATAAGTTGTAGCTTTTTAATAGTAAGTACTTTCTTTCATATCCAAGAAAATCAGTCTAGTTCTTGTTTTTTTCAAAGTATTTTATATGCATGAAACACTGTGTTGGATACTGGCACAACTTTTAAAGAAAACAAGAAATGTCTTTAAAAAAGACAATCGGCGTAGAAATTAATATTGAGATGTCATTTATTTGCCCTAAATATAATACAAGAGGACCAAGCTGTGACTTCATGGACCCCATATTTTTCGTTCCCTACTAAGGAGACTTCACAGACCCCAGATTTTTCGGTCCCTACTAAGGAGACTTCTCGGACACTAGATTTTTCGGACACTATAAGAAAACGTATCGGCCCCCAAAATTAATTTGAGATAAACTCAATAATTATTAACATCTGTACCGTGAATAAACCCATCATATACCGCCCCATGTTTTCACCAGTGATAACATGAATAAGCTAAATACTAGTAATTTACGTAAACATAATTGATATATGAATTTGTCAGGCAAATTTAACAAATTAACATTGTCAGAAAATAATAGCGGGAATTAATGAGCAGTAAGTTTATGAATTCCCTATTTATTGCAATTCTCGGGTTTAGGATTCTCACAGCTATACCGCACGCTATTTTTAGAATGATTCTCCTGCTGGAGTCGTACTCGTTAGAATTAATTCACGGGGTCGACAGTCGGTTACAGCGTAAAATAATATTTTTACGCAATGATAAAATAATAGGAAATGTAAGCTCAATCAAATTTGCTAGTGTTTGTTTTGCTTATTTATCAGAAAAATACCAGAAATTTGACACTTTATATTTTGGGCTTGCGAGCTCAACAGGCAACATTGTACGTTGTGACCGACTGTCGTACCTGTGAATTGTACTTGTAGCATTGTGATTGCTATTTATAGAGCGCGCCGATTATGTAGGCAAAACAATATCATTATTTCATTATGTGAATGAATATAACATTCTGATCATGACATACAATAAGTAAAATTGTTAATAATTATGTTCATTTCTAGACTGTATGCCGGAGATATGTTTATAACTTTAATTTAACCGCTTATGTAAACAATTATGTAATTTTTGTATCCCCAAAAGTATGCAACAGTTATTGGTATATGTTAAACCATTGTTTAAAGTTTGCATTCCCTAAAATTTGAAAATTTGCCCAATTCTATTGGCATTCAATTTTCCCGCTGAATATCGCAAGAAATCTAGGTCAAAAGCGATCTTAGACAGCTACGCCGAAAAAAATATGTATTAAACACCAGAAAATGTAAATACATGTAATATGATTAAGGAAATCTGGCTCATGTATATTTATTCAGAAAATTCATAAGTCAATTCATATATTAGGTCTATGGAAAGATTTCCTTACAAGTCAGTGATTTTCTGTCACAGTTTTATAAGCCATATGGATTGGAAATTTTCAAATCATGATATCTTACAAATGTAGGAAACCATAAAGGGCAAATTTGATAAATTATATATTCTCTTAGTACATGCAAACCAGTGTGCTTTTTGGCTGACCTTGAATGTTTTTATTAGTAATGAACTGTACATGTGTAAGGACTAATAATTTACATTCCGAATGCCTATTAATTTAACATATAGGAATTGGTTTAACTAAAACAGGTCAAATGGCATTCACTGTCAAATTGTACTTTTTTTAAACAGCTTTTTACTTTATGTATTTAGTTGCTCTTTTATTAGATTGTTGGTTCTGTGTCAAACCTAAAGTAATGATGGATCCAATCAAAATTTGTCCAGAAAGAATTTAGATGTGGCTTCCCAAACATATGAACATGGTCTTGGTAAAGCAATTAAACATGAAGGGCAGGGGCGTAGCTTCCTTTAGGCACTATAGGCACGTGCCTATACATTTTTTCCAGAGATGAAAAATTTTAATTTGCCAAAAATGCAATAAAAACAAGAGGGGGGAATGTGGGTTTCGGGGATCTTTCTTGGCTGTGTTGATTCTTCATTGTTTAACAAGTCGATTACGCCAATATGAAATAAATTTCATGAAACACACGCTTATTTTACAATTATTTTGTAGAATCTGGTTTTAGCTGAAGTTAGTTGTTTGTAGCCACATACGAGTATAATTCTTCTGGCCAAAATTATCGTTTACAGCATCATTTTTTGGATTCCGCCTATTGTGCCTATACATGTTTTGGATTCCGCCTATTGTGCCTCTACATGTTTTGGATTCCGCCGATTGTGCCTATACATGTTTTGGATTCTGCCTATTGTGCCTCTACATGTTTTGGATTCTGCCTATTGTGCCTCTACATGTTTTGGATTCCGCCTATTGTGCCTCTACATGTTTTGGATTCTGCCTATTGTGCCTATACATGTTTTGGATTCCGCCTATTGTGCCTATACATGTTTTGGATTCTGCCTATTGTGCCTATACATGTTTTGGATTCCGCCTATTGTGCCTATACATGTTTTGGATTCTGCCTATTGTGCCTATTCATGTTTTGGATTCTGCCTATTGTGCCTATTCATGTTTTGGATTCCGCCTATTGTGCCTATACATGTTTTGTATTCCGCCTATTGTGCCTCTACATGTTTTGTATTCCGCCTATTGTGCCTCTACATGTTTTGGATTCCGCCTATTGTGCCTATACATGTTTTGTATTCCGCCGATTGTGCCTATACATGTTTTGTATTCCGCCGATTGTGCCTATACATGTTTTGGATTCCGCCTATTGTGCCTATACATGTTTTGGATTCTGCCTATTGTGCCTATTCATGTTTTGGATTCCGCCTATTGTGCCTATTCATGTTTTGGATTCCGCCTATTGTGCCTATACATGTTTTGGATTCTGCCTATTGTGCCTCTACATGTTTTGGATTCTGCCTATTGTGCCTCTACATGTTTTGGATTCCGCCTATTGTGCCTCTACATGTTTTGGATTCTGCCTAAAAATTGTGCCTATACATGTTTTGGATTCCGCCTATTGTGCCTATACATGTTTTGGATTCTGCCTATTGTGCCTATACATGTTTTGGATTCCGCCTATTGTGCCTATACATGTTTTGGATTCTGCCTATTGTGCCTATTCATGTTTTGGATTCTGCCTATTGTGCCTATTCATGTTTTGGATTCCGCCTATTGTGCCTATACATGTTTTGTATTCCGCCTATTGTGCCTCTACATGTTTTGTATTCCGCCTATTGTGCCTCTACATGTTTTGGATTCCGCCTATTGTGCCTATACATGTTTTGTATTCTGCCTATTGTGCCTATACATGTTTTGGATTCTGCCTATTGTGCCTATACATGATTTGGATTCCGCCTATTGTGCCTATACATGTTTTGGATTCTGCCTATTGTGCCTATTCATGTTTTGGATTCCGCCTATTGTGCCTATTCATGTTTTGGATTCCGCCTATTGTGCCTATACATGTTTTGTATTCCGCCTATTGTGCCTCTACATGTTTTGTATTCTGCCTATTGTGCCTATACATGTTTTGTATTCCGCCTATTGTGCCTCTACATGTTTTGGATTCCGCCTATTGTGCCTATACATGTTTTGTATTCCGCCTATTGTGCCTCTACATGTTTTGTATTCCGCCTATTGTGCCTCTACATGTTTTGTATTCCGCCTATTGTGCCTCTACATGTTTTGGATTCCGCCTATTGTGCCTATACATGTTTTGGATTCCGCCTATTGTGCCTATACATGTTTTGGATTCTGCCTATTGTGCCTATTCATGTTTTGGATTCCGCCTATTGTGCCTATTCATGTTTTGGATTCCGCCTATTGTGCCTATACATGTTTTGGATTCCGCCTATTGTGCCTCTACATGTTTTGTATTCCGCCTATTGTGCCTATACATGTTTTGGATTCTGCCTATTGTGCCTATTCATGTTTTGGATTCCGCCTATTGTGCCTATTCATGTTTTGGATTCCGCCTATTGTGCCTATACATGTTTTGTATTCCGCCTATTGTGCCTCTACATGTTTTGGATTCCGCCTATTGTGCCTATACATGTTTTGGATTCTGCCTATTGTGCCTCTACATGTTTTGTATTCCGCCTATTGTGCCTATACATGTTTTGTATTCCGCCTATTGTGCCTATACATGTTTTGGATTCTGCCTATTGTGCCTCTACATGTTTTGTATTCCGCCTATTGTGCCTATACATGTTTTGTATTCCGCCTATTGTGCCTCTACATGTTTTGGATTCCGCCTATTGTGCCTATACATGTTTTGGATTCTGCCTATTGTGCCTCTACATGTTTTGTATTCCGCCTATTGTGCCTATACATGTTTTGGATTCCGCCTATTGTGCCTATACATGTTTTGGATTCCGCCTATTGTGCCTATTCATGTTTTGGATTCCGCCTATTGTGCCTATTCATGTTTTGGATTCCGCCTATTGTGCCTATACATGTTTTGAACCCAAGCTAGGCCCCTGCAGGGCTTGTGCAATGCGTATTTAGCAACACCGGTCAAGATTGGGAACACATGTACAAGATGTCCCTCGTAAAAACAGGGTCCTCAGTGTGTCTGTTAGCATCCAACATTAAACTGCTTCCCCCCACCCCTAAAGAGAAATGGCACCCTCCCCCTTCAGATGTCCCAATTTCCCTGTCATTAACAAAACTTATTTTAATGTTTTGCAAACCCATTTTACTAAATCATTTACCATTTAAGTAGAAACTAAATATTCAAATCTTTTGTAATAAAAACAACAACAAGACTTCCATACCTTCTTGTGAATTCAAAATTCCTCCTTTTGAAAAAAAAACAGCTCAGAAATTCTCCTACATAAAGTGTATCTATATAGGCATAAGGCTGTGGGTGGCTGCGTCCCAAAACACTTAGTGGTCCCTGCGAATGTCTGCAAATAAGTTACTAAACAATTATTACCTGATATAATTTGATGATATGTTGATGATTTAGCAACTTCATGATCGTTACTTCCCTGTAGACTTTCTTCAAGTTTGATTCATCTAACCTGGTCTTGTCTATAATTTTGATTGCAACCTGCAAAATAAAACACTCATATAAATGAAAACGTCTGATTTATTATCATATTTTTGAGTTCTGTTATTTCAATCATGCTTGTGAGGTTTCTGGCCAGCACAGCTATTTTGATTTTTTTCTTAACATGATAAAACCCTGGTTTTACCATTTTATTAGAAAATGTCAACAAAGTGGTGTGGCTTTTGAGATTTTACTATGGGTTTCAACACAGAAAATCATAGGTATTGTACATTTTGTGGTGGCAATGTTTTTTTAAGGCCAATTAGGGGCCGAAATTCGGCCCTATTCCCCTGCTTAAAAGGTATATATTTTTCCCCTATATTTACCTTAACATTCCCCTCAGAATGTTAGCTTTATTTTGAAAAAAAAGATCAAAATCTAACAAAAATTGACTAAGATAGAGGAATTCTCATAAACAATCCCAGCTATTTTTCATCAAACCAAGTTAGTGCATAATCTAAGTTATCGTTTGTAGCAAATCAATTGATTAAAGTTTTATAACAAAGTAGAACATTTAATAATGTTTTTCTAAACCAAAAATCCCCTTTTGCCGTAAAATTCCCCATCTGAAGGGCCGCTCCACCTCTCCCCAAAGGTGAAAAAAAAACATCAGGTTGGAATCGATTACCGCTTCCGATGCAATTTTACCAATTCTAATTGGTTTCAAATGTAATTTATATTATAAAATTTTGACGATCGATTTTGTAACAGTGACACTGATAATCGACATCGGAAACAAATTATCTGCCGCTAATCGATTGTTTCAGATCATCGTCCCATCACTTATGTACATGCAAATTTGGTAACAGAAAATTTTCTGCCAAAGTAAGCCTTGTCAGTGCTACAGATAAGCATCGTTTTTTCGTAAAAACGATTTTAAAATCCTGAAAAACGATTTGATTTTCAAAATACACCGTTAAAAAACTAATTAATTTCTTAGAAAACGAATTGCCATCACATTTGCTTTCGTATTTGTTTATGTGAGTAATTTTACAGGGATCAAATTTACTTAAGCACCGTTACAAACGATAAAATCCGAACAACTCCACATGGCCATGTTAACTGACCGTTTAGACTTGCCTGGTTCCCGATTCTTTTTGCTTTCATTGTTAAACATTCAAATATAGGTAAATGGTAGCTTATACGCCCGGAACCTTTAAATTTCATACTCCCTGTTGGTTGAAAATGGCTTCTGCTAGAAAGGAATCAAAGAAAGGTAGAGCAAAAAGAAAATAAAGCTGCAAAACAACAACACCGTGGGACAAGTGTATCAGATGTGGAAATAAAATTGTTACTCTTTAAAACAAGTACTCTTTTATATTAATGTTTAACAAAACTAATTGGGGTTAAATCCTGGAAGTGAAAAAACTATTTAAAAACAAATGGAAGTGAAAAACTAATTGCACGAAAAATTATCTGTAGCACTGCTTGTATAGGGGTAACAACTTACATTTATCGATAAAGCAGAAATCAGCCAGTAACTGCCTTTGTATTTTTCAAAATTCTGACTGCCATGTGGTACTTTTGCCATTAACATTCTCTATGTAGTGTTTGACTTCAAAAGTCTGCATACACTATTACAAAATGTACAGCCAGCATGACTTATAATGTGTGAATGTACACAATGAAAGTTGGTAAGACATTGCTGATTAGTATAACTTGTGAGCTCGTGTTGCCAGCATAACTTATAATATAAAGTGTGAATGCACACACATTATGCACATGGTCAGAACACATGATTCAAGTTGTATGCATTGCGATTTCAATTTTGCATAAAAATCTAAAGTATAAAAAAGTTTCAAAGCAATTGTATTACAGCAAATTTAATTTTGATTTTGGACATATAATGATTAGTATCAGGTGGTGAATGGGATTTTTTATGTTTTGATTTCTGCACTGGTGAGTGATCAATCATGTTATAGTTCAAAGTTGTTGTCTTACAACGTATCGGGTCAACTCGGCCCGAATACTAACCCAGCCCGGTCTTGCTCGGCCTAGTCTAACTCGGCCCAGTATTCAAACAGGATTAAAGGGGGGTGTTTTTCCCACTTTGAAAAAGGCGTTATGTGACTTATGTCCCGAGGGTAAATAACCCTCATTATTCATATAGTATATTTTGAATTTGCAATTTTAATATAAGATGTCGTGCTGTATATACACAGGGATCTCGGAAACGCAAAACCAAGCGTATTTGGACGCATACTTTTTCAAAAGGACGATTGTCAAAACTAGACCAAGAGTCCTGGGACGCATGCATTTCTGCTAACTGCGTATACCCTGTTACATAAAATGTTGGTACTGTTCCAGAATTGGTACCCTGAGGCTACATAAATGCCCGCAATAAACTCGGCAGCAGTGGCAATAAAATCAATTATCGGCCCGACTACACACTGCAGCTGTCACAGTCGAGTCACTTGGCTCCGCCCAAAGCAGTCTCTAAGCTCCGCCCACACCATTCAAGACATTTACTGTTAACTTTCATTGGTTAATTCTTATGTCACTCATCGGTTAGCTTTAATCCACAAGTCAATTAGAATGTGCGAAAATGTGACAACAGGAGCCCGCAATTAAAAACAATTAGCACATGGTTGACAACCTAAATCAAACAGCATTGTTAAAATGAGTGAAAAACAGCTTCAGCACATTTAATTAACTGAAATTGCAAATCAAATTTCATGAATATCAGTTAAATGTCAATAATACGATGATAGCAGTTTTTGTCTTGGACAGAAATTTCATACGAAAATCTAGGGCCGAATTTTGACAGGATTATTAATGCATCGATCAGTAAACATACATTAAGGAATGTTCTAGTGTATTATATATATAACGAGGCATAAATTAACAATATTGGTGATAATGTAAGTTCAAAATTTTGCAATGTCACATATTTTCGCCACCTCGCAAAAATTATCGTCGCCGATTCTACATGTCACAAACATTTGTAAAACACGTGCAAACACACACTTATACATATATGGGACTCCTACTTTTTAGGGGGAAGGAGTCCCAGGACTCCTATTTGAAAATCCTAGTGAGATCCCTGTATACATATATCATTGATTTGAATAAACGTACAATCATTTAAGGGGTTCCGGATCCTAAGTAGTTCCGGATCACATAAAAAATCAATTTCACATAAACTTATATTCGAGTACTTAAATTAAAATTTATTTTTTGTCATATGAAATATAAATCATGTATTAACATTTTAAAGAAATTTCAAAGCCGCGAGTTGCCGCATTGCCTCGATTTAACAGTATGCAATTTTCACAGTGCAATTTATTTTCGGTGTTCGCGATATTCCGGGAAACCAGACGCGCGATAATTTGGCGATTTGCAAATAAATACACAAGGTAAAGGCATGTTTTTTGGTAGTTTTCGATTGCATGATGTGTATATTTTTCGAAAATATCTTTGTTGGGCGCAATTGAGCAATAATTGCAGATAAAATGATGTTAATTCCAATCCATGTCGATTGAGTAATTTCGGATCACCTCTGTGCGTGATAGAGGTGTTTATAGGGGGTCATCTCAAAACAGTATAAAAATTGTTATCGACTATTCTGTGCACATGCATTGATTGTAAATGTTGGAAAATGAAAAATTTTAGTGTAAAGAGTGATCTAACAGTTACTCTTAGTGTTTTTTTTAAATAATTATCATTTTTATTTATTTGTTTTTCATTTTAACATGTATTATACGAGTTTTCTATAATATTTAATATGTTTATACCTTATCAGGGCTTACCCTGGCTCAGGATTTTCCTTAGCCAAATTTACCTTTCCATGTTTAAAAATCCTTTATTTTTTTGTTGTTTTATGAAGATTAAAGGGACTTGTTAACATTTTGGGAAAATGACAATTTTCAAAAAAATTGTAATGTATTCAAAAAAGAATGTATGCATTATATTCAAACAAGCAAAATAACACTCCTGATAAAGAAAAATGTTAAAAATATATGTTCATTTATTGATAATCATCAATCGAAATTGGAAAAATAATAAAGCGTTTGTAACGCTTTTCATCGAATGGCAGAGTAAGTCCTGCTTAGTGATTTCATGATTTGCATACACAGTTTAATTTTTATTACCCCGTTACATTTCAGACATGGGGCCAAAGAAAACAGCAAAAACCCAGCACAGCCCTGCCCAAAGCCTTGCGAAAAAGCTCAAGGCCAAGTACAGAAACTCACCTGGAAAACAGGAAAGAGTACGAAGAGCCTTGTATGCAGTGGAACACAAAAAGGTATCCATTAGAAAATCAGCGGAGACTTATGGAATTTCGTATGGGTACCTTCAACGAAGGTTATCTGGGGAAGTAGAAATAGACAGTAGGAATGGGCCAGAGACTGTGTTCAGTACTAAAGAAGAAGAGGCCATGGCTAACTGGTTGAAGGAGATGGCAGAACGTGGTATGGGGCTTACTACTGGTGATTTTCTGAATTTCATTCAAGAGGTAGTAGTTGAAGAAAAACGGAAAACTCCTTTTAGCAATAACAGACCAAGTTACGATTGGTACAAATCGTTCATGATAAGAAACAGCCACATCATACAAGTGCGCAAGGAAACACCCATTGAATCAAACCGAGCAAAACTCACAAAAGAATCTGTAGACAATTGGTACAAACGCTACCGTGACTTTTTGTTCCGATTAGGACTAATTGATCGTCCAACTTGCATTTACAATGCAGATGAATCTGGATTTGCCCTTGGGAGTAAAGCTGGGAAAGTTATAGGTCCACTTAAGAAGGACTCTGCAAAAGTGCCTCATGTTTCTGGAGGACATAGCAAACAGCGGCTCACTGTCATGTTTTGCGGGTCTGCAGATGGAAGAATATTGCCACCTTACTTCATCTATCCACACCCCCCTCCTCGTGGTTACAACCCTCTGACTGGAGCGATAGAAAACAGTGGCATTACATACACTGCCAAAGGATGGATGGACTCAGTGTCATTTAAGTCCTTTTTACAGCATTTCGACAAACACTGTGGGGTTGAACGACCAGTAATCCTCCTCATAGACAGTGTGAGTAGCCACGTGAATATGTCCGCATTTGAGTTTGCCATGTCAAAAGGCATCGAGCTGTACAGGTTGGTTCCGAATGCAACCCACCTCATGCAGCCTCTTGATGTTGGAGTGTTTGGACCCCTGAAAAAACGGTGGCATGATGTGCTGCGACGACATACCAGACAAGCTCCAGGTGCACCCCCAGGAAAAGAGAAGTTTCCAGAACTATTAAAGGAGGCCTTCCTGCTTTTCTACAAACCGTTGACCGTCATTAACAGTTTCAGAAGTTCTGGCATATACCCAGTTGACAGCACAGTCATAACATCCCATATGCTGAAGCCAGCACTAACCTTCACAGATGAGTCCCAACCCCAGGAAACAGTAAAGGAAGTGGCTCAGACCCATGAATCTTCATCCACGAAAGACTGTACTGGAGCTCTAGAAGCACTTGAACATGCCCTGGCCACACCCGTGCGGGCAAAATACCAAAGACGAATAGAGGAAAATTACGATGTAGAAGGACAGTCTCCTGTTTTTGCAGTTTATAAGAAGCTGTATATGAAATCAAACAGGGCACCATGTGTCTCAACGATCACATCTACTGCTACAACTAGCACAGAGACAACAAGCCTCAGTACTCCATGTACTCCTAACACTGCTGTTAGCGCTGATACAACTTATAGTAGCCTACAGTTGCTTGCTGTTGTGGCGTGTTCAAATTTAGAAACAGATGTCTCTACAACCAGTGCAACAATAACATGCACCTCCAGCAGCCTGTCTGAAGGCACATCAATTTCCAATGTACTAAAAGCCAAGTTGGTGTTTCCAAAGCCGGACCTGACCAAAAAAGTGGAGCAGCGTAAGCGCCGAGCTCTAGAACTACCAGATAACTTGACGTCACCAGAATCCATTCGAAAAATGGCTTTAAGGGAACTTGTAAAAGTTAGACAATTTGCTTACAAGGAAAAATCAGCAAAATCCAAATACTTAAAACAGTCCAAACAGGGAACAAAGAAAAAACCTGGTCCAAAATCAAAATCAAAAGAACAGGTACGAAAATCAAAACCAAAAAAACAGGGACAAAACTCAAAATCTGAAACAGAAACCATCAATGATATGGAGGGAGATGGTAGTGAAAATGTTTCCTGCATGGGGTGTCACATGACATGGAAAGAAGACCAATTTTTGACAACAGGAAGTCTTTGGATTCAGTGTGATAGTTGTGATAGATGGATCCACAAGGACTGCTGTGTAGATGCCCCTGATTCAAGTTTGGCTAAAGATGCACAGTTTATATGCCCAGAATGTGAGTCATAGGCCTATGTAAAAAAAACAGTGACAATATGCTTATTTACACTGAACATCTGTTACAATAACAGCACCTAGATAGGTTTGAAGGGGTGCAATGGTAATAATTATATGCATATGGACTTTAACTATACACCTTAATTATTAACAATTACATTTATATAAAAGAAATATTAGAAACAATAACTTAACTCATAAAGGGGCATAATAAATAGTTTTATTTTGTTTTTGACCTGGATTATTAGTGCAACTATAAGTTATAATTTATGTTGTTTTCTATTTTCAGGCATCTGAAGAGGAAAGCAGAGACCTGTCCATACTTGCACATTCCACCATCTACCTGCAAAACAGTGTCATAAAAGGGTACCATCACTACAAAATAAGACCACCTGTGACTGACCCACCAATAATGTTAAACGTTGACAGGGAATACACAAACATCCAGGACCAATCTGCATGTCTTGTATGGATACCCGAGCTTGAATTAATCGATGCTTCATTCCATGATATGGTAACTGATAACAAACGACAACTTAAGTTGGTTGATGTCGCAGGTTTGCCTGTAGGTCATGTACCGAGGGAATTAGCACCATGTTTCAGATCTGTCTTGGATGAAGGTGGTTCAGTAAAAGCTGAACCATATGGTGAACCATTTCCAAGTTCACATCCTTGGCCAGAACAACATGAAGTTGGTGGTGGGGTGCTGCTAGGGTGTCATTATATAATTTACCCAAATGGAAATCCAGAAAAAACATTTGGTTCTCTGAAAGAAATACTTAATGGTATGCAAGCTGGCGGGTTAATGTCTCTTGAATATATACCTTCTGTTTAAAGTGTGACAACAAAAAGTGTTGAATTGTGTTGAATGTTGAACGAATTTGTTTAAAAATGTAAGAGATATTATGCTTTATTTGTTTCAGTTTCTGTCTTATGTCAAAGGCATTGACTAGTCATAATTTAATGTGCTTCTTTTTCTTCAAACTTTGTCTATGCATAACTTTTTTGATGTGCCACTCAACACATTGACTGTTACATAATGTATATACATTGCAGCTGATCAGTATTAGTTACAACATACTGCTTTAACATTCATATTTTACTTGTTTTTACACTTGTTATTTTTATGCGATAACATTTTGTTTTCTTTGATATGTCAAGGTATTGACATTAAAGGTTTTTTTAATCATTTTGGTGTTTCAACTCACTGTGTGGTCATAATGGGTCATTTTCACACAAGTAAATATACAATAACAAGTAAATAATAGTATTTATGTTCATAATGCAGTTCTGCTGTAGTTTGACAGTCAAAAACTTGCTTGAAACAACCCCCGACCTTGACGATCGAGTGTTTTGTCACGTGATCCATAATACCTTGAATTGATCCAAAACTACCGCTCTTGGTGAGGCATGTATAGTGCTATTTTTCTGGGTTGTGTAACAAATGAGAAATTAAATTGTGAATGCATCCAGTGCCTTAAGTATCTGACCTCTAAACTATAATTAAGAAATTTGAAAATACGTTCATGTCTAAATAGTGACACCGAGAATGTAGTTAGTGATCCGGAACTCCTTAACCAAGTGTATAATCATTTACACTATTTTTTTTTTTTCATTTTACCATTTTTTACCACAAACTTTACGATATTCTAACGATTTAACACTTATTAAATAAAAGTAGGCCGAGTAGGACCAGACCGAATTGGTAAATGGGCCAAGTAAGACCTGACCGAGTTAGTATTTGGGCCGAGTTGACCCTGATCCTCTTACAATACACTCCTTACTTACCAACATTGTCTATTCAAACTGTTAACATTTTGAAGAGTTTTGAAAAAGCCAAAGAAGTATATTTTATTCAACTGCCCAGAATTGTCAACTGACTGAAAATGTACATGTATGTGGCATTTATTATTTTCTTCTACAAAGATTGAAATAACTATGATCAGGGGACATGTTGATGTTTTAATGGAAACAGAATATGCAGGTCATCATAAAATCTTAAGAAAATAATTTTACTTAGAAATGATGCTCATATTGTCTACCTATTGTACACTGTAAACTTTATGGCTTGTAATGAAAGGGAACTTCATTGTGTATGCTGTCATGTAAATGCTCCATTGGCAT
This sequence comes from Congeria kusceri, assembly GCA_027627225.1. Classification (NCBI taxonomy): domain Eukaryota; kingdom Metazoa; phylum Mollusca; class Bivalvia; order Myida; family Dreissenidae; genus Congeria; species Congeria kusceri. Next base: position 9,975,415 of record CM051030.1, on the reverse strand, counting down.
TCTAATGCATCACTCTGTATTTAAAACCTAACTTGAAAAACTTACCAAATGTACATGCAAACAGCCAAATGAACAAACAGTAGTTTGTGGTTTAGGTCATTCGAATCACATAACATTGCTTCAGTGATTGGTTTACTTTTACGACAGGTATAATTGTTCAGCTCTTCTACATACAACACTACTGTCTTGTGAAGACCAACTTTGTTTTTGTTATTCATTCAGTGATTCACTTTACTTCCTGTTGATTTGGACAGTTTCTGTTTCATGTTTTTCTTTATTTTAAACCCTTAACTTAAGTGTTCTGTTTTGTGCATAGACAGCGAAGGCAAGAATGTCCCAAAAGTGTAAATGAATGCTTGGAAAAGGTAATAAGCCATACATCCAGGTAAATGCATGCGTATTTTTTTAAAACACCAACACTCACCTCTGATTTCGTTATTCTATGTTTTGCTAATTTCACAATGGCAAAGTTCCCTTTTCCTATTGTGCGTTCTATATCGTAAAATCCCACACGCACTTGTCCATTGGATCTCTCTGCCATGACCATTGTTTATCTCGGTGGTCTAGTCCAAAATTCAAAACACACACACTGTTGATTTAAAAGTCCTCTCTCGATTTTCTCTCGTGTCGACATTATCGTCTACATGGTTTTCCTAAGTGCCCGTGACGTCACATCTACGCCAGTAATCAAGTAGAGCTAGCTTTCTAAACTCACTGCCGCGATTCGCATCTGATGGTTGCTATGTCAATGACGCATTTTGACGCATTTAGCCTCAACGAAAACTCTGCGTTGTAAACCATGTTAAAGTTGATAACAGAGTGATGCATTATTACATGGTTTATGACTAATTAGCATAAGTTGAAAACTAATGATTGTTGTTTTGTGCAAATAATATGTCCTTTTAACATTAATACGATCTCAGGTTGTTTTAGATTTTAGTAGATTCTAAATTTATTTCATTTACATTTTATTATTTTTTGTACAGTACAGATTTTAAGATGCATGTATATTTATAGATGATTTAACTATATCTACATGTTAGATCTTGAGAAAACTGGTTTTTGATTTAAATTGGGTTAGAGAATTAATTCGGGTCAAAAATAAATCTACAGTACTGTATAACAGAATGCACATTAATGATTGCTTAAAAATAGTTTTTATAAATAATAATATACTAAACTCATCTACTGTTCTGCTGGGCCCAGTTGCTCAAAACTTTAACGGACAATTAAGCTAACGGCCGTTAACTTTTGGATGAAGTTTTTGATGTAAATAAAATGTTAAAATTTTAAAATCTGCATTTATTCTAAATAAATTGATATGCTCAAATAATTGTCAAATGCTTCATAAGCGAGTTGCTTGCAATATTAGTTTTATTTACATCTAAAGTTAACAGGCCGTTAGCTTAACCGGCCGTTAAAGTTTTGAGCAACTGGGCCCAGATTGTTAATTAACGTGAACTTTCTTTTGAAACTAGATCTAGAGTTACAACGGTGTGTTGATTAACGTCATAAGTTAGACGTTAACTAATACATTATTCGCAAAAAAAACGTCGTTTCAAGAATTAGGACAAAACGGCGTCTGTACCTTTATTGCTCTGAAAATGTGAGTATTAAAACTATTCTATGGCGATTTAAAGAGGCAAACAACGAAAACAAATGATTTTATTACACATTAAATTCACTTAATAAATGAATTCTTACAGAAAATCGGGCGTGGGACATTCAGGCGCATTCTTGTCATTCCAAGTTAAAATATACAAATTTTTTTATGAAATTCAAATAATATTCTCCATTTAAGTATTACAAAATACAATCCAAATATGTTTTGCAACTTAATAACGATTAACACCTCTCTAGATCTATTTTTTTCTCTTAAAACCATGCTTAGCAGCTTTCAACTTTTGGGACTTAAAATAAACACTATCTGTAGAATGGCCCTTGTTCTTTCATACAGTGTACAGTAGTAATTTGTAAAAACACCAGACGACGCACTGCTATTAAAGCAAGGTCTTGGCGAACAGCTGCATTTACATTTAATTATATACTCCAAGCGTCATTTGACGTCACATTGACGTCAATTTATATTCACAAAACCAGTATTAACCTCATACACAATATTGTGAAAGCGCCTTACATGCTATGAAATACCTGGGTCCGAAAATAATACAAACTACATTTTAAATTGGTTGATGACACGTTAAAATAAAATGTAAACGCCTTTTGTGAGCATTGCCTATTTAAGTTCAACATTTAAGTATTCGTACCAGGTATTTGACTACTGCAATAAATTTCTTAGGCGTAGTCAATGTGGCGGCAGGGTCGGCGTTCGCCGCCCGAATAGACGCTTTCACAAAGGTGAGTCATATTCAAATTAATCTGCAATATTATCCAATCATCACACTTGGATATCACGAGTTTAGCGGTTAAACTAATTCATACAAACGAGCAGTGGAATTTGTTTGTGATATTTCAAAGAGAACTTGGTAATGTTTGTGATTTTCAATGAATGGAAATTAATCCTTTAACTGCAGGTCGAGAGGAGTTTAAACTATTCGTGGCACAGCCCGGATCGGTCAATATTTAGGCGTATCGCCTTCACGTTATAGCATCGCCGCTCCAATATTCCAACGACGCCTTGAGCTAGCGTCTTCTTCAAAATTTGACCACACCAAAGACAGGTATGCATACACGCGCGATTAGCACTCTGGCAGTCGAGTGGTTTAAAGACTGCGGATATCAGCGGAGTGTTCTTTGCACTTCATAATATTGTTTATGATTGCACACATAGTCTGGAAGTATAAAACTAGATATATATTATGCTAACATACTTATTTCCATGTGTTTGATATAATGATATTTTTTTAAAGTCCTTGTTTGAGCAGTTCATCGTCTTTCGTTTTACAAATTACTATTTTTAGTAGTATTTTATAATGTATGAAAGAACAGCAGCACCTTGACCAGTAATAGATGTATTATTCATTCTAACATTATACTCGCTAATTTGTCTGTAGACAAATAACAAAATTATCGTTGTTAAACTACCCGATAAACGACGCAAAAAGAAATCCCGATGCTGAGTCTAGCATAATAAAATGTAGTTCCAATTACAACTGCAAAATTATATGTCAAATCATGTAAGAATCGAAATAATTTTCGCATTATCGTTGTTTATCGACCAATAAACAACTCTTTGTCGCTCTGATGCGTGGCTATTAAACAACTCGGGCTAACGCCTTCGTGGTTTAATTCCTACGCATCAGAACTCCAAATCGTTGCTTATTGGCCAATAAACAACGATAAATCGAAAATTATTTCTTTAGTAGTCCGGAACAACAATAACATCAGTAATATCGCACGGTTGTAAGCATGTACGTTCATGTACCCCAATTCAATAGCTTAATAGTCACTAAGTGGGTCTTCGATCAATCAGAAGTCAACGAACGACTCCCCGCATGTCGATGTCAGTTTGTCCGTCAGTCTGATAAATCGAACGCTCTTCAGAAAACACTCAATCGAGCATTTTAGCAAACACTCAAACCAGCGTCTAAATCGGACGTCGGTATAATATAGTGCACTGCCTACGCTTCTATTTTCACTAGCGCAAATATTTAACAATATACAATGACTTAACAATTGTTTTTCATTAACAGTTCTTCACATATCATATAGTCTTCCGGAAATAGATAGAGCACGGAGCGAAGTGGCCATATGCATCTTCCGGAAATAGATAGAGCACGGAGCGAAGTGGCCATGTGCAGAGACGGAAGCACCGAGGCAAATATTTTCTGGGGAGTCCGGGGGCATGTTCTCCCGAATTTTTTTTATGGTGCAATTTGGCGTATATTTGTTTTGTTTTTCTTGAAGAGACAAGCTTAAAATTTTACGTATTTTTTTTATAATAAACTGACGAAAGGTAGTATGGACACTGAACAACATTATTTGGGACGAACAGTAGATTATCTACTTGGCATTTATGTTACCTATAAGGATCGATTTATAATTTTCTTTTCGAAAAGTGCTTAATTTTATTTTGGTCATTTCTCACATTTTCACCGAAGCAAATGCCTCTATGTCAATGCACTGTTCGCCAAAGAAACGAAAATCAAATGTGCGTGAACTGCAATGCGCGTCATTCATTCCCAGGTCAGCGTACTTTAATAGAATGTTCGCTTAGGCCATACAAATTTGATTCTATGTTTAGCGTTTCCATGATTTTTCGAAACCTACCAAACAGGCAGGAAACAACAATGAGTCGATCAAAAAACATTTTCGTTTCACAACTTATTCATGGCAGTGGTACAGGCTAAAGCAAATGTTTACCTGCAAAACTGTTATTTATCATCTTCATATTGGGAACCTACTTTAACACAGTATTTCAACTGTGTAAATTGACTAGTTGCACACTCTTTACAAATATTGGTAAAACACCTAAAAGTCAGTTTGTTTCAAATGTTTATATGCTTTCCAACTCGATTTTTCACTTTGTCAATTTTTTTGTTTGTTAATGCATCCAAAAACCTACTAGCTCGAGGACGTTAAACATAGAATCAAATTGGTATGGCCTCACGATGTTCAAGAGGGCTTTGTATGGGTTTGGGTTTTAATAAAGCCATGGACATATTTTGGAATGAGTCGTAAATAATGGACTGCTGAGGGTTTAAAGACACTAACAAAGTTTTACACGTGCAACTAAACGTTCGATATTTAATAGAAAAAAGAAATCATATACACTGTACAATAATGCAGTATTAATGCAATAATCATATACACTGTACAATAATGCAGTATTAATGCAATAATCATATACACTGTAAAATAATGCAGTATTAATGCAATAATCATATACACTGTACAATAATGCAGTATTAATGCAATAATCATATACACTGTACAATAATGCAGTATTAATGCAATAATCATATACACTGTACACTAATGCAGTATTAATGCAATAATCATATACACTGTACAATAATGCAGTATTAATGCAATAATCATATACACTGTACAATAATGCAGTATTAATGCAATAATCATATACTCTGTACAATAATGCAGTATTAATGCAATAATCATATACACTGTACAATAATGCAGTATTAGCGAAGCGCTTATAAGCATGTCCATACAATAAATGTTATTTGAACAGTTTGAATTTTAGTGTATATGTATACTTAAGTTTTGTGTAGAATATCGTGTAGCGCACCGAAAGGTAACGAATTTAAAAGGACTATGTCATCGAAAAGGGCCTCAAGGGGGCAATTTCTTATAAAAATCTCAAATTATGATATTAATATTGGTATATAATAACGGTTAAAATATGGTATATATTATGGGAGAAGAGTGTACATATTGTGAGATAAAAATCAGTTTACAATAAGGGTCGTATTTGTTTGGCCCTTTTTATGGTTACAATTTGACGTCAGAATTAACCGTAGTTTACAAATGATTCATTACCAAGCAGAATAGCGCAGTTGGGTAAAGCGCTGTCTACTTTTATTTCTTTGTATGGCTCCTAAGTCGTGAGTTTGATACCCGCTTGGGGTTTTATTTTTTTCATACATTTTTGCTCAGTTGTTTTTACCAAATATCTCATTATGTATTATACTATTTATTGTTAATTAAATGTACATGTCTTAGTATAGCGTATTTATATCATCTAATATCATTTATAGTGCCACAGGAAACCAATTTTCGTTTACATAGTCCTTTTAAAGTCGCATCGATTTTCAACATGTTAATACAGGTAGTATTTGTAAACAGTTTTACTTGCCATGGATGATCAGTGTTTTATAATAAACAGTATCTAGCAAACCAAATGTTCCTGACGCAGGTTGTATGCTAATTAGACAGACAATGAGATGACCGTTTTATTTGTGCAGGCCGAATATTTGGCTATTTTCACCCTGTGTGTGACTTTAAGCTGTAATACGTACAGAATATCATATAGAGCTTTAAAATTTGTCAGTGTGGGTAGGTTTATACTATTATGCCAAACGATGTTTCATTCTGGTAAGAAAAGCAGAAAGTAAATATTAGGGAAATCACATGAGTTGCGTTGTTAGAAATACGGGAGGCCGAAGACTAATTGTTAACGTGGTACACTGACCAGTATATACTATATTCGCTGGTCTGAGTATTGTTGGGGGAGGGGGGCGGATAATAACAGATTTTCACTAATTATATTTTTATTTTTAATAGTACAAAAGATCTACTCACTATATACGGTAATAGCTTTTTTTTGGATCTTTATACCAATTGTTCGAGTGGTTTTGCTGGGAATCGGGTGCACATTGTCCCATAGAACTTCATGTTTATATTTAACACATGTTGATAAACTAGACGGAATTGTGGTGGTGTTTAAAGTATTTTATACCATATTTTCGAGAGTTTTCTTTGTTTTTCGGTATTCAATAGCTGTGATATCAGAACGGTTAGTGGTGGGCGGAGCCTAATATGCAAGCTTGTCGTGCAATAAGTAGCATGCGGGGTATATTGAATTTAGTTGTAATTTATACGCACACTACTTATTGCACTGCAAGCTTGCACATTCGCATCGCATCACGTAACCTTGCGACAGCGCTAAATTTAGAAACGACACAGATGCCAAGCATGTCAGATACCACGTGACGTCTAGGAACTGCCCATGGGATCGGCATCGTATAGAAAGTTGCGATGTGATTGGTTAGTATGGTATAAAACACTTGTAGCACCCTTTGACCTCAATATGTTAATTATTTAACCTCGCCCTGCGGGCTCGTTGAATAACTAACACATTTCCTTCAAAGTGTGCTAGAACTATTACATAACTAGTGGGCGGAGCCTAATATGCAAGCTAATCTTACAATAACTAGCATGCAGCATATTGGAATTTAGTTGTAATTTATACGCGCGCTACTTATTGCACAGTACGCCTATCGCATCACGTGGCCCTGCGACACCGCTAAATTTGGAAACGACACAGATGTCAAGCGTGTCAGACATCAGGTGACGTCTATGGACTGCATGCACATTATGATCGGCATCGCAGAAAGTTGCGATGTGATTGGTAAATATGGTATAAAACACTTGTAGCACCCATTAACTACAATATGTTAATTATTTAATTTAAATAACTAACATATTTGGGTCAAATTTGAGCTAGAACTATTACTTGAATGGTACATGTTCACGATGTCTTAGATGGCTACGCTATTAGGCAAAGAAACAGTTGTCCAGACATTCCGATACGTGATGACCAACATAAGAATCGCCATCTGCAGTTTATAATGCATTACATACCGACCTTTGAAGCGGAGATATTAAACCCTAAACTACTTTTGTTGATAAATACCCCTGGCTATTTTGGTCAAAATTATATTATAAGCCTCCACTCCGCGAATAAGTTTATTTAAAAACGCCCCATGAAGTTTAGTCCTAGTGAGTATGTATTCTAGCGTGGTACGTTCGTCCGTCTGTTCGTCTGTCTGTACGCCACAAACCTTGTCCGTTCCATACCTTTTAACCGTTGTTAAAAGGAATTCGATGACTTAAATAGGACAGTGATGTGTATAAATTGATATCATTTGCCTTTATATCGTATTTTCTTTATTTGTTACATATTTATTTTGTAATTTGCAAATAAATAATATTGTTCATTTAATAAATTCCTTAGTAAATACAAGACCTGAAGGGGACCAAATGTTGCTATGCCCCCGAATATAAACCACAACTCTTTCTCCAATATTTACGGAGTTATTGCCCTTTGTTTTCTTTCCTTATGTCAAGCATTAATTTTATTGTGCGGAGCTTTACTCCATTATTAGTAAAGGGATTCAAATGAAACTTCATATAATGCTAGAGGAGTAAGAAAGGAAGTGCAGACCACAAAGACCATAACTCTTTCTTCAATATTTACACAGTTATTGCTCTTTATTTAATTTTCTTGTGCGGAACATAACTCCATTAGTATTGAAGGGATTCAAATGAAACTTCTTATAATGATAGAGGACAATGAGAGGAAGTGCAGAGTACAAGGACCACAGCTCTTTCTTCAATATTTACGGAGTAATTGCCCTTTGTTTATTTTTCTTGCAGAACATAACTCCATTAGTATTGAAGAGAGTTTAAATAAAACCAAATATATGAGTAGAGGACATTGAAAGGAAGCGCAGAGTACAAGGACCATAATTATTTCTTCAATATTTATGGAGTTATTGCCCTTCAGTTAATTTTCTAGTGCAGTGCATAACTCCATTAGTATTGAAGTGATTTAAAATAAAACCACATATATTGATAGAGGATGTTGAGAGGAAGTGAATAGTACAAGGACCATAACTCTTTTTGTAGGAAGCGTCATTTTTGCTAACATGTTACTGACGTTGCGTTGCCTTCCTCTGACAACAATTAAGTCTTGTTGATGTTAATTTTCAAGTATTTTCCCGCCGAAGCAGCGTTAGGTGCCGCTGTAGACTTTCAAATTAATCGGAAAAAAAGAGGGTTAAGTGCGAAGTAGGCCTTTTTTCCAGGACAGGGCCCGGGCACGACTGCCTGTAATAATAGTGTTAAATATAATGTTAAGTAATGAAGCAATATTCCGATGACGATATAAATGATGATACCTTATATTTGCCGCTTTTCACAAGCGGAGTATCCCGTTGTTGATACATTTTCATCATAGCCTCGGTGTTGCGGGCAATAGGTCAGGATTACTAGTACCCAACTATGGTAAACTGGGTTGTTATCTTTTTTAACTGACCATTAAATACACATACCGACTGACTGTGTTGCTAATTACGCAGGTCCAGCTGTTGCCATGGCGGCACTATGCTTTCTGCAGCATTGTATCTGTTGAAGCTAGTATTTACAAAAATAACGACAACGCTATTTACACCACCTTTACTACTACCGCCAATAGCCACTGCAGTAACAGCAGCAACAGCAACTACTACATATGTTACTACTTACTACCACGTACTACTACTACCAGCTGTTGCAGCTGCTACAACAACAACAGCAGAAGCAACTACAACGACAACAATAATAAAAGCTGCTGGTACTGTGGTTGCTGCTTTTTCCACTAACAACAACTACTACTATTACTACTTCTGCTGCTGCTGCTACTACTACTACTACTATTACTACTACTACTACTACTACTACTACTACCACTACTTCTACTGCTTCTACTACTTCTACTGCTACTACTACTACTACTTAATTACTACTACTGCTGCGATTGTATTCTATATAAATTGCTATACTGAAATATTTATTAAATGTTTGATAAGCAAGTTGCTTCTATAATAATTTTTTTTGCATCTATTATTACAAGGCTGTTAATCAATCAATCAATCAAACCTGAAAATTGAAATCACTTTCGCACAAATTAAGGATAAATCACAGACCAACCACTTTAAAAAATAGCCGATTTTAACTTGAAAACAAAATACTGAACACTTCACAATGTGTCATTGAAAAGTAGTACAAGGTCACAATCAATTACACCTAAACATTAAAATGCAACGTTTGTATTGAACTTGTGTCATTATGAAGTACGGAGCAATTGATCTACAGTCGCCAGCTGTTGTTTTCTGAAGCCACGCGGTTCTGCTTTGAGTTCGTGGCACCCCGAAATGCATTGACGTACCTTACCTACGTCATAAAACACTGGAATACCATCGCTGTTAGAAAACAAGCCGGCGATTGCTGATATATCTTTAGGACGATACACTTCCTTGGTATTATCATCTGGGATATGAGATGAGATTAACATAACAAATTAATAATCAATGACGTTAGGAAAGCATAACTTGTTAGTTGTATAGTTAAAACAAGAAATATTGTTTGTTTGTTTGTTTTCCGCATTTCAGTTATATCACGGCGGTCAGTTAACCTACTCACACTTTTCCAAGCTTAGCCGATTTAAGCGGTTTACCAGTACTATGTGCACATACTTATGTCAGCAACTGTCAACTGTCCTACTTCAATCATTGATTGATTGATTGATTGATTTATTCATTTATTCATTGCTTGATTGATTGATTTATTGATCGATTGACTGATTCATTCATTCATTAATCCCTTAATTAATTCGTTTATCTATATGTCTTTCCGTCCGTCCGTCCGGCTGTTTATGTATTATTGCCGTTCTGGCATGTCGGCGTTTAATTGGTGCCCTTCAAACACGTCAAAACTAAATAACAGAGTTCAGCCACCATATGCATATATGCTACGGATACTAATTCTAACTCATAGCGGATCCCTGGTCAAGCTTCCCAACACATGGGTCATAGGCTCTAGCCCGCGCTGCACTCTAACCTGCACACTCGTCTTTTGCATGGACGTTCAACCGAGGCGCAGTGCAGTGTACTAAATGCTTCACAGCGGGCACAAAAACACCCAGGGTCTCCTGTATTTTGCACTAGCCCCCGTACCCCATCTAACATGTCTTCTCAGGGCGATGGCCATATGGGAGGGAATCCTGGTGCACTAAATACAAATTCACCACACACACACTCTAACTTGGCTGCCCGCCTAGCGCAGCGGTTGGCACACTCGCTTCTAACCGCGGCGACTGGGGTTCTATTCCTACTCGATGCATGTGTGTTTAGTTGGTGTTCCACATACAGGACAGGTGGGTTTTCTCTGGGTATACTAAATCGCCCACTGCACAAGACCACTTAAGAATTAAATATATAATTCAGTAAGAAATATCATAGTTTGAAATTGCCACTACGATTTGAATTTTGTCTTAACTTTCTATGTAAGTATCGCTTTAAAAAGGACATTTTCACAGAATGACGAATTGACAATATCCATTTTTTATGTCACAGATTCCAAAAATAAAAGTAACATGTATATAAGTGAGCAAAATAGCACTACAATACTGACATATAAATATGTTGGAAATAACGTTTCGTTAATGAGTACCGTAATCATCAGTTGAAACGGATACGATTGCAATAGCGTTTGTAACGCAAAAATAATGCTTGTGTTGTTTTCGTTGAAATTGTTAAAAACACGCGAATCACATAGGCTTACATAAATTAAAAGTACACGGACATGCATATAAATAAGAATGGTCGAGCGCGTCAGACATTCAATCCGGAGGTTGTGGGTTCGAGCCCCGATGGAGGCAAATTTGTTTCTTTCTTGATGCTTTTCTTGTTATTGTAGTTAAAGTCTTAAGTTCTGGGCCCGTATTCACAAAGCTTCACAAAGCTCCTTAGGGGGAACTTAAGTTAATTTCTTCAAATCATAATATTCCTTTATTCTGTGGTGTTTTATGTTATAGTTCTGTTTACATTAAAATGTTTTAAACTAGTGAATATTGCTTAGATGTTGAGTATAGTGCCATTTTGTAAACAGAAATCATTGAATTTCACACTCAAATTTGAAATTATGCAGGGGTGATGGGACACACACCAGGGACCCGTCGTATTAAATATCGTAGGGCCTGTTTACATTAAGATACAATTTTCGAAGTAGCATACATACTAAGCACCAACATCTATGATTACTTTATTTTAGTATTTTAATTTATTTTCTTGGTATCTTTTACATGTCCTTCATTTCAGGAACATACTGCCAATAAATGTCTATTTTTTTAAACTACAAAATTCAGTCGTAACTTAAACTGGTCGCAAGACCTTTGATAAGACAGGGCCCAGATCCCCACATAATGCGGCTTCTGCGCTTCGGAGTAAAACCTCATAAATGTCCAAGTACACACAACATACCTCAAACTTCAAATTTCACAATATAATGTTTTGCGCTCTTTCAAATTGCATTGTGCGATAGTGAACAAAATAATGAAGGGAGACAACACCTATGAAATGTTCATTGGTCAGTGATGAGTACGGACCCTTTGAGAACACACATCCATTTGAACAAAATTTTATATTGTATAACACCTAAAAGCAGCATAAATTATTACCTACTACTATATAAATGATAATTTAGCGTTTTTATCTGTTTACCACTTTGCTAAATTAAGCTCCTCCCAAGAGGCAACATTTTGTGATGTTTCATGGTTTTGTTTTGTTATGTTGCCCTCATTATTATTTAAAAAAGGGAGCAACCTGCGCAGATCATTGCGCAATGTTACTTTAAGTAACACTGACTGCTACTGACTGTTACAAGCTGCTAGGGCCCAGGATAATGTTCTATTTCGAAGTTGTGAATCATAACTATTATTATATTAGTTAATGGAAAATAAAACAATTCAATGTTGTTTTTATTTATTGTTGGAAGTAGATAATAAATTAGATATTTCACTGTCATTTGGGAACAGTCAAATTGTTTCCTTCAGTATCGGGGGCAACATTGCGAACAGTTACTTCAACTGTTGCCATCGGCCTGACGGCCTCGGGGCAACAGATCAAAATATGCCCCCTCTATCTTAGGAAAACAATTTGACTGTTTCCAAATGCCAAGGAAATATCTGTATTTAAACGCGCAGTTGAAACAAGTAGCTTGTAATAGTTATGACAATACGGGATCTTTGTTCAAAATGCATTTTAATATGTATATATTTTTGTATATTTTATATATTAATTATAATTCTACAGAACTACTTTGTTGTAGAACTTTTAGTATTTTTATTTGATTTGGCTTTGTGTACATTTCATTTCGTAAAACACACAAATCAGTTATTGTTAAATTTACTTTAAACAGCTTTTTTTGCTACTAAATATGGACGGTTGCTTCTTATTTTACCTCCTCGTTAGCATTAAAAATTACACCTAGACACTTTAACCTTATATTTTACTTATGAAAAGACGTTTAAAGGACTATATCAGGACTATATTACGGTGGTAATTTCTTTTTAAAAAATTCTGAAATTCAGATATTAAAACTAGCATATAAGAACTGTTAAAATAAGATGTATATAATTGGAAAGAGTTTTCGCATTCTGAGACGAAAACATCAATTTATAATATGAATTGTGTTGGTTTAGCCCTTTTCATGTTTACATTTTAACGTCAGAATTGTGAGTATTTTGTATAAACATAGTTTACAAATGGTAACTTGCAAAGCAGAATAGCGCAGTTGGTTAAAGCGAAGTCTTCTGTCATTTCTTGGTATGGCTCCTAAGTCGTCAGTTTGATACCCGCTTGGGGTTTTTATTATAATTATTTTTAAATTATCTAATAATGTATTTTTTATTTTATTTTTTTTTAAAATGTACATATCCTTGTTAAGCATAATATTTTATCATCTAATATCATTTATATTGAAATAGGAAACCAATTTTTCATTGACATAGTGCTTTTAACTTAAGATTTAACTTTGAAACTATTAATTGCTGTAGTGATATTATCGATACCTTCTCTGTTCAATAAATTTACACATATTTACATGTAATAAACAACTTCCATAATATTAGAAAGCAAGATGCACAGGAGACGCTCTGATGGCCCCAAGAAATGGCTTTTTTTTAGACCAGAAGCATCACTTTAACAACTTTCGAACGGGACCACAAGGCGCGTCTACGTACCAAAGAGTCTCATTCAAAAGGCTTCGGGTATTTTACTTGTAGTATTTTTTTACAAGGAGATATTTTGAAGATGTTGCCTACAATCTCCAGTCTGACGCAACAATACAATTCGCTGACTGGATCTGATGACTTCGCATTAGGGGTCACGTTCAAATGACCTCGCAGGAGCCATTCAAATTGTTGCCTTCAGAATGTTGTGGTATAACTTAATGTATTAACCACAGAAACTATTCACGAAATTAACGTGAACTGTGGATGTTTAGTCGCCTAAGGTACCACTATATCCATCGTTATCCACGTGAACATTTATTGTAAATGATTTATTCCCGAGGAGCAGCTGGAATGCATCACATTTCAAAAACCGTGGTCAAACTTTTCTGTGCACAAAGCAATATAATTGGGCACAGAGGGCTGTTATTTTATTGTTCGGAAGGTCATTAAAACGTGACCCGTTATATGACGTCTCCAGATCCTAACAACGTTAGGATTTGATTTTCATGAGATTGATGTTGCCTATTAAGTCTATTAAAAGTCCATATAGAAAGGTAAAGTTTTCCATAAACTAGACACATTTTAGCCAACTTACCAGAATTGATGCACGGAACAACGAAGATCATTATGGACAATGGTTGTGGGACGTTTACCTACCAAAGACAGACGACAAAATAAGGCGCGTACACGCGTAATTTAAGCACGAAAATGCCAGAAGATACGCACAAAAAATAAAACCATAGTGTACATTTACGCACAAAATTTCAAATGTTTGCGTACACGCGGAAATGAAAACAGGCCGATGAATTTTATCCAATTATTATAGGTATAGCTGTGTGAAATTCTCTTATTTAAACATTTTATAGTTTTCTTGAAATGTTTGACATCACTAATTTGTATTCGTTGGCACTTGTAAGTTAACCTATTTCCGACTTTCCATATTATTGTCAGACAGTACCTTCACCCCAATGAATTTTGTTTCATTTGCTGTACTTTATACGCGTTTTGGTAAGTGTTCTTGACAGAGCAAAAACTAGCACGGACAAATAATTCACTATATTATACAGCTGATATTCGTTATCTTGATATCGCAGTGACTTTGAAATGACTTAATGATATGTTCGATATTCGACCGAAAAAGGTTGATGTGAAAAGTGTATAGAAGAAGAAGACTTTATTTTGAACAATAAGTATACACCCATGAGTTCAAACATTGTTAGTTACATATACATATAATTGCAGTTCCGGCGAAGACGTGTTACAGACATACTGTGTTAGTTTAAGAAGCAACAGCATAAACATAAACAACACCATAATTTGGTATCAGTGTTATGCAAGTATAGCAAGTTGCTATTTAATATTTATTTATACGTGTTTAGGTAAACTATAATACGATAGGTATTTGTCTCAACAAACAATTTTATTTTGCAAAACAAAAAAATGTGTGCAGTGCATTCATTTCTATTGACGCAACATTTGTTTTCAGATTACGAATTAGGGGAACATTTCTTGTGTCGGCGGAAGCTATGATATAGATACATGGATAATTTGCGTAATTTTATTTTATTTTCTGTGTTAACTAATTCAATGAATTTCGGAATATTTGGTCGGTGCCAAAATTTTCGTTGAATATACAGTTCTCTAAGATCCGAGTACGCGGGGCATTCTAAGAGAAAGTGGAATTCATCTTCTAGTTGATTGCACAACTGGCATTTTCGTTCGTTTCTCGGTATTTCTTTGGGTTTGTGCCATCTACCTCTTTCAATATCAAGGCTGTGCGAGGATACTCGGAAACGTGCGAGTGCGGATCTAAATTTACCTATAGTAAGTACATTTAAATAATTTTGGAATCTGAAGTTAGAGAACAAGATATATGTTGAGGCTCTGGTAGAGTTGTTTAATCGTTCGTTCCAATTTTGCAGAAAAGTATCGTGGCCTCGTTGTTTAAAAATTTGTAAAAATAAATCACTATTTCCAACGCCTTGGAATAACCAGACATCATAGAAACCCATTGATTCTAGTAATGATTTTACTTGCGAACACCAGTTAAATTGTTGTGGATGTGATTCGATATCACGAAGCATCAAATTGTATATATACTAGTACTTGATCTTGATTCCATATTTATAGTACCTAACTGTCAATTTATCGTACTTCATCTTGATTCCATATTTATATTACCTAACTGTCAATTTATCGTACTTCATCTTGATTCCATATTTATAGTACCTAACTGTCAATTTATCGTACTTTATCTTGATTCCATATTTATAGTACCTAACTGTCAATTTATCGTACTTCATCTTGATTCCATATTTATAGTACCTAACTGTCAATTTATCGTACTTCATCTTGATTCCATATTTATAGTACCTAACTGTCAATTTATCGTACTTCATCTTGATTCCATATTTATAGTACCTAACTGTCAATTTATCGCTTCTATGAAATTTAAATTATGAACAATAGATTTTATTAATTATTGCAGATTTCAAAATAATCAGAGTCACACTTTCTGACATTTACTGACGTTATATAGCAAGTAGATAAAAACGGGTCCATATACTAACTGATCATAATTTGTATGGCAACCTCTTCATATACTTCAACATGCTACTAATTAATCCCATTCACAAGTGGTTGTTATTCCATGCACTTTTAATAATGATGTAGAGATGCTGATACATTATACTACCATAGTTACACATATAATAAAGGAACTTTTACCATTATTCCCATTGCTACTACTGCTACTACTACTGCTGTTGCCATTACGACTACTGTTACGATAACGATTACAATTACTATTACTAATACAATTACTTCTTCTACTACTACTACTACTACTACTCTACTACTACTACTACTACTACTACTACTACTACTACTACTACTACTACTACTACTACTACTACTACTACTACTACTACTACTACTACTACTACTACTACTACTACTTCTACTACTGCTACTACTACTACTTCTACTACTACTACTTCTACTTCTACTACTACTACTACTACTACAACAACTACTACTACTACTACTGCTACTACTACTATTACTACTACTACTACTACTACTACTACTACTACTACTATTACTACTACTACTACTACTACTACTACTACTACTATTACTACTACTACTACTACTACTACTATTACTACTACTACTACTACTACTTCTACTACTACTATTACTACTACAACAACTACTACTACTACTACTACTACTACTACTACTATTACTACTACTACTACTACTACTACTACTACTACTACTACTATTACTACTACTACTACTACTACTACTACTACTATTACTACTACTACTACTACTACTTCTACTTCTACTACTACTACTACTACTACTACTACAACTACTACTACTACTACTACTACTACTACTACTACTACTACTATTACTACTACTACTACTACTACTACTACTACTACTACCACCAACACCATTTGCACTACCACCACCACCACCACCCCAAAAACACAACCACCACAATGTTGTTGTTCTTGTTGTTGTGTTATGTAACATATTGCACAATAAACGGAAAATCTACTACTACCTCTATTATTATTGCTACTACTGCTACTACTACTACCACCAACACCATTTGCACTACCACTACCACCACCACCCAAAAAACACAACCACCACAATGTTGTTGTTCTTGTTGTTGTGTTATGTAACATATTGCACAATAAACGGAAAATCTACTACTACCTGTATTATTATTGCTACTACTGCTACTACTGCTACTACTACTACCACCAACACCATTTGCACTACCACCACCACCACCACCCAAAAAACACAACCACCACAATGTTGTTGTTCTTGTTGTTGTGTTATGTAACATATTGCACAATAAACGGAAAATCTACGTAGATCCATACACTATTTTACTATCGCATATGGAACGTTTATTATAGCATGTACGGTCCCAATAGGGACTTCGACTATTCTACGATACTTATAACAATATAAACTTTGCGCACTCCCTTTTGTATGCATTTTCAGCAAGGACGCTATTCTACATTAATAGTGCTTTATCTCACTGAAATATGTATTGTGTTGGGATACAACATTTCTACATTAAAATAATTTAATATTTCTCTCCTAGTGCAATGGGTTTTCTACAGATAGGCAGCGTACTGGTTCTGGTTTTATGTATAAGTGTTCCAGGTAAGTACTTATTTTCATAACTGTTGGCTTAATTTGGCAATTTTATTAGCTCGACTATTCGAAGAATATGTAAGCTTTTCTACTCGGCGTCAGCGTCTGAATTGGTTAAAGTTTTTTTTCAAAGTTTTGAAACTTCAAAACTACGAAGGTTATTCACTTGAAACATGGAATATACCTTTGTCATCAACTCTAGGATCAGGGGCAACATTCCCAATAAGTCTGTTTTGTATCTTGACATAGTTATGCCATTTTCACTTAGATTTTTGCTTAAAGTTTATATTCAACAGTTTTGTAACTACAAAACTACATAGGTTATTCACTTTAAACTTGAAACTAACCTTTGTCATCAACTCTAGTATTAGGGGCAACATCCCCAATAACTCTGATTTGTATCTTGACAGAGTTATGCCCCCTTTTCACTTAGATTTTCTGCTTAAAGTTTATATTCAAACGTTTTGTAACTTCAAACCTACACAAGTTATTAACTCGAAACTTTTGACTAACCTTTGTCATCAACTCGCATAGCTTTTCTGGTTAAAGTTTATATTCAGAAGTCTTATACCTTGAAACCTACATAGGTTATTCACTTGAAACTTGGAATATACCTTTGTCATCAACTCCAGCATCAAGTTTAACTCTGTTTTGTATGTTTACAGAGGTAAGCCCACTTTTTGAAAGATTTTGTGGTTAAAGTTGTTGTTCCAAAATCTTAAAATTTATAAACTATATAAGGTTTAAAAGTTTTGTATTTCAACAAATTTATGCCCCTTCCACTTTCCAACATATGTACCAACTGAGTCGAGCGCGCATTCCTCTGGCAGCTCTTGTTTAGTTTACAAATGTTCTGGCACTGCGTGTGTTTTCTTATATATACATACGCATACGTTTCCATTAAATTTAACCCGATGTCTGTTTTACATACATTTTGCATGACTTATTATCACGTGTATAATACAAAATAAACATTAATAACTGCATGATAACTGATGCGTTATTTAATTTTGGTAACTCCTTCGTATAATATAGCATGTTAAATGTGACACGTGAAAAGTGTTGTATGACACGTTTTCATGGTCTTAAATGTAAATATAAATATCATATGACAACAGGAGTGTTGCGAATAAAAACGCATTAAAGGGGTATATCGACGGTATTCCCCATAAATATCGACACGTATTAAAACAATGCATATAACGTCATGATCCCAATAAAAATGTCAACTGTGCATTCATAAGTTTCAATACATGTATACATGTATATTAGTCGACGACTGCTTAAAGCAGCAGTCCAGAAATATGTTAATAAAAATAAAACTTTGCAGACATCGTTTCAAATGGACATCTTACCGACCAAAATACAAAAACCGCAATGAAATCGGTTACATAATAACGTTTTGGTTACTGTTTATCGTATAGTTATATGTATGCGATAGCTGGTTATTGTTCTGGAGTAAATCAGCACGTACATTATGCACCTATCAATATTTTCCACCAGGGGGGCGGGGCGGAGCGGCGGGCTGGCCCAGGGGAATTTGACTTATTTAAATGTGTGAGGTCTAATTCCCCACCCTAAAGCCAAGCATTTTTGTATAAATCCCTTCAGTGGGAGATGCTATAGGGGTATCAAATGGCCCGGGGGCCAGTATTACCGTGATCTAAAATCCGTCCAAAGTCTATTTTCCCGGTACATGGCATTATTCGGCGTGTCAAATTCCCTCCTGTCGGGAATATATTGAAAAAAATAAACTGATGCATTACAGTACTTTTCTTTTGCATGTAATGTGTTTATCATCTGTAGTCATCGTTTTAATCTACCCCTGCTACTTGAGAACAAGTTTTAAAAGTACTTGGATTTTAATACAATGTTTTGAACTCTTTGAATGATATTTAATCATTTCTTTATTTAAGCTGTCAACTCTCCACTCAGTATTAATTTTCTCATTTTCTGTTAAAACCTTCAATGCCAACTACAAAAACATAAAACTACAACAGGATCCATCCCTGCTAGACCAGCGTTCAACCCACAAATGAAACAAAATGTTGAGTAATCAGTTTGTGGCAAATAATGAATGTCAATTTTATTGAATCCAACAAATTGACCATAATATTGTACATTGTGTACGTGTATGGGCTGCTTTTAGAAACAGTTTTCAGCTGAACAAACGCCATTAACGTTCATGCCATTTTAAGATGTATTGAATTATATTATATGGACTGCGGCTTTAAGGCTACAAAGACGAATACATAATGTCAAATTTTGGGCAATAATGTGGAATTTATAAGAGTTTATTTGTCCTTTGTTATTTGAATGTTTTTCTATTCTTAGTGGCTTCAAGTCATTTTCTCATCAAAGAATTTTAAGGAATTGAAATACGCTTAACCGAATTTGTACGTGGCCACTTTCAAGTTATTAACAATGTTTTTTGACCTGTGTATTTAATTTTGTACATTGCAGTTTTCTTTTGTTATAAGAGTCATTTTATTCGTATGATCGTATATACACACACACAATACAAAGTTATAAAATGACTCCAGCCTGATTTAAATGTTGTAAATCTATCAAAATTTCGAGTTTCATTAAACCGCTGAATAAAATATGCTCACAGACTAGCAGTAGAAGCATGGAGATCGCATAAGCCCGAAAACAATGAAAAGACACAGTATCAAAATATAAAATAGCATCGAACTTAATATTTTTTTTCTTTTTGTTATGCATATTGCAAATTGTTTAATTAGTATTGCTAAATCTATTATTAATACGCAGACATGTACGTCGTTGACCTCCTTTTCTTTGTTTTGCATTATATGTGTACTCATGGGCGTAAATAAACTCTACTACCAGTCACGTGGTGTTGGTCGTGTTCATGGGGGTGGATTGAGAGACCGGACAGTGACACGTGCTACAGATTCTGGGACGCCCGCAAGATGACGTGGGATAGCGCACAGAGCACGTGCAAGTCGTACGGTGGCAACCTTCTGCAGTTGAATTCAAAGGAAGAAAAGGTAGATCTTTGATGTTTAGAGTATGCCAATAAAAGGGGCCATACACATTCAGAAAAATGGTCAAAAATATGGTCAATGCATGGAATTGACGATTGTATTGAAGTGTGTAGGCTATATTAAACATTGATGCAATATATTTGAATATCAGAAATCGCTGATATTTATTGAGAGTCTGTCAATAATATGGAAAAGTGGTATTATATATCAATAATTGGCGCAATTTATTATTTTGGGGGTAAAAAAACATCGAGCGACTCAATAAACTGATGCACTGAAGTACTTTTATTTCGCATTCAATGCGTTACAATCTGCAGTCGTTGTTTTAAACTACCCCTGTGTCCCTGAGAACAAGTATTTGAAGGCACTTGGATTTTACATACAATGTTTTCACCATATTGACTTAGTTTAAAGGTCTAGTTTAAGGAATGTCTGGCCTCTCCACGGGGTACTCCACTCTGTGTATTGGTTCACCATACAATCTCAGCTGACTGAGCTATGATGGCTGAGTGCACCGTTTCAATTGCAGTAGTGTATTGATTTCAGCTGACAAGGGTCGCAACACTGTGTCCACACTGTGACCACAGCAGGGTTCAAATACACAGGAGTACAATACCCCCAGTGGGTGGGTGGGGGGGGGGGGGGAGTCAAATAAAGAAGGATTAAACAAGGCCTTTAAAGAAATTGAGCATCATGTTCAGATGTTAAGACTGCATTGAATACATGCAGCCACACGTTAAGATAACATTGCATACCTGTATCATCATGTTACCATTGGACTTTAATCATGCACTAGCGTATCATAGGAAACAGCCAGCGCCATTCTATTGAAGGACAATATGCTATTGGGAAATTCAACGGTCTGCAGTTTTTCTGCCAATACAAATCAAACAATATTTATGTTGCACCCTTTTCCCATTCCCGTTATCGAGTACTGTAGGAGTTGTCTCCCTTGATAAAGCGAATCCATAACGAGGCTGACGATGTATTGGCTGTAATTGTCCATAAAGAAAAATAATGTTCAGTGGAGAAAATGTCGAATAAACTTATAAAATGTTGTTTGTTTTTTCATTTAACTTGTCTCTGTTTTATTCACTACATTAAGTATACGTGGATATGTTTAAAATACTTAAATTATAAAGCAAATAATGTAGCCAAAATCACACACAAATCACAAACACAGCCAAATATGCTATAAGAAACTATGTTTGACATCATGATTATGTTACTTCATATTCAGATCTAAATTTTTAATATTTGAAATAAGTTTATAACTGCTGAATTTATTGCAGTTTACATAATTAATTTTTAATTAATTAATAAATATTTAATTAACAGAAGCAGTTCTTTTATTCCGGATTCTGCTGGGGTATTATATAACAACTTGACAGTTACAAATAACATTATTATTATTTTTATTATTATTATTATTATTATTATTATTATTATTATTATTATTATTATTATTATTATTATTATTATTATTATTATATTTATGCAGTATGAGAAATAAAGTGATATCCCGGAGTATGCTTTTTTGTTCATCGGAGTTAACCAGAATTGATCAAAGACGTTTTTTGTTTGTACTCTCTAATGATAGAGAACCAAAACAAACAAAAATATTACTGAGAAAAAAACATCATTATTTAACAATCATTATTTAATATTGGAACGTTAAAAAACAGTTTTAATTATCGTTATATGTCTTCATGCGAATAAAAATTATTTTTTTTTGGTCTTAAATAATTTTATTTTTATTTTTGATTTTAACTGATAATTATTTTACTTGTTATCAAGTAGATTCATGAAGTCAGTGGCATAGCTGCCGAGACAATGACCCGTGTATTACTGCACTTATTGGTATGCACTTTGATTACATAATTGTGCCACATGCTATCTTAAAATTAGAATCTATATATACACATTCCGGTTACATAATAATGGTCATGTGTTTATATAAGATTATGATCTGATAATTGATAAAACCAGGTTTGAACAATAGGAAGTCTGTCAGTCTCAGAGAAAGCACCTAAGTCTAAATTGCATTTTTTTTTTCTCCAATTTTTAGCGACGATATACTTATTAAACAGATACTCTCTTATCATATATCATAATTATATTATGTTCCATGCCATGTCTGTTTATTGAGAAGTAAACTAAGTGAATATTTATAACAGTTTAAAAGTAAAAAACTGTAAATGACCGCCATGCAACCAGTATTAACCACTATCAATACATCGCGAGCCTCGTTTTCGATTCGCCTATAAATTATTGTGTCGTGATAATCGCTAAAACTGTGAATGTAGGTAACGCATGCGCAAATAAATTCCTTCTTTGTTACATATAAAATATTCAAAGTTTGTTCTCAATTTTCACAATGACCAAGCTACTTTCCAATATATCACCATACATTGTTGGAAAGATAAGGCCATAACCTTTTGAAAAAACAGCATGTCAAAAAATTCTATGCGTTGTAACTCAAAATATTTACCTTAGAAAAAACACACCGGTTTTGACGGCATGGAGACTGCCATTTTTCGCATGAATACATGGGCCAAAAGTTATGAAGCTGGGAACCACTAGACAAAGTAGTGCACTAAAACAGCATTTTTTGTTCTTATTGCTTACATATATACCTTTAAAATGATACCAAAACATATCATTTAAACTGTATTTTACAAATTCTATGCATCCTTCACTGAACCATATGTGCTTATTTTCTAACTGACAGCATGTAACCCTGAGGATGTGACTTCCGTTTTGGGGTAATTAGACCTGTAAAACTCGTGTATTTGTACAGCTCTTAGAATGTTATCAAACCTAACATTGTAAACAAAACATTTAGTTGCAAAATGTACTTAAGTTTGTCGCGTGTCACATGCACCCATAGGCATTTCTCACTGTCTAGTTTACATAATCAGCTTTAACTTTTGTATGTTAGCCGGAATTTCTCTAAACGTTTCAAGAACACAAAATAATATATTAGACCTCGATGTATTTAATATCCTTTATATGAACTTGCGTTTTAAACTTCACCAAAATAAAACATACCGGTAATATCAAAACAAACATTCGCAAAATGCGCACACGAAATAAAGTCCATTTCACTGTAAAAAATTAAGAGCAAATATTTTTGCTATTTTCCTTTTATATTGATTAAAACATCGGTAAAAATAATGATTTAATGAATTTCAATGTAAATAAAGAGAAAACTTATCTTATAATAATTACTCCATACCTAAGTACGTGGAATGCGGCCTATCACATGTATACCAATGGCGCGCGCGCGTCCTGTATACTACACTGAAGCCAATTCCAATTTTGCCACTAACATTTTCAACTCCTCCCTAGTTATTGCAGTATTGTATCGTTAACTAATAATTTTACATCCATCAAATGTCACATACAGATTAGATTACCACGTTCATGCTCCTTCGTGTAAAATAGGTTAAACGTTAATCACGTGATATCCGAGTACAATGACTGGATAAATGATTGCGGATGAATTTGCATATGATTGACATTTTTGGAAACATCTATCATTCATTGTGAGGTGGTGTGTTAGACCGTATACGGCTCACGCCGTATATAGCTTACGTGTGAGCTGTATACGTTGGTTTACTACGTATACAACTTACGGTGAACTATATTCGTTGGTTGACAACGTATACAACGTACGGTAGCTGTATACGTTGGATATATACATATACTTTTGAAATAGGTTTTTCGTCTTAACGTATTTATCTCACATGGTGATTGACTAGTATACAACATACATTATTGTGATTACTAGTATACTTGATCGTCATCACCATCTTCGTCGTAGTAGTAGAAGACGTAGATCTAGTGGCGGTAACAGTAGCAGCATCAGTGGTAGTAATAGCAGTAGCAGTAGCAGAAGCAGAAGCAGCAGCAATTGTGATTGCGGACGCACGGACGCACGTCGGACGCCGGACAAATAGGATATTAACAGCTCACCCTCATCCACAGTAGAATAATGACCCTTGAATTTTTTCTAATAAAAGTTACTGCGATTGAAGGACGAATTAACAGACGAACGGGCGGACGGACGGACAGGCGGAATGGCGGACGGAATGACGGCCAGGTAGACAGACAGACTGCAGCAGCAGCAGCAACAACAACAGCAACTACAAACATGCATTCGCAACAATGTGTTCATGTCGACTTCTGCTGCTGATGCTGCTGCTGCTGATGATGATGATGACGCTGTTGCTGACGACGACGACGACAATGATGATAATGATTATGATCATCGTCATCTATTAGACATGATCTATATACGGCGATATGCATCATCTCGACGTATACAGCTTACGGTGAGCTGTATTCGGTGTAAGCTGTGTACGGTTTTAGTCAACGTATACAGCTCACGAGTAAGCTGTATACGGCGTGAGCTGTATACCGTCTAACAGTGGTGTTATTCATAAAATAATTGGTGTTAAATGTGTTTTTGGTTGGAGTGTCGTTGTTAGACACTTTAATTATAAACTGCATCGAATTTCTATATAAACCACGATTTTCTCGGACAATTATTTGTCTTGAGACACCCGAAAGTACGAGGAATAATAAATGATAACTTAACCGTTTAATTTTGATCACGCATGTACTGGAAATTGTGTAGTATGGGGCTGTGTAAAATTTGAAACCGATGTGATTTGTCATTTTTGAGAAAACCGCAATCAACAAAGGTCTAGTTAGGAAGTGCCAATGGGATAAGTGAATGAAAAATGCTTTTTTATCGACTTTGTTTTCTGCCTAGTTGGTAGGTTTCGAAAAATCGCTAAACATAGAATCAAATTTGTATGGTCTAATAGAAAAGCAAGAAACTTACTCTTGGCGGAAATTATTAAAAGGGAACTGCAGACGCATTTATATATTAATGGTGACAAAAAGACGAACTTACCCTCTTCAACACGGCCGTCTTGACATATTTCTTATTAAATACTATGCTTGAATATTTATTTAATGCGCATATACATGTACAAACAAGCTACATATCAAATCACTCTATTATGAGCATGGTCATTAGTTTTAAAACAAAAATACACAAGGTAAAAATATATGGAAGTTGTCTGTAATAAACTAGCTGTTAAAATATTGCATTCCTTTATACCACATAGAAATGCTAAGTGATACTGATGACATCCACATTCAGTTTTTTACTAATGGCCAACCTCTTCTAGATTCCCTTTATACCACATAGAAATGCTAAGTGATACTGATGACATCCACATTCAGTTTTTACTAATGGCCAACCTCTTCTAGATTCCCTTTATACCACATAGAAATGCTAAGTGATACTGATGACATCCACATTCAGTTTTTTACTAATGGCCAACCTCTTCTAGATTCCCTTTATACCACATAGAAATGCTAAGTGATACTGATGACATCCACATTCAGTTTTTACTAATGGCCAACCTCTTCTAGATTCCCTTTATACCACATAGAAATGCTAAGTGATACTGATGACATCCACATTCAGTTTTTACTAATGGCCAACCTCTTCTAGATTCCCTTTATACCACATAGAAATGCTAAGTGATACTGATGACATCCACATTCAGTTTTTACTAATGGCCAACCTCTTCTAGATTCCCTTTATACCACATAGAAATGAAAAGTGATACTGATGACATCCACATTCAGTTTTTACTAATGGCCAACCTCTTCTAGATTCCCTTTATACCACATAGAAATGCTAAGTGATACTGATGACATCCACATTTAGTTTTTACTAATGGCCAACCTCTTCTAGATTTAGTGATACTGATGACATCCACATTCAGTTTTTACTAATGGCCAACCTCTTCTAGATTTAGTGATACTGATGACATCCACATTCAGTTTTTACTAATGGCCAACCTTTTCTAGATTTAGTGATACTGATGACATCCACATTCAGTTTTTACTAATGGCCAACCTCTTCTAGATTTAGTGATACTGATGACATCCACATTCAGTTTTTACTAATGGCCAACCTCTTCTAGATTTAGTGATACTGATGACATCCACATTCAGTTTTTACTAATGGCCAACCTTTTCTAGATTTAGTGATACTGATGACATCCACATTCAGTTTTTACTAATGGCCAACCTCTTCTAGATTTAGTGATACTGATGACATCCACATTCAGTTTTTACTAATGGCCAACCTCTTCTAGATTTAGTGATACTGATGACATCCACATTCAGTTTTTACTAATGGCCAACCTCTTCTAGATTTAGTGATACTGATGACATCCACATTCAGTTTTTACTAATGGCCAACCTCTTCTAGATTTAGTGATACTGATGACATCCACATTCAGTTTTTACTAAAGGCCAACCTCTTCTAGATTTAGTGATACTGATGACATCCACATTCAGTTTTTACTAATGGCCAACCTCTTCTAGATTCCCTTTATACCACATAGAAATGCTAAGTGATACTGATGACATCCACATTCAGTTTTTACTAAAGGCCAACCTCTTCTAGATTTGTTTCATGGAAATTAAAGGTTTCAACACCTCTTATACTAGTCAAAAAGCAGAATGAAAACGAGTTAACAAATATAAACAATTAGATCATCATTGGAACATTTATTGACACAGGACAATTAGGAACAATGACAAACTTCTACGTATTAATTATTTGCTCTAAAATAATTGAGGCGTGTCGTGGGAAAACCGGGCTTAATGCACGTGCGTAAAGTGTATTACCAGATAAGCCTGTGCAGTCCGCACAGTCTAAACCGAGACGACACTTTCCCGTCCCGGATCAGCCTGTGCGGACTGCAGTCCATTTTCTTCAAATGTTGTACTCCGGAAGAAAGACGGTACAATGTGGTTCTGTATTTATTGCAGGAAATTGAATTCGCACGCGCATCAAGATGCGTACCCTTTTCCGAACATTGATGAAACGTTACACCTACTGTCAGGATCAAAATACTTCACAAAACTCGACTTACAAATTGGGTTATTGGCAGGTTGAAATGGCCGAAAAAGATAAAGAAAAAAACAGCCTTTCAACTAGGCTCTTTGGGGTTCTATTAATGTAACCGACTTCCCTTCAGACTCTTCGACGCCCCAGCAACCATTCAAACTTGATGGATCAGTACATGGTCGAGCTCAACCTCAAAGACTGTCTAACATACTTAAATGATATCGTTGTGTATTCTGCAACACTTTCACTTATGGTAGATAGATTTGAAGCCGTTTTTAAACAACTAGAACGTAAAGCTTCAAAATTTGAATTTTTAATGAGGCGTAAAAAAAAAAAATGTTTGTTTCAGGTAACCCGACCTACCCTAAAAAAATGCCCCGACCCTAGAACATTTTATTGGGTTTGTAAGATTGATTTTTGTTTTATTTACCTTTTCCAATAATTAAATGTGTTTTGGATAAATAAGTGTTTAGTTTTGATAGTATCCACTAATAAACAATCTTTAAGGATATTACAGATACGTTTTGAATATTTATACAGGTTTAGAATCTTCAAGTTGACCATTAACAAAAAAAACAAAAAAAATCGCGACCTACATACCCTAATTTTTTGGGGCATGTTACCTGAAACAATCATTTTTTTTTTACGCCTGACTGAGGTTTAATATGTAGGCCATTGAGTCTCTTCAGAAGGCGTAAAAATAGACACCTCTAAAATTGAAGCTGTTTTGAAATGGCCAGTGCCACAGACTGTCAAAGATGTACGAAGTTTTCTCGGATTCGCTGGCCACTACCGACGATGCATTGCCAACTTTGCTTCAATTGTCCGTCAACTTTATAATGTATTAAGTGAAATCCCGACAATCGTAGCAAATACAAACCTCGTAAGCCCAAAACTGATGTTTTTAAGTGGGACCATATTGAGCAGGCTGCCTTTGACTTAATAAAGTAAAAGTTAAACTACAAAATACTCACAATTCTGACGTCAACATGCAAACATGAAAAGGGCCAAACAAACACGACCCATATCATAAATTGATGTTTTGTCCTCAGAATACGAACCATCATATATACTTATTTTAACCGTTATTATATGCCATTATTTATACAATATATAAATAAATGTTTGATGTCTGTTAATAAACATGATAGATATCTGAATACTCTTAAACT
Organism: Congeria kusceri; assembly: GCA_027627225.1. Taxonomy (NCBI): domain Eukaryota; kingdom Metazoa; phylum Mollusca; class Bivalvia; order Myida; family Dreissenidae; genus Congeria; species Congeria kusceri. The sequence goes on along the minus strand of CM051030.1, from coordinate 9,946,621 downwards.
GAAGATTTGAAAATAAGGCAGACGGTTAACGCCCGTACATGTATAAATACACTTTCTGGAACTATGTTTGGCTCGAAGTTTCCTTGCCGGTCCATGCGACTTTGAGCCATCGAAGTCGACTGTACCTTAAGTTCAGATTAAAAACAAAATACCCCCTTGAGGCTCTTTTCGTTGACATAGTCCCATAGACATAGACAAAGAGTTCAAGGGACAGTCAGTGACGAGAGTAACACATCGTCAGATGATAGTCCACACATGTTTACAACTCAGCGTAAACACGTTGAACCATGCGTGTTGCAAGCTATATAAACTTTACCAACCCAACCCACGACGCAGTTTAACAAACCGGATACAAACCTATAGGATTGGGCTCAGGTATTTGACCAAAATGATTGGGTATTTGGTCAGATTTCCGATACCGCAAAGACGGGAAAGGCGACGCGAAAACATTTCATCGGAATAATTTACTGTTGATCAACAGTTTGCCGATATCCTTATCATCTTCATCCGACTCAATACAGAGCCTGGTATCGCACCGAAAAGATGATCGAGCGATTCAAGACGACACCGACGTCAAGACGTCAATGTCGGACAGTAGTGATGCGTACGACAAAGAGACGACAAAGAGACACCTAGTTCCCCATACAAACCACCGCACAAGAGGAAACCTGGAGAACCAGGATTACTCCCTCGTAGATCTACCAGGACGGCATGCAGACCCGCGAGATTCTGGCGAGTACATATTGGAACACAACGTGGCTACTGTACCAACAGAGTGAAAGGTATTTGTGTAACTAAGTGTTTCGAGTTGAAACTGATACTTAACAAGAACGTTGCAGACGACAGAGTGTTTTTGTATAATATATGCTTTATTGATTATTACAAATAAATTATATTATATTGTGTTTTATAAACGTCACCGATTATTGCAAAATTGATATATCAAGCTTTTATAATACTGAAGTATTATGTATCATGTACTGTCATTCATTATTTATTAAATTAGTTTTTAAATTAGATGAACATTGTTTGTTAATGTTACCAGACATTTTTCTAATGAAAAGATGTCGAAGACGCCATCCTGTCGGATATGTTACAGTTCATAACATCAAGAATTGTTATGGAAAAATAATAAAATTTTATGAACAATAATAATGCGTATTTTTGTTATTTTTAATCGTTTGTTTAATAAATTATTTATTTTTAAATTTACACACGCAAAGTAGTTTGTTACGTTTATGATCGTTGTGTTTTATATTCACAGTTATAGTTAAGCAATTAGTAGTAGATTTTAGACTGAGAACTCTGCAATTAACAAAGCTATACTTTTCTCTATTGAGTTGAAACTTTGGTGATTTACTGCAAATGAATTGCTGTTCAAACAGCAGTTAATAAAAATCGAAATGGGAGGGTTGCAATTCTTTTCAGAACCATTTATCTTAAAGTGATCCGGAACTACCAGTGATTCGGAATTCCTTCGACAACTGTATATGTCTGAGCAGATTTGTCAAGACATACCTTGTAAATTAGGACTTGGTCTAGCATAATGTGTAAAGCTTTGGCAGACGAAAATAAACAACCAGAATATATCAAAATGTAAACATAACATAAACCAAAAATTTAAGTTGATTGGTGTAAACAGGCATGTGGTTAAATTATATACAATACGCTGTACATAAAATGAGTTTAAACCAATTTAGATGTTATGTCATTACGGCCTATATTATTTATTTATACTAAACCATTATTATTATTATTATTATTATTATTATTATTATTATTATTATTATTATTATTATTATTATTATTATTATTATTATTATTATTGTTTTGCAACTCATGATGTGTAGTATGCAGCACCAAACTCAATATTTTATAAAATGTCTAAATATTTGAATATCTTTCTTGCCCCAAGAGTGGATTGAGCCTCGAGAAACACGTGTCAGAAATCAGATCTGTCTTTGTTATAAGAGTGGATTGAGCCTCGAGAAACACGTGTCAGAAATCAGATCTGTATTTGTTATAAGAGTGGATTGAGCCTCGAGAAACACGTGTCAGAAATCAGATCTGTCTTTGTTATAAGAGTGGATTGGGCCTCGAGAAACACGTGTCAGAAATCAGATCTGTCTTTGTTATAAGAGTGGATTGAGCCCCGAGAAACACGTGTCAGAAATCAGATCTGTCTTTGTTATAACGTGTGAACATAAAAAGCGGATTTGTTTGAAGCAGATCTGCATGTTTATATCTGCTAAAGCAAATCGTGTAAACTGAGCTTTACTGTACATGAAGAAGAAGAAGAAACTTTATTTTTGAACAATAAGTATACACTCATGAGTTCAAACAGAGTTAGTTACATATACATGCATACAGTTGCAAGTTCCGGTTAGGAGTCTTTACATGAAAAATAATAGAATATGAGTGTAAAAATCATTACATTAGTTTTTATCTGAGTGTCAGAAATACAGCAACATATTTATAACAACATAACCGTGGTCTTATATTCATGCACGTATCTTTGTCACTTTAAATTATATAGTGTAAGAGATGATTGATAATAATATAGCTATTTTGCATTAGCTGCAAAAAGGTTTTGTATAGGTTACTTAACGTATGCGTTACTTACGTATAAAAATACATACAGCAAAATATTAAAATCATGGTTATTTAGATATAAATATACATACAGCAATATAATGAGGGAGAAAAATGAACTGCAAATGGAAGAAAGACAGCCAATTTGGAATATTTGTTAACTTCGTAGCCGTTAAATATGTTTTATATATTAAAGAAACATCTCTTTGTGTTGGAGAAGTTGTAATATAAATACATCGATAATCCGCTAAGTTCACTTGTAATTTCTGTGTTTACTAATTCGGTACATTTAGGGATATTTGGGCGATGCCAGTATTTGCGTTTAATATATTGACGTCTAAGATCGTAATACACGGAACATTCTAAAAGAAAGTGAAACTCGTCTTCTTATTCATTGCATGATTGACATTTTCTTTAATTTCTCGGCATTTATCGCGGTTTGTGTTATCGGCCTCTTTATGCGACGATGTTCTGAAGAGTGCGAGCGCGGTTGTGAAATGTACATATTTTTAAGTCATTTAGATAGTTTTGGAATTTAAAATTAGAGAAAAGATTGTATGTTGAAGCTCTCGTTGATTTTTTTAATCGTTCATTTCAGTTTTTCATAAAGGTATCATTAAATCTCTGTTTGTTAGTAGTTGTGTTCTTACGAATTCGCCATATACACCCATAGGCACTTCTAACTAGACCTTTTTTGATAGCGGTTTTCTCAAAAATGACAAATCGGATCGGTTTCAAATTTTGAACAGCACCATCATACACAATTTCCAATACAGGTATGATAACAATCGAACGGTTCAGTGATCATTTATTTGTCCTCGTGCTTGCAGGTGTCAAAACACATAATTGCACGAGAAAATCGTGGTGTATGTAGAAGTTCGATACATTTTATAATCAAAGTGTTTGACATAGACACTCCAACCAAAATAACATACAACATCAACTATTTCATGAATAACACCACCCTACAATGAATAATATATTTGTCCAAAAATGTAAATCATATGCAAATTAATCTGCAATTTTATCCAATCATTGTACTTGGATATCACGTGATTATAATTTAGCCTATATTACACAAATGAGCAGGTGGTAAACTTCTTATCTGTTTGTGATATGAAATGAATGTACATTAATCAGTAAATAATAATTAGGGATCTGTTGTAAATGTTAGTGGCAAAACCTGGAAAGGGCTACTGTGCATTATACTGGACGCGTGCGCGCCATTTGTATGTAAGTGGCCGCATTCCGCGTACTTATACTGGACGCGTGCGCGCCATTGGTATGTAAGTGGCCGCATTCCGCGTACATACTGGACGCGTGCGCGCCATTGGTATGTAAGTGGCCGCATTCCGCGTACTTAGGCATGGGCTAATTATTATACGATACATTTTCTCTTTATTTATATTGAAATTTATTAAATCAGTATTTTAAATGATTCTTAATCAAAATAAAAGGAAAGTAACGAACATATTTACTCTTAATTTCTAACAGTGAAATTGACTTTATTTTGTTTTCGAATTTTTGCGAATTTTCGTTTTGATATTTTGTTCTATTTTTGTTAAGTTTCGTATAAATACGAAATTTCAGATAAAGGATATTTAATAAATCGAAGTCTAATAAATTATTTTGTGTTCTTGAAAAGTTGGAGAAATTCGTTCTAAAAATACACAAGTTTAAGCTGATTAAGAGAAGGTCCAGTTAGAAATGCCTATGGGTGTATACAATCATTTTGGGTAGATATTTTAACTCCTAAGAGATTTTTTAGAAAGTGCACGTGGATTCTTTCTAATTGAGGTGCTGCGTTAAATCCCCATACTTCTGTCCCATAGTTTAATATAGGTGAAATAAGTTTGTCAAAAAGGTCTAATCGATGACTGATATTCAAATTCGTGAAGTTAAGCAATTTTTTTTTAGCTTCAACAACGCTTCAAATGCTAGTGTTTCAAATGTTTTATGGAATGATCCACCAGATGTAAATACAATGCCAAGATAACAAAACTGTTTAACAATTTCCAGTTATTTGTTGTCATAGAAAAATTTAAGTGAGTCGCGTGATCTACCTCCTTTTCTAAAGATCATTATTTTTGTTTTTGCCACATTTACTACTTATTTCTAACGGTTACAATACTCTTTTAATATATTTAAACCAATTTGTAAATTTTGTTCGGTTTCGGAGAAAATTACGATATCATCGGCATATAATAGAATTAGAAGTTGTAGGGTATCAATATCTTTACCTTTAAACCCCTTAAGAAAAAAATGTTCTTCTAGGTCATTCATGTACATAGAAAATATTAAGGGCGATAGACAATCACCTTGCCTTGTGATAAAATAGCAAGCGACGCTTTCACTCGGCTGATTTTCATACTTAATTTTTGACTTGACATAATCTTATAGAGATTTAACAACTTTCATTATATTTCGCCGTACTCCATAGTGTAAAAAGCTAAACTTCGTTATCTCGAAGTCGATGGGAATGCATAAGCGACTTCGACAGATCCGTAGTTTGACATATCCTAACTTGATATACTTTCACGTTGTGAAATTAGCTATAAATTCATATTTAACTATTTGTTAATGACTACGCATAGGCTGTCATTGTAGTCAAGACCATATCAGTTTTAGCGTTCTATTTGTTTTATTTATGTCGTGCAATTATACATATTTATACATATTATAATACATTTAAAGCAATTTATCTCTGCACACAATATAACAATTTAAACATAAACATAGCATTAAAGCATGTTATAAATAAGCACATGAACCATAGCACACATAACACAGCACACATAATGGTAATGCCACTGTTTGTTCACAAACGATGTGATGTCCTTCTGCTTGGCGAGAGTGCTAAACATAGGATGTTTTACTATGTAGCGATCGATCTCGTCGAATTTGTTGATCATTTCCTCGGCACCTGGCATTTGATTCAGGAATCTGCTTATAGATCCGCATGCCGTCACTGCTTCAAGTGATGTGACAAATTTCACTGGAATTTTAGGGGCAGACTCCTCCTTGTCACTTGCATCTTCAACTTTATCACCTCGTGGCTCAGGGATATCGGCAATAATGTCGTCATAAGTCGCCGACTCGCAATCTGGAAGGTTTTCGTATATACTCATGTACTCGTCAAGTGAGGTCTGTTCGCCCAGGACATCTAGGAGTCGCGCCAGGGGAACGTCGTCGGCTGCTTCGTCATCGTCATAGCCAGGTTGAACCGCAGGAGCAGATTTCTTGGAGAAGCCTGCATGTCGATAACAGTTAGCAATTGTTGCGGGATCTACTAAATGCAAGACTTTACGCAGCATTCTCAATCCATCCAGCACGGTTATGTCCAGAGGACCGCTGCCGTCAATCGCTGCCAGTTTTTCGAGCAATTACTTGCTTCCGGTACTGAACCTTGAGGTTTTTGATGACATTTGGCCCATTGGCTGCGTGATGCTTGTAGTGTTTGGTGGTAGGAACACGAGTTTGTGGCCTTTAGGTTCTTGACCTCCGGGTGTGCTGGACAGTTGTCCACAATCAGCACAATTTTTCTTTGGCGTGTGTGGATGTTTTCATCGAGCTTTCGCAGCCACTCTTCAAACAGTTTGCTCGTCATCCACGCTTTCTTATTGGCTCGATATTCAGTTGGCAATGACTTAACGTTGTTAAAACAACGAAGTTTCTGAGATTTACCAATTGTTAGAAGTGGTAACTTTTCAAAACCACTCATGTTTGCACATACAAGTGCCGTCAGTATTTCCTTTCTGACTTTACCGCCATACCACTCAATGGCATTGAATTCCAGTGTCTTGTCAGGTTGTGCGCAGAAGAATATTGCCGTTTCATCAGCATTGAAGATATCATCTTCATGATATGTCTGCAACAGAGATTGCAGCCGTGCTGTCCTGTTCGTATAGGCTGCGTCTGATGTGTCAACGGCGTTGGCCTCACCGCTAACTTTCTTTTGGTCAATGCCATAGCGCGCAAACAGACTCCATATCATTTATTCCTAACTGCTGTGCAAAGCCTTTTGCTTGATTTTTCATTGTTTCGCCATCAATGGCGATATTTTGAGACCTGGCATGTTTGAACCATTTCAGAAGGGCGCTTTCCACGGCTGGATATTTTGCTGTACGGGCCTTTTTACGTTCGGGGGCCATATCACTGGACATGAACTTTGTGACAATTTCTTCTTTTTTCTATTATATTATTATATTTTTCATATATTAACAAAATATTGATTCAATCACAAAATATGCGTTAATGATAAATACTGATAATTGATAAAACCAATTATGGTATGCTTTTCAGAAATGGATTATCGCAGAAGTCAGCAAGTATCCTCCAAGTTACGAATGGTGGATAGGGCTACGGAGAAATCAGGACAACGAAAGCATATGGGAATGGATTGACGGCTCAGCAAGGAATGAATCAAATAATTACATGTAAGCGCTGTCAAAATCTTCTAACATAGACATCAGGAATTTCCTTCGATGTTAATAACTAGCTATTACATGTTTTATATACATATATGTATTTGAAAGACGAGTGAATGAATAAAAGAAAAGAAGAAACAAATGCTGTCATTGTTATACGTGTTAATAGAATAATTTGACTGCAAACTTTGAAAGTACATGTACCAATACTATATCAAAGCCGCAAAAATAAAACAGTTGTAATTAGTAATGGTGGTTTCTGAAAATTGGTGCCAATAACTTGTTCAACAACTGCTTTTCTTAAAGGAAAAGTAACCCGTAAAAAAAGACAAAATGAGTATGAATTCTAAATGCCACAATACAGCGAGATCCCAAAACAACAACAAATAATTGCGGTTAGCTTCAGAAGGCATTTAAAAAGCACTCAAACAAATTCATGATCACTTTTTTATTACGGCTTATCCGTTCCCTTATTTATTAATAAAATATTTTCGTTTACAGATTCTGGGGTTCCGGAGAGCCCAACAACTTCCGGGACTCTGAAGACTGCGGCGAGATCTGGGACAATCTTCTCAACGACAAAGACTGTAGGATTCCCCTACAGTCCATCTGCGAGAGACCCAAAGGTAGGGAATCATTACAATTAAATCTTTTAGCTTTAACCTATTAATTTAATCTCGATTGTAACGAAAGTCAGAGACTTTTTGAGACAATTTCGAGTCCGTTTCCAGGTTAGAACCAGTACATGCTCTCTTCTGAGAAAGGTCATTCGAATGCTCCCCGAATATGGATCAAACTCACGACCTCCCGATCGCAAGGCGGACACCGTATCAATTACACCACTACGATTACAACGTTTTGACAGGCTTAGACTTTTAACGGTGCTCAAAGGAAGGCGTTTTTTTTAGAAATAATTACGTTTACAAAACATGCGTAAGTGCAAAACCTAAAAGTAGTGGGGTTTGTATAAAATTGGAATACTTAACGAATTTCTTATTTTTCGGCGTAGCTGTCTATGATCACTTTTGACCTAGATTTCTTGCGATAATTTTATGCAGCGGGAAAATTGAATGCCAATAGGATTGGGCAAATTTTCTAATTTCAGGGAATGCAAATTTACAACAATGGTTTGATGTTCACCAATAACTGTTGCATATTTTGGGGGATTAAAATTTACATAATTGTTTGCATAAGCGGATAAAATAAATTTATAAACATACCTTCGACATACACTCTAAAACTGAACATAGTTATGAACAATTTTACTCATTGTATGTCATAAACCTGATGTAATATTTATTCACAGAATGAAATCATTATTTTGTTTGGCCTACATCAGCTGCACGCTCTATAAATACCAATTACAATGATCCAATTTTGTGAGAATTATTGCGCTCTGAAACCTTTCGGAGCCATACGTAGATATTCGGCGAAGATCGGTATTAAATGGTCTATTCCAGCGTACTCAACACACTCGAAATAAAGGGTGCATCATTCTTAAAATAGCGCGTTGTAGATCTATGCTAATATACATTCATCAATGAGCGTTCGGAGAATCATAAACCCGAGAATTTCAATAAATGGGGAATTTATATTTATAAACTTCCTGTGCATGTTAATTTATATTTGAATTGCGGTTGCGTTTTATTATGAATTATTTATAATTGCACCTTTCTATTAACTTCTCCAGTAGATGTTATTCAAATAAAAAAAATATTTAGCATCTTCTATAAATAAAATGTGGTGAAAGAAGTCTCGTAATAAGTCAAAATGTTACTTTTACTTCATTTGGGTAGCATAAATACCAAAAAAAATATTTGCAAAACTTATGATACGTATAGTATATTATTTAACATAACTATGTACACTCGTCTGGTATGTAATAATTTTCATTCATTTCCGCAATTATTTTATGACAATGCTAATTTGTTAAATTTGCTTGACAAATTCATGTAACAATTATAGTAACGTAAATTACTAGCATTTAGGTTATTCATTTATCACCGGTGAAAACATGGAAGGTATGATCGGTTTATTCACGGTAAACATCTTAATAACGTTTGAGTTTATCTCCAATTAATTTTGGGTCCGATAAAGTTTCTTATAGTGTCCGAAAGAAGTCTCCTTCGTGGGGACCAAACAAGCTGGGGTCCGAGAAGTCACGTAAACGATCATCTTTTCCCTCTAGTATTATGTTTCGGGTAAAAAAATGACATCGCAATATTAATTTCAACGCCGATTGTCTTTTTTAAAGGCATTTCTTGTTAAACGTAAACTGACACTTGCTCTTATGCTTGCGTAAGTAAATATTTTCTTCGTAAGTACAGTTGTAACGTGTTACCCGCCAGGCTTCGGGTACGCAAGTATGGTACACACACAATATAACAATACAACAAACAATAAAACCAAAGTGTATATATAATTTTCCTCAAGCTACCTTGCTTTATGATTAGACAATGATTATTGTTTAAATGATTGATATAATCTATTATTACAATAAATCACCTTGAGCACTACTCCATGTGTGCCACGATATACATGTACCTTGTGTATGGTGTTTCACCTATATGCCCTCTGTTATTGTTTAAATGATTGATATAATCTATTATTACAATAATCACATTGAGCACTACTCCATGTGTGCCACGATATACATGTACCTTGTGTATGGTGTTTCACCTATATGCCCTCTGTTCCCTTGTATCACGTGTTACAAGCGTTTAGTGAAATATACGACATTAATTTAGTATAGTTTTAGTAAAAATTACACAATTGGCTACACATAAAATACTTTCTCAAGAATTAGATTGATTTATGGCATTTAACAGAAAGGTAAAATAAAAAAACATATCTGCGATATTTTTATAAACCGGTTATGCTAAGATCACATTTAACAGTAGGCCCGGTCGGTTTTACTGATTTTAAATCATGGGACGTCGTTAAGATGTAGATCCGAGACGAATCCCCAATATAAGGTGCCGTCTGTATGGATCGCGACGGGACCCAGTGGTATTTGGCCGGTGACGGCTCGGAGTCCGACAGAGACAAATTTACCTAACCTAAGCTGGCGCCCGGTAAATGTGTCTCATGTGTCAATTTCGGACATTGGTTGATCTTTCGACGCCATTTTGATGCCTGACGTCGGATCAGATTTTAACTCTGCGTAAATTGACTGATGCCAAACCATGACTCTATAGTCAGCAATTTGCCGAAGACATCGGTCAAAAGTGTCATAAATACGCGGAAAACAAATCGTAAACCAAGAGGGGAAAAACTGTGACTGCGCGAATGCTTACTGAGTAGTGACATGAAGGTTACCATACATTTTATAAACGCGTTCACATGGGTCAAAAACTATTAATATATCTCTAACATGTGAATTCAATGTGATTTTCTTATTTCCAATTTTATATGGAGATGATTCTTTGTTTGAATATGTCTTAATTTGTTATTTAGAATTGTCTTTTAGAATACCGGACTATATGTTGTACCAAGGGTGTTTTATTTCAGTATGCTAGATTATCGTTTGGGGATACTTTTTTAGGCCAAAAGACATCCTTGTCAATACGATCATTTTCACTTCTGTTTCAGACACGCCGCTGTACTGTGACGTAGATCGCGGCTGGTTTGACCTGATTGTCGCCGGCGAGGACATTGCCTGCTTCAAGATACTGGACGGCGTAGACAACTTTGCCGACGCCGAGTAAATATCCAAGGGTTTATAAGTTCGTGCGCAATCACTATTTAATAACATTACAAGGTCAAAGCTATGCATGGATGTGTAAGTTGTGTGTTTATGCAGGTACGATGCCTGGAGTTCTTTATTTGAATTTGTAGTCTTGACGGATGTGTAATTGTAGAAGTTCAAATGTTTGTATTTTCTTATCTAGTCGCACAAGATCAGGCAAGATAGAACGTTAGAGTTATGTTATTTTATATTACTCCGTCCATAATATTGTAACGGAATATTTTTGTAAGTTTGATTGCATACGTTTCCGATTATGTTAGAAGGTCAGCAATTTTTATTTCCATGTAAAGTGGCGAATATCAGAACTTTAAACAGTAAAACATATTGCAACAAAGCCGTGATAATTCAACAAGATGTTCTTACTTGTCATATTTCTGTCAATCATCAACCTCACAATACATGTACATGTAATAATGGCTTATTTAAAGACTGCTTGCAAAAGAGATGAGTCCGCAATATGGTAATGGCATATTCAGGATTGCTAGGATTGCTTGTATAAGAGATGAGTCCCCAAATAGTGCAGCAATATTTCAGGACCGTTTGCCTACGATACGAGTCCGCAAAATGGTATTGGCATATTTCAGGACTGGCAGAATTGCTTGCGGAAGAGATGAGTCCTCAAAAAAGTGCAGTGATAGTTTAGGACTGCTCGCGTAAGATACGAGTCCGCAAAATAGTATTGGCATATTTTAGAACTGTCTTCACAAGAGATTAGTCTGCCTAATAGTACTGACATATTTCAGGACTGCTTGTGTAAGACTTGATTACGCAAAAATCGTACATGTACCGTCGTATTTGTGGACTTCTTGCAAAAGAGATGAGTCTGCAAAACAGTATTGGCATATATCAAGACTGTTTGCATAAGAGCTGTGTCCGCTAAATAGTATTGACATATTTCAGGACTGCTTGCGTAAGAGATGAGTCTGCAAAACAGTATTAGCATATATCAAGACTGCCTGCATAAGAGATGAGTCCGCAAAATAGTATTGATATTTTCAGGACTGCTTGCATAAGAGTATTGACGTATTTGAGGACTGCTTGCGGTAAAGATGAGTCCGCAAAATAGTACACACATATTTTAGGACTGCCTGTATAATAAACAAGTCGTCTACAAAGTATTATTGATAAATGTCACGATTGCTTGCACAGGAGATGAGTGTAAAAAAGTATTGACATATTTCAGGACTGCTGGCACAGGAGATGAGTCTGTAAAATAGTACTGACATACTTCAGGACTGCTTGCACAGGAGATGAGTTTGTAAAATAGTATTGTTACGAATTTACCCATCCAATTGTTCCAAGAAAGTAGACATTCGCATGCATTTGGTAATAAGCCCATGTTTATTACGCATGAGTAATTAGATAGTTAAGTTAAGCGTGAGCGTTGGTAAATTCTAGCAGATATGCTCCCGCTTTTGTCGAGTTAACATCGTCAGTAATAAAGAAGGTATTCAAAAGTATGTTATTGATTAAACACTAGGGACTTTGGGTGCTCTGAGGCTGGCAATCCTCTTCTTGCGACATAAGGGCCATGTTAGCAGGATTCCTACCCCTCAATAGCTCTAGTAAATTGATAATGTAAAAGTTCCATATCTCCGTACCAAGACTCCAAATCTCTCCAAAGGTTCCATTCCCAGGGTACGGGGTCATATAGGAATGATAACACCATACCTCCTGTGTTCCAGACCCGGAGTATCGGGCAAGTGTTTTATACCAAGGGTTCGAGTTCATACATTGTTTCAGACCACTCTCAGGGTATCATAGCAGACTCGAAGTCGTGCTCGGGGTCATTTATACTAATAATAGTTCATTCTATTTAATTTACTGTTCCATACCAATCGTTTGTCTACAATAATCTAATAATGAAGCAAGGTAGCTTGAGGAAAATTATGCATACATGATATTAGTTATATTGTTGGTTCTATTGTTAAATTCTGTGCGCCATACTTGATACCCGAAGCTCGGGCGAAACGTTACAGTATTGACATATTTCAGGACTGCTTGCACAAGAAAGGAGTCGGTAAAATAATATTGGCATATTTCAGGACTGCTTGCACAGGATATTAGTCTGTAAAATAGTATTGACATATTTCAGGACTGCCTGCGAAAGAGATGAGTCTGTAAAATAGTAATGAAATATTTCAGGACTGCCTGCAAAAGAGATGAGTCTGTAAATAGTATTGACATATTTCAGGACTGCTTGCAAAAGAGGAGTCTATTAAATAGTATTGACATATCTCAGGACTGCTTGCACAAGAGATGAGTCTGTAAAATAGTATTGACATATTTCAGGACTGCCTGCCTTAATGAGGAGTCCACGTTGGCCAGTATTGAGAGCCAGGCAGTCCACGAGGCTCTTACCGCTCACATGTCCGGCCAGGGAGCTGGAAAAACATTCTGGTTGCCATATATTCTCACTACTTCGGTATGTCACTTGGTCAAAACGCGTGTTCAATATATGCAATTCCATAGTGTCTTCCGACAATACAGATTTGCTGTTTACAACGTGCGAACGTAATGCATGGTTTTAATTACTTACACATTTACTTTGATAAAGTTTTCAGGAATCTCCAAGTATTACTGCGTAAAACAACTTAATTGTGCACAGCAGATCTAACAATACCGAATGAATGAATTTATTGCGATATATGTACAATAACAAAACACATATTATATAGTTTAAAACAGTATATTTGTAGTAAAGAAATACCACCTTTTACGATATATTATAATAAACTCTACTCTCAAAGAAACTTCATTTATATGTTATTATCATCTCAAAATATCTAAGAAATACACTGATAAATAAAAAAGTTACAACACTTCAAATACAGTCACTATATGCCACTCGGCGCACGCAGTCAGTCAATACAACGTCAGAGGCTGGGCAAGCGTCGTTTAGATCAAGCATTCGATGCACATAATCTCCGCCAATCGCAACGCAATTCTAGTCTCTGTAAATCCACGTGTTGTTTGTCTGTGTGTAAGAGTTTCCATCCATGTTTGACTCAATTAGCCTGGCTACCAACATCAGATCATTGATCGTTTCAAAGCATTGGTCGCGGAGGATAACGCGGAGGATTCGGGGACCGTTATGAAATCCACATGAGCACACAGTGCAATCCATCAGGACAGTTTATGTCATTTATATATCAGAGGTTACTTAATGTCTTTTGAATATTTGCACGTTTGAATCATTTTGATTGTTTCAACTGGCGCATGTGTAAGTCATGCACATAATCCGATGACGCCCAATAATCCACTATCTCCAGTTGACGTCATGGCCTGGCAACTCATGCCCAGGCAGACCAATAAAGAACTTTTTATTTCAGTGACAGATGATGGAAACACCTTTTGCGTTACGGAAATTACGCCAGGATGTTGTATTTAACATGACGAATTTGGTTTGCTTGTTTAAACCAAACACATGTTACATTTTGTCGAATACCTTTTGTTGAAAATGTAATCATTTTAGCGTGCGCCGGATGGTTTATATAGCGTTGCCGAGGATACCGTTTTACGACAAACGATACGATTGATCGTTGTTTACTAGTATATGCTTAGTTTCTATTATTTACGAGTTGACACTATTAAAAGTTCATCATATTCGGTCCAATAATGACAAAACTAATTATGAATTACACAAACTTCTCGAAAAACCCTCGTATATATGTACAGGATGTTACATCTTGGAGACTTCCTGGAAGTGACGTGGATGTGACGTCACAATGGTGGGCAGACGATACTCCAGAAACGAGGACGTGAGTGTTGTTGACGCTTGTGTTTGTGCATTTTATGCCAACACATTATGCCTGTAATCTGCTTCATGGATCATACCTAATATGTTCAGTTTTTGTACAATGTATAACAACACAATATGCACAGCATGTGCTTAATGGATCATACCTAAAATGTGTATTGTTTGTACAAAATGTACAACAGATTATGCCTGTCAACTGCTTTAGGGATGACACCTAAAATGTTCACTGTATAACAACATATTATGCCTGTCAACTGCTTCATGGATCATACCTTACGTGTACATTTCTATTCGTTTCATTTCTACCACATCAAGTTTTCAATACAATATACATTTATAAAATATTCTTATTGATAGATGTTGATACTTATTATAAAAATGTCAAACATATCTTATCTGCAAAACTAAAGCATCATTACCTAGCCCGAATAGTACATAAAAAGAGCATTCAACATGAACAAGTAGGTTGCCGAGACTCGAACATACGATGACATTTTATCAGTCTATTTCGCTAACCACTAGCCATTAAACGTAAGCTTTTTAAACGTATATAATTTTCACCATTTCAATCGCTGTATGATACATGCCACAATATTTCCAATATATTTCTGTGGCTTAAGTTTTATTTTGCTTTTTGTTTTAAAACGCTTTTCTTGGATACATTTGTATGTTATTTTAATGTAAATGTCAATTTACTTATTTACAATTTAGGACTTGATGTATAAAACTAGTAAGATTGTGTACTTATTCTGCTGACAATTTGAAATGCTGTAAAATATCTACAAGAAACGCACACACTCTGATTAATTACAAGTGTTTTATATTCCAAATTTTAAGTTTGGGAGCAGATAATAATTGTTAACTTTTTCAATGACGAATGGTTGAAGAGGAAAAGCCAGTGTTGCTTTGATTTTCTATGCCTGCTTTATACGTATTTGCTAGGTTGCTAGCTGACAAAACACTGTGTGGAGTTGTCAACACAAGTATTGATGACGTCAAAAATTGGAGCCCAGTGTCATGTGATAGTCCGAATACTGCGGTGTGTCGAAAGCCACTCGGTGAGTGATACAATGTATCATGTATTTACAACATTCCGAAGCACTGAGCCTGACAGAATATATATACATGCATACTTTCTGACGTTTAATTTCACCAGGGCAGTGTCCACCAGACTACATCCGGTTTCTAGACTGGTGCGTCAAGGTCGTGGACAGCCAGGGGATGACTTGGTGGGATGCCAGAGGCTTCTGTAACCTAAGAAACACACAGTTGCTGCGAATAAAATCGTGAGTTAATTTCCAAATGATTGTGTGTTCAAAATCGCTTCATTTCGCTTCATTTCGCCTCTAACTACAGTAAGAGCAGCAGCAGAAGCAACGATGACAAACAACTACTTCAAATACTAAAAACAGCAACTATTACTTCTATTCCTCCTTCTCCTCCTACTTCTATTACATTTCTATTCAAATACTAAAACAGCAACTACTACTTCTATTCCTCCTTCTCCTCCTACTTCTATTACATTTCTATTCAAATACTAAAACAGCAACTACTACTTCTATTCCTCCTTCTCCTCCTACTTCTATTACATTTTGTTTTATAAGAAATATTTTCAGTGTTGTTTATGAGACAAAAACAAGATACACATTTTGTCATTTTTTAAAAAGTGATTACATATTGAAAATAGATGACAACATGATGACAAAATGTGTTGACTGAGAATGATTAATTGTTGCAAACATTTCTCAAGTATTAAGGTTTCTAAGTTTCTAAATTGTAATTAGATTGGCTTATTTTTTTAAATACGTGAAACATAAACTAGATTGAAATATACTTCGAAATGTTGATGCCGTTTATTTGTTAAAACACAATTGAATTGCCGTTCGTTGTTGATGTTGTTTGTTTGTTAAAACACAGTTAAATTTACATTCGTTGTTGATGTTGTTTCTTTGTTGAAACGCAGTTAAATTTACATTCGTTATTGATGGTGTTTCTTTGTTAAAACACAGTTAAATTTACATTCGTTGTTGAAAGTGTTTATTTGTTAAAACTCAGTTAAATTTACATTTGTTGTTGATGTTGTTTATTTCTTTAAAAAAAAACAGTTAAATTTACATTCGTTGTTGATATAGTTAATTTGTTAAAACACAGTTTAATTGCCATTCGTTGATGATATAGTTTATTTCTTAAAACACAGTTGAATTATCATTTGTCGTGATGTTGATTGTTTGTTAAAGGACAGTTAAATAAGGTAGTAATCAACAAAAGCACATATTTGATATTTAAGAACTTTTATCGACGTTTCGGCTTACGCCTTTTTCAAGATAATAAACATTAACAAAATATAGCGGACGTTACGTCAAATGAAATATGACGTAACGTAAAATGGCGGGATTACATATAACAATTATAGAAGTGCAAATTATGATAAACGGTATCATATATTTGAATGTTATACTTCTGGATTATGTGAAAATACAAATATTTTTTATAATAATATAATTTTCTTTGAAACACACTTGAATTAGCATTCGTTATTGATGTACTTTATTTGTTAAAACAGAGTTGAATTTTCATTCGTTGTTGATAGTGTTTATTTGTTAAAACACAGTTGCATTACCTTTTGTCGTGTTTTGACACAGTTAAATAACGTTTTAATCAACAAACACACATTTGTGTTATTTAAGAATTTGTTTCGACGTTTCGGCTTACGTCTTTACGAAGATAATAAACATAAACAAAATATAGCGGACGTTACGTCAAATGAAAAATGACGTAACGTAAAATGGCGGTATTACATATAACAATTATAGAAGTGCAAATTATGATAAACGGTATCATATATTTGAATGTTATGCTTTCGAATTATGGGAAAATGCAAATATTTCCTGAAGTAATATGATTTTTAAAGCATAGTTGAATAACCATTCGTTGTTGATGCTGTTTATTTGTCAAACACAGCTAAATTGCCATTCGTTGTTTATGTTGTTTATTTGTTTAAACACATTGGAATTGCCTTTCGTTGTTGATGTTTTTTTTCCTTACAACACAGTTTAATGACCATTCGTTGTTGACTTTGATTGTTTAAACACAGTTGAATTACCATTCGGTTGCTGATGTTTTTTATTTGTTAAAACACATTTGAATTGTCATTCGTTGTTCTGTATTTACAGAAATGATATGCAGTTTATCGTTGACAAGGCAGAACAGTTGTTCGCATATAATACGTCCATATGGCTTGGATTTGCGGGTATGTGTTATTTTCAATCCTTTAATTTACAAATAGTTAACTTGAAAAAATTATAGGCTCTATATTCGAGCAGAAAGAAAGCACCATGGCAGTATGTTTATAAAATGTAAAAATAACATTTCAGCGATTCATTCTGTGTGTTTGTTTAAACCCGAAGACTGTTCGTACATATGTGGACCTTTTAAATTGCCCACACTAAAACAATTAAGAAATACTATTTTTCTGTCATAGTTTGTTGTTAATTACCCACGGTACGGTATATAGATGCGTAGGACTTAAATCACGAATGCTGTGGATCATTAAACAACAAATTATCATAGAAAAAATCACTATTCGATTCTAACAGGATCTTAGACTTTATTGGCTAGGCTTATAAAAGAGGACTATATTTTATCTACACTACGTCCATTTTCCTCTAACGTACATTCATACGCGCGATTCAGTGACATCAATGAGTCTTAACAAAACGATAGGACGTCAGCTTCGTTGATAACAATTGAGCGAATGACATCAGATTCATTGATAACAATCAAAGAATTAATATGACGTCATTAGACTCATCTTTATTGATAATGCAGTTGAATAACATATTAACAAACATAAATATAAACAAAAACAACCGTTTGTACGTTTTGTGTAAATGTAATTATAAAATATTTATTTATTTAATGTGGGTTTGTTTCTATGCATTGTACAGAAATTATCTGCTTGTTAAGAGTTTGCTTGTGCGCGTTTAAGCACGTGCAATTTATTGAACAATTTCCGCGAATTATCCAGAATTATTTTCAAAACATTAGGCTCCGCCCAAGAGTTATTACATACTAATCCATACCTGAATTTCTTCTTTGTTTATGGAAAACGTGAGCCGTGTTAGGGTACGGAATATATTCAGAAATACAATTTCATTTATAATAAACAACGTTGCACATACATATATGCCGGTACATCGTTTAAATAAATGATTATCCAGCTTTTCCACGTGTTTTGTTGAATCCATCTGAACAGTAATCCACGTGACATCCGTGCGCACCGATTTGATAAAGTACGTAATGTTCAAGTGATCGGCCTTTGTGTAAACGTATCTCGTGGTGGTAATCCCTGTAGTTCAATGTCTTAACGTGTATGTTTGTAGCAAACGGGTCCGATCAGTGGCAGTGGTTTGACGAAGTAGATGCGACAAAAACGTCATTTGGTGACTTTGAGAACGACAAAATGGATGGCGTCATTCAATCCCCCTCTCGATGTGGGATTGTAAGAGGTGTGTATTACGTGTTTCAAAAAGCTACTATTTCGATAACGTGGATTTGTAAAACAAATTGCTACTTTTTAAGTTTAAACTTAGTTTAAATATGTATTTCTCGCATTTCCGGAACTGTGATGGTCAATCTTCTTTGGTAATATTCCGTAGTCATGGTCGGATTTTCTATAGAGGGGGCGGAAACGGCAGACGCTCTCCTCCTTCCTCTAAAATCGTCCAACATTCGATTGTTTAAAACTCGCAATAACTTTAGCATAATTATTATGCAGTTCATTACCAAACGACGCGTTATTTAATCATTTTATTGCAATTATCAACACGTTCGGTTGTTTATTTGTTTCATTGTTCCTGTTTGACGATATTGCACCGTTCCGATATATATTGTAACATGTAAGAGAGACCAACAGCAGTTTGTTGGCAGTTACTGATATTTTCCGCCCCCTTTAATCTTGTATCCTCACCTGGTAAAATTTTTATTTACCGTAATGCAAACTTTGTCAACAAGCTTTACCTAGAGTTAAAAACTTCTGCGTGTCCGTAACAATTTGAAGCAATTCTTGCTTCTATAATATTAAAATACCATATATATGTGGTATCGGTGATATTGTCGAAATTTATTTATCGTTAAAGGCGGTAAATATTACTGTATTAAACAGCTTGCATATTGGACAGACGTTATAGAAATCTGAATAATTATTAAACGCAAACGGCGTTAGTAGTAGCACAACTCCTATCAACAACAGAATAGCATATATTTGAATCCTTCAATTCCTCATGTCAAAGAAATATTCATCTTTGTACAAAGTAAAACATAACTAAAACAATGTTACTCATTGCGACATCATAACTATTCCAATAGTTTTAATACTGTGTTCTTAATCCGAAAATGTTATTGTCAGTCATGTTGATTGTCTATTAACACTGAGTCTGTTTACATATCTGATTAGTGTTAATCCATGCTAAACTCTCCGATTTGGAAAACAAGTGCACTACGTGCTGTATTTAATTGCGTGGACAGTTACAAATTCATCCAGCAGGCTGACTGACGCTAAAAACCTTACACGTTCGGATATTTTCCACTAAATCGAGGTTTGGATTCCGTGTCATATATCAACAAATACGCATGTTTAATGAATGTAAACTAAAACAATGCTCGTCATGGCATGCAATACTGTGTCTGTGTCAATGGCATTCAATTCTAAACAGAAATAAAAGAAATATAGGATCTGACACGACTTGTCATTTTATATCATTTTTTTTTATTAAACGAGGCTCGCTTACTAACGAATTTTGTGGACAAACATTTAATAAAATATGGTATGAAATGACAACGAGTCAGATCTTTTTCATCACATGCTTTTAAACGAAACAAAAAAACCCGTCTAATTTTACCAAAACATGTGAAAAAATCCTAAAAGTTGTATATTGACATGGCGTCATTTCATGTTGACGACGTTATTTCCTGAAAATAACGTCATGCGATTAATCATTCAAAGAATATGTAGCCAATGAAAACGCTCAAAATGTTATCGTACACATGTGTAAGATAGATATATTCGTAATGGTTGTGTTACACGGGAGACAAGGTTTAGCATGTAATAAAATTATTTTCAAAAAAGTGTTCATCCAAATGGACCCTGTGCCTTTAAGTCAAGTGACCCAATTCCCAAACAACACACTATGAAATGTAACGTGCACGGGGTATATGTCAGTTATTAACCTGCGTATATATGTAATTTTTCTCTAGCCTGTCTGACTTGTGATTTAAGTAGTATGATACAAACGATTGGGGCATATAAACACCTATTTAAATATAACATCAACTAACAGTAACTTAAAACCCTAATAAATGCCTGCTTGGGCTACCCTTGATTATAGTCACCGTGCTCTCAAATACTCAGGTATCAGACATGTCTTCCACTATAGCCTGTGAACACTTAAAAACACTGACACCATGCAGGAAAATCGGGCACTGGTCTACTTATGCAATAATATGCATTTATATGGCTGTGAAAACTATACCAGTTCTAATATACGTCTCAGGTATTCCGCATGTTTTGGCTCTGTTCATCCCTAACTCTGCTAGGTGACTACAGTGAAGCTAAAACTAGTATTACAAATACCTAATTTAATATTAACAGCCAGTTATCTTTTTCCGTTCGATAAGTACTCTACGGCTACAGGATCCAAACTATCCTAAACTCCTCCTTTTCGAAGATTATGAGGTCCTTCCGCGCCTGAGGCTGCATTATGTGAGGACCCGGAGTGTGTCCCAGCACTTCTACCTAATTAACTTACTAGAGACTCACGAAAGTTGGGACGAATTTTGAATCATAGCTGAAATTTCCAGCTATTTATTTTTAACTGAGATATATAATTTTGGTGTGGTCTTGTGCTGTGGGGGGAAACCGGAGAACCCGGAGGAAACCCCACCTGTCCGGTATGGTGACCACTTACCAAACTCACTTGCGCCGGGAGTTGGAAGCGAACCGGCGCTGTGTAAATAGACCAGCAAGTCACGTGACCCAATAAGAACATCGACTAATCCGGGTCAAACCATTGTTTATTACTACAGCAGCCTAACGGGGGTGTCAGCTTCCTGAACTAAGTAGATTCATTCCCTAACCAAACAATTATAAGTTGGAATGTATTTTCGGTTGCAGTAATCATTATTTATAATGACATTTAAATAATTATAATTTAATGATGTGCATTTTAGAAAAATAGATGTGCTGCTCTGTGTTTAATTTTCGGAAGTTTCTAGTGTAAACAACACATATGCTACAAATAACTAAATATTGCATGAACGATAAACGTTCGTTACAGAAACACGGAAAACACACAAAACACAACTTGTTAAATGACTAAACCTTGCAACGTTCCTTTGGAACAGTCTTGGGGAATCACGTACCGAACCTCAATGCGCAAAATTGTAGGGCAATCTTTACTGTACAGTAATCTTATAGCATTGTCATTCAATACGTTTTATAAATAATACAACATTTAAATACATGTAAATTTAGGACCTCATTGGTATGACGATAACCAAAGCAAAGGAAAACCATGTTCCTGCGGCACAATGAAATGCAATTAATAGATAAACCCGCTGATTAATATTTCTGTTCGACTGGTATTTATTTCCATTTTCTGCCGTATTTACTGTATGTTTTTGGACATTCAAAATGATGTTTTTCAGCGTCCGAATATTTAGAGTAAAAAAAATTAATTATTCAAAATCTGACCGGAAACATGTCATCTGAAATATTGTCATCACACTTGCATGATGGTCGCGCTCCGGAGCCATTGCTCAAAACTTTAACGGCCAGTTAAGCTAAGAATTGTTAAAATTTGGAAGAAGTTATTGGTGTAAAATAAAACATTACACTTTTAAAATGTGAGTTGATTATATCGAAACTGTTATGCTGACGTTACCGTATTTACCTTATGTATTGGGACACCCTAAATATTGGGACACCCCTATTTTTCGGAAAAATAATTATTTTTGAGTCCCATAATATTGGGACACTTTTGAAATTTGAATTTTTTCTTGTCCCTAAATATTGGGACACACACATATAATGGTAATTTTCTGCAATTTTGCCAGTTTAAAATAAATATCTATCGATTTCAATATGATCAGAGTAGCATAGATCTTCTGTACACCGTATATTGCAATAGATATGCTGCAAATAACTTCTTATAACAAACGATAAAATTGTCAATTAATGTCAATTAACAGTTAGCAATATTAGGGTAATTACGCGGTAGTATGTGATAATTGTCGGGTCTTTCATGAAGCCAATTAGTGTGCCACATGCGGCGTTCTTATCGCTAAACAAACACGTTTTGGGCCTGTTTAATTGACCCGTGGTGCATTTCTGTACTAACACGCTATACTACCCGGTGTTCTTAATTGACAGGCTCCACTCAGTTCTGCACGCGGAATAACGACAATCGGTGTGTGTGTGAAAATACATTGGGTCGAATATTACCCTATATTTTGGGACACATTTTAGTGAATTATTTTTTTATGACCCTTTATATTGGGACAAGACAATTTTTAATTATTTTTAAGTGACCCAATACATAGGGTAAATACGGTATTTTAAAATGTTTGATGAATAATTTGCTTGTACTATCAATTTTATTTAAATCTAGAGTTAACGGGCAGTTACCTTAATGGGCCGTTAAAGTTTGGAGCAACTGATCCCAGATGATGGTTTTCGTGAAATGCTGTAGGCGTTTATTTATGACACTTTACTGTTTATTGAAGCCATTATACAACTTTGTAATAGGCATGTCCAGGAAAGACTTTTCGAGATTAAATTGATAAACAAAAGGGAATTTATAATAAGCCTGTGAAAACAACTGTCGTTACCAGTGAAACGTTTAATGATAATGGATATTTATTGCAAGTTGGGATGTGTCCGAAATAATAGATCGCAATTTACTTTCTTTTCTTAAAGTGTCCAAAAACAAAGATACACACAAAATTATTATTTTGTTCAATTTCGATCGTATACAAAAACATAGAATAAATACGGCATTTTTTCTTATTACGTGCTCTTGTAAATAATTAGCCCCAATTCTATGATCATGAATTTATTCGGCTTATTTGGTATCAGTTATAAATATTTGTTACCAAAATTCATTTTGGATGCTTGCTAAAACTGTTTCTTATTTGGGAACTATATTTTACTTTTTCTTATTTGTCATCCCTTCCAGCCAATGGCACGTGGGGCACGGAGGACTGCGGGAGCACCTCTGTCGGCACCGTCTGCCTAGGTGGTGTCGACATTCCGTTAAACGCTCCCGGACATATGCGGGCGAACTGCTCTTACGCGATCTTGGGTAGGCAGTGCAATGGGAACACTGTGCCTGGACCGGGGCCAAAGTGGCAGCATTCTCGTATGTTGTGCTTTTTTATCGTACAACATATTAATGGTCTTATGTGCCACTTAATTGTAAAAATTAAACATTTTGGCGTTTCTTGATGGATGTTAGAATACGTTGGAGTTGTTGTTTATATACTGAAATGTGATATTCTGGAAACTTTTTATAGGCGATGCTTTTAGAATGACGTTTCTGGTCGTCATAAGATAGGGCATTTACATTTAGATTTATATGTGTTCATATACATTAAACCACTGAAGTTTTACTGTTGGTACTTACAGTTTGTGATATATTGTGATAGGCAAATACATTTATTCCAGCACAATATGTTTGTCCATTCGGCTACACTGTCGACTCAGTTCATTGTTATCGGAAGGTACTTGGGGGCCCGGTTGATTGGTACACGGCCCGAAGTATTTGTGCCGCGGAGGGCGCGTTTTTAGCAGAGCCGATATCAGAGGAGAATCGCCAGTACTTGCGAGGTGAGTGCGATAAATATGATTGTCTATATTATTCATGATATAATAGCCATATACTATAAAATGAA
Organism: Congeria kusceri; assembly: GCA_027627225.1. Taxonomy (NCBI): domain Eukaryota; kingdom Metazoa; phylum Mollusca; class Bivalvia; order Myida; family Dreissenidae; genus Congeria; species Congeria kusceri. Next base: position 9,922,146 of record CM051030.1, on the reverse strand, counting down.
TGGAAAGGACAACTTTGACGTGTCTTGCATAATATAGATCTATTTGACTAGAAAGGACACTACTACAAGCTGAATATTGCATAGCTGTATATTGCGCTGTAAAAAGTGAGGACCCAGGGTCATCATCATTTCCTCAATAATAGTTGTGTTTTTTTTCTAGGTTACAAGGAAAGAAATTATTAGCTCCATATAGGTATAGTTCACGCAGCTACTAATGCTGCTTGCAAAAGAATTCATTTTAATTTTACCGGTAACAAATGGAGCATTTTTATTCATGATATTTTCAGCCATTATGACGGAAGATACGTGGACGTCTTTGAATGATCGAGAAGCTGAAGGTCGCTTTGTTTGGCACGATAACACGCCATTGGTAATTGTTTGACATTGAAGCCTTTGAATTGACATAACCCCTGTATAATTTTTATGTTTTCTGCAGCAGAAAAATATAAAGTCCTATTGAACACAACGAGCTCATTGATACCTTATACAGCGAGAGAAATGGCTCTGTTGATGCAGACGGTGTATTTCCATCAAGTAATTTTCGTATATTCATCTACCTGCCGTCTTTTTGTCCTGTTGTCATATATAGAGTACTAGGTTATTGCAGAATAATTATAATTTTTTTAGCGAGAAAACCTGAACCACGAGTCTGACGAGCCTTGGCGAGTGTTTCACGTTTTCGTTTTCGAGAAAATATTTATTCAATTTGTCCCATCTTTTTTTAATCTTTATTTTGAACACAAACGAAATTACAATATATTATTATTATTATTATTATTATTATTATTATTACGAAACAAAAAACGACGTAACAAAAATGAATAAGATGACGTCTTTAGACTGCGCGTGTTTGCTTTATCACACTGTACTGAAATAAAGCAAACATTATCACACGGGTTGTTATTTCATCAATGCCGGGTGGGATAAACATTTGCAATATAGTTTGCTAATAATAAATTGTATCATTTTATTTTGTTCGATTATATCCAATGTTGATTTACCTGCAGGTTGGAGACGGCGGATGGGCTGCAAACGAACCAAACAATTTCGAGATAGGCGGCAAATACTCTGAAAACTGTGTGGTAATGGGATACTCTCGCGAGTCCTTGTCCAGTGGATACTGGAGTGACGTCCCCTGTAGCTTCAAGGCTGGGGTAGTTTGTCAAAAAAGAGCAGGTATGGATTTACCGCAAAATGAACGTCTGTATCATGTTTATATATTGCGCTGCTAATGTCTCTGATTCAATTTCCTAGACTGCATGCGCGCTTCAATGAGCTTCTTAAAGTAGGACTTCAAATCGTAGAAGTCGCTTGCCATCGTCATTTCAGCGGTCGTTTGTGTGAATTTCTTCTGGTTCATTATGATTCGTCAACAGGACGGGAGCACAGTGAATTTTATAGTTTTACATGAATTAATATTTGGAAATTATTACTAAATGATGAAATTGTACCGAACACATTAAAATAATACATATTATAGACGTGACATATTAACAGTTTTGTCTTCTGATTCGAAAAGTAAGGACCTCATTGACGGAAAAGTCTCATAAAAGGTCGTTTTGTACGAACGTGTCAGCAACCGACACCAATACACTCGTAAGATCCTGGCGATCCGTCCCATTTCAGGATACAACATCGCCCTTGGAAAGATTGCAACACAGAATGCCTTCGCGGATCCATACAAAGCTATAGACGGGGTTAAGGAGGGAAAGTCGGACTCGCAGCACTGCACTGTGGTGAACATGTATGACAACGACCCTGCTTGGCAACTTGACCTCGGTCTGGCCTACCCCATTGGCACCATCGTTGTCCACAGATATGTCAGTGCTAGCTGTAAGTTGATAACGCAATACGTGTTTAACCTTTTTATTGATTCGCTTTGATTTGTTTTTTGAACTGTTTGACTCATACACTGTTTACAGAAATATTGGTTTAAAACCGTGTCACTGGGATATTTTTGTTTAAATAAGATACAATATGGCAGGAAACGTTCTTCCGGCAATTTGCGATTGGACCAATTCACATCGGATACAACATCGGCATACCAACCACGAGATCAGACATCTTTACTTACAAAAGGGATTAACGCTGTCAACCAATACATCTTTAGTTATTGCGCCTTTTAAATGCCATGTAAATTTAATTCAGTTCATGGTTATTTTGACGGTTTTTCCATGCTTATTGTTTTAATCTTTTTGAACTCTGCTACAAACATCTCGATTTGCCAATTAAGATTTAAGTAGTAGTTGCAGTATTTATGTCCAGATCTATGTGACAAATTTAAAATCGCAATACTTGAATACCACATTTACCCTAAGTATTGGCGACATCCTAAATATTGGGACACCCCTAATTTTTTTTTTTAATATTTATTTTTCGCACCCTTTAATATTGGGACACATTTGAAAGTTGAATTATCTCGTGTCCCTAAACATTGGGACACCAAAATAACACCTTATGTTGTTCATGTATAAACATGCCATACCGTGCCACTACGCTGGTTGCATAGCGACTTGTGACACGGTATATTGTGCGTGCTTATCTATACACCATAATGTCCACCATCAGTTGTGTTTACATGTTGTTGTGCAAACTGTGTACTCTACTGGAGAATGGTCTTTTGAATTAAGGTTCTCAATTAATAACCATTATGTCCCAGGAAGCAATAATTGATTTTAGTTTCATATTTAGAAGGAATTTTTTTAGTATACTGATGGTTTCATCAGTATACTAAAAAAATTCCTTCTAAATATGTAAAATTTAAAGATTTAATATTTATTAGAAAGTGATTTTTTTTTATCCCAAAGCAATACAATAATCAATTGATTCAAGACATAGATGTATGGAAAATGGATTGTATGATACATTGCCCTAAATATTGGGACACAATTTTTAGAATTATTTTTGTATGACCCTTAATATTGGGAAAATAATTTTATTTTTTATTTTTAAGTGTCCCAATACTTAGGGTAATTACGATACATTAAATTAAATGCCATCCCTTTATTATTATAATTTTAATTCTACTAGTATGAAGTGAAGGTATTGCGAAAACCATTGGCGTTTATTTGACTTTCTAATGGCTCACAAACACAACGCTGTCATTTCTGGAGCCAGTGTATATTGCGTGAGAATTGCAAAATAATCTTATCTGCATTATAAACAACACACCAAATAGGCATTTTAACATTGGTTTTGCATAATTTTGCACATGGAATATGACCTTTTCAGGCTACAACTGTACAACGCAAATGTCCGGGTTTCGAGTGTTTGTAAGCAACACTAGCGATACTGACGATCCGGCCTTCAATGTGTACACCGAGTTGGCGGACAGACCTCAGACTGAGATCGAGATAGGCTTGGATGAACCTGCAATAGGACGGTTAGTTTTACGAAAGTTCATGAAGGCCGTAGTATTTTTGACGTATTAACCTTTTCATCATTTCCAACTAGACTTTAGAGTTATCTCCCTAGCTATTAATATAAGATTGACGTACATTACTGATTTGGCAAGTGCATTCCACACATTGCCTAGTGCTGCCATTTTTAAAATTGGAAAAGCAGTTAATCATGATTGAATCTAGTATACAATGTAGGTATTGGATAATTCGCTCATTTATATTGACACGTATGTAATCGTTCGTTAGTGCGGTTTGTTTAAATTGTTGCAATATTATTATCTTGATGCATTCAAACCAGCTATAAAACAATACACTTATAATGTGATGGTTTGAAAACGAGCCATATTAAATATACTGTTCGTTCGTTTCCAACAGTCTGTTACGACAATGAATGTTGTAACGGATGCACACTGTCTCAATAACCTGAATATAATTACAATTGATGTCTCGATAAAATGAATAACCGTGCCGTCAAGTTGATGCAGTAAGTCTCGATGACCTGAATAAAGTACAGGGTGATTCGTATGTCTCGAGAGCCCTACTAGAAATAGACCCATGGTCAGCAAGGCCAATGCGGAAGACAGTAAGGCCAATGAGGAAGACAATAAGATTAATGTCGAAGTCAATAGACCAATGTCGACGACAATACGACCAATGTTGAAGAAAATAAGACCAATGTCGAAGACATTTAGACCAATGTCGAAGAAAGTAAGTCAAATGTCAAACGCAGTAAAGCCAATGTCGAACGCAGAAAGGCCAATGTCGAACGCAGTAAGGCCAATGTGGAAGACAGTAACGCCAGTGTGGAAGAAAGTAACGCCAGTGTGGAAGGCAGTGAGGCCAATGCGGATGACATTAAAGCCAATGTAGAAGACAATGTGGCCAAAGTCGAAGACTAACGTATATGTTGAACACACAAAAGGCCAATTTTCGAGCCAGTAAGGCAATAGTATGCAAAGTATAATACGGGTTATTTTGAATATTCTGAAATAAGACATTCAGTTGTTTTTATATGTTAGCCCGTATTATTGTTTTAAAGACAGTCTAATTAAACCAATTCTGAAATTGAAAATCTCTGTGGGAATCATGATAGTATAAATAAATAAAACTAATATACAATTAATATCCAATATTATGATAAATTGTTTTAATAATTACATTTTATCAGCCTCTCTTCATATATCTGCATAGTGATTTAATCTATTTACATGTCCAAAATTATAAGAGATTATATTTTTTCTGTCAATGCAAAATTCTTTGCTTATTTCCAGGCATATTACATGCATATCAAAAGCCTCCATATTTGCATCCGGCTGAAAATAGTTGTCTCACTAAAATGTAAACAATTTGATAAACAATCCTAACCATTGCACCGGTAAAATTTTATTAAAAATCATAAAGAATATTCGATTCATTTCTTTCATTTTTGTAATGAAATTAAAATGATTTCTTAAATATTCTTAAATATTGTGTTATGAATTCATTTTCTGTTTTAATAAACGTATGTACAATTAGCTTATATATGGTTAGATTCAAGAGTTCAGTGACAGTTTAAAGTTTTCCCGTATTATAGCCGGTTTTAGTTTTAAGTGAACTATTAAGTTTATGTTCGTTTCATTTTATCGTGCCTCAGAAAGTTGCAATTCTGTTGCTCTTGTGAACACTAAACCATTAAGTAATTAAATTGTTATTCAATTTAATTAATATTCTCTTTAATTTGTATTTCATTTGAATCGCAATGCTATGAGGTTAAATGTTATTTACAAGAGTGAGTGTTGTGATTATTTCTAGGCTAAGTGTGAGGTTAGGCATGCCATTATATCGATTTAAACCCCTAATGTTTTGCATTGACCGTTTTAAGGCGGTGACTCCAGTTTTTATCACATTTACGAGTTGTATTGTGTTGTTTTGTGCGTATTGTCCTGTATTGTATTGGTCGCTTGCCTTAAATAAAGGACCGGAGGATGTAAATAACGGTTTCTCTCCTGGTAATTCTGGACTTTCATTATCCTTATATTGATTTGTTTTCATAAAAGTTTAGTTGAAAGATTTTTTTTGTAATCAATAATTGATAATAAAAAAATTAATCAATTTAAATTAGAGTTTTTGTATACAATTTCTTAATATCATGACCATAAACTTACTTAACTCAAGTTTCCACATGTTACGTTTCTAAAATTATTATAACTAGTATTAATTTTGTTTATATTTCTCTGATCAAGTTTTCTTATGGTAGCAATTCATAAATGTTTGGTATCACGTTACAACGTTATTGCATTTTGACTTTCAATCAGCAAAGAATACTTCTTAGCAAACGTTATGTGCAATTCGAGGGTTGAGCATGAAATTTTGTATCTGTTTAACATTTCTATATCAGAGAGAATAGTTTCACAATTAACCCTCGATATTGACTTTCAAATAAGTAAATCTTTGTTCCAAAATGACAAAATACGTTTGTTATAATTGTTGTTGCAATGAAATTGGTAATGCGTGTTTTTACTCTTTCTTAACAAGAGTGTATGTGTCGTTCAAGGTATGTTCGTATAGATCTGCCAGGGCAGTCAGAAGATTTCCCACTAACATTGTGTGAAGTGGAAGTTCTACTTTGTGAGTATATGGCATGATTGTTAAAAAATATAGGGTAGTTGTGGATTTCATTTGAAGATTTCAGTTGTATTTTTTATAATTATGTTTTATAGTGCTTTTTCTGAATTTAGTTGCAGATTTCGGATGATGTTCAAATTTTATTGCATGATATTTTTATTTGTCATATTGCAATATTTGCGGGTGTGTAAATTATGTAATGTACTATATTCCAATGTACGTACTACAATTAAACCACAGTGTTGTCCCGGGTGTATGATTCCAATGAACTTATGCAGTTTTGCATGAAACATACAGCAATGTCAACATGTCAGTTGTATTTCATACATTACGCCTTTTATTTCAGATGACGGCACAAGACCAACTATGTTAACAAGAAAAAACTGTAAGTGGTATTAATATTTCGGAGCGTTTGTTTTATCGTAGTGTCATGTATATACTTTTAATAAAAATATTAACAAAATGACCTGTTTTTTTCTATGATTATTATGTTATGTAGAGCGCGTTATTTGTCTGTACATACTCGTTAGTAAGTGTTACGATTTACATTTAACTGTATAATATAATAAAATACTTAAGTATCTTCAATATATTGCGAAAAAAGCGGACTGTATATCCCTCTCCACCGAATGGCAAGGCACAATGAAGCACACAGTCAGTGGACGGGAATGTCAACTTTGGAGCCTGGATGCTCCGCATGAGCACAAGTTCCACAGTGGCCCAATATTCGCCGGAAGTCAAACGGACGTGGAGGTCAAGAACTACTGCAGGGACCCTGACGGCGAGGGGAGACCTTGGTGCTACACGACTGACCCAGGTCGTCGAATGGAGTTCTGTCCTATACCCCATTGCACAGGTAAGTTTGATTAGGCGTCAAAAATATGCTTGTTTCAGGTTACCCGACCTACCCTAAAAAAATGCCCCAACCCTTGAACATTTTATTGGGTTTGTCAGATTGATTTTTGTTTTATTTACCTTTTTCAATAATTAAATGTATTTCTTGATAAATAAGTGTTTTGTTTTGATAGTATCCTTTTATAAACAATGTTTAAGGATATTACTTTTTAATATTTATTCAGTTTTAGAATCTTCAGGTTGACCATTTATGAAACCTAAAACAAACATATTTTTTTACGCCTTTATGACAACCTGATATAAGCCTGTCGGAATGCGCCTTTGCTAACAACATTATTTATCTATGTACTTTTTTTGTGACACGTTATTCACAAATACCTGTTCTTGTTTACATGTTACGTACGTCCCACAATTTTGTTTTTTGTCCGACTCCCATTATCAAAACCTTACAGTGTAACGCAGTTAAAATAATGTTTATTAACAATAATCAAACGTACGCACGTTCAGTAACGTATAACTGCAGCCGGATGGCATTTACCGGAGAACAAAACAGCGGTTAACACTCCGTGCAAGGTTGGTTGGACGCAAAATGAGTACACCGGAGCATGCGTTGCCGAAGGCCAAGAAAATCTGACATTTGCTGACGCCATCAGCGCCTGTAGAAACGAAGAAGCTTTTATATTTATTCCACAGAAAACAGGTGTTCTTGACGGTACGTCATTAAAAAAGCAACAGCTAACCCTAGTTTTCATTCTATTGGTAATACAAGAAATATATGCAATACGTGAGGTTGGCTGATGTATTGTTATACGAATACTGAAATGTAGTATGCTAGCATATTTGATGTATTTTATAATGCTTTTATTTGGGAAGGCTGGTGTCTTTTATTGCAATTTTTTCTCGTCTGCTGACGTCGAGTTTCATGAATGTGTTACAACGGTAAATAGCAAGTATGTGAATCATTTCTCAGCTCTACAATCTATGTTTGATTTTTCAAATTGATATACATGTGTATTTATACTGAAATCGGTTGTTTGACGGACAGTTGCAGTTTGTATTGTGATTTTGACGATGTTTGAATCTATCGCAGTAAATGCGGCACCGCTCTGGACTGATGTACAGTTTGATGTCTCATCACAAAGTTGGAAATCATCAAGTTATGAAGGTGTATCGATGCCTATTAATACAGGTACATTTTGTATTAGTACAGCGGCTATGATAAACAATGGTTGTTGAATATTAAAATAACATGTTACTCACATTAATACTACTTGATTTGATGACATTCCGAATTCGTCTTGGTACACTCAAAGATTTCTTATGAAGCTGGCGGGTGTGTTAATTCATACATGGTGATTAGCGGTATGGCGGTCACGAGAGACTCTTTCGAGGCAACAGGGCAAGTACTGTTCGCTTACCTTTTTCTTAAAAAAAAGGTCATCTGTCCCAAACTGAACCTTACATTCGTCAATGAAGATCTATCTTTTCCAGTATTGATCAACTATATTCCTCCGATTAGCCATGCACCATTAAACCCGAGCCCTCCTGTTTGCCTCACGTATCCTGATCCGTTTACGAATAATTCGTTGGGGAAATGCTTCACTGTAGTTTCCTTGAAACTGTACGTAGAATATAGAAGAGCCTCTAGTCTGGTTAAAAACAGTGGTTAGGTCCGACAAACGTCGTGATTGACGCCGATTACAAATAATTCATGATATACGTTCTTGGTCTCAAATTGTTTGTTTCTTTGAATCTGATTCATTTTTAATGAAAATTTAGACTTTAAAGTTGATTCCGAGTAATATGACATACCGGGTCAGGGTTTCCCCCACCAATATTTTAAGGGATGTCGGGGCTCGACGGTGTGGGTTTGAGAGGGGTCTCCCCTCCGTGCTTTTTTAAAATATTTTACGTTTGAGGAACGTTATTGCTGCAATTTGGGGTATACTTAAAGGTGTGTACACTAATTTATTGACTTTATTGCAAAACTAAATATATAAAAAAACATTGAACACTTGGTTCATATTATTTAAAGGTCTTATTATTTAAAAACGAATCTAAAGGACCTGTATCTACTGCCTTTCGTTTCGACATTTTACCGATTAATGAAAATCATAAAAAGCCAAATTTGCTCAAATCCGATGATACATGGAATTAAAAAAAATGATTATTCAAATTTAAAAGGTGAGATAATAATTAATGTAATGAAAAGAAAAAATCAATTAAACATTGTATTCATGTCGCTAATTTTATAAACCACAAACGTTTTGTTTTTACAGTTTTCAGATAAGAAGAGACGCATAGAGTATGTGCTAATTAAAGTGCATTCAAGTAATTTAGACGATTAACTCTGTCAATCGAAAACCGCCTCCTCTAATCGATTATCTTTGACAAGCAAGTGTTGAAAAAAAAAAAATATTTTTACAGTTTATTGGTTTCCATTTATGACACGTCGGGCGGCTGATTAAGGCATGTCGCTGTAAATTCAATTCAATTCAATATATTTGTTGCGTAAAACATATCAATATGCTTATGGCAACAATAAACAATACATAGTGATGATAAGACATGGAAATACTAACAAGATAAGAGATTTTATGAGTTTACAGAAAAGCTTTTACATATTTGTGGATAGCAACTATTTAAAAAATATTAGTTGTTTCTAAGTTTATTTGCGCAATATATAAATTTCGCAAAATTAATAAGAGACTTGTTTGATGTGACTGATAACAGATTGGCGAATTTTTGTAACGATGGCCAGGTATAATAATATCTTTTTATATATTTCGCTCTTAGTTCTGCATATTTTGGACAGGTTAGGAAAAAATGATATTCATTTTCGCTAATATTTTGGTTACATTTTGTGCACAGTCTTTCTTGCCTCTGGATGTTGGAATAGCGGCCTCGTTCGATAAGTAGGTCGTGCGATGACGTTCTGAATTTAGATAGTGTTTCTATATTTGTAATCACTGATAACGACAAGATATTTTTCAAAAGCCAAAGTATGTTTAAATAAGCAATACGATTACAGTCGACTGGAGTTGTTGATAGAAGAATACCAACTTTGATAGTAATTATCAAGGATACGTTGTCGTATAGCGTGGACATTAATCAATTCGTTAGACTGGTACGTCCAGAGATATCCTAAACCATGCTCGTGTAAAATCTGCTTTATTTTCGAAGCCCAGTTATATCCGTTATAATTAATATCTCTGTCTGCGTCAATTTTAAGTGATTACAGTCGACTGGAGTTGTTGATAGAAGAATACCAACTTTGATAGTAATTATCAAGGATACGTTGTCGTATAGCGGGGACATTAATCAATTCGTTAGACTGGTACGTCCAGAGATATCCTAAACCATGCTCGTGTAAAATCTGCTTTATTTTCGAAGCCCAGTTATATCCGTTATAATTAATATCTCTGTCTGCGTCAATTTTAAATGCAATATACGTTTTGTACAAAAATGAATTCTCGTTAAGTGTCAATAATTTAGCCCCGTACTTCATCACAAGGATGCTTCTGTGTATGTACATGGGTATTTGCCCAAGTTCGCCGTAAAGTGCTTCGCGATTATTAGAACGTCTAACACCCAATATCTTACGACAAAACTGTAAGTGCACTATTTCGACATTTTGCCCTTTGTGGTAACCCCATATTTCTGCAGCGTAATTGAGAACTGGAAGAACAATTGCATTAAATAATTCAATTTTGTTTGTAACTGGTAATTCTAAGTTATTATAAACATTAAAAAGGTTGTGGAGTGAATACATCGCATGCTGAGCTACTCTTTGTTGTGTACGGTGCCACTTGCCGTTTTTAAATTGGTGTACACCAGATATTTAAAAGAAGTTACGTTTTCGATTTTCGCATTGTATAAAAAGAAATCATATTCAGTATGTCGTCCATTTTCAAAGATCATTACTTTAGTTTTTTTTACATGTAAACTTTTTACAGTCCCCACGTGTTACAGTATATTTCGATATCGTTCAGTATCAACTGTAGAGTTTTCGGATCGCTTGCAAAGACTACTGCATCGTCGGCAAACAGCAACATGAAAATTTTTAAATCATCAATGTCAATAACACCATTTAAATTACTATCTATATTTTCAAGAATATCATTTAGGAAAAACAGGCAGAGTATGCTACTCGCTGCGTCCCCTTGTTTGACTCCGATGTTCAAGTGTATTGGAGCGGATAGTTCGTTTTTGTACCTAACGCAAGATTTGACTACATTATACGTTGATTGTAGGCTTTTAATAAATTTCGTGCTAATATTCGCAGACAAAAGCTTTCTCCATAATAATACTCTGTATATTCTGTCAAACATTTTTTCCCAATCTAAGAATGTTGCGTATAATTTTTGCTTATTTGCGAGTGTTTTTGTGATAATAGCGTGAAGTATAAATATACAATCGATTGTTGATTTATTTTTCTGAAAACCAAACTGATTATCGATAAAGATATAATGCTTGTCCGTCCACATAGTAAGTCTATTTACAAGCATTTTCGAGTAAATTTTCGACAATATATTATTTAAAGTGATACCACGGAAATTTTTGGCTTCATGTGTTCCGCCTTTAAATATTGGAACATTCCCTCAGCCCATTCTGTTGAAAATATACTACCGTTAAATTTTTTATTATACAACCTTTGTAGAAATTGCGATATGATATCAAAAGAACTTTTAAAGATTTCGGCGATTAGTAAATCATTTCCAGCACTTTTAGAATTATGTTGTGCAATAATTTTTAATAGTTTTTAATTTCAAAGTCGGTGAAATCATTATCTAAGATGTTGTCGTATATTGTTTCATCACATACATTGGGTGTTTGAGTACTTGGTATTTGCGTCCCATATAGTTCATTATAGTGCTTAAATAGATCATTTATCGTAACGTTATTGGGATTAATATTACCGGTATTTCGAATATATTGTTTTTTGATACTTTTCCAAAATCCTTTATAATCATGTTTTGCTAATTTACCAATACGAACCCCCTCAGTAAGCACAAAACGTTGTATATACTTGCGTTTAAAATTAGTATAATGTCGTTTTTTAATTAAACAAATACGTTTGTTTTCTTCACTTCTTGTTCGCAAAAACAAATTTCTCGATTTGTTAAATTCATGTCGTGCATCGAAGCATTCTTTATTGAACCACGTTTTTTTCGCTGTTCCAGGGATGTTATTGTTTACATAACGTCTTGGTTTACCAAATATAGCTATCGCGTTGTCTCGCAAAAATAAGGTGAACGTATTTGCAGTCACATCAATGGTATTGTTAGGTATATTAGAAGTCATATCGTTCACAGTCGATATGTTATCCAATAATTTGTTTCGGAATATTTCTGCACGTGAATTATCCAATTTTATTGTCATTTCAGGATTTTCATTTATTGGGTTGTCAATTAAAATGATGGACGGTATTCTTGAAATATGAAAATGAACGTGGGAATGGTCAGAAAGAGAATTCGGGGGCATTATTTCAAATATCTGAATAATATCAAAATCCGATTGTTTTAACAATAAGTAGTCTACCACACTCGAACCATTTGCATGTATAAATGTAAATTCGCCAACATTGCTATCATTATGTAAGCGGCCGTTACCTATTAATAGGTTGGTAGATTTACATAATTGCAAGTCGTTTACCGTTAGTGTCTAACACGTGATCTTTGTTTACTCTATTGGTAGTAAAAACATTAGATTGCAGATCATTATCTATGAACTGGTCAAAAACTAGGTAATCAATATCGTTTGAGTTTCGACTATTAAAGTCTCCAGTTATAAAAATTTTACCTTTGGAAATATATTTTTCTAAATCAATTTTGATTTCTTCAAAAATATCAATCTCATTATTGTTGATAAATTTCGAGCCTTGCGGCGGGATATATGTACAACAAATGTAGACGTCATTCTTAAAATGAAAAAGAGACTTACAAAGTTTGATCCAAACAATTCCACATTGCTGTTTTTCAACAATAGTAATTTTACCATTTAACACTGATTTGTAATATATTGTAATTCCACCAGAATATCGACCTTTTTTGGTGTTTGGTGACTTATTTCCAAATAGATTATATGAACATTAATTATTTATTTCTAGGTTTAGTTTGTGTTTGGGGGAAATCCAAGTTTCATTAAGAATTATAATATCATGATTGTTAATAATATTCACAAAATCTGAATCAGCTAGCTTTCTATAAAGACCATTAATGTTCCATGATACAATGTCTAGAGGCTCTTCTTGACGGCTCAATAGGGTATGGGGTTGGGTGTACACTCTGTCGTTGACGTATAGTCCGTAGAATAAGAGGTTATCTCGCATACTTCGGAATTCAGCTTCCAGTAGTTTGTCATTGGCATGTTCGTGGCTCCTCTCTAGTGAGTGGATAGTATCACTGAATGATTTACATGACGCCTGGAGCTGTTTGATATCTTCTTTTGCGTACTTAATGTCGCTACTGTTCTGTTCAAACTTTTCATTAATAAAAGATGTCGCATTTTCTAGCTCTTCTGCCCGTTTATCTATTTTATCTACTTTGATTTCCAAATCGTTTATTTTTAAGTTCATGGATGATACCATTTTTTCAACTTTTTCTAGCCTGGAAACACTGGATTTGATAGATTTGACGTCCTCTATAATTCCTATGGCCCATGGTGGCGGGCTTTGTGCTCCCGACTAGGTATTGCCCTGGACGGATGGGTTGAAAGAGGTGAAAGAGGTGGGGTATGCATTTGGTACGGGTTGCATATACTGTCCGCCAAAGTTAGGATAATTTATGTTGCCCATGTCCCAGGGCGTAGGTGTATTAAATACGATATATTCTGGTGAAGTTTGCTGTTGGCTATAGTTTTTGGTTCGTTTATGTTTCGGGTCAATGTTTACCTCTGTGCTCGTTTCTGGATGGCCAAAACCGGTTTTCGACTGGTCAGCGTGGTCACTCGTGCCTGTGCTCTGTGTACATGTATCAGTGAACAATGGTGAAATTTCTTTTCGCTTTGTCTTCTTATTGGTGGCTTTGTTTGGTCCTTTTTGGTTCTGAGACATGGAGCTAAGTACTTTCCGACCCACTATATCCAAAACGAATTCATTGTTTCACGTTATTTAACACATAGATCCATGTAAATTACTGAGCACGATAATCCATGTCCTATCACTAAGGGGAGCTCACTAGGGAATAAGGGATGTCGGAAGACCACCCCGGATTACGAAGGGATGTCGCTAGCGACACGCCAAATTGGCTTGGGGGAAACCCTGCGGGTACATCCAATCATGGATTGATATAAACGCTAGCGACCTGATATAAAATATATATCAGGCACCTTTGTATCAGGCCGATCTCAGCATAGCGGTATGCTAAATTGTTTTCATATATGTATAGACAAATTATGTATAAATCTCTTTTTTTTCAGGTAATCTTCCTATTAGCAAGCCTTTCTGCGTTGCTATGGATAGAAGTACATTCGACGTCAAACCACAAAACTGTCTCGACAGGCTCTCCTACTATTGTTCTACACAAGGTTTGACACGGATATACAATATCGTTATTAATAATTATATTCTAATTTAAACTCCTATTGCCCCTTATGTTTGATCGTGTCATGAATTCATGTTCTTCATAAACATTACTCAATAAGATATGCTTTATAGAGTTAGTTTGCTAATTAGTGTTCATGTATTGTAAATTTTCCTTGTTCATTTACAGGCAAAATATTTTTCTGGGATATATCTGATAGCTTTGCACTTTTCCCTGTACAGAGTAGCAATCTGACTAAAGTGCACAATGTTCAGACAGGAGGATCTGATGACGGCCCATTGAATTACTTCTTCTCGAAAACCTGGAATTTGAAAAAAAAATATGCCTCAGCCAATAAGATTGCTTCTTTCGAGAATCATTATGTCGTTTGTTCTGTGTTGTAATTTACAAGATCTGTTATTTTCTACGAAAAGCAAAGAAATGTCGCATATAACAGTTATTTCTACCACACATTGCTTTTATGCTTATATCCACAAAATTGACTCTAAAATTGTGTTTACATGGTAAAATTTGAATGTTTAATAACTACACATTGGGATTCCAGCTAATTTCACTTTCACTTTCAAAACCATTAAAGCACGGCTCTGATTGGCCGATTGAAGTTGTCAAAGCGTAACCTCCTACTGGTCGTCCTCAGATCCTTATGCGTAGCGTATTTAAGGATTTATTTTAATCAGATACTACATACTAAGTACCTTATTTATTCCATGGAATATTTTTTTCCAGAACGATTTACAAAATATAAGACACAGAAGACCAAGTCTTACACAACAGTCTCAAGGCCTGTGTCAAGGCAATATTTTGTTTTCGAATTTCGTGGGTTCGATGGTGCAACTGTGTTGCTAGGCAACACTTCTACTGGCCAACAATATGAACTAAGAATCGGTGGCAATGTGTTGATACAGTCGTATATACTGGACGTTAAAACGAATAAGAAGTTGTACAAGAGAGCAATCAACGGGTTATACAACGCAACGGTTTACAGCGGCTTTTGGATATCATGGTCAGATAGAACATTAAAAGTTGGACGGGAACAAGACATTGGGCGAAATGTGTTCATGGCTGTCACTATTGACGACTTTCTACCAGACACACTGCACATAGGAACCATGACAGGGTTTGAGGGTGAATGGAAGGTGCAGAAAGAAAATGGTAACACCAAACAATTTAATTTAAGTTATTTTCGTGCCGATGAATTTGATTTTAATGATTTCAATTCTGAAATAATGGTGATCTTTGGGTATTCTGGTGATCTTTGGGTATTCTGGTGATCTTTGGTTGGGTATTCTGGTGATCTTTGGGTATTCTGGTGATCTTTGGGTATTCTGCAACTTCGCAGTTATTTTGACAAGGTCCATGTTGCCGGTTATACATTGAACTATATGCTTGTCTTTTTTTGTATGTAAATTAAGCTCCTCACATGCGATCTTGGGAATAGTTTCCTTCACACTATATGCTTGTCTGTTTGTGTATGTAAATTAAGCTCCTCATATGCGATCTTGATAATTTCCTTCACACTATATGCTTGTCTGTTTGTGTATGTAAATTAAGCTCCTCACATGCGATCTTGGGAATAATTTCCTTCACAAACATTACTTTATCATCATTTTATTTTGTGTCAACTATGTTAGCAGATTATCAGGTGAAATCTAAGTCAAATGACTGAGTTATTAAGTTATTTAAATGTGATTGATAAAAGAGCTTGTACTTAAGATAAACATGTAGTATACAGTAATCACTTTTTTTCTGGAATAGGTAACTTTACAAGTACACCAACTGCCAGTGCGGAAACACAAGGTACATGTACATGTAAACTATATGACATATAAGTAAAATTAATTTCGATAATATTTAGAATAAACTGCTTGTTTGTTTTGATGGTATCATATTTGTTTCCAGAATATTATGTGTATCCTTTTATTCTAAAATTGGACGTTAACAAACGCCCACAATAGCATTGATATAAATATATGAAATAGAACTTTCTTGAAATAATTGTTATGACGTATTTAAAGTGTACATCTGCAATTCTTAAATAATTTGTACACAATGGATATACTGTCAAGCATTTTGAAAACACACGTGATGCAATACATGTACACATACAAATAAATGTTTACATCATAATCTTCGCCCCTTGTCGTTGAACGCAATTAATAGGAGAGAACAGACTGCTTGTTTTCACGATATTACATTATCTGTAAAATATAAATATTTAAAAATGGTTGTATACATGATGCGAACGGTTTGTTTTGATATTTATCAGAATTTTTATCGCGATGTTAAACAAATACATTATATGCCATCCATAATATCAGATTTCCACTAAATAAGAAAAAGATGACAAATATGTTGTTATATGTTTGAGAAAATCTGGCGCTGGGTAAGCTTTACCGACAGCCTCATCTCAGACGGCAGTCTCCCTTGTAGCATATGTTTATTTGTGTACTACTGGTATCCCATCATCACGCTGGCATGGACGAAATAACACCCGGTGAAATTAACTTTGCTTTATTTTATCCCTGTGGAATAAAGCAAACACGCGCAGTATAATGACGTCATATTGTTTCTTTTACAATGTCATTTTTTTTCGTAATAGTTAATTACTTTCATTCGTTAATTTTCAAAATGAAGACAGAAAAATGATGGGATAAATAGCATACTTGGTAAGTATTAAATAAAGATAAGTTTATTTGCACGTCACGAAAACTTGAACCACTCACCAAGGCTCGTGGTTCAGGTTTTCTAAACGCCGCTTAATAAACTTATTAAACACTAGCTTAGTGTTCTCTAACAAATTTCCAGTGAATCTGGCTTTTGGTAAACGTACTCAGCAATCAAGCAATTATGGCGATAGCGGTAAGGCGTCATTAGCTGTTGATGGATGCACCGACGGCAATTATCATAGTGGTTGCTGTACACATACCGAGGTTAATGGATTGAATCCATGGTGGGAGGTGGACTTGGGAAGAGACTACCATATAAAGGAGATAGTGATCTACAACAGAGTTGATTGTAAGGGTTTAATCATAATGTTTTGGTACATACAACTTTCTATTCAATTTTACGGTATTTCGATTGCGTATGGTATGTACTGAGCTCAGTGAGCTGTTGTATGCAATACTTGTATATACACGTAAAATATATATCTTGTTGAACGACATTAGATGAACATATTTATTAATTGTGATTTTGAAACAATATATTTAATTAATATATCGTATTATATCAATATTTATATACGAACAGCAATTATTGTCTTTTTAAGTGCTCTTTCTTTGAGATGCATTCGTAATTGCTTCTGCATTGCCTGTAATGAGTTGTCAATAAGTTATTTTTCTTATCTTAAAAAACCTGTTCATACTAGCAGGATTGTTCGGAAGACCAAATGCATATTGAGATATTTTGTAAAACACTGTTGGCGAGAACAGCCATAACATTGCTGCACAGTCTATATCGGATGACATCTGGCTAAATACAATTCCTATGTAGGTTGCCTTTGGAGATTGTCAGGGTTTATAGCGCGCATAAGCCAAGTAAGTGGCAGCACCAACAACGCAGACATTGTCTTCACGAACTCGGAGCCTAACGTTCCTGGCGTGACACACATTCCCACGTGGGGAAGACGAGGAAGGTATGATATCTTAGTTTTTTCGTATTGAAAAGTATGTATACAGGAATAATGCAGTCAGAGTTGCTCAAACTGTTTTAGATACGTTGTATTCTCTGTACATTTTATGATTTTTATTACGTGAAAACCTATTTAAATACTTCATAGTTACCACAATCATAGATGTAAAGAATTTAAAAAAGTGCTACGTCTTTAATAGTTTTGTTATCGTCTTCCTCTGAATTAATGAATGCACTTTCTAGTATTTGAAAACTGAGTTTAGGTGACTTTACTGAAACAAGTTGAACATTTTTTTGGTCGAAAAACATCTAAATATTTATTAAGTTTACATTCTTACGAAACAACGTGTATTAAGTTTCTATATCTTACGCGATTCGACCAACCACACCATAAACCAGCATTAAATTTAGAAATCGCTTTATAGTGCTCGGAGACGGTGTAAACGCCGACGTATATCTCTATTTTCAAATATGAAATTGCAATCACCTTGCCATCAGCGTGTTTTAAATCATGTTAATTTCGATTATCAATTAAATAACATACATCACCTATTTAATTGGCACTAATTCAAAAGAAAGTCAAATCCGTGAAGCCAGTGTTATTAACTTTTAAATATCTATATTGACGAGCATGTGTCTTAAATAGTAGTGTTTTTCTTGTTTGTGTTTATGTCGAAAGTAGAACATAAACATTGCAATTAGTATTTGTAACTAGTACTTGTATGCATTTGTTAAAACAACATCTAGAGCTTCTTATTTCTGGTAATTATACAAAAAGCAGGGGTAGGATGATGTTGAAAGTATATGTTCCGAATTTACAGATTTGTTGAAATATCACTTCCCAATAAGACAGAGATCTTAACCCTCTGTGAAGTCGAGGTGATACTCGGTAAGTTATTGTAGCCTGTATTATTTACCTTCGAGCAAAAGCATTTGAACGGAAATTGGAATTACTGAAACAAAGGCATATATGACGTCTAACAACGAAACACATTTTCCGCATGATAAAATCTCTCGACATAAACTATTAGCTATAAGTCAGTACTACATGTTAAAAGTTGTCAAATGCTTGTGCTTGATGGGATATGAGCTTGAATAGTGTAACATGAACTACCCAATAATTGGTGGATGTTTATAATCGTGATAATATAAATTCATAAAAATGTAAGCTTTGTTAATGTCCCAATATATCATTTCAATAACAAAAATGGTTGTCTGACAAAATACCATCGTTGAATTCCAACTTCTCCGTCCTATTGCAGATTCAGACCGATTCAAGTGTGAAGAGGGTTGGCACGTATCTTCAACATCAGATAAGTGCTACCAAGTCCAAAGTTTGGCAATGGCTCAGACACAGGCTGTTGAAGTGTGCGGTCAGTTGGAAGCACATCTTGCATTTCCAACGTCGCCAGAAGAAGAGTTTTTCTTGTATTGTAGGTGCCTGATTGTATAATTAATTTTGTATACAAACCTACATTTACATATTTGCTAACGGTCATCAATCATAATACCAAATGATTACCTAAAGTTTGCAATGTCCACTGCTTCAAATAATTGCTCATTTATAAAAAAGTTAACAATCGTTATTGTGAGTCCAGTTCATGAAGGAGTTTATCATAACGGTTGTTTTCAGTGTTTACTCGTTAATTTGTAAGGTAAAGAACAGTCTGCATATTATGAACAAAAGCTTGCATAACAAAGCATAGCAATTCTGATTAAACGAGCGAATAACACTCACGTAGATAAATTTTTGCCTGAAATACAAGTGCTCTAAAATTAACTTTGAAATGGACTATTTTGTACATTTGTATGCTGTTTCATGTTGTACACGCTTTCTTATATTATTTCCCTTTTGTAAGTTTTAAAGATTCGTTTACCATGTTCGGTCTATTTGCTTTCATTGTAGCGTTGGTTGTGTCCAAACCTGACTTACCAAGGGCGGTGTGGTTACCGATTGAGAATCACGCCGGATCTGTTTCTCTACTTCCCGGCGTTTCAACGTTGTCATACAAGAGGTGGAAAGGTAAGACTACTCAAGTGTTTTTTATTCTATTTAATTAAACATGATACATTATAGATACTGTTAACCTCAAACTAAACTTCCAATGGTTTAATATTTTGTATGTTGAATATCATTTAAACGTTAAGCGCTCCAGGTCACGTTTCGATATCGAATATAGCACTTATATAAACTACAAAAAATAATGTCTAACAGACATTGTTTGCGATAGACGTGACATTAAGTTTTACTGTGATTTAAAATTAATATAAACAAAAAAGAGACAAAGTCCACACATGCAACCCTTGTATGGATCACGAACGCTTTGAAATACCTTTCAATATATATATTTGTAACCGAACGGTGGAATTTAATTTACCCTAATAAATATACTAGTGTATATAATATAAATGTATTATATTAGCAGGTACTCCTGATGTGGACAGTTCTGGAGGCCGATGTGCAGCTGCGGATCTGAAAAACTCCACCAGCAGCGGCAGCTGGGCCTGGTACCCGTGCTCGGAATCATTCACCGTGATTTGTGAAAAACGTGGTAACGTGATCCTATAATCTCAGATTACGGATACAATAAAGATATATATTCTCAGGGCCTGTCTTGGACGTTTGTTCTCGTCAGCTATGCTATCTTTTAAATGTTGTGGTTTGTAATTAACGGCGTTAATGAAATAACATAGTATTTTGTATTAATGTCATAAATCACACACTGTGTGCATGTCCATAGCCATAAATGTAGAGTACATGGAATCAACGATTTTACAATGTGATTACTGACGTCATAGTGGAAAATGGTACATTTCTACATATGGCTGAAAGGGTGACGTTTGAGATGCATTCACATTCTCTAAATGAGTATTATCTCATTATACATGTGTTATTTCACGCGCTATATATTTTGAAAGTAAAAGTCATGTGGCAATCCAATAACCCAAGTTTGTTATTGATCATCGATGACGTAATTTGTTTTCGCCTTGGTAATTGTTTGGTGTATTTAAGTGTTCAATAACGGACATGTGGATGTTAATCAGAGGTTTCTCTCCTGCTGATGTTTATGGGGTTTTATTTATCTTCTATTTCACTTTTCAACTTCTTTGATCACGATGTATTAACTTTATTTGTAGAAGAGATAACAACCACGACGATGACCACACCACGTAAGTCATGGCATTATCGTAATAATATGGTTCAATAAGGTGACAATATATTAAAACGTGATTTGGAAGTTTCAAGTTCCCTGTGCTTCAGCATGCGACAGTCCAAACTGTCTGTGTAGGCATGTATTTAATCGGTACACATAGACAACAAATACTTATTCAAACATGATATGCAGTTGATTGTAGAACAGAGCATTATGTATACCCTTGGCATTGAATGTCCTTTGCCAAAAAGACGTCTTTGTACGGTCATCAAATAACTGGTAAATGATGATTATATCTTTCTCCATGAAGGTGTATTGGAACCAAGTCAAATTATATTCTTGTGAAAGATTGTAAAACATATATATTTATATGTTAACATTTCAATAAATTATTATATAAATAAATAACCATAGTGTGCTATGTGTGTAAAGGGTGTGGGCCTATAGAAATACAATAACTTTTTTATTATTCAGCAACTTCGACAACGTCAACAACCACAACTCCAAAAACACTACCAAGAGATACAAGTAAGTTTTTGAGTAAGTTTCTTAATTAACCGTTAGGTCATGTACTAGAATGTAGTACGTTGTTTCCAATGAAACTTATGCAAACATTACTCTTAATTTATTGTGTTAACGATTTAGGTCATGTATGTTCAGTAATTATCATTATTATTTTGAAATGACCGGTTTAATAGATGACGCATCAGAAAGACTTGAGCTCACACAATAAAGCGATTTGAATTAAGCTGTACATAAACCCATTAGCAATTTAAAAATGTTTTAATTTTATTTCGAAGTAATTCCTGAAAATAAATTCATATATATGGACATGTCATTTAAATACCTATTGTAATAAATACCTATAGTAATCTATTTCTTTACTGCGTGTGTAGTTTCATAACATGTGTTCATGTTTTTAGAAACATATCCTATATATATAGGATCTAACTAGAGTTGTCATTTTATACCATAATTTATTAAACGAGTTCAGGAATTTTGTTAGTGTGAATTTTATCTACATGAATTGGTCACAATTGGCCTGTCTCATGCGATCTGTTATATCTTGAAGCCTTAAACGTATAAACGATTATTCATAATATTATAATACTTTGTGTTTTTTTTAGCTTGCCAGGATGGGTGGCGTTATAAATCGGACTTTACTAGTTGCTACAAAATATTCGTTGATAAGACGTTAACGTTTGACGATGCTGCCAGAAAGTGTCAACAAGAAGGTTCCAGACTATCCAATATCGTCAACGGAACCGAACAGGATTTCCTTAAAGGTAATTTGATAGTAAATATATTAATTTTGCTATTTTGTCTTAAATTACTGACTGTAAATACGTTGTACAAAGTCCAACAAACACTAACAAGCAATGTCTATATCCTTGCTGTATAATTGCTATACATAAATGTTTAATTCATAAATACAAAGAAGAGGACAAACGTATTTTTTTCATAATAAAGCTCAGTAAAATGTACTGTGCTTTGCAGAGCTGATCCGCTCCCAGGGTATAGGGGGTACACAATTTGATAGTCTCTGGTTGTCGGGAACAGAGCGAAATAGTCCTTCCGGGAAGTTTATATGGAAAAACTGGGACGCGCCATGGACAGACAGTATTCGCTGGGTGCCGGGTAGGTTTGCTGTGTTTTAGAGTTCTGTGTATACGTGATTGTCTTTGCTGTGTTTTAGACCAATTCGTATACGTGATTTGCTTTGCTGTGTTTTAGAGTACTGTGTATACGTGATTGGCTTTGCTGTGTTTTAGAGTACTGTGTATACGTGATTGGCTTTGATGTGTTTTCGGTTATTTTTTTGTATATCTGTAATTGATTTTGATTCGGTTTAATATATTGTGTATACGTAATTTATTTTGCTGCGGTTTAGAGTATTGGGTATAAGGGATTGATTGTTTGCCTTTCAAGTATTGGGTGTACGTGAATAACTTTGCTGCGGTTTAGAATATTGCCTATAAGTGATTAATTTTGCTGCGTTTCAGAGTATTGTTTATACGTAAAAGAATTTGCTGCGTTTCATAATATTGTGTATACGTCGTCGAAATTGTCGCCTTTTAGAGAATTGGATATACGAGGATGACTTTGCTGCGTTTAAAGTATTACCTATAAGTGATTGATTCAGTTGTTTGTTGGCATTAAATAGAATTATGTTTGATAGAGCATTCCAGCTTACGAAAATGACCTAGACAATCCTTGTTATTCTATATTGTAGATATGGTCAATTTTAAGTGAGTATTTCTTCTTGATGGTGACTTGTAAATATTCCGTTTTAAAATCTACAAGGATGTTCTTTAAGTCAGTCAACAAAATCGTCTTCACCAATTCTATTATCGCTTTGTAGGTCAACCTGACGGTGGTCATTATGGCAACGAGGATTGTGTTACCATCCTTGTCGATTCAAACTCGCCAAACTTAGGGCTTCTTAATGATGTCCCCTGCGAAATGGATCCCACCCTTTCTTACATGAAAGGCTTCATCTGTAAAACTGAACTAGGTACAGTAAATCATGTAATGTATTAAACTTTCTGTAAAACATAAGGTACTTGGGGAAATATACGATCTTATGCATGTTTGCAAATCCCTACATATTAAAATATATTATTTTACATATATACACTAAGTGCAATTATGTAAAAAAATGTATTTTATACCCTGTACGAAATAGTGTTAATTTGTAATTGGTGAATACAATTAAAATTTTAATATATTCTTATTTTAGTTTAATGTATATTTTATTTTCTAGGCATTGAAATTACCACAGAGCCCACGACTGTTATAACCGCAACGAAAAGGACGACTACCGGAAAGCAAGGTAAACAATTTAGCTTTTAGGGCTGATACAGATACACCGTTAAATCTCGCTCACATCTCTTCCAAACGGTTACTGAATCGATTGAGGCTGTGTGTCTGGGTCTGTCAGTGTGTTTTAAAATATATACCGGACACATAACCAAGCTTGGTCGTTTATGCTCCAACAAGCGTGTTTTTAAAGACATCTTTTCGTTTCCCCAATATAGTCATGTTAACACTGATTTGGGGGGGGGGATTTCTTGGAACTTATTGATATATTGGGCCGCATACGTCTTGTTTGTCATTTATTTCTTTTCGATGGACTAGGAATTGCCGTAGTTTATTGTGAGGTTTGAAACAAAAATGTACCCTGCATTTATTGAAAATGTGTCTTCAATGTTTAGATGTCCCTTTCTAGAATGGCAGTACAACTGGATTCCTGCTTTCGTCTTTGTTTGGTAGATTTCTTTGTTTCTTCTTATTTTTGTTTTTCTTTTTCGTGAATATTCGTTTCGTGACTGTTTAAGTCCAGGCTAAATAGTGATGATTTCTAAGTTACTAATTCTTGTCTGTCCGTGGCTCTTTGGTACAATGACTTATGTTTCAGTTCCTTATTCGCGTCTGAATAAGGGATAAGGAACCAGTTCCTTGTTCCTTATTCAATCTGAATAAGGAAGTGGAATTTTCTAACTTAAACGATTGCTGTACACGTACCGAAAGGTAACCCATTACTATGAGAATTATTTTAAAAGTAGTCATGTATGTCAGATGTATTCATTGCAACACATTTCTACTAAGTAGTATTCATGAATTTATCAGTTTCATTTTTTTTTATTCAATGTAAAACATGTATTGCATACATAATTCCATATACAAAACAATATTTGATTTACAAGACAAATGTATATACAAGAAATTGAGCTTTTTATAACGCTAAAAATGGAAAAAAAATAACTAGAGAGATAGAGTTGTTACAAAGTGTGAATAGTATACAAATGGACTGGTATTATGGAAATCTGATGCGATTCCATTTTTGTTAAAAAATATTTAGTGTAAAATTACCAAGGGCTATTTCTTTCTCAATTTGAATTTTCAGTTTTAAACTATGTATAAAACAGTTAAACGTAGGCATTTGTTTCCTGTATTTCATGTTGAATATGAAATATTTCATTAATATAATGATAACATTTATAATATTATTTTCGTCCGGTGAGTTAAACGTATGTATTCCAAAACTAATATTTGAAAGAGATAGTTTGACCTGCAATTGTTGCCGTACTAGAAAAACCGTCACTGATTCCAAATATGTTGGATTTGTTTGCACTCCCCAAAAAGATGTTCTATGGTTTCAATATGTTCACAGCACATGTCACATAAGTTAGTATTTGACAATTTACATTTGAAAAGATATTTATTCGTCGCAATGATTCTGTGTATGTATTTATACTGGAAATTCCTCAGTGTGGTATCGATAGTTGCTTTGTATGGCATGTGAAATATGTCTTTCCAATTACATTCATGCTCTTGAAGGAAGGCTCAAAGGTATTTTTAATTTGCAATCTATATACTAGTTTGTTCGATTTTTGTTTTGAAATAATGTTTTGCAGGAATGTGGTTTGTATGCATGGCGTGTTGTTTGCGTTGATCTTCGATTTTATATGTGTAGGTATACTTTTTATCAACGTGTAATACACCAGGAAATTACTTGCTGGTACTTCATACAAGTAGCATATATTACTAAAAGAATAATACTTATTTATTCTGTAGTCAAACAATTTATCTACATACTTTATGCTTTTTTCATACCAAGTTTTATAAAAGAATGTTTTACTGTTTGAGGTAATATTTTATTGTTCCATAAAAGAGTTTTACTGCTGTTGTTGTCTTCTAGCTTATTTGTGATGTGACTCCATGCTGAAAGTACATTAGATAGAAAAATGTTTTCTTTGGATATGCCATATATTGTTGTATTGCTGATTTTGCATTCGAAAATTAATGAACCACCATATTTTTCAAGTATTTTATTGCAAAACAATTTTCATTTACTGTGATCTGTGTTATCTAGTAAGCGTTTTACCCAGCTGCTTTTGATTGAGTTCAGGAACGAATATATGTCAGTCACTTGTATACCTCCGAGTTCTACAGGTTGCATTAATTGATTTCATTTAATTTTGTCCGGCTTACCGTCCTAAATGAAGTCAAATATGGTATTATTTTATATCTTGAATAATCTCATGTGGATTTGGGAGAACCGTAAGTACGTAAATTAATTTTGGAAGCGCAAATGATTTTAATACTGTGGTTTTACCGATTAATGTTAGTTTTCGGTGTTGCCATGATTTAAGACAGTTTTTAAATTCTTGTAATTTAGGCAATATGTTTTTAATAACGGTATCATGTTCATTGTTTGTAAAGGTTATGCCTAATGTTGAAGCTTCCTTTGATGTCCAATGAAATTTCATTTCTTTTTTTAGATGTATGTTACTATACCTATAATTACTTACTTTTAACACAGTGCATTTACATTTATTTGACTTTAGGCCTGATATCTTGCCAAACATGGTCATTGATTCTATAAAATTATTGAAAGAGTCAGGGTTGTTATTACAAAAGTAAGTTGCATCATCTGCAAAAAGTTATTTACTTCTTCATCTGTTTTAATCATTATGCCATTTATGTTTTTATTAGATTGAATGTAATGTGATAAAAATTCTATACATATTATAAATAACGATGACGAGAGTGGACATCCTTGTCTGATACCTCTTTCTATGTTAAGCTGCTAGTGAAGAAACGATTGTTAATAATTAGACTAGATATGTCAGTATAGAAAAGTTTTACCCAGTTTACAAAGTTCATTTTTTCTAAACATGAAAACATGAAGGAATGGTCCAGTGAGTCGAATGCTTTCTCAAAGTCAGCAAAGAATATAAGACCGGAGTTATTTGAGTGGTTAACATAGTTTATGCATTCTTGTATCAATCGTACATTTTCTCCGATATATCGTCCTTTAATGAATCCAGATTGAGAGCTTGAAATAATTGATGGCAATATTTTTTAAATTCTGTTTGCTATGCTTTTTGTTGCAATTTTGTAGTCGTTGTTAAGCAAACTAATAGGGCGCCAGTTTGATAAGGACTCTAAGTTTTTGCCGGGTTTTGGAATGAGGGATATTATACTTTGTTTTTGCAAGACAGTTAGACTTCCGTTATTGAATGAGTAGTTCAGTGAGTTAACAAAATATGGCTTAATTTCATTCCAAAATATTTTATAGAATTCGATTGTGATGTCATCTGATCCCGGACTTTTGTTATTTTGCATTGCTTTGAGTGCTAATCCACATTCATAGTCTGTAAGTAGTCCGTTACAGGATTCTTTTTCGTTATTATTTAGAGTATTGTGCGGAGTATTGAAAATAAGATTAGTGTCAACATGTTTTCTTTTATAGAGATTTTCATAGAATAAGCGTTGTTCTTCCAATATATATGTTCTGTTAGTTACTTTCTTGTCATTGACGACGAGCTTTTGAATATTTTTTTGTTCACTTTTACGTTTCTCGATGTTGGCAAAGTATTTCGTACTTTTTTCGTTGTGTTCTACATGTTTTGCTCTCGCTCGTAATATTATTCCATTAAGATGTTCATGACAAATTTCTTCTAACACTTGTTTTTGGACATAATTTCACTTTCAATCGGCATAGTATCATTATTGTTAGTGGTATGTAATTGTTTTTCGAGTGCTTCTATATCGTTTAGTGTATTTACTTCGAGTTTGTGTGTTTCTTTTTGTTTAAATGATGTGTATCTAATAGTTGTGTTACGTACCTTAACCTCCCATAATGTGTTTGGGTTTGAGTCTTTGTTGTTTCTCAGTTTCTTATTTGCGGCTTAATAAGGAACAAGGAACCAGTTCCTTATTCCTTATTCAAATAAGGAACTGGAATTATAAACACGACATTCGTTGACTGATGCTTTCTTTTGTTACAAACGGAGTAGAATTGAGAAAGAACGTCACCATTTCGCATAAATGACTAGTTTAACCGATATAAATCGACCATCCGAATTTGCTTGTCCGAAATTATGGCCTCTGAACAAGGAACTGGTTCGTTAGTGAACTAAGTACATTCGCCTTGGTTTCTATTTTATGAAGAATGGTAGAAATAAAACAGAAAATACTCGTTTGCAGTTATTAACGAATATTATATTATGCTTTAATACAAATTACAGTTAGAATTGAAGTCGAATACGGAATATGTTTTCCATATATGTAGTTTTTTCTGCAAATAAAATCAACTACATACGATACAATTCACTGTATCCAGAAATATTTCATTACAAATGCAATTTTCTTTGACTAATGTTTCAGTTCCTTATTCGCTTCTGAATAACGAACTGGAACTTTCTAACTTAAACGAGTACAGTACACGTATCGAAAGGTAACCCATTAGTATACAATTTTGCGGCGGTGTTCGGATTTGGACCGAATCGCCCGGAAACCTTCCCGGCAAGTGACAGGTAGGAGCCTCTGATTGCTTGCTTGGTGCTGTCGATGTCGTGGGGGTATTTACCATGGGAAGACTGCACAATCCCGAGTTTTTAATATGCCACTGATTCGGGAAATTGGGGTAGGACCGTATTTGAGCTGCATGTGGGCGTATCTTTCAGTTCCTTATTAGCGTCTGAATAAGGAATACGGAACCAGTTCCTTATTCCTTATTTAAATTGAATAAGCAACTGACATGTTAGTGAATCTGTCCATTTATTGTTGCTTCCTTTGTATTAACATGTAAAAGAAATGAGGAACAAAATGTTTACCATTGTGCATAATTAACTAATATTACAACTAGGAATGGACCATCTTAGTCCGAAATAATAGCCGCTCAATAAGGAACTGTAAATTTTTGTGAACAAGTACATTTCTTATTGCTTTTGTTACATATAAATGTAGTAGAAATATAACAGAAAACAAGCTTTGGTCATAGTTAACTAATATTATTATGTCAATAAACATTACATTTGGAATTGAAATTGAATACAAAACATGTTTTTCTAACATATAGTTTCTCTACAAACATTATCAAGTACATAAGAAAATTGCACTTTGTGCAGATGGTTTTTTTTTTTAATGCCGTAGTTATGAACGATGGATGACTTTGAACAAAAAAAAAGATGAACAGGTTATTTTTGGACTGTATATAATTTTAAGATATAAGGAACTGTTCATCGTTCCTTATTCCACCCCGAATAAGGAACTCAACCTATAGTGAACAGATGCATTCGTTGTTGCTTCTCTCATATACAAACGTGGCAGCCATTAAATTTTGAAAGAACATAATAATTTGGCACATAAACTGTGATACATCTTTTAATCTGTCACTTCGCCATACAACAACATTAACCATTTAAGTTGAATACGGGACGTAAAATATACTTTCTCTTCAAATACAAACAACCACAAAGAAAACAATTTATTGTAATCAGTTATTTCGTCAAAAAATTATTCAACCCCGAATAAGGAACCAAAAATTTCAGCGAACAATTGCATTTAGTATTGCTTCTTACATGTAGTACATTTGGTACAAATGTGACAGAAAACAACCATTGCTAACAATACGGCTATATCCCAACCATCCAAGTGTGTTGGTCCGAATTTCGGGCATCTAATAAGGAACTGAAACTTAAAGATACAGAACTCCAGATGGGCATCAAAATGTGCATTTTTTGTAGATATGCCTAAACGGTAAAACTATTCGTATAGAACACGATCAAATACTGTCATAAACTGTATATTTCTTTGAAAAATATCAATTGAATAAGCTCGCATTTTCCTTGAACCCGGTATTCCCGATTTAAAACTACCGCGGCTTTCCCCCAATACAAGCACATGATTCAAGTGTGCGCATGCGCGACTCAACAAAACTGAACTGTCACGTTATTATCCTAAATATAAACGGCGCTATTTTATATTACTCTATGAGTTATAGCGTCTGCAGACGCTATAGATTTTAGGACGTATCGAGTTTTTTTTTTCATGTGTTCTACAAGATTATGAAAGAAAACTGTGTATTTTTGACAATTTTCTTTTTTACAATTGGACCATCTGGAGTTCAGTCGCTTTAAATGAACAAGTATATTCATTTTTTCTTCTTTGAAATAATAAAAGCACTAGAAATTTGACGAAAAGCAATCATATAAATAATATAAATATTTGTATAGTCCGTTACATCTAGACAATACAAGTTGAATGAGAGACATGGTTTTCAGACATAGCCTAATAGTTTCTCTGCAAATATAAGGTACATAAAAATAATGCTATATAATACATAGTGTTACTAAAAATAGTAACATTTTGACGTCGATTACGGGCCGTTACGCGGCTCCGCTGAGCCGATATAATTATAATTGGCCGCGGCCGATTTTTTCGATAATCGAAGAGAATCCGATCGCGCGACGTCAACGACCACGAATGGCGTATTTAGTCAAAATTAAACGGTTATATCCGAAAATGCAAATACTGAATATTAACGAAAGTTTGTAGTTAAATTGATTAAATATATATAAGATCTATAGCCTATGCATCTTTTAGTTTGAGAAAAAGAATCACTGAACAAAATTGAACAGATCGGAAACTTTTACTGTACCTCAATTTCAATCCATTGCTTCCAACAATAAAAATCCAACAATACTGTAAGCACTTCAATTCCATTGTCTTGTATCCATAAGCCTTAATATGTAACAATCATGATATTAATTTCATGTTAACCATTCTGACCAGAAACACGATTTACGAAATCGCAATGACTGGTCAGAACGTTTGATTTTATTCGAATCAAAGTCTCAGAATATATTATTTATCCAACTGACACATTCATCATTCAGATTTCGTCCATGAATGATTTATTAAACTAATAGTAATGTATTTTACTAAAAGTAAAAGCAAACACGACATAACATTGTCACAACAAAACTGCGAGTCCAGCGAAAACTGGTTTGTTTCGTCACTGTTTTTCTGTTTATAAATTACGTCATTCGTTAGAGTTGCGTCACGTATTGCGTAATTAGTTGAATGTTAAATACAAGTACGGAAAGTTTGTTTGGTGTTTTTGTTAACATTTTGTGTAATAAAGAAAGTAACATGATTCTTTTCTTGTGACAGGATAATATGTATTATAAACGATAATATACGGCAGAGCTGGGCCGGGCGTCTATACTCGGCCCTAGCCGTATAACGGCCCTCGGGCCGTTATATCGGCAGCGGGCCGATTATAGATGCCCGGCCCAGCTCTGCCGTATATTATTGTCTAAGTATTCAGATATATATTTGCCAGTAAGTTGATTATTTCGGATAAATATAAGTTTTAACGAATGATGAACTGTTGTTGTTTTTCGGGCAGTATATAATTTTTAACAATATGTTTTGGAACACTGACTAGGAACTGAACATGTGTATCCATTTTTGTTTACTTCGTACACATAAGCGGGTATTGCATGTGCACGTAAACGTTAACGTAAACGGGAAGGGATGCGTGTTCGTGAAAAAATCGCCCTCCTGTTGATACTGTTGGTCATATTCCATGTGTCCGTTACGTGAACGTGATTACTATCCGTGAACGTAAAACTTCGCTCCTTGAACGATTTTTTTCACGTTCACGGGCATTCACGCAGGACCATCAGTACGAAAATATGCCAAGGGCAAGTATAATGTCACCTAAAAAAACGTAAGAATTGATAGAATTGACGAGTCAACATAGCGACATTTATTGTATTACGATGTCAGAGCACATAGATGCGTCCATAACAAGAAATATCCGGAGGTCAATCACAAACAGCCTAAGTATAGAGGTAGCTTGAGGTACATTTGTTTATACATCCGCTGTAGGATCATATTTTTAACAAATAATATTTTTCACACGACTGTGAAGAATAGGATCTCACTTGTCACATTTATAAGTGTGAATAATGTGATTGGCCAAGAAGGGGGTATGTGTACGGATCACATTTTTCACATATTTTATGATGAAATTGTATCACGACAATCGATGAATCATTATTTGGAGCATAATTATACAGTAATCATCATCATTATCATCGACATCGACATCATCATCATCATCGTCATCATCATCATCACCATCATCATCATTATCATCATCATCATCATCATAATCATCATCACCATCATTGTCACCATCGTCACTATCGTCACCATCGTCATCAGCATCATCATGACGTTGTCGTTATCATAATTATTTTATGCATCACCATTATTATCATTATACTTAACGTCATCATCAGTATTGCCATCACTATGAGAAACTAAGCCCTATTTAGGAGCTACTTATGTTTGCATGCGCTTAATCGTTTGTCAATACGTTTGTACGGTCTAATTAGGAGATAGAAATGTAAATGTACTCGCGTACGTTCATACGAACGTACACCTTTTTTTTGGGGGGGGGGGGGGATATTAACCAATGCACGCATCCGAACGTACATACAAAGACACGTCCAATTTTGGATTATTTAAAGCAAAATAACCATGCATATGTCCGCCCGAACTAAAATATACGTATAGACGGACGGTAATATAATGATCTTATTAGAACCGTAGCGTACCGTACCTCCCGTATCGTATCGTACGTCACCATATCGTTTCATACCATATCGTACCGTACCTAACCGTACCGTACCTAACCGTACCGTACCTAACCGTACCGTACCTAACCGTACAGTACTGTACTGCACCGCACTGCACTGTACCGCACTGTACCGTACCGTTCATTTCCATACCATAGCATTACAAACCATATCGTACATGCCATGCCATGCCACGTCATATCATGCCATACCATACCAAGCCGTACCATACTTAACCGTCTGGTACCGCGCCGTACCATATCGTACCATACCATGCATACTGTACCGTACCGTAAATCACCTCGTTTGTTTTTCGGGCACATACAGTGTGAAAAATAGGATTATGATTTAAAGATTTCACTTTTGTGATGTGTGAAGAATATGATATGAGTGCATATCAAAAACTGGACTCGATCACAAATTTCACAGAAAATGTGAAGAATGAGATTGCGATGTGTGAAGAATCAGATCCTTTTTTCACATGTGTGAAAAATGAGATCCTATTTTTCACATGTGTGAACAATGTGATTTGTAAAAAATATGGTTCTACAATGCGCATATATTGTACTGTGTGCAATAATCGATCTTCAATGTGATTTGTAAAAAATATGGTCCTACAATGCGCATATATTGTACTGTGTGCAATAATTGATCTTTGTAGCTTCCCTTTCATTTATGCTGCAAGCTGTAAAAAGGTCGGCACTTGAATGTTCTCTTGACATTGTCTGTCTGTCCGTCCGTCCGACGGTGGTTTATCACGCACCTTTAATTATGTTTACCGGTATTATGCATATAGTAATCATATTTGGAATGAATCTTGGTCGTGATAACTATTTTGAATTAGGACCGTGGGGCAAATGTCCCTGCAACGTCTTTTTTATAAATATTTTGATACAACTGTTCGCGACAGTGCAACTATGGAATAATAATCCTTATTTGATTACGAATAATTACTCCAAGTATTATAAGCCTTCTTGACGACACCAGTGTATACGCCTGCATCTTCGTCTTCTAATATAATACAGAACCAATCACAAAGAAGTATCTCTTCATTGCTATCCATCTCTTCACTACAAAACCGACAGGTGAAAAGAATCACGTACAGCCGATACGCGGACACATTGAATCACCTTTCGCGGATCACGGATCGAGGATCACGCAGACATTCGCGTTCATGTTCACGTTCACGTTCACATCATGGTATACGGGCTATAAACGTAGTAGGAAAGTTACAGAAAAAAAATAATTTGACATACCTAAGCATCATAACTATGTTTATTATTGATCGGTTACCTATAAATAAATAGACAATAAGCTTTGCAAGGAATACAATTTCAGAAAATATGTTTTCTATGTTCTCTGCAAATACAAGCACCTACATACAAAACAGTGTACTTTTTCAAATACATTTTCTTAATTATCCTAATTATTGTAAAAATTTGCTTACAGGCTCATAATTTCTTATTAAACCACGAATAAGGCACTACAACTTTAGTGAACTAATGCGTTCACTATTGCATTTCCATATGAAAATCGTAGTAGCAGCGGGACAAAAAAAAACAACAACAATAACAACAAACATTCGTGATAGAGAAGTAACTAGTAAGGTATTTTCAGCTAGAAATCTATCATCCGAATGTGTTCGGCCAAAATTAAGGTCCCTGAACTGGGATATTGCGAAAAGTACATATATTACTGCTAGCTTTAGTACAATGTATGCAGATATTTAATCTAATGGACGATACAAATACATGTAATAAAAGAATCAGGAATAAGAGATTGTCAGAAGCAATGTCAAATGAATTGTTCAGTCAAGTTTCAGTTCCTTATTCGGTGGCCATAATTTCGGACGAACTCATTCGGATTGTTCAATTCTAGTGGTTGTATTAGTTAGTGATGCTTAATTATGCGAAATAGTTGTGTTCTGCCACATTTCTACTACATTATTAAATGGAACAAACAATACTGTATATACTTGTTAACTAAATTTTTAGTTCCTTATTCGAGGTATAATATAAATTTAGGCAAATCGGGAAAACCAACATGTAGGATAATAATAAGAAATAATAGGTTAAATAAGTTATCATGGACGTATCTATGCGCAACTATCATGCTATCGATATTGAAAATTCCTAAATCACAACAATATAGAAATTTTCTTTAAAACTCTAGATCGAACGGCGATTACCGGTATCCACTAACAGTATATGTCATTATTAGTATTATCGTTATTATATGCAAGACTTGAGTGTTGTTAAAACTACGTAGATACAAATTGTATGCGTTCAAACAAATAATCAAATTCGGTCTTACTTCAGCTACGTCTCTGATTACAAACCAATTTTATTTAATGCTTTATAACATATTCACTGCTATAACGTTTTCATGTTGCGTCATTTGTGCGATTATGTCCATATTTTCGTTGTGAGAGTAGCTGCAAAAGGGTAGACTTATTATTGTCTTTAAATTAATTTGCAATACTATGTTGGAAAAAATACGTAAATGTTCATACAGTTTGGTTGACAATTAATATATAAAACTGGATATTTGTATGTAGATATTAATTTAAGCACATTCGTAAATTAAACTAGGGTACTTGTTTTTTAATTTAAACATAAACCTTACATCATTTTGTCTAGATAAATTATTACTGTATTGTAATTTGTCGTCTCTGAAATGAATGTTGCAATTAATTTCGAGTTAGTATTAAACTTAAACAGACGTAACTATTGAATACATCGGTTTTCATTTGCTATTATTATACGCCCGTTTAAAAAAAGGGTCATATAATGGGAACTCCCAAGCGGGCGAGCTGGCGGGCGACGGGATATCTTCGTCCGGAGCATAACTTTGTCAAGCATGGATGGATTTTCTCTCTTTAGTAGTTGAATCTTTGACGG
This sequence comes from Congeria kusceri, assembly GCA_027627225.1. Lineage (NCBI taxonomy): Eukaryota > Metazoa > Mollusca > Bivalvia > Myida > Dreissenidae > Congeria > Congeria kusceri. The sequence goes on along the minus strand of CM051030.1, from coordinate 9,886,613 downwards.
GCGTATCTTTGCGACAATGGCACTCTTGTTTTGTAAATTGAAATAAATTTGATCGGAACAATGTTTAAATTATATATTGAAGAACTTCTTGTTATTAACATGTATTATTTCTTAATGTTCTACCGTCCAATATAATTGCATTTGTGGAATTTATCTGGATACAGTGCATTGTTTTATATGTATACTACTAACTGGTTGATTATATAGGCAAAGAAGTTATATGTTCGGAAAATGCGTTAAGTATGCAATTGTTCTGTGACGTGTATTTACATGTAATAAACTACAAACCTAATAAAATTTGTTAATTATGGAAAAAAAAAAATTCCATCTTATTTCTACTACGGTTTATATAACAGAAGCAATGGTGAATCTATTTTGTTCACTAAAGAACCAGTTCCTTATTTAGAGGCCATACTTTCGGACAAACCAATTCGGATGGTCGATTCCTGTCGGTAAAATTGGTTATTTATGCGAAATGGTTACTTCCTTTCTCAATACTACTCTGTTTTTTAACAGAAGGAAGCATCAGTGAATAAATGTGGTGATTATACTTCCAGTTCCTTATTCAGTTTGAATAAGGAATACGGAACTGGTTCCTTGTTCCTTATTCAGCCGCGAATAAAGAACTGAGAAATTCATGAATAATACTTATAGAAATGTGTTAGAATGATTACATTTGACATTCATGACTGCATTTAAAATAATTATAATAGTAATGGGTTACCTTTCGGTACGTGTACAATAATCGTTTGAGATAGAAATTCCAGTTCCTTATTCAGATTGAATAAGGAATAAGGAATTGCTTCCTTATTCCTTATTCAGACGCGAATAAGGAACTGAAACATTAGTCAAAGAAAAATGCATTCGTACTGAAATATTTCTGAATACAGTGAATTGTATCGTATGTAGTTGATTTTATTTGCAGAAAAATCTATATCTTCGGAAAACATATTCCGTATTCAACTTGAATTCTAACTGTAATGTGTATTAAAACATAATATAATATTTGTAAATTATGACAAAGGAGTATTTTCTGTCCTATTCCTACTATCTTTTATATAACATGAGCAATGGTGAACGTACTATGTTCACTAAAAAACCAGTTCCTTATTCGGAGGCCATAATTTCGGACAAGCAAATTCGGATGGTCGATTCCTATGGGTAACACTGGTTATTGATGCGAAATGGTTACTTTCTTTCTCAATTCTTCTCAGTTTGTAACAGAAGAAAGCATCTGTGAATGAATGTCGTGTTTTAACTTCCAGTTCTTTATTCATATTTCGAGCGCGATGTTGCGTATAAGATCGGTGAATAGAAATATCGTATCGTCAATAGTATTGTTATGCAAATTTGTGGTCAGCTGATCAAATATGTGCTTTTTATCCAATAATTGATTTTTAAATATATCTTTGCGCGTGTTATCCCATTTGATAGTCATTTCGGGGGCGGCGTTGTCTTTATTAGTAATTAAAACGATTGGCGGTCTGCGGCAAATACTGAAATGGATAGGCGAATGATCGGATAATGCACATGGGCCCATTATTTCAAATATTTGCACAATACTGAAATCACATTAATTTAACAACACATAATCCACCACACTCGATCCATTTGCGTTTAAAAATAAAAATTCTCCAACATGATTATCTTTGTGTAATCTACCGTTTGCAATTAATAGATTCGTCGATTTTCATAATTGTAACCGACGTTTTCCATTATTATCTAATACTTGATCGTTGTTTGCTCTTTGAATATTATAAGTGTTTGTTTGTAAATCGAAGTCATTATCAAGATGTTTATCAAAAATAAGATAGTCAAGCTCATTCGAAGTTCTACTGTTTAAATCACCTGTAATGAATAATTTTCCTTTTGATTTATATTTTTCTATGCCAGCTTCAATTTAATCAAAAATATTAACATAAATATTCGGGGAAATTTTAAGATTTATTTGGTGGAATATATGTACAGCATACATATACATCATTATAAAAATAAAAAAGAGACTTACAAATTCTCATCCAAATAATTCCACATTGATGTTTTTTATAAAACTGATTTTATCACTTAATTCATGTTTGTAGTATATAGAGATTCCAACTGAATAGCGACCCTTCTTTGTATTTGGGGATTTCTTTCCAAAGAGGTGGTTCGAACAATATCCTCGTATATTAAAATTACACTTATTCTTAGGTGATATCCAAGTTTCAGTTAGAATAATAATGTCATTGTGTTTTATAATATCCTCAACGTCAGGGTCCGCAATTTTTCTGGAAAGTCCAATAATGTTCCACGAGAAGATTTCTAATTGCTCTTCGTGACGTCCGTAATGTGAAGCGGTCTGGGGAGATGTGTACACATGGTCATTGATGTAAAGGTTACTTCCGCGGAAGCGTACTTTGTGCCCGTTCTGTCTCTCGGCCTGCATAACCGAATACAGTTTCTGTCGTGCGTCGCGCCATTCGTTTGGGAGTTGGATTCCAACACCGACGCCGCGCTTCTTCAACTCGTCTCTAAGATTGACCGACGCTTGGCGGACACGTTCCCGTTCGTTATAGAAGTGGAAGTTGACAATTATTGGTCGCGGTTTTGGGGGAAATTGTTGTTGCTGCCTTTCCTGTGTGCCCTGTCGAAGACCATACTGGTGGCATCCATGCCCAGTGCGCTGCTTATCAGTTCTTTAACTAGCGCGCTACATTCTCGGCCTTCTTTGTCAACATTTCGGACAAGTAAATTCGGATGGTCGATTCCTATCGGTAAAACTGGTTATTTATGCGAAATGGTTATTTTCTTTTTCAATTCTATTCCGTTTTAAACAGAAGGAAGCATCAGTGAATGAGTGTGGTGTTTTTAATTCCAGTTCCTTATTCAGTTTGAATAAGGAATAAGGAACTGGTTTCTTGTTCCTTATTCAGCCGTGAATAAGGAACTGAAACATTTATGAGTTATACTTAGTATAAATGTGTAAAATTCAATACATATCACATACATGGCTACATTTAAATTAATTCTCATAATAACGGGTTACCTTTCGGTACGTGTACAGTAATCGTTTAAGTTAGAAACTTTGAGTTCCTTTTTCAGTTTAAATAAGGAATAAGGAACTTACCCTCCATAGATGTTTTGCATTTCTTCCAAAAAATGGATTACCTCAAATCGCAATTGGTCCGCCTCAACTTTGTCTCGTTGTCTATATGCCGACTCTGTTGCACTGACGACAGCAACTATCAGCATACATTTTAAGAGACAGCAAAGTTTAGCCCTTACTTCCAATAGATTTCCAATTCCAATAGTTTATTGCATTAAACATAATACAATGTTTATAGCAAAAGTATAACAAAGGCATCGTAGAAAAAAAAACAGCAATGAAGAAATACAGTAAACTCCACTTGTAACGATATCGCTTATAACAATACATCGCATATAACGATGCTGAGTCCAAGGAGGTTCCGGCTTAATCCCTATATATTTCAATTGATATAACATCGGTTGTAACGATATCGCATGTAACAACGTTTTGGGTATAACGATGCTGTTTTCACGTCCCAGTCGCAAATATTCCCCTTTTATTGCGATATTTGGAGTCTGTATCAGGTGTGCAAAACAATGCTCTGTGTTATGAGAATTATTTTAATCAGGTATACGGTTAGCCTAATTTAATAATCAGTGTTGTGGTAATCAATTAAAATTGGCTTTGGGGTGAATTGACTTTGCCTATTTACGGATGAAACGATATTCGGATATTAACGATATTCGGATATAGCGATATAAATTCTATAGTTATTAGCGGAGTTTACTGTACATTATATAACATTTACCTTTGGTTATCATAGGAGCAATCAATGCATTTTACTAGTTGCATTATAAACAAATTCACATTAACAGGACTCGCACCAATAAAGTCTACTTTACTTAATGAAACACTCAAAGGTAGTAATAAAGAAGTAATCAACAATAATACTAGGAAGGAATCTCTCTATTTATTGACATGGTAAATATATATTGCTACATTTATGAGTGTTTGATTTGGATTTACTATTCATAATCAATGCAAGTTTATTTAAAGATGGTCAGCTACAGTAATATCTTTTCATGTATTTATGTCTAATTTCCCTGTATTTTTGGCAAACTAATTTGAAAGGAAATTCAGATTCCACTTTATTCATATTGCACGATGTGCAAATTCTCATATTGCGTGGGGTATTATCGTTACGTCCTGTAGTGCTTGTTGGAGATGTCTTTCCTTGGTATGGTCTAAGTAAGGTTCCCTGGAAAATTCGTGTTTGAATAAACAATATGGCTGTAGGCGTGGCGAGTTGTTTATTTTGGCGTACCATGTTTGGTGATAGTTATCTAAGATGCGTTGTTTTATTTGTAAAAAGTATAATTATCTATGGCTTGGTTTTCCCATGTTATTCCAAAACCGTGTTCTTGTCATATAGGCTTCATTTGCGATGCCCAGTATTTTCCATTGTAATATTGATTGTGGATTGCATCCGCGTTTAACATGGTCTTTGTTTTGTACAGTAGTGATGTTTGTTACTTAAGAACTGATGAGCTTCGTTGAGATCATTTAGCCCACTTATCTGTAGATGGATTACTAACCCTGTCAACTTTGGTCACGTGGTCTTTATAAAAACCGTATAATGTTTGAATTTTTCTTCCTTTAAATGTATGATGTTTTCTTGCTTTCGATAGCATTATTTGCCTCTCTTCCGCTATTTCATTAGGCGAAACCTTAAGCAGTCGTTTTTTAACCTCTTCCATTTTATTGCGCAAATATTCCAGTTATATGTTTATATCCTGAGTCCGGTAATATACTAGTAATAATGCACGCTCTGGTTGCTTTAAAATCCGTTTTGCTGGATCACTTTCACGGGACGATTATACTTAGCTACTAAAAGGAATCACATCAGCATGTCTTCACTGACGACTGATTCTCAGATGTTTCTTGAAACAGGCTTATTTCTTTCAATCCTTAGTGGTGTCGCACATCTCTTAGGATCTTAGTTAATATCTATATTTTGGGAAAAGTCAAAGTATTTGACAACGTATTTGATTACAAATTAAATTGAACAACACAAACAATACGAAGCTAACCTGGAGGACAAAAGTTTAAAATGAATAAGATTAAAAACTCTTGTTGCATTTTCGTTATATCGCGTATTGAAAATATTTTACAGATAAACACATCTTTGGCACATAGGGATATCGCGATGTTTGGGATAACAGATTCGTTTAATCATTAAAGAAAGTGCATATGATGTTTTATATGATGTTACAGATATACCACTGGTGAATCGTTATTGCGGACCAGTATGGGAGTACGATGCTCACTCGAACCAATGCTACCGTTTCAGTAATTTCCCTGGTTCATTTTCCAAGGCCAAAGATTACTGCGGCCAGTTCGGAGGTTCATTAACCAGCATCACCTCTCCAACCGAGTTCGTTTTCATAATTGGTACAGTTCATTTGTAAACGTTTTAAAATTTAAATTTTCTTTCAACATGTATTTCCTAAATATTATTCTGTTGTTTGTTTCCTTCCTACAATATGATGCGGATAAAAATACGTTTTATTTTCCCTCTTGTTTATACACATACATAAATTATATCTCATATATAATAAAACGCTTTATAGTTGGTAGAAAAACAAATACCCTCTAAAATAAAATAATTCGTAGAAATGATATGTCAGATAAAAGGTATGCGCAATGTATTGAAACTACATGACTTTTATATTCATTCTAGGTCTTCTACAAAAGTACGGGAATGTGCCAGCCAGATATTGGCTCGGCCTAACGAAAGGTACAGAATTAGGGTGGCGATGGATGGACGATGCACCGTTAGCGTACTTTAATTGGGCACCTGGTATGTAACACTTGACAATTCTTTAATGACAATGATGGCTACGAATAATGTTGCCGATGTTGGTAGCTTTGCAGTGTGTTCAGTAGCTGTGAAAATGAAAGCATACTCATGAGTGTCTTACTTCCTATTGTTTATCACCGAGCAATACAGTAAGAAAACATACACAATATTTGTTTGTCGGCACATCACCACGCGCTCTCTTGTGTAAGCCATGGTGACAATGAATCGGATAGAATGAAAGAAAATGATTGGTTATATCCCTCGAATAATTTGAACATGAGTCATTGATTGTTTGCCTAGATGAGCCAACGGACAAAGGCTGTGTCTACGTTATTACCGGACCAACAGCCGACTTTGGCCAGTGGGTGACAGAAGAGTGTGACCAAAGCTACCATTTCATCTGCAAGAAAGCAGGCTCGTAAATTTGGTTTGTTGTTAAAGTTTACATTTCTTAACAAGTACATTTTAAGTCAGTGAAGAATGTTTTTGGTATTTAGTATTATCGTGGTGGATCTACTTTTGTAAATTGGTATGTGTGCAGTATTTCACTAACGTAAATGTTTCCTTGGTCTATTGTGGAATGCATAGTAAGGATAAGTATGGAAAGTTGGTCACTTCTTTTGTAACTGATCACGTGCTGTGTACCACAATTAATTTGTTTAATGATATTTCAAGTAGATCTTTATATTATATTTACTTTATTTAAATGTTTTTTTTTCTTTCATAATATAGGTGTGAAAGATGTTGTCGCATCAACAACATCCATTCCTAATAAGCAAGGTATGTATCCATTAGGTGAAGCTTTCTCTTGTGTCTCCCTTCAACAGTGACCAATAAAAGGGGTCAAGAGAAAATATCCTATCTCCAGTCGACAGGAAGTGACAAAAGTTATCCTGTTACTAGTGTATTCTTACGCGCATAATAACTACATTGACAAGGGCAACACAGCATATATTGAAATTCACGTGCACATACTTCCCTTTCCAATTAATAAAAGCTTCTCGCAGTCAGAGTTGCCAACTTCCAAATTTAATTGAGTTTTATTTTATCCACTATGTAATTCAACGTGTTTTTAGCTTATTCATGCCATTCTATTTCAAAACACTGGACCTATGCGGGTCATTCTTTGTGGATATACTTTATTTTGTCAACCAACACAAAAAAGTTTTTTTCACGAAGAAATAACCCTTTAAATTAATTTCCTTTAAAAAAAATACAAATTAAACAGAAGAGAATTATCGTTATATTTATATCTGATTTACATCTTATTTAGCTAATTTCCTGTCCTTTTTGAGTATCTGCACGTTCCATCGTTGGAAGAAAATAGATGTACCGAGCGTTTGTCTAGCTTAGAAATGTTTGACCGTCCTGTGTACGTTTCTAGATACCGGTCTCAGTTGCCCACTGCATGGCTGGAGGGCGTATGAAAGGTCGTGCTACCTTGTTGTTCAGGACAAGACGGACTGGTTGAAGGCAATGCGCACGTGCCGAAGGTTTGGACATGGTTCCGACCTGGCGAGTTTTAAAAATGAATTAGAAATGAGTTTCATATGGTCTAGTTTGGACACAGGTAAATTAGTGTATTCATTTTATGAATATATACATGTATTTATATCAGATTTACACGGTGATGTAAGGCGTAAGAAAAATATGTTTGTTTCACGTAACATGCCCAAAAAAATTAGGGTAGGTAGATCGGGAATTTTTTTTTCTTTTGGTAAATGGTTAACTTGAAGATTCTAAAACTGAAAAAATATTCAAAACGTATCAGTAATATCCTTAAACATTGTTTATAAGTGGATACTATCAAAACAAAATACTTATGTATCCAAAAACACATTTAATTATTGAAAAAGGTACATAAACCAAAAATAAATCTGACAAAACCAATAAAATGTTCTAGGGTCGGGGCATTTTTTTAGGGTAGGTCGGGTTACCTGAAACAAACATATTTTTTTACGCCTAATAGGACTTGCAAACTCGTATATCTTTGTAAAAAATCGAGGATTTGAAATCCAAATTCATTTTCAGATGTAGTCATAATATATAATTTATTTGTAATGTCCTCATGAATAAACAATAGAAAAACCCACCAGGGCATAGACTGAACTGATTAGACTGACATACTCATTAGGATATGACATTTATATTGGACATTTAATATGATGTAGACTGCTTCAACAAGGACTTACGTGTTATGTATACTTGCGTATACACATATTGCAATGATGTTGAAATCACTTTAAAATGTTGTCTGCGTTCCAGACTCCTATTGTAACGATATTTATGTAAACTCCACGAAGTGCCAGATCTGGGCGTCACAGGGGGAGTGCGACTACAATCCAGTCTGGATGGCAACGCATTGTCACAAATCCTGTCAGCTCTGCATGCATAATTGCAGGGACACGTACGTTGTTGTTGTTCCTCTTTCCGAAAACTTCACCAGCAAACAAACAACAATTCTTAAACAAAATCCGTACACACAACAAAACAAAACAAAGAATCCCACAAAGAAAATGTGTGTTGCAGAAACGTGTTCTTTTATCTATAACATTAAAATAAGTCCACCCCGAAGAATACGGTGGCAAATTTATCTCCAAGCAATTATTTCATGCACATTTTTAGATCTAAATTGTGTTTAGGAGCCCCACAACGAAAAATTCGTTCACTGGCACGTTTTCAATCTTTCCAGAAAATTACATGCACATTTGTTCGTAACATTTGTCAAGTTGTTAACTGTCAAACAAACAAACAAAAGTCTGCAAAGAAAACATTTGGCAGAGGTAACAAACTGTCTCATACGATCAGTCGCGATTATTGCACCTACATGTTGCCTTAGTATTTTATAACGTAGTACTTCGCATATTAATCGATTAGGGTAATTTAAAAAATAACACTAATAAGCGTGCAATGTTCCATTGAATGTATGGGGAGCAATGTTGAATGTTCAATGTTCCATTGAAGGTATGGGGAGCAATGTTTGAACTGGGCACTGACAAGAGAATGCAACACAAACCCGATCTGGATGGCGACGAATTGTGCTGATTCCTGCGGGGTTTGCAAAGGAGGTACGATAAATGATATATATATATATATATATATATATATATATATATATATATATATGAACCCGTATTACTGAAACAACTTAAAATAATCTTCAAATAATTTAACTTACTTTACAATTTGTGCATCGTACTATTTCTAAATAGATGAGCAAATAGTAGCTAATAATATAGTTGACAATTGAGAACCACACACATCACTTCATATAGAATGAACACGTGTAATAACAAAATATCCATACGATATTACTCAAGATGTTTCTGGAATTCGGCGCCTGGACGTTTATTTTTTTAAATCTTTCCTATCCTAAATCATTCAAAATTAAACACAACAAGTGCATTTCTTCAATAGCAACGTATTAATTATCTTCAGAAAATGGTATATTTTGTGGATATAAAAAATTTGACAAGTGAATTGAATTTTCTTGCAACCTAACTTGCAATTATTGAGCTTGATTGTCTTGCTGATGAGCAGTTTTTGAAAACTTGCACTGATGTTAACAGTTCAAAGTATGTAAAATGTATATAAACTATAAACTTTTTTCCTTAACACTGAATAGTAAGTCATATCACAGTTCCCTATTTCTCAAAGAGATTATGTCACTAATATCACATGTGAGCATATTCAAAATTTCAGTACCAATTATATATAGGATCTGACACGTTTTTCCATTTCATAACATATTTTATTAAACGAGTTCATGATTTTTCCTTGACGAGTTTAATAAAATATGATATGAAATAACAACTCGTGTCAGATCTTTTTATCTCATGCTTTTAAACGAAATTAAACCCTTCTAATTTTACCAAATAAGTTGGTAAATCCTCAAAGTTGTGTACTGACGTGACGTCATTTCATGTTGACGACATCATTTCACCAAAATAGCGTCATGCGATTGGTCAGTCAAAGAACATGTAGCCAATGAAAACGCTTAAAATGTAATCTTAAACATGTGTAAGATAAACATATTCGTAATGGCTGTATTACACGGAAACCAAGGTATAGCAAATGATAAAAAATAATAACAACCCTAGTTTTATTTCAATTTTTATTTATGTTTTTTTTTTAAGATAACTGATTGTTTTATTTACTTTTGGCAAATATCACAACACAATGTAGCATCACATCATCATAATAATTTAAATTGATGATTATTTTTTATTAATTATTACAAAACAATAAGTAAGTTGCTCTATAAAATGAGTTTTTTGTGGACTGTAATAAACAGCCCCCTCACGAGGTTACTGGCTGGGTATGCAGAGAAACCAAGGTCAGCGATTCTACTCCTGGTCAGACAGATCGCCTGTTACCTTTACTTTGTGGCACGAAGGGGAACCCCGCGCATTGGATTACAAAGATGGCAGCTGCGTCGGGCTTTACGTCCCGGTATGGCTTGCTTTTAGACCAGGATGTAAAGTTTTGCGTTTTAAGACATTGCATGTGTCTATGTTTGTAAAAGTATTTCCCAATGCCACGGATATAATGATAATGTGCCTATAAATATATAGTTTTAACAATTTATCAATATTTAACAATTTTAAAGGAAATATAATATTTCATAAATCATAGTTGGTTGTCTCGTAATTCACAAAGTTTGTTCGTTAATTGCAGACAATGCAGATGAATGATGGCTCTTGTAATGACATACTAGATGGATATGTTTGTAAACAGCCAATGAAAAAGATTGAAAATGCAAGCGCTGTTGATCCTTCTGTAGGATGTGACGTGAGTATATAGTTATAGTAATTGAACTGAAACTAAACCACTGTTGCTTCTACTACTACCACCAACACCATCACTACTACTGCTACTACTACCACTACTACTACTACTACTACTTCTACTACTACTACTACTACTACTACTACTACTACTATTACTACTACCACTACTACTACTACTACTACAACTACTACTACTACTACTACTTCTACTACTACTACTACTACTACTACTACTACTACTACTACTACTACTACTACTACTACTACTACTACTGCTACTACTACTACTACTGCTACTACTACTACTACTACTACTACTGCTACTATTACTACTACTGCTACTACTACTATTGCTATTACTACTACTACTACTACTACTACTACTGCTACTACTCCTACTACTGCTACTACTACTACTACTGCTGCTACTGCTTCTACTGCTGCTGCTGATGCGGCTACTATTTCTACTACTATTAGTACTACTACTACTAATAATAAAAATAAATATACAAGCACAATAAATGTCAATTGCATTACCAAACTTAAAAGGTAACATATGTTTTGGAGACCTTTTTACATTCATTTGCACAAACGGAGATACATATTCAGTTTCAGTGTGTGTAAATGTATTTTGTATTTTGGAATCCTGTTTCCATCAGTTTAATTTCGCCCTGTGCTTCACCGCGACGATGCGACATTTAAACTTTTAAAATCTCCAGATCTCGCACTGAGAATTTCATAGACACATGAGATTTGGACGATAATTATGGTCCAAATTTCGTGTGTCTATGAATTGTCCACAGCGATAAATATCGCTCAAATCTCGCATCGTCGCATTGTCGCAACGTCGAGGTCTGGTAAATAGCGATACTTATCGCCAAAATCTCGCATCTTCGCCCCTGGACAATATACACGAGATGATAAAACTGTCGCCCAATATTTATTTTTAACCACGCACCGCCTGACAAATATAACCTTTATATTAAAAGATACTCATTTGGTTCGTTTAAGAGATTTCACATGCGACCATATCATCGGACGTCATGTGCCATTGTTTTTACTTTTTGAATCATGCATACATGAAAAACAACGTATTCATGTAAACGGTGTCACTGCGAGATCTGCAGAAAATATAACTTATAATGTCGCGTTGTAAAATTAAATTAAAATGTTGTGACAATGCGACGATGCGAGATTTGGGCGATACTTATCGACGTGTACAATTCATAGACACACGAAATTTGAAAGATAATTATCGTCAAAATTTCGCGAGTGTATGAAATTTCTCAGTGCGAGATCTTCAGATAGTAAAAGTTAAAATGTCGCATCGTCGCATCGTCACGGTAAAGCACAGGGCGAAATGTGACTGGCGGAACCAGGAATCCGTAATGTAAACGGTGTCAGTACAGGAATTTTATCCTACCAATATAAGTATTGTCCAAATTGCGTGTGTCCACGTTTTTCAAAGTGCGAGATCTGCAGAAAATAAAAAACTAAAATTTCCCGTTGTCGCATCGTCGCCGTGATGTCGCGAGATTGTAGCTGCGGAAACAGGATTTGTTAATAATAAACGACGATATTAGCGATGTGTGTTTTTTACAGACAAATTTGGTCTATCAGGACATGTGCTACAAGTACATTCAAAGTCCAATGACATGGAGCGAAGCGAAGACATACTGCGAAAATACTGAAAACGGCTCGCTGGTTGTTATTAAGAACAGGTAGCAGACACTTGTTTTGTATATACATGTTTATTGAAACCCGAATAGAGATTGGCCTCAGGATTTCCGATCGCATGGCGGACACCATACTCATTAAACCATCGAATAAGAAACTAAACCAATAGTATGAGAAGCTATTTCCGATCGCATGGCGGACACCATACTCATTAAACCATCGAATAAGAAACTAAACCAATAGTATGAGAAGCTATTTCCGATCGCATGGCGGACACCATACTCATTAAAGCATCGAATCAGAAACTAAACCAATAGTATGAGAAGCTATTTCCGATCGCATGGCGGTCATCATACTCATTAAACCATTAAATAAGAAACTAAACCAATAGTATGAGAAGCTATTTCCGATCGCATGGCGGACACCATACTCATTAAACCATCGAATAAGAAACTAAACCAATAGTATGAGAAGCTATTTCCGATCGCATGGCGGACACCATACTCATTAAACCATCGAATAAGAAACTAAACCAATAGTATGAGAAGCTATTTCCGATCGCATGGCGGACACCATACTCATTAAACCATCGAATAAGAAACTAAACCAATAGTATGAGAAGCTATTATACGATATAGCAATATTATATGAAGCAATTGTCATAATATGCAATTGTATTCGAAGCCATTATCAGACAAAAACCACAATAGTAATTGAAGCCTTTATCAGAAAATAGCAATAGCATTTATTTGAAGCAATTACCGTAATATACATGTGGCAATAGTATTTGAAGCAATTATCAAAATATAGCAATAGTAATTAAAGCCAATTAGACAATAGAGCAACAGCATTTGAAACCATTATCAGAATATGACAATAGTATTTGAAGCCATTATCAGAATATGCCAATATTTTATTATGATGTATATTTCATTATTTCTGTACAGGGTCTATACCGTTTGTTTTTTCTTGTTTATAACCATTATATGACAATAAGGAAAATACGTTCTGCAAGTGTTAAATGTATGGATTAAAATCGTATTAATTGTTGAGCAAATCTTATGATGCAAGCAACTACAACTGACATATTTACAATTTATGAACATACATTAAGTCGACAAATAGACGCGATGTGCAGTAGATACATATCCATTATCCACCTCTGTTTGATTAAATATGATAACATTTAACCATTCACTCATTAAATCATTCTCGGTACATACCCTTGATTTTATATATCATAGTTTGTTCTAATATAGAACACCTATAAACGTATTACAGGTATAAGCAAATAGTGTATAATCACTTTATTTACTTTTCATATATTTCCTATTTTCAATGGAATTCGGTAGTGGTTCCAATAACCAACGTGTATAATAAAAAATAAACTAAGTTGTTTTGTTTTAATAAATTCAGTTAAGATTGATTTCATTAATTTTAATTGTGAATGCATATACATATTTGTGGTTATCATGTAGACACGTGCAGGCGTATGTGGCCAGCGAGCTACATAATCAGATTGAAGACATCTGGATTGGTTTGTCGATAAATGGGTCACTTGCAACAAAACTTCAGTGGGAAGGGGTCGACCACCACATTCGCTATACCAACCTTGAAGCAATGGACATCAGTAAGTAGGGGACAAGTATACTTCTAGCGTGATTTTAAGCCGAACTACTTTGCTATTCAAGGTCTTGGATTTATATAATAGGAAATGCGTTTTATCTTAAACCACTAATATTTGTTAGAGGTGGACATACTGAATTTTTTTCCATTGCCCTGATATACATTATTTGTTTCTTTGTGAAGTTTTTCACTGCTATATTTAGGCAAGTGTTACCCCACAGTTTTGCTGCGTATATAATTTCTTCGTAACATGCGCATACGAGTACCATTGTATCAATGTACATTGATGTAAACCTAAATTACATAGACATGCACAATGCTTCATAAAAGTAATTTCATTTCAATTATGTAGGCTTTAGAATGCGTTTGAATGCCTTGCCGCGAAGTGCATAACACAGATTTCACACATAGTTTTTAACCTTAATACAGATACACACGCCCGCATAATTGAGCCTAAGATTATTTCCTTCCATTTATTCACGGGGTCTGAATTACCACATTTGTTTGTTCATTATTTAGATAGTTTAGGAAGCTCTGGATGTTTTGCTTTGCAACAAAAGAAACCAATTGGCCTCTGGAAGGAATACAACTGCTCCACAAAATTGCCGTTCTTGTGTCAAAAATTTCGAAACGGTTTTACCACGACGCCCTTTTTGCCAACAATGCCCAGTACTAAAGTAGCCTCAAAGTGCGAAGATTCTTGGACAGAATTCCAAGGTGTCTGTTACAAGGTGGGTTACTTCTTGTTTTTAATTAGCTTTACTTCTACAACAAATACGGTATCTTAACTATCGTCCAGATAAGAACTTGTTCATATTTGTATGCAAATATAATGTTGAATAATGCGGTGATTCGAAATAAATGTATTGTGATACATACTGATATATTCCAGCAGTCATACATTTGTCAATGCCATACATTATGTACATACGTACATATATGTTACACAGTTATAATAATAAAATGTTATTTACAATAGTCCTTATCGTTGACTTCCGACAACGGTCATTATATGGTTTCTGGTGTTTTCAGATAGTTCGTTCATGACTGTATACTATCTTGATTTATATTATTCAAATAGTAAATGTTTTTCAAATACGGATTTACCAAAACAGTAATATACACACATATCGTCCTTGAAAGCAAGAAGGTGCTATCAGTATATGTGCAAAGAAGGCTGATAACACCTTGTGGCTCTCAAGGGACGATAGTAAATGTTTAGTATACCTCATTTTTGTCTACAATGATAAATTCCCATAACCCGAGAAAGAGATATTTTGACTATCAAAAACATTTTCAACCTTTTTGACACGTGACCAAGAGAAATTGACTGTCAGATCATGTGACCGCGCTGACATTTTGAATGTCATATAAGGGCAAGTAACTGCTTTAATTTTTTAAACCAAATTATGGATTGTAGGCCTGTCTTGTCGTGACGTCATATAGTCGTGACGTCACTTTTTAATGCGTAAACAAGTGATTCTCTTCAAACCTAACTGTCAGAAAAAATATGTCAAGATTTGCAAGTCATTGTGAAAAAGGAAGACTATTTAAACACTCTTGAAACTTGATGGACATACTTAAATAAATTAATACATGTTTTTTTTAACCTTTTTATTAACTTAATTTTGTTCGGCATAATGAAATATATATCAAATGGCAGCGTGTGTGGCATTGATATTGTCAACCCTCGGGTGACATTCTGCCCTCGGATTGACAATATCAATCACACACGCTGCTATATGATATTTATATATTGCTACCGCGTTGATATTAGTGAACATTTTGCTTCCATGTTGACCTATAAATCCACTTCATTCTTGAATCCTTTTCAGCTAGCTTCACTAGAACATGGACTGAAGACGTGGCCGACGGCCAATCATATATGCACACATTATGGTGGAAATATGGCCTACATAGGTTCCCAAGAAGTACAGAACTTCATTTATAGTTTGTAAGCATACCTGTATTCATGCATACCAAGGATAATTTGTCGTTATGATAAGATCTTGTGAATATATGTGTTAAATAATTATTATATGAATATGGTTTGCAATTATTAATTACTAAAATAGCTGAGAAACAGTAATAAATTGTAATGTGAATATTTTTGAAACGATTGTCACTTGACTGTGAATAATCAATGCTGCTATTCTTTAAAGTTTACCAAGAACACATAAGTTACCATACGGATATCCGAATACTGCTATTGATGTCATCCCTAAATATAAAAAATATTTAATAATTAAACAATGAACATTGTGACACTTGACGAATATCATGAAATAATTCATTTGCAAAGTTGTGTTAGTTTGAAAAATAAAGCATAAATCTTTACCACAGTTTTAAATCGACAACGAACGTCTGTTACAGTTTGTTGAAACCATGAAAATGTGTGTTCCGCATATGACTTCATGTATAGCATAATGTTAGTTCATAACATTAAATCTTCATAGTGTGTACTTTTGATAGTTTTTCAAACGGTCGTATACGGGCGTATATGACACTAACACTGTTTGAACACATTTGTGAATACTTATTGTTCTAAATAACGTTTTTTCTTTGATATCTTACTGAGACATTATATAAATATTGCATTCTTTGAGGGCGATAGTGCATTTTGTCGAATCGAGGAAATACTGTTGCCATAGGCGAAGCCGCGGGCGAAAGTATTTTTCGAGGGTTGCCAAAAATGCCCTATCGCCCTCAAAGAATGCAATATTTATTATATTATACCGAAACAAATATTTTGTTGAAGAAATACATTTTAAGTCAAACCGTGTTGCCATTTTAAAAGTCAGGTGTCGTCTGGATAAACAAATGCGCTTTTGTAACATGGAGTAACTTACTGACTGTTTCATAAGCGCCTATTAACTCCGATCACTCTGTCTATCTCCATGACGTCATAGCAGGTGATATTTCTAATTATTGACTGTTCCGTTCTTATATGAGCAAAGAAGGAAAACAGAAGGGTGAGGTATAATAAATGATCATATTGTTTTACTAAACCCTGAAACTACTGCACACGTACGTTGTCATTTGTTACAGAGCAAATAATCGTGATATTTTTCTTGGACTTCACGACAGCAACAACGAAGGAGGTATTGAAATTTTTGGTTAACCTTAAAATTGCATGAAAGTATGTGATGGATGAAAAGAAGTTATGGCGGATGTATATTGAAATCAAAATAAATAGCAATCAAGTACACTTTTCTAGAGAGCACTTAAAAATTACAGTCGCCGACAATTCGCGAAAAGAAATAATGCTGCAGTTCTTTGATCAGAAGAAGTGTCAATATGTACTTGATTGTTTCGTCAAATGTACAGCAAAATAGAATTCATATCTTATGTGATGTATTCAAATACACACATATAATGATTAATGTTTTACATTTTAATAACGTGAATACAATGTTAAATGTCAGTGTATATGTACAGCATAATTCAATTAGTACTTAGATGACAACCACTTTTTCGTTTTCAATATCACTTAAACAGTATTTTTAACTTTTGAGAATTTTACTGTATTGCAAATTGTATAATGTTACATTTTATTTACCGCACGTCGTTTACGTGTTTAGTCTTTGTATGGAGTAATGGCAAGCCCGTGCTATACACCAGCTGGTTGTGGGGCGAGCCCAACAACTTTGGAGTAAACGAGGACTGTGCGTCGATGTCTAAGTACAATGGACAATGGAACGATGTCTCGTGCTTTTCATCACTTGCATTTATATGTGAGATACCACTTGGTATGTTTGAGATTGCAGATTTGTGTCTGTTCCTTAACATTTAGTGCATTAAAATGTCCGCAGGTAAAAAATACAGTGTAAAATATTGCAGTAGATATTTAGAAAATCAATATATGATGTATAAATCATATATAATATATTATGTATATGCCTTTTGCATTCTGTAACATAAATTGTATAACACCGAAACAAAGGGGTAACCATTAACTTCTGATTAAAAAGTAGCTATGATTTGTAATATTATATTTTATTGTTACCCAACTTATTTGGTATTAAATGAAACTGTAACAAACAATACAACAATTGATACAAATAATACGTTGCATGCACCGAATTGTGTGTAGTGTATAGCAAAAGTTGATCTGCAATGTATTGGACAAATGAACATAATTATGTCGCAGGGAAATACTAACTCTTGGATGACTGTTACTACAGTAAGTAACGTAATTATATAATTCTTTTGAAGAAAAGCCGGTCAATAAAGACGCGATGCCAGATTTCTCCAAGATGGAAGGTACTGTACCGTTGGTTTAATTGGTCACATGCTTGCATTTGATGTACTTTTCAGGCTGTTGAAATTATAAACAGCTTTTATTTATTTTATTCTTTGAAGCGTGTTTTTTTGTTGATGTTATGTCAATATTGTAGTAAATGGCTAGAAGTGAGTAATTATATACATGTTTATATTTATGCATAATGAATAATTATACTCGTGTATTTATAATACTGGTTTATGACGTCAATATATTAATGTATTGTATTATATTATTTTGTATTATATTGTATCGTAGTGTGTAGTATTTTATTGTATAGTAATGTATTCTTATTGTATTGTACTCGTATTGTATTGTATTGTACTCGTATTGTATTCTAGCGCAATGTACTCGTATTGTATTGTAGTGCAATGTACTCGTTTTGTACGAGCATTGTATTGTATTGTACCCGCATTGTATTGTATTCTAATATACTCGTATGATATTGTAATCGTATTGTATTGTATTCTTTTGTTGTGCATTGTTGTGTATTGTAATTGTATTGTGTTGTATTTTATTGTTTTGTGCACATTTCTTACAGAATGCAAGTCAACCTCCGACAGCAGTTTGAAATGGTTCAAGTATAAATCATATTGCTTCTATATGGAAACACAAAGTGCCGCGTTCAAATCATGGTACATGGCTCAGGTTTTCTGCAGTTCGGTCGGTGGAAATTTAGCAAGTATTGAAACTGGAGAAACCAACGACTTCCTTACAGTTCTGGTACGTAATTACTACATGTATGTTTATTGTACAACCTAACATGTTTAAGCAGAATGCATTAAAGGCTCGTTGTATCGAGCGATCCGGGTTTTGCCTCGAATAATTGAAATTCCTCCCCAGCTATTGTTAAAGGATTAATTTCCATTCATCGAAACTCACAAACATTACCACGTACTCATTTGAATATCACAAACATTATGCACGTGCTCTTTTGTGTGAAACCGTTTAACCGTTAATCGCGTTATATTCAAGTACAATGATTGGATAATATTACATATTAATGTGTATATGATTGGATAATATTACATATTAATGTGTATATGATTGAAATTTGGGGAAGCGTCTATTCTTGCAAAAAGATCATAAATATGATTTCAAACTAGCAGATTGCCTTCTTGTCTCTCTAAAGCGACTATGTTTTTTTTTTTAACTATGTATGACTAGTTTGTTCGTTGAATTACGATATCATTGTTCGGTGTAATAAAATAAATGTCATAGTCATGTTTAGAGGTATAGCAAATATTGCCTTGGGCCTCGGTTGACAACACTTTCCTCGGGGTGCAATATTTACTATACCCCTCAGCATGCTTATAATATTTATATACTATAAGGATGTTAATATATGCGTACAGTTGTGTTCACGGCAAGCAAGACTTAACTTTTATATTAGATAAAATTGTAAATATCGTCGCTCGCTATAGTTTGTTTTCAAAAAGTAAATCTGTCTTTGAGAAAATAAAGTACAATCTTATTCTAGTAAACTCTAAACCGAATGTTCACTATGACATCTATGTCAATTATATCAAATATGTCTTTAAGTATGTTTTAAAATACCATTAAATACCATAAAATTTCATTCTGAAATTGTCGTTTTTAGCTCACCTAAGTACAAAGTGCTCATGGTGAGCTTTTTTGATCGCCCGTTGTCCGTCGTGCGTGCGTCCGTGCATGCGTGCGTGCGTCCGGGCTTGTGTCCGTCCGTCGTCAATTTTTCATTCAAACAAAATCTCTTCCTTAACAACTTGGCAGATTTTCAACAAACTTCACAGGAATGATCATTGGGCACCCTCTTTCAAAGTTGTTCAAATCGTTGCGGTCCGCTGCATATGTAGGTTACCAGAGCTATAAATAGATTTAAAAAGTGTAAACTTCAAAAATCTTCTTCTCTGAAACGGCAGGGCCCAGAGGTTTCATATTTGGTATGTAACATCCTATAGTGGTCCTCTACAAAGATTGTTCAAATTATGCCCCTGGGTCAAAACGGGCCACGCCCCGGGGTCACATGGTTTATATAGAATATATAGCAAAATGACTTTAAATATCTTCTCCTCTGAAACCACAAGGCCCAGAGGTTTCATATTTGGTATGTAACATCCTATAGTGGTCGTCTACAAAGATTGTTCAAGCTATGCCCCTGGGGTCAGAACTGGCCACGCCAGGGGGTCACGTGGTTTATAGAGAATCTATATCAAAAATACTTTTAAAATCTTCTCCTCTGAAACTGCAAGGCCCAGAGGTTTCATATGTGGTATCCTTTAGTGGTCCTTTACAAAGATTGTTCAAATTATGCCACGGGGGTCAAAACGTGCCACGCCCCGGGGGTCACATGTTTCATATATAATATATAGCAAAATATATTTAAAAACCTTCTTGTCGGAAACCGTAAGGTCCAGAAGTTTCATATTTGGTATGTAACATCCTATAGTGGTCCTCTACAAATATTGTTAAATTTATTCTCCTGGGGTCAAAACTGGCCATGCCCCGGGGGTCACATGGTTTATATAAACTTAAATAGCAAAATTTATTTTAAAATCTCAGAAACCGCATGGTCCAGAGGTTTCGTATTTCTTATGTAACATCCTATAGTGGTCCTCTACAAATATTGTTCAATTTATGCCCCTGGGGTCAAAACTGGCCATGCCCCGGTGGTCACATGGCTTATATAAACTTAAATAGCAAAACGTCTTTAAAATTCTTCTCCTTTGAAACCGCAAAGCCTAGAGGTTTCATATTTAGTATGTAACATCGCATAGTGGTCCTCTACAAATAGTGTTCAAATTATGCCCCTGGGGTGAAACTGGTCATGTCCCGGGGTCACATGATTTATATAGACTTAACTAGCAAAATGACTTTACAAATCTTCTCCTCTTAACAGGGATGGGTACCATTATTTTAAAAAGTAATTAATTAATTACAATTAAATTGAACACTTTCCAATTAAATTACAATTACATGAATTTTCAGATTGTAATTAATTAATTACAATTATTTTGAACAAAGTAATTAATTATAATTAATTATGTGCAGATGAGAGTGCCTAAACAATACCCCAATGACACAACTTTTTTCAGTGTGAACCCTTATCCATATAAAATTGCCAGAATTGTCAAAATTCTGTTCTGTTCAGTTCAGGCATGTTTCTTTTGAACATTAATCAAACAATACAGTGTCTTCATGTGCATTAGGCTCTATCAATAGGTACTGAATATCGCTATAAAGTTAGCGAGGGAACAAAACTAAGCAAAATAGCCAAAAAACAACCCAAAAGGTTCTGGAAAACAGTTAAAAAATGTTATAAAACAGGCAATAAAAAAGTAAGTGATAACATAATTCACGACATGTTCATCCACTTTAAGGATTTGATTGGAAATAATACTGATAATAATCAAGACAATCACAACATCGAAAATATTCCACATATTATAAACGATTACCTCGATTCCCCAATCACAGAAAAAGAGATATACGATGCTGTTTTTAAGCAATATAACGGTAAATCAAGTGGACCGGATAATATATCAGCAGAAATAATCAAGACTGCATATAACATTATTAAACACCACCTATTATTTATATTAAACGATATATTTGAAAATGCTCCGTACCCAGAAAGCTGGGGAATAGGTTACATTACACCAATATTCAAAAGTGGCGATCCCAATGTTGCAAAAAATTACCGTGGAATAACTCTCAATAACATTTTGTCAAAAATATATTCTCAAGTATTACTAAACAGACTGACTAAATGGTGCGAAGAAAATAAGAAAATATCTAAATTTCAATTTGGTTATCAAAAGGGAAAAAGCACAGTTGATTGCATATTCATCCTTAATAGTATAATCAATAAGGTACTGAACTCGGGTCAGAAATTCTACTGCATATTTATCGATTATGCTAAATGCTATGATAGCATAAATCGCACATTGCTGTGGAAAAAATTAATAACAGAACAAATGAGTACCAAAATGGTATCTGCTCTTAAAGCGATGTATTCTTCAGTGAAAGCAGCAGTCAAATTACAAACACGCTTATCAGAATATATACATTCATACACTGGTGTCAAACAAGGAGACCCATGTTCGAGTATATTGTTCATGATGTTCGTGAATGACATCATAGATAATATAAATTCTGATATCGAAGGCATTATAACAATAAACGATATTAAAATTTTCTTATTATCATATGCTGATGATCAGGCTCTTTTTTCAACATCCCCGTCATCCCTACAGTCAATGTTGAATGATATAGAAAGCTACTGTAATCAATATAAACTCAAAATAAATACCAATAAAACCAAACTAGTCATTTTTGAAAAAAGTAATCGACCTTCTAATTACAATTTCTATCTGTATGGAGAAACACTGGAAATATCATCATCTTTCAAATACTTAGGTGTAACATTATTTAAAAATGGAAACTGGTATAAAACAGTACAGACGATATCGGAACACGGTAACAAAGCATTATACCGTCTTTTTTCTGTAATAAACCAGTATGAATTCCCAACAAAAGAAAAATTAAATCTATTTGATAAACTAGTAACACCAGTACTTCACTATTCTGCCGAAATTTGGGGCTATAATGCAGGAAAAGAGTTAGAAATTATTCACACGAAATTTTTGAGAAAAATCCTTTGTGTTAATAAATCAACAAACTTATCTGCGTTATATGGCGAATTAGGAAGATATCCGTTATCAGTTATAAGAAAGCTACACATGATTAGATATTGGTTTAAATTAATTTCATCAACCAATGATAGCCTTGTAAAAATAACATATACATTACTACATAATGACACAGAACAAAACATAACATATAACCAAAGAAAAAAATTGGGCAACACAAATAAAAACAATACTCGCACAGCTAGGTTTAACGTATATATGGATTGAACATGAAACCCTTACAGAAAAAACTGAACAAACTTATACTTACAATCTTATAAAACAACGATTATTTGATCAATATAAACAGCACTGGTATAGCGATATAAACAATTCACCAAGACTTTCCACATACTGTCGGTTCAAGGACAATTTTAATTTAGAACGCTACCTCGATGTCGTAAAAACAAGAAAACACAAAATAGCATTAACAAAATTTCGATTGTCATCGCACAAATTAGAGATAGAGCGAGGTCGATACAATAATATCACTCGAGCAAATAGAAAATGCAGATTTTGTAATATAAACGTTGTAGAAAGTGAATATCACTTCCTATTGACTGGCCCAGTATATAAAGATATTAGAAATACGTGTTTAAAACCGTTTTTCCAAAGATGGCCAACATTGAACAAATTTGACAATTTAATGCGAACTCAAAATAAAAACGAAATTATTAATCTTGCTAAATATATTTACACTGCAAACGAACTGAGAAATAGTTTAGACACTACATATGTTTAAATAAAACAATCAAATATGTTTAAATGTACAAGATGAATACATACAATAAGTACTACTTAGAATTTATTATACTGCATAAAATTTTCTACAAAACAAGTTCGTTATTAATTTTGGAATGTTATCGAGTGTACTAAATACCAGATGACAAATTATAATCAATACGAACAATAAATATGCTAATGTATTCTGGCATTATAATTAACCTAAATACAAACGTATTACTAATTTGATTTATCGTCTTCAAACTCCTGTCTTTGTCTAAGTACAAAACATACTCAAATAACATATTTCACTCTTCTTTTGACAACTGATATGTCAACCAAAGTATGTTAATACAATTTCAGATTTATATAACACTTTCAGCTCCTGCTATTAACTAATTGTATTTAATGTGTCGTTTACATATTGCGTCCACTATGTTTTAATACATTTGGCTAAAAGCAATGTATATACTTATATGCTAATAAATGTTGTTGTTGTTGTTGTTGTTGTTGTTAGAAATCAGTGGAAGGTGTATTAACAATTATCCCTCTTAAAGATATAAATACCTGTAAGCTTTCTTCTCTACTTGGGATTAAACTCTCAATTATCAATACAATCAATACACAAATAATTGAACATAATTAAATTTAATTGACAATTACATGCCAAATTTTGCTTTGTAATTAATTAATTACAATCAAAATAATTGAGTTTTGTTCAATTAACTATAATTTTTATTATTAGATTAAAGTGTATTAATTACAATTAATTAAATTATAATTGTAATGGTACCCATCCCTGCCTCTGAAACAGCAAGGCCCACAGCTTTCGTATATTTGGTACATAACATCGCATAGTGGCATAGTGGCACTAGTGACACTAGCACAATGACTTTAATTGTTTTTTACCTCAAACCGCAAGGCCCAGAGGTTTGTTAAAGATTGTTGAAATTATGCCCCTGGGATAAAAATAAGCCACGCCTCCGGGATGCAAATTCCAAATGGGTCTCAGGTGAGCGTCCTAGGGCCCTCAGGGCCCTCTTGTTTTTTGTTTCATAAATCTATATTTAAATGTCTTTAATACTCATGTTTCGAAACAAAACATGTTTCTTTTTAGGTATCTCAGTCAGTTAACATGGATACGTGGATCGGATTTAAGAAACATTACGACAACGGGAATTTCGAGTAAGTTTTTCAGTCGTTGCTAATCCATTATTTGTCTTACAAGATATGTCACATGCTTTCTAACAGTTGTGATTAATCGTAATATGTGTTGTCAACGGTTTCGCCAAGTTCATCAGGGCATATCATATATAAATAATAACGTCAACATTGTCAAAGTAACAACGTCAATGAACAACGTCATTTCTGTTATGACGTCAAATGTCACAAATATTATAAAAAATATAGCAACGGCTTAAATAAATCAATGAATTGAACAGCATCCAAATATAGCTTATAAAAAGGAAATATTTTAAAATATAGTTCTCATTGTGACCATTCATCAAGATGTTTGCTTAAAGACATGTGTTTTGTTGAGGGGTCCCACATTTGTTGTTCATGTATAGTAAGTACGTCGATTACGTAATTTATTACCTGTCTGTCCAATGTAATACTTTTTTTGCAACCACTACACAATAAAACATAAATTACATTTTTTTTCATCACAGGACATGTCTGTTTTTATTTTAAATGTTTTGCCATTAAAGTCAACAGTATTTCCTTCTTTAATGTAACTACACAGGCATCATCTCGGATCATTACATTTTGTAACAGTAGACTCTTTTGTAGTAAAAGTGGATTTGGTAAGTAGTTGTTTTAAATTTTGCAGTAGACAACCCAAACAGCAAGAATTGCCGCAAATGTATGTCAACACCGACAAATTGATTTAGTGTTTATTTCAAAATTTCCGTCGGTTAACACATGTTTGGCTGTTAACCATGTTTAAACAAATGACAATTAATCATTCAGCAAAGGCTGCGGAAAGGTTTAACATGTGAGTGGCCAAAACGGCTCAAAAAGTCTACGGCTGTGTCGTTACAAAATTGCTAAGCTGCGTTTGCATCTACTTACAGGTGGTGGGACGGATCAAGTGTACAGTTTGCAGCGTGGAGGCCCGACAGACAGTTATCAAACAAATGTGCAACAATTAACAAAAAAGGTAAATGCGTCTTAGCTATTAGCTATAAACAAACAACATATTATTAGTGTGTAAAGATACGTTCCGCATCAAAATCATAATACAATGACGAACGGAATATTAAAATATAATTTAAACTAATATGTTTTATATATTAAGTCAGAATAATACATAATATGAAACTGATATGTGGAAGACATTTATCAATAATTGTATACAAAATCTAAACACTCGTTAGAAAAGTGGTCCTACTTTGTTAATATTGTTTATGTTTGCATATAAACAGTAGTACACAATGTGTTAGCTTTTCATTATTCTAACTTAGTATACTAAATTATTATATTTTATCTTTTAAATTACTGGCACTTCGATGTTGAGTTGTTGATCTATAAATAAACAACGATTTTGAGTTCTGATGCGAAGGAATTTAACCACGAGTGGTATAATATACGCGCGTCAGAACGAAAACTCGTTGTTTATGTACAGATAAACAACGGTAAACCAAAAATTATTCCAATTCTAACATGACCTGACAATATATTCTCCAATAACAGTGCTAACTATATTTTACAGTTTTGTAACTACTTTTTAGAGTTGTTTATTAGCAAACTAACAACGGAAAATTTGTTTTTTTGTATCGCGTATCATGTTACAATCATTATTTTTTATGATTTGGAAACGTAAGGTATCTTTAATTCATCTTATACGAATTGTGTCAGGCAAAACAAACACTTGTGTTAGTTTTATTCGTATTTATGAATTGTTTAAATCAGTGTTAACGTAGCTTTGATTGGCTTATACCTAACATTATAAATATTTATTATTAACTTATGTTAATTGCAATCTTTTTAATAAAAAATTACGGATATAAAAATAGCCCGTCATTAAATATTATGCGTTATTATTCAGTTATAAAAATGGCTTTGTTTGCAAAATACGTTCAACTTATTTATTACAGAAATTTGCTCCGTCGCTTTGGAGGTATTTCGAACTGTGTTCTATGTATCAGCAAAGTAAAATTTATGAGGCGTATCTACGCCGCAGATGTATTTTCTATGTCAAATGATAGGAGCATTGATAAATATTGTACGTCTTGTAAGGCATACCCCCCTTGTTTATAAAAAGTCTAATCTTCATCGCTTGGCATGAAACTATCGCCTAATTGATAGCCGCACCATTCTGATACAGCATTTCTATGTTTGCAGGTCTTTGGGCCGACTGGTCATGTTATGACAAGAAGCCGTTTATTTGCAAACGTCCATTAGTAGTATCCTCTACGACGAACACAACAGTTTTGCCTTTTACATCTGCCGCCCCGATGGGTGGCTGTGAATCAGGATACAGACACTTTGGTATGGTCTGTGCTATTTGCTAAGGAGTAAATCACATATTTTAATGTCAGAGTTCCTTTGTTGTCTACGCAGTAGCGAAGTGTCATGTTTGCTTATTTAAGACCTGATTATATGTTGTCTTTACAAATGCATCAGAGAATCAGGTTTTCGCAATAGTAGCCATAAATATTTGAACTATATTAATAGTTCATGACAAAAACGTTCAAATATGCATATCGTAAAAAAATTACTCATTAATAACTCGTATATGCAAAACTTCGTTAGAAAGCCACCCATTTTAAAGCTTATTTACGTCTTGCATATAATTGGTACACATTGTATCTGCTATATTTAGTTCTAATTTATACTTGTGTCCAACTTCGACTTTCCATACTCAAGAATAATATATAATTATGTTCTTTTATATAACTATATTTGATTACAAGTATACACTTAATTCTTAATATTCATATTAATTTGAAGGGTAAAGTATTGTTTAGCTACGCTGGGTCAATTGCCATGTGCAAAGTGTCAAAACATTAATTAATCATTTAACTTTGCGGTGTAAAATTCCAGTTGCAAAGTGTTATTGCATTAGTTCATCAGTAAACTTTGCGGTTTAAATTTCCAGGAACAAAGATTTAAAGTATGGGCCAATCATTTTATCACGAATTAATCATTTGTATATGCTGTGTCAATTTCAAATTGCAATGTGTTATAGCATAAACTGATAATTTGCCCAAGAGGTGTCAGTTTCAAGTTGCAAAGTATTATAGCATGAATTGATAATTTGCCCAAGGGGTGTCAATTTCAAGTTACAACGTGTTATAGCATAAATTGATCATTTTCCCAAGGGGTGTCAATTTCAAGTTGCGAAGTGTTATAGCATAAACTGATCATTTGCCCAAGGGGTGTCAATTTCAAGGTGCAAATTGTAATAGTATGCATTGATCATTTTCCTATTCGGTGTCATTTTAGGAGCAAAGTGTTATAGAATCAGCGACCCCACAGGAACACCGTTGACAAGTGACATGGCCTTTGCCAACTGCAGAAGGCAACGAGGGGAACTTCTGAGTATAGCTTCACTTGACGAACAAGGTATGATGTTTATACGTTGCCTCGTTTGTCTTGTAAGATGCTATATTGTGTAATTTAAGGTTATGCAATCGCGTGTTATTTCATGTAACGTTATGTCATGTCGTCTCCAGTTATAATATGTTATGTGTTATATTTTGCATTGATAATTAAGCGAAGTTGTTTTACGTTATGCTAGGTTGATTTCGTCATTATATGGTTTGTTTGGTTGAGAGTATCATTATTGATGATGTACCAAGCAGTAGTGAAGTGGAAAATATGAGTGACATAATAATTATTATGTCGTTTGTTTCAGCTTAGTTGTTTAGTTTCAACATATTTATTTTAGCTCCATTATATAGAAAGCCTGAGACTTATTGGAGAAACTTTCGAGTCCGTTTCCTAGGTAGAACAAGTACTTTTTGATAAAAATCATTCGAACGCGCCCCAAGAAGAGATAAAAACCCTCGATATTCAAATTGTTTTAACTTCCTAGGTTGTGTATAAATTCCATTTGCCTCAGCATTGTATGAACGGTTGGCTGGCAGGAAACTTAATAATTTATTCAGATTTTGTCTATTTGTCTATTGTCTATTTTAATTTTGTATAATTACGAAATTAAATTATTTGCAAATTTATTCGAATATACATGTACGGGTTGATTTTGTTTACTAATATATACTGTTTTAAGTACCTGTTAATTGGTGAGTTATTTGTAAACTGAACCGAATGGGGAAAAATATGCAATACTTTCTACTTGAAATTAGCTTAGCTTGTAATGAAGTCAATTATAAAGCTATACTGAAGTCTTTTCACATGGGTCGTTAATTTCTTGTAAGCCTTTATAAATAATAACCTACAAATGTTTACTGCATATTTCACATGTACAGTCATTAGTATCACGTTATAAAAAGATAATTACAGTCGAAGCGCGATACTACGAATAAGGCTGCCGGTCCCGTCCGTTTTCCGTATATGTTTAACTACAAAAAGATACGATACTACGAATTCGCGATACTACGAAAGATGAGTTACTACGAACAAATGCCTAGTCCCACCATGATGTTTGTAGTGAAATGGTAATGCGATACTACGAATCACAAGGAGACTTTTCACACCTTCTCAACGAAGTTTTCACACCTTTGTCCACTCAGACACCTGGCCAGTTTGTTTGCACCGTGGACAAAGATAGTTGTTAACAAGTTTATTTTCAGCCACTTTAAATGATGCAATGTGAGATTTGCGTTTGCCGATAATATGTCATTGCGAATTCGATTACTGTGCGTGGATTGATTTTATACTTTTGCTTATTAATTCTTATAATGCAATACATTCACATTTGTAATGTTAAATGCAATATACAAGTGTGCTAAAGTTCATAACGCTGCAGCATGACGCAAATTAACACGTCATGTAAGAATATTACGTTAATACCGACAGATCCGATACTATGAAAAACGCGATACTACGAACAAATCAGTGTCTCCTGAGACTATTCGTAATATTGCTTTTCGACTGTACTCAGTTGACTCGAATGTCAACATATTTGGTATAGTTGATAACAAATATTGAAGAAGAGGCTTCTCAGTAAGTAAATCAAGGATATATGATTGTTTTCGGTGTGATAACGCGTTATATCACCACCGGACAGGGAGACAGTTCATATTTTCACGAGCGCTTGCGCGAGTGAAAATATATTAATTTTCGCCCTTTCCGGTGATGATATTAAGCGTTATCACACCAAAAACAAACACATTTTCTTTTTTATTTTAAGCTTTATTAATCCCCTTTTATTTGTTGTACACGTGTGTCAAACATCCTACCAGAAAACATAAATGAATGCAACCCAGTGCTTTGTCTTAAATTAGAAATAGTTGTGTTGTGCTACATAATAAGACATGCAGAACAATTTCTTGCAATTTAGAAAACAGGACATGAGGTTGTGTATTTAACCAGCAGAACATTCATTGCAATTTCTTGTTTATTCTTTTTACATGAACAATATTAAATCTTGTTGTGCCACCAGCAGAACACCTGCGATGCTTTTTAAGGAGTCGCTCAGATATAAAATTATGAGTAATTTCCCAAACGAAATATAGAAAATCTCTTTGAATGCTCTCATAATAATTTCTAGGGAGCATGTTGTTTCTGCTTTGTTCGTCTGTCATTTCCTCATACTCTGCTTATCTAGGCTATAACCATGGATGGGGGGATTTTTAAATTACTTGACACAAATGTTTGACCGAATGTGTTGCATACATGAACCGTGTCTGTAGGTCAAAGGGTAAGGTCAAGTTTAGAGGTCAAAGGTCGAAATTTCCACTTTGCCTGTCTAGCATAAACTTGGCCATGAATATAGGGATTTTAAAATTACTTGGTACAAATGCATGTCTGAACAAGACAGCAAGTCACCCACATGCAACAGGTCTGCAGGTCAAGGTAACGTTTAGAGGTCATAGGAGGAAATTGACACTTAGCTTGTCAGAGATATTTGTTTGGCTTGGAAAGAGATTTTAAAATAAGTTAGATGGCATGTTGCGCACATAAACCAGGTATGTAGATTTAAGGTCAAGGTCGTACGTTTAGAGGTCAATGTTCAAAAGTTGAACTTAGCTTGACCTAGTTATAACTTGGCGATGGATGTATGGCTTTAGAAATTACTTGGCACTCTTGTTTGCCATTAGTAGGCCCATTACCGGATGGTATGTCACATGCATTAACCAAAGGTAAAAGGTTATAATTGGTACATTTTATGCCACTGTGGAGAACATCGGGGGCATATAGTAGTCGAATCGTCCGTCCGTCCGTCTGCCCGTCCGTCCGTCACGCTTCTTGTGCGGAGCATATCTCAATTAATATTGAAGGGATTCAAATAAAACTTCGTACAATGATAGAGAGCAATGAGCGGAAGTGCAGAGTACAAGATCCAAAACTCTTTCTTCAATATTTACTGAGTTATTGCCCTTTGTTTAATTTTCTTGTGCTGAGCATATCTCCATTCGTATTGAAGACAATAAGTGGAAGTGCAGAGCCCAATGGCTACGAATCTTTCTTCAATATTTACGGATTTACGGAGTTATGGCCCTTTGTTTTATTTCCTGATAAGAAGCATTAGTATCGAAGGGATTCAAATGAAACTTTATATAATGATAGAAGACAACGAGTGGAAGTGCAGAGCACGAGCACAAGGACTATAAGTCTTTCTTCAATATTTACGGAGTTTTTGCCTTTTGTTTTATTTCCTTATATGAAGCATTACAATTCTTGTGCGGAGCATAACTCCATTAGTATCAGAGGGATTCAAATGAAACTTTCTATAATGATAGAGGACAATAAGAGGAAGTGCAGAGCACAAAATCCACAACTCTTTATCCAATATTTACGGAGTTTTTGCCCTTTTGTTTTATTTCCTTATGTAAAGCATTAATTTTCTTATGCGGAGCATAACTCCAATAGTATTGAAGGGATTCAAATGAAACTTCATACAATGATAGAGGACAATAAAAGGATTTGCAGAGCACAAGGACCATACATCTTTCTTCAATATTTACAGAGTTATTGCTTTTTAATTTTCTTGTGCGGAGCATAACTGTATTAGTATTGAAGGGATTCAAATGAAACATCTTATAATGATAGATGACAATGAGAGAAAGTGCAGTGTACTAGGACCAGAACTCTTTTTGTAGGAAGCGTCATTTTTGCCAACATGTTACTGATATTGTGTTGTCTTCCTCTGACAAGCATATGCTTTGCGGGCATACGTCTTATCATGTGACAAGCCTTGTTGTATATATGCTATAACATGGTGATTCAGTGATATGTTGAAAGACTTGTTTCGCCAGCGGAACACTTTTAGTTCGATCTTCTGTTAATCAGAATTAAATTATGGAATACTTGCACCGCCCGCAGAACACATTAGGTTTGGTTTTCTTTACATTCGGAATACAAGTGTTGGGATAATTCAACCGCCACTTGATTTTCTGTTAATCGCAATGTGAATTTTGATGCTTGTTCTGCCGGCGGAACAATTTGCCTAGGTTTTCTGTCCTTTAGAATATACATGTAAGGATGTTTGTAACGCTAGTGGAACAATTTTGATTATGTTGTCTGTTAATCTGAATATAATATAAGAATTCCTCGGTCTTGTTTTCTGTAATTTAGAATGTAAATGTTGGGATGTTTGAATCGCCAGAGGAACAATTTTAGTTTGTTATTTTCTTGTAATCAGATTATAAATGTTGGAACGATTTTACTAAAAGCGGAACACTTTTTTTGTTTTGTTTTTAGTAATTCACAATATAAATGTAAAGACACTTGTACCGCCAGCGTAACATTTTAATTTTTGTTTTCTGTAAATTATTTGATCACTATATTAATGTTTGGCTGCTTGTTCCGCCGCCGGAAAAGTTTTGTTTTGGTTTTCTGTTATTCTGAATGTAAATATCAGAATGTTTTTACCGCCAGCGGAACAATTTTTGGTATTGTTTTCTGTTATTTAATCACTAATGTTGGGATGTTTGTAACCCCAGCGGAACACTTCGGTTCCTTGTAATTACGGCTAGAAGAATTTGTGTTCCACTGAGGCAAAATTAAATTTGGTTTCTTGTATTTAAAACAGTATATTTTGGTACCGCCAGCGGAACATTTACCGCAAATTTATAGAAACAAGTTTGAATTTTTGTTCCGCCGGCGGAACATTTTTGTTTTTGCTTTTTTGTAATTTAGTGAAACAAATCAGATTTATTTTTCAGAAATATCCTGAAAAATTGCCATTTTAATTGGGATTCAGTGGAAAATTCCTTTTTCAAGTATAACGATAATAGTATTTGTTAGTTTCCTTTTGATTTGTCAACACCATAGTAAAACATAAAGGTCGTTTAACAGTATTTGTAAGCCCACTTTTGATTGACTTATGGTATTTACATGTTGTATACCAGTATGTGTAAGTTTAATTTGTATTGGTCAATACCATTGTAAGTAACTGCTGTTTCACAGTATTTGTAAACTCACTTCTGATTGGCCAACACAATGGCATCTGGACGTCAATGACTCGATGGAACGACGGATCGTTCAAATGGGGAGGACAGAGGCCCGTTCATTTTACGAACTGGGCGCCAAGTGAACCCTCTTATACCAGGGATGGAATGTCGCACGTACGTTCTGTGTTTATTTGCACTTAAGTGAAATAATCGATTATATTTAACTGATATTATACGAGTATAATTGTAATAAGTGTTCATACAAAAAACATAAACAACGTAAGATGGGCATAAGCATGAACTAAAGCGTGATTATTCTTTTGCTGTATTAAACTGACTAGAAAATTAGCAATTCAAAATGCAAAGTGGATATAGTTTTCACATGTATTCAGTCGTTTTTATTTGTCCCATTATGTGTTGTCTAAATATGATTACAGGAAAATTGTGTGGAGATGATAGTTACGCCAGACAGGCTAGGACGATGGAATGATGTCTCTTGTGACGCTAAGCGTGGCTACATATGTACCGAGGCTTTAGGTTCGTAGTTAACACTCTTAATATCTGTGTGTATTTGTAGGTGCACACCTTTAAATGTTTGTGAACACACTAAACCAAATTTGAATTGTTTTAGCATTTCATTTGCTTGCCCAGCAGTGACCCCAACGTATTTATTAGTGCCCGTGTTCACCAACCGAATCTGAGACTTAAGAATAAAGAACAGACTTAGACTAACGAAACATATTTGAGTGTCCGCAAATATGTTTGTCGCTTATGTCATCAACATATTGTTTTAAATAAAACATGCTATAAATAATAGTAAGTGAATACCAAGTAAGATTAAAATTAACTTGTTTGTTAGAACAGAACACTTTCAAGACTATACTTTATTTTGTTCGTCGTAAGTCTAAGAATGGGTTGGTGAATATGGGCCCTGGTACCTACCCTAGTCAAGCCTAACACCAAAATGTATAAAGCATATGACGTGTCCACTTCAAGCAATACACCAAACCAATTACAGCAGATAGAGGATATTTAATGATTTCAGTAAATGATCGACTTTTATTTAAATCTTGGTAATAAAAAATTATATGTTCTTTCCTGGTTACCCCACTCGAAAAAATATTTTATTTCTATATTACTCGTGAAATGAATGATTTTTCTTTTTTATATATGCTTTTCG
This sequence comes from Congeria kusceri, assembly GCA_027627225.1. NCBI lineage: Eukaryota > Metazoa > Mollusca > Bivalvia > Myida > Dreissenidae > Congeria > Congeria kusceri. The sequence continues at coordinate 9,852,274 of CM051030.1, read as the reverse complement.
ACAATAAATTAATAAAATTGCGCGAGATAGGCTTGAACGTCACAAATTCGTCCAGTCTCAAGTCATAACTGACGTCGTAAATGATTCTAAAAAGGTCGCTCATTTCAAGATGAAAAAATAGTGCAAAACATTCTGCGTCGTTGTCGCGTAGGTATATTGTTTTCATCATGTGTTTTCGGCTGTTTAAATTTATGTAAATACTTTACAAGTATATAAAAATGCCAAGGGTGTTCTGACTTCGGAAAGATCAAATGTTGTTTCACCTACACAATTATATATTTCATTGAACAGCGTATAATTAAAACCCATATCAATGAGACATCTATTCAAGCACATCAACACATATCAAACATAACATCAAACACTTAAACACTAACATGCATATTATTAAGTCGTAGCAAATCTTATAACACATAACACCATCTTAATGGAAACAACGCATACACACTAGAATACATATGCATACTAAATATTCCAATTAAGCGACACAAACTAACCGCAAGCAAATCGTGTGTGTAACGTTACGAATCTTTTTCAATGACACACTTGTGTGCAGCTACTTACAATACAACAAGAACTACATACGAGAGGTGATCAAAGTCGTACAAATGTGTTATATTATTGTTAAAATGACGTTCAGTCCTGCCAAATGAACACCAAAATAAGCACAATCAGTTTATAAAGTGTTTTTCCCACTGTCAATGCCATACGTATGATGTTAAGCACCATACCACCACTATAAACACAATTACCACAGCTGAGTACATACAATACAATACATTTCCATAATTCTATCCATTCAATGTAGTTTGATTTGACCCCCGAACTAACTTAACTTATCTGACATTAATTATATATCACAACGTCATTGTATCCAGATGTCAACAACAATCTACAAAATGTATATTTATTTTACTACTGATTGTCAATGGGGACAGAGTAGTTTGCAAAAATTGTATGATGGCGACGTTGTGTAGCAAACTGTAAGAAGTTCTGTATGTAACTAGGCATACAAATAAAAGCAGAATATTGAAAGTGGAAATGCAACGGAATGTGTGATTCAAGAACCAGTTTTCAATGGGTATAAGATGTTTTAAAATAGTAGAGCAGGCATTTAAATGATGATGTTAGGCGCTCACCCAGACTTGCCCTCCATGCCTTCAAACTTTCCCCAAAATAGAAGACAGAATTGACAACGACTGTTTAATTATAGTTTATATCGCTTTACAGATTTTACTATTGGAACATTTTCCTCAACGGGTCCATGGGCACATCAAGTTGATGGCGCTTTATTTAAAAAAAGCTGTAACATTGACGTCATTAACGTCATTAATGTTTCAACGACCTGCGGTGATCATGTGCATATCATCCTACTGAATCGTTTGTGTACTGATTGTTAGTTTGCTATGACATTTACACCATGATCCTAATATATGTATTTCTACTTCCCTGCATTTTTCTTTACATTTACAATTATTGTTTTTCTATTAGGTGTCCACGAATTTATTCATCGCCACCGTGTATTATTTCAGACACCTCGTTGCCTCCTGAAAGTATATCGCCAAGTAGATGCCCCGATGGATATTCTGGATTCGCTGACAAGTGTATGCGTCACGTGACTAGTTCAAGACAAGGCTTCGAGGAAAGTAAAAGCATGTGTGCTGGTTTCGGCGGACGAGTGATAATCATGGACAGTCAGACGTACAATCCTTACAGCTTATTGAAAAGTCTTAGCTCTGAAGATAGCGTCTGGGTTAGCTATAATTTGGTAGGTCAGTTTTTTTGGACAATATAGTTATTTGGAGGCCATTTACCGGTATACAGACTTGGAGATTCGAGGTCAAATGACAGTGTGTTAAGTGTGTGTCCTAAATAGCGTGATGCACGTATGTGTTAAGTGGTTTTAAAATGAAATCTCGAAGTTAAACGTATTAAACATTTGCATTATATTGTAAGTGAAAACATTATAATTTGCCGTAATTCATGATCAATGCGTTAGTGTTATTACATGTAAGTTATTGTAGCTCGTAATCAAATTTTAATAGTATACTCGCTTCGTTAGACTATATTTTAAGCTCCGCTTTAAGGTTATGTTGTCGGTGTTGGTTTGTCTATGAGCAACTTAACGTTAAGAGTAACGCACGTATTTGCACAGGAGTATTAGACATGTGCCTTTTGGTCCAGGAATAGTTTAAATGAATCATTATTATTGTGATATGGGACAAAGGCTTTCGTGGCAGAGTTTCGGCCCTCTCCGAGAGTTTTCTTCTAGTGTACATGATTGTAAATTGCTTATACGTGTATTGGTGTGTATATTTGTGTTTGCACGCATAAACAGTTGATTGAGCTTGCTTTATGTTAAAATGTTGATGGTTATATATTTGTATTGGTCAAAATAGAATCCACATTCCGACGGCGTCTGTTTTGTCCAGACAATGGACACCATTAAAGTAAACTTGAAAGGATGCACAGAGGCATTGACTGTTCTGTGTGAAACAGGTAGGTGCGATACATACATATGTATAGGTAGTTTACACGAAACCAGCACACCATTTTACAATGAAAATGAAGTAAACATCTCAAAATTATAAAAGAATTTCTTGATACACCTTAACTCATTTTGTAATATAATGTTAGCCCATGGTATACTTTTATTGAATAGGATGGATTAAACCACACTTTCTTTATCCATCAACTCTGTCAAATGTTTATCAACATTAAGCGTATTTACATTCTAATTAAGCAACACTTGCCGAACTTGACGATTGTAAAACACGTGTATGTTTCTTGGCGTGTAAAGTTGGAAACAACTTGCACTGCATTAAAGAGCAATCGCTCTTTAATGGATTGATAGACTTACGGGCGTTGGCGAAATAAAATCATTCTTCCTTGAAATTGATTTTAAACGAAATACCAACAAACAGAAAACAATACAGAGTCAAAAAGTAACATGCATTGTGATTGTAGCTTCGATATTACAGTGTCGTACAGTTAATTTAAACATGGTCAAATATATTAGTTACTTAATTCCCCGTTGTAACCGCTGTCAAAAACATTATTTAATATATTTTATGTATATATATACACTATAAAATGCGTTCTGCAAAATTGCTAGGTATCACTAACCTGTATTTTAAAAGCACGTATGTACAAACTGAAAAAACATCATTGATGCAAAACGCATTTTGTTAGCAATACTGTCTCTGCTGTTATGTCGTTGCAGACAAGCTTGGCAGCACCACCGCACCACAATCCTCCATTAAACCAGGTACAAACACCTGTCACGGTGAAAACCATGTGCGTATTGAAGGCCGCTGTTTCGCAGTTTTCAAAACACAGCTGAACTTCTTCGATATGTTGGGAGCTTGCTCGATGATTAGCATGACATCGGCGAGTATCCATAGTGAAACCCAAAATCAGCAACTTGTCGATTGGATTTTTGCGCAGAACCTGTCATTGAGTGAAATTTGGATTGGATTAATGGACATTTTCGGTAAGATAAATAAATGATTAGATTAGCTATAGTAGGCTGCAATGTATCGCTTAGTTTGCAAACATTTATTAAGGCTTCTTCTACCTCATGGTAACAATTGAGCATCGATGTCTTACAATCTTCTTTTTTTTTTCAAAAAGAGATGTAGTGATTTGTTTCTTTTGATTTGAGTGTTGTTGTCGATATTGTGTCTAATCATTGAGTATTGACATTGAATAACATGAATTCAGTATATGGTTTTGTAGGTTTCTCTTTGATTTAAATTACGATGTTATTACTATTGAAAGCTTTTATGTTGATTCATTATGGCGTTTCTCTTAAGACGAAGTATTATATATGCATAGGTAGTCTTGTATTACTTCATTAAGTTTGGTAATTATTCCTAGTATTTTGTTCTCAATGATCTGATTAAAAATTTGTATGTTTTTGCTGAGAAGAAAATCGATATAAATGGCTAAGTGCATAGTCGTTCAACTACAGTTGGATACTAAAACTAGTATGTTATCTCATATCATGTACTAAAGACGCATGCAACACAATAAAATAGAAGGCTGATAGTTTTGCCTAAAACTGCTAATAACATTCATGTTAACCAAGCACGCTGTGTTGTTCTTCGCTTGTTTAATGGTTTAACATTTCAAACAAACTTGAGATGTTTTAGCAATTGTTGATTTATTTGCATCAGGGCCATTTTGGATCGACACTACAAATATGGATTATCAAGCGGCAACAGTGAAAAACTACGGCTCTAGCATTTACAACGATAATTGTGGCTTTATTGTGGCAGGACAATATTCATGGTCATTCACCTCGGATTGCACAGAAAAACGTGCGTACTTATGCGCCGACATTACAGGTTTGTGACAGTTCTAATTCGTTCAACGCTTTACAGGTGAAATAGGATTTGTTGTCCATCAATCATGTAACGTTTCGCAGAAACAAAAGATGCATGTACATCGTTTTTGTTTCGAAAGACGTTGTCATAAAGTTACATTTAACAGTGTGGTTGTGGGTTTGTTCACTCAATTGCGTAAAGACCAATTTATTAATACAAATAATGTATTTGGTAACGGTAGTAAAGCAGAATAAACCGATGGTTATGTGTTTGCATCCTGTTGTATAGTAAAGATGTCTTTATGTGTGTTCTTTGCAGATAATGGCGATTAGAACGCTCGCATTCCAGTGTTTAGGTACTGTTGTATAGTATTAAATGACTGTATCTATGTGCTTTGTAGAAAATGTAAAAGGAACCTATGAGCCGGATGTAATGCGTACTCCTGAATGGTTTGGAGGACCGTCCTCGGAGGACACTGGAGACGTGATTAAGGCAACCTCGTATCCCATTCACAGGCGGTACCACGATGACGCACCTAAATCCAATGGTAGAAAGTTTGCCAAATTTGTATACGGGCACTGTCATGTAGTCGGATATCTGTTCACATCTCCAGTATCAAAGTTACCGACGTATAAAATCGTTATGTACAAAATCGCTACGTATAATTTACACTTATTTTTCATGTTATTGTTTGTAGCAAGGTTTATTTATTCTGGATTTTGTAATGATTGCCCGCGATATCAATACTTACTTTGCTAGAGTTATACTCTCCATATATAAAGTAAACTATACATTTCAAACCTAAGACTTTCCGGTTTTGTTTGCTTTAGAACTGCGTATATAAATAAATGGTTATAAAATTACTACGTGTTCAGAATAGCAGTAATAACATTTTGTAATTTAAGAATGATAAGGTGAGACATGTATATATTGTGGCTAGTGAAAACAGTCCTGGTGACTGGACAAATTTTAATAAGAGTACACAATTCTCTTGATTCTTTCAGTTGCAGCGCCTTCGAGTCTGTCTGCTGGTCAGATTGGGGGTATTATCATAGGCGTTTGCGCGTTTGTGGCTTGTGTCGGCGCCGTGTTCTATCTGCTGAGATGTTCCACATTGAAATCAAAACTTCTCATGGCCGAACGGACCGACATTGGTTTCGATAACGCTTTGTTTCAAAAGGACGGGGACGAAACGGTTATGCTGCAATGATTCACGCATGCCCATCGGGCGGTACTGCTGAAAATAGTGGTGCTTTTGGAAATGAAAATGCTGGTTTATTATTATTAACAGTGACGTGGATATAAGATTAATTAATTTACAGTTGTGTAGTTACCTCGTGCTTTTCGTCATCAAAATATTGAACTGTACTAGCATATCTGTAGCATGAGATACTGGAAAATTAATTTGATGTTTGCCCAGGGCTGAATCATCGTTTGTGTTTCATCGTGTTTGCCGTGTGTTTCACTCTAAGTGGAACCTATCAATGTAACTTATTTTATGATTTTAGTCAATCTGAAGTTTTGGCTCAACTTGTGTGCTTTACTAACCTGAAGATGGTGTTACATAGATTTGAATAGTGCTTATATTATAACAATAAATGACTGAACATGCTTAATATTGAAACCTGTATTAATATATTACACTAGCGTATATTATTCCTTATATAAATACATGATTGGAATTATTTCATGTTTCTATCATTTTAACGATACCAGACCGCTAAAACATTTACATAACGAAGGTCAGATTTTAAGAAAAGACGTGAACACAATGATACACCTACGTTTGGTGTCAACAGATGGACATATACGAAAAGCTTGCACGTCCTAAGTCGCTTTGGCTCTGTTACCTAAAACGGTTGACATTTGAACGAACCGGATATAGGAGTAAACAGGGAACTTCATTGCAAGTAACAAAAACAAACAAAATATCGTGTTAGTAAGAAAAGATTTTCTGAAAAAAAAGTCGCTATCTTACTAACAGGTGGATGATAACTTACAAAATAAAAATACGTTTTTCTGGTTTCACTGTAACATAAAATTATGATTATCGTGAACACGGTGCCTGTACCACGTGATCTATTTTGGTCTGTGTGGGTCATTCCACCGAAAACAATCCCTCGCTTCAGGTAACGTTTTTTTATAATTGCTCTGTTAATTCTGAGCCGATTTTCACGAAATAAAGACGAGTACCCTGTCATAACAGAATTACACCATTCCATTAGAGTTTATGGCAGATTAATTTAGTATGTTTTTCAAAAACTGCAACCGCGCATCTTTTTAAACTTAAATTGATATGCTAAGTGTGGAATCTTTTTGGTTTAATCGTCAATAAATTTCACAATATTGCTGCTGAAGATGCCAAACGTAGGGCGGACACTGTAATTCTTACCAGAGAAACAGCACAAACAGTATCTTTGCTCACATACGTCTGATGCCGATTTTTTTGTAGAAAATAAAATATTGCTATGTGTGGGTCACAATTCTGTTATGCTATGTGTGGAATACAAAAGCTTAAGACATTGCAAACTTCCAATTAAATCCATTTAATATAATTTTCTGTAACTTACACTACAACACTGACAGTTGAGGATTAATAACATGAATTTTTCAGCGCATTTGAAAATACTTCTGTTGCGGCAAGCCTTTTCTAGTGTGTTTCTATGTCTATTTACACGTTAATTTTGGACTTGTACTTTTCCTTCAAATTCATCTTGAGGGGTCAACAATTATATTGTAACTACCTACATATAAAATATATAAGGGTATGCTATAGTTTTTCATTTAGCCCTTGGTCTGGTCTTTGCCCATTTAAAGGTTTAGCACATAATGCGTATTAATAAAATACGACAAATCGTTGGGATTTCATTTCTAGTTAAAATCATTAACAGCACACATATTTTGCCTGTATTAATGCAAATTTAATACATGTTTTTCCTTTCCATTTTCCGTAATGTTAAAGCGTGATCAAAAACATTCATTAGAACGTAACTTTTCTAGTCGTAGTCCTACCTCTAAATCACGTCCACCTAACGATAATTATGGATTATATATTATGTTTTCTTTAGACATATATACTGTTTTTGGCAGGATTTAAATTTACGCTCGTATTTCTCTATAGGATTCCTACCATCTGCGCCAGCATAGAGCTAGCGCGCACGATGGACCGCAGTCATATGTGTGCACCCAGTGCGGGCAGTCCTTCACCGACCGGTACCTTCTCAGAGACCACGAAAGGACAGAAAGAAAGGAAGATTATACAGTGTTTGTCAGATAAGATGTAGGGAACACATGTCCACGCACACTGAAGAAAAGAGCAGATGTGCACTAAAAGGGAATACGCTATAGACAATTGTCACCATATTGATATCCTACACTTATCCGATTACAAGACGACTTTTTTCTGTAACGTATAGAAATGTAATTAGTCCAAATAAGTTAAAGACATTTTGTAGGGTAATGTTAATTAATGAATGGGATATTGTGCGTCATCGTTTTCAAAGTTGATAGTGTACAGAGGTAACTGCTGCGTCAATTTGTTCGGACAATACGTAATCTGAAAGTCACTCTATCACAGATGGAAGAACGTTCATACTATATTATAATATGTTGGTAATATAAGTAATATACACATCTTAGAATCGATATTTTCTATTCTATAAACGAAGATATCGAAGATATTTGAACTGATCTTTTTGTTTGATAAGAACTTGATTTTTTGTTTTATCTTAGTAAAATTATTTTGTCATATTGTGTGCAATATCATACAAATGTGTGACAAGCCTGGTGTTGAAATACATTTTAATGTACAGTTAAAACATGTCTTGTATTAATCTAACATTAGGTTTTCTCAAAGTTTAAAGATTGGTGCAAACTATGTTTATGTATTCACAATAATATTTGTCCTATTCTTCTGCGATAGAGCAGCTTTAAAAAATGGTTGATGTTTTGTATAAATTCAGGTGAAATTTCGTATGAATTTATAATCGTTTCAAATCAAACATTACTCAATCAATATTTAATTTGGTTATGCTGTGATTTTGTGATTAACTGTGATTATATATCTCTGATTTTATGTGATTAAATTGATTTCGAATTGATATATAATTATATTCATCTTCTCTTTATGCTAAAATAGAAATGGTAATAGAGAAATAAGGAAACAGATTTAATACAAACATATTGTTTATTGCATTGTATGCTGCACACTAAAACTATTTTGATTAAAATATCAAGTCCTTGTCTTGTAGTGGGCAAGAGTTTGCTGTCGTTTTGTCTTGACTTCACCCAGCCGACTGAAAGAGATCCACGCTGGACAGCATTGATGTTCAAAGAAAGATTTTCTTCCTTGTTCAACCCCTTTACTCTCTTGCGAGCTGTCGTGTCAAAGATATGGGTCCTGAAATGTAATCGGGAAATATACAAGCTTTTCATTATTATGTCGTTGAGCAAACTACAAATAACTAAACAGTAGTATTAATTTCAATTATGCATGGATTCATGCTTATATGTTTGAAATAACGATCTTCAAATTTGCCCAAACTACTCGTATATACGAAAATTGCATAATCATTGAAGTGAGAGATCCATTATGCATATAATTACATAATAATATAACATGATTTGAATACCTCACTTAAAATTCATCTGGGGTAGATTCATTTTCAACTTCATTGAAGTCCGTAGCAGTAGTAGTAGTAGTTGTTGTTGTAGTAGTAGTAGTCTGAAAAATAACATATTTGATAATAATATCACATATCATATGGAAGCGGACATAAAACAACTTTGTGACACACTATGAAAATTAAAATCTTCAAATCTTTATTCTTATTTTCAGTAACAATACAAATGCATGAAAGCAACATATTAATGTAAATTAATAAGCAGGTATGCTCTAACCATTTCTGTATTCCACACATAGCAATAACAGATTTGTGACCCACATATATTTTCTACCAAAACATCGGAATCAGACGTATGTGGGCAAACATACTTTTTGTGCTGTTCCTCTGGTAAGAATTACAGTGTCCGCCCTACGTTTGGCATCTTCAGCAGCAATAATATGAAATTTATTGACGATTAAACAACAAATATTCCACACATAGCATGTCAATTTATGTTTAAAAAGATGTGCTGTCGCAGTTTTTGAAAAAAAAGCTAAATCAATATGCCAGAAACTCGAATGGAATGGTGTATTTTTCTTATGACAGGGCAGTCGTCTGTATTTCGTAAAAATCGGTTCAGTATTAATAGAGAAATTATAAAAAACGTTACTTGAAGCGAGGGCTTGTTTTCGGTGTAATGACCCACACAGAACAAAATAGATCACGTGGTACAGGCACCGTGGTGTAGTATCTTAGAAATCTACGTTTATCTCGTTTGGGTTTTAAAATTGTTTTGACAATTACTAGGCAAATCTGGCAACTCACCGATAAGCTTGGTTTTAAACTGGACATAAAATACAATTAAAATATGTTGAACTACCAAGAATGTTCATGTGATATTTATCATTGATTGTATATATTGTTTGTTTTGCATATGTCCCAACCAGTATGTTACAAACATGTATGCAATACTGACGCGTTCTGTGTACAAACAAAATGCAAAAATATACCAATTATATAATTTCGCCACTGGGAAAAGATCAATACTCGAATTAGTTCACAAACAAACACATAATGGTCAAATTATGTTAACATGAAACTCTGCCCCAATATGCAAAGCCTGTAATAGTATAATTGTTCACTTTTTGGTTTGTTTAAGATGAAGTGAGCACTGAGTGGGAATAACTTGCGTTATTCATGATCAATAATTTTCGTTATCGTTAAAACGCATAGAATTACTACTACATGATTTAAGAAGTACCAATCTCAAACAGAAAATAAGAAATTCATAAAACCTTCGCTTGATCTAGTTAACCTATTTAATATTTGATTATGTTGTCATGCACTTTTCAATCAGAAATTCGATGTCAATGTTTTCACAATGTTCTCGAAATCTTCGAATTAAAACATTAAGTTTTATTTATATCCTGCAAAATGGCGCAACACTAATTGTGTGTCATTCGTGCAACACTTGTGTCAATGCTGTGAATTGAATAAACACATGGACGATGCAGAACGGAAAAGAATGAAAATATGTAAAATAAAATAGACTGGACAGTCTATTACTGTGAATTGATATATTCTGTTCAATAAATAAACGCAGGTAAATATATTTCTTAACAATTACACTACACTCAATATATACGCCAATGTTAAACAATTTACTGACTGTTCAAATTTAACTTGACAAAACAATAACGCGTCCGTAGAGAAATTACATAACAAAAAGCAATGACCAGTCACTTAAAAAGCATTTAGAAATAATTCCAACATACCGACATAAGCTATCTTCCTATAATGTCAACTAGCATGAATGTCATAGTTATCAATTCTTTTTGCTATCCTTAGTCCTTTCATTAACATACAAGGGTTCGGTATTTTGTACATAAAAGCGTTCTCCTAAATCTCTTTTTTTTCACACATAACTGAAGTAGAAAGTTAAAATTCATCACACAATATAATGAAACTATTGACAACTAAACATGTTCACAAATAACATTATATTGGTTTTCGTCGACCTACATGTTGTCATCTTGCTCGGATGTTGTTGTACAGAGAAAACAACAACACAGTTATGCTTAAATTTATTGATGCACATCTTACATAGAAAGGTTTCATTAAATAAAAACTGTTGTAATGAATTCAGCTGTTATAATTCCGCATGTCGAAGCATATCGCCAACTATCGCACGACGCATGATGTATGTGAACAAGCTGAATGCAACATATACATCAATGGTATACCAAACCATTAAAGGAAAGACAGTTGTAAATGAAAGTCTTAGTGCAAAGATGGCAAATATATTGTACATACACTGGCAAAATTAATGCAATTACAAACACATTTGCCTGTAGTATATTGTAAGCAATCATCAACATATTGTCGTTCGGTGTATGTTGCCAGGTCTTAACAAACATGCCATACACGATACAAGTATTTTAAAATATCAGCGTTGACCATTTGGCGACCTGCAAATAATGACAAATTCAAAACGAAGACATCCAAATTGATGGGCAAACTATAGGAGTCACTCTATTCCAGCATCACAACAACCATGAACAGGAAACCGCTGTGAATAATGAGCTATAAAACACTTAACGACGATCTTAACATTCTGGCTCATTTAATATAAATCATCTTCGTGGATTTCGTGTTTGTTGAAACAAGTGTCAATTGTCAACATTGATCATAACGTATTTCTTGTTGGTATGAGAATGTATTATGGGAAATCATATGTAGATTTATATTTTGACAGTGCCCGAAAGAAGTTTAAATTCTTTGATATTGGAATTTGAGGTTGTATAAATACTATACTATAGAGTTCAGCTTGGGATACCAGATTTTTTCATATGAATATCAAATCATTTTATTATGCAACTAGTGCACTATTACGTTGAAGATGCTGACCCAATATTTTAAGCGTTATTATACCACAGACCAATAACACAAATTAACCCCGCTTACTTTCTGTAATGTCATGTCCCTGACTGATAACACGTTTTAGCTCGGCCCACTTACGTCGTTAAAATGTAAACAAAGAATAGATCTATACAATGACATTATTTTATTTCACAAAAATAAAATTTATTGGAACAAAACATTTAAACATTATTAAATTAACAAGAATTAAGTTATTATGTCAAATAAGCATTATGCAAAAACATGCAATACACAGCAGAGAACACCTGTCAATAAAATCTTAGAAAGCCGATATTTTTAAAAGCTGAAAACATTACAATCAGATATCACAAAAAAAATAAAATTCATGAAAGAATTGGATGAAATTTTGTGGCTTTTTTTTTATATCTATACAAAAAATATGGCTAAGGATATGATCTTAACAGACCATAAATTGTATCAAAAAGTGTAAATGGACTGCAAAATCCCTAATTATTAATCACTATCCATACACCATTACATAAAATTCAGGGAAACAAATGCTGTAAATTGCAGTGTTATGTAAGTGCAAGTCTTACCAAGAACGATGCTACTAAAATTCTTTATTTTCTGTCACTTTAATTCAAATGCAATGTTTTAGAAAAATGCTATTAAGAACAGTTATTTTAAAATGGCAATTGAACTTTTTTAATCATATGAAAACAAACAAGTACTAGAATATAGCCAGGTAAAAACAATCATTTTATTTGAAAGGAAGGGTAAAAATAAATAAAATAAAAAAGTAAAACAAAACATGCTGAACTCTTACTTTTAATTAGAAATTCAAATAAATACTAGCCATTATAATTTGATTCACAACAAATCAATTTATTTCTAATTCAAATGTCAAAGTTAAATTAAAACATGGCTTTATACGTTATAAACAATAGGTTTAGTTAAATGCAGAAAAGTCGATGTGTTATAACTTAATACTTCAGTCTAACATGAAATAGGGAAATACATGAGGAAAAGAAAAGTGGGAAATGATGCAAAACCATTTGAAGAATATGAAACTGAAAATAAAGATCTTATTATGATGGTCAACTATGAATTATTCAATTAAAAGTCATAACAACTAGTTAAATGCAGTTTGGAACTCATAGACAAGATGATCTGCCTATCGATACAGTAACTTAACGTCGCGGTGGCGTAGTGGATATGGTGTCCGCCTAGCGATCGGGAGGTTCCGGGTTCGATCCCCACTCTGGGAGCGTTCTCATGATATCCTCCAAAGACACCAATTACTGGCTCTACCCAGGAAACGGACTCGAGAGTGTCTCAATACGCCTGAGGCTTTCGATGCGATCGAGCTGAATTACATAGGTTTAAACAAACACATATCCACTAGCTAAATAGTGTCTAGGAAATACTCTCAGTTTGTTGCAACAATTTTCACATGTATGTCAACTTTTTGTTTTCCCTGGCTGTGAAACTGAAAATATGAAAGAAATTCTGCCACCTTTTGAAAATAACTCACAATAACATAAGCAAAACATAATATGTGAATAAATGACTGAATTAATTCCATAAATATTTTAATATAGGCCCTCACGGCTCTTCAATAAGGCAAGAAACAAGGCACAGGACATAATTTGACTTTTATTTGTGCACTCAAGATGGTATTACCAGGACACTCACCAATTGCTAACTCCAATGGCCATTTGTTTTAATGTTTTAATAGAAGACATGTTAAAATAATTTCATGAACGGTTTCAACGTATTTTTAAGACAAGCGATCCGTCTGCAATGATTTCTTAAAATATGTCGAATTTGTTGCATGAAATGATGGCAAGAATGATCCTCAAAATGTCTTTCGAAAATCATAGTCGTCAATTATTTGAGACTGTGGGGATCAGTCGAGAAGTAGTCTTCGATCACAGTTGGTTTGAGTGCACTTTTTTTGTGTTTGAAAAATATTTTTGCCTAAAAAAGCAATAAAACATGTTCAGAAATTATGCTAATTTCGTGATGATAAACACGGCACGTTCTTTTTTGTTGAGTAACACACGCAGTTCTTTCAACTGTAGTTGTATAACTATACATTCTAAACACTTTAGGACAGTTTCACATATTGGATTTTGGTCGAGTAAAATCAAATTTACCTTATATATTTCCTTGTCAATTTGTTTGCCATAAAAGCTATTTGAAAGTCGAAACATTTTGCATGTTATTCATTCATATCATGATATTGCTGATTATGCAAATATACCGTGCCATAATAATTAAATAAATGAATCCACTTCTAAAACCAGTTATAGACGCATTTCAGACGTTGGGTTTATAAGCCAGGTTTTCAGACATTGACAATAATTGCTATTGTATATTCTCGTTTTGTACATAAATTATACATCTGTGTTTTCGTTACACAAAAGGGCGGTGTTTTTAATCCTGAATACGTAGCAATAGACGGAAATATGTAAACGCGTTCCACTTTAGATTGACGTTTGAAGGCTAAACCAGTCGAAAGTTGTTTTCAGATAGTTGAAATTTTGTAAACGCCCATATACATCATCGTCGGAACCCACGTTCGCTCAAGTAAACTTTGCTTCTTGATCTGACCGTGGGAAATTAGACTAGAAAAACTTCGTACTCATGAATAATTAATGAGTTCCAGTTTAGATTGACGATATAAGGCTAAACGAGTCGAAAGTTGTTTGCAGATAGTTGAAATTTTGTAAACGCCCGTTTACATCTTCGTCGGAACCCACGTTCGCTCAAGTACACTTAGCTTCTTGACCTGACCGTGGGAAATTAGACTAGCAAGACTTCGTATTTACGAATAATTAATGAGATATCTCATTGGTTTCGTTTCACAGTCTCCACGGAAAATTCAACCAATGAAACAACGTCTTATTAAAACAGTTATATGTAGGGGCGTTCATGTTTGTCATATTTACCGTTATATTGTACGTGGTTCATGAAGCCTGTAGAACGTGGGCAGTGAACCGATAAGAATTGCTATTCTTTGCGTCAAGTTTCAGTAAGCATTCGGTTTTTTACTTTGCGCGATTTTTTCGTACGATTTGGCGGGTATAGTCATATTAGTTCGCTTACACAGGAGTTAACACGTGGTTCAGCATATTTTTCAATCACAATGGCAACTTAAAAACATAAGGGAATGAGATACAATGTATATCCAAATATGTTTGTCTGTTTTCAGTTCAGTTTTTGTTGTTGTTGTTGTTGTTTATGTTCAGAACGGTGTTATATACGTCAGATTTATGTATATTAATTTAGGTTCGTTCATTAAGTTAATTATGTTTAATAATGTATAGCAATTTTTTTATATTGCAGTGTAAGTAGTTTCGTCGATGTATCCGTGATGAGTGTTATTGTTATTATGGGCGAGGCCTGGCACTCTGCGATGTGACATTTGACAAACGGGCACAGGTTTCCCCAAATCCAGTTTAAAGTGTTTTATCTCAGGTTTTTCCTGGGCGAGTCACATTGCACTTTGCATTAATTATTTAAGGAATTTCATATAATTACAATGCTATGTTTATGCACTCGTATTAGTGTGTGTACTGTTTTTAGGGATTTGATTGTGTTACTTTTTTGCACGTTAGCTTATTTGCGTGAACGATATGCAGACTAATTTTAAACTAATGTATTATATATGTGTGCAGTTATTTGTTATGAGTGGAGTTCTAAAAAGGTGTTACAGACGAATAAAAGAAAATGGGACCGCCTCCTAAAGAACTATGTGTTTATCGTTTATGATTGTAAAGGTGCTGTACTTGTTGCGTTAAGGAAATAATTTATTTATTTTCGGACGAACGCAGTAAGGGAGAAAATAAAGTAATTGAGTTTACCTGAATATCAATAGCAATTATGAGCGGTGTGTACACAATGACTTAGTAACCGGTCAACTGATAATTGTTTTCCAGATTTCATTCGAAGAGTATTTAATTGTTACGTGTAAATTCATTGGACAGGAGGTGGCTCTTCAATATTTAAAAAAAAAGAAGCTTTGACAGCCAATTCTCCCACGGTATGTAATGTAGTGGTGACGGAATATGTACCGGGGTTTCGACGATAATATACATGTGTAACTTGAACTGTACTGTAAGCGTAAAATATGTTTAAATAATTAATGTTTAATTTTATATTTGAAACGCAATGTTTCATATTTATGTTTAATGTCTTTCTTAAAACGACCCGTTTGGCCCTCGATGTTAGTCAATGTTTACACCCCATATTGCATGCACTTAATGCGTGTGTTAAGCAAATATTTCAACACCATGTTTTTTTCACTTCCTGTTGAAATGTTTTGTGTTAGAAATTGCGATTATTCGGCAAATGATAACACACTGTGTGGATATGAAATCAAGACGAGAAAAAGGTAAACGACTTTTATTATTCACTACTGTCCAAAATATCGAATCTGTGAAATTGTGTGCAATCGGACGAAAATATCAAATTCTCGAATTCACCCTGTCAATCACCTGTCATATTGTAATAATTGTCACATAAAATGTGAAATAATACCTCATTTTCAAATATGTACCGAAATCTTAGTAGCCATGTATTATTTTGTCTACTGGTAATGCAAACAGAGACCTATGTAGCTTTTATACACGAGATGAATTATGATCTTAACTTTTCAAGTTGAAATGCTCTTAGTCTTAGAACTATCAGACTTAGTCTTAGAACTATCAGACTTAGTCTTAGAAAAATCAGACTTAGTCTTAGAACTATCAGACTTAGTCTTAGAACTATCAGACTGCTTTTCATCAATATGGACACAAATTGAAAAGGTCAAGTTTGATGCATCTTATTGGCATAGAACTGTGAACATGAAGAACATTTTACTGTTTTCGTCAAAGCTAAAGACATTTCTTTCATTTCTTTAAACATTTATGCTTCAGCTGCTGACGAAACTCCACGCGTGTCTTATTTGGGTTATTTTATAGACCACCAAACGCAGATGTGTCTTACACTAACTTAATTGATGACTCTTTCGGCTTAGCAATTGAAACCGGTATATCAGATATTATAATAACCGGGGACTTTAACATGAATATCAATATACATACATTAGCAAGAAAACTTGATTCTTGGTACCAAGAGTACAGTCTTGTTCAAGTTATTGACGAACCAACGCATTTTACAGAAAGTTCTTCATCAATTCTTGACTTTTTGCTACTAAGTAACCCAAACAGCTTGGCATTATCAGGTGTTGGTGATCCTTTTCTTGATCAACAACATCGCTACCATAGTCCTATTTATGGTTTATTAAAATATAATAAGCCAAGAGCGAAAACATACGAGCGTCATATATGGAAATACGAGGACGGTAACTACAATGTGTTACGTGAAACCTTCTCTACATTTAACTGGGAAACAATCGCAAGTAACGACGTCGACACATATTGCACTAATATCACTGATACTATTATTCGTAATGCTAAACATTGTATCCCAAACAGGCTAATACAAATCAAACCGCGTGACGCTCCTTGGTTCAATACACATATACGTCGTATGATAAGAAAACGCAAACGAGCTTACCAACATGCGAAACGCAAAAACAGTACCTATTATTGGTCCAAGTTTCGTGCACTCAGAAACCAGACCATATCATTAATTAGACAAGCAAAAGATCAGTACTATGTAAACCTACGCGATAAACTCAAACAAAATAACCACACGTCTAACGACTGGTGGAGAACTCTCAAGTCATTTATCAACAAAGCTAACAATTACTTAAATTCTGCACTCATTAATCCCACCGACAATTCAGCTGTAACTGATTGCTTTGAAAAGGCGAACATTCTTAACAATTTCTTTCAAAGTCAGTCAAAAATTGACATTGATAATGATAACATTCCGGATCTCACTTATGTACCAATTGCTAACTTGCTAGAGTCTCTTATTATTACATCTACTGATGTTCATGATGTTCTAGAATCACTTTCTGTTGATAAAGCATCAGGACCTGACGGTATAAGTAACCGTATTTTAAAAGAATGTCGAGTCGAATTGTCCTCTCCCTTATGTGAACTCTTTAATTTCTCACTCAACAAATGTATAATGCCAAGCTGTTGGAAAGATGCTAACGTCAGTGCAGTTTAAAAAAAAAAAAGACCCTAAATTAGCGATTAACTATCGTCCAATATCATTGCTTAATACAATGGAAAAAGTGTTTGAAAAAATAATTTTTAAACATGAGTACAATCACCTTATTAGTAACAAAATACTGACCTCATCTCAGTCTGGGTTTTTGCCAGGTGACTCTACCACAAACCAACTCACTTATATATACGATACGTTTTGCAAAGCCCTTGACAATGGATTAGAGGTAAAAGCTGTATTTTTTGACATAAGTAAAGCCTTCGATAAGGTCTGGCACCTGGGTCTATTACATAAACTCAATGCTATTGGCATCCGTGGAAAGTTACACTCTTGGTTTGTAAATTATCTTAATGGAAGACGTCAACGTGTAGTACTTCCAGGCGCAGTTTCTAACTGGGCTACACTAGAGGCCGGTGTCCCTCAGGGCTCTATATTAGGGCCCCTATTATTTCTAATCTTCATAAATGATATTGTAAACGACATTCAAAGTAACATTCGTCTGTTTGCTGACGACACATCCCTATACATTATCATAGATGACACAAATACTCGTAATGCTATATTACAAAACGATATCAACAGAATATCTGATTGGGCCTTAAAATGGCATGTCTTATTTAATCCTTCTAAATCTGAAACAATTACATTCTCCAGAAAGCAACAACCGAATACATATAGCTTTAAAATGTTGTCTAAGCCAATACCGGATGTCTGCTCCCACAAACATCTAGGAGTTTTTCTTTCGAATGATTGTAAATGGCACATCCATATTAAATATATAACTGATAAAGCATGGAGTCGAATTAATATTATGCGCAAACTGAGATTTAAACTTGACCGCAAATCGCTTGAAATAATTTATACGTCATTCATTCGACCGCTATTAGAATATTCAGATGTAATATGGGATAATTGCACTCAAGCAGAAAAACGTGAACTTGACAAAATTCAAATCGAAGCAGCGCGAATTGCTTGTGGGTCATCAAAACTAGTATCTATAACCGAATTGCAAAAAGAAATTAACTGGGAACCGCTACAAGATCGACGCGACAAACACCAACTAATACTTTTTTACAAAATGCAAAACTCTCTTACCCCTCAGTATTTGACCGACCTGGTACCTCAACATGTCGGAGCTGCTACTAGGTACAATCTCCGTAATGCGAATGACTTGCGCACATCCGAATCTAGATCAACCCTTTACTTTAATTCATTCCTACCTGCAGTTATTCGAAAATGGAATATATTACCAGAAGATGTAAAAAATAGTGAATCGTTGAATATTTTTAAATCCAAGCTTAAAAGAGGCATGGTAAAAACACCATCGTACTTTTATATAGGACAACGTTATCTTCAAATACTCCACACGCGGTTAAGGACCAAATCGAGTGCGCTTAAAGAACATCTTTACGCAAAAAACATCATCGAGTCTCCACTATGCTCGTGTGGAGATATTGAATCTAACTACCACTTCTTTTTCGTATGTTCTTATTATAACGCAATACGTACTACATTAAAGAACAGTATCTCCGGAATAACTAGCGTTGTTGAGCTCAATATTTTGCTTTTCGGCAATACATATCTTGACGAAATTGAAAACTCTGAAATTTTTTCTACATGTCCAACAATTTATAAAAGAATCCCGGCGATTTTCTTAACAATCCGGTTATGAGTAGTTGTTGTTACTTGATGTTCAAGTCCTTGCACCAACAATCCTTCGTCCTTATTTTTATTTTTACTCTTTTTTTTCGAAAACATTTGCATATTTACCATTCACATTTCCTATATCTGGCATAAACCATGTACTATTGTTCTTAACACACTGCCAATTATGTGTAAATATTACCATGAGGAGAGAAACTCTATAAGAATTATTTCTTCCGTTTCAATCCTCTTCTAATACTCATTGTATTGTGTATCTTGATATATTATGTATTTGCTAAAAGAAATAAATATGTTTAAATCAAACTCCAGGCCCCGAGTGACAAACTAGATGGACAAGATATACTTCGCCTTGTAGCGCAATGCGAAGGGATAAATATTCGAGACAATGAACCGGTGAATTTTGTGCAGATTTTGCTTTGCTGATGCTTAATTGGCCAACCTGATTCTACTTCGAGGAGTGTTTTGAGCTTGGCATATAGTGTGTCATTTGTGTACTTGAAAATGGGATTATTTTACAATGTTAAATGGGACATTCAGCTCTCAGAGGTGACAATTTAAAGCAGCTCGCACATTTTTCGATGTGTTCTTGTGGTATTCGTTTGCAAGCTCCACATGATGACTGCATACCATACTTGCTTGGTTTTCGGGTGGCTTCCTTGTCAAAACAAAATCCGAGACACTTGTTCAACTTGATGTCTGTTATTTGATTGAAATCTGTTGTTTCTCAACCGTTATTTGGTCAAATCTGTAAAATAGTGCTTTTTTATGTTTGTGTTTGTTAAATTTCGAATTATTTGCCTCTTTTGATAAATATTTTGATTAATTATTTTTTAATAAAATAATTTGTTAATGCGAATGTTGAATTTTTTTCTCTATATTTTTTTTATATCATGCATACTGTTCATCAAATAGACAAAAAGCAAAAAATCAAAACAACATACATTTTACAGGTTTATACTTTATTATTTATTGATTTATTATTATAATATTTTTTTTCGACAATGACCTTTATAAATATGAAAAAATCTGTATTTCTATTTTTGGGGCATCTGAAATGAATTGTAACACAACAATAAAAAGTAGTCCCTCATGAATATTAATAGAGGCAACCGGCTTCATTGAGAAATAAAAGTCTGTGACATGATGCATTTCGGCCAATCAGAACACTGTAAAATGATGAAACCAAATTTTTTTTTAATTATCTATACTTAACAACGTAAAATGCATTGATTCGTAAAAAGCCATTAGTTTAATAGATTCAACATCGTCAATCTTCATCAAATTTATGAACGACAGTTGATCTCTCTGACCACTAAACCAATTTAACAAAAAATTATCTATTACATTATATAATTGAATTGTAAAGATAACATTCGAAGAAAGCATTGATCTAATTTCAACAATACTGTGTTTTAGCGGCTGTTCATTACAGTTTAGGGGTAAATAACAGACCCATTTATTTATAAACATATAAAAATTTTACCTGTTGGCCATTAAAAAACCATTTTTCAGAATGATGGAGCGGCTGTACCGTTTCTAAAAACAATAATTTCGGTTTTATCTAAATTAATTTGCATTTCCTGTCTTGACAATAGCTTGTTATTGGGTTGAGTTGGAACTGTAATTTTTTGCCGTGCCAGCACAATTTGCTATGTCGTCGGCGTGCATTTAAGAATATATGTCTGGAACCTCGTTTGTTATGAAAATGCCGTTCATACATTTATCCTTGAGATAACTCACTAAATCATTGATATACCTGGACAATATGATCGGCTAATCCTGAGATAACTCACTAAATCATTGATATACCGGGACAATATGATCGGCGAATCTTGAGATAACTCACTAAATCATTGATATACCGGGACAATATGATCGGCGAATCTTGAGATAACTCACTAAATCATTGATACACCGGGACAATATGATCGGCGAATCTTGAGATAACTCACTGAATCATTGATATACCGGGAAAATATGATCGGCGAATCTTGAGATAACTCACTAAATCATTGATATACCGGGACAATATGATCGGCGAATCTTGAAATAACTCACTAAATCATTAATATACCGGGACAATATGATCGGCGAATCTTGAGATAACTCACTAAATCATTGATATACCGGGACAATATGATCGGCGAATCTTGAGATAACTCACTAAATCATTGATATACAGGGACAATATGATCGGCGAATTTAATTTCCATTTTCGGTTGACAACGTTACTGGGAAACGGATGGGTGACAGCGTTACGTTTAACTTGACGCGAGCAATTCTGAGTACATTGACATACGGTATTTCTCTATTTTATCGTTCATTCCTTTTTTCTAAAAGGTTTCGGCAAAAATTACGCTGTCAAATGCCTTTTTTAAATCAATGTTAAGCGCATAGCGACCAACAGCTTCGAAATGTATTTTCGAACAATACTCTGCAAACAAAATAGATTTTCAACTACACAGTACCTTACCCTAAACCCGCTTGTGATTCTTCAATAATATTATTTTGTTCCTCCCAAGCACTTATTCGTTCGTTAATTATACAAGAAATTAAATTGAACATCAATTGATTAATGAGATTTCCCTATAATTATTAGGCTCATGTTTGCTACACGATTTAAAAAGGGGCACTATAATAGAGTCCCAGAGTCTGGAAAAATACCTGTGTCTAAAATTTTATTAAAAAGCTTATACAAAATAGGTAAAATATATTGTTGTGTGTTCTTATAAAATTTGGTATTTTTCTAGTTGTAATTTACTAATATTTTTTCGTATCTCATCGTTTTATATAGGTCTATTTAAAAGGAATTTATTTTCATGCGTGGATTTTCTACGTCATTAAAATCAATAGGGTCTAAGGTAGTGGTGTAACGAAATACCGGTATACCGGTATATCACGGTATTGGATCACGCGATAATATATCGCGATTTTAAAATTTCATACCGGTATTTAACGATATGTACCTTTTATGTGTTTGCCATGTCTTTTTATTAAAACAATTGTTTTATTATATTTGTATTTAGCTTATTTTTTTATTATTCTCTTAAAATAAAGCCTTACTACCGTCACGGTTTCAGTGATTTTGTATTTTCTATAAATACCGGCTTCTGTTTAACACACTGTTTCTGAAACATAATTTTTGGATTGCTGATCTAAAAAAATATACTTTTTGAACATTTGCTATTGCACATTGAAGAACGTTATCAGGTTATAATTAACTGGCATATAAATTGATTTCAGATAGCTGACGGAATGTTTCTTTCAAATACAAAACTGTAAAATATAATTAAGGTGTTGTGTGACAATAGCCAAAAACGACATTACGGAAAACTTGTTGAAATAAATGCATACAATTGTGACACTCAATGGTTATATTAGATTTTTGGAGAGGCCAATCGATGCTGGAACAATACTTATGAAGATCCTTTTCTTACCTAGTTGAAAATAAGTAAAAATGTATTTATAAGCTTGTGTTTGGAACAATTTTTCTATTAAGCAGGTGCATATAACAAATATTAAATATTGATACACTTAGACTTATATTGCAGTTGTTTGTTGAAATCTTGAAACAATGCATTTCTTGGTTGAAGAGCAAATAGTAAAAATAAAGTATTTTAAGATTTTCTTAATGTTCGACTTTATAAAGTCCTACCCAGTTTAAATTTATGGTGTTTGTTGTTCTGTTTGCCTTCAATTTTGCAAATACTTATGGAAGTATAAAAATTTATAATGCATCTAATAGTATTTAAACAAATTTTAAATATAGTCCACGGTACTTTAAATTGAATAGATTGGTATTTAAACATAAAAATTGTGTTAATAAATGCGTGTGTACGGTAAGTATAGTGAGACATGAAGAGAAACTGCGCTGTTTAATATGGGCAATATATCGCGGTATATATCGCGATTTATTGTAAAATATTGCGGTATATCGCGATATGGGCCAGTGATATCGTTACACCCTTAGTCTAAGGGTATTGAATATTCTTTATACAGTATCGAGCGGAAATACGTAAACCAACAAATCGAGGTAATAATGTTAGTCTGTGATTTAAGCCTTTTTGACCCTTTAACTAGTCGCCAGAATTTTGGGGGTTATTGCACTAGGATGAAGTGTTTATTTCTCTTGTTTGATGAAGATTTCGCTTTGCAATGGTTTTTTAAAAGACGTTCAGGCAGTTTTATAATTTATAAAATCGACGCTGTTATTCGTCAAGCTGAAACGTCTTATAAGAGAATACATGTATTTATCACTTGCTTTTCAGTGAAATATAGAATTTTATTGGTGAACTAAAATTTTATATTTCACCGTTGGAACAATGATTTTTTTTTTTAAATATTTTCACTGCAGTGAAAATATAACATAAACGCACTGTTTTTCTATCAAAAGCATCAATCTACCAGTAGTGGTTTACCTCCATTGGCAAGTTTATATACATGTACAGTATAATTTAGCGACAACGATATAATTTAGCGACAACGACGCACAAATTATGAAATTTTTTTCCCACCTTACCTATGTTTAACAACTTTGGAATCATTAATGTCGTCATTTTTATGACGACAAAATACACACAGACGTTTAAGCTTTTCTCTCGAGATTGTATTTATTTATTGTCCAAAAGCATAAAATAAAAAGAAAATTTGTTGAATGATCGAATATTTATTTCATGCTATGCGGTGAAGTTGTGGAGAAAACCAGTGAATTATAACCCGAGCATTTAACTGTGGGTCGAGTGAAATGATAACATTTGATCATTACATCATTATGGGGAAATTCTATTTAGATTTACTTTGTTTTTATTTTTTGTTGTTAAAAGTTTGTGAATGATATCATCGTTAGTGTAAACATCGGCCTTTTTAAACAACAGAAAACACATAATAAAATTCAATAAATACAATTAAGCGACAACGACCCAGAAAGAATGGCACTATTTTCCCACCACGTTACTGAGGGACAATTCTGGAATCATTATGACGTCATATTTATGACGCCAATATACACAAATTTGTGACGCTTCAGCATATGTCACGTATTTTTGTATTTACCGTCCAAAAGCATGAAATAAAAAGAAAAATGGTTCATTTCAGTGTAAGATCGTATTTTATTTCATTTGTGTTCATAGAAATCTGATAATTTACTCGTGGCTTCGCCACTTGTAAAAATATGTTTTATATTACCACTCATGAAATAAAACTCATGAAATAAAACAAGATCTTACACTGAAACCAACAAATATCATCTATTTATTTCACTCGTGGTGATTATATTTATTATTCACTCTTGGCTACGCCACTCGTAAAAATATATTTTTCGATAACCACTCGTAATGTAAAATTTTATCATTCACCGATATCAGCAAATATCCTCTATTTATTTCATTTTCCCTCTGCACATGACGTATCCCACCATTCAGGCTGCGAAATTCGAATTTTTACGTTTAGCTACACATTTTGCGCGCATATTATCTGCGGACATCTTGTAAATCTGTAATATTGTATTTTCTGCCTCATTAATATTCATGTCTATTGACATTAAAATACTCTTTAATATTCGCAATCTTTGTTGGAAATCGTTAGATTTATAGCTATTCTAAAACTAACGCTCATAATTCATAATCGTATTTATCCTGCTACTAACCCAAACAGTGACCTAATAAAGCGGTGACCGTATAAACTTGTTGATATCCGGAAGTAGATCACGTGACTGTGATATACCGTCAATAGGTATTCCTACGCGCCGGATAACAACATTGTCGAGAATGACACAGCATAAAGTCTACTTACCAGAGTTTTTCATCGATACAAACTTTGTGTTGTCTAGTTTAACAAAGTTAAACAACAAATGAGTTGTTTGTCCTCACATTCCATTTGACTGGTTAACAACAACTTCCTTCCAGTTCCATTCCATTTCAACACACTTGAATCTGATGCAAGCGGGTTATTCTTTGTGGATAGACTCTTTGGTCAACCAATAGAGCATATTCATCAAAGAAATAACCTTTTATATTAATTTCCGATGAAAAGAAATGAAAAAAAGTTATCAAAATTTTAAAGTATAACTAAACATTTAATGATTTATTTCACATTCAGTTACACTGTCCTCCACCCACAACTAATACTATCCGAGTAAATCGTAGAAAATTGAAAAGGGATCAATCTCACCGTTTCCATTCGAGGCAAATATTCCATACACTTTTTATCTGAATGCGATTGCATAATATAATCCATCCAAAACACAGAAACACTAAATATTTATTCCGATTTCATGTATTTTAAACTGCAAAACACTCGCGTTCTGGTTTGACTACATTGTGTAAACTTACAACTCAAAATGAATGACGTAGTTGGTGTGACGTAATTTAACTCTTTAAAAACCAATATAATCTGGTTTAAAACAAAGGCAGATTTACTACGTCATTTTGGTGCCGTACTGACATCCGCAAATAATATTTATTAATATTTTACTTTTGCTTTTTGAAAAAGGTGATTAAGAAATTAGAGAACTATTTTTTCCGGGTAGTAAGCATTCATGCAAGCGAGTTATTAGGTCGAGGCCCGTCTAGATTTTGTTTTTTAAATGTAAAACTTTAGTGTTTGGTGTTTTTAAATTTTATTGAATAGAAATCAGGATAAATAGAATACACGGTAGATGCCAGGAAGGAGAAAGTTTATCCGGTTCGGCCAGAAAACAAAAATAGGGCTCGCTAAAGCACGCCCTATTTTCATTTTCTAAGCCTCACCGGATAAACTTTCTCCATCCCGGCACCAACCATGTATTATCTATGTATCCTCTTGTTCGTTTCGATTTTCAAGGGTAGTTGTGAATTTTGTCTGTGCACACAACGGGAAGTGGTCAGAGGCATCAAATATTTCAACCCTAAAAAATGGTACCCAGTCAAACAACTCTGATGTGACACTATGATATTCAACAACATCTCTGTCATAAAAAATCCTACCATTAACAATATGTACATACTACATGTTATTTCATTAGTGCTGTCAAATAGAATCCACACTATTTAAAAGATAGGAAAGCTAAGGCTAAACAAAGTTAATGATTAATTTGTCAGGCAGCGCCGCAACTTTTTTTTTTATAGCGTTCAACGAATTTGTTTTTTGACTATCGCGCCCGGGTTTTAAAGGAACAGTCCAGAAATATGTAAATAAAAAAATAATGCAGGAAGTGTTTCTAATTGGCATGTTACCGAACACAATACAAAAACTAGGCTTTGAAATTTGTTAATTATTAACAATTTGGTAACTTGCTATCGTCTATTTTCTGTATACGATAACTCTGATGACTCTGGCGTAAACCAGCATGTACATTATAGTATATTCCGTTCTTACCAAGCGCCTTTGAACAATGCCTTTCGTAAATAAGAAACATATTTCGGACGAATAAACACCATAAACGTTCGTAAGAACCATTACTAAAATTACTATGTATTGAATTAGATCCGACGGACAGCGGCTTAAAATTAAACGAATCCGCATTTTAACATACCGGAAGAAGAGTAACCCGGTAGAGATTTCGGTATTTCCAGTAACTTTCTTCCTGTCTGATTTAATTATATAAATCGGATGTACACAAATTGTGAAATACTGTGTAAAGTTTTAAAAAAAGTCATATTTGATTGGAAACCTTTATAAATATCGTCTATTTGTCGATTTAAACTTTTGTTTCGTAGATGCTTTTGCTTGTGTAATAGCATACCATATTTTTTTAAGGAAATCTGGCTCAATATAAGTCCTATGGAAACAAACGAAATTGCCAGCTGCATTGACACGTGTTGATTTTCCTTTCCAAAAATTATTGGTAATTTATTGCCAAAATAAATCCTATTTTTGACAGTTATAAAAATATGAATTACGGAAATTTAAATTCTATAAATATAAGTACTTTAATGCTGATGGTACTGCAGTATATCAATTTGAAGGCAATTATGTTAATTATGAACATTCAAATTAATGGCCGTTTTACCTCAGCTTGCATAAATACCGTTTGTGATTAATAAATCTATATTCATCATTTTATAAAAAGGGATCCTTATGTCGTTATTAAAACTTAAACTTGTCTTAAATATGTACTTATTTACTTGTTTTAATAAGCCATCACATAGTGCCAAAAGAAAAAAGTAGGGGGAAAAAAAATACTTCAATACAAAGTTCACGACAGACCCTGATAATATCGCCTTTGATTGTATCCGTAATCTACAAATACAAGAGCACGTCACCACGTACTTTCACATTTCACAAATCACGGTGAATGATTCCGAGCACGGGTACCACGCCCAGCTGCCGCTGCTGGTGGGTATCTTCAGATCTGCAGCTGCACATTGGCCTCCAGAACTGTCCACATCAGGAATACCTGCTAATATAATGCATTTATATCATATATACTAGTATATTTATTAAGGTGACTTCCACCGCTCGGTTACAATATATATATATATTGAAAGGTATTTCAAAGTGTTCGTGATCCATACCAGGGTTCCATGGTGTGTGGACTTTGTCTCTTTTTTGTTTATATTAATTTTAAATCACAGTAAAAATAAATATCACATCTATCGCAAACAATGTCTGTTAGACATTATTTTTGAAAGTTTATATAAGTGCTATATTCGATATCGAAACTCTGGAAAACGTTTTTACAAATCATTGAAAGATTAGTAGGAGGTTTATCAGTAGTAACCATGTTTAATGAACTAAAATTAAAGAAAATAAACTGGAGGAATATTACCTTTCCACCTCATGTATGACAATGTTGAAACGCCGTGAAGTAGAGTCACATTACCGGCACGATTTTCAATTGGTAACCACATCGCCCTTGGTAAGTCAGGTTTGGATGAAACCAACGCTGCAATGAAAGCAAATATCGGTCTGTTCGGTCACATGGTAAACGATCCTTTAAAACTTGCAAAAGGAAACTAATTTAAGAAAACCTGTACCAAACGAAAGAGCATTCAAATGTACAAAATAGTCCATTTCAAATTTGATTTTAGAGCACTTGTATTTCAGGCAAAAATTAATATATGTGAGTGTTATTATAGGGATAATACCCATTCTTGAGGTCGGTAAAGTCCGCAGAGTCCCGAAAAATTGGTTCAAGCCCGAGTCTGTATTGTCGCTATTATTTCATAAAAATATACACTAAGAGCAATAACACCGAAACAAATGTGTTATTTGATATAAAATCATATTTCTTTATAGTATGGAGTAACCCCAAATCGCGCAAATGTTTGATTATAGTTGATTATAGTTTTTAATATTCATTACCAAGGCCCGTTTAGCCGAGCTGGAGGCGCACTAGTTAGTCGCCGTATTGTTTCAGTGTTTTCCTCGAATCGAATTTTAAAATAAGATTTTACATGGATTTCGGTGTGCATTAATATGTATATAGTGAAGAGTATGCATATCATGATATCGTGTGCTACTGATGTCCACCAAAAGTACACACTTGCAAGCGTTTAATAATGGACTATTAATAGTAACAAGGAGGGCCGGTGTATAACATAAAGCCGGTCGTTATTGTCGCCTGATTTAACTGAATAATGCACCTATTGACGATAATGGATCGCTTTTTGTTCATTAAAACACCGCTATAACGGACTGAAAATAGACTGTTTATGCTATAATCGCTCGTGTAATCTGAATATATGTGCTCTGTTTTGCAAGCTTTTGTATATATTGTACAGACTGTTCTTTGCATTACACAGTAAGTAGTAAAAACTGAAAACAACCATTCGATGATGATCTCCGGCATGACTCATAACTGATAACACGACTCATAACATCGACTGTTAACCGTTTTAGAGTATTATAAGTGAGAAAAAAGACAACTATTTGAAAGCAGTGAATATTTACATTAAAGTGGTGATAATAACACATATTGAATTATTTAAGTAATCATTTGTAATTCTGATTTGTTATTGGCGGCATTAGCATATATATTATCTAGGTTAGTATTCGAACTAATTTATACAATCAGGCACATACAATACAACAGAAACTCTTCTTCCGGCGTCGTTGGTAATGCAAGATTTGCTCCCGACTGACTGCAAACTTCAACAGCCTTTGTCTGAGCCATTGGCAAACTCAGGACTTGGTAGCACTTCTCTGATGTTGAAGAAACGTGCCCGCCCTCCTCACAGTTGGGTCCGTTTAAATCTGCAATACGATGGAATTCAACGTTGGTATTTTGTCAGACAAACATTTTTTGGCATTGAAATGGAATATCGAAACATTAACAAAATCTGACAGTTTCATTAATTTATATGTTATACATATTTATAGACATCCAACAATTATCGGGTGGTTCATGTTACCCTATGCAAGCTAAAAGACCCTCAAGCACAAGATAACCGAAACATGAGGTACTGACGTTAAAACAAATATTTACATGTAGCTTATAGTTCATGTAGAGGGATTTTATAATATGGAAAATGTGTTTCGTTGTTAGACGCCATATGCCTTTGTTTTAGTAATTACTATTTCCGTTCAAATGCTTGTGCGCGAAGGTAAATACTACAGGCTATAATAACTTACCGCGTATCACCTCGACTTCACAAAGGGTTAAGGCCCCAGTCATATTGGGAAGTGATATTTCAACAAATCTGTAAATTAGGAACATATAATTTGAACATAATCTACACTGCTTTTTGTACGATTACCAATAATAAGAAGCACTAGATAAAGTCTTAACAAATGTATATAAGAGCTATTTAAAAATACAAATTCCAATTTTTATATTCCACTTTCGATATACAAACGTAAAAACAATCACGTATTTAATATAAGTGCTCGTTAACATATAACAAATATGGGTATTTAACTTTAAATCTTTCAAGTAGGCAATGTGTTTCATTTAATTAAAAAACGAAAGCAAAACTATTTTAAAAACACATTATTGGCGCCGTGCCCGACTTTCATATATCTGAAAATAGAGTTAATAAGTCGGAGTTTATACCTTCCCTGTATAAATCTTAGCGATATCTAAATATTCTGTTGTTTTGAATTGCCGGTGGTCGAATCGAAACTTAATATACATTGCTGGATAAAAATAAAACACAATAATGTTTCTTCACCGCAATCGTTTTTTACTTGTTTCAGTAAAGGGAAAACAAATCACATTTTAAATACATGGACGTGCAATTGTAAATTCAGAATTGTTCTAAAATTATATACACTATCATAGTGATAACAATACATTTTGTAAAGAGATTTAACAATATCATTACATTGTACGGAGTATGCAAAGGTTTTAATATAGTATGGGCGACACCGACGGCAATTGTTAAATTATATACACATATGATAGTTATAACAACATCTTTTGTAAAGAGATTTAAACACAGCAATTCATTGTACAGATCATACAAAGTATTTAACACAGTATGGGCGACTCCAAATGCAATAAACGTGTCGTCTTCAATTAACTATGATAGCAGACCTTCCGCGTCTTCCCGGCGTAGGAATCCGTGTAACTGTTGAAATGTGAGGCTCTAAGTGCGTGAAGACAATGTCTGCGTTGTTGGTGCTGCCACTAACTATGCTTATGCGCGCTCTAAACCCTACCAATCTGTTGGCGCAACCTAAATAAGAATGATATTTTAGGCAGATGTTATCCAATAAGGAATGCGCAGTAATGTTATGGCTGTTGTATGAGTTGTGCTGATAGTATGCGCACTATAATGTCTGACAACCTATCGGAGCAACAAAAATAAGAATGGTACGTTTGCCATACGTTTTCCAATAGCATATTCTAAGTAATGTTTGTTTGTTTCTTTGGATTTTTTGCCGTAATTAACAGTTTTTCAGTCATATAACGGCGGTCATTTAACATACGCACACTTTTCCTTGGCAAGCTAAGCCGATCTAAGCGGTTAACTAGTACTAAGCGGCGTAAGTGCACATACTTATGCCAGTAACTGACAACTATACTACTTGAATAAAAAGTCGGGGGAGTATGGCCGTTGAAATTATTTCATGACTAATCCCCACACAAGTTATGTGGCCTGGCTGGAGCTCTAACTCACGAACTCCGGAGAGTCCATCGCTCTACCAACTGAACTAGCTGGGCCCGGCAAACAAAACACATGGATACACATTCTACACATGTTATATCCGTTTCATTCTGCAAACAATATAGGAAAAGTATGCCTGGTGATAAGAGCAGTCAGGTCATGAATGGAGTGATCCGAGTGATGCTTTGCGAGAAATATAATCGGCGCTCCTTGGATAATACGCTACTAGGTCGACGGCGGTCGGTCGGTAGATGCGAACTGGTACCCAGGATCCCTGAGAATGTTGAACCGATGCTCGGGCGCAAGACTGTGTTTCTTCACAATGAGTTCAACGCCAGCGCATAACTTTCAAACTGTAACTACAATATATATCAAAAGACTTTAAATGCAACGGCATTATACCTTATTCCGACAACAGGTTTGGAAACCTGCTCAAGGAACGGTTTCCAGTGACGCCAGGTCCATTGGGGTGAAGCAGACCGCTTTATTTGGTGACGACGACTTGTTCACTCGGAAAGTTGTGATCGTGTTTTTATACTTTTTTCTGTACTTTATCTTAATGTTGGCGAATCCGGATTCTACCGAGCATCGTGCATGACCTTCGGATCATCAGTGATGAATTTGTTCAATATATACTAAAAAAAAAACAACAACATGTAAGCAATACGTAACATTCATGCATTGTAATCTGTAACATGAAGCCATTGAACAATTAAATATGGTAGCATGTGAAAAAAATAAGCAGTATTATTCGCATACCAGCTAAAGATATCTGCATTTGGAGTTCAACCATTGCGTTTTGTCCCGATATGACACGTTGCATCATATACAAGGTGATGTACTTTTTCTTATTTTGAACTTAAATTATTAATAAGAGAAAAGGAACAAATGTGTAAAAAAATATAACTTATAACTAGGACTTTTCTTCTGTTTATCATACTTATAACTAGATTAGTCGTACCAAAAAAGTCGGATAAAGTAGATTCCATTCCTGAAAAGTTTTTAATTTAAGAATTAAATATCCCCCAAAATGTAAAATAACTGCAGTTATGAAAAGAATTATAAAAAGATAAAAATAAAAACGTCGCATCAGCCGGGAAGTGATCCGGGTACCCCCCTCTGTCAAAAAGTCATGCGAATTAACCCACTCGACCATCCCGGCACAAGGCTCGTTAATGTATAACATAAAGCTAAGTACAGAAAGTAAAATGCGACGTTTGCAACCATTACAATTCTTAAAACAATAATTAACAATTTATTTTGAATAATGTGCAAGATTTATGGGTAGTCTTGAATGCCAAATATTTTACATTTGACATATATATTTTCCTTTAAAATAAACGGTAACCTATGCACCTGCTTGACGAGAATCGATAATCGCTGAAGAAATGTGACAAATGTGGAAAAATACCCATTCATACAGCATTATTAAAACAAAAATATAAATTCGGCACGAATACTAATAATTATCTAAATAAAATTAACATACAAACATAATAAATTATGTTCAACACCTAGGTTGATATCGTAAACAATTCTGATTAAGCTAACCATCATTGATAGTTTGTCATTCCGTTAGCAAATAAATACCTTATTTCAATTTTCTTTTAACCAAAAGTTATAAATAATGAAGAAAAGTGTCTTATTTACTCATATCAAATTCATCTTCCATCTTCTCTGGCAACAAAGGAGCAAAGATTGGTCATTAAAAAACTATGATCGATTTCACTTCCGTGTTTACATGAGGATAAACATGACGTCATTTCAAACGCATTTTTCTTGGTTATGTGACATTAACCATTGTCATTGTCATTAAAGTTGATTTTCACACGACACTCCTAACCAACTTAATCTCTTTAGCACTTAAATATCGTAATATCAATAAACGTTTGCTGTTTTGTAACCAGTTTATTAGGGTAATATATGCGAAGCACGCTCATCGCCATTTTGTGTAAACAATGTCGTTTTGATATCGGAAATGTCCCCTTTTCAGTTAATTTTAACATAAAAGCTGTATTGTTTGACTTTATACATGGATACACAATTAAAGCAGGTACGTATGGTATTTTTTGTGGTTGTGTTTTTATTTATCGAATTATTTGTCTTTTTCTTGTGAAAATTATCAGCACAGTTGGACCCGGAAGTAATTTCATAATTGACAACATATTCAAACGGCGGCAACTTAAAATTGTAAGATAGCGTCTAACAGATAAATACATATTATACAAGTAGTTGTTTTTATAAGACCAATTTGCAAAGGCTTTTACTTTTTTTTCTTCTAAAATGCGAACATATGCCAATAAATATCATAATGTAAGACATACTTTTTTTTGTCAAGTTTTGAATTTTCTCATTTACCGGTAGACTTGTGGTTTGGTGACCTTCGTCCACCTTATATTCTTAACAAATGGCTGCGCATTCAATTATGTTTCTGCAATAAGTAATTTTGAAAATCATCATTTTATGAATTCTGATTAGCTGGCTCTAAGCAAGCCGGTTGCTCCTTAAGAGCATATTGATCGAATGAATTTAAAGCATGACCTCATCGCTTTATGTCATTTGACCGACCAAAATGTCTGACAATAATGGGGAAGTACGTACATCCGGATAGTACTTAAATCCCGGCACTTGAAAAAAGCGTTTGTAATTTAAAAACTGATAATTATATAGTCTAGATACATGCCAAAACAAACCAGCCATAGTGTCCGAATTCATGTCCTTCACCAGTACACATGTCTGCTGGTGTTTTTGCTATTTAAAATAATATTGGATAATAAAATGAGGACATACAGTTGATTTTGTTTTTAAATTGAACTTATTAATCTTTTGTTTACTTGAATATTGTCATGAATAGTAATTGCCCAAACTTTTGGTGGAAGTTGCATAGAGTTGTGATACATGCTTAGAAAAGGGTGAATGTAAAGTTCACGAAACTGTCAGGTTGGCTTAATCCATCAGAAAGAATGCGTTGGTGATGCAACATCTTAAAGTATATTTGTTTTATTTCTTTTTTAGAAAAGCAGTGTTTTATCTTGCGAATGAACTTGGCGCAAGGAAAAGGGGCCCACCCAGCTATAAGCTCCCTCCGCCATTACCTTAACTTCTATGGTCTTGGTGGGCGGTGTGCTGAATTCTACTTCAACAACTGTGAAGGACAGAATAAACACAATACTGTCCTGATTTATGCTGTTTGGATAACATTGACTGGTAAGTATTCTGCGTTAAAATAATTCATAATTCATATACTATTCACACGTTATTTTCTTTGACACTGGTGGAATTTTGTTTATTACCAGGGATAAAAATGCACGATTTTAGTAGTATTCCATAAGTAAGTGGGCACATTTTCCACATAAATTAGAAAACAGCTCCGAAGCCTAATGTATTTAACAAAACGAAAAAAAAATTATGTTGATTTGTTGGTTACTTCATTTTAAAATTAAACATTATATATTTTGAAGGAAAACACTAGGGGATTAAACACTCCTTGATGCAGGCAGGCCTCACCAAGTTCTCATGTGACTGGCACTTATGGATATGGAAAAACAAATAGCGACATATGAATGCTGTAACCGTGCACATAGTATGAACTATGTTAACAGAGTATTATTCCACCATACTAAATTATCATGTCACCAAATTACAGTTAGCACACAGAGCTTGAGAGAGTAGTCCGATGATGAATGTCAAAAGAAATTGTTACCATATGTACTTTTTAAATCGATATCCATTAAGGTCTTGATAGGAATGACAGTAAATTGAGTTTAAATTTCGACCTATAATTAAAAAATCATAAAGGATTATTGTTTTTCAAAATAATACTTGTATTGTACTGATTATACAGGACACAGCCACGACAGTCATGAAATCATCCTGGAATGGCCAAAGTATGCTATATCTGGTTTCTTCAGTAGAATGTACATGTAGATGCACCTCGTGTCGAAAGCTATAGATCAATGAAATCTGACAGTTTTGACGTTCTGATGCTAAGATTACAACCTCATAAATAAGATCATCAAAGAAAACAAGAGCTGTCGGAGGAAATAGAAAATGTATAGGTAATAGTGTGCAATGAATCAAGACAATAACCGTATTATAAATATAAAGATATGATTATTGAATAGGTGCTAGATTAGTCAATAATTATATACATTAAACTGAAAGGAAAGATCACGGATACTATGCTTCAACCAATCGGATGATGAATGATAGAATTGAATGACCAATCGAAATGACGCAATAGTTTCAGTGTAGCAGAATATCGATTAAAGTTTACATAGTGGAGGACAGCGAGATGTGTTGAAAATGCAATAGTGTGTAGGTTTAAATTGGTGTTGCATCCAAAATGGAAGTGCTATCGTACCAATATTTCTGAAACATTATTGAGGAATAAATTCTCTTTGCAGGTATGTAAATTTTATTAAGAAATATTAATGCTAACCATGTGCAGATCTATCCCATGCAGACATTCACACTCAAGACCCTCTTCAATATTGCAAAAATCGGACCAATAATCTGCTGTCCATAGCGGAATGCAGCGTACCAGTCTCTTCCGGCCAGAATAAACGCAATAAATCAGTACCGTGGTGGAGCGATGAATGCGCCAAGGCTGTGCAGGATAACAGGTCAAGAAAAAATGGTGATTCACATAAAATTATGTGTTCCCTCCATTTAATTCTTATACTAGTTGGGCTATTTCTTCCAATCTCCACTGTCTCATGTAAGTATAGGTTAAACTCAGTTTTTCCTGTATTGTTTTCTTCTGTTGCAAAGAAAGCTATACTTATTCAGTCTTATTGTCTACAGATATAACATATTTACAAATAGAATAGTCTAT
Source organism: Congeria kusceri (assembly GCA_027627225.1). Lineage (NCBI taxonomy): Eukaryota > Metazoa > Mollusca > Bivalvia > Myida > Dreissenidae > Congeria > Congeria kusceri. The sequence goes on along the minus strand of CM051030.1, from coordinate 9,815,799 downwards.
TACACATTTTCATAATATATATTTTTATTGTTATGTCTCTCATGATATCCTTTATACAAGTAAAGGGAGACAACTCGATTAAACCTTAGTTTTCAGGGTGTTTTACAGTGTAATTCTATAATAGAATAAGGAAGGTAACTCCTGTTGACAAATAAAAGGTTATTGCAGAATTGCTCCCCTTTAAAGTGTATATACCTTGGTATTTGTTTCCTTATACAAGAACAATGTGCTTTTATGTGAAACGTAAGAAATCCCTCAATATTATTATTATACATTATTATATTATTATATTCTATAGTGTTAAATAGTAAGAGTTTTTTTTTTTTTTTATAAAGTTTTATAACACAATACAGTTCTTTAAATTTGTAGTTTGTGTTTTATGAAAGTTATTAATACAATGTGTATACAAATACATATGGAAGTTATTTATAATACCAATATCAAGTGTGTGTATGTGTGTCATTGATGTACTCCTGTAACCAATATTTAGGGATACTATTATTAGTTACACTGTTAGTAACTGAGGGTGTTTGGAATATACACCCTCAGTGGTTTCATACCATACGAGAGCGAAGCTCAAGTATGGTATAAAGCGACTTAGGGTGTATATCCCACAACCCCCAGTTACTAACAGTGTAACAAATATATATATATCACCGACTACCTTTCACTGGTTTATTTTAATTGATATCACTTGAAAATTAAGGAAAGTAAATTTACAAATAACACGAAACGCATACAATGACTAAACGAAAATAAACCAAAATGTCGTCATTAGACTGAGTTATTAGACTTCTATAGTGTATTGAAATATGCTCATTGTGTATTCAAAATAAACCATGGTCAAGACCACTCTAAGCCAATCGGATCGCGTCATTCAGTTTGCCGTCTGTACATAGTTTGACAATTATAATATGTATACTGCTCTTTTACCAACATACATAATGCATATACATATTCAAACATCTGTGCTTTTCCTTACCTGCTTTTCAATAAAAAATCGTTCTACTACGTGTCGTTTGTTATTTTTAAAAACACATTTAAATATTGAACACATACGTGTGCGTGAAGGTTATTTTTGCTCCTTTACGACGTGTATATAACAAGCTATATATTACTAAGACATTATACGTATTTGAGGCGTGTCGTGGGAAAACCTGCTTTAATGCATGTGCGTAAAGTTTCGTCCCGGATCAGCCTGAGCAGTTCGCACAGGCAGATCCGGGACGGCACTTTCCGCTTGTATGGTATTTTCTGTTTTAATGAAGACTCTTCTAAATATAAATCCACCGTAGACGGAAAGTGCCGTCCTGGATTAGGACGCACATGCTAATCCGGGACGACACTTTACGCACATGCACTAAGCCCGGTTTTCCCACGACACGCTTCATTTATATCACATATTCGTATCACATGTCCCAACAATAATTTCCAGAATGATTGCTCTGCTGCACTTCCGCTATTTATATCTACTTGAGATGACTAGGCCGACAAGAATCACGCTTTAAACCTTAATTCATTCCTAATTGAACTCAAGGCTTCATCCAGAATAAGCAGTAATAGACATACAGATTCGTTATCATAATAATTATTTGATATTTAATGAAATTTTATATATAAGTTGGATATTCAGATAATATAAAAAATTAAAAGTTGAAAACAAAAACACGAAGCTAAGTATCAATTCATTAAACTAACATCACTACTGGTATTTGTAAAAAAGACACAAATTTTAATGGACTGATCAGTTTTCATCAAAACGCATGTGTTATTACATTCTTTTAATTATAATACTTTTTAATATTATAAATATGTATGATGTCAACAGTACAATAATAAAGTAATACACTATATTTTCGTATTAGACGGATGCTGCTTAAACATAATATATATAAGGAGTAATCTATATAAGGAGCATAATTATTACATTTTAGAGAACCACACGTTTGCCATATCGGTCATCCAAAGCCTTACATGTACAATAAGCATTTCGCGCTGTACATAGGGAGCCAACCTGATTAATTTCGCTATCGGTTTTCTATATAAGTTTCTACATGTATTTACAGATTGGGATGCAACATCTTAATAAGTACTAGGGACGGATAGAAGTTGAATTGCATCTTTAATCTGAACGGAGCTGGACACTTCAAAACTTAACTTGTTTGTACTTACAAATTGACATCAAGGATGATGCATTAGTATAAAATTTCATATCTGAAGTATTCAGTGTTAGTTGCATGATATATGCACACTTAAATATAACGTTACTGCATGCATCATCAAAATAAACGTTACGGCGGTGAAGTCGTTTTAATTGCATCCGTTATTTGAACGGAAATGTGCAATTGTGTGATTAACAAGTGGACATCACGGATTCTGAGCTAGTGCTTTTTGTAAAGAGCGACGTGTGCGTATTCATTTCCTAACTAAATTAAAATGTATGTTATCTGATGTAGATATTGCTTTATTCAGGGGTCGTATTCCAGAAACAGCTAAAAGAAATCTTATCCTTAGCCTTAAAATCGTATTTTTCTTAAGCATTTTATTCCATGTTTACATGAAATTCTGCTAAATGTTCACTAATTATCAACCTATTATCTATTACTATTTACTTTACTGTAACTGGGTTCATTAATTTATCTGTAGTTTGAAAAAGTTCACCTTACACAAATAAGAACTTAAGTGAAAATGTTTTAAGATAAACTTGCGATGTTTCTGGATCATGGCGCCAGGATATAATACAACTGCTGCTTGCTGATATAATGTTGTTGCTTTATCTGTCGGTTCATATTTGTCAAAAACCTTTCATTTTTTTTATAGCGATTGAATATGTGAAAATGGCCAAAATAAGAAAGAACTCGATGAATTGTCTTCCTACAGCCTGGTACACGTATGTTGATGCGGGGCATGCATTTAGCTTAAATCAGGAAACAGTCAGATTGTTAGATAACGTTTAATAAAAAATCACTGATTCCCCAAGTAAAACTTATTATAAACATCAACATTATTTACTTACCGAACATTGAAGAGAAACATCAGAGGTCAGAATTTTAACATGTAATTCCCAACAAGATGCATGATAGTCTAGTTTCGTCTTGTAAAAATACAAACATAAAATGGAAATCAAATTCGTAAACTTTGATTGATGGGATGGACATTTTAATAAAGTGGTCGCTCTATTGATATGTTATCAAATCAAACCCAGCGCAGTTATAACACCTCTAATCGATGCTTGAGGTACATCTACGAAGGTTCTGTTCAAGTTTGTTTATCGTGCAACAATGTATGTACCTATTTTAATCGCTCGACAATCTCGAAATCGTATTTAAATACGATGTAAATAATGTATCGAGAATATTATGTGAATATTGTATAAAGGTTAGGTTTATCATGCGGGGCTGCGCAACACAGTCGCGAGGTTTGCCGAGCGCTAACCTGTTTCGAGCCGTGCAAGATAAACTTGATCTTTATCCAACTGTGACTCACACAATATTCTATTTATCCTAATTTTTCTGTCCTTCTTTGAAAGTGCAAAATTCTGCATGTAAACGTGAATGTTTGATAAGTTGCTCTTACATATTTAACATCATTGCAGTTTGAAGACAGTACCTTATTTGGGAAAAACCGGATTGTGTCATTCCGCGTGTACTTCGACAAGATGAAAAAAGTCCATTATTTTATCGAGTTTTATTGATCAAACAACCTTCGTAACAATCATTTTATTTCTTTAAATGTATATAACAAGGCAAAGATCATTTTTTGGCAATCATTGTTGAAAATAACACATTTGTGGCACTTAATTTACTTTGACTCGTGATCACTGAGACCGGTCTATACAGCAATCTCATTAAAATCAAATCGTCTGAAGGCATCGTATAGCAGGTCACGTTCAAATGACCTTTAGAACGATACAAAACTCAGCCCTGCTGCGCCAACTGAAATTGCTTTTTGCACAGCAAAATTAATCCATGGTTTAAAAACAAAGTGATGCCTTTCTAATTGATCGTCGGGAATAAGTCTTTTGCAGTTAGTTTTCGTGTGGATAACAACGGATATAGTGGTACCTTAAGCGACTACACCCGAAGTTCACGTTATTTTCGTGCATAGTGTTTGTGTTTAATATATAAGTTATACCTCAACATTTCGAAGGCAACAATTTGATTGGCTCCGGAAAAGGTCATCTGAACGATACCCCTACTGCGATGTCATCAGATCCAGTCGGCGGATAATATAGTAGCGTCATACTGGAGATAATTTTAATGAGATTGGTCTAGACCGTGATAATATTAAAAATATCTATAGTAAATAACACAAGTTTATACGATAGGTTGTATTGTACGATTTTATTGACCTGGCCCTCATTAACCTCCGGTAGCGTTCGGCTGTTTTATTTATATCGGTTTAACGTTTATCTAGCGTGTAAAGCACGGATTTCATGTCATATAACAAAAAAACAACATCAACCAGTGTCAGGAAGAATAGCGCGGTGGATAGTGTTTTATACTTTGAATCAAAATGACTGTGGTTCGAATCCAGCCAAAATCTTTCTTATTTTCTTTTACTTTAACGTGATGTTTATACTCCAAACATTTTTCCTTCATTTTGTTTTCTTTCATTTTATTTCTTAGTTTAATTATTTTATCTTCATAACAATGCATAGCATAGACAAAGACTCTGTTTCGTTCGCAGTATCGATGCAGCTCACTTCTGTGTCAGAATCGAGGTTGATGATGAGACTCCGTGTCATGACGTCAGACTCGAGGTTGATGATGAGACTCCGGTCATGACGTCAGACTCGAGGTTGATGATGAGACTCCGTGTCATGACGTCAGCAAAAGGATCAATTAAAGACATTAAAATAAAAATAAAAATGAATACATTTACAGTGCCTGTTCTGGGATTCGAGCCCAAAACCTCTTTCTTTCAAACTTTGCGTACTTACCACTGCACTGCAATATTACGTAGTAAGGATTTAATAAATACATATTCATGTCTGAGTCTCCTATCTGGGTTAGTAGCTTAAAATAGATTTACGAGAATATAAGGGATATTCATGAGTGCCAGGTCAATAAAATAGAACAATTTTTCTATCGATTTACTTTTTCTTTTTGTACATGTAGTAATAGGATAAAATTAGTTACAAAACGAAGGTTCTATCAGTGTATCTGACTTTAAGCGACTTAAAGCGGGTGAGTACCAGTCGAAAGCAACGAAGTCAGGAACCAGAAAGATCTCCCGCTAATTCGACTTCCGGCTTTAAAAAGGTCTCCTAGGAAGATGAAGGGTACAGTAAAAACTTTGAATTACACGTATTAAGTACATCAACTTTACAATGATAATTACATCGTATTTATGATTATTTGAACTTTTGCTAACGCTCGAAACCCCGTTTTTTCGTTGTTCATGAAGATTGATGTTGCGGTATTCCCATTTTAGTATAAAACATTAATAAATAAAAACGTATAGCCATCATCTACATTGTATTAACAACTATACAAATTAAAAATTATGTAGATAATGTTTTTAGACAGTCATGCTTGCCGAAAAAAAGAAACAAAAACACGGACGATAAATGTACGGAGGACACACAATACAAGCTGGATGCCAAAATAGCTTCGATTGAAAAGCAAATCGTGTTGAAAATCAAGAGGCAGAACGCCATGTTCTATGTTTCTTATTTTCGATCAAAAACTGCCAAGAAATAATAGAATGCATAACTCAAGTTTACCACGAAACTATTGTATCTGATATGGAAATATTAAGCAGATACAGCAGTTTTAAGCTCAACACTCGATACGTCCTAATTGAATTATGTATTAATTAGAACATATTAGGTAACCCTCTTAAGATTTTACTTAATATGTTCTAACAAACCTAGAACATAACCTTCATCTTGATTGGTCGTGCGCATGTACAGCATTGAAACATGTGAGTATTAGATATCCATATATGGTAATGTTTACTACATACTCGTATTCTGAGAAGGCAAGGTTCGAAATAACCAATCAAGAGCCAGAAGTAGCAACCGATAAGATCATGATCTTAATGTATCACTTAAAGGACGCATTCCAGCCATTTCATTGCCTAAAAATGTAGGTTATATTCTAAGTTTGTATTTATATAATAAACAGCTATTAACCCTCTTAGAGATCACAGCGATTTGTAGTTTCGCATATGCTCCATGTAGACAAAAATTCTCATACAGATCGGTCATTAAAACGATATTCACTAGTGGTGTAACGATATTCCGGTATACCGGTATATCGCGGTATTGGATCACGCGATAATATATCGCGATATTAAAATTTCATACCGGTATTTAACGATATGTAGCTTGTATGTGTTTGCCATGTCTTATTATTTAAAAAAATGTTTTTATTATATTTTTATTTAGCTTATTTTTATTTGTTTCATAAAATAACGCCTTACTACCGTCGCGGTTTCAGTAATTTTGTATTTGCTATATATACCGGCTCCAATATACTGTATTTGAAACATAATTGTTGAATTGCTGATTTAAAATATAATTTGTGAACATTTGCTATTGCATATTGAAAAACTTTATCAGGTTATAATTAACTGAAATATAAATTGATTTCAGATAGCTGACGGAATGTTTCTTTCTAATACAAAACTATAAAATATAATTAAGGTGTTGTGTGACAATAGCCCAGAATAACGACATTATGGAAAACGTGTTGAAAGAAAATAAACTTCTGACACTGAATAGTTAAATATGATATTGTGGAGAGGCCAATCGATGCTGGAGCAATAATAAAGATCATTTTGTCATTCTTACCTAGTTGAAAATAAGTCAAAATTTAAGCTTGTGTCTGGAACGATTTTCTTTTAAGCAGGTGAATATAACAAATATTAAATATTTAAACTCTTAGAATTATTTTGCAATTGCTGGTTGAAAGCTTGAAACAATGCATTTTTTGGTTGAAAAATCAAATGGTTTTAAAAAATTAGTATTTTAAGATTTTATTAATTTTCGACTTTATAAATACCTACCCAGTTGAAATTTATGTAGTTCGCTGTTCTGTTTGCCTTCAATTTTACAATGAGCAGCGTGTACACGTTTTAATACAAATTTTTAATACAATATGTATACAAATACATATGCAAGTATGGAAATTTATAATGCATCTGATTGTATTTAAATATGTCATATAGAGAATAACAGGTTACTGCCTGGTTTTGTGTAATATATCAGGTGAGGCTTAGAATAATATAACGGCGAGGCTTGCCGAGCCTCTTTATTATTCGTTCCCAGCCTGATATATTACACAAGACCAGGCAGTAATCTGTTTTTCTATTTATCATACCACGTTTTTCTTAAAATTACTCCAAACGAGCTGATTTTTTACATATTTAAAAACTAAGAGCCGCGCTGATTTTACTGAGCCGGCTTTTACACGTTCACGTACATGTAGTTATGGATTTCTAAAAGTTGACTGGATAATACCTTATTATTAACATTTCGTAAAGATACACGAGCTGTTGTCACTACAAATACATATATTACACACATGCCTATTCATATAATTTTGGAAACGCAAACTGAAATGGATTACAACGGTCAATTTCATCGGAGAACACGCATCGACGATTTGTTATGAGGCGCCATTTTCATGATTTTGGAGTTGTGTATTGAAATTGACATTTTTAAAATCGTTTCAATAATTGTTATAGCGTGTTCAATTTTTGAAAAAAACATCTTTGAGACTCAACATAAACTGACCCTGTGTAGTGACTTTTAGTGCATTTATTAAAAATAAATATGTATTGAAATAACTGTATAAGGATGATTAACTGTTCCATTGATGACGTCATACCACTACCAAAGTGCGGGTTTATGTGAATATTTAAAAAAATGTATATAGTTTTTGTGATTTATGACGATTAAAAATAACAAACTGTATACGTTCTTGGTATCAAATTGTTTGTTTTGTTAAATCTGGTTCATTTGTACTGAAAATGTTGACTTTAGGAGTTGATTTCGAGTAATATGACGTACCTCGAAACATTGACTGATATAAACGCTACAAACCTGATATAAAAAAAAATATATCAGGCACCTTAGTATCAGGCCGATATCAGCATAGTGGTATGATAAATCGTTACACCCCTACTAGGTATACGTATATGTACCTTTGTTTGTGAATAATATTGTTCAAATATATGTGATTTGAAGTTGAAATTTACGTCAAATCAATGACTAACGTCGAGTTTAAACATATTTTAAAAATAGTTTAGTTTCCAAAGATCTAATTTTTTATTGTTTTTATTGTTTATGTTACAGTAGCTATCACACGAGATTTCGTATTGTTTTATGCATTTATAAGGAAGATTACGTGATAAAGGTCAGGGGTGTCCAAAACGTTGGCACCAAGCGATTTATTATTTTTCCGGCACCACATGTCAGCAAAATGTAAGTTTTTGACACAAAGTCGGCATCACTTGCCTTATTGGTTCACAACTCAACAATACGAGTGAACTTCATAATATTTCGTCTAAAAGACATATTCGTCTGTCCGTTCGTTCATTCGTTTGGATGAAAAACCAACAACAACAGAGCATAGCATATTTAAAAAGACAGCCGATGAGCATGTGTGCTTTATTTAATGACATTTACTTTAAAAAGAGACTTACACTTCGGTAAATAAATAATACATGTATAAATAATTTTCGAGTTAGAATGTAGTCAGCTATTAATTTCTCACTTTAAACGATGCTTTTTTAAATAAATTGAATGACAAATACGTATGTAGCGGACAGGCAAATCAAACAACGACACAACAGGTGCATGACATACAGACGAACACACATGTCTGTCAAACAAAATAAGGGGCTCCTCGCATTATAGCGACCAACCAGTCAGCCCCAAAACGTTGAACGGACCGAAGCCGATGGCTGAGGTCCATTCAACGTTTGCTGGGAGACTGGGAGGTCACTATAATGCGAGAAGGTCCGAAGTGGTCTTTCTTATATTATACGGCATATTTTAGTACAGAAGTTTTAGATAAAATGATAAAATATCACACGCATAACACAATGCAATACATATTTTTAGTTCGTGCTAAGATATACAAAACAAACGAGAATTTTAAGTGAAGGTCCTTGTTTAGCCCATTTCCTCAACTTTTTTATTTCGAACAGGGCGCGACAGCGACAATGACGTCCTTTCAAAATTCAGATTGCGTCACGCTGTTTTCGGTAAAAAACACCATAATATATGTAGTCGCATATTTATGTATAGTGTATTTGCGAAACTTTCGTTCATGAAACGGAATTTATGTAATTGTATTATACTTAACAATCTCGATACGTAAATTACGTAGAAACACTATAAAAATTGAAAATAAGGAGTACAAGATATCACAATTTGGATGAAACCTATTTTCAAAAATACTTGAAAAACCATTCCAGCTTACAAACATTTGTTATTACGAATAGAACGCATTAAATGTGTATAACCATGTGTTACTATATTCTGAGCATCAGGTTTCTCGATCGCTCTCTGTTAGTTTAAAACTATTTATTTTAGCTCGATTGTATCAAAAGTATGAGGCTTATTGAAGCATTCTCGAGTCCGTTTTCTGGGTGGAACCAGTACACAGTACTTGGTGTCTTTTGAGAAAGATCATTTGAACGCTCCCCGAGTAGAGATCGAACTCAAGACCTCTAGATCTCAAGGCAGACACCACAACCATTACACTACTTCGACTTGTTATATTTTAGATTTCAGCAAAGAATGCACATACATGTACGTGTATGATGCACTTATAACTTTATTGTTGAAGTGGCTTCCAAAACGCACCAGAGAGGTTCTAGATAAAAGAATCCCCCGGAGCCCCAAGACTGCATCGGCTTTAATTTGCCTCTAGCTACGCCACTGGATATGTTTCGCGATTAATTCAGTTTCAATGACCAGTGGTCCCGGAAAAATATGAAACAGCTGGGATTTGGTGCCATATTTATGTACACCACTTCCTTGTAACACGCTCTACCTTTCACATAAACATTAAAACATTGATGCAATTTGATGTAAAGCTTATGGACTTTATTGTCTGAATAAACACCTTCCTTTCACTTCACGCATATGGAACAGATATGAGAGGATAAATCCTAGCAACGTTGTATAATTAGCACGGCAAATGGACAATTTAAAACTGTCAGCTAGTCTCTGCAAAATCACATGCATAATCAAGAGGTTATGACTGCAAATTAAAATGATCAACCGTTTACGCCCCCCTCCCCCAACCAGAAATCCTAGATCCGCCCCTGTATTTGTATAACAAAATACATGTAATGATAAAGACTCCATTACAAAGGAAATTGAGCTGCCTCTGTAGATGGAAAGAGCTTACGTACATTAAGAGTCTTATATTATAATGACCAATACTGATTTGGAGGCTTAAATATCACATTTACACCAATAAGACAATTAACACGTTTGTGTTGTTTGTTTGGATTTTTTGCCGTTTTAACAGTATTTCAGTCATATCACGGCGGTCAGTCAACCTACTCACACTTTTCCTGGGCAAGCTTAGCCGATCTAAGAAGTTTACCAGTACTAAGTGCACATACTTATGCCAGTATCTGACAACTGCCCTACGTGAATCAGAGGTAGGGGGAGAATGGTCGTAGACATTATTTCATGACCGATCTCCACACAAGTTATGTGGCCCCGCTGGGGTTCGAACAACTGCCCTACTTGAATCAGAGGTAGGGGGAGAATGGCCGTAGACATTATTTCATGACCGATCTCCACACATGTTATGTGGCCGCGCTGGGGTTCGAACTCACGATCCTCGGAATGACAGTCCAGCGCTCTACCAACTGAGCTAGCCGGGCACGGCACTCAATGCCATTAACTATCTACCTGTTCTTCCTTTTTACTTCAACTGCAGAAGGTTTCCTCCGTACGACTTGCACGTACTCTGTGCGCTATCCTACGTCATCTTGCGGGCGTCCCAGAACCGGTAGTGCGTGTAACTGTCCGGCCTCTCAATCCAACCCGAGGGACACGACCAACACCACGTGACTGGTAGCATATTTTTTGAAAAGTTGTATTAACAAGTGTGTAAACGGTTTTATTGTATCAATTTTTCAACCTCTGCGCAGAGATTAAACTGTCTCCCAGCAAAGCTGGTTTAAAGCCCTGCCGACACGAAGTTCCACGTGACCATAGGTAAACACAAGCACATCAAAAAACGTGGCTAACGTAAATCCTTGCATTGTTATGTTTACATATTTATGTACTTTTTGTTTTTCATTTTAACTCATAATATATAAACCTGGACCAATAATGCAACATGTCTGTGTCATTGTTATAAAAAATAATGATACATTTAAAATTTTGTAAAAAAATTATTCTTCAATCTCCTCATAATCGTCTCCCCTCAAAACCTCCAAATCTGTAAGTGTTTAACTCGTGGTTGCAATGGTAACTGAGAAGAGTACCAATGGGGAAGTAACCACTGCGAGGAGTTTGCACTTTAACTCGTGGTTGCAATGGTAACTGAAAAGAGTACCAATGGGGAAGTAACCACTGCGAGGAGTTTGCACTTTAACTCGTGGTTGCAGCGGTGACTGCGAAGAGTGCCAATGGGGAAGTAACCACTGCGAGGAGTTTGCACTTTAACTCGTGGTTGCAATGGTAACTGAGAAGAGTACCAATGGGAAGTAACCACTGCGAGAAGTTTGGTTTTTAACTCGTGGTTGTAGTGGTAACTGAGAAGAGTACCGATGGGGAAGTAACCACTGCGAGGAGTTTGCACTTTAACTCGTGGTTGCAATGGTAACTGAGAAGAGTACCAATGGGGAAGTAACCACTGCGAGGAGATTGCACTTTAACTCGTGGTTGCAATGGTAACTGAGAAGAGTACCAATGGGGAAGTATCCATTGCGAGGAGTTTGCACTTTAACTCGTGGTTGCAGCGGTGACTGAGAAGAGTGCCAATTGGGAAGTAACCACTGCGAGGAGTTTGCACTTTAACTCGTGGTTGCAATGGTAACTGAGAAGAGTACCAATGGGGAAGTAACCACTGCGAGGAGTTTGCACTTTAACTCGTGGTTGCAATGGTAACTGAGAAGAGTACCAATGGGGAAGTAACCACTGCGAGGAGTTTGGTTTTTAACTCGTGGTTGCAGTGGTAGTTGAGAAGAGTACCAATGGGAAGTAACCACTGCGAGAAGTTTGGTTTTTAACTCGTGGTTGCAGTGGTAACTGAGAAGAATACCGATGGGAAGTAACCACTGCGAGAAATTTGGTTTTTAACTCGTGGTTGCAGTGGTAACTGTGAAGAGTACCGATGGGAAAGTAACCACTGCGAGGAGTTTGCACTTTAACTCGTGGTTGCAGTGGTAACTGAGAAGAGTACCAATGGGGAAGTAACCACTGCGAGGAGTTTGCACTTTAACTCGTGGTTGCAATGGTAACTGAGAAGAGTACCAATGGGGAAGTAACCACTGCGAGGAGTTTGCACTTTAACTCGTGGTTGCAGTGGTAACTGAGAAGAGTACCAATGGGGAAGTAACCACTGCGAGGAGTTTGCACTTTAACTCGTGGTTGCAATGGTAACTGAGAAGAGTACCAATGGGGAAGTAACCACTGCGAGAAGTTTGCACTTTAACTCGTGGTTGCAATGGTAACTGAGAAGAGTACCAATGGGGAAGTAACCATTGCGAGGAGTTTGCACTTTAACTCGTGGTTGCAGCGGTGACTGAGAAGAGTGCCAATGGGGAAGTAACCACTGCGAGGAGTTTGCACTTTAACTCGTGGTTGCAGTGGTAACTGAGAAGAGTACCAATGGGAAGTAACCACTGCGAGAAGTTTGGGTTTTAACTCGTGGTTGCAGTGGTAACTGAGAAGAGTACCGATGGGGAAGTAACCACTGCGAGGAGTTTGCACTTTAACTCGTGGTTGCAATGGTAACTGAGAAGAGTACCAATGGTGAAGTAACCACTGCGAGGAGTTTGCACTTTAACTCGTGGTTGCAGCGGTGACTGAGAAGAGTACCAATGGGGAAGTAACCACTGCGAGGAGTTTGGTTTTTAACTCGTGGTTGCAGTGGTAATTGAGAAGAGTACCAATGGGAAGTAACCACTGCGAGAAGTTTGGTTTTTAACTCGTGGTTGCAGAGGTAACTGAGAAGAGTACCGATGGGGAAGTAACCACTGCGATGAGTTTGCACTTTAACTCGTGGTTGCAATGGTAACTGAGAAGAGTACCGATGGGGAAGTAACCACTGCGAGGAGTTTGCACTTTAACTCGTGGTTGCAATGGTAACTGAGAAGAATACCAATGGGGAAGTAACCACTGCGAGGAGTTTGGGTTTTAACTCGTGGTTGCAGTGGTTACTGAGAAGAGTGCCAATGGGGAAGTAACCACTGCGAGGAGTTTGCACTTTAACTCGTGGTTGCAGTGGTAACTGAGAAGAGTGCCAATTGGGAAGTAACCACTGCGAGAAGTTTGCACTTTAACGCGTTTGCAGTGGTGACTGAGAAGAGTACCAATGGGGAAGTAACCACTGCGACGAGTTTGGCAATTTGTATCTTACCTTAGGACGATTTGAGCGATTTAGTAAAATACTTAACGATAATTTGAATCGAACATCATTTCAATAACGAAAGAAACAATTACTCTTGTAAATTCCACATTATTGCCCCAAAATCGTTTGTATGTACGTGGATCCTTTAACAGTCATCGCCTTATATTAGTGCATTGACATTTAGATTTCACAGTTAACATTTTGAGGGATGACATGACTCGATTAATATCTTTTTAGAGGTTGTTCTTTTACATCTTACATCATTTCATTTTTCAAGTATGACTTTATGCGTTTTTATTCGCAACATGTTGTTGTTATCTGTTGCCAAATGATATATTTCTATTTCTATTAAGGTCATGAAATCATTCATTAGTCCGTTATATACAAGGGAGGTACCAAAATTAAATATTGTGTCAGTGTTCGCCGTTGATAATGTGTATTTTGTATAGTTCAATAAATAACATTTATAATTGACATGCGATTCCATCTTATTCAATAAGTAAGTATTTAAATCACAGAAAATGCCACATCACCTCACATACACTTTCTGAACATTCGCAATCCTCAAACAAACGAAGTTACCAAATTAAGGCAATACTTACTTGGAACAAGTGTACATAATGCCAGCAATATCCGTAGAAAATCCATTGCATTATGAAATAAACATTATTTTATACCAGCTATTTAACCTGTACGAATCCGCATGTGGTAAAACATTATTAAAGCAGAATTGTGTTCCTGCTGTAAATACATAAACAAACGTGTGCAGTATTTAGAGTGCTTCAAGTGTCGTAGGCTTTATATCGCCCCACTTGTACCGTACGTGCTTTAAACGTTTAATAGCATTCCTATTAAACGGTATCAGTTCAGTTGCATCAAATGCTTTATTATGTGATATATAACGACAATACCATTGTCACAAAGATACGCTCGTCAAAGAAGCTTTTTTTCGGTAAAGATTCATCGACATAAGAGAAACAAATAAAAAAATAATACGGTAGAGTCATGGTATGTGTGCATCTAATTCATTTCTGGAGCCTCTCACTGTGTGGTTATTTGAGGTATCGAAACTATACCATATATATACTTAATCTATAATGAAGAAGACAAAAAAAATAATCCAGGATATGAAGGATTGAATTCTTGTATTTGACCTTTGACCTTGAATTGTGACCTTGATCTTGGACCTAGGGACCATGATTTTCACTTTTGCCAAGTTCAATAAAAAATACATCAAAGATGGACAATGATGTACTCCGGACAATGTGTTAAGAATTAATTCTTCAATTTGACATTTGACCTTGAATTGTAACTTTGACCTTGGACATACGAACCTGGTTTTTGCGCACGACAGTTCGTCTCACCAGGCTTGTCACTTCAGCCACGTTGTTTGAAAATCCATCCATACTGGACACAGATTTGCTCCGGACAAATTATTATGTATTGATTTCTTAAATTTGTTCTTTGATCTTGAATTGTGACCTTGACCTTGGACATAGGGACCTGGATCTGGCTCGAAGACACTCCGACTCACCATGCTTGTGTTTTCTGCATTTGTTATTTTAAAATCAATTCATACTGGACACAGATATGCTCCGGACAAACTGTTATTGATTGATTTCTTAAATTTGACATTTGACCTTAAATTGTGATTTTGACCATGGACATAGTGATCTGTTTCTTGCGCACGACAAGCTGCCTCACCATTCCTGTCACTTCTGCCAAGTTATTTAAAAATCCATTCATGCTGGACAAAGTTATGCCCCGGACAATGTGTTAAGTATTGGTTTCTTAAATTTGACCTCTGACCTTGAAATGTGATATTGACTTTGAACCCAGGGACTTGGTTCTTGCGCGCGACACTCCGTCTCACAAGTTATTTGAAAATCCATCCATGCTGGACACACTTATGCTCCGGAAAATGTTTTTTTCCGACGAGCACCCACCCGACCGCCCGCCCGCATGCCAAAGCCCGCCAGGGGCGTTAACATAAAATGTCCCGTTTTTCAAACGGGCGTATAAAAATCCATCCAAGCCGGACACACAAAAATGCCACAGACCATGTGGATTGAATATTTTATTTGACATTTGACCTTGAATTGTGACCTTGATCTTGGACCTAGGGACCTGGTTCTTGCGTGTGGTAGGCCGCCTTACAATGCTTTTCACTATTGCTTAGTTATTCGAAAATCCATTAATGCTGGACAAAGATGTGCAATTATTTTCAGAACCATTAATCTTAAAGTGACCCGGAACTACCAGTGATTCGGAATTCCTTCAATGACTGTATTTTTGCCTAAGAACGTTTAAGCGACTACATTCGACCAATAAAGCAATGTACATTATTATTTAAAATGTAATTATTTATAGTTTTGCGGCGTTGATTGATAATATATGAATAACTTTTATAACGTTTATGTCATAACAATACATGAATAAATGAGCAAAATAAATAGTGCGAACATTTGATAACGGGGCCATTGAATACACTATATTTTCTACCAAGTCGATATTTGCTTTTGTTAACAGCATTACATAGAATTCATTTTAACCAATTTTTTACAACTAAAACTGGTCTAAAAGTTTTAAAAAAAGCATATAAATAAATGCTTTCTTTACTTTTTTTTAAAGCCACACAGGATTTGGAAATGTGTGTGTGTGTCCCATATGTCAACCCGACGGCATTTTAGAACAATGTTTCTCTAATTAGAAATCTATGAAATGAAGTATTGTCACAGGCTCAACAATGACTACGCATGGCAGTATACATGGGCGACGACACCACTTCGGACACAATGGGGATAGATCTACCAAGTTAGCCCAAAACAATAGTGTGAGTATAAAATAATAACGTTGTGTATGTCATCGGCTGATTTGCATAATATAACTATACAAGTATACATATCATCTGCGTACAAATAATTAGGACACAAAAACAATAACAATACATTGGTCATGAGAAGGATGATTGTTGCAACAGACAACACGCAATATCGCACTGATACGAAGTTACAACTATCGATGATAACTGTGTTATAGTTTCACCATGTCGGATACCAATTAATAACGGGTAGTATTCTGATTGCTTATCAATTTAACCGAAACACAAATGTATGCGTGGGTATCAAAGGCCGGGTCAATAAGTGAACAAACTTGTGTATGTTTTCGAATACTCAGACTATAATGGCAAAGGATATATACGGACTATTACGCTAGTCAATTGTTCCATGAGTATGTATTAGTCGAGTGGCTTGTGTGATGACGTATCACACGAAAGGCGGAGCCTCGAGTGTGATACGAAATAGCGCAAGCCACGAGACTAATACATACTCTTGGAACAATTGACTAGCGTAATATTCCTTTTATTATATACAACGATAAACTTCAAATGTGCATTTACCTTATTTTATTTGTTTAAAAACTACAATATTGACTAATCATTGCATGCATAGATTATATTTGTTTATATAACTCTATGATGACGTCATTAAAAAGGAGTCCTGCTAGTATGGTAATACGGGATCGGAAAAATAGCGAGTAGCATAATAATGATTTTTTTCTGTCGACATGTATTTCACCAATTGATAAAGCATGTATTTTGTTAAGATTTTAAACAGGTATATAATAAACCCTTATATCAGGATATAATAAATAATCATAAGGTGTAGAATGTATTGCTTTGAGTTGTTTAATGTCTATGAATGCGTACGTCTACAGTATACAGTCGAAAATCACTAAATCTCTGTACGCATTGAGCACACAATTGAATACATTTGTCTTTAGTGACATTCGTATCGCAAACAAACGTACTGATTGAATACATATTTGGCTTTAGTGACATTCGTATCGCAAACAAACGTACTGACTTCCGGTAATTTGTAAACAGTCGCCATTTTTTTCATCTGACAATTTAAACCTCGTTTTCTTTACATAAGTGCCAGTTAGTAGCCTCAAAATAACTCCCAATCTGTAAGTATGGATCATCTAGACAGTTTTGACTGTTACAGCGACGAAAATTCACAGAATGAACCATTTATTACACAGAACCGTTTTGTCATTCCACCGGCGGGAAGTATCACTAACCATGACAATATAAATAGGAAACGTTCTAGAGTAAACACAGGTGGTGAATGTAGCAGTGGTACAGTCATAACAAACCAACATGACTTTGAACATTTATCTTTGGATGGAAAAATGACAGAAATATTCAAACAAATGAAACATTTTGAACACAAAGTGGATGAATGTTTACTAATGCACACACAAATTATATCCATTGAAGGGTCATTATCTGATCACAACTCACGAATCAAACTCCTGGAATACAAATCTATTGACATTGAGGCAAGGAGTCGAAGGAACAATCTCATATTTGGCGGGATCAGCGAACAGAGAGATGAAAACTGCCACAATGTCATAGCCCATTTCCTGGCTGAACAGCTCCAGCTAACCCCTTGTCCTCATATCCAGCGAGTACACCGTCTTGGAAGATTTTCTAAGGGTGCCACCAGAGGTATTATTGTGAACTTTCTGGACTATCAAAACACAGTTAATGTCCTCTCACGTGCAAACCGGCTAAGAGGGTCTCATTTTAGCATCAACAGAGACTATCCAAAGGAAATAACTCAAGCACGGAAAGCACTTTGGCCAAAATACAAGAAACTTCGCGAAAGTTATCCACGCAGCAAAGTCTCCATAGTCTTCCCTGCAAAAATTGTTGTAGACGGCAAGGTATTCGACGACATATTCCCTGACTGGAACGCGATTCTCCAGGGCAACAGAGTCTCTGCTAACTCACAAGCCTTCCAATCCAAACAGGCACACTCCGAACCACCTTCCCACATCAGCAACCTAAACGTTAATCCTCCTGTTGTCAACACAATCACTGTCATCCCCAGAATCACAACAGTGCTCAACACTCCTGATACACCAGCCCAGAGCGCTGAGCACATATCTAGGCGAACACAGTCCGTATCCCCTCATCCTTCGAGGGCAAACACTCGTAAACATCCGCCGGTATCTCCTAGGACTCCCCTGAGCGCACAGTCCTCGGTGCTGGGGATACAACGTCCATGGGACACCTCTCGTACTGCTGAGTCTGTACACAACCGGAATACTTCTCAGATGCCAAATTTGAACAGGGCTCCAGATGCCAGCAGCCATCCCCACTAGGCCAGAGGGGGGGTCGAATCACTCTCTAATCTGGAAGAGAAAAACATAAAATTAGGAACCTTAAACGTTAGTGGACTCAAGAAAAGACTCAATTACCCATAATTCACTGAACTCATTAGTAATTACGACATATTTTGTATCTCGGAAACCCACACTGATGAACACGATATTATTAAAATAAATAACTATGAATATTTAGCCAAACACAGAGAACAAGAGTATAAGCGTAAATCTGGTGGCATTGGTATAGTTGTTAAAGACCAACTTACTTCCTCAGTTAAAGTCCTACAATCAAACTCTTAATATGTACTATGGATATCCATTTGCAAATCATTAGCGAAACTTCATGAAAATATTATAATAGGAGCTGTATATGTTCCCCCGGAAAACTCCAAATTTTTCAACGATGACGAGTTTATGGCCTTTGAAAATGAAATCTCTCAAAAATGTAATGAACATAAATATGTAATTCTTGCAGGCGATTTCAATAGCAGAGTTTGAAGCATGAAAGATTACATAACTTCAGATCCCCATTTAAATGACATTTGCGATATCGATGATGATATACAGAGCCAACTTGACAAATATAAAACCCTTGAACAATTATCTATCCTACTTCTTCGTACTTCTAAAGACCATCGAACAAATACCCATGGATTCCGACTTATTGATTTATGCAAAAATAACAACATTTTTATCCTCAATGGAAGACTATCATCAGGTAATGATTGTGATATCTTAACTTTCAGAAATAAATCTACAATTGATTATGTAATTGCTTCATCTGATTGCTTTTACTTTCTCTCAGATTTTCATATCATTGAAACAGATTCACTGTTCTCAGATGGTCATAATGCCCTCACTTGGTCCATAAACATACCACACAGAAAATGCTCCAAAATTTCCACCAAAAATCTAACTGACATGAATCTGAAACCAAAATGGAATCCTGACTTGTCCAACCAATTTGTTAACAATATTAACCTTAACATAATAGACCAAATACTCTTGCAAATTAACACTTACCCACAATCACAGCAGACAATTGAGCACATAACCGATCAACTCCAATCAGTATTCCATCAATTTTCCACCAGCACATACCCTGAAAATAAAAAACGATTTCATCATAATAGACCTGAAAATAAAAAACGATTTCATCATAATAGACCAGAAAACAATAAACCATGGTTTGGTCCTCAATGTTCTAAAGCACGAAAAAATTATCATACTGCCAAAAATGACTACACAAAAAACAAAACTATAGACAACAAACAAAGAATGATCAATGCCAGTAAGCAATATAAACGCACCATGAACTACCACATTAATGCCAGCAAACAACATGTCAAATAAACTTCGTTCCATGTCCGACAAAAATCCTAAACAGTACTGGTCCTTTTTAAATAAACTTAAACCAAAAACTAAAGTTAAAACTAGACCAACATTACATGAATTTCATGATCACTTCAAAGAAATTAATACCAGCACAATCAATGACAATCGCTTCAATGACACAAACTCCCATCTACAAAAAGACACAAGCAACAGGCTTAATACCCCAATTACTGAAGAAGAAATAGAAAAATGTATCACAAAGCTTAAAAATTCCAAAACACCTAGCCCATTTGACAATATTTTAAATGAGTATATCAAGTCCACTAAACATCTACTTATGCCTGTTTACCATAAACTATTTAACTGTGTACTGGAAACAGGGTTCATTCCACAAAGCTAGCTCAATGAAATAATCATACCTATATTTAAAAACCAAGGTGACCCTAAAGATCCTAATAACTACCGACCAATTACTATCCTCAGTTGTCTAGGTAAACTTTTTACTTCCATACTCAATGAAAGATTAAACAAATTCCTTAATGAAAGTAATATTTTAGATGATAGATGAAAATCAAGCTGGCTTTAGGAAAGGCTACTCTTGCTCTGACCATATTTTTACATTACATTCATTGATCGAAATACTGAAAAAAAGAAAACAAAATCTATTCTGCGCCTTCATTGATTTTTCACAAGCATTCGACAAGGTTTGGCGAATTGGTCTATGGCACAAACTTATTAAACAAAATATAAATGGCAAGTTTCTACATTTAATTCAAAACATGTACAACAATATCAAATCTAGTATCTCTACTAACGGCAATATTTCAGAACCCTTCGTATCAGAAATTGGCGTAAGACAAGGCGAAAATCTATCTCCAATTCTTTTTTCCATCTTCTTAAATGATCTTCAAACACATATGCACCTCAATGGCTCAACTGGCATAGAACTAGCAAATCTTCTGGATTTGTCTCTTTGGCTAAAACTACTTATTCTACTTTATGCTGATGACACTGTGATTTTATCTGATTCAAAAATAGACTTCCAAAATAGTTTAAATATATTCCATAAATACTGTGATAACTGGCATTTAAAAATAAACCTTAGCTAAACAAAAATTGTAATATTTGGTGCAAGACAACTACAAACTTCCATTTCACATTAGGTGACAACCCTGTAAAAATTACTGACCGTTACCACTACCTAGGCATTACCCTTCCAGCAATGGTTCTTTCCTCAATGCAAGGAAACACTTAGCCGAGCAAGCAACAAAAGCAATGCACCTTCTATATACTAGAGCAAATAATGCAGAGCTACCTATTGATTTAATTCTTAAACTTTTGGACCACACTGTTTTACCAATTTTAATCTATGGCTCAGAAATTTTTGGTTTTTAAAATGTAGATATCTTGGAGAAAGTCCATAATAACTTTCTTAGAAAAATTACGAATGCTCGGAAATCAACCCCAATGGCTTTTTTATATGGTGAACTTGGCAGATACCCTATAGCAATTAACATCAAAAGTCGCATGATCTCATTTTGGAATAGAATCTTAATAGGCAAAGATCAGAAATTATATATCCAAATCTATAAATACATGATGAACTTGCCAATCTCAAATTTTAAATGGGCCAACAAAATTAAAGAAATCATCACCTCAGTAAACTTAAGTAACTTATGGGATAACCAATTCCTAACAATCCAAAATAATATTTACCGCTTAGTCAAAGCCAAATTATTAACCCAATTCAAAACCCAATGGCACACTCAACTACAGCAAACACATAAGGGACAAATATATACCAGTTTCAAACAAACTCCATCCTTTGAAGACTACTTTATAAAACTTACAAAAACTGAATATACATACCTCTTTAAATTTAGAACTGCAAATCACTGGTTCCCAGTTGAAACCGGTCGATACGATGGAACCCCATTTGAGGAAAGAATATGCCGACTTTGTAACTCTGGTCAAGTTGGCTCCGAACATCACTATCTACTAAACTGCGATTTCTTTAAATCTGAATGAGAACAATTCTTAGGACATGATCTTTATGATGCTACTCTTATTACAATCCTAACATCTAATTCCTTACAACTATTACAGAATACAAGCAAATTTATTCGCTTCATATTCAGTAAGTTTAAGCGATAGCAAGTTATCTATTTAACTACCTGTATTTACCAATTCCACCAGCTATACACCAACTCTAATATTGTAGTTTGTAACAATACTGTCTTTATTTCAATATATTTTTATTGTTAACAGCATAACATATTTACATATTATCTCAATATAAGTGACCGTTTACGCTTGTGTAATCAATATATCAAAATATTTGTCTGGTCACAAATGTATATATTTTTGCATGTATATACTAATGACATTATTTACTTTAATTAGAAATATATGCATGTAAATATAAACTGTGCAATGTAAATAATAACTTCATTCTGTAATTGTACCAAATGATAACTGCATAATTATATGTCAATATTAACGTAAGATTGCTATATACTTATACTCATATAACAGAAATAATTGCAGCATTATATAAGAGTAGTACAAAATGGTACCACTCAAGTACACGTGTTAACATTTTAAATATTTTGGCCTGCTATATTGATACTATATTTCAATTAACGCAATGGAAACAATTGTTGCACTCTAAATGAGTACAACTGATACCTATATTTTACCTACAATCTTGTTACTTTATCCTAATTAATCTAGCAGTACTAGTACATAAATTAATAATTATACTTTTGTTACTTTCATTTAAACTTATCCAGCACACAAATTATAATTTGCTTTTGCCCCATCAGTCATTTAATGTTAACCCCTCAGATAACGGCATTCTCCATTGTAATCCTGCAATGCAAAGCTGATTAGAGTAATTACCTCACATAATATGTCCTCCATCTTGCCTTTGTGGTCAACATCGACCTCGCGTGCAGGTGCACTCAAGCGTAAATCACGACAAAAATAACTGTTGTTGATTGAAACCGTTACAAAGCTAGCTCCAACACCATAAACGCTAACGCAAACAGTCTTTCGCAACAAAATGTCTTTTAAGTATTGATAATGAATTAAATTTCTGACGCAAAATATAAACCTTTTAAAACGCGTAGTCGTTTCAATTTCTCAATCCGAAACGCCGTGTGCAAAAGAAAATACATCACCGCACAACTATGATCACAAACCACTAATTATTTTTACCAGTGCTAGTATTAAAATGCTCTTATAGAACTGTACTATTTATTTGTTTCTTAAATGCCACGATTATGATGATTATGATAACTATGACGATTATCATTATTATGATTATTATGATTAGTATGATGATTTTGAATATATGATAATGATTGTGATTTTGATAATTTCATTAAGATTTTGGTATTTTGATTTTGATTATAGATCTCATATTATTGCTATTATTATTATTATTATTATTATTATTATTATCATATGTTCCGGCTATGTATCTTATTATTTAAATACCCCCCGTATATCATCCATACAATTGTGTTAATGTAAAAATTATCGGAAGTTACTAATTTACTAACAATTTTGCTTTGTTATATTGCCCTAATAGTATATGTTATATACTTGGGTGAAAATAAAAGTCTTGTTCTGTTCTGTTCTGTTCTGTATCGCAAACAAAAATACTGATTGAATACATATTTGGCTTTAGTGACATTCGTATCGCAAACAAGCGTACTGATTGAATACATATTTGGCTTTAGTGACATTCGTATCGCAAACAAACGTACTGATTGAATACATATTTGGCTTTAGTGACATTCGTATCGCAAACAAACGTACTGATTGAATACATTTGGCTTTAGTGACATTCGTATCGCAAACAAAAGTACTGATTGAATACATTTGGCTTTAGTGACATTCGTATCGCAAACACACGTACTGATTGAATACATATTTGGCTTTAGTGACATTCGTATCGCAAACACACGTACTGATTGAATACATTTGGCTTTAGTGACATTCGTATCACAAACAAACGTACTGATTGAATACATAATTGGCTTTAGTGACATTCGTATCGCTAACAAACGTACTGATTGAATACATATTTGGCTTTAGTGATATTAGTATCGCAAACAAAAGTACTGATTTAATACATATGGCTTTAGTGACATTAGTATCGAAACAAAAGTACTGATTGAATACATTTGGTTTTAGTGACATTCGTATCGCAAACAAAAGTACTGATTGAATACATTTGCCTTTAGTGACATTAGTATCGCAAACAAAAGTACTGATTGAATACATTTGGCTTTAGTGACATTCGTATCGCAAACAAAAGTACTGATTCGAGGACATACCTACATGTTTACAAATTCTATATTGTAGAAAAACACATGCTTTAGGTTTGTTAGGCATCTAAACATGGCTGCAAATGTATGTATTTATTTTTTTGTATCCGTTTTATTAGTGTTCATCGTTTTGCATTGGGAACTAAAGACTTTGGAGACCTAGCGTTTTGTTTTTATTTTCTTGTAAAGTCATTCGGAATACATTCTGGTCAGTTTAGTTATGCATACAATTGGATGGAATAAAAACTAAATGTCAAACACTCTTTTTGAAACAGAAAATTCAATGACAAAAGTATTGTGTAAACGTTAAAAAGATTGCATTTTACATTCACAACTGTAAATATGTATTGATAAATATGATGATTGGTATTAGTTACTTTTAAACGTGTAAAGGTATATATTGTTTTCAACAAGGTTTTATATTTTATTTTTAGTGAATGTATTTATAATATGGAAAATTTAAATAAATTCGAGTATGAGGACAGTCTTGGTATCTAAGTGGAAATTACATCTTAAAGACGATATCTACATTTATTCCCTTCCATGAAAATTTTTCGTTTTCGCAAAATATGCATTCCGAATGGTAATGCGTGTATATGACCTATCCGTAAATGTATTTTAGAAAAAAAAATTGTTATGTGACGACATTCTAATGGTTGAAATGCTTTATTGAAAGAAAGCAATCCGTTACATGGTGAAAAAATAAAATTTGCCAAAAATGCTTTTTCATCCATTTATGCGAAAAAATATCTTCATTTTGTACTCATATAAAAGCTTGGTTTTGACTATAGAAAAAAATCTGTTCCATGTAAAGTCCAACATGTTCAATACGTAGTACATGATTATGTGCTTAATAGACTGGAAAACAAGATAACAATGGGTTACTTTGCCTGTTGTGCGAAAAAATATATAATGTACATGTGCGTATTGGATATTTTTCTGTAAAGAAACAGACTGTCAAGTAATGACAGTCATTATTTAAAATAATACACTTATACAAGTAGTACAATAGATACATATCATTTGGTAACAGCAGTTGATTATAACTATGTAAATAAAGTTATTACGGCCTAAACGCTTTCATATTAATCGCTAGCAAGTGCACAGCTGTATGCGAGTTCAATATTCAGACTGTTTGATCCTAATTTCGTTCTTAGCATATTAACAAACTGTCACAAATAATCGATTAACAAGACACTCCTACTATAATCAAGGAAATTATTATGAATATTTGATTCAAGTTGATAATTACAGTGTACACAATATTTAATAAATCGTATTATGTGGTAATACACTTTACAGTTTGAATATAAAAATCAACTCCACTGATGCGCGAAAAGATGCGCAGTAAAACTACCGAAATCGTTTTTAACAACACCCTTGACCCTGTTTAAATTATTACAAAAGTAACCAAAATCTGTGTGCAACATAACTATCATATAAACTGCCGCCTACGTCCTTTAATAATAATATTAAACACGCTGACACATCTTTTCTAAATAAGTGGCCTAGAATAAAAAAAATCAAAATATTGTCCATTTCACCGCGTCATTATCTTACGATAGCTGTAAATTTTTCTTCCATTGAAACACAGTCTTACAAAAAAAAAATACGGATTTAACTTTTTGACATATGATAATTTTGAAAACATGTGTATGTGCGTTACAGATTCTTTTTATATTTTTATTTGTATCCCGTAAAACGGATATCTTGTGTTCCCTCATATGAAAAATCGTTATAGGTAGTTTGTCCTATGCGTAATCTGTATATAGTTTACCCGATATTGTTGTTTTCTTTCATTTAGTTTCAAATTATCGAACTAGTTTACTAATATGTGTCTGCAATCTAAGTATAATACGCATTTGTTTCTTTTATAACAATATACACTTAACTGAATAACGACTGACTTAACAGTATGTACTCTAAGACTATTTAACCAAAAGACCAACCATTCTAAAATACAGACAAGAACAATGCACAAAATATTGTATGTTACAGATCACCAGATTCTTCGATTAAACAGCTACATCTGCATATAATTCCATTGAAAATGTGTATTGGTTATATTTCCTGTGTATATGGAAATAGGGATGAATTCCCATAAACATAATTACCAAGACAGAATAATATACAGGGCCAAACTATTGGAAACCAAACGGAACAGCATAAAATGAGTTATTAGGACATCAGTATTCCGAAAAACAATGGGAACAACACGGTAGCTTATAATCTCCGGTATAATATGAAATTCAATATTATAAAGTTTTGATTTGTATTTATTTCATGTAAGTATAGGTAAAATATACCGGTTATTATACTGTTTTAATAAAACTCAATATAACAGATCTTATGTCAATTTTTACCTTATCTGATAATATGTCCATCTTTATTTTAGACTTAAGTCACATTTTCAATATTTGATAATATACTCTTATTGTTGCCAATGTTCGATAGTTCCACGTCATGATTTCTAAATGGTGGCCATCTTTATAGCACTTTTACGGTACTTCATGATCCGCTGTGACGTAACTTCGAAAATGCTTTATATGATCCAGTTAAGATACGGAGTGATAAAACCTACGCTACTGGGTATAGCTAAGAGATTATGAGAACATAATTATTGACCGCCGTTGTATCATAAGAGTGCAAATATCCCCAACGACAGACATTTTAAACACTGTGTATTGAAACGTCTATATATTTATACATATATCATATAGCTTGAACATCGAAAATGCACATGGAATGCTATACATTTCTTGTACAGTCGGTAAAATCTAAGAACCCTTATACACATGGACGAATCGATAGGGGTAAAACATCCAAGTTATAAATACAGACGAGTTCAATGGGATTTTGAACAGAAAGTCATGATTCTCCATATTTTCAGAACGGTCATCCCATTATCAACAAAATTTCAAACCGACTACTTTAGATATTAATATTAAAATTCGGTCAATAAAGGTAATTTGCTTAGTAGCCGACCATCTATATTCTATCCGAAAGCCATAGATATTTGTTAATATTTGCTTTCCTAAACACCATGTTATACCTCTAATAACCTACCCACAATTCCTGATTACGTTTATCTCATGAATGATATAATATGAACTTTTGAAAGCTCTTTGAATTCCCACGATGCTTTATCTAGGACCATATGGCGACACTTGTGTGTTCTGCTCTTTTGTTTGACGTGTTAATATGAGTACTTCTAGAACATTGCCTTTTACAAAGTACATGACTGATATTTAGTTATTGGCCTAGTTTTATAAGAGCAGATAAATCGCAATGGCAGTTTGATCAGTAGTGGCATATTTCAGCATCTGCTCGAGATAAAATGATTTAACGTTTTATGAACAAATCTGACATCACAAGCTGAACTTTAAATACAATCTCCCATTTTGAATATCAAATAATTCAAATACGGGTGAACACGTTAAACTGTTCGAACTATAGCTTACTTCTCGTAATGTACGTACAAACCAGACATGTGTTATGAATAACGTTTACTGTGGACACTTGTTGCAACAAACACGGAGTCCACGAAGATGATTTAATATATCAAGTGAGACAGAATGTTAAGATTGTCGTTGTGTTTTATAGCTCATTATCCACAGCGGCTTCCTGTTAATGGTTGTGGTTGATGCTGAAATAGCGTGACTCCTATAGTTAGCCCATCAATTCGGATGTCTTCGTTTTGAATTTGTCATTATTTGCAGGTCGCCAAATGGTCAACACTGATGTTTTCAAGTACTTGTATCGTTTATGGCATGTTTGTTAAGACCTGGCAACATGCAACGAACGTCATTATGTTGATGATTGCTTACAAAACATTACAGGTAAGTGTGTTTGAAATTGCATTACTTTTGCCAGTATATGTACAATATATTTGCACACTTTGCACATAAACTTATATTTACAATTTTCTTTCCTTTAATGGTTTGGCATACTATTGATGTATATGTTGCATTCAGCTTGTTTACATACATCG
Organism: Congeria kusceri; assembly: GCA_027627225.1. Taxonomy (NCBI): domain Eukaryota; kingdom Metazoa; phylum Mollusca; class Bivalvia; order Myida; family Dreissenidae; genus Congeria; species Congeria kusceri. The sequence goes on along the minus strand of CM051030.1, from coordinate 9,787,402 downwards.
TGCGTCGTGCAAGATGCTTCGAGATGCGGAATTATAACAGCTGCATTCATAACAACAGTTTTTTATTTAAGTAAAACTTTTTATGTAAAATGTTCATCGAGTAATTTTAGCATAACTGTTTTGTAGTTTTCTCTGAACAACAACATCCTAGCAAGGTCAATACAGGTAGGTCGACGAAAACCTAATACAATGTCATTTGTAAACATGTTAAGTTGTGAATAGTTTCGTTATTTTGTGTAATGCTTTGTTTACCTTGTACGTCGGTTATGCGTGAAAAAGCATGACGCTTTTATATACAAAATACCGAACCCTTGTATGTTAATAAGAGGACTGGGGATTGCAATAAGACTTGATAACTATGACATTCATGCTAGTTGACATTATAAGAAGATATCTGGGTATGTTGGAATCATGTTTAAGTGACTGGTCATTGCTTTGTGTTTGTGTAATTTCTCTATGGACCCCTTATTGTTTTGTCAATTCAAACTTGAACAGTCAGTAAATTCATTAAAGGGACTATGTCAACGAAACATTGGCTTCCTATTGCACTATAAATTATATTCTTTGATAGCAAAGCTCTTTACTAAGACATGCGTATTAAATAAATAAAAATAATATAATACACAATAAGATATTTGATAAAAACAAATTAGCAAAATTGCCTGAAAAAATTAAAACCCCAAGCGGGTATCGAACTCACGACTTAGGAGCCATACGAAGAAATGACAGTTGACGGCGCTTTAACCAACTGCGCTATCATGCTTGGTAATGTGTCGTTTGTAAACTATGGTTATACAAAATGCTCACAACTATGACGTCAAAATGTAAACAGGAAAAGGGCCAAACAAACACAACCTAAATTTATTTTTATCTCAGAATGCGTTCACTCTTTTCCCGTCATATACACCCTGTTTTAACCATTATTATATGCCAATATTAATATGTAAATTTTAGATTTTTCAAAGAAATTTCCCCCCCCCCCCTTGAGGCCCTTTTCGACGACATAGTCCCTTTAACATTGGCGTATATATTGATTGTAATGTAATTTTTAAGAAATATATATTAATTTACCCGCGTATATGTATTTAACCGAATATATAAATGCAAAGAAATAGAATGTTCAAATCAATTTCGTCATGCGCTTATTAATGAATGTATATTGATTGTATGCGATCCTTAATATTTGAAACGCCGAAGATTATTTTACCTGTCGATTGTTTCGCACAAGCTGAACATTTCTCATTATTAAATAAGAGATATTTATGTTTAAAAAAGATCATACCAACTTAGGACGTAAGATGCTTCCTATACATTTAACTTCGGTATTGTGTTATTTATATTTCATGCTTGAAAACCGTTTAAACATGGCCCAATAAATCGGCGATGTCCTATTGTTCACGTACAAACACAAACTAATTGTCGGACAGACCCTTTAGGTCATTACAAATTTACCTCATATCTTCATTGGGTTTTCATAGATGGGCTGTGATAAATACTTATAAATTAAAAGGAAGAAGTGATACACAATTCACGTCATTTGTCTATGGCGTGTTATTCATCTTTATTAAACGTAAGACAAACTCAGTGTGTGTTAATTGAAGGGATGAATAATCTACGTGTCAACTATACAGGTAATGTTCAAAGCGGGTAAAGCGTAAATGCCCTTTTTGCAACGCTGTAACCATGTAATAATTTTGAATTAATTCAGTCAAGTTTTCTATTCCTAGAAGTTTCTACCTGAGTACCCGATATGACGTTGATCGTTAAGTGAACAACTAAAAAGCACGGTTTTGCAGGTGACACTTAAATATGTAGTTTTTATTGTGCATGCACAAAACTGATTCATTTAGGACGTATACGTATCGCTGATTGTCAAAAACCAGTTTGATTGTATATATTCCACTGTAAAACTATTTCGAGCCTTACACAAACATGTGTGTGAGTGTCTGGTTGATAACATGGCATGTTTAAATTTATTTAATATGTTCAATATTATAATAACAAACAAAAATATATGTGTTGCTCGGGCTCTATGTGGTACATTTGGCGTACAACACTCATTAAGAACAGTACAGGTAAACAATGTCAAACAACGCATTGAAAGCTTAAGAATTAGTACAAACCAATGAGGGCCTCATCGTATTATAATGACCGACCAGTCAGCCCAAAAACGTTGAAGCCGAAGACGTTTGCGGCCAGACTGGGAGGTAACTACATGTATAATCCGAGGAGGTCCAAAGTGGTTTGTGCTATTTCTTATATTATACCGAAAATTTTTAGTACAGAAGTTTTATGATAAAATGATAATATATCACAATCATAACACAGTGCACTAAATTAATTTTTTTTCGTGCTGAGATATACAACTTTTTTTTCAAAGACAAACGAAATTCGAACAGCTTGCAAAACGTTTGCATTGTGAAATAGCAACGATGAATTTAAAGAATATTTCTCATGAATTCTCATTTACTTGTAGAAATGTCATCAATTTTAAAGAATAGTAAGTTGCACGTCAATTTCCTCAAGTTGCAATTGTGTTGTTATGGTAAACATTTAACCATTGAGTTAAATTGTAATTCAACTGAATATATATTCTCTTTTATTACTATTTAATTTGAATTGCAATGCTATGAGGTTAAATTTTATTCACAAGTGCGTGTATTTTGATTAATTCTGGGCTAAGTGTGAGGTTTTGCATGCCCTTTGACCGTTCTAAGGCGGTGATCCCAGTTTTAATCATTTTATGTTTCGTGTTGTGTTGTGCGTATTGTCCTGTATTGTATAGGCAATGGGTCACTTGCCTCAAATAAATGACCACCGGATGTTAATAAGGGTTTCTCTCTTGGTGATGTATCTGGAGTTTCTTTATTCTTATACTCCACTTGTTTATTTCAAAAACAGTGCGTCAATGACGTCATTTCAAAAATGTAGACTGCGTCACGATATTTTTGGTAAACAACTGCAATAGAGGTGTAATTAATGTTGTCGTATATTTATGTATAGTGCATTAACGATTTCGCTGATGAAATGGAATTTGTGTTGAATCGTAAACAACTACATAAATCTCGATACGTACATTACGATCGGTGAAAACTCGTAGTTATAAATATTGATGAAATGCCACCCAGAACAGCGGTTACACACAACAAGAACTGAGCGAGCACCCGCACGATAAAGTGCCCGCTGGCTCAAGGCACTATTCAGTCTGCCCGTTACCTGTGATTTTGAAATTAACCTAAATAAGGAACCGTTGATTTTTATATACGCGTAGAAAACATTTTTATGTAAGGTATAATATAATCGCTTATCATATGTTTATTTCATAATATGTTATTGTTCAATGTTTATACATGTTTCACATTCCATCTTGTTTCATTCTTGTTACCTGTAGAATTTTTAACATATATCATTGATGATATTCAGTCGTAGTACAGGGACATTATTTTATCCTACCAATAAGTGATTTCATGGAAGGAAACTGTTCCTGCTGGATAAAGTTTAGCTTTATCTGACAGGCAAGGTTTATCTGACCCCCTCGTGTATATAGTTTTGACGGACTACTTTTTCCAGGGATGCAAGTGACGTCACATGCAAGGTTAACGATCAAATGATACAAGTTATTTTATTACATTTTATTGGTTAAAAAAATATAAATAATATATATACATATTAAAAAATAAATGATACTAAAACAAAACAATAATACAAAATATATTATGTTGTTGTTATTATTAACAAGAAAATAAACTGCATTAAGTTCAATCGCAAAGTAAATCTATTTTGCCTTCTGCTATTGAAATAATAATAATAATAATAAAATACCATTGAAAAAATAACTAAATAACAAAAACAATGTCAGATAACATTGACAATATATCATATAGAATAATTTGGGAAGACTTAGAAAAACTTGAAAATGATGAAAAAGACAATAAAGTTGTTGTGGACAACAAAAACTAACAGTTTCCAGTAAATCAAACGCCATTCGAAGAGTTTAAGCGGGTTCAGGGATTTGATGCACAGTTTCTGGTTGGAAAATTACGAGGTTTCAAATTGAAAAAAACTGTAAGTGAGAAAATAAATCAACAATAATTTGACAGCATTTTAAATGAGAAAATAAACGAGAACGAGTTTGAAAACATTGATATTAAGACAGTTGAGAAAATAATTTTTGTGCAAGAAAATATGTCGACTATCAAAAAGACTCGGCTTGATGTTACAAAATTTAACAAGTTTCTCGAATTAAAAGGTGAAAGCTGACAAATGCACAGTATTAACATTGAAGCATAAGACGAATATGTTGCCAATTTTGTTCTGTCCTTCAAACCAAGAAAAGGTGAAGATTACGAGCCTTCAGCTATAAGGAACACTTTATCAAGTCTGAATAGAAAACTGAAACATAACAAACATTCACATCTGATTACTTCTAGTACAGGACCTGAATTTAGCCTCACTCGTGACGCTTTTGCAGCAAAATGATAAAGTCTCAAGAAAAAAGGTAAAGACAACAAGTCCAACGCTAACAGTTTAGTTTTAATCTATATATTTTAGCTCGATTGCATCAAAAGCCAAAGGCTTATTGAGACACTCTCGAGTCCGTTTCCTGGGCGGAACCAGTACTTGGTGTCTTTGGGGGATATCTTGAGAACGCTCCCAGAGTGGGGATCGAACCAGGACATCCCGGTCGCCTGGCGGACACCATATCCACAACGCCACCGCGACCTCAAAATAGCCTATTAATGATTGGCCGCTTTAGTCCAGTTTTAAGAAAATTAATTAAAACACTTTATCATTTTAAAATGCTTTTATTTAATAATGTGTGTTTAACAAGTTAAAAACGATATCATTAATACGCAATGTTAAATATGAAAATATGTATCATTCACCACTGAAGTATTAACACAAATGAGCTATGTTTTTTTTAACTCTGTTAAAATAGTTCCTCTTGACATAATTGTACTTGTTTTACTGGTTAGTTTACATTTAAATAAAGGTGTGTTTGAGTAAAAACTGCAAAGAAAACAATAAAAACAATATAAGTCCTTAACCTCAACAAATGGTATGTTTCTGGTGACCTGACTGACCCTATTTTATTTAGACATGAAAACATCATAAAAAACTGCTACAAACATCCAAGACACATACTAAAACTGATCCAAGACAAAAAGGAATCAGTTTTCTTGAAAGTGCTGGTAATAAAATCTGTTAAATTCACATTATTTACCCACAGATAATGCACACAAACCGTTAAAGAAATTTAAATATTCTCATCCTACTGATCCTATTATTTGGCCGTACACCAGAAACACAACTTTTTTTTAATTATCAAAACAATAAATTAAACTACAAAAAAAGCAATACATTTCTTCAGCTGGGCGGACATAACTCTAAACGTTTCTGCTGACGGCACTGAGTTTCTCGAGTTTTACGAACGTCAGACCAAAACGTACACCGATGATAACATTTCAAACGTACGAAGAATACATCCACGCATGTTTTTTTCCACTGGTGACAAAAGGTGTCCAGTTTGTATGCATAAACTGTATGTATCAAAACGTCCGGCGGACTTTTCGGAATCAGGCAGTCCATTTTATATTGCACCCATAACGAGTCCTCTTGACGGCCGGGACTGACATTGGTTCTTCAAGGAGAAGATTGGCAAGAAAAAGCGTTGAAGTAAATGGCAGAAAAAAAGTGGATTTACCGGGAAACGCTAACCAAATATTTCGTCAGACAACGTATGGTGCAAAAACTTCGGGACAAGAACATTACTCCGACAAATATTATGCAATTTAACGGAAAAAAGTATACAATCAATTCTAAATTACAGTTCCATCTCCAAACAGAAGCAAAGAGCTGGTTCATACAATCTCTCCGGCAAACAACCTCAAGCTCCAAGCTGCAATATCCATGTCTTAAATGTCCACCAACAGCTACAGTATCAGCTGAAAATAGTAAATACCAGGCTTCTCTCAATCACAGCCATCTCAAACTGTGTCATTGTCAGAGATCATGGCGCTAAATTCACAAAATAGTGATGCAGCAGCAAAACTTTTAAATCCAAACGCCTGTAAATCAGGTCACGTTAACTGCACTAATGGCAGTATTGGTGCAAATGCCCAAATATCAAATTTGGAAACACCAATTTGAGAAGTGGTGCTACTTTCCCCACCCACCAATACAATAAACATGTTTTGGCACTGAACGAGTCTATCCATTAACAGTTTTACGGTGCTGTCTTCAATATCCAGAACTTTAACGTGTTCTCTAAGTAAAATCAGTGTAACACTGATGCTTGATACACCACTTATTACGGGTCCTTCCTGAGATGCACGACGATGATCTTTGATTTGTACTATATGATGCTAGGTCTTAAAATCTTGACAACAAGAAAGGATTTAGCTGATAATTGTACTTACTTCATTTCATCGTGCCTCAGAATGTTGCAATTATGTTGTTCTGGTAAAAATTAAATCATTGAGTAATTAAATTGTAATTCAATTAAATTAATATTCTCTTTTATTACTATTTAATTTGAATTGGAATGCAATTAGGCTAAAGTTTATCTACAAGTTCGTGTTTTGTGATTAATTCTGTGAGGTTTGGCATGCCTTTAAACCGGTTTAAACCCCAAAGGCTCTGCATTGACAGTTCCAATGCGGTGACCCCAGTTTTGATCATTTTTATGTTTTGTGTTGTTTTGTATGTATTGTCCTGTATTGTATAGGCAATTTGTCACTTGCCTCAAATATATGACCAGCGTATGGTAATGAGGGTTTCTCTCCTGATGATGTATCTGGAGTTTCATTATTCCTATAATTGATTACAAAAAAAACCCACGAACATCAACACGTGTGACAAATGGCGACTCACACATTTGTGTACTAAACAAATCTGTAAATTTTGAACATGCAAATGCACTTAAAGACATTAAAATAATGATGTTCATTAATAAACAATAATAAATATGTTTAATAAAATTGAATCAAGGAGAATATCGTGGCTTGTTATTTAGTTTACAAGATATATATATAGGGACTATTTTTATTGGCGGAGTAAATATTGCTGTAATAATTTCGTATTAATACGCTCCATATTCATTAAAATTTACTTGCGCTGGAAATGTTTTAATGTATATTAACTCATCGGATACATTCAAGTTCGCAAAAGCACTAACCTAACATTCTCTGTGAGTGTGCGTTTTCAACACCAATACTGTTAATCAAAACTTAATATTTATAGATTATATATTTGAAGGGAATGACTCAAACTCAGACGCTGTAGACGAAGGTCGCCAGAGATAATATAAATATATTGTAGGATGCTTATTTGCAATTATTATTTTAATACTTGTTTCTTGTTTCTCCAGTTATACTCAGCTCGCGAAACTCTTCTTGTTTCTCCAGTTATACTCAGCTCGCGAAACTCTTCTTGTTTCTCCAGTTATACTCAGCTCGCGAAACTCGTTATACAAAGAGCATTTTTATTATAAACATCAGGCGAGAACGATTGGGGCAGGGACAATTATCCAGACCTCATTCCTTTCATTGTGATATGTTTAATATCCAACATCAGGCGAGAACGATTGGGGCAGGGACAATTATCCAGACCTCATTCCTTTCATTGTGATATGTTTAATATCCAACATCAGGCGAGAACGATTGGGGCAGGGACAATTATCCAGACCTCATTCCTTTCATTGTGATATGTTTAATATCCAACATCAGGCGAGAACGATTGGGGCAGGGACAATGATCCAGACCTCATTCCTTTCATTGTGATATGTTTAATATCCAACATCAGGCGAGAACGATTGTGGCAGGGACAATTATCCAGACCTCATTCCTTTCATTGTGATATGTTTAATATCCAACATCAGGCGAGAACGATTAGGGCAGGGACAATTATCCAGACCTCATTCCTTTCATTGTGATATGTTTAATATCCAACATCAGGCGAGAACGATTGGGGCAGGGACAATTATCCAGACCTCATTCCTTTCATTGTGATATGTTTAATATCCAAACACGTATTGAAACATATATTAATTAGCCATTTAACACGTGACGTGAACAGAAAAATAATCCTTTACTAATTTACACGTAAAACATATATTTGCATTTAAACATTTTACAAATAACATTATATTTACTGATGGATGTTCTTTAGAAAAGAAAAAGAAAAAGAAAAATACATGTCAACATATCTGGGTGGATATATTATATATACATATCGTGAAATGTGTGGTTGTTGTTTATAGAGGACTACATAACGATGTACGAGTAGGTTCACAGTTACCTTAAACACATATACACACTAAATATGTGTTGTTGTTTGTTAACTTTAAAACAAACAATTCGAGGTCGTCGGGTTGGGGACACTTAGTGTCTTCTAACTGATGAACGTGTTTAATTGCCACGTGGAGATAAATACCTTGTGAAAAGGACCTTACTTCTAAGAGACCTTCAGAGACGCAGAGGCATTATGTTTGGACCCGGTGTGTATCCCATATTCCCTACCTACTTTGAGAGTCACATCGAAAGTTGGGACGAGTTTTGAATAATATCTGCATTTTCCTGCTCTTTCGGTTTTACTGAAATGTATTATTGATTGTGTTATGGTCTTGTCTTGTGGAGGAAAACCGGAGTACCCGGGGGGAAACCAACCTGTCCAGTACGGGAACCACTGATGCATAAGAAAACATTGGCTTGATAAAGTTTAATACTCGTTGTATGTTCAATGCACTTTCCTCCATAAATGTTGTGTCAATATTTGCACAAACTTTATTCACGAACTTTTCCAACTTATACAATAAGTGTTATTTATATGCTGCACTATGCACTACACTGAAACAGTGTGTTATTCATGAAAGCCTATTATTTAGCTGTAATTATATCATTTTTGAATATCTTTTTCAAGCAAACTAACTGAAGTGATGTTATATTTGATATTTGTAACATTTAATATGTTTTCTCATCACTGTTTAAAAATATATACACGACAAAATGGAAAAGATCACCTCAGTTTAGGTGTTTTTTCAAAGATCTGCCTTTCAGTTGTTGCACACTCTTTTGTATTCTCGCGAATTTTAAATAAATGGCCCATGGCTCTTGGACTATAATGATAAATTGACGCTTACTATTTTGTTGTCGAGAATACTGTAGAAGATTAGCTAGTTTCATAACATCCATACCCGGAGGTTTATACTGCTATTATAAATGTTACTACTACTACTACTACTACTACTACTACTACTACTACTACTACTACTACTACTACTACTACTACTACTACTACTACTACTACTACTACTACTACTACTACTACTACTACTACTACTACTACTACGATTACTACTACTGCTACTACTACTACTTCTACTACTACTACTACTACTACTGCTACTACTATTTCTACTTCTACTACAACTACTATTATTACTACTGCTACTACTACTACTACTACTACTACTACTTCTGCTACTACTACTACTTCTACTACTACTACAATGTAACTACTACTACTACTACTACTACTACTACTACTACTACTACTACTACTACTACTACTATTATTACTACTACTACTACCACTACTAGTACTACTACTGCTACTACTACTACTACTACAACTACTTATACTACTACATCTACTATTATTATTACTACTGCTACTACTACTAATACTACTACTACTACTACTACTACTACTACTACTACTACTACTACTGTTACTACTACTACTACTACTACTACTACAAATTATATTAGTTTTTTAATTAACGATCAACATTATCACGGGTACTCTACGAACGGAAAACTTGGTAGATTTAATTCGAAAGATATGAAGGATTACTACGGAATCCGGTTAGTACCATATGGAATATCGTGCCTCTTACGTCGAGGGCGAGACACGAGAATTACGCGAAACACGAAGCGAGACACGATATTCCCGCGAGACAAGAAACGAAGTACGATATTATAACACGAGATCTCGCACTGTCGCAGTATCCCATACCACGAAATATCGCGGCAAAATATCTTGCCTCGCTTCGTGTTTCGCCGGATTATCGTGTCTCGCTTCGTGTCTCGCGGTAAAATATCGTGTCTCGCTTCGTGCCTCAAGCAATTCTCGTGCCTCGCATTCAAAGGTCGAGACACGAGGTGCGAAGCGACACACGAAGTGATACACGATATTCAGGCGAGACACAAAGCGAGGCACGATATTATATCGTTCAAATATCGCCCAAATCTCGAGTCTCGCACCTAGATTTCAAACCACGATACACGAAACACGAAGCGAGAAGGGAAAATCCGGCGACACACGAAGCGAGACACGATATTGTTTCGTTCAAATATCGCCCGAATATCGAGTCTCGCGGTTTAAAAGCAGGGAAACAAGCAGGAAAACACTCTTTTCCCTAACAAACGTATGCCAGTCAGGACGGGCTAAGCCCAAGTCGTTGACGGCCCAGTTCATGACCGCCTAGGACCATGACGGCCCAGTCCATGACGGCCCAGACCCATGACGACCCACTGTCTGTCTGTCTGCCTGTCTGTCAGTCTGTCTGAATGCCTGCCTGTCTGTCTGCCTGTTTGTCTGTCTGTTTGTCAGCCTCTTTGTCCATCAGTCCGCCCATTCGCCTGGAGGATACTGCGGCTTTGTAGCTATTTCTACTCGATTTAATAACTGTTTCAGTTTGAACTATAATGATGGCTATATTTTATTTATGCGTATTGTTTATTTTCAGGAAAAACCTGTTGCAGTAGAAGAAACGGTCTGTCTCTCTGTCAGACTGTCACTTTGTCTGTCTTCCCGTCCGTTCGCCCATCCGTCTTGAGGAAACTTCGGCTGCAATTACTTCTGTGGCGTTTTTAAATAGTTGTGTACCAAAGGCCTTCGTCTGATTGTCAGACACTGAAAGTAGGTCAACACGACGTGGGGTTGCAGCATGCACTAAAGCAGATAGGTGCATTGCCCTATAGTCCTATGTAGCAACGTACTTTGGTGTAAACTCAACTCCGATGTTACTTACCATCATCATCATCAACATCATCATCATCATCATCATCATCATCATCATTATCATCATCATCATCATCAACAACAACCACAACAACAACAACATCATCATCCTCCAACTCATCATCATATTTTTACGAAATAATATCAAACAACTACAACGTGATAAATTTCTGGTACGACGGTAGACGCGAGACTCAATATTTGGGCGATATTTGAACGATTCAATATCGTGCCTCGCTTCGTGTGTCGCCGGCTTCTCGCGTCTCGCTTCGTGTTTCGTGTATCGTGGTTTAAAACTATAAGTTAAAGTGACGAAATCAACTCAAGACGAGAAAAAAGCTCAAATACTTTTATTATTAAGTACTGACAATATCGAATCGATGTCATTGTGTGCAATCGGGACGAAAATATTATTAAGTTATTCTGTCAATCACCTGTCATTAAAAAAAAAATTCACAGACAATGTGAAATCAGACCTCATTTTCAAATGCATACCAAAACCTTAGTAGACATTGGCTATTTTGCCTACTGGTAATGCTAACATAGATGTAAGAATAACAATATGTACAGGTTAACTTTTAGCATTGACTTAACAACGTTCATAAAAAAAAATTGGTTTATTTTTTTGTGCGTTAACCGTTACACGTAATTCAATGAATACACTATTTACATAACGGCTATTTGTTTTAATACATGTAGTCACATAAATGTACATTTTATGAAGATCTGCAATTACCTCTTGTGCCTATTTAATTGCAAGAATGTTTTGCAATTCCTAAGATTCGTCCTTTACTCCAAGATCTTTTGCAAAAACATAGTTGTCAGTTTGTTTGAAAACTGCAACGGGATCAGCCTAGAACATACTGAAAACACGAACCCTACCAGAGTTTATGACTTAACAAACTGCTATATCGGTGACATTTTCAGTGACAACGGGAATTGTGACAAATGGCAAAAGGTCATGCAAGTTTTCCACATTTTAGTATTTGAAGATTTATTTAAATATCTTGCAATTATGCATACTCTACATAAATGATCAGCCAATGGTGAATTACAAATTACGATCGTGTTTCGAATTGCAAACACTGCAAATGTAAAGCAAAAGCGTTGAGTATGGTCTGCATATTACAAGATTTCATGGCATTTTCTTGATTTTGTGAGGAGCGAGGAAAGTGCACGTTCTTTAATATTTTGTTGGAGTCAACATCGAGCTGTTAAACGTTAAAATAATGTACCACACTTTTGACACTGCACATGTGATCGATTACAAGATAAAATTCACTTTTTTTTGCATACACTTATATGAAATACGAACATTTTGCTTGCTAAGGAATTTAAATTAAAAGCATAAATTCACTGATAACACCTGGCATATATGCCTCTTAAATCTTGTGATAACACGCCTGTTTTTCAGGGATTAACATCATATTTTGTATAGTCTACTTTACATATTATAATTTTACATTCTTTTTATGATTGTTGAAAGAGCATTGTATGACCATATTTTTCACAAATCATATTTTTCACATGTGTGAAAAATATGATCTCATTTTTCACACGTGTGAAAAATATGATCTCATTCTGTACACATCGCAATCTAATTCTTCACAGTTTCTGTGAAATTTTTGATTGAGTCCAGTGTTTGATATGCACTCAAATCATATTCTTCACAAATTAAAAGAAAGTGTTCATATTTTCAAAAATGTGAATTTGTTACATCATAATCCTATTTTTAACACTGTATGTGCCTGAAAAAAACGGGGTGATTTACAGTGCGGTATGCATAATAGTGTACGATATGGTACGGCACGGAACCGGACGGTTAAGTGAAGTAAGGTTTGCTATTGTAAGGAATAGCATGGCATGGAATGGCATGGCATGGCAGGGCAGGGCAGGGCGGGGCAAGGCAAGGAAGGGTATGTTTTGTAATGCTATGATACGATACGGTACGATACGATACGGGTGGTACGGTACGGTACGCTACTGTTCTGTCCAAACGTACGTACCAACATGTGCGGAGGTTCTAATAAGGTCATTATATTACCTTCCGTGTATACGTATATTCTAGTTCGGGCGGACATATGCTTGGTTATTTTGGTTTTAATAATCCAAAATAGGACGTTTGTTTGTACGTACGTTCGGATGCGTGCATCGGTTAATATCCCAATAAAAATGTGTACGTTCGTATGGACGTACGCGAGTATGCATTTCTATCGCCTAATTAGACCGTAGAAACGTATTGACTTACGATTACGAGCATGCATACATTAGTAGCTTCTAAATAGGGCTTAGGTTTTGATAGTGATGACAAAACTGATGACGTTAATTATAATGATAATAATGGTACTGACGAGAATAATTATGATGACGATGATGATGATGATGATAATGATGATGACGATGATGATGACGATGATGACAACGACGACGACGATGATGATGATTATTATTATTATTATCATTATTATTTTTTTTTTTTTTTTTTTTTTATTATGATGATGATTATGATGATGATGATGATTACTGTATAATTGTGCTCCAAATAATTATTTCATCGATTATCGCGATACAATTTCACAATAAAATATGTGAAAAATGTGATCCGTAAGCATATCCTCTTTTTGGCCATTCACATTCTTCACGCTTATAAATGTGCCAAATGAGATCCTATTCCTCACAGGCTAGTCTAATTCATGAGACGTGCTGCGAATTTAGTGTTACTTTTTTATAGGACTAAATTCGCTGGAACGTCTCATCGCCGAAAGACCATTTATGTGGTGGAAACCTACAAGTTTAAATATTCATTAATTTCCATTATTTGCGACAATAAAGCAACGTATTATACTTAAACAACACCTAAACTGCTTAACATGTGCCGAAATTTACCTAGAACATGCGTTTAATTCCGATTTAAACTTGCGAATAAATATACATTCATGTACAGTCCCCCATGTTTACCTTGCCTTGTTTAACCCTTCAAATATGCTTCAACCAATCGGATGATGAATGACAGAATTGAATGACCAATCGAAATGACGCAATCGTTTCAGTGTAGCAGAATATCGATTAAAGTTTACGCAGTGGAGGACAGCGAGATGTATTGAAAATGCAATAGTGTGTAGGTTTAAATTGGTGTTGCATCCAAAATGGAAGTGCTATCGTACAAATATTTCTGAAACATTATTGAGGAATAAATTCTCTTTGCAGGTATGCAAATTTTATTTAAAAATATTAATGCTAACCATTCCATATCAGCGAATGAAAGTAGCGACGAAAATCCTGTCGCTGCTCTATAGACATATAGGGAGAAATTTCCACCACAGAACTGGTCTTTCCCCGGTTAGGCCCTCGAACTAATATTGTCCATATACAAAGTAGCTCAATATTGGCACAGGGCCTAACTTGTTATGCTACTCACAGGCGTGTGAAAAATAAACAACACCATATCAACTCGGTTGTGAGAAGTTCCACAGTATTGCTGATGTTTTCACAACACATTACCACTTACATGTTTACGGACATCAGTAATAGCATACAAATCTAAGATGTATTCATTAACTAATCTTCGGAAAATTTAACGAACATCAACGTGTTGTCATTTTGCTAACTAGAAACATCTGCACTTATGCACTATTGTTTCGTTGTTTGTAGCACAACGAACGTAGGAATATGTATTTGTAGCACAACGAACGTAGGAATATGTATTTGTAGCACAACGAACGTAGGAATATGTATTTGTAGCACAACGAACGTAGGAATATGTATTTGTAGCACAACGAACGTAGGAATATGTATCAAAGTTTAAACAAAACAAAAGTAAGACAAAAGTTCATTTAATAAATACTTTTTAATTTATCGTTGTATGTCAGCCAATAAACAACGATTTGGAGTTCTGCTGCGTAGGAATTAAACCACGAGGGCGTTAGCCCGAGTTGTTTGATAGCAACGCATCAGAACAACAAAGAGATGTTTATAGGCCGATAAACAACAATAATGCGAACATTATTTTGATTCCAACATAATTTGACATATATTTTTGCAATCGTATTTGAAACTACTTTTTACTATGCTCTGCTAATAATCGGGACAACTTTTTGCGTTGGTTGTTGGGTAGTTTAACAACGATACAGTTGTTTTTTGTATATAGAAAAATTAGAGAGTATCATGTTTGTATAGTATATATATTTCTAAACATTCGATCACACCGCGAACAACTGAATTTCATGAGAAAGACTTAAGTCTAACATTAATGAAAAGTTTTTCGGATGATTAATGACCGACTTTAAATAGCAGTGAAATTAATCCATTGAATTCATTGAGAAACATGTTTGGTTGTTTAGATTCATGAGATGTGTTACTAACCTCTGTAAGATTCACTTCATTAAAAATCAGGTCTTGGAAATTATATTGGGTAAATCACAATGGATTGCATATCGCAGTAATCACAATATTATACATTGCCACTTGTACAATTGTGTGCAAATATGTGAGATGTGGTCGTCTTTATATTTTACACAACACATCGTAAGATATTCGGTAAAAACAGAATGTCTGCGTACAAGTACTGGACAACACACACACATTAACTGCAAATGTTGGTGAACCGGCGGCATGGTTCAACGTATTATAGCATAAGTACCTGAACTAAAGGCAAGTGACCCTACCGCTAATACATTTGTTTATGATTAAATTCGAAGACTGAAATAGAAACATCGTGCGATGACACGTTCTAATGCATCAGTCAGCATTGATTCTGCAGTCTTCTTTTGCTGTAGTGATTTGCATTTTGAGTTTAGTTCCGTTACAATATGGACATACGAATTTACGTCATATGTGTTTGTTTACGTTGTGATTGAACAATTCAGAAAATCAAGTATATCTTGAATGTCATAACAATAATTTTTTTTTTCAATTGTGAAACTTTATTTTCCTAATCAATAGATGCGTGAAGGTCGAGCGCATCTTCCTCCGAACCGTACAATATATCGTAATTTGCAAATCAAAATATTTCAAAGTATACAACAATACCATGTACAATGCATGAGCCAAAACGACAAATTTAAATACAGTTGCAAGAGTTAATCGATTATAAAATATTTTTTGCAACAGAGACTGTTGGTATTTAAAGTTTCATTTTCCAACTATAGATGAACATTTATGTAATAAGACAAACGATAATCAGTATTGTATCAGACAATAACAATACATCTCAGTTGGATTTCCTACCAAACTGCTGGTGTTAGATGTATGATAAGATAATGCGATGTTCCCATTGGATTATACTAACCATTGGAATAATGATGCAACAATTATTTCTTTTATGGTGTCCCATAAGGTTGTCAAAATGTTGCTTTGATCGTTGTTCTGTCTTCATAATGGTGTTATGGGAACCCATTCCAAATTCAAAATACACATGTAAACGATGTAAGCAGTATAAATGAGAACTGTTTTTGTTATTAGCTTTATTATTTAAATGAAGAAAAAAAGGACAAACTCCAATTCACTACGCGTTTCGACTTTAATAGTCTTCATCAGTATGAATATAAATAAAATATATTATGACGTCATGACGTCACGTTACGTAACGTCATTTTTGGGGTACTTTTTCACATAAAATTAACTATATACAATAGTTACATTGGTTTCACAATACAACTATGTAACAGTGCATGTTTACATTAAAATCAATAAATGTATTATTAAATATATAATTTATTAAATACATAACTTAATGAACACATAATAAATAGAATGCAGGATCATAACTTATACAAAGTCACTATAATTGACTATTTCAAAAGCAAAATATTATCAGTAACAAACTGCACCATTTATTATGAACAGTTTTAGGAATCCATAATACATAGATCATACTAAGTAAATAGAACTATAAAATAGTGTACATTAAAAAAAAATTCTTTTCAAAATTAAATAGTATACACAATTTTTGAAATAAATCGCTTAGGATGTTTAGTTTCCAATGTATGTATACAATACGTTTCTTTTAAAAGCCTTTCCATGTCATTTTCTACGACATCTATAGCTTTATTATTGAAATACAAATATGGTGAAATGTAACAGACACTGCTTTGTTATTCGCATTGTCTATGTCTTGGACGATTTGTTTTTTAGAGTAAAAATATACCCAAACTACTATTAAATACATAATACAAATCATGTTTGTTATTCAAGTTGATATATTTCGTTATAGCTGGGGCTGACCGTGTAAACTTAAAGAGTTTCTCAACGACAAAATGTGTGTGTTTCTTAACGAAAACGAATACAAACAGCGTGTTTGATTTCCTGAATTTTATAATGATTTCGTTGATAAACAGACACCAAAGAATGTGTATGTTTTACAACAAAATCATTACAACTCATTGTCGTTCTGATGCCTGGCTATTAAACCACTCGGACTTACTCTCTCGTGGTTTAATTCCTACGCATCAGAACTTTGGCCGATAAACAAAGATAAATCGAAAATTATGTCCTAACTATAACATACATGTATATAGATAAGCACATTTACCATATTTCTTATACATTTGCTAATGACTTTCGAATACTGATATACACAATCATCATTCAACAGTTCTGGTTTTAGTGATTGGCACCTTGCGTGTGTGACGCCACGCTGTCCAAAACAATATGGAGTGTATAGTTATTTCAGTCATATCTGTATGTTTATATTGTGATTGAATAGTTCAGTAAACCAAGAGAAATGAAGTCAAAATATTGTAAATTTTAGTATTGTGCATCTTTATTTATCATAATGTACATTAAAACGACAATGCAGAGCGACAGGTAAGCATTTCCAGTGTAATAACTGTATGTTTTCCTAAGATCATATACTCGTATCCGTCACGCGTATGTTTGATCTATTAATTCGTACACCATTTTCGCTTAAGTCGCATGAAATGACAAATTGCCATTGTTAATGGAGAATTACTTTAATATTGTTGCAAATGTTGCTACTTGGAATTGCAATGCAACTGTGGCATAGACTTCTTCATGAATTATGATTCAGATTTAATACACATATTTGTTCTTTGTTGTACATTGGTTATATAATGGAAAGATCAAAGTGACTTACAAGTATTCATTGTTTAACTATGCACATAAGTATAATAGCAAGAAAATTAAAAACAAATATAAACGATTAAAAACGCTTTTTGGATGGAACAAAACAACAACAAAAAAACTAACTCTAGAAAGAAGCAGAGTATTAATAAAATTTTTATTAAATTAATAATATGCACGTATATTCGAAATATTATATAGTTATAGTATAACTTCCCTGTTAAAAATACTTCTCAAAATGACAGTTACGTTTTCATTTCAATAACACTAGTAAAACGTAATGCTAGAATCGGACTTACTCGTGGTCGCAATTCTTTAACTGAATTACATGTTGTTTGATTATAACAAAGTGTACTCGTTATTGTATCATAATCATTGACTTCATAAATAATATTCGTGCTGTCATTTTCAGTTTACTATAGGGCTAAATACCTTATTTTATTAACTACACAAAGCGGTGCCCGTAACAATTCACTCAATTTGTATATGCAGCGGATAAATCAAATAAACATAAACATGTTCCTATAAAATTGGTAAAATAGTAGATATATAATTCATAATGAGTTTCCATAACACCGTTATCAAATCTGAGCAACTGGTTTGGAAGTCAATTGAGACCAAAATAGACATTATTGCGAGATCACAGATTAGATCAGTATTCCAAACTATCAATATTCCAGTAAAAGCAATTGGGCGCGACTCAGTACATGCATGGAACATATGTAGTTTAGGTTTGAATTTCGATTGTCAGTGGGTTATTTTGACATTAATAACTTATGTATTTGCAAGTATAACACTTAATGTAAAGGAGGGATTAAGAGTCGTATAACAGTGTACTATATTAAATGTAAATCTTTTCATTACAATAGAAGAAATCAGACTGAAAATAGACAAAACTAATATAGATTAACGCGCATTATATATAACATCCCATGGACGTCAGAAGTGGCTATCAGCATTCTTCGTACATATGCTAGTGACACCTTCTGGATTTCAAGGGACGGGTTATGTGCGTTCACTTGACAATAAGTATTAGTTACAATACTTACACATCAAAAGAATTACCCCGGTAAAGGATTAATGTATGTAAATATTCATAATATTTTGATTGGGCAATCAATTATTGGCCCAAATTTGAACGCATCTCCTTATTACTCGTATCAGTGATCTAGTAACCTTTTGTCCATTATACCATTTTAAATGAAGTATTTTCGAAAGTAAACATAGTGTATTTTAAATACATGTAAAAAATATTACTTCGATATATTATTAAATGATTATGTGTTATGCCCTTGTAGTTCGACAATTGGTCAAAGGGTAGAGAGTGCGTACACATTCAAAGTGTTGAATAAAGGCAATATTTACCACAGTTTGCCATTCTTAAAACTGGAAAGAACAACGATATTCTGGCATTGATGTGTAGGCCCGCAATCCATTCTTAAATTTAAGAATATAGAACAGACGTAGACTGAAGTATAAATACTGGCGCGTTCGCAGATATGCTGGATACCGATGTCTCTTATGTCATAAACAATTTGTTTTAAAAACAGAATGTTGTGATAAGAGTAGGTGAATATAAAGTAAAATTCTATTAATCAGCATTCTTAGAACACATCAGTTTCAATATTGCTTTTAATTATTACGTCTTAAATCTAATAATTAGTTGGTGAATACGTGACCTGTTATAATCTGGATCTGATCGGTTGTTTTTGTTTATTCAATCTGCTAGTGCTTTGACCGATCATTTGATTTCCTGTTGATTAACATACAAACTCCCTTGCATAGTTTAATTTATAAAGCGAATTCATAAAATATAAGCTTCAGGCAAAACTAAGAGTTGTTGAAGCGGTATGAATGACAAACACACTGAAGTTTTCTAATATCATTCGTCATACTGCTGTTGGGTATATCGTTTCAGCTTGTGATAAATATTGTGCATTGCTTTTCAGTTCTCTCGCAAAAATATAGGACGTTTGGTCAATAGGTATAATTATTATATACCTATTTGTGTCCTTCAATCAGCTATCGTAATTCGTGCCACGTGATCGTCCAAAATTTCACCATACTGGACTCGCGTGCGTACACTATTTTCCGTATCGGGCGGTCTGAGGATAAACATACGATAATGTCCGAGTAATCCAAAAAAAACGAATATGCCATTTTTAGTTTAACCTCAATGTTGACTCCGATCTGCTGCTACGAAAACATCTTTTAAAATCCAGCAAAAATCCTTTCAAATTATTTTCATATCTCCATGAACCTGTATTTTGTTCTTGTTTAACCATACTAACCAGAAACGCGATTTGTTTTCGAAATCTCCATGTCAGAAAAAACTGCTTTTCACTATCCATTTTGTATACATATTGCATCGTTATTTTAGTTCTCAATATCGATGAAACACTTTCAATCAACCGTTAAATATTCAACTTTCATCAGTGAATAATACTGATATCAAATGCTTGAATTCTTGAATTACCGTACTACTCTTTCACAGCTGACATACTTTTGACTCGCCTATCGGTTCGTTCAATATGGTATGTCAGCTGTGTACTTGTCCAAATATACCACCGTTTTGTAAAGAACGCTTTTAAATAACATAATATTATTGGACTGCATGTGATACAGTAATTCAAGTATTTGGATACTAGATAACCTCATGAATAAAATGTTCCTTAACTGAGTATATTAATACAATGCTATACTAAAAAGCGAAAACTGAATTTTTAATGTTTCAAATGTATCACCAAACGTTCAGTTATATAAAGTTTTCTAAAAATGCGTGATAAAAACGCGCCATATGGTCGGAGATAAAACACAACGGAAACAAAAGAGGCGCTTGAGCAAATGGGCCGATAGTTTAGAGTTAATGGATTCTATTGAGAAATAATGATACTTAGCTTGAAAACAAAAATGTAACCTAAGATCGTCATATCATTAGGTCTGTTTGCTTAAAAAGCGTTTTACATTTACAAACACATCACTTAATATTATTCTGAGTGGTTTGACTGACTAACATGGACGCTTCATATGACATTGTGCAATCGCCCATTCACGTGCTTATCGACACAGTCGTTAAACTAGAATTATACTGACGTGCACCCAGACGCCACGCCGCCGTCATCATTTGCCCAGTCGCTTGACAGTGACCAATCCCGTTGTATGTCATACTACAATTACTATTACTAATACTACTTCTCCTACTACTAATATTATGACTACTACTACTACTACTACTATAACTACTACTACTACTACTACTACTACTACTACTACTACTACTGCTTTTTTGTAAAAATGGATTCACTTTCTCTTTATCAGTCAAAATAGTTCAAATCAACATTGGATATTATTGTTACATCTTAATGGTCTACCTGTTTACTTCCTGCTAAAATTTTCCTCCAGTGTCTGTCATTGTTAAGGGAATCGCTAAACTCGAGAGGATTTCGAGAATGAAGAAAATTGTTCTACTGTCGTTTTACACAATGATTAATGACTGGCTTGGAACGATTTGGAATGTTCTGTCTATTATGGCATGACTCGATATAGATAAGCAACACTGGTTAAGGATGGGAATGTTCAGCTAAATGAAAATCACTACACCGAGCCGAATAATAATTTAGTCTTAACTGGAATCTTGTTGGTATTCCATATAAAAGTGCAATTTTGTGTGGAATCTAGTGCAAACTGAATGGAAAGTGCAATTATTGTGTTTTGTAGAGATTGAGACATGTTTCCATGTGTAAGACGATTTTAAAATGGAATTTATGCACGGCAATGACAAATGTAATTTTAATCAGAAACTAATAAGAACTGAAATTATGAAAAAAATCAATTACACGTATAAATCAGTCGGATCTATAAGCAATTGATCTATTGGTCAAAATATGTGTGATGCAAAGACCAACACATTTTTGTGCAAAATTTTGGGTTCATGGAAGTTCAGGACTCGTTTTAGTTAGTGATCAAAGCTTTTGATTGTCGTTTGAGCATGATTATGGCATCACAGTTTGATGGACGCATTTTAGTGGTTTAACAACAATTACTGCGAAATCTCTTTGCAAATTTAATGCGTTCATGGATTTATTGCAATTATAAAGATAGAATAAACTTAATAACCACCACCGAAGATGAAACTGTTCAGACTATTAATTGTTATTTGTATACATCAAAACAGTTGACTGAGTATCTTCACAAATTTTAAATCACAGACTTTTACTTGTAAGGACTACCAAACTGGATAGAACATTTATATTAAAAAATGCAGAAAGTGTGTACGTGTTTTAAATTAAGTAGGTAATGGTATCTACTAAAAAGTTGGGCTTGGATCAGAGTTAGTTTGATGTTGACTTGTTTGAAAGTGTATAAATAACCTCAATATTGCACATCAATTCTGAATTAGTAAATGTTATAGTTGATACAATATCGTGTGACATTTTTCTTTATGACGACACACTTGTAGGTGGTCAACACTCACCCTATGAGGTAATGTTTACAACATTGCACGTGTTAAAGATACATTATTTACCTTATAAAATCATTAGTGAATCACACATAGACTGTATACTAATACTTTACTATAGTTAAAACTATAATTTCATAGCATACAATGTCCAAATTACTAGTATAAAATGATATAACTTAGATAGAGTAGAAACTATAAACAGAGTATATTTACAAAGTCGAATCTCTTTTTAACTATGTGTATAATTTGTATATTCTTATTGCAGGCTTTTTCCACGAGATGAACATTTTTTTTTTGTAATAGTTGTGCTTAATATATGCAGGTCAATTGTGAGTAAACAGATACAGAAATCAAATATATCGTGAATGTACATGTATAATTTTATATCTGTATCTAAAATACCATCCATAACAACAACAGAAAACTAAATTATAGCATATTCAATGTAAACAAATGGCTGCTTACTTAAGCCACTGCAATTGTAATGAACAATATTACAAACCTAATATATTTTAATTCTTATGTCCATTATCTGTATTACATCATCATTTTAATTCTTATGTCCATTATCTGTATTACATCATCATTTTAATTATTATGTCCGTTGTCTGTATTGCATCATCATTTTAATTGTTATGTCCATTATCTGTATTACATCATCATTTTAATTCGTATGTCCTTTATCTGTATTACATCATCATTTTAATTATTACTTCCATTATCTGTATTACATCATCATTTTAATTCTTATGCCCATTATCTGCATTACATCATCATTTTAATTCTTATGTCCATTATCTGTATTACATCATCATTTTAATTCTTATGTTCATTATCTGTATTACATCATCATTTTAATTCTTATGTCAGTTATCTGTATTACATCATCATTTTCATTCTTATGTCCATCATCTGTATTACATCATCATTTTCATTCTTATGTCCGTTATCTGTATTACATCATCATTTAATTCTTATGTTCATTATCTGCAATACATCATCATTCGTATGTCCATTATTTGTATTACATCATCATTCTTATGTACATTCTCTGTATTACATCATCCTTCATATGTCCATTATCTGTGTAGATAATCATTATTATGTCCATTATCTGCATAACATCATCATTCTTATGTCCATTATCTGTATTACATCATCATTCTTATGTCAATTATCTGTATTACATCATCATTCTTATGCCCAGTATCTGTATTACATCATCATTCTTATGTCCATTATCTGTATTACATCATCATTTTAATTCTTATGTCCATTATATGTATGACATCATCATTTTAATTATTATGTCCATTATCTGCATTACATAATCATTCTTATGTCCATTATCTGTATAACATCATCATTCTTATGTCCATTATCTGTATTACATCATCATTCTTATATCCATTATTTGTATTACATCATCATTCTTATGTCCATTATCTGTATTTAATCATCATTCTTATGTCCATTATCTGTATTACATCATCCTTCTTATGTCCATTATCTGTATTACATCATTCTTATGTCCATTATCTGTATTACATCATCATTCTTATGTCCATTATCTGTATTACATCATCATTCTTATGTCCATTATCTGTATTACATCATCATTCTTATGTCCATTATCTGTATTACATCATCATTTTAATTCTTATGTCCATTATCTGTATTACATCATCATTCTTATGTCCATTATTTGTATTACATCATCGTTCTTATGTCCATTATCTGTATTACATCATCATTTTAATTCTTATGACCATTATCTGTATTATATCATCGTTTTAATAACACATTTTGAGTGTGGCTTTCCGTGCAATTTTTTGAAAATGTTTTTGACAATCCTTTTTTTTGCACTTTTCATTAAAATTCATTTACCCTTCTGGATAAAAAGAAAACTCAATAGTTGCAAATACATACACTGTTTTGGTATCTTCTATACAAAAAAAATGATTTAAGATTATAAAATAAGACCGCATCAGTCATAAAAAATATACAATTTGGATCTACTATATGATGCTAGGTCTGGAAATCTTGTGAACAAGAAGTGATTCAGCTGATACTTGTTTATACCTCATTTTATCGTGCCACAAAATATTGCATTTCTCTTGCTCTGATGAACGATACGCCATTGAGTAAGTAAATTGTAATTTAATTGAATTAATATTTTCTCTTATTATTTTTTAATATGAATTGCAATACAATGATGTTAAATTGTATTTACACGTGTGTGTATTGTGATTTATCCTGGGCTAAGCGTGAGGTTCGGCATGCCCCCAACGCTTTGCATTAACCGTTATAAGGCGGCTCCCACAGTTGTAATAATTTTTGTTATGTTTTGTGTTGTGTTGTGCGTATTGTACTGTGTTGTATAGACAATTGGTCATTTGCCTCAAACTAATTAAGGACCTGCGGAAGTTAATACGGGTTTGTCTACTGGTGATGTCACTGGAGTATTATTTATCATAAATTTGACATTTATAAATGTTCTATGGTAGCTCAGTATAAACTTGAAACTGTCAGAAACGAGCAAATTAGCTGTTGGCTAAATGAATTTTTCTGGACCTGTTTCTCACTTAAATATTGTTATTTATTTTTCCTTTATAACATACATTTAACTGAAATAAAACTTAAGAAACATATTCACAGAATATTTTGCAAAACTGAGGAAAATTAAACATACCCGTTAAAATTTGGACGTCTTTATTTAGGCAATTCCACAATAACAAAAAGATCAAATGTGGTATAAAATACTCAATTTAAATGTGAAACACAATTTAGGTAAAGTGAAGGTAAAGGTAAAGTTTTGGTTTATAGTATGATGTACATCTTCATACGACTTTTGCGTTTATCCCCCGATCAATGGGTCATAAGTGGTCCGTTCACACTCGGCGCAGTATGCAGCCATGTCCATTAACTTAGTTCCCTCACAGGTACCCATTTATACAACTGGATGGAGAGGAGCAAACGTGTGATAAATATTTTTCGCCGGCAAATTCCAATGGTCTGGGTGGGATTCGAACCAGGAACCTCACGATCCCAAAGCCAGCGTCCTATCACTAGACCACTGCTTACACTTACAGCAGTGCAACTAAATACATAATAAAAAGCAATTATTTGAGTGAATTAACTTTTCTTTTCAAAACTAAGTTTCCATGCGATGTTTTCAGCTCTGAACCAGCACATCATTCGTCAACGTTAAGGTGTTTTATTTATTGACTACTTTTTCGTTCGTCTTTATGTCAACAATGTTAATGCTGGTTATTGAGGCTGCATGTTAACCAAATGGCAGAGTCCTGAATACCTGCATACTGGCTTGAACTCCAAGGAAGCGTTCCGAGTGAGATGTGGCAATTATTTTATTTAACTGAAAAACAGAATTGTATAACAATCTAATGATTTATTATACTTCGTTACATATGTATTATATACATACAAGACTTTCAAATATATGTATATGTGCAACCCAACCTTGTAAGCCTTTTTGCAGTATTTGATAAAGTAAATGTCAACTATGGGGTCACCGAGACCTCACAACTGACAGATCATACGTCATGTTTTGTATATAAGGTTGATTTACTCGGATGTTTAAAAAAATAATTGTACTAATTAAATGAATTAACGATTCCTCACCTGCAACCAATTGCTTTATTTGCACCCTGCTAAGTTGAGCTTTCTTTCTTCAAAACCATTCAAAACCAATCAGCCTTCACAAGGTTCATGGTTCCTATTATTTCTGCTGCTTCTTAAAATGCTGCTTCATGTCTCTGCATATCTGAAATGTGTTCCCGGAGAAAGACCTGCCTTGAGAAGTTTTGCATATGAAATTAAAACAAATATTTATGTAATTTACTGTTGTTACCTAAATGAATATGTCTACTGCAATGCTTGCTTGGAATATGTTTTTGTGTGTATGCACACCCTATCTTTTAACATTTTGAACAAACATATCCTAAACTAATAAATTGCATTTACATTAAGTATATATACAAACAAATACCATATTTTAGTATTGTTTAGAAATTAATCGACTTTAGACTATAATAATAAACAATACTCTCCATAAAACAACAGGAAATGGTAAGTATACAGTAACCTATTTTATTATATACCTATTTATATCCTCTAATCACATGTCGCAATTCGTGCCATGTGACCGTCCAATATTTTTCGTATTGGACGTTCCGATTATGAACATACGATAATGTCCGAGTTCTCCAAAACTGAACGAAAATGCAAATTTTAGTTTTACCTCGATCAATGATGACTTCGATCCACTTCTTCCAAAGCAACTTTTAAAATCCAGCAACAATCATTATAATTTCTGTTCATATATCCACGAAGATTTTTCTCTTGTAAACCGTGCTGACCAGAAACGCGATTTGCTTTCTAAATAGCCGTGTCTGGTTAGTACGTATGCTTTGTGTGAACGTAACGTTGTCTCCAAACGTAAATCCGATTATGAATGTCACCTTCTAAAATTGTTTATTAATTTTATTTAACTGTTTATAACGTTATCTGCACAGACATAAAGCCTGCAACACGACATACATGATACAACAATCCTCGAGTTCAGCGACATCTGGTTTCTGTCGTCACTATCCATTTTTGTTTTAAACTTTACATATAACATCAGTCATATAGATCTATATTGCGTTATACTGGTTCTGAATATCCATGAAACACTTTTCAATCGACTGTACAACATTTTGTTTGACAACCTGCATTAGTGTGTAAAACTAATTTAAACGAACGTGCTTTAGACACTTCCTATTGCACATGCCACCTTTTAAACATGACACGTCTAAATATAGTTTCTACACACTCAATGTTTACAATTAGTACAAGGTCAAGGTCGCTTTCTGTTAAATATATTTTAAGTACAGAAGGCTGTTGTGGCAGTTTAAATTAATTAATTAATTAATTATATGTAAGTTCAGATTACAGAATGAATGACAAACATGTATGTTTACAAATTATCACGTAGAGCGACGTCATATATTATTATTGTTAGCGCGCACTGTTCCACGGACTGTGTGTTTTAATTTAAATATTATGCAAATAATACAAAAATATAAATTTTTTGGTACATAATAAAAAGATTATTTAACAGCGTTATGTTGTATACCGTGATTGTTTGGACTCGTACACGGCTGAAATACTCATATTGGACGAGACGATATGGCATGTCTGCTGTGTACACGTCCAAATATATCACCGTATTGTACATAACGCTATTAAATAACCTAATAAAATTACATCCATTTAGAAAAATAACACATAAGGTATGTGCGCATTCTTATTGATGATTTTGTCAAAATAAATACTAACCAATATAAAATTTTAACCAGTATCTATAAACTATAACGTCGTTATTCAAATATTTAATTGACTAATACTTAGTGAGTACCAATAAGAATCTTTGAATATCGAAAGGCATACCTAACTGCAGATGATACGTTAAACGTATGTGTTGTTCCTACAGGACTTTACAAAATGTGGGAATATCGATGTCGCAATTATTCGTGTTTTATGGTCCCATTTGGTTTCCAAAACTGTACATTGCTTTGTCTTCGTAATATTGTTATGAGAATTCCGAACTCCGAATGTACGATTTAACCCACAAATAAGAACTGGATATTGTGTATTTTAGTTATCGGATTCATACACGAATATGGTATTTGCGCCGTATATTGTCTGGAATATGTGATCATATTTACTATATGCTGTTAAGAAACCAAGCATATAAGTTTTTCAGGTGATAATTTCTGTAGAAAGAAGCATACAGAAAAAATGCACATTTATATGACTGTGAACAAAACAATAGACAAATAAATCAGTAAAACAAGGCCAATCAACTCATTGAAAGCCAATATGCATTTCAAATATTATATATGGACATGTTACGTTATTTGACTGTTCGCTGTAAAATGTGCGTACTATTTTACCTCCCATTTGGATGTGTTATTGTTACCTGTATTGGTGTTTATAACACATTATGCTCATGTACATGTATAGCCATTTAGTATCACAAAATACGAAGATTATATGTTTGTACGTTCATTTTCACAAAACAACATTAATCAAAACATAATATTTATATTATACTGTCAGAGATGATAATATCTAAATGAAAGGGATAATTTGAAGTAAATATTTTATTATTTGATTCTCGTCCGTCTTATATAAAACGGCCTCTAATATTAAAATAAAAAGAACCCAATCTTACAAATGTCATGCGAGTGCATTTGGGACACTGATTCCGACACGAAATCAACAACCACATATATAGAAAAAGAACAAAGACCCCCAAAACAAACTAGCTAAAAATATACAGTATCACACAATTTATTTTTGCTAGACGTGCGTACACCAGGATATATATCGATATAGCAGTGACTCCGTCATGCCAAATACCTACCGGTCAGAGATCGGTTCAATACGCACGTGGCCTTTCGACCTTAACTACATCAAAATAGATACCATTATTAAGGAGGACACCACTCAAGACAGCTTATGGGGACATAAGTTATTATTGTTAATGTACGGGTACACTGTACTCCCTTAATACCGAACTCCCTATAATACGGAAACCTCTGAACACCGAACAGACGCTCCAGTCCCGTTTTTTTTGCCCTATACGTTTAATATGCGAAAGCACTCAGTACACCGGAACCTCTGCATTCCGAATATCGAACAGCGGGAGCGGTACATCGCTTTGTTTCAGTGTACAATTGGACCTCTGTAAACCGGACAGGGTGAAAAATATGTCAATCTGCGGTTGATCGATTGTCTTCCCCGCGTGACAGCCTTACTGCGGGGCGAGTGTACACTTATTCCGATAAGTAGCGGCAACAGTTAAACACCATATTATGACTCTAGATAAGAATGTGGAGGCGATAAGTGAATGGGTATTTAATAATAACTAAGAGTAGATAATAAAGCAATTGTTAGTCAGACTGTTTGCATGTGTTTAGAGACTATTTTTACCATTTTACGATCAATTAATTTTTTATTGCTCTTGTTATAACAAAAATGTTGTAAATTTCAAACGACTATTAATGTTAATTAAAACATAATTTGAACATAATTTACATGCTTTACTGTGTTAGTTTAAATTAATTATATATAGGGCGATGTGTGACTTTCATGTGACTGCGCGGTGAGTTCAAATTGTTGTGCTGGTTATGCATTCTCTTCGGTCATGATTTTAAATAGTGGTGCATTTTCTAATAATGTGTTACGTGTTATGTACTGTAGTTACATGCCATGTTTGAATAAATATGAATAGAAAAATTATAAATATTATCAACATGCATTTTTGTAATTTGCCTTAAACCCTCAGTAAACCGGAACTCCCTGAAAACCGAACATTTGGTCCGACCCGGTCGGTGTTAGGTATAGAGGGAGTACACTGTTTAACTCAGTAGATGTAGTGGTAACGTAGTAGTTAGGTATAGAGGGAGTACACTGTTTAACACAGTAGATGTATAGAGGGAGTACACTGTTTAACACAGTAGATATATAGAGCGAGTACTCTGTTTAACACAGTAGATGTATAGAGGGAGTACACTGTATAACACAGTAGATGTATAGAGGGAGTACACTGTTTAGCACAGTAGATGTATAGAGGGAGTACACTGTTTAACACAGTAGATGTATAGAGGGAGTACACTGTTTAACACAGTAGATGTATAGAGGGAGTACACTGTATAACACAGAAGATGTATAGAGGGAGTACACTGTTTAACACAGTAGATGTAGTGGTAACGTAGTAGTTAGGTATAGAGAGAGTACACTGTTTAACACAGTAGATGTAGTGGTAACGTAGTAGTTAGGTATAGAGGGAGTACACTGTTTAACACAGTAGATGTAGTGGTAACGTAGTAGTTAGGTATAGACGGAGTACACTGTATAACACAGTAGATGTAGTGGTAACGTAGTAGTTGTACGTGGGCGGAATGAATCGTTACGTGTCGAGGCAAAAACAAATTAATATCGTTAGATCGTTTTAAAATTTGTGATCATTTTGACTAGAATCTTATTTGTAATGTGAGAATGTTTGATAATGCATATATATTGTGTACAAAAATGTAATATGTGTTATCATGTATTATTTTATTATATCATCATTTTTTCTGGTGGGCGATTGGATTTTTGTTCCTTACAAAACATGCACATACACATTCCATTCGGTTCCACGTATATTATTATTAAATGTAATGTGCTGTGTTGTATTGTCAATTGGCCACTTGCCCTAAATAAAGGACCGTGTGTTGTTAATAAGAGTTCACTCCCACTGCTGTTTATTTTCGGTTATATAGTTAATAGGAGGTGCTTTAAGGTAGTACAACTGTACTCATTTCTCGCGTTTTTTTTCTAAGATCGGCCGATATCGGTGACTGTCGGAAAGTTTCGTTACCCA
The DNA here is from genome assembly GCA_027627225.1 of Congeria kusceri. NCBI lineage: Eukaryota > Metazoa > Mollusca > Bivalvia > Myida > Dreissenidae > Congeria > Congeria kusceri. The sequence goes on along the minus strand of CM051030.1, from coordinate 9,756,401 downwards.
GTTCGTAATATGCCCGTTTGGTTCCGATTCTTGTCGAACACATAATATTTTTAGTATGTTAGTATCATATATATGCTTCTAACACAATGCCAACAGATAAATATTTTAACATAATGAAACATTGATAGAAATCGAAACCGAAAGTCACATGTTTTTCGTGGTATAAACAAAAACAACTGTCAAACGCAAATTATAAATACGAGCAAAAAGGAATGCTTACTGAAAGAAAATCGGAGCCATATAAATAACCGTCACCAGATCGTATATATGATGAGACAGCTTGAATCCTGATAATGAGGAGATGAAAAACATGTAAGTAAAACAAGAAAGTGAAAGAATTGTATTTTTATTCTGAAATTTCTGAATATATTAATATTTGTCTATAAAATCAGAACGTAATTCATTAGAGGATAATGTGATGCTTTTCATTTCAATGCTTGAACTACGAAAGTGTATTGCTTAAATGTACAATTAATATATTGGTAGGTAATAGTATTTCCATATTTTTGTGTTTGTACATATTTCTATATATACTTACAGTATACCTGTAAGTAAATGAACATACAAGTCATAAAGTACATGTATGATGTGTCAGTCCCTTAGTTTTGAAGCCTCAAGACAATAGCTAAGTACTTATACTTAATATGTGTGCCATTTTGCTTATGAATGTGTGCACCAGTGTTTCTTCATGATCAGCATACTAATAAGAATCCATTCAGTAATTTCACAGTTTTGACATTAATTTTACCTAACACTGAAAAGTATGGCTTACTAGGTTGGGTTGCACATATACTGGAAAGTTTTGTTTGTATATTGTTAAATATGTAGTGAAAAACAATCAGTTATTGGAATGTTTTAAAATATTTTGCAGCTGAAGGAAAAGAATTGCGACTCGGAATGCTTCCCTGGGGGTCAAACCTGGGGCTCAACTCAGTACACATGTTTTTCTGACTGTGCCAGTTGGTGAAGATGCAGCCTAAATTACCAGCATATACAGCATCAATTACCAGCATAAACATTGTTGACATGAAGATGATTGGAAACGAAGATAATAAATAAGACACTTATTGTTGATGTACGATGTGTTGTCCCAGAGCTGAAAACGTTGCAGGGTGTGGGTGGCATTTTGTGTACCTCTAGGGAACTGAATTTTGAAAAAAGTTTGTTTAACTGAAATAATAACATTTAACTATTAATATATTGAGTTTAACTGGTATAAATGGTGTATTAAATTTAAAATGCATAATTTATGTCACATTTGATAATTATTGTTGTGGAATTGCCTAAATATAGCTGTCTTTTTTTAAGGGGTATGATTGTTTTTCTCCACTTTTTCAAAAAGTACACAGTAAATTTGTTTCTAACTTTTTATTTTAGTCAAATATATGTCATAGATGAAGAATAAATAAAAAGATTTAAGTGAAAAAACATAGCAGTCCAGGAAAACCAAAATCTTGAAGGCAACATATTATTTTGTCTGTTCTGTCGGCTTCAAGTTTATGCTGAGCTCCCATAGAAAATTGATAAATATCAATACTTTTATCTTCTTTAACGCCTTATGTTGCCTTATTTTATAATCTTCAATCATTACTTGTATAAAAGACACCAACATTTTGGATATATTTGCAACTGTAATTCAGTTATGATTTTTTTTCATCCATAGGGTAAATGAATTTTGGTGGAAAAATGGAAAAAAGGGTGGTCCTGAACATTTTCCAAGAAAAAATTGTGCATGGAAAGCCACCCTCAAAATTTGTAATAAGATCAGTGATGTAATACAGATAATGGAAATAATATTTAAAATTAGCTTTGGAATATTGCCCATTACAGTTGACCAATTAAATTCCATTTCTTTTAATGTCTTTTAACATTCGCACCAAAACGTATTATAATTGTAACGGATGCGCAGTGTAATGATTAGTCTTACGCATCATATTGTAATTGAAGCACGTGTACATAAATAATCAGCAGTAGGGTCCCTTGTGCTAAGTGGTTGAATCATAATAACAATATTTTTTAAGGTTTGTCTCAGACACTGCGCGAGCAACAAAAACGCTTAGTATTTTACGTATCTGGCGTGTCTATTCGGTAAATGGCTGTAAAATTAACCATACAAAACGATTGCCTTGAAACTATTTACAAAAATGGTCATATAATATTTCCAATATGCAATATATGGGGATATATTGAAATGAAATTTAATTGTAGAATATCCCTACATATGATCAGGTTTGAATAGCGATCGAATTTACGAATACTTTACAAATTTTTGCATAAACTATAAAACAGATGAGATTTTTAATGATAATTATTTATATAATCGAATAATAAAATACACATGGACACATTTGGAATCAAAGTGATGTGGACACAAATCAACTCTTTGTCTAACGGAGCTGGTTTGTATATCCTTACTACTATTGCAATGGTCTTCCGAGGCATTGTGTGATTACGAGTTTTTGAACAGATATCAGACGATCTTAGTCATATTGCTCTTAAACAACCATTTAGAAAGATCGTAAATCCCTCATTAAACCTATATCATGATGTCACAACACAGTGTCACTGATATGCATCTGCTTGATAACAGAACGGATTGAGTGACTAAACAATCCAACGAAATTGTTTTGAAGGACCACCAATAATATCTAGATGCAAAACAAAGAAATAAAATTGTATAATGACACTAGCGCAAGCTATATTGCATTATATTAATGCAATCAAACAATTGTAATGAAAGATAGTTTTGATAAAAACGACGTGTATTGTCGTTTTAGTTACATGTAGTTCATATTTAAAAAAAATCTTCAGAATTAATAACAGGCAACTACTTACTAATGACTTTCGAAGAGTGACATATACATTCATCATTCAACATTCTTTTCTGACTTTAGTGATTGGCATCTTGCGTGTGTGACGCCACACTGTCCACAACAACATGGAATGTATAGTTATTTCAGTCAAATCTGTATGTTTATATTGTGATTGAATAGTCTTAAAAACCAAGAGAAATCAAGTTCGGATGTTGTGAATTTCATTAGTATACATATTTGTTTATTATATAGTACAGTAAAACGACAAAGCAAAATTGCATATAAGCATGTTCAGTGCAAATAAATGTATGTATCCATAAGAGAATACTCGTATACCGTCACGAGTATTTTTTTTTATCTATTTCCAAGTACACCATTTCCGCTTAAGTCGCTAGAAATGACAAACTGCCATTGTTAATGGGGAATAGCATTAATGTTGTTACACACATGTAGCTAGTTGGAATTGCAATGCAACTGTCGAGGCGACTTCTTTTAGAATTCGCTTTCAGAATTAATGCACACATTTGTTCTTCATTGCACATTGATTATAAGTTTGTATAGATCGAAGTAACTTACAGCTATTCATTATTTTAATTATGTATTTAAGTATAAAAACAAGACAATGCTGTGGAAAATCATAAACGTATGTATGATTAAATACTCTTTTGAAGGGAACAAAACAATAAAAATTTATTTAATTAATTTTATGTTCGTAAATTCTAAATATTATATAGGAACAATATATCTTCCAGGTTAAAAAGACTATACAAATTGACATTTACGTTAGCATTTCGATAATAAAACATAATACTAGACTCGAACTAACGCATCGTCTCTTTTCTTTAACTGAATTACATTTTCTTTGCTTATAACAAAACGTCCTAGTTATTTTATCATAAAAACTGACTTCATAAATAATATTCGTGCTTTCCTTTTCAGTTTACTATAGGGCTGAATACCATAATAATTTTTAAAAACTACACAAAGCGGTGCCAGTAACAATTCATTCAATTTGTATATACAGCGGATAAATCAAATAAATGTAAACATGTTCCTACCAAATTGGTAACATTTAAGATTTATCATTCATAATGAGTTTCCATAATACCGATATCAAATCTGAGCAACTGGCTTTGAATCCAAAAGGGACAAAAACATACATACTTATTGCGAGATCAGTATTCCAAACTATCAATATTCCAGTGAAAGTCATTGGGAGCGACACGGAACATGCATGGAGCATCTGTAGTTTATGATTGAATTTCGATGCTCAGTGCTTTTTCTTTTGGCATTTATAGATAATATATTTGTAAATAACACCATTACTGTTTGCCCCGTGAACGTGTTTACCATTCCTACCTTTGCTATTATTGCTTCTTGTTTGATTTGTTCTTAAGCGAAGGATTTAGAGTCATATAGCAGTGTTCTATATTTAATGTATTCTTGTTATTACAATAGAAGCAATCGGACTGAAACGCACATGAAAATAGAAAGAAAAACAAATTTAGATTAAGTTAATGCGCACTATATATCATCCCGTAAGAGCCAGAAGTAGCTATCAGCATTTTGTTTACATGTGCTATTGACACCTTCCGGCTTTCAAGGGACGGGTTATGAAGATTAACTTGGCAATAAGTATTAGTTACAATTAGTTCCACCTCTACATAATTACTCCAGTAAAATGTAAATATACATACTATTTTAAGTGGACCATCAATTATTTGAAATGAATTAATAATTTAAACACATCTCCTTACTACTCGTATAAATTTAGTTTAGTTTAGTTTAATTTTGTGATTTAGTTACTGTTTGTCCATTATAATATTAATGAGGTATTTTCAAAAGTAAACATAGTGTATTTCAAAAACATTTAAGAAATATTACTTAAATATCTTATCCAATCATTTTGTTTGATGCCCTTGTAGTTCGACAATTTGTCAAAGGGAAGAGAGTGCATACACATTCGACGTATTGAATGAATGCACTATTTACCATAGTTTGCCATTCTTAAAGCTGGAAAAAAAAAACAAGGACAATCCGGCATTGACGCGTAGGCCCGTATTAACTAACCCATGCTTAGACTTTACAAATACAGGACAGATATAGTCGGCAGAAAACTACTGGCAGGTTCGCAGGTTTGCTTGACACAGACGTCGCTTATGTCATGAATAGGTTGTTCTAAATACAGTTCAGTTTCAATAATATTCAGAATTATTACCTTTCATTAGCATAAATTTAATTAATCATGCAAATTCATGAAATACAATCTTCAGGCTAAATTTATGAGTTGTTGAAGCGGTATGAATGAAGTTTTGTGCAACCATTTGTCGTATTGCATTGGTGTGTATGGTTGCAGCTTGAGATAAACAGTTGCATTGCTTCGCAACTCCAATAATACAGGACGTTTAGTCAATAGGTATATTGTACTGCAAGTAATACAGTAATTCAGGTAGCTGGATACTAGGTTAGTTCTAATGTTTCTTAAATGTACGAATATATTAAAACAATACTATATGACAAAGCGGCAAACTGATATTTATGTTTCAATGTATCACCTAACGTTCATGTATATAACGTTGTGTAAAAATGCGCGATAAAAACGCGCCATATGGTCGGAGATAAAGCACGACAAAACAAAACGGGCGTTCTAGCAACTGGGCCGATAGTTTAGAGTTAATGGATTCTATTGGGAAATGATGATACTTAGCTTTTGTAATTATCTAAAAATGTAAACTAGGATCGGCAGATCATTAGGTCTATTTGCCTAAAAAACGTTTTACAAACACACAAACATCACTTAACATTATTCTGATTGGTTTGACTGACTTAGTTGAAGGCCTAATATGACATTTAGCAATGGCCAGTTCAGATGCTTATCTACACAGTATTTGAACATTACTAGAATTCTACTGACGTGAACCCATACGCCACGCCGCTGTGATCATTTTCCCCGGTCGGTTGACAGTGACAAAACCCAGGGTATGTCATACAAATACTATTACTACTTCTCCTACAACTACTACGACTACTACTACTTCTCCTCCTCCTCCTCCTCCTCCTCCTCCTACTACTACTACTACTACTACTACTACTTCTCCTCCTCCTCCTCCTCCTACTACTACTACTACTACTACTACTCTTCTCCTCCTCCTCCTCCTCCTCCTGCTACTACTACTTCTACTACGACTAATACTACTTCTGTTCCTCCTCCTCCTCCTCCTCCTACTACTACTACTACTACTTCTCCTCCTCCTCCTCCTCCTCCTCCTCCTCCTCCTACTACTACTACTACTACTACTACTACTACTTCTCCTCCTCCTTCTCCTCCTCCTCCTCCTCCTCCTACTACTACTACTACTACTACTTCTCCTCCTCCTTCTCCTCCTCCTCCTCCTCCTCCTCCTACTACTACTACTACTACTACCACTACTACTACTACTACTACTACTACTACTACTTCTCCTCCTCCTCCTCCTACTACTACTACTACGACTACTACTACTTCTCCTCCTCCTCCTCCTCCTCCTCCTCCTACTACTACTACTACTACTACTACTACTACTACCACTACTATTACTACTATTTCTACTACTACCACTAGTACAGTTACACTTAAATAATAATCTGTTTTTTATTAATAAAATGGTCTCACTTTTGTATCAGTCAAAATAGTTCAAAGCGACAGTGGATATTATTGTTACATTTTCTTAATGGTTTTTCTATTTATTTGCTGCAAACATGTTGACCCAGTGTATTATTTTGCACAATACTAATAACGTTATTTTTGCAACTATAAGGGCATGCGTAGTCTTTCATCTAATTATCTAACCTGCAAACGAGGCACACGTGTACATTCTTAACATAAGAGAAGTTCCAAAAGTCAATATACCCTTGTTACGAAGCTATGACAATGTCGAATTGCATAATATTGTCCATTACCTATGCTCACACCTGCAGACTGCAGAAGTCAACAGCGGGCATTAGACAGTAACGATTATCTTGTCATGCTATTATTGATAATTTATTAATAATATATTTGCTAGTCCCAATACTTATGCGAATATAACCTCCACCAGTACTTCCACTACTACTGTAACTAAGTATAGTATTAATCTTACATGTCTGTATGTTGGTTTACCTTAACCACTTTTCATAGAAAATGTATCAATCCACAATGATTAATGACTGGCTTGGAACATTTTCGAATGTTCGGTCTATTATGGCATGACGAGATATAGAAAAGCAACACTGTTTAAGGATGGGGATGTTCGGCTAAATGAAATCACTACACCGAGCCGCATAATTAAGTCCACACTGGAATCTTGTTGGTATTACATATCAAAGTGCAACTTTGTGCGGAATTTAGTGCAAACTGAACGGGTAGTGCAATTATTGTGTATTGCACAGGTTGGGACATTTTTTTAAGGTAAGACAATGTTAAACGGAATTTTAAAATATTTTATGCACGTCAATTACAGATGTAATTTTGGGCAGAATAAAAAAGATACGATTTAAAAATTATGACTCAAAAACAATTACATTAAATTAAATATATCAGTCGAATATATAGGCAAATGATTATTGGTCCAAATATGACCAAAGAAAATTATTGCAGAAATTTGGGTTCTTGGAAGTTCAGGATTCGTTTTAGTAAATGTTCAATAAAATACTAGTAACAAAGCCTTCGACTGTCGTTTGAACATATTTATGACATTACAGTTTGATGGACGCATTTCAGTGGTTTAACAGCAATTACAGCGACAACACTTTGCAAATTTAATGCGTTGATGGAATCAATGTATTAATTGGAACTATAAAGATACAATAAACTATAATAACCACTATCGAAGATGAAATAATGTGTAGTCCATTAAGTGTTATTCGTAAACATCAAAACCGTTTACTGAGTATCTTCAAAAAGATTTAATCACATACTTTTACTTGTAAGGATTACGAAACTGGATATCAAATTTAAATGAAAAATACAGAAAGCGTGTGCGTCATTTGTTATAAGTAGGGAACGTTATGTACAAAAAAGCTGGGGAAGAATCATATTTAGTTTGATGTTGACTTGCTTAAAGAGGTTTAAATAACTTCAATATTACACACCATTAAACCTTATAAATTAGTAAATTTCATCATGCAAAAATTATTATGTGACGTTTTCATAAAGACTACCCAATTATAGGTGGCCAACAATCAGCCTATGAGTTAATGATCAAAAGATTGCACATGTTAAAGATACATTATGTACCCTACAAAATCATTAGAGAATCACAAATCGACTGCATACTAATACTCAAATATAGTTAAAATTTTAATGACAGAGCATACAGTCAAACTTATACAATGATTTTACATAACACAATGTAGACACAGGAGAAACAATGTTTACTGCAAACTGTAAACAATCTTAAAAAGGTCGGATTTTAACTTTATAGTTTGTATATAATAAATTCGAACTATTTTCATGGTATCAACATTTTATTGATGTATTATTTTGCGCAATGCTAATAATATATATTTTTTTCAACTTTTAGGGCATGCGTATTCAGTCATCTCATTATCTAACCTGCAAACGAGGCATACTTGTACATTCTTAACATAAGAGTCAATATGCCCTTGTTACGAACCTATGACAGTGTCGAATTGCATAACAGTTAATTCTTCGTTTCTTTCTTTAACAAAATGGTTTCCTAACAAAGTTTTACATGTTTAAATGTTCACCTCTCAAAGTACTTTCTTTCTTTTGAGAAATGTAGAATGCCACTTTAAGAACTGTTTCAGATGTTGTTAAATATGCGAACTAACGCAGGTCAAACACAGGTAAACATGCGTTGGTAAGTCTGTTTAATACTTGAACAACCATTGAAAAACGACCTGTATGTTTCACTATAGCCTTTGGATATCATGTTTAAATAAAATGCTAACGTGGCATTTAAATGATGGGTATTAAGGTTGTCTATGGTTAGAATCTGTGTGTGCCAAACTGGCTATACATCTATCCTCACATAGTTAGAGGATTCCTGATAATGATGAATCAACAGGATAAATATACACTAAAATGATACATGACCACATGCAACTTGTTTTTGCGGATTCTAGCTGTTTCAAGAAACAAAGTATCTCTAACAATGTACTAATAGTAGATTTCATTTTGGTCATTATAGTCTAATGAAAGTAGAAAAACATTGATAGGTGTTTGTTTTATAACCATGCATTTTAAAGATATATTTACGTTTACAAACTTTGTTATATATTTGTGCCAGGTACCTGTTACCATATGTCAGGTATAGAGAATAAATACTTTGGTTATTTACCTCTGTGTTAACGAGCAATATAAAATAAAATACCAAGGCATCATGGTTACAAATATAGATCTATATGAGATGGTTGTATGTCAGCATTAAAAGTTACATGTCTAAACAATTGTGTATTATTGATTGAATACAACCTATACCCTTACTGAACGTATCTTATTTTCATGTCTAGGACCCGTATATATATATGTCGTCTTTCTCATTCCATGTTGTTGGTCATGCAACCTGAGAAAAGAACACTGGCTAGTTACGTCATTTCAACACTTGTTAGGTGCTTTAATTAATCACTGGCTTGGTACTTCATTTCAACATTGGCAGTGAACTTCGTTTCATCACGTTAAGTTAAATTCACATATCAAGACTTCGAAAATATTGTAATGTGAGTTTGAACATACATTTTAAACATCTAGTTTCGATTATATCGCAGACGGTAATCACACTTTCTCTTAGTTTCAATACAAAATCAAAACGCTGTTAGCGTAGTCTCTAGGCTAGAAAAGGAAAGAAACCAAATTAAATGAAATAAGAGTGTAAACAATTTTCACAAGAAAGGAAACATTTGTTTGAAGGAACTTGAATTGCTGAAATGCCAGTTGTACACAAGACTCATCAAACTCATTGTTATATTACCAACTTTCAGTATTTTGGTAGATATATAGGTGTGTATGAAAAACCTTTTAATGCAAACGAAATACCAAGCATAATAGTCAACATGTCGAATACTCCCGCACGCGCCAAATTTAGACGATATTAATCATGGGTATGTTTGTTAATGCTTTGTATCCTGCAGAGTTAAAATAAGGTCACGCGATTCAAGTTCTCGAATTTGCCTTTCCAAAGACCGTTTGCTTGTGCCAACAGTCAACAAATCAAACTCTACTGAGACTCCAGTTGTATCAGTAGTAGAGTAGCAGGATCATTACTTAAAGCAAGTACTCGATGTCCTAAACGAAATTCAATATATACCACGGAAAGCATAACTCAAAATAGAAACCCGAGCATGTATAGTGTTATTTGCCGACATTCTAGTCACTAATGTGCTGGATCTAGTATGAATGCATGTCAACTTTATTTTATAACCTTTGTTTCTGCCATTCTGTATTATTATTAGTGTTGCATGTGACAAAAATTAAACATAATTTGTTAGTATGTTTGCCAATTATTTCCACATATTTCTGAAAACTGTGCTAAACTCTGATAAAGTTGTTAATTTAAAACCAGTGTTCCACCTCTTTTGAACGGTCAGCACCAACCATGTTATTTAATTTGAGTCAGACTTAAAATTGGCCCAGATTTAATCAATATACACGGCGTGGTGAATACACGTCAACGTCATATCATTGCAATTCAAATAATATAGTAATAACGCATAATAAAAAAGCTTTAATTTATTACCATTCTACTACTCAGTTTATAGACGCCAACAAATCGTATTTGAAATTTTCTGCAATACAAATAACAATACATAGAAATCATTATCGTTAACCAACAGTTTGAGCACATGTTATACTATTGTACTACTTTTTCGTTTATAGTTTGCATGGATATTTCTATATGATATTAGAGAAACATATAATCGGTTCATAATACGAGTAAGTAACATGAAGTAAATGTAAATATAAATCGGTTTAGAACAATGCAGCAAATATACGCTCTACTATACATGTTTATACACGTATAGAAATATACCGAAAGGAATGCAACTTTCGAAATAATTCTATTTAAATTTGTTACAACTTAATATTACAATTTCATTTGTAAATATATGCTGTTACGTCAGCAAATTAACTACAAACGGAAAACACAATCCCTCTCTAAAGCATTCTCCTTTAACTAGTAACAAACGCAACATAAGTTCTAATTGTAAATATATGGTGGTACTTCAGCAAAATTAGTTTTAAAAAGGAAACTACCATCCCATAAAATTCCTCCCCAACAAAACGTAAACTCATGAAGGGATTGACCTTTGATTGGCTTTAAACAAAGTGAGATTGATTGTACGGAGAAAGTTTAAAGCAGTTGTAAGCCTTCTCTTGTTTCCTACGAAAAATTCGACTAGCATATGATGTCAGTCCGCTTCGACCACGAGTGTTTAATCGTAGAACGAATGCGCGCTTATCTCGGAATATTACTGCAACACCAATCACAGCGATCGCATGCGAATACCGCTTTGCGGGAGAAAATTGGTCAATTTACTAATCTGTATCCGCGCAGGAATATAGTCCGCACGGTACTTTGGTAATTTAAGAGTATAAATACGTGAACTGGCGGCAATAGATTTCCACCGTTAATGAAGGAACGCTGTTGGGTTTTGTCACAATCGGATATTTAGATTTTAGTTTCGTTCTGTTGATATTTTGTTGACGTTAGTGTATCGAAGAATCAGAAATTCTGCAGACGACATACGGAAGCGAGAACTAAGAAATGTTTGATGATAAAAACAGGTAATAATATTAATTTATATACACATACTGAAAGGGTTTATATAATATAAATAGATATGTATAATATATAAATAAAATGATTTTATTTTTATTTTTAATCTTATATTTATTTAATTAAAATGTGAATACATGCCATTGCATACGTCATTAAACTTCACATTATATATATATAAAATATACAACATTTAAACTATTTGACAAATATCTTCTGCATAAATTCAATATTGTATTAGTTTGCAGAAAACGTGTGCAAAGTTGTTCCAGAAGTATATTAACATATTTAGCGAGTACAATAAATGCTCTTTGTTAATATTTAGCAGTTTAACTCTATACGTAACATGTTGCAATAGTAGTTACGTGTATGTGCACCGCCTATGCGTATGAAGTGATGCCTTATTAATAGAACATGCAACATTTAAGCTGTTCAAATCAGCTGTACAATTTTTAATACAGTTAAACGGGTCTAATCATAAGTCGAAGGGACCTTTTCACAGATTGTTGAATTGACAATTTTTCAACTTTTTGTCACCGAATACAAAAATAAATGAACAGTGAATATAAGGGAGCAAAATAATACTACGAAACTACAAATATACTGTAAGAACCGTTTCGTTTATGAGTAATCATCAGATGAAATTGATAAAATTATACAGCGTTTGTAACGCTAAACGATGGAATAATTGGAGTGTTTCTGTTGTTTTAGTTGAAATATTTGACAACACGTAGAACACTTTCATTAAGTAAAGAATGCAGAGTAGCATTTAGAAGCCGAAATGACCGAGTTGTTAAGGCGATAGTCTTTTAATCCGGAGGTACCGGGTTTGAACCCCGGTGAAACCATTTATTTTATTTTCCTATTTTTCTTAATACTTTTCTAGCTATTATACTTGAGCTTTTCAGTTCCGATGCTTAAATCTGACAAGTTAAGACATTTAATGACATACTTGAAAAAAAGAGTCAAAATATGTTAACAAGACCCTTTAAAGCCGCCAAATCAGCAACGGGCAGAACATATTTTGCTATGAGCAAAGAAAACAATGAAATAAAACAATATAAAGCAATGTAAAGCTTTTGGATACAAAGATAGATTTAACACCGTTTTAGTAATCTGAAAAAAATATTGTCAGCCACCTAAACTGTTTATCAGTACAGAGACTGTTTATTACATATTTAAATAGCCTTAAATCGTGCTGCACTGTGCAAATCGGAAAACACGTGTATTCAGTGTTGTGTTCATAGCATTTAACTATAAATAAGTTATTAGTTGTGCGTACTGACGCTACAAAACCAATATAATCGGACGTTCCACCAAAATTTCGGTTCAAGTTCATTCAAAACATCAACAAATGTACATTTTGAGAAAATATAAACTACATATAAAATTGCTTTACACTATGGTTAGGCATGGGATACAATGTCTTCGTCAATATACTTCATTTCTAAATGCATATTTAATTGAATTGTTTTAAAATAGCATTAATTCAACGCGGAACCTGTGCTTTTAAGCGAGCATTTACGTTTGTTATGTCACCTTACAATCTACTACTACTACTACTACTACTACTACTACTACTACTACTACTACTACTAAGAATAATAATAATATTATTATTATTATTATTATCATTATGTTAATATTAATATTAATCTTCTGAAGGGCGACATTCACCTGTTATAATCCTGCGTACATCGGTTAAATTACCAATATGATTGTGTGTGTGTTTAAATAATTGTAATTCAGTTTTTTATTAATATAATATTATAATTGATATTATATTGCCCATCTTAGAACTGATTTGTCGCGGTTTTGAACAATATACTATAACAAAGACGGCAAAAGGCCACATACGGAATTGACATTCGTGTTAACTCACTGATGACTTCAAAGCAAATCGATTCAAATCATAGGTATTCGTGTATGAAATTAGTACGTAAAATCTGTTATTTTTGCACCTTTAAAAAGGCGGTTTAATTTGTGGATGAGTTTATGTCTCATTTTGTAAAATATCGAACAATTAATCAACTGATTTGTTAAGAGTTCCGTATGTTTCTATGGAGGTATAAAGGTTATAAATGTTTTATTTTTAAAAAATCAGGTTTTGATATTATGTATAATAATTTGTGGAGTCCAGGACCCATATCCACAGAGCTCCTAAGGAAAATCTTAACTTAAGTTATTCTTAAGTCAAAATTTCAAATACCATTTTCTATGTGAAAATCTTCATTTTCTTATTTAAATATGATACCATTAGAAGCATCTGTTGATTCTTTTCCAGAATTAAACAATTTAACACAAAATAAACTTTAAATGGAACAGCCAGAGACTTAAGGAATTTTATAATTTTAAGAAATTTACTTAAACTTTCCCTAAGGAGCTCTGTGGATATGGGCCAAGACAGTAAATCTGATTGAGAAAAGACAGAGATGCTGAAGAATTATGTCATCATCACCATACTGACCCTCATCCTCCTCATCATCAGCAACAACAATAAAAACAACAACATCATCGTCGCCATCAACCTAAGAACTTTTATTAGTATCATTATCCACAACAAAATCAGTCTAACAATATGAACATTGCTTTCTGATCGCAGGCTGGCAATATTCTTCGACAGTCAGGGAAACTCGCTAATTATTTTTTAATGTTTTTCCTTCTCTTTCGAAATGTAAAGAGCCATACAGTGGATACGTTCATGTCGATATTTCTGTACTTTATAGTACTTCATTTAACAAAACACGCACCTGTACCGTTTTAATAAAACTAACTTAGTGCATATGTAATACGAGTCTATAAGCAACTAAGTCCTACCTCGTTTTAGACCTCAGGTGCTTGGGCAAGTTTCTTAATAATGTCAAAGTTTCATAAAACAATTTAATCAATACAAGATTATATACATCGCCAAACACACTTCCATAAACTTTAAGTGCTTTTCCTGTACGTACTTATTCTTACGTGATATTTACAGTGTTTCCCATTATTTCATAGAGCCACAGTATGTCACATTAAATTTATATCAAGACTGTTATTAATGATTGCCTTGAAGAAAATGCGTTCTTCAAATGTCGTTCATATTATAGTTTCTTAACATCATGTTATATAATTAACACAAACTGAATTAAAGGTCAATGCGACTTATATAAGTATGTGCTACAAAACACAATTGACATAAAGGTTCAACGTATAAACAATTAAAATGAAAACATAAGTCTGTGTTATAAAAGAAAATTGACATGAAGGTTCAACATACAAACAATAATTCCTGTCAATACACAAGTCAAAATAGAGTTTGTTTACCAGTAAAGGTGTAAAAGAGAAAAGTATTTGATATCATGTTATGATTCCCTTGAACATAGTTGTGGAAAAACGTGAAACCCGATAAGGCAATATTAACGTGAATTCATACGTGTTATATTAGTTTTTAACAACAAAAATTATATATAATCAATGTTACTAAAACCATCGATGGGCTTAAATGCGTAATTTTCATATTTAAGGCTTCTAAAAAGTTTAAAGTAGCCAAATTTTGACTATACAATTAAACGGTCACCTTACTGTCTGTCTTAGTACGTGTTTATGTTGGTATTATGGAATCACATCTTACTTATGTTTTGCTGGGTATTGGTTATTAAAAAAAACTGATCCACCAAATAAAACTGTTAACAAACGATAGCTCTATTTACTGCCGCATATCGTTGCGACGCGGATAAAATTCTTCAATTTACCGTTTACTTTCGGTGAACTGCACGATATCCTACTACACAAAACGGTTAGTTTCATAGTGTTCAAAATGTAAACACTAAACTGAACTTGAAACCATTCAAATACCATTTATTTTATGGAAATATTTATCAATTTATAGCTCATAATGCATAATTTTATATATTTGTTATCTCATTTAACCTTAAATGTTCAGTTGAACATGTTTCACGTCTAATACCTTGTTAGTGCCTTTAAAAAAATATCATATCCGACGTTACAATATATACAAAAATAATTTTACAAATAAAGATTTTCATGGATAGTACAGTTGCTAATAATTTGCTATATACTTTTTTTATTAACAAATCTATAAAA
Organism: Congeria kusceri; assembly: GCA_027627225.1. NCBI lineage: Eukaryota > Metazoa > Mollusca > Bivalvia > Myida > Dreissenidae > Congeria > Congeria kusceri. The sequence continues at coordinate 9,740,749 of CM051030.1, read as the reverse complement.
GCATTATTCATAGTAAACGGCATGCACATGTAACGTAAAAATGTCATGATGGCACCATGATGAACTGACAAACGTCAAATTTATATGACAAATAGAGATAATTTTAGCATTCGCGTCGTATGTTTGGAATGTCCAAAAAATGGTTTGTATAAAATGCAATTGGTGATTGCCCTGCAGAAATGTTCAGTCCGCATCAACTTCTGCCTAGTGTCTGTTTTTCCCTGATGAACAAATATTGCCGAACGCCGCTTCCAGATACATCGTACTGATTCGCAATTTGGTTATTTGTCAAAATTCATAAATATATACGTTGGACACATTTAGGTAAATTTGTTTTATTTTTTGGTGAAATGAAAAAATGGTAATGATGAAAGCAAATGTTTCGTTTATTAAATTTAACAATAAATCAATATTGTTAAAGGGCCAACTCTATATACCTTTCTAGTTTTTGCCACTGTTATCAACTCTATATACCTTTCTAGTGTTTGCCACTGTTATCAACTCTATATACCTTTCTAGTGTTTGCCACTGTTATCAACTCTATATACCTCTTTAGTGTTTGCCCCTGTTATCAACTCTATATACCTTTCTAGTGTTTGCCACTGTTATCAACTCTATATACCTTTCTAGTTTTTGCCACTGTTATCAACTCTATATATCTTTCTAGTGTTTGCCACTGTTATCAACTCTATATACCTCTTTAGTGTTTGCCCCTGTTATCAACTCTATATACCTTTCTAGTGTTTGCCACTGTTATCAACTCTATATACCTTTCTAGTGTTTGCCACTGTTATCAACTCTATATTTCTTTCTAGTGTTTGCCACTCTTATCAAATCTATATACCTTTCTAGTGTTTGCCACTGCTATCAACTCTATATACCTTTCTAGTGTTTGCCACTGTTATCAACTCTATATACCTTTCTAGTGTTTGCCACTTTTATTTTAGACTCCTCTCCAGCTGTTTGTTAACGGCTTATTTGTTTATTTATCGCTTTGCAAGTGCTTTACAACCTTTGCAGCACGCTCTGTTGTGCAAACAAGGTTACCAGTTTAACAGGTTCAAATGTTTGGAGAAAACGCTAGATTATTTTGCATATGATTGACGTTTTGTGAATAAGTGATGAAGAAAATTTTATGTATACTATGAACTAATAAAAAATATTTTGCACGGACACATGTTTGCGAAATTGCCTTGAAAGGAAATGACATCGGATACGACCATGTGTGTGTTTTTGTGTATTAAGAATAAAACTACGTTCGAGCTTTTTATCAGGAAGGTGTCCAAGTCAAGTCCTTAAAAAGTATTTCAAATCACCCACGCTTTTATTGAAACTTACACTATCAGCACATAGCCATGTATTATAGGGGCGTATCCACGGTAAGTCGACCATAACATTTGTAAAAATAAAGTTAATTTACAGAGAATTAATATTGAAGCATTGTTAAATTCAATGGTTTGTTTCTATAAACATGTGGCAAACATATATTATTTTATTATATAACAGTCTCACCAATGACACATTCGCGGGCGCGCGAAAATTTGTGGTAGTAGTAAAATCAATATGCATGAAATGTACATGTGGTTTCGTTACGCTCTTGCGCACCATTTATAAACGTTGCATAGCGTGGGAAAGTTTTCATTGAAGAGCACGAATTTGTAGGCAGTAGTTCAAATCCTGCTGGAACCATGTCTCCTAAAATTAGTTGTTGTCTTTGTATATTTTTTCCTTGACAATTATCGATATGTCCCTTTAAATTCCTATTAAAACTGTTAACTTGAACTTCGACTTAGGTACATATTAAAACTTATATGTTTCATGTGAAAATCTTTATTTTATATTTACATGTAAGAAGTACTGTAATGTAAGGAACATCTGATGATTCTGGACCATAATTAAATGAAACAGTAAATTTTATGTTTTTAATAAATATTCTGTGTTAGATTTTATTAAAAGGACTATGTATACGGAAAAGGCCCCAAGAGGGCACTATTAGTAAAAACAATCTGAAGTTTGGATATTAGTAGAGGGCACTATTAGTAAAAACAATCTGAAGTTTTGATATTAGTAATGGCGTATGGTAAAGGTAAAAATAAAAATATAGAGTGGGAAAAGAGTCTACGCATTCTGAGGAAAACATCATGACAGAATTTAGATCCTTTTTTCTTGGTCAGTTTTTTGTTGAGTCATAATTGTGTGTTATAGAAACATCGCTGTACAGATTTTCTTAAAATTCAGAATAGCGCAGACAGTAAGCTGACAATTGGCATTTGTTCGTACGACTCCGACGTTCCAGTTAGAGCGCTGACAATTGGCATTTGTTCATACGACTCCGACGTTCCAGAGTTCTGACAATGGGCATTGTTCTGACAATTGGCATTTGTTCTTACGACTCCGACGTTCCAGAGTTCGATACTCAGTATGGGTTTTCTTTTTTGCAAGCATGTTTATTTGCTTTAATAAACGAAATCTCATACTGCAGTACATAATTCATACTTTACTTAATGTATACGCCTTTACATCGTTCATTTGAATAATAACGAGGGTTGAAAACCGAAAACCGAAAGGTACAAAGTTCTATTAATTTCAATGGCAGTTAGTACCTTTTGGGTTTCAACCCTAGATATACTTACATTTACGTTGCTTCACTTTAAAGTAGACTTAATTTCTTTAAGGATATCACTTTTATGTAGACAGGTCCTAACGATGAACATTATTAATATAATTTTATTAAATAAGTGATTTAATAAAGGCACTGTTATTTTTCGCCCGTAGGGCGAATGTCAATTTAGCTGACCAATGACAAATACCAGTGCCTGTATGAAATCACTCATTTAATAAGTATTTTATTAATTAACTGTATTATTATTATTATTATTTTATGATGATTATTATTATTATTAGTTATTACCTCAGAACATTTTACAAATCTGAGTGTTTGTGTTTTGTTTTATTGATTTCAAGGAGGCGCCATTTTGTTTTAGGAAAAATGTCAAATTTCATATAGGAACAGTTCAACTGACCAATCAAAAGCGCTAAATTCCATTGGCTGCTATTTACATGCACTCATAAGATAAGTCAATTACAATGGAAAGCGCCATTTGTAATTAAGGTAATGTTTTAATGTATTGAAACCGTACAAATATGGAGTAAGAATTCTTTATTTCAAAGATTCACTTAACTGAACTTTCTCTACATGCACAAGGAAATGTGGTTTACTATAATAGAATTTGTGGAATGTTCCACGAATATTTTTTGTAATATTTTATCGTTATGTTATAAAATGTAAATTTTGCTTTTGACATTTAGAGTTTTTTACTCACCATCATTTCATTAGATCGTTGGATGACATGGACTATATTTATCGGTACGCTTTCATGGTGAATGAGATATAACAGTTTCTAAACATAGTAGACCGATCCGGGTTTGGACATGAATTGTTTAAACTTCTTGCCAGCTATTGTTAAAGGATTAATTTCCTTTCATCGAATATCACACGCATTACCACGTGATCATTTGAATACCACAAACATTATGCTCGTGTTATTTTGTATACAATAGTTTAACCGCTAAACAAATGATATCCAAGTGCGATGATTGGATAATATTGCAGATTAATTTAAATATATGATTGACATTTGTGGAAGCGCCTGTTGCACTTCTTGGCAACTTTGTTTCGCAATATACCGGTCGGCTTGACCTGAAATGACATATTCTTTAAAAAGCCATTGGACGATTTCTACATTCCGTCTAAAGTATTAAGACCAATTGAAACTTATGAGGGTGCATTGGAATTGCTTTCTTATTACTACGAGAATAATTACGGTCTGCAAATTGTCTTACTCATGTTTCAGTTCTTCTGAATATGGTTTTAATTGTTTCCCAGAACTTTATTCCACCTTTCCGTTTTTTTTTCTAATCCACTTTTGCAGCTTCTCTTAATAACACAATGACGACATTCTTGAAAGTTTATGTACAATGTCAGTCGAAAATTTGGCTTATATTGTACATACACGTATCTTGCAATATTATTAAAAATAACATAAATATGAAACTATAACCCGGTAAAAATGCAAGTGAGAACACTTATAAACATGGACTTATCAATACAGGTAAATTTAACGATTTAAACTGCAGACGATTACAGCGTGTTTGTAAACAGAAAACCATGAGTCACCCTATTAACAATAAATGGTTGATCCAATCTTTATCAAACAAAATTTATACCGACTATAGTTATAAGAGTCTTGGTCGTTAATGTTTGTTGTTTTAAACATTTTACAGTTTCATTTTCGTTGTGTATTTCTTGTTTAAATAAGAACAATTAGTGATGGGAGTCATAACCATTTAGGTATGATTTAGCATTTAACAAATGTTTTATGTGTATTTGAATGTTTTGTGATACGACAATTAAACCATCTAATGCTTTATGCATGTTTCCCCATTCACGTATTTCTTTCAGCAGTTTGCAGTTTTGTTTTATGCATTCCATTCTTTATTCAAAACGGATGTTAGGACCGAATAGCGAACCGTTGATTTAATTCATCATATTTTAGATAATGACATTTTCTTGGAAATCAAAACATTTACCATAGTTATAATATGTGTTAATTGGCAATCTGAGAAATATGACTGGCCGCATGGGAGAGAAACAGATCAAACAACATCATACTGTGATGTTGAAAATTTAATATAAAATTCACACTCAACCCCATACACACATATTGGGGTCAAACGATGTTTTAAAAGTGGGTTAATCGGAATTACGATGGAAAACATACGCCAGATCTTGCTATGAAAATGACTGATAAATTGTTTAAATATCATATTAAAGGGACTATGTCACCAAAAAGGGCATCAAGGGGGCAATTTCTTTTTTTTTAAATCTGAAATTCAGATATTAATACTGACATATAATAACGGTTAAAACAGGGTACGTGTATATATTATGAAAACGAGTGCACGCATCCTGAGATACAAATCAATTAATAATATAGGTCTTGTTTGTTTGGCCCTTTTCATGTTTACTTTTTGACGTCATAATTGTGAGTATTTTCTATAAACATAGTTTACACCCTGCTTCTTATCAAGCATGCTAGCGCAGTTGGTTAGTACGCTTTCCACCATATAATATCATGTATAGCGTAATGGAAATCCAGTTTTTCGAAGACACCGACCCTTTAAATATGCTATCCTGCCAACGCCCTAGTTTATGTTTATCGCTTAAATGACAGCATCGCACTGCATATACCGGTAAGTATAGTTGACCCAAAAATAGTATACGACACTATGATGTTACCGTCATGGATGTACCTAAACGATCACGAATTTGCATACATGTCAACTGTATTTGGCATATAATTGCGTGTTAAATCCTTCGAATTTTTTTTTAAACGAAAAATAAAGTTAAGAAACCAAGCGTCGATAAATGACACTAATGTTTACTATTTATAATTGCACCGTACATCCGCTTGTGCTTACTTTGTCTGTTCCTTTCTTATTCCAACCCTGTTGGCAATGTAATCTTTATCGTAATCACGTGATTCAATATGTCTGTCTGATGAATGTTTTCGGTATAGACGTTCCTGGAGAATGAAATCTCGTAAATCTCTTGCAATACGCCCATATACCCGTCGGCGTAGTAATTTCAGAATCACTTCTTATTTTTCCATTTCTGACTACTTGTTATATCAAAGTCGCCTAACATGTAAGCAACCGGTATCTACAAAGGACTGTTAGACTGTTAATAATGATAATAATAATAATGATAATAAAATAAGTAATGGGAAATAAGTAATAATAATAATGATAATAATAATAATAATAATAATAATGATAATATTCTCATCATCATCGTCGTCATCATCATTAACATCATTATCATCATCATCATCATCACCACTATCATCCTTATCATCATTATCATCATCATAATCATCATCATCATCGTCAAAAATAATAATAATTGTAATAATATTTCAGATCCATAATGTCGTTTTTTTATTATTAAGAGCCATTGTGTCGTTTCGGTCTAAACAAGCAATTAAATCAGTCCTGTCTGAACATAAGAAGCATTATGTAGTTCTAGTCTAAACAATATAGTCAGTATGTGCTCCATAAACAAGATATCCAATATGTCATTCTGTTGTATACTAGAGAGCCATTATGTGCTTCCTGTCTAAGCAAGACAATCATTATGTCGTTGTTGTCTAAACATGACAGTCATTATGTCGTGTCTTGCTAAAGAAGAGAGCCATTATGTCGTGTCTGTCTAAACATTATAGCCGTAATGACGTTTCCGTCTAAACACGACAGTCATTTGTCGTTTCTGGCTAAACTACATAGCCGTTATGTCGTTTCCGACTAGAAATGACCGTCATTATGTCGTTTCTACTTAAGCTAGAGACCCGTTATGTCGTTTCTAGCTAAACAACAGAATCTTTGTGCCGAAACTGTATAAACATGATAGCCATTTTGTCTTAAGTAGCTAACCAGGAGTCATCATGTTATTGTGTCGACTCAAGAGTCTGTATATTATTCCGGACTAAAGCAGGGCATGTGTTTCAGATGTAAACATTATTATAACCATGTCTAGACACCAGCCAGTAGGTCTTTCACATTTGGTTAACATTCCTAACTAACTTATGTGTGTACCGAATTGAAAGAAACAGGTATGTTAGACAACCGAGTATAAGTAAACGGATGGTACTATAAGTTCTTGTGTACTGATTGCTGATTGCCAGTAGTTGAACTGTGAATTTTATATCTGACAGGATTTAGGAAGTAAATGCTAAATGCACTGAATTGCGTTTCGTAGTCCGTTTTTTTTTCTAAAATGCATCAGAACTTTGCTATGCACGATATGTATAAACAATTATTAAACCGTGGATTTGTTTGTGAGATAAAGCTTTCCCTTGAACAGGACGTTAGTTGTTAACCCTTGCAAAGCCTTTAAATCTGTATTTGATATCATTTTCAGACATACTGGGCGTGTTGTGTCGCACTTTCATCTAATGACAAATTAATTGTACAGAACTGTTGTTGATATTGTTTTCAGACATTCTCTGTGTTTTTTTCGCACTTTCATCTTATCGCAAATTGATCGCGGTTATCGTCTGCTACTTGACGATTTGGGTGTGTCTCATTTAAATCAAATGATTCACTGATAGCACGGTGCCTTTTATAAACAATTATCGTATTACGTCGTCATCGGTTTATTTTTAACACCAGTGATGATTGCCTTTCCGTAACATTCTGGGGTGACGACGTTTTTATCTTTATGCTGTAGCAGACATGTTTCATACGGTTTGCGAACAGGGTTTTCATGTTTGCTTTACTACAAAGGCTGCAGAAAGTTGTCGATTTTTTATCTCATATATATGTAACGCATTTCTGAATGCACTTATATTACTTGTCAGCTCCTCTATGGCAGTTGGCCTTATCTTTGTTTACCGATAAACTGTCTGCGTCCCTGGCTGCAGTGACTTTCCTGCTGGATAATGCGATGTTTTCAGTTGGTTAGTCTCTGTAGTCTCAAATATAAACTTGTTTTACTTAATAAGCATATTTTTTAAATGTTTTATTTTTCCAATAAATGACACTATTCTCATTATTTATATATTTGGGTAATGTAATAAGATATTGCCTTGGGCTAATTAAGAAGTAAACTCGCTGTTGTTTGGAAAGCTTAAATACAAAAAGAGATGGTACGATTAAATAAATTAAATAAAGAATAGTTTTTTATCAAAACATATTAAAACATTCAAATGTGCACTTAATAAACGAAATACGAAATACGTAAACTGTACAACTCATACTATTCGAATTATAAACGTACATGTCAAAGCCATAAAAAGAAACGGATCAGTTGTATTATTTTATTCTTGCTTGTTTGGAGAGTGTGCTGTACCGCAGAAAACACAAAACAAAATATATTCAGTAAAGTCATTGTGTTCATTGGCTTTGAGATTATAAACAGCTGTGATATCTTTGGGAATTAAAATATCGCTTTGATATGCAAAATTTTGCTTTTTTAGCGTCAGATTCATAAACTATTAAATTGACATTGTTCCAGGTGTTTTGACACAAATTCCAAAAATGAAAATAACGTTATGAATGAAAAAGCAAACTTACGCTCTACTTAACTATAATATTGTAAAATGATATATTACAGAATTAACATTTTTTATACTGAATGTACAAGAGGCTTAATTGCATTGAATATGTTATTGTTTTATTGTATCGTATCGTATCAAGATACGATATTAAATAAACAGCGTGATTCTTATTTAATGTTAACGTTTTATATCCCCACAAATTCAACTTAGAACATAAGTTAGCATTGCCTAGTCTTCAACTTGTCTGACTTTGGGTCGACCTAATTGATGTCAATGTAGAAATAATACACTCCAGAGACATCTCCAGGAAAGAAACCCTTATTACCATCCGCTAGTCATTTATTTGCGGCAAGTGACCAATTGCCTATACAATACAGGACAAATACATACAACACACCACAAAACATAAAAATGATTAAAACTGGGGTCACCGTTTGGAACGTTCAATTCAAAGCATTGGGGGTTATATCGGTTTAAAGGCATGCCGAATCTCACACTTAGTCCAGAATTAATGACTATACACGCTCTTGTAATTAAACATTAACCTCATCGCACTGCAATTCAAATTAAATAGCAATAAAAGAGAAAACCAATTCAATTGAATTACAATAAAATTACTAAGTGGTTTAATGTTCAAAAGAGCAACATAATTGCAAATAAACTACGGCGTAAAAAAATATGTTTGTTTCAAGTTTAATGCATGCCCCCAATAATAGTGTATGTAGGCATTATTATTTTTTATTTGGTAAATGGTCTACTTGAAGATTCTAAAACTGAATATTCAAAACATGTCTCTTATATCATAAAACATTGTTTTGAAGTGGATGCTATCAAAACAAAACAGTTATTTATCCAAAACACATGTCATTATTGAAAAAAGTAGACTAAACAAATTTTTTTTACGCTTAAATACAATTATCAGCTATATGCTTGTTTACAAGATTTCAATACGTAGCAATCGTGTGGTACAAATCACAGATCATCGTCGTGAAGAAGCCGTATTACGTGGTGTAAAAGGCCAGAGTACGTAGCTTGGTTGTATGTGTTCAATATTTATAATTGATATAGTAGTTCATTATTAAACTAAAACGATCATTACTACATGTACCTATTCAAAAAGAAAATGAAAAATTGTTATTTTACAAAACGTGAATCAAATACTAAATTTAATATTTTGATGTCCATGTGCCGCAGACAACTTACGTGTTAAATTGTTGTAACGCGCTTGGGAACAGATAAATTATTTACAGTTAAAACAAATTTTCTATCAAAAACTAACAGGCAGGTGTTACTGAGTATAGACAAATTGTACCCCTTTGATTGGTAAGACTGTATCAGTTTATAAATATCGTTTTTAGCATCCAATTTTAAATATTTACACTTACGCAATCGTTGTAACATATCACTATAAAAAAGCTATGCTTCATCGTTATAACATCCATTATCTTGTTAATTTTCAGTGGAAATTAAATAGTGTAGAAAGTTACATCCAAGGATTTCATTCCAGTTGTAAGACATATCTCATATTCCGGAAACAAGAGTTTCTTGTGTTCTATCTCGAAGAAGCATTTCTTTATCAACTTTAGTATATTGTCTGTTATGTAACAAGAGAATGCACATGTAAAGACGAATTTATACACTCGTAAAGTAATAAGAGGCAGTGGCATTGCTCAATTTAGTATCAATGCATTCAGATAACTTTTTGATCACATTGAAAGTTATCAAGCGTCAGTGTAGTTTCATATTAGCGAAATGGTGACCATTGTGATTATCAAGTCGAAAGGAGTACCCCGGTGTTAAACAATTCCAGAAGCTATTACTAATAGTTTTCACAAAACCTAAAATATAAACCTAAAACGTGTGCTCTTTAAATCTAAACTGAATACGTGTGCTATAGCTATGTTGTTTGCTTCCTTTATGTGTACGTTTCAGAATCGTTAAATAGACAAGTACATGCCGTACATATAATTTATTTATTTGCACCGATTTATCCTATTTCTGATAATTCAGACATGTTTTATACAGCAGCTGACTGTTAAATGAGAAATGACGTTACGATATATTTTACCATTTTTTAAACATAATAGCTAAAGGTAAATTGTCCATTTATTCGAATATGATCTTCCAGTCATCTCATACAACACGTAATTTGAGTGCTTTTGGTACATAATTTGAGGTGCCAATCAACACCATTGAATTAAAAAATTATTTGCGTTGAAATAGTGAACACAAATAGTGTTTAAAAGGCGAATGGCTACTTATCAACGATAAATAATATCGTATTTCATCACACTGAACAACATTTGACATAGTGCATTAAGCTTATTCAATCAAACTACTATGTACCGGCATTTTGTTGCTTATAGTTATTTGGTTCGTGAAGTATTTATCAATTAAACCAGAGACTTCCTGGTCAAAAGGGCAGTGACTTTGCGGCGACCGTCACGTATATTCCTCTATAGCATTTGCTTTGCTTAAAAAAGCCTTAAATGTGTGCACACAAACATAAAACAGTACGGTCAAATCAGGGTTTCAGGATAACAGTGGTCTTTCATCCTTCAATTATTATCATTATTATTATTATTATGTATCATTGGATTTAAGAGGATGGCCAATAACAACTTGTATTATTCGTGTTTTGGCACTAGCCACTTCTTTACGCGAAACGCTGCATGATGTTCCTTTTTTTGAAGACAGATGCTATCCACGACCACTTATATATGTGTTTTCGTCCTGGCTACCTTATTATGTCAAGCACTGTATTATTATGTTCCTCTTGCTTTTACAGACAGGTGATGTCCACGACCATGTATATCTGTGTCTTCGTCCTGGCCACATCTTTATGTCGAGCACTGTAATATTTTCCCCTTTCTTTTACAGACAGATGATGTCCTCGATCATGTGTATCTGTGCTTTCGTCCTGGCCACATCTTTATGGCGAGCGCTGTAATAGTTTCCCCTTTCTTTTACAGACAGATGAGATCTACGACCACGTGTATCCGTGTTTTCGTCCTGGCCACATCTTTATGTCAAGCACTGTAATATTTCCCCCTTTCTTTCACAGACAGATGATGTCTACGACCACGTGTATCTGTGTGTTCGTCCTGGACACATCGTTATGTCAAGCACTGTAACATTTTCCCCTTTCTTTTACAGACAGATGATGTCTACGACCATGTGTATCCGTGTTTTCGTCCTGGCCACATGGTTATGTCAAGCACTGTACTATGTTCCCCTTTCTTTTACAGACAGATGATGTCTACGACCACTTGTATCTGTGTGTTCGTCCTGGACACATCGTTATGTCAAGCACTGTATTGTGTGCCCCTTTCTTTTACAGACGGACTATGGCCACGACCACGTATATCTGTGTCTTCGTCCTGGCCACTTCTTTATGCCTAGCACTGTAATATTTTCCGCTTTCTTTTACAGACAGATGATGTCCACGACCACGTATATCTGTGTCTTCGTCTTGGCTACCTCTTTATGCCTATCGAGTGTCTCCGAGGCGTATATAGATTGCTCTATGGAATGTCTCTTCGCTAAATTTAGGCAACCAACAGTTTGTGAATGCAATTACAATGTCAAGTCGCATTGGGGAAAGCGTACGCCAAGAACACGGTCACATAATCTGCCTACGTTTAGATACGGAAAACGGTCAGCAGGATTTGGCGAACCCGAACTGGAAGGTATTGACAGGTAAATTAGTTTATGTACCGTAGTTTATTAGTACAAGTGTGTACGTAAATGTGTTTTGTATGGCAAACGACAATGCCTAAGTTAAGATATAATTATATCGTGTGAAAGCGTGGACAAGTAGATTACTTGATGTAAAAATGCTTGATAAATGTGTATACACATAGTTATAAACCAAATGTATCATAACTGTCAGTATTTTATATTAGGTGACCTTAATATTCCATATTAACAAAGTATGCTGAAGCAAATTATAAAATAAACTACCAAAAATTAAGAACGGTAGGTGCTTTCCTGTTTGTTATTTCAATGATCGAGAATTTCGTTGCAATTAGCATTTTGAAATACTAATTTGTAACTAATCGGTTTTAAATATTTACAATGACGTGTTAACAAATTGTGTAGGCAGTGAAAAATGACAGCGAACAAATACATTAATCCCCAATGTGCCATTTGCCAGATGATTAATAACCTTCATTATATTAGCGAGAGCGCGATAATTTATTGAGTAGTAGTATTATGTATCTTCAGAATAAATCCTTTTATTAAAATATAACCTGAATTTACCGCAACAATAAACTGCGACAACGTTATGTTTCTTTACGTCATGAAATGCTTCAAAAGCCGTTGGTTGGTGTTTCTATTTCCATAGTTCTCATATTTCGTGTTTTCATATGGACAATAAGCCAATTGTTACTGTTCATTTTAAATGAGCCTGTTGGACTAGGTATGCAATTTCACGTTTTTCCCTCTAATATTTCTCTTATTTCATAATAATTATGGAAATTTTACTCTTTGTGTTTGGATGAGCTTTTCAATGGGTATGAAATTTCAGGATATCTCTGAAATAATTAATTCAAACCGTTTTTCGGAAAATTTATTTTATCTTGTCCGGTTATTGGTAACCATTTGTAACGAGCTACTATTTAAAATATACATGCTTCCACAAAAAGTTATTTCTGCTCGTCATATAACCATCAGCATTAGGCGTAAAAAAGTATGTTTGTTTCAGGTTACATGCCCCCCAAAAAATTAGGGTAGGTAGGTAGGGAATTTTTTTTTTTTTTTTTTTTTTTTTGGTAAATGGTCAACTTGAAGATTCTAAAACGGAATGAATATTCAAAAACATTTCTCAATATCATAAAACATTGTTTTGAAGCGGATGCTTCAAAACAAAACACTTATTTATCCAAAATATATATAATCATTGGAAAAAAAAATAAACAGAAAATATCTGACCCACTCAATAAAATGTTCTAGGATCGGTGATTTTCTTAGGGTAGGTCGGGTAACCTGAAAAAAACGTATTGTTTACGCCTTATATGCATACACAGTTCTTGAAGTATTATGCAAGATTTAATAATTTATTGAGCAACCTTATCGATGTATTTGTCGTGTTGAACTTTAATAACTCGTTGGCAAGTTAACGGTGACAATTATGGCAAAACCACAATGCCATTAATTATGGTTTCATGTTATTAATTATTCAATTTTCAAACGAAGGCAATACGTTTACAATTTAATCTAACAAAATTGAATGTTTGATCACATTACACGTGGTGTCGTTATGAGTCTAGGATAGCATGAACAATTTAAATGCCTGTAAAAAATAATAGAATAGACAGAATGCACAAGCTTCAGTAACATGTCATACAATAAAATTGATTTTATTCATATAGCTAAACGTACGAACATAAAACAATAAAATATGAAATATATTGAACCTTTGATTTTAATAATGTACCGTTATTTTTCACACATTAGTCGGAAAACAGAAACACAAAAGTAATATGATTCAGTTTTATAATATTAGCGTTTTAAAGGGACCTGACACGCATTGACAATTTGACAATTTTTCAACTTTGTTTGACCGATTCCAAAAATAAAAGTACAGTGTATATATATAAGGGAACAAAATAAAACTACGGACCTAGAAATATACTGTAAAACCCGTTTCGTTCATGATAAATCATCAGTTGAAATTGATATAATTATAAAGCGTTTGTAACGCTTAACGATGGAATAATTTGGAGTGTCTCTGTTGATTTCGTTAAAATTGTCGACAACACGTGGAACGCTTACATCAAATAAATAATGCAGGGTTATATATACATGTCGGAATGCCCGAGTAGGTAAGGCGATAGTCTTTTAATCCGGAGGTCCCGGGTTCCAACCCCGGTGGGACCAATTTCCTCACATAGTTATGATACGAGTGGTTGCGGATGTTTTTCACCATACCTTTCCTCATTCTAGTCCGTTCATTTTCAGTTCATTTTGTCCGTTTTTTGTGCCAATACATGAGATATATGCTTATGTAAGCACATTGAGGAAATTAAAAACAGGTATAAACTTTATTTAGGAATACATCTACGAACAAAGTGTTATGCTTAACGTTCAAACCTAGTTTGTTAAGCAGTGAACTCTTAAGATCTAATTGTATAAATGGCCACTATATTAGTCATAGAATTAATAAAATGGTTTCACTGTTATGCATTAATAGGGCTGAATGGTCTAATTTTCAAAATATTAGTGATGGTAAATATTCCTTTGCACCCCTGTCTAAGAAATGTAACTACTGACTAATGATATGTGTGGCAAAAGTCAGGAAACATGTGTTGCCATTTACAAACTGGCAAAAGGTCTGTTCTTCAAACAGAAGTCGTGATTTTAAGACAGTCACAAAATGTCAGCGCCCATTGTTGACAAACCACTTAAATGTCACCAGTAAACATGAAAGAAATGCACTTTTTGTAAATTTTAAGTTTTGAATTCCATTCGTATTTTGTAGGATACTATAAATAAATGTTGAAGTGAACTGGAGTGACAGGTTAAAGGCAACAGTTGCGGAAACATAGGTTTAAATGTGAGAATCTACATCTACGATCTTAACTGATCAGGCAAAATTACATAAAAAAAGCACTGCACACATAGGAATTATTAGTTATGGTTATGGATACATCGAGTATATGCATTCATGTTGGTAATTGTCGTTATAATGCGGCATGTTTGGAACAAATATGGCAAACAGTGAATTGTTTTCACATAATTTATTCTAACATGTTACTCGCTAATTTTTCCATAGACAAAGAACAAGATTATCGTTTTTAAATTACCCAATAAATAACGCAAAAAGAAGTCCCGATTTTGTGCGGCGCATAGTAAGAAGTAGCTCGAATTACATTTGCAAAAATGTATGTCAAATAATAAAAGAATCGAAATAATTTCGCATTATTGGTGTTTATCGGCCAATAAACAACTCTTTTTCATTCTGATGCGTGGCTATTAACTCGGGCTAACGCCCTCGTTGTTTTATTCCTACTCATCAGAACTCCAAATCGTGTTTATTGGCCGATACACAAGGATAAATTGGAAATTATTTCTTAAATAAACCATATTATATATTAGCGTTTAGCTTCAACTCAATATTACATTACCGATGTGTTCTTATAGCTCATTCAAAATTGGTTTCAAATAACGTGCGTTGTTTGTGTACTAAATACGTATTAAAACTTAGTTTACAACTTAGTTTACATTTAATATATGCGTTGTATTTACAGCAAACATTTTAAATCATTTTCAACATCTCCTTGGACAGTTCAGCTTCAATGGGCTTCAATGACCTCCAGAGGACATGCTAAGCGTAAAGCAGTTAATACATCTAAACTATTTAATAAACTCAAAACGTTATTTGGTACAGTCCAAGTCATATTATTTAATGTTGTTTCAGATTAGATGAGCTTCGGGCAATACAGGACGATTTCTACCAGGACGTGAGAGGGAAGAAGTGATCATGAACGTACACGCGTTTGGCTCGTGCTGCACGGGTCATGACATCAAGATATTTAAATATCAACAAGGCAATATAGACATAACACTTTAACTAGTGATTACCATTTTTCTTTCTATGAATTTTTCAACTGTAAAGACTTTTCAGCAATGTTAATTGAGTCTTTATTAGTCTAAATTAAATTTTAAATATTAACCTTTTTTAATGAAATAATTTAGTGAAATAACAATTTGGAAGTAACCGGTCGACACAAATTCCGATATGTATCAAATACTGTTATTTTACTGATACGCTTCATTCGCATAAGTCACGGCTGAATACGCAATAAACGTTATTGACTATTACATGATAAGTGTATGCTTTGTTTTATGTAATACGTGCGCGCATTTAAAATGAAGCATAGTGTAAATATTCGTCGTTTCCTTTTCATTTGGCAAATCAATATTTTGCATTTGTTTTTTAAAATCTATACTATAACGGTGTACATTTATTTCGTATTAATTTATGTCAATAAACTTAAACATATATGAAACATATTTAATTGAGTTATATTTCTTCTGTTAAATGAAATGTATCGATAAACCCTCGTTTAAAAATCAACAATAAAAAGAAAGGACTCAATAGCGTGTTGTTCTGCTAAAATTTGAAATTATGTATATTTGTTGTAAACTATAGTTAGTACATTTTTATTTTATTTACTAAGGGACGCGCCACTTGTTATGTAGCAGTTGTTTATTGGTTATATGAAGTATGATAAAGGTGATAATGATGATGATGATGGTGGTGATGATGATAATGATGATGAAAATGATAAGAATGATGATGATAATGATAATTATTATTATTATTATTATTATTATGCTGCTGATGATGATGTTAATGATGATGCTAATGATGATGATGATGAATATGATGATGATGATAATGATAGAATGATGATGATTGTTGTGACAATGAGGTTGATGGTGATGGTGATGAAGAGTAAGATGCAGATGAAGATGATAAAGATGATGAAGATGATGATAATGATGATGATGTTGTTGACGATGATTATGATGATGATGATGATGACGATGCTGCTGCTGCTGCTGATGATGATGATGATGATAATGACGACGATGATGATGGTAATGAAGAGACAGAAGCAACAACAGAAAAAAGGAGATGATAATGATGATGATGATGTTTATAATGATTATGATAATGGTGATGATGATGGTGATGATGATGATGATGATGATGATGATGATGATTATAATGTTGATGATGATGATGACGACAATGAATGATATGAATGATGATATCTCAGTAGTAGTATTAAACATAATATTCATATTATGTTGTCTTACAAGGACATCGTACATCTGTGCGATTATTGATAGCAATGCAATCAAGGAAATATGCCGTGATTGCGATGTCAAAGACGTTGCCAGCCTCACTGGCAATAGCTCAAAAGTGGCAACGCCATTATCTTGCTTAGCGTAAAAAAAAATATGTTTGTTTGAGGTAACCCGACCTACCCTAAAAAAATGCACCGACCCTAGAACATTTTATTGGGTTTGTCAGATAGATTTTTGGTTTATTTACCTTTTTCAATAATTAAATGTGTTTTTGGACTTGTTTTGATAGTATCCACTTATAAACAATGTTTAAGGAATAACTGATACGTTTTGTATATTTATTCAGTTTTAGAATCTTCAAGTTGACCATTTACCAAAAAAAACAAACCCGACCTACCTACCCTAATTTTTTTTTACCTGAAACAAACATATGTTTTTTACGCCTTAGCGTGTTATGGAGTACGTTCAGTAAAAACCACTACCGTTACATCAATGACCAACTATATTTTGTATATGTATAATAGTAATGTGTACTGACCTGAGGATGATATAAATACGTGGCGATGTATACACAATCTAACCAAAGCATGCGGTATTATTTAATGAGAAAATAAAATCATCGCATTACTTGTGCTCTTACCTGTTACCTGTGTAAGTTCAAATTGAACTAATGCAGAACTATGTTCCCGGATACACTAATTTCTGCCGTTTTCCCAGAAGAGCAACTAAATGTTAACAAGACATTGTGGATCATGTATATTTAAGATAGGTCTGATATGGTTGTCAATATTATATATATTATGTGCAAAGCAAGTCGTTAAGGATACTGGGTATATAATTCAGCTTCCTTGTAGAAATAACTTGCAGACACATTTTAGATGGCGTGTTTCCTAAAGAATATTGCATCCAATTAGTCAGACTATGTACTAACAGTTACACTGGTGACCTCTTTTAAAAGTTACATGCAATGATACTGAAGCATAGTAAATAAGGCATCAACTATAAAATTCTTAGAGAGCCAGATTTAAAGGATAAATAATGTTTCCTAAACGGCCTTCAACATACATCTGTATTGCAATAGAACAGATGGTGTCATTCTATAGCTGGATTGTACATCCACTCGCGAAGATGATGATAGATTGGTGGCTACACTATCGTCTTACAAAGACAAACGGATTGCATATAATACATGTTTTCATTTTATTTTTACAAAAGCTACTCATTTATAACATACTAAAACACCTCACACTTGTTTGTTTCTGTGCTGGAAACATTAACTTTTGGTCTTCAGGTACTTGCACCCTCACTTGGAGAACATACAATCCACATGACCCTTAAACAGAAAGCAAGAATGAAAGATATCTTGGAAGATTTATATTGAATTGATCGCTCACTCCACAATAAATATGGACTCCGAGATAACACCAAACTTTCGTTATTGTCAGACGAAATACGTCATTAATAATTGATCACGTGACATGGCACACGGTTGTTCCAGACGACAATTGAACGATAAATTATCAGGTAAACAACGTAATCGAGATCATCTGACTATTCAGATTGATATAAATTCGTATTGCAAACAACGGTGAGTGTTAGGTGCATGTAAATCATTATTCAGATATCTTAATAGAAAGAAATCACAGATTTATGGATTCAATAATGATTACGGTTTCTCACTTACAGAGTATTTAATGATGGCTAATAGAACATGACTTACATATTTGACCGTACAATAACCTTTGGTATCACAAATACGTTGAACATGAAGTTAACTTATGTTTCCTGGCAAAATATATATTCTACGAGTATCAGTTACTATTTTATATTCAGTTATATTATTGTTGGTGTCTCACCTAACCATATGTGTATAGATAAAGCCATGTGCGCGTGGAATTTTATTGAAATTCCAAGTAACTAATGTTTCACTTACACCTAGCGCGATAAAAATAAGAAACGTGAGGAAAACGCGATGAACTTTGTAAACCATTACACTATTATTGTTCTTGTGTGACTGCAAACTCACAGTGCATCTTTTGTTACAAAACTGTATTATCTAAAAGTAAAACAGGCACATACATCAATTTAGAGGGAAACAATATAATGAATAAAGCCTGAACACAATGTAGTTACATTTCTTCGTTTTTATTATTTTACTATTTTCTTATTTTGATGTTCATGTTCAAACTATACCATTTCGAAAAATTGGTGTGATAATGTCTGAGTCAATTACACAATGTAGAAGTATAGGTAATTACATCGCACAAAACCACAATATAGGAAAACACAAAAGCGTATTAATAGAGTAATATATGAACCAGCATTTAAACAGCAAATACCCCAATGAAAATTTGGAAATAAATATTAAATATTTGTCATAAAGTATCATTAGCGCACATAGCCACCAAGTCTGAACGGAGTGACAGACCCTTGGAGCCATTATCGAAGTGCTAATACAAATATTCACTGGCTGAAGTGGACCGCAAACACAAAGATAAGCAACCTTTCGGAGTATTAACGAAGATGATATCCAGTCATTTAAAAGCTCTCACGATGCCGTTAATGGAGCGGTTCTTGACTTAGAAATGAGGTTCGCATATGTTATTTTTATGTTATTTTACTTGAAATATCAGATTGGTACACCTTGGTCAAACTTTCGTGTTTGATCTAGGCCGTTCTAGATCAAAGGCCGTGTACTTTCGTTGTAATTAAGATATGCTCTCAGCATTGTATTTGCAAGTAATTAGTAATTGAGCGAAATGAACAAGTATTTTTCTACTGCTTATGCAGCTGTTTGTTCGCTTGTTGTTCTTTTTCCTCGCTGCCTCGAAAAGTGCATTTATTATAGTTAGGTTTTCATCATGACCTACAGACGCGGCTACAGGATTTGGAGCTAGAGGGACCGGAAAAATTCAGGACCTATCTATCTATAGATATTTTAAGTATGTAATTGCACAGCAATGACAGATAAATTACAGAGTATCGTATTTTAGGTTTTATCATGTTTTAGGTTTTTGAAGACATTCTACACGTTGTCTAGACTTTTGTGCATTGATAAACATACCTTTCTTGTTTTAGAGAAAATGTAATGTAAATCTAAGTTATTGTGAGGTTAAAAAACGTTTCTAAAAACATTACATGGGGCGTGCGCCGCCGCTTCCGTTCTCTTTCAATCTGCCTTTGTCTTAACCGATAAACATCACTTTTGTTTCATTTCATGTCGAAGTATGTTAAACATTCTTTCAAATTGTACCCAACTTAATTGATTTTTGTGAATTCAAATTCGACGATATAATAATAACAAATTGCGCAGAGTAAGTGTTGTGCATTGATTCTGCGATATTTATTCCATATCAAAATTATAAACCATGCTCTTTGCCTACGTGTTTATATACTATATTTTGGTTTCGCCTGTATTGTCTCGCTAGCTAAAGTCATTATCAAACTGATGGTACACGACACAAATGGATGTTTTTTGTTTTATTTCGTAGCATATTTGATTTTTATCAAACAACTAATCAAAAAGTGTGCGAAGAAATAAACTCAAGGAATCATCTAGTTACAGCAACATGATTAAAATAAGGAAACTTTTCATAAATAAAACTGCGAATGTAAACTTAACTACATAAGTAAATGTTTGGTTGTGTATCATTTGACTAACCTCGAAAGAAAATATTTAAGGTTGAGTATCACTAATGCAATTATTTCAAACCTGACTTGTTTTATTATTTGCATCGTTTGTATCATTTCGGGGCTTGATATAACCAATAGTATCAACGTTTACCGTCAAATAAAAACGGTCTTTTAACTGTTCAGATTCCAGAGACCGGTTTGCCATTTGTACACAAATTATTTGACCCCTGGGTTTGACAGAAGTAATGAAAATCACTCAATTTTTCAAATGTATTTACTACATTGGTCTTTATACATTATGTAAGCATTGTAGAATTAAAATTAAAAAATCTATATATATTATTAGTTGTATTTTATGAAATAGTTTCATATATGTTTGTCTCACAGCTTACAAAATGGCCACTTTCGGAGCTGAGCTATTATAGACTGAGTGCGCGTGAATCAAGCCTGAGAGCAAAATCATATAAGGGCAGTTAAATATAATGACTTATTTTTAATGGGTTATATGTTATCAAATATAAAAAGGGTTAAAGAGTAGCAAACAATTTAGACAATATCATGAAGGTGTTAAATATTGTCAATTGGCTTTTTCTACTTTATTTGACACATTGTGTCCCAAAAAATACATTTTTGATTTTATATGAAAATAAAACAATGTCGTTTTGTGTCCAACTATTTAATAGGTGTGTAGACATTACACATGTATGCATATAATGCATTTTAGTTGAATTACCAAAAGCTAATTTTCAGGGAAATTTAACAAGTTAAATTTATGTAGAAATTTCAAGAAATTCGGGATGTAGTCAAAAAGCTCATCATTAATATCTTTTGTAAAATTGTTAAAATGATATAATTCCAAGTATATATAGAACGGTTGCTTCTTCGTTGGCTATTTTAGGAACACATACATCGCGTTCAATTGAACATTGAACATTTACTCTGAGACTGCCGCGCATTTTGAACGTAAAATAAGATTTGTCTTAGGTATGTTATTCTTTGTAGCTTAGCATTTAGCCTTACGTTCATGTTAAGTTCTATAAATATTGCCTATCAGTGATATATGATAATTGGTTTTTTTCGAGAGAAAATTACGACGTTAATGGGACTGATCTATTATAACATACTTAACTAGGGATGTCAACGAATACCACCAATGATATTCGAATATTCGATTTATGAAGTATTCAAATATTCACATATACGAAGATCGGAGGCAGTACTGGCATACTGATGGAAATGTATTACTAAAATGACTTAATTATGTGGCGTATAGCCACCACCACTGCACGTTGAGAAAATTGCGGCAAATACACGGACTTTAATATATTAGAACTAGATTACTATTTTGCAATTTCATTTAATGGGAAAGACTTCAAACCATTTATTTAGTACATGCAAATCTTTACAGAGAACTTCGCTTTCTGTTTCCATGACATACTAGGAAGGTGTCATGTTAATTCAGAGCAAATGTGCACATATACGCAGTGACCTTATGAACTGATAAGTGACCGTGGTCGATATGATGGGACTAGAACTAACAACAAACTGTCGTCGACATAACCATAGGATGCTTTTGATACATACTGGAGAAACTAAGGTAACAGGAAAACGCTATATCTTTAGAGACTGACATTGACAAATAAACAGGTAAATATTCGAATAAATAAATATTATTCGAAAAGTTTTCATTATTCGAATAATCGAATATTCGTTGCAATCCCTAATTCTCCATTGACAACAGAACGTGACGTCTTACAATTTCAGGTTACTTTCTTTTGATTAAGACAAAACAAAATGAATAGCGGACTGTGCCGAATGTAGCCGTATTCACTCGAATACAAACTACGAAGAATGCCGACATCACCAACATTGGAAAAGACCGCGGGAAATTATTAGGGATTCTCTACCTTAAATTTATTAAATAAACGTACGTCCGACAATTGCAAAATATGAAAGAATTCTGTAAATTGCGAGTAGTCGGTAGTGTAGGTAAAACGCTTAATACACCGTAATGTAACATCGGAAAGGGATACTATTGCATACTTAAGAATAATTGTGACATCTTTTCTACTTTGATCTTAAGTTAATCTCCGATTAACAAAAGAAGCTTTAAAAAAAAATCTTTATTTAATATATATCCATGAATATAGCAGTAGTCACAGCTTATAATTAAACATCTAACGATATTGTCAATAGGCTTTATTGCCATTACAATCAAGTATATCTCTTTATCGGTGTCAAACAGGAAAATTCAATTTGTGCATCAGAAAGATGTAAAACCTATGATTGTAAACACGCAAACATCAACAACAACATCAAAGGAAAGGCCGTTATCGGTGTGGTGATTGTTAGCAGTAGTACAGTAATAACAAATCTGTGCTACAAAATATTTTAGTATAAAAGAAAAATGTAGAGAATGTGAAAATTAAGTTCGAACAAGGGGATTACATCTGTGCTACATGGTCCTAAGTCCCTTTAAACAAAGTAAATGGTGTTACACACAATGTGTGTTGTACTTCAAACAATGGCATTATTCACGTAAAGCACAACGTATGAAAAACGATGTAAGAATATAGTTTAGTAAAAATGCATGACATTTAATATTTAATTATTCTAATTAAAGGAGTGTTAATTCAAATAGTGTATAAATACCATAAATACAATATCACATTACGCGAACATTAATGAGCGTTTGTAATACATTTGTTTTAATAAAAACGAATTTCATATGCAAGCCAAAGCATTTCGTATTTGTGAAGATACATGTTGTTGATAATTGTGAATGAAAATTACTGACTTCAGAAAGAAATATAACGCAAAATAAACACAATGTATATTTGATTTACAAATGTGCTTGAATCTAGTTACCCTTAAAGTCGAGTTAACGAAACATTGTGAATACAATTTAGTAGGGTAAAACCTAGCCCCACAGTCAAATTACATGTATGGCACATTGTACACGTGAGACAACAAATTCAGTTAAGCTTGCGAAATACAGGTACGTATTTGAGTTAGCAACTCCTTCATTTGCAAAAGTATATCATTTAAAATGTGATTTATATCTTCATAAGCAATACATACAAAGACACGAGTTTTAGTATCAAACAAATCATAGTCCCCTTAGAGATTATTCCCCCTAGGCAGTTCACAGTAGCAAGGTCCATCGCCAAAAAGCCTTTAAGATCTGGAAGGATTGTTGTTTTACAGAGTTTTGATTAATTTATAAATTATATAGAAAATATTGCATTGTTGGTCCAGATATATATGAGACCTAAAAGACTATAACAAAGTAAAAGTTGTCACGCGAGAATTATACGGTGTCAACGTTGTTTTCTTCATTGTGTCCACCATTTAAATTACTCGACGTGTTATCACAAATTGATTTAATCTGACGCGATGGAGGTGTTATTGTAAACAGTCGGTTGATTCAATTTAATAATTCACCTACATGTAAGCTACAATTAGTCCGTAATAAATATGCTTACGACATTTCGTAATCTTTAAGTGAAATGAACGAACTAAAGACAGTGTCATGTATTTCTTCACGATTCGTGTTTAAACATTCCCTGACTTTAAACTGAGTATAGACGTTTAACAACACTAATAGCTTTGACTACTTAAACTGTGATGAATACATGGACATTCCATTACCACCATCCTAAATGATCATTTGAACGCCTTTTGAATACATTTTAAGTAAAGTAAGAACAACTCTTCAATGACGTAGACGCTTTGAAGTCGAAAGGACTTATTGTGGGTTAGCATTAGGATGGTAAGCACACAGTAGCCGAGTTTTAGCCAAGATTCATTTTATTACTCCTGCTTAGACAGTTTAAGAAGACAAAATGTATTACTCATCACATTAGTTGGATTTCCATATTGCAGAGGAACGAATAGTGCAAATATGAAGCAGTAACATACTGTTTTCTTCTCATACGGAACTATTTACACGCATTTTGCTATCTTTCTGTGTATCATCTGTAAGAACTCGGTTTCATATTAGTACTTATTATTGCACTCATATAAATGTAAGCAAAATACCTTGAATCTAGTCACGCATTGTTGTTTGCACATTGACAATGCACACTAATATACTATTGTAGGGGGGAAAAAACACTAAAAACCTATTGCAAGTGTTAGCAATATGTCTAAACACTGTGTTTTATTGTGTATGAAACACGCACTGTCGTTGTTATTGTTTCATAACAAGCAGATTGCACATCTGCGTGATTTAGACTAAATTATAAAGAGCATTATGAAAGAAACTAATATGAGTATAAGATATCGTTTACAAAATTTTAAATATTCATAATATTTGTGATAAATTCGAATTTATTATATACATTGCACAATGTATGTATAAAGCAAAGCTTAGACTTGATCCTCGTGTACCTTTTCTGTGATTTTGGAATTAATGTTATTTGCTACATTATGGAAAAGGTGGCAACGACAAAGATATAGAGGATATTTGTTGAGTTCGGTGTGAGATCGTATTTTATTTCACGAGTGCTCATAGAAAATGATAGATTCACGAGTGGCGCAGCCACGAATGAAAATATAATTTTCTATGATCACGAGTGAAATAAAATACGATCTTTCACCGAAATCAACAAGTTTTCTTTTTATTTTATGCGTTTAGACAATAAATAAATAAAATTGCACGAAGATAAGCTTAAACGTAACAAATTCGTGTATTCTGACGTCATAAAAATGACGCCATAAATGCTTCCAAAACTGTCACTCGTTAGTATGGTGGGAAAGAAGTGCCATATTTTGTTAGTCGTTGTCGCGAAATTATTATTTTGTTGAATTTTATAATGTGTTTTATGTAAACACCTGCATGTACATACTGTACATGTATATAAATTTGCCAATTTTTGTAAACCACTATTTGTTTATCGATGCTATTTATGGAAAAATAGTCCGTTTTATGTTATGCTCCAATAGTGAAAATATAAAATGTTATTTCACCAATAAAATTCGATATTTCACTGAAAAGTATATAATACAATTAATTTATCATAATGTCAGTGACAAAGTGTATGTTGTGCGTTTACCCATTTAACTATGTTCCACACAATCAGTCAATAAAATAGTTCTTATAAATAAATTGTCTTTACACATAACATTCACTGCAAGTTTTGTCAGACGAGTCGATAACGTGCGAAAAATGCGTTAGATCTATGTAAAATGAAAAACGTTGTTGAAACTTGCACTGTTTGAATCATTTGATTGCATGTGATTGCGTTTAACACAGAACGTCAATGATGCGGGTATCCTTGAAAGATACCAAATACATTTGAAGTTCATCGTGGTAACAAGTACTTCCACAAGCGAAAACGTTTGCACGGATGTCCTTCAAATTTGTCCTTTATGAGTTTACAAAAGTAGTTTTTCAAAGCAAGAACATTAATCGCCCATATGATCGTTTTTGCTAATAACATTGTTTCGTAAAGTTTAATCTTAATACCAAAGTATGTTGTTGTAGGATTTCTTTTAAATGTAATTGTTAAGTCTTTCTGTTCTAAACCGTGTACAATGTATGTTTTATCATTATTTGGGGAAAAAAACAACATGCAATGTGTATACTTTGAGATATTAATTTTAATTTAATTATACATTTCCTAAAACACTGGAAGAAGTTTGCGTGAAAAAGTCAAGTTAATCATTCTGAGGAACAGTTAAATAATTGAGTTAATCACCCGTAGTATGCACGTTTTGTGTTTCAAATGGCCAATGATCCAGTTTTATGTTTTCAGGATGTCACTTGTGATGCATACCACTTTGTAAACTAGTAAACACTTGAACGATAACAAGAAAGGATAATGTTTTCCATATGATAGAAAGAATAGTTTTCTCAAATATAATAACAGGTGCATAATGAAACCAAATTTTGGTGGTGTTTGGTGACCCAGAGTATATATGATTTATATAGTAAGAATGCCTTATTTTAAAAATGGCAGGTATATTTGTTTGCTAATGTTGGTCGGTCTGTCGTGCTGTATGTCTGTAGGTAGACCACTTATGTTTCCGCTCTCTAAGTCCAATAGGTTTCGTCTGATCTTAACCAAACTTCTGAAAATGTTTGTGGGCATGATATATCGACCAAGTTAGGCAATCAGCCAAATTGCTCAAGGAATTGTGGATGAATGACCCTTGAATTATCTAAAATTTGCCTTTTTAGCCCTTAACGTTCTATAAATTAAACAATTTTCATCCGATCTCCACCAAACTTCATTGTAATGTCTGTGTGCATAATATCTCGGGCAATTTCGTTAATCGGCCAAATCATCCCAGGAATTGTGGAGTTATGGCCTTTGAATGATCTAATATTGGCCGTTTTAGCCATTTTCGCTCTCTAAATCCAACAGTTTTCATCCAATCTTCACCAAACTTCATGAACATCTTTGTAGGCATAATATCTTGGTCAAGTTTGATAATCTACAAAACCACACGATGAACTGCAGAGTAATAGCCCTTGATTTATCTAAAAGGGACATTTTTAGCAGTTTTCGCTACCTATGTCCACCAGTTCTCATCTGATATTCATCACACTTGAAATTTTAAAGATTGCTTTTAACCTAGGGGGGGGGGGATACCTGTATTACGAAAAACTCTTGTTTAATTACGGATTGATTATCGTGTCCCAAAGAACTTAAATACTAAGTGCAGAAATTTCAAGATGATAACACACAATATTTAAATTACAAAAATTCTGTAAACACTTAAAACCGTTTAAACTATTCTTAATAATAGTAGTTCTTAGCAATAGTTATCACATCAACACCCTCCACATGACGAATTTCGTTTTTCTATGTCATACTAGTAATACTCATCCAAATCCAATAATATCTTATAAAAATGCCTGGCAATTACCTATTCACTGAATATTTGTTTTGTTTTTTCCATGACAATTAGTGAACACTATCATCAATGTCAATGGTATTTCCTACATATAAAATTTCTGATTGACGTCACATTATGTTCCTGAAACATTTTCTTGTTATTAGAGATATCACTATCATCATATTATTACTTTAAAACACCTAAGAATGTATTTTAAAGCTCGTGCGCATTCGCTTCTACCAGGAACGTATTGAGGTCAGTTGAGTTTCAAACACGTTTAAATATTGTTTGACATGACACACCAATTTATGTCCGTTTAGATATGACTGACATATTCAAATTGACGATTTTATCGAAACATTTGCGTCGATTTTAAACAAAAGATAATATTTTGTTTTTGTTTACAATGATTGGGAGTGATTGACAGCAAACTGGCTCGTTTCGAATAAGCCATTAAACTAATATAGAAAATATAGAAATATTTTTAACTTGATGCATAGAGTTGACAATTCGTCACCCATTATTTCATTTTTATAATATCATTGGCTCGGATACAGGGCGCACAAATAATCTGATCCAAAACGAAATGTATGCAATTTGCTCACAACGGATACTACAGGAACTAAAGTTTATGCATGTATACTTGCCTTCTATTTTGGTATTCATTTCTCCAGTTAGTTTTAATATACAGTACTCCGGTTGTTGCTATAAAATAGCTAGCTACAACATACATCAATATACAGTACTCCGGTTGTTGCTATAAAATAGCTAGCTACAACATACATCAATATACAGTACTCCGGTTGTTGCTATAAAATAGCTAGCTACAACATACATCAATATACAGTACTCCGGTTGTTGCTATAAAATAGCTAGCTACAACATACATCAATATACAGTACTCCGGTTGTTGCTATAAAATAGCTAGCTACAACATACATCAATATACAGTACTCCGGTTGTTGCTATAAAATAGCTAGCTACAACATACATCAATATACAGTACTCCGGTTGTTGCTATAAAATAGCTAGCTAGAACATACATCAATATACAGTACTCCGGTTGTTGCTATAAAATAGCTAGCTACAACATACATCAATATACAGTACTCCGGTTGTTGCTATAAAATAGCTAGCTAGAACATACATCAATATACAGTACTCCGGTTGTTGCTATAAAATAGCTAGCTACAACATACATCAATATACAGTACTCCGGTTGTTGCTATAAAACAGCTAGCTACAACATACATCAATATACAGTACTCCGGTTGTTGCTATAAAATAGCTAGCTACAACATACATCAATATACAGTACTCCGGTTGTTGCTATAAAACAGCTAGCTACAACATACATCAATATACAGTACTCCGGTTGTTGCTATAAAATAGCTAGCTACAACATACATCAATATACAGTACTCCGGTTGTTGCTATAAAATAGCTAGCTACAACATACATCAATAGAGTCGTTTGCTACTGATACTGATTTGCATTATTATCTGTCATTCGACTACGGGCCAGCTACAACGGTAAAATTATTTAACTCAGAGGAACCACTTTCATAAGAAAGTTTTTTTTCTCTTACAATTGCTCGTTGATCAGTCAACGACTATGCAGTTTCTAAAACTACTAAAAACATACGAACGTCATACAGCGGTCGATAATGTGTTCAACGCGTCAAAGTATATGGAGTGTGACATCGTACGCATTTCGAAATATAAGAAACACGCAAAGGTGCTTTATTTAAACAGGAGTAGCATTTTGATATCAAGTACAATATCGGAATATTGACCTATAGAAAATACCAGGTTAGTGTTGAATAAAGATAAGTTTATTTAGCGAGGCTTAGAAAACTTGAACCACGAGCCTTGGCGAGTGGTTCACGTTTTGGTGCAGAGCAAATAAACTTATCTTTATTCAATACTTACCTAGTATTCTATTTATCCCATCATGTTCTGTCTTTATTTTGAAAATAAGCAAAGAAAACACACTAAATATAACAAAAACATAACATTACGTCATCAAAATCAACAAGATGACGTCATTATTCTGCGCGTGTTTGCTTTATCACCACAGTGATGGGATAAAAAGGGTTTCACATTTTTAAATGTTGTCTACAAGAGCCCAGTCTACTGTCAGTAATCTTAGTCATTTGGAAAACATATGAGTCGTGTCGTGGGAACCTTAATGCATGTGCGTAAAGTGTCGTCCAGGATTAGCCTGTGCAGTCCAGACAGGCTAATTCGGGACGACAATTTCCGCTTTTTTGTATTTTCTGGGTCAATGAAGTTTCTGCTAAACATAAATCCACTGTAGGCAGAAAGTGTCTTCACGGATTAGCCTGTTCGGACTGCACAGGCTAATTCGGAACAACACTTTACGCACATGCATTAAGCGCGATTTTCCCACGACACGCCTCCTATTTATTATTTGTCATAAAGTGTCATCACATTAGCGCACATGACCACCATGAAAGCACGGAGTAATAGCCCCTTCAAAGCCATTATCGAAGTGTTAATGCAATTAACTGGCTGAAGTGGACCGCAAATACGACGATAGGAATCAACAGTTTGGAGTGTTAAGGAAGATAATATCCAGTGATCTGAAAGCGCTCACGTTGCCATAAATGGAATACTTCTTGACATACAATGAGGATCTCATTAATATCCTTGATATAATATATTATATCTTATATATTATATTCAACATGACGTTTTTCTTAACTCGTAACCACCACTGGTATTCCCATATACGTCAATTTATTTTTCATTTCCGCTCATATTGTATCTACCAAATTTGCATTTTGGTTTATCACGAATCACATATCAGCAGTTAAATGGAGATTTGTTAACTCGTGTACATATTGTATACACAACACTTCACGATAACATTACAATAAACAGAATGTATAATGTACAAAACATATTTCGCAAAGGGTGAGTCTTTAAATTAGTTATCCAAGGAAATAAGTGTATACTAGTACATTCATAATATAAATGGATTTTTCATCTAAAATTACAATATTGCTGGGTCTATAGATTGATATTTATATGTGTGTGTGGTTTAGATATTTAGAGATTATTCACCGGGCAAGCAGGGCCGGCAGGTCATATCGGCCCAGCATAGCAATATCGGCCCGAGAGCTTTAGCTTTTTTTTTCATTTAAAGCCGCCATACTTGTCTATGTATTTGGCCCAGCGACAATAGTTCGTTTAAATTATTTGATAATGTCAGTCGTGAGTTCATTCCCCGTTTTTAAGTGAGATAACATATAGCATATTTATAATATTGAAATTGATAACATATTCAATCATTTAATTATAGAATGAACCTGTTTCTTATATGTATAATTGTATCGTTCCCTACACTTAAGGACTATTGTCATAAATATTCAACTCTTATAAAATGTTCACGTTTTATTTGAACATGCACTAAATTTACACGTTTTATTTAAACATGCACTAAATTTACACGTTTTATTTGAACATGCACTAAATTTACACGTTTTATTTGAACATGCACTAAATTTACACGTTTTATTTGAACATGCACTAAATTTACACGTTTTATTTGAACATGCACTAAATTTACACGTTTTATTTGAACATGCACTAAATTTACACGTTTTATTTAAACATGCACATTAGGTGTATACAGTTTCTAAACAAATAAAACAAAATAATAAACACCAATTATCAAACTAGTACCTATAAGATAAATATACATGACAATCAGATTACTACTAACTAAATTCGGCAAACAAACGTTCGTCTAAACCTAGTTAACAGTTATTTAAAGTGAATGGACACGGCATTGTTGAACACACAATTGGCGAATTTGGGTTGATTTTGAGTCTGTCACTGGGGCTGTGCTCAATCGGCAAGGCGATCACTTGCTGTTGTGGTTGTTGTTCGTAACGGTCAATGGCTGCGAGTGAGCTTTCAATTTATTGCGACGTGACAACCATTTCCTTGTCAGTGACAGATTGATTAAAGCTTTCTGTCAAGGCAGCTGGGGCATGCAGAATTGCTGACATGCGGATTTGTTTTTCTATCGAAACTCTGTTGTAATGGTTCAGGGACATAAGGTTTTTATGTCCTGAAATCTGAGCAACTTCATTTGAGGGGACGTTTGCATTTAGCAATTCCGAAATGCAGGTCTTCCTTCCCGAATGGTTCGTATGCCTGGCACTGAACCCCGCTTCTTCGCTCATTCTTTTTGCAATTTATCGAAGTGGATTTTCCCCCATGCTGTTACCGACAGCTCCACATCGCCCCACAACATCGTCCTGTGTTCTTGCCTGCCTCGCAGGCTGTAATGGACAGTGTTGTTCCGCCACAACGTGTTAATCATCGCCTTAGGGGTTCCTGAATATGAGATACAACAATGATTTAGTTTAGTTAAATGTAACCCCGAGTGCACAGTTTGGTAGTGGTTAAATGTGCATGAGAGTGGTCTCCCATGCCGGTTGTTTACATTTACCATAGTGACGTAGGCTACTCGACAGTTTCCCTGGCGCAAATAGTTTATAGAAATATCATTATTAAACATTACAGAAAGATTTCTTAATGAATTGAAATATTAATTTTCTTATATAAACATCTAAAAAGCTGTGTGAATAATGTAAAGGTAACTTTATCTTTATGACATTCATAGATCGAATGAATTATTTATAAAATGACAAGCTTACCTGCTCCAATAATGGATTTACCCAGAGAATTTTCTGCTCTTCTGCTGTAAAAGGGACTGATCGGCGCTTCTTGTTGCCAAGGCCCATTTGCTTAAGAAGCTTCTGCTTTGAACTTAGAACATCTCGGGAGTGCTTGAAGTCATTATCGGTGAGTATGTTTCTGTTGTAGCTGGTACTTGATATTTGTCGGTTGATTGATGACTGCAACGATTTAAGCGACTCTGGCTCGAATTCCGTGTTGTCCCTTTTTCTGACATTTATGAAATATCTCGCTAATTCAATATCCAGTTGCCCAGGTTCCATCTCTTCAAAATCTTCAGACCTTCATTGCTGTCTAAGCCATTCTCGGAATTTATTCACGTCACTTTTGGTCTTCCTTGATGTGTTTGGATTTTTCATGCTTTTAACAAACTCATATGTGTTGTAATTAATTTCAATTTTACTGTCTAAATCTAACAATCGGTTAGAGAGAGACTCCAGTACTTTGTCGCCTCCAGTCGCCAACTTTCAAAGCACCTGTGTTGCTTAATGACGTCGAAGATTTCATTGGAGATCACGTGCGTTTATTCGTGATATGGATTTTCGGCCCGCGATATGGATTTTCGGCCCGCTATATGGCACTTTCGGCCCGCCCCATATCAGGTGATGTGACCAGGCATTTTTCTCCCATATTTGTTACTATTTATAGTAACACGTGTAATAAATATAATTAATGTTGGTGGTTGTGTCTTTGTTTCGCTTTTAAACAAAATCTGAATAGTGTCTATCATTTCAATTGTTGGTGATTGCCAATATTTAGAGCAAATTACTGATTGCCGTATTGTATATGAAATTACGTATATATTTGTATGTTGAGATATTACCATTCCATCCTTGTGTGATATGGGACATATTTAGAAGATTTATTGTGTTATTTTTGTAGCTCTAATCGAGAAATGCTACTGACGATAGCCAAATTCTGCAAGTATAAACTTCACTTTGGAATTTCATAAGAATTAAGGATTTTGAAAGTTGTTTGCAAACATATATAACGATAAAAATGCATCGGTTGTTAAACATTTGCTTACAACATAAAAAAAAGATTTGGTTTATAATGGGCCATAGTATACACTCTTCTGGTCAGCTAACGGTTGATTTCTGTAAATCTGACCTGACGATATATAAAGATTGCACCATATATTCTAAACGTGTTAATCAAAATCATTATCTGATAATCTAGTGAATGTAATATCTTCAAAACAAGAAAATACCGAACAAATTAACTCTTTTGCATATTATATACTGTATTTCGGTTTCACCTTTATTTTCGGACAAGCAAAAGTGTTTAATCAAATTGTTGGTACATGACACAAAATAATGTTTTTGATTTCGTAACATATTTTATTTTTATCGAACGAATAACCAAAATTGTGAGAAATTGAAGAAATAAACTCAAGGAATAAATCTAGTTAAAGTGGCATGATAACTGCCAATGTAAACTGCAGATTGAAGTAAATGTTTTGTTTTGTTACGTTGAACAAATCCGAAATAACACATTTTAAATTAATATAAAATCCGCAAATCCGACATTTGTTAAATATGAAATAACTATGTAAATTGTGAGTGGACGTTTTTTTTTTTGTTAAAACGCTTCATAGACCGTTAAGGGTTACTTGGAAATAAATGTGACGTTATTTCTACTTAGATCTTAAATTAAGCTCCGATTAACACATGCAGCTTTTAAATCATTAATGATTAATGTATATCCTTTATAAATAGCACAGGTCACTTCTTATAACTAAACATATAACGATTCTGTAAATAGACGTATAGCACTGACTTTACAGAAAACCGTTTCCTGCTTTTAGTTTTTTGTGCCATTATAATCAAGTATCGCTGTATAGGTGTTAAACAGAACAATTCAATTTGTTCACCAGAAAACTACGGAACCTACGATTCTAATCACGCCAACTCAAAGGAAAACCAGTAACAATTATCAACGTGTTGATTGTTTGAAGTGGTACAGACATACCAAATATCTGATACAAATTTCTTTTAAGTTCAAGACATAACAACTGTGAAAGATAATGTTTCAATAATGGAAATACTAGTCTATCGCATGATCCAACGTTCGATTAAATAATCGTGCCATCCAAAATGTGTTTTTAACAT
Source organism: Congeria kusceri (assembly GCA_027627225.1). Classification (NCBI taxonomy): domain Eukaryota; kingdom Metazoa; phylum Mollusca; class Bivalvia; order Myida; family Dreissenidae; genus Congeria; species Congeria kusceri. The sequence continues at coordinate 9,706,486 of CM051030.1, read as the reverse complement.
TAAACAATATATTTAGGTTAACAACGTTTAAACGAAAAACATATTAGAATATAGTTTAGTTAAAGTAAACATGAATGACATTTAAATATTTAATTATTTCAATAAAATACTATTAAACTGAAGTAGTGTATCTGTACAATAACTCATGACTTGCACAATAATACGCGTTTTTAATAAATTAGTCTTAATAGCATACATATAATATATATCGAAGGGAAAATTGAGTGGCAATTTCATTAGAAAGAAATATTTACGCTAAACAAACATACAATAGATAAGATTTAGACATGCAATTTAATCGAGGTACTCCAAAGGTATGTGCTACTGAACACTGATTGCAATTTAGTAATGTAAAAACCAGCTACACAATCATATTGTGTCGTAGTGTGACACATTTTACACATGTGACAGCAAATACAGATCTGCATGTGTAAACTATGCGTACTTGCGTTAGCAACTACATAGAATGCAATAAATAAATGAAAACATGATGCATACACAGCTGCAAAATTAGTACATACAAAGACAAAGTTATGCTCAGAATGGATTACAATTATATAAATATTTAAAACATAAACAACTTAGTTGAGCTAGCATGGCCGAGTTATTTTTCCAATACATAGTCACGCACACATTATAAATGCTTGTACATTGTCCACTGAGGAATTTGTTTAGATAGTGCAAAGACAGTACGATTTATCCAATAATAACTTGCTGCCCTGCGAATGTAAAATTTCGATTTGACGTCAGTTTATTGTCATAACACGTTTAATTGTTATTGGACACAACTGAACAATTAACTTCCGTTTCGCTTTGACAGATCGATTCTCAATGACGTTATGTCTAATTATGCGCGTCGATTTCAAGCAAACACAACCTAAACCAGTTGCATATCAAAGTACAGTATTTGAAGTCGAACGCTTCTACAAGATCAAACATGATTTAAGTGGAAATGTTATTGGTCATCCCTCAAGTATATTTAGCTTTTATATTTACAAATCGTGACTAATTATTTAGCTAATTGAACAAAACTATTTAAAGGCTAATGTGATCATAAACTGCAAAACAAAACACAATAATATTATTACGTGTCAAATATGTATAATAACAATGGACTTAACATAAACAACATTTCAATATCGTCATTAAATTACCAACGTGTAAGATATAATTTATTTCAAATTGTTATGTTTGAGTATACGTAGTCCACATATAGTGAGAATAAAGTTTAGTATAGAGTTAACAATAAGTGAAGACATAAGCGATCTTACGTAAAATCGTTCGCAAACAATTTTGATAAAATAAAAATAAAATAATTGTGTGGGTCAAATAAACTACGACCGTCACAGATAAGGTTATGAACCAAATGTTATTATTTTATTCTATCTTTCTTAGAAATGTAAAAAAATAAAATGAAATCCCAAAATATAAAAAAATGTTGTTTTCACTTGCAGTAAAGTGTTCTGGTGCTGCACATTTCCTTAACACTTACAGTTTGTCAAGGATGTTTTGACAGCTCTCCACGATGTTCGTACCTACCGAAATGCCAAATCAGGTAATTCGTTGGTAATGGTTGCAAACGATGCATTTTGGTGTATTCCCTGTGCTAAGGTAAAGGAGTGTGTAAGTAGGCAAGATACGAAGCCCGGGTCATTTGGGTTGACGTTGCAATTCTATAATCCTTATAGACACAAAGCAAACTAAAATATATTAATACATTTATTATATTATTATAACGAACTATATATGCACTTGTTTGTATTTGTGTTTTTGTGTGTCTTTCCGAAAGGAACTATATTAACTGAAATCTTTAAGTAAATATAACATGTAGTACTCATACTAATTCAAAGAAATGACCACACTTATTTACCATGCAAAAACAATGGAATATATCTGCACGCTGTGGTTAACTGGATACAAACACAAGCACTGACGTTGCCACATTAACTAAACTAGAAGGTGGCTGTTGACATGATTTGGACTTAAACTACAAGTTTTGAAAGAAAGCACATGTGTGTTAGATATAGTGTTTCTTATTTCCAATTGATATTTTACTGAGTTTCATACTTCATAATAGTGTATGTAAACTGCTTAGGTAGGGCAACTTCAAAGAGTGAATAAAGGTTCAATATGTTTAATAATCAAATCAAAAGTATACAGTATTATTTATAAAAACTCTGAATCTATGTCCGTTGTCAGTTTTCGTCTTTATTGTTAGTTACTTGTTCTTTTTCTGCGTATAGTCAATCAGTTAGACTCTAAATAATTACACGTATACTTTTATTTTTTGTTCACGCGTGTATATACGTAGTAACGATACTAACGTTCACCAGACTGGTGATGCAGGTTTTCTAGGCCTGTCTACAGCCGAAGGCTGCGGTTCGTTCAACGTTTTCGGGCTGACTGGGATGTCACAATAATGCGAGAAGGTCCTAAGTGGTCTGTGCTATTTCTTATATTATACCGCACATTTTTAGTTCAGAAGTTTTATGACAAAATGATAATATATCACAAAGGATAACAGAATGCACTAAACATTTCATTAATTTGTGCTGAAATATACAACGTTTTTTTTTCAAAAACATTCTGACAGCTGGCTCCGGGTACTATACTATTTAGTCGGCCCGCTGAAATGGCATTTTGAAATTAACCTTCGTAACGGACTGTTGACTTTTATACACGCGAAGAAGAAGGTAAGGTATAATATTAATATACATTAAGCTTTGATTTGACCGCCATGTGCATATTCGATGCACTATACGTTTATTCTATTATTCAATGCACTTTATCTGTATTTAATTTTTCGATGAACTATACCTTTATTTAATTAAAATTTATTGCCAAATTATGGACATGTACATGAACTTAAAACAAAAGTTTAAAAAAAAGCTCAATCGCGACCCTACCTAACTTTTTGAGACCATTTCCAGAAACACACAATTAATTTTTTTTTTGGCCTAAGTCAAGGCAAGATTGTGTGCGATAAGTGCAATTAAGAGTAGCAAACAATTGGAACTGCTTGATAATCATCATTAAAGTTGCGGTTGACAATGACAGAGACAAAACCGAATTTTGCTTACATAGCGTTTCTGTCCAAACTTCACAAGTGATTACGCAGTCATGAGTGACCTGAAAATATGCCCTGCTTGATTTACAAATTTACTTTTCTTCAACGTGTATTAATAAGTAAATCGAGGGATAATAGCAATCAAGTTTGTTTTATATGGCTGTTGCGCGTGATACTGTACAGTCGCAGCTTTCCAAAACAAAAAAATCAGTACAAACGTAAGTTGTTGAACTTTTGCAATTTAATTGTTATTTTTTATGTTCATACCATACGCTGAGACTGACTTTAACAAAAAGCGGCGATTAAAACCGCAACAAGCATTTGCATGACTTACTAACTTACTTACTTATACAACATAAGATAATTAATGTAGTAATTATATATGTCCCAAACAACTACCAATTTAAAGTACTGCATAAAATCATCAGGTTAATCACGAAAATGAACATTTCAAAAATAGTGTTTATACTCACTTTTCGTGTTTCAATTGGTCAATGATTCAGTTTGATGTTTTCATGATGTCAAAAGAGAAAGTGATCACTTTGAAAAACAAGAGAAATAACGCAACCATTATGCAATCGATAACAAGAAAAGGCCAATGTATTCCATTAAATATATAGAAACCATTGTTTACTCAAACAGAAAATCAGGTAGAGAAGGCATTGATGACCCGGAGTTACCATAGCTACGATCACGCTTGCTTTATGTTTAATTTATGTAATACGTTTTAAAAGTTCTTAAAAGTTACGATATGCCTTAATTTATAGAAAACAACAAATCGTTTTTATTTTTTCACAAACTGTTTGTCAGACCGTCGCCTAAAAAATTAAATATAATATTATTACACAAACTTATCCAAGAATGAATTATTAAATATAAGAATAATGAAACTGTAGAGACAGGAGAGAAACCCGTTTTAACATCCGCTAGTCCTTTAGTTAATCCGCCTTCATTCACCGGTGGATGTATTTAACATTGCAACGACAACTGCTGTACGACATCCACCGGTGGATGTATTTGACATTGCAACGACAACTGCTGTACGACATCCACCGGTGGATGTATTTGACATTGCAACGACAACTGCTGTACGACATCCACCGGTGGATGTATTTGACATTGCAACGACAACTGCTGTACGACATCCACCGGTGGATGTATTTGACATTGCAACGACAACTGCTGTACGACATCCACCGGTGGATGTATTTGACATTGCAACGACAACTGCTGTACGACATCCACCGGTGGATGTATTTGACATTGCAACGACAACTGCTGTACGACATCCACCGGTGGATGTATTTGACATTGCAACGACAACTGCTGTACGACATCCACCGGTGGATGTATTTGACATTGCAACGACAACTGCTGTACGACATCCACCGGTGGATGTATTTGACATTGCAACGACAACTGCTGTACGACATCCACCGGTGGATGTATTTGACATTGCAACGACAACTGCTGTACGACATCCACCGGTGGATGTATTTGACATTGCAACGACAACTGCTGTACGACATCCACCGGTGGATGTATTTGACATTGCAACGACAACTGCTGTACGACATCCACCGGTGGATGTATTTGACATTGCAACGACAACTGCTGTACGACATCCACCGGTGGATGTATTTGACATTGCAACGACAACTGCTGTACGACATCCACCGGTGGGTGTATTTGACATTGCAACGACAACTGCTGTACGACATCCACCGGTGGATGTATTTGACATTGCAACGACAACTGCTGTACGACATCCACCGGTGGATGTATTTGACATTGCAACGACAACTGCTGTACGACATCCACCGGTGGATGTATTTAACATTGCAACGACAACTGCTGTACGACATCCACCGGTGGATGTATTTAACATTGCAACGACAACTGCTGTACGACATCCACCGGTGGATGTATTTGACATTGCAACGACAACTGCTGTACGACATCCACCGGTGGATGTATTTGACATTGCAACGACAACTGCTGTACGACATCCACCGGTGGATGTATTTAACATTGCAACGACAACTGCTGTACGACATCCACGTAACAAATAGATACCATGTGATATAACAACTGCGAAGTGACGTCAGTTTATTTTCATTACACATTGTATTTGTTATTCGACAAGACACAACATTTAATTTGCGTTCAGATATGACTGATCGATTCTAGAGGGATGGTTGGCGTTTTATTTCAAAGATATGCGTCGCTTGTAAATAAATGAAACATTTACCAGTTGCATTAAGTTGCATACATGTTTTAAGCTCCAAATTTTTAAACAGGCGATACATTGTAAGCGAAAATTTCATTGGGACACCACTCCATTAAAATTTACATGTTTTTCGTGAATTCGTGACTAAATAATTTATTGCACGTAATGGTTTTGAAGATTTTATATAATTCAATGTATATTAGTCTAAAATTTCAAAACAAAATAATAGGATAGTATTATTACGTGCAAACTATTTATGTAAAATATCTTAAACTATGGATATTGTATATGGTATTATAATACAATCATATTTTTAACCCGTTCAGTAACAGTTTTATGTCAATAATCCGCAATATATTATATGTCCCATTATAATTTAACTTAAATTGATATTGGTAATAGAGAGAACGATGATGTATAAATATATAATGGATTCGCTGACCACGAACCGGTGTAGTTTCATTTAATTTTGATATTTAATAATTTCCCATTAAATGTAGGTATATATTTCAACCATCAATAAAACCATTATCTAGTGTTGATCCTATACGGGTTTGCACTATTCATATACGCAACTGACACTAGAAAGCATTGGTTTTACTCGCAGAAAACATTTTCGTAACCATCTTTGTACGCCTTCAATTGGATAGTGATCCCCCAATAATTATACAATTTGAACACATCAAAAGCTTGCTAATTATCCAAGATGTATTCAAAATTATTCAATTACGAACGTTTTAACCGATATGCAGTTGGTTCTAGTTCGGTATATGTATTTATAATAGCGAGGCCATTGACCGTCTATTACATCAACAGTGAATGAAAAGTCCGATTTAGAAAACCTAAATTGCTTACCCCCAATTATGTGGATTCATCTTTCGCCATCGCATGCCTGGTTTATTCATTGTTGTTAATTTATGGCACTCGGTTCCGGTGACGTTTTCGTTCCCACTTCCGTTGGGATCAATTGTGGTTTCCAATTGAAATATACATATCGAGGGTTGACAACCAGCAGGTGCTAACTGCCATTAAAATTAATAGCAGTAAGTACCTTCTGGTTTTAACCTTCGATATATTGTTTTTAAAATCATTTGCAAACTCACTTATTGTAAGGTGTATGATTTAAATAAAATACAAGGGATACGTTAGATATCGTTGATATATGCCCAAACTTTGTTGTATGGTATGGAATGAGTAATACATGAAAAAGTAATGTTGTAATGTTCCATCGGAACTTTGCTATTTATTTAAACGAATGATTATCCATAGTTTGCTCCGTGCATTTTGTAAGTCGTTATTTCAGCTGAACATTATGTAATCACGAATTTCCTTACAATTCCAAATATTAACGCATGTTAATGGAAATACTATTTCACTTTTTTGTTTCTTGGACTCACTTGAACATCACAATACACGTTCAAATTGCTCATACAGTACAGAGTCATTACAATGCGCATGCTTAATAATTTATTTCGTTTTTGGTTTGCAAGTTTCAACTTCAGCTATTTGTTGCAACTTCAGCACTGTGTTCAGCTATTGTTTTCGTTTTTGTTCTATTTTTAGTAATCTATCAGACAAGATTTAAAGGGGAAATGTGAATCCCATAATTCGTCGATATAGACAAGGAAATGCACCAAATGCCATCGTTTACTTCAAACTTATCGAAACTATGCAAAAGTTAAAGAAAAACTTACATTTGAAAAATGCGAGTTGCACTTAGAACACTTTGTTAACAGTGTGTCAGTTATTCTTGCTTCCTTATCATCACTACACCTAAACAGAAAGAAAAAATATATTTATGGACTTCGATTAACGTATTTTATACAAAAGAGTCGATAATAATTACGTGTTTTTACTAAAAGATCCTTTTACAACTGTGTTTGGTTGAACGTGAAGTAGATTAAAATGACTTTTACTAATTCGACCGTATACCTTCGCTATACAAATAAAAAGTAACAAGTAGTTGTGACGAAATGTCGTCATAATTAGATATTATATTATTATTATATATATATTATATTATATTAAATTCAGAATATCTTCTATATTCGTATTATAACAAAAGGTTGCATTTACATTTACACATAATTTATCTCAACAAGATTACAACGCGATCGAAACTAATACTAACACGAGTACAGTAGACTTATATATATATATATATATATACACATAATACGACGAATGTTTTACTCCTAAGTTATGTTTTTGTTTGGCAGCCATTAGCTTGTTATATTATTATATACAAAAATACTATTAATACTTTTTTTATGTTATTACTACAGCCGAATCGATCGGATAACAACCCATCGCATAAACTTCAGCATTATACGACATATTTTTTCAGCACACATTCATTCGATCGTTATTTAAGAACGCTACGTATTTTAATATAACGTCATACCAAATGATGACGTTTTGTAAACAAAAATGCCGATGTATATTTTTGTTTACATATTTTCACGCCGTTTACATGATCTATGAGCACAGCATAATGGGATACCATGTTTCTCAGCCTCGCATGATAAACTTGATCTTTATCCAACACTCACATAATATTCTCTGTATATACCTGTGTGATAACTTCCTGTTAACAGTCAATTTACGTATAAATAAGTTTAGAGCATCATTGCATGCAAAATTATAGCAAGTACAATATTTGAGCAGTGCCCTAATGAATTTCCAATTTCGAAGTGTTTCCATTGTATTCAAGAGTTTAGTCTACTCTCAGTATTATGTTTCATTTGGAAAAAAAAACTTCATGTTTAATATGTGTCATAAAGTCTCATCACATTACCGCACATGGTCATCATTCCAGAACCGAGTGGCAGACCCTCAGAGCCATTATCGAAGTGCCAATGCAAACATCATCGGCTAAAGTGGTCCGCAAACACGTAGATAAGACGCAACCGATTGGACTATTAAGGAAGATGATATCCAGTTATCTGAAAGCCTTCGAGTTGGCATAATGGGGCGATTCCTGACAAAGAATAGATGATGACAGCAGCATCAGGGTGGGAATTTCTGTCTTCCCATTATATGTAGATGTGATGTGTTATTATAACATAAAGTCATGCTTTGTTTGACATATATAAACGATCCCAACTTATTTTCGGCAACATAGTTCTTATATGAAGTAAAACACGTTCAAATGTATGTATATACGTTCAAACTATAATTTTCTAACATACGTTAGAAATATATAATTATTTATTATACAGCATAATTTGTATTTGTGCGTATATATTTTATACCACATTGGTTTATTTTTAAAAGCGGTTTTCGTGTTATTATGAGGGCATTATATAAATATCATATGGCAGCGTGTGTGACATTGATATTGTCAACCCAAGGGCAGAATGTCACCCGAGGAGAATGCCGAGTGGTGACATTCTGTTTCGAGGGTTGACAATATCTATGTCACACACGCTGCCATATGATATTTATGTTATTACACCGAACACAATTGAGTAAAAAAGGTAAACATGTGCTTAATTCTGTCCATCAAGATTGAAGAATGCCTAAATCTTATTTGATCTTCAGAAATACTTGAAAACTGTTTTTCTGACAGTTAACTTTGAAGAGAATCGCTTGTTTAAATATAGAATAGTGACGTCACGACTATATTACGTTACGACGAGGGAGGCAATATTTTCATGATGCGGCTAAAAAAAACTGACGTAGTTATTTGCCCTTTATGACATTCAAAATGTCAGCGCGGTCACATGACCTGACAGTCACTTTTCGCTTGGTCATGTGTCAAAAAGGTTTAAATGTTTTTGACAATCAAAATATCTCTTTCTCGGGTAATTGGAATTTATTGTTGTAGACAAAAGTGAGGTAAAATAATATCAGTTATGATGTATTATGGAATTATGGGTCTTTTTAGGACTCGTAGAAGCAATATATTTACTTAGTTTGCATATTTTAATATATTCCACTGTATTTTGTGTACGTAGTTAATATTTGTTGAACGAAATAAACTCGTTTACTCTATTGCTTGTGATTTGGGGTGTTCAGCATTTCTTACATTGTCCGTTCTTTTACGGAGAGATCGTACCGTTTATACTGGTTTTCAATATGTCTCTTTTCCGAACATAGTATCAGCATTTTCGTTTCATTCCAGATTGATTCGTTTGGAATTCCCTGTGACATTATCATATATTTTAAATATGGTTCATCACGGGAAGGCTGATTCTGCAGTTTTGTTTAACTATTTTATCGTAAAGGAACGAAATATGATATCGAAAACAGGAAAACATTTTAATGATTGCAATAGTCCATCAGAGCTACTGACGGAGTTACAGTGGTAAACCAGCCTAACCACTTGTAGGTTTACCCCGATAGAGGGTACTACAGCGTATTATCCATCCGACACTTGTAGGTTTACCCCGATAGAGGGTACTACAGCGTATTGTCCATTCGACACGTGTAGGTTTACCCCGATAGAGGGTACTACAGCGTATTGTCCATCCGACACTTGTAGGTTTACCCCGATAGAGGGTACTACAGCGTATTGTCCATCCGACACTTGTAGGTTTACCCCGATAGAGGTTTACCCCGATAGAGGATACTACAGCGTATTGTCCATCCGACACTTGTAGGTTTACCGCGATAGAGGGACTACAGCGTATTGTCCATCCGACACTTGTAGGTTTACCCCGATAGAGGTTTACCCCGATAGAGGGTACTACAGCGTATTGTCCATCCGACACTTGTAGGTTTACCCCGATAGAGGGTACTACAGCGTATTGTCCATCCGACACTTGTAGGTTTACCCCGATAGAGGGTACTACAGCGTATTGTCCATCCGACACTTGTAGGTTTACCCCGATAGAGGTTTACCCCGATAGAGGATACTACAGCGTATTGTCCATGCGACACTTGTAGGTTTACCGCGATAGAGGGACTACAGCGTATTGTCCATCCGACACTTGTAGGTTTACTCCGATAGAGGTTTACCCCGATAGAGGGTACTACAGCGTATTGTCCATCCGACACTTGTAGGTTTACCCCGATAGAGGGTACTACAGCGTATTGTCCATCCGACACTTGTATGTTTACCCCGATAGAGGGTACTACAGCGTATTGTCCATCCGACACTTGTAGGTTTACCCCGATAGAGGGTACTACAGCGTATTGTCCATCCGACACTTGTAGGTTTACCCCGATAGAGGTTTACCCCGATAGAGGGTACTACAGCGTATTGTCCATCCGACACTTGTAGGTTTACCCCGATAGACGGTACTACAGCGTATTGTCCATCCGACACTTGTAGGTTTACCCCGATAGAGGGTACTACAGCGTATTGTCCATCCGACACTTGTAGGTTTACCCCGATAGAGGGTACTACAGCGTATTGTCCATCCGACACTTGTAGGTTTACCCCGATAGAGGTTTACCCCGATAGAGGTTTACCCCGATAGAGGGTACTACAGCGTATTGTCCATCCGACACTTGTAGGTTTACCCCGATAGAGGGTACTACAGCGTATTGTCCATCCGACACTTGTAGGTTTACCCCGATAGAGGGTATTACAGCGTATTGTCCATCCGACACTTGTAGGTTTACCCCGATAGAGGGTACTACAGCGTATTGTCCATCCGACAATGGTAATGTCAACGGAGGCGTAAGCAATTGTTTTGACAATACCTTGTATCACCCTCTATGGGGTGTGATATTTATAATAATGTGCTCCTCGGCGTTCTACATAACTTTCGATACGTGTGTAAACCCCGTACTAATGCAAGTTAATAACACTATAAATCCATTATTTTCAGTCCAATTCAATTACATTTGCTACAGAAACTACTATTTAAAAGCAAAATGTTTGACTCGATACAAAGTGAGGTAACTTATTAATAGCAGAGGTTTTTAGTGAGTGTATGAAGTAACCTAGGATGGCCCATGGAAGCATGTTTGCATATATTCGATGGGGTCCTTCGGTATAATACTAACTTTAAAAAAAAAAAACACATACAAATATGACTAATGGATCTGGAAGTGTCATATTATTAATACTTAATGAGACAATACATCACAAATGTGTACAACTCAGTACATTGTTGAAATGCCTAAAAGATTATTCTTGACAGCTGTTTTATATCGATCTATTTTATCGTTACGTTTTAATATATTCTGGTAAATAAATCCAGGCAGTAATATACAATATGAAACTCATTGGTTCAACGTTATCCAGAGCAACAAAATAGCAATTGTCTGAGGCAAAATACAATAACAAGTATCAGCTACATAACATGCATTATTACATCCCTTACTATATATAGCAATAAATTTGTACAGGAAAAAATCTATAACCTTTAGCTATGGTGTCAATACAGGTAGTTCCGGTTATTTGCACGAGTGCGAAATAACTCGCCAAAATTCACGTGCGCGAAATGACGCAATCTCTCTAATTTTTCTGAATCAAAATTTAATTTTATTTAGTTTAGTTTAAACCCTATTTATTTTAGCTCGATTGCATCGAAAGCCGAAGGCTTATAGAGACACTCTCGAGTCCGTTTCCTGGGTAGAACCAGTACTTGGTGTCTTGGGGGAGATCTTGAGAACGCTCCCAGTAAGGTTCGAACCCGGGACCTCCCGATCGCTAGGCGGACACCATATCCACTACGCCACCGCGACCTGAATAATTTTATTTACGTGCGTATTAATAATTCGCCACATTAAAAACGTGCTTATATTACTTTCTGAAAAAAGCTTTATCAACGGCATATCTACAGAGAAAAATACACCATGTATATTTTGGAAGTAAATAATCACGACGTCACAGCGCGTTTTTCCGCGGTCTTTACGATGTTGACAAACTGAGTCACACGAGTTTTGTTTATGTTTGAAAGATAATAGCGGTGGTATATAATAAACAACTCATTTAATGGCAAAGCCGTGGCAGAAGTGGTTATTGGCACTCCAAACCTGTATAAAGCCCTCGTGCTAATACAGGTTTATCGTGCCAATAACCTCTTCGGGCACGGCTTTGCCGTTTAATAAGTTCGTATTAATGACTTCACTGAATAATGTAGGTTTATCAATATTTTAGAAGTATTAAAATAAATAATATGGGACATAGTTGAAAAAGTATGTACACCATTTAACTTTTGAAAAGCACAATATTTTCTTTTACATTATAGTGAAGGACGTCATACATATTACATGTACAAAGAAATTTATGGAAATGTACCTTGATATATAAGCTGCACCATAGATTCTACAGATGTTTAAAATGAATGATGTCTACAAAATAATACAAATAAAATATTTAAAAAAAAAGGCGTTTTATGTGCAATATTTCTCGAATACCATACCCATCGAACATGCACTGTTTCGCGTATATATACCAAATATCGGTTTTTGCCTTAAGTTTATTTTTGTTACAAAGAAGTGATCATTAAATTGATTGAACATGACTCAAATTGTGATTGTGATTGTCATCAAACGACAACGTTAAAGGCTTGTTACAGAAGTAAGATAGCAAACCGCAGAAAATGATTTATGACCCTGCCTATGCACACTAAACTCCCGAAGTAAATGATTGGTTTTGTAAACATTGAAATCACGCCAAAAGAAAGTATTAGACATTTATCAAACATTCTAACATGATACTCGCTTTTTTTTTATTGACAAAAAACGCAAGTATCGTTGTTAAACTAGCCAATAAACAACGCAAAAAGAAGTTCCGATTCTGAGCGGAGCATAGTAAAATGTAGTTCCAATAACAATAACAAAATGTCAAATCGTGTAAGAATCAAAATAATTTTCTCATTATCGTTTTTATCGGCCTATATACAACTCTTTGTCGTTCTGATGCGCGGCTACTGTTTATCTCAAGCCAACGTCCTCGTGGTTTAATTCCTACGCATCAGAACTCCAAATCGTTGTTTATTGGCTGATAAACAACAATAAATCGAAAATTATTTCTTTAATAGCAAATCGGAATGATTTACAATATTGAAATACTGTAAGATTAATCGAGGCCAGAAGTTTGTGCAATTAACATATGATACATTTAAAATTATAAACTTCATGTTAATTATTGGATATAAACATGACGTTATTTATTACTATGCAATTTTAGATGACGTTAAGTGGCGATTGACAAAGACGCTTTAGATCTATAAGTCCTTTGATATCTATCCTTTGATAATAGCTGTTATTATACCTCACCCTTTTGTTTTCCTTCTTTGTTCATATAAAAACGAAGCAGTCTATAATTTTAAATATCGCACTGCAATATCACCGGCTATGACGTCGTAGCGATAGACAGGTTGATCGGCGGCGCTTATGAAACGGTGAGTAAATTACTCCGTGTTACAAAAACGCATTATTTATTGAGAAGCCCTGTTTCGGTTTAATAAAATAAATATTGCATTCTTTGAGGGCAACAGTGCATTTTAACAACCCTCGAAAAATACTGTTGCCCGCGGCTTCGCCTTGGGCAACAGTATTTCCTCGGGTTGACAAAATGCATTATCGCCTTCAAAGAATGCAATATTTATATAATGTGACTGCTAATAGCAAAACATCTAACGACTCTGTAAATAGTACATTTAACAGGGAGGCAGTTTCTTGCTTTTTGTATTGTATGCCATTAAAAGACACGTTTCATATTATCGGCGTCAAACTGAAAAAAATCAATTAGTTCACCAAGTGATTCAAAATCCTACGATTCTAAACACGCAAACCTCAACACTAAAAACAAAGAAAACAAAAGCAAAGTTATAGATAAGCTGATAGATAAGCTAATTATTAGAATTCGTACAGTTTACGTCTCTTCGACAACAAATACTTGTCTGATTTTCATTATGGGAGAGTACTACAACAACTGTGAAAAATTCGCTGAACTTAACTGGTTCTCGACTTATATTCTTCTTATTGTTAATATAAAATAAAGACGGTTATCTCGAAACTTTAATTAGAGTTTTGGATATGTCGAAGTTGTTTTCTACTTTAACAATTAAAAACATATTAGACTACATATTATTTGAAGTTATAATGCATGATATTTAAACATTCAAATATTTATAAAAAAAAAACAATAGTTGTATTGCAATAAATATCAATACAAAAACATATCACTCACCAAATGAACAACGTTAAATAATACATTTTAGTTTAAAGAATGTCACATGCATCTCAGGAAAGTAATTGTGCAAATACAAGTTGGTTGACGATATGGGTGTAACTTTCTGAGATAAAAAATAAATATTAAAGGAACTGAATTCCAGATGGTCCAGTACTAAAAGCGAACGAAAATTGTCACAAATACACGATTGTGTTACATAATCGTATAGAACACATTAAAAAATTAGACACATGTTTTTATATACCTAAAAAAAACAAAGATTTTATATAGTTTTCGTCCTTTTTATCGTTCTAAAATCTATAGCGTCTGCAATCCATCGAGTAATTTATAAATTGTACCATTTATATTTCGGATAATCACTTGACAGTTTAGTTTTTGTCGAGTCGCTCATGCGCTCACTTGTATCATTTGTGACTATTGGAAAAGCCGCGGTATGTATAAATCGGGAATACCGGGTTCAAGGAAAGTGCGAGCTAACTCAACTTATATTTTTCAATGAAATATACAGTTTGTGACAGTATTTGATCGTGTTTTATACAAATATTGATGGTTTTACGCATGTGCTTACCGTTTAGGCATGACTAAAAAAACACATTTGTATGCCCATCTGGATTTCAGTATCTTTAAGGCATGAACAAATAAATAAAGTACATGGGACTTCGGCATGTGATCAAATTAAATGTTCCCAAAACAGAAACATTGTGAATACAAGTTAAGTTTACTTAAGCCCAGCTACACAATAATAATTATTATGCTATAGTAATGCACATTATGCACAAGTTACAATAACCTCAGTCAAGCATCGGCAATGTGTACGTAAATATATCACCTGCAAACAAATCATTTCAGCTTTGATGAAAAACCAAGCTTCATAAGCAATACTAGTACACAAAGACACCAATATCTTCTGACTAACCACCAGGTATACATATCTTGTTGTGTTTTTTGTGTGTGTAAAATAATCTTTATTTCAATCAATACATAAACAGAACATGCATTTAAAACATCACACAGTACAAACATTACACAGTAAAATACAAATAATTACACGTAAACTATCAAAATAGAAAAGTAGGAAAGAAGGATGGCAAACATGTACAAACGAGGTAGGCAGAATAAATATAAACAAAAATACATGTGACAATAGGCAATTTAAATGACAAAGGTTTACGACACATAAATCCTTATGAAAAAAGTAATGCAAAAAGATCACAAGAAGGTCTTGTGAAATATGAGTGTATATTATAATTTATAGAGCATATTAACATATATGCATAGTGAAGATTTACATTTGTAGAGGTACAAAAAACATAGAAATATGTTAGCAGTACTCGGGTGCCTATGCAGCCTTGTCTTGATTTGCTTTGGTTACATTATTCCAAATAATTTTGGTCTTTCTACAAGCGGCGTTTTATTTCTTAAGTATCAGTAGAATATATAGAGTATGCGTTATTTTCTGGTCAAGACAAACACATGAACAACAGATGAACAACTATACACTATTGGCTCAAGAGAGTTGTGGACCTTGTGTATGACACGTCTTTCTATCATGTTCTTTTCATAGATATGTTTGGTTATACTACCATTTCAATAGAAAACTATACGACCTATTTATTTAACAGGGAACAGCTTAAGAAAACTGCAACGTGTGGATCAGGTGGTGTGGCAATCCTTGTTAAAGACAGTATTGAACAAAATTTCTATGTGACATGTGCAAGCAAAACATTCGAAGGCATCCTAAGCCTAAAACTTATTAACAAATTGTCGTCCTTTGAAATTGTTGTAACTGTGTGTTATTTACCTCCGGAAGGATCTGAACGAGGCCAACACGTGGACGAATTCTTCGATCATCTGATGGGTATTGTCTACCTGACCTCAAATGCAGACTGCTTAGTGTTTTGTGGAGATGTTAATAGCCGAATAGCAGACTCAAATGACACCATAATAAATATAGATACCGTGAAAGCCAGGAATATAATTGACTTCACAAAAAATAGACACGGCGAATCGTTTTTAGAGTTCCTGAGAGAGTCAAAATGTTGTGTTTTAAATGGACGAATTACACCTGAACATGACAACTTTACCTCTATTTCCACTAAAGGTAAAGCCGTGGTGGACTACATATTCACCCCGAACATCGATCTTTTTAACAGATTTGAAGTGCATACCGTTAAAGAGATTTGTGATCAGTACCACATTAAACCGGACTGTGCAATGCCTGACCATTCTGTGTTATATTGTACGGTATCAATCAAAACTTTGCTAAATACAACCGAGAGTGACCAAAGAACGCACGCCGATAACAGTCATCCTATGAACGGGAAGCGGTTTAATTATGGTTCAATGCCGGCGAGTCTCATTGACAACAACAAATTAATAGACATAATTGATAACATACAAAATTGTAATTTGCACCAGAGTGACATCGACATGCTATATAGAGACGTGTGCAATTTATACTATGAAGAACTTATTGAAAAGGTTGAACACAGAGACATCTCCCAAGTAGTAAAACGGAACTTCCGTCACAAGTCGAAGCCATGGTGGAACAGTAACCTAGATGCTCTTTTTAAAGATGTATGTGAAAGCGAAAAGGCATTCTTAAAATGTAATAGTAGTAAACGCAACAAGCTTGACCTGAGACGTATATACACGTTAAAACAACGCCTATTTGATAGAGAGATTAAACGATGTAAACGGCAGTATGAGAGAAATAAACAAATCGAACTTGAAGATATCTGTACGGAAAACCCTAAGGAATTTTGGCGCCATATAAAGTCGCTAGGTCCGAAACGAGACGCACACATACCGATTGAAACAATCGATAAAGACGGCAACATAGTAACCGACAAGACAAGCGTCCTCAAAATTTGGGAAAGTGAATTCCAACAACTTTTTGACAAAGCGAAAGCGTGTGAATGCGCTAATTTTGACGAACAATTTTACCAGGAAGTGAAACGTTTTAAGATGGAGCTTGAAGGACAGTTCCAAGAGGCCCACAGTGAAGATGACGTCAACGTGAACCCTACGCTCAACTCACCTATAACCGTTGCTGAGATCAAAAACGCTCTCTCGAACTGCAAAAACGGTAAAGCTTGTGGCGAGGACTTTCTACCATATGAAGCCTTTAAAAATGAAAGTTCCCACCACCTGTTGCACGAACTGTTTAATAAATGTTTTAGTTCCGGTATTACACCCTCTATGTGGTCTACCTCAATAATCAAGCCACTCCCAAAGAACAGCACCAGCGACCCGCGCATACCGCTTAATTATCGCGGAATAAGCTTACTTCCGGCAATGAGCAAAGTCTTCGCGAGTGTATTGAACAACCGCCTAACAAAATACCTTGACATGAACGAAATAATCGTCGATGAACAAAATGGATTTCGGAAACTTAGATCTTGGACCGACCACCTATTTACGTTGTGCTCGATCATCCGAAACCGGAAGTCAAAGGGACTACCAACATACGCATGTTTTATTGACATGATGAAAGCGTTCGATAGGGTGGACAGGGACTGTTTGTTAGCAAAATTATTAGCAATAGGCGTCAACGGAAAATTCTATCACATATTGCGTCACCTTTATAGTTCTTCACGAGCGAGGGTAAATATTAACAATAATTTTACCGACTATTTTGACATCGAATGCTCTGTAGAGCAGGGAAATATCAGTTCACCGACATTATTCGGACTTTATATCAATGACTTAGCACATGAAATAAAGGAAATGAACTGTGGAATACTGATTAACGGTGAAAATGTCTGCATTCTTCTTTACGCGGACGACATTGTAATTTTGAGCGAAAACGAACAAAATCTGCAACAAATGTTGGATATGGTCGACACATGGTGTAAAAGGTGGCGCATGAAAATTAACGCTTCCAAAACTAGCATTGTACACTTCCGAAAACAAAGCCAACCACAAACAGAGTGTAACTTTAACATCGGAGAGCAGGCCATCGGCTTAACTAGCAATTATAAATATATCGGGTGCATCTTAACCGATACGCTTGACTTCTCGGTAACCGCCAACACGCTAGCGGAATCAGCGGGCAGAGCTCTCGGTGGGATTTTAAATAAAGCCAAAGCAATTAACGGACTTACATTTACCGTCTACACCAAACTTTATAACAGCAGTGTTGTTCCTGTCATGGACTATAGCTCAGGGGTGTGGGGGATACAAAGCATACTCAAAATGTGATACTATCCAACATAGAGCGATTCGAGCCTTCCTCGGAGTTCACAAGCACGCGTCAAATGCTGCAATTAACGGTGACGTCGGGTGGCAGACGCCTACCGCCAGACACCACCTCGCGATGCTGCGTCTATGGAACCGTCTTGTCAAGATGCCAGACGATCGGTTAACGAAGAAGATATTTGATTGGGACTATACTCACAATAAAGGATGGAACTCCGACATTCGAAACATATTTAACGACTTGAACCTCCAAGACCTATTTACATCAAAATCGATGTGCAACCTTTCACTAGACAGCCTGCTTAGCCGGGCTGCTGAACACTACAAAAACAGTGATGTCAATAAATGGACGCAGGACCTCGAAACACAGCCGAAACTCCGAACGTACAAGGAAATCAAACAGCAATATGGATGTGAAAATTACGTTAAAATGTGCCTTCCGAAACATCTCAGGTCGTTATTAGCTCAAATCAGAACTGGAACGCTGCCATTGCGTATTGAAACCGGGAGGTTCCGACACCTGAAGGTCGACGAGAGACTTTGTTTATTGTGCAATGAACCAAACACTATCGAATCAGAATATCACTTTCTATTCGAATGTTCGTCTTATGTTAACCTAAGACTTTCCTTTTACAATCAAATAATCACGATAACTCCAGATGTAATTCACATGAACTATGGTGAAAGGCTTAAACGCCTTATGACTGATAAGCGATTAATTTATAAATTTGCTTTATTTATTAACGACTGTTTCTTAAAACGAGAGAGCAAACTGTGTGTGACGAATTAATTTCAAATTGCTTATTATGAACCATTATACACTAGTGCCATAAATAAGGTAACTATGAACTATATTCACGCAAGCGAATGCTGTAACTGTGTCACAATTTATTCCATGAAATGAAATGTTATAACACTACTACACTTAACCATGTCTGATTAGTGACTCATAAGCCATTTGCATGGCTGGGTAGTACTGCAATTATTTACTTAATACTTTTTCTCAATTTACTTTATATTTGATTACTAACATTGTTCATAACTGTAACTGATGATATTATATGTATGTACTATGTGTCACTTAAATAAAATATGAAACTACTACTACTACCTAAACGAGCATATGGCCGTTGACGTGAATTGGACTAGACTATAAAGTTTTGAAAAAAAAATCACATTTGTGTTTAGATATACATTTCTCCTAATAATGGAATATTCATACTTCATAATGTATGATGAACAATGATAATTTATGAAAACTTCAAAATGTGAATATATTTTCAATTATCAATTTAAAAGTAATTACTTCCTTTCACATTGCTCCACGTCATCTGTTATTCATATTTTATTTTATTTTACTTTTTTTGTATTTTATACGACATCATAAGCCGGTCTGTTACGTGTTTATCATTTCCACGGATTCATCGATTTTTTTCTTGATACATGATTAGTAAGATAAAAAAAAAGAAACATCTTAAAGTAAAACCACCATTCTAAAGCACGCCCAAAATAAGTTCTCTTCATAAATTTGAATTGCACGCGATCCAGATGATTACAAGTTTAAAAGTTAACAACAATTAGTATAAAGTGATTGAAAACAGACGATGTACCACTTGATGACCGAACATTAAAAGATGGATGTAATAGTAAATGTGTAAAACTTCAATTATATGATTTCAAAGACGTTACACATAATGATTATGTATCAATATTCGCTAAATTCAATTATTATTTACATATCCATTTTATCACATGCAATACCTTGTTTTCAATGAAATACAGCAATTACGAATATTTCTATCTTACACATGTGTAAGATAACATTTGACCGTTTTCATTGGCTACATATTCTTTGACTTACCAATCGCATGACGTTATTTTGGTAAAATGACGTCGTCAAGATGAAATGGCAACACGTCAGTAAACAACTTTTAGAATTTATCAGCATGTTTTGGTAAAATTAGAAGCTTTTTTTCGTTTAAAAGCATGTGATAAAAAAGATCTGGCATTCGTTGTCATTTCATACCATATTTTATTAAACTCGCCAGAGGCTCGCTTACTAAAAAAATTCCTGAACTCGTTTAATAAAATATGGTATGACATGACAACTCTTGTCAGATCCTACATATAGAGGTATAATTTACATGCGATTGTGTAGAAATGCATCACAGACATTGTAATTTGCACTTGATTTTTAACAAGAGCCCGTATTCACCAAACCATTGTTAGAGTTAAGACTTGAGAATAAAGAATATTCTTAAAACTGTTACGTACAAAACAGGCCGTTAGTATGAATCATACTTGGTATTCATAAATTACAATTATAGCATGCATTATTTACAACAATTTAATGACACAGGCGACATATGTACCCGCGTGTTGATCCTTCAACGCCTGGAAGGCTTATTAATCGTGAAGTGTACAAGGAGCTGCATTTGCAGATATCGCTTTAGATTGCTAAGATAGTTACATGGCTTTGTTGAATACAAATAAAAATACATTAGCACATTCAAGTGTATGTTGATGTTTTTTGTTTATTTAATTGCTGAGGGTTTCTATCCATACGTCTCAAATTGGAGATTCAAACAGCAGGAATTTTGTGAATTCCAGATAATTATTTCTCTACTATATATTTATAAAAAAACTAAAAAGGCTCTGTGTGGAACAATGGTGTTAGTCGTTGTAACAAACAGTTCGATAATTGTGCTCGTCATCATCAGTACACACTTTTTGTGATTTAAATGGCCAATGATCCAGGTCCATGTTCCAGGATGTATACATACATAAAGATCACTTTGAAGCACCAGAGTAATAACGTTATTTAACGTGATCGATAATGTAAAGGGTCAATGTATTCCATATGGGTATAAAGAATGATTTATTTAAGATAAAGGATATACTCACGTACATGGATATTATTTCATCTGCACCGATATTGACGACCATAGTTAACATAGTTATGATTGCTTCTAAACAATGTATTTTAGTTTAATAAAGTGTATGACGAAACTTAAAAAAAATAACAAAAAGCAGTTTGATTTGTCAGCGAACTCTTACACGTAGTTAACCCTCGTATATAAAGGGGAAGAGCAGTTTAATATCTTCACTCCGATTGAACAAACACAAAATACAAAAGTATTATTTAATTACAGCACTCTACACCAGTCTGTATGGATTCCCATTTTACCACGTTTGACCAACATAGTACGAATAACAATGACAGTATGCGACTTACATAATTTGAAACAAATGTTTATGTTAGCTTTATTTGTAACACATGTCCATTGTAGCACCCAATAACAATGACAGTATGCGACATTACATAATTTGAAACAAATGTTTATGTTAGCTTTATTTGTAACACATGTCCATTGTAACACCCACGTACGTTCTACAGTGCATTTTGTGCGAACACATTGTTTTCTGATTATATAATGAACATTGATATATTAATTTAAACAATGCAGGTATTTGTATTTTTTTATTTTTTTTATGGGGGGGGGGGGGGGCGGGGGGTTGGGCGGCATTTACTCTAATTCTGTATTCGAAGACATCGATTAAACGGTAGAACTAAATACTGGTATTTATTTAGGCTTTTGTTTTAGGGACATAATGTTGTCCAATATATTTTATATTACTCATACGTTGTAAACCCTTGTACAGTCCATCCATCCTATGAATGATATATTTAGTTTCAACAACTACGACATTTTCAAAAACAATCTGCTACCCCGTGAACATGTATAATTTCAAACTGACGTCGATTTATTTTCCTTACACATTGAATTGTTGTTGGACAGGACAAAACACTTACTTTGCGTTTAGGTATGACTGATCGATTGTAGACGGCTTTCTCCTCAAATCGCTTACGTCCATTTCATGCAAATGCAACCGTTACCAGAAGCAAATCGTTGTTTTCAAAAGTACAACATTTTTCAACGGGCAATATAATTAAACAAAAAATGTATTGGCAAGCGCTTCCTTGCTCGTGACTTACATGTACTAATTTAGTTAATCTCATTAAATCAAATCCTAACGCTGTAAAGATCTGAAGACATCGTATAGCAGGTCACGTTTAAATGACCTTCCGAACAATAAAATATCAACCCTACGTCTTCCAATGAAATTTCTTTTTGCAAGTTTGGCCACGGGCTTTGAAAAGATATGCATGTCCAGCTGATCCTCGGGAATAAATCATTTACAGTTAATTTTCACGTGGATAACATTGGATATAGTGGTACCTTAGGCGACTAATTATTCAAAATTCACCTTAATTTCGTGCCTAATTTTTGTGGTTTATATATAAAGTTATACAACAACATTTTGAAGGCAACAATTTCCATTGGCTCCTGAAAAGGTCATCTGAACGTGATCTCTAATGCGAAATCATCAGATCCAGTCAGCGGATATCATAGTAGCGTCAGACTGGAGATGATTTTAATAAGATTGTAATTTAGTCCACATAATACTGTATGATGAAATTTGAAATAATGCAATGGGTATTGATCTGAACAAGGTCGTATTCACCATATTAATACATGCATTGTATTATGTTGAAACTGTCTTAAATAAATCAGTCTCAAAATCTATATATTGTATGTGATATTAGAATACAAATGGATGTCGATTTATGAATCGGATGCAAAAGATTCAATAAAATTAAGAATATTGTATAATAGTACTGTGTTTGGTGGGTATTGAGGCACATGTTGTAGACAATAACTTTTACGGAGTCCACCGTACGATTACATTTGCTTTTCTAATGGAAACTCAACAATAAGCTGCTACAACATGCTACAAATTTTCATGACATCAAATTTTAAAAGTTTTCATGAAAAAATAGACATTTTCAATTCAATCTATATTCTTTATTTGGCAATATCATATATGTGAATGTAACACCTGACCATGAGTGTAGAGACGACAATTTGTTCAGGTTATATTAATGTGTGCATGTACGATCTTAAACACTGGATATAGTGGCATGATTACAATCAACAAAATAAAGTTAATTAACATATATTTCTATTTGAAATGGAATAAAAGTTAAGAACAAGCATTGCTTTTAAACTCACAATAAGCTTGCTTTAATCACCACAATAGTTTTCGTCTGTACAAGCGGAAGATCAAATACATGTTTATACGTTGACTTGACAGTTGGTTTAGATTACACAACACTAATAAACGATGCAAATTCAACACTAGTAGTTGGTGATTTATTTCATATTAAAGAGTTTCCTTCGTCATTTCGATGTTTTTTTTTCTTTTTGCTTACAAGTTCTATTGTCACTTTAATCTGCTTATCTGGAAAATGATTGGTATGAACGATCGTACATACACACTTTAACTTACATTTGGTATTTTAATGACACATTTCCTTTACACGTAGTGTATCAACCCAAGACGACAACCCGATCTAAACAAATCATAATGAATAATATATAAATCTTTTTGTACAACTTGGTTATGTACTCATAATTTATTATCAAATTTTACTTAAGGAGGGGTTTCAGAACGATATTAAAAAGAAAAAAAGTCCAAATGAAAGCCGAAATATTCTTCAAATATTACAATTTTGTTTTAATGAACAGTCAATTGACACTTGTATTAGTAATTTCTTATTCTTATATTCAAACAATGCTAAAGACAATATAATCACATTATTCTGATAGGTTCCTGTATGGGCCAATGTACATATAAATAAGCATATTGTATAATCGTATGAAAAAACAAAGCCTATTAATAGAACAAAAGAAGCAGTTTAAAAGCAAGTACGATTATTGTCGTAATGAATTTACCATTTTGATGTGTTATCTACACGAGGTCAAGTCCACCCTCAGTATTCTTGGTTATTTGCAAAAAAAAAACAATTGTCATAATTTATAATAAGCGAACACGGTCATCATGCCAGACCCGAGTGATAGGTCCACAGAGCAATTATCTAAGTGCAAATGCAACATTCGCCGGCTCGATATGTCCGCAAAAACAAAAGATAAGACACAACTGTTTTAATAAATATCCAGTCATCTGGAAGCTCTGACGTTGCCTTAAACAGGCGGTTCTTGACATAGAAAAGTAGCACTCAGTAGTAACCTTGTTAGAATTCCAGTTTTATAAAGAATTGAAACATAACATCGTAAACCGATGCAGTGTATTATTATAACATTATTCTATAACTTATTTCTTAAAAGTAGAGAAGGAAGTTGAAACGGTATAAAGGCTCACGCAATGAATTTCTAATATAATAGTTTTAAGTCATTTAACGAACCTTGGAATAACATATGCATACTTTGCTTCAAAAGTGAATTCCGATACTACGTAGTTTTCGTTGTTTTAAATTCGTTTTCATGTTAGTACTAGCACGATATCAGTTATGTTTCATGTGTCAATATAGGCCATATATGAGGATGATGTATCTTAAAACATAGTCGAACCTAAATGTTTGAGAAAACCCATTACGATCTACATACTGCGTCATGTGTTTTCTTCACGTTGCACGTTCAATATTCCCTGATTTTAAAATGAGTATTGACGATTGACAGCAATAATGGCTTTGCCTACTTAAACAGCGATGAATACACGGACATTCCATTACACCGCGCCTTAAAGATCATTCGGGCGCCATTTGAAAACATTTCAAGTAAAGCAAAAACATTTCTACAATGACGTAGAGCGCTTAGAAGTAGAACTTGCAAATGGCCCAGAACGGGTTAGCATTCGGATGGGTTAGCGTACATTAGCCGAGTTTTCATGTCCTTGATTACAGCATGGAAAGCTGGAACAGATAACAGTTACACTTGTTTTAGATTTGACGTTTACCGTGGAACGCATATTCCATAACTATAAAACTAACATACCGTTTGTATAGCTCAGAAACAATAACGTGAAAATGACCTTAATGTATGCATATATTAAAAATCTGTTTCGATGAATATAATAGTTTCTAGTTCGATGAAAATTATGTTGTGGTATCATGAAACTTGTGAAACACGTGCACGAAAAAACCGTGTACAAATAAAAGAAACAATTCGAGCGTATAATGTATGCCAATAAAGTTCGCGAGATTAATGTGTATGAGCTATTTCATTATAGTGAATGATAAGCGTATACTTATTTTGCTATATTTCTGTAAATATATGCTCCAACGTATGCTTAAGACATTATTGAAAAGTTGAAGAAGACGACTAGATGTGAAATAAACTGAATAATTTACTAACTTATTTGCAAATTCCTTACGTTTAGCCTTCCACCAGCCTCTTTTCAGCTGAATCCTGTCTTGTCAGTGTGAAGATGCTGTCGGCGAGTTGACAGAGCAAAAGCTCAGCTAACTCGCCGATTCCCTTCCCTTTCTGAGGTGCATCCAGTTAGTCCAATCCAATGTTAATCCAATTATTAATAAATAATTTCATCATGTTCATATAAACAAACGATAAATTGAAGAATACGTCAAGGGAAATAAATGTGTGTTTTCCGGTCGATGTCGTCGTATTGGCCGTGTTTTTTCCATATTGGCCGAGTTTTTTCCGTATTGGCCGAGTTTTGAAATTTATTGGCGAGGTTTACATCGTATCAAGCGTTCAAACTGACCAGATTCTCGTTTAATATTATAAAGTCAATTAATAAATCGTAGTATTCTTTAGCCATCTATACCACACTACTCTACTGTACTAGGTAAGTGGTACACTTATGCGTTAACTTGACAACTCACCAATCTGTAAACAAAGGACAAAGTGACGTATACCACACTACTGCACTGTACAGGTAAGTGGTTAACTTAGTTGTTAACGCCTCACACGACCAATCTGTAAACAAAGGACAATGTGACGTATACCACACTACTGCACTGTACTAGGTAAGTGGTAAACTTATGTGTTAACTTGACAACTCACCAATATGTAAACAACTGAATAAGTGACGTATACCAAACTACTGTAATCCACTAGGTAAGTGGTAAACTTATGTGTTAACTTTTCAACTCACCGATCTGTAAACAAAGGACAAAGTGACGTGTACCTCACTATTGCACTGTACTAGGTAAGTGGTAAATGTAGCTGTTAACTTGACAACTCACCAATCTGTAAACAAATGACAAAGTGACGTATGCCACATTACTGCACTCTACTCGGTAAGTGGCAAACTTAGTTGTTAACGCCTCACATCACCAATCTGTAAACAAAGGACAAAGTGACGTATACCACACTACTGCACTGTACAAGGTAAGTGGTAAACTTATGTGTTAACTTAACAACTCCTCAATCTGTAAACAAAGGACAAAGTGACGTATACCACACAACTGCACTGTACAGGTAAGTGGGAAACTTAGTTGTTAACGCCTCACATCACCAATCTGTAAACAAAGGACAAAGTGACGTATACCACACTACTGCACTGTACTAGGTAAGTGGTAAACTTATGTGTTAAATTGACAAATCACCAATCTGTAAACAAAGGACAAAGTGACGTATACCACACTACTGCACTGTACTAGGTAAGTGGTAAATGTAGCTGTTAACTTGACAACTCACCAATCTGTAAACAAAGGACAAAGTGACATATACCTCAGTAATGCACTCTACTAGGTTGTACGGTCTTATTAGGAAATAGAAATGTACTCGCGGACGTTCATACGAACGTACACCTTTTATTGGGATATTGACCAATGCACGCATCCGAACGTACGTACAAAGACACGTCCTATTTTGGATTATTAAAACAAAAATAACCATGCATATTTCCGCCCGAACTAGAATATACGTATACACGGACGGTAATATAATGATCTTATTAGAACATCCGCACATGTTAGTACGTACTCTTGGACAGTACATGAGCGTAGCGTACCGTACCTCCCTCGTATCGTGCCGTACCATATCGCTCCTTACCGTATCGTGCCGTACAGTACCGTACCGTACAGTACCGTACCGTACCGCACCCCACCGCACCGCACCGCACCGCACCGCATCGTACCGTACCGTACCGTACATGTCCATACCATAGCATTACAAACCATACAGTACATGCCATGCCACGCCATACCATGCCATACCATACCAAACCGTACCTTACTTAACCTTCCGGTACCGTGCCGTACCATATCGTACCATACCATGCATACTGTACCGTACTGTAAATCACCCCGTTTGTTTTTCGGGCGCATACAGTGTGACAAATAGGATTATGATTTAAAAAATTCACTTTTATGAAAATTTGAACACTTTTTTTCACGTGTAAAGGATATGATTTGAGTGCATATTAAAAACTGGACTCGATCACAAATTTCACAAAAAATGTGAAAAAATGAGATTGCGATGTGTGAAGAATGAGATCCTATTTTTAACACCTGTGAAAAATAAGATCATATTTTTCACATGTGTGAAAAATGTGATTTGTGAAAAATATGGTCTTACAGAGCCCTATGTATGGCATAGGATAAAACGAACACTTTACTCGATGATAAAATAATGTTTGTGTACTCAAGCGAAGCAAACGATGACACGCAGTTACCACAGTAAGGCTAATGCTGTGTACATTAAAGGGTCTATGTCAACAAAAATGGCCTCTATTTGTACATGAAAGGGAATATGTCAAAACAAATGTCCTCAATGTGTACATGAAAGGGTCTATGTCAACACAAATGGCCTCAATGTGTACATGAAAGGGTCTATGTCAACAAAAATGGCCTCAATGTGTACATGAAACGGACTATGTCAACAAAAATGGCCTCAATGTGTACATTAAAGGGTCTATGTCAACAAAAATGGCCTCAATGTGTACATTAAAGGGTCTATGTCAACAAAAATGGCCTCAATGTGTACATGAAACGGACTATGTCAACACAAATGGCCTCAATGTGTACATGAAAGGGTCTATGTCAACAAAAATGGCATCAATGTGTACATTCAAGGGTCTATGTCAACAAAATGGCCTCAATGTGTACATGAAAGGGTCTATTTCAACACAAAGGGCCTCAATGTGTACATGAAAGGGTCTATGTCAACAAATATTACCTCAATTTGCACATGAAAGGGTCTATGTCAACAAAAATTGCCTCAATGTGTACATGAAAGGGTCTATGTCAACAAAAATGGCCTCAATGTGTACATTAAAGGGTCTATGTCAACACAAAGGGCCTCAATGTGTACATTAAAGGGTCTATGTCAACAAAAATGGCCTCAATGTGTACATTAAAGGGACTATGTCAACAAAAATTGCCCCAATGTGTACATTAAAGGGTCTATGTCAACACAAATGGCCTCAATGTGTACATTAAAGGGACTATGTCAACACAAATGGCCTCAATGTGTACATGAAAAGGTCTTTGTCAACAAAAATGGCCTCAATGTGTACATTAAAGGGTCTATGTCAACACAAATGGCCTCAATGTGTACATTAAAGGGAGTATGTCAACAAAAAGGGCCTCAATGTGTACATTAAAGGGTCTATGTCAACAAAAAGGGCCTCAATGTGTACATTAAAGGGTTTATGTCAACAAAAAGGGCCTCAATGTGTACATGAAACGGACTATGTCAACACAAATGGCCTCAATGTGTACATGAAATGGTCTATGTCAACACAAATGGCCTCAATGTGTACATTAAAGGGTCTATGTCAACAAAAAGGGCCTCAAGACGGGTAATTTAAAAAAAACTTCTGAAGTTAAAGATATTATAATTAGCATTTAATATCGGTACAAATTAGATATATGTAATGGATGAAGAGTAGTCGCATTCTGATGTAAAATTAAATGTATAAATTGGATCGTGTTTGTTTGGCCATTTTTATGTTTACATTTTGGCGTCAGAATTGTGAGTAATGTGTATAATCACAGTTTACACATATTTTCTTACGAAGCAGAATAGCGCAGTTGGTTAAAGCGCTGTTTACTGACATATCTTCGCATGGAATTCAATACCCGCACGGTGTTTTATTTTTTTCCAACATTTTAGCAGATTTGTTTTTAGCAAATGTGTCATTATATATTATATTATTTATTATTATTTAATGTACATGTCTTAGCATAGAGCATTTCTGTCATCTAATATCGTTTACAGTGCAATCGGAAATCAAATTTTTGTTGACATTGTACCTTTAATTTGAATATGTCTCAAAAGTGTTTAATTACTCTGCGAATTAATTTCAAGGAGATAAATGCATTTATTTTAACTGTTCATTTTTGGAACCAAACGTTTTAAAACATTTAACACATAAACAACCTACATTTACTCGTGCTAGAATGACTGATTTCGTTTTTCAATATATGAGGCGTGTTGTGGGAAACTCGGGCTTAATGCATGTGCGTAAAGTGTCGTCCCGGATAAGCCTGTGCAGTCCGCATAGACTAATCCTAGACGGCACTTTCCGCTTTTATGGTATTTCTGTTTCAAGGAAATATTTTCTAAACACAAATCCACTGTATGCGGAAACATATTCGAGAATGTATTACAGACCCCTTGCACATTCACTTTCCTTCAATGTATTTATTTTGATGTTGCAACGACAATTACCGTACGACAACTTCAAAAACACCTTGCTTCTATGCGAATATAACATTTCGATTTGACGTCAGTTTATTTTCCTGAAACGTTTAATGGTTATTGGACATGACAAAACAATTAATTTGCGTTTCGATGTCATTAATCGATTCTAAGTGACGTTTTCCTCCAATCGCTGGCGTTCGTTTCAAGTCAACGCATCTTTAACCAGCTAGATATCAATTTCCAACACTTTTCAGTCCATAACACTTAAATTATAAATTGCTTACCACTCTAGTATATTTTACCAGTATATTTAGCAATCGTGACATTTTTTAATTAATTAAAGAAACAAATCAATACACTGGATATTGCTCTGAAATAAGGATAAAATATACATCGTGCATTATGTTTCAGTTTAAACAACTGCAATGAATTTTTCTAAAAGTTTACAATGTATATATTGAAAACTGTTGTTGATTACAAGTTTTCTTCTAGTGCGTCGTTTAAATGTATGCAAAATGTGAACAGAGTTTACAAGTATGGTCGCCTTGTTAACGTGCGGTTGCATATACTAAATATTACACTTTATGTAAGTTTTTTCTATCTATTATTATTACTGCACATGCACACAACCATAACACATCTAGTTCTTTTTGCTTTCTATTAGACAGCTATTTCTTCTTTGGAAATGGCCCATTCATATAAGATAGTATAATCTAAATGCAAGGGAAAACAAACTACTTGCTTTTCTAAAAAATTGATCATTACTTAAAAAATCAACATAAACAAAACGTTTTAGCCCCCTATATGAGGTGTATGTTAAAATTATTAAATATAGAATACTTAAACATTTTACTTACATATCAATTAACCCCAAATCCGTGTATATCGAATAGAAAATATAAGGTATTTTATTATACTTTCGGCGAGTCGAAGAAGCTTTTTTCGCCGATGTCCTTGACATTATGGCATTGAAATGTGTTTCATATTGTATTCATTCAGTTGTGTGTGAACAATAATTATGACGAGTAGATTTTGTTATCCAATGTCATTTATTAGTTTCATTTGCTTATCCAATGTCATTTAGTATTGTCATGTATCCAAGATTACGTGCAGGACATTTTAATTTCAATTTTGAAAGATTGTAACTTACAACAAACCTGCACCTTCCGAAATAACCATACACAGGAACCAAAACAGAAACAAAAGTGTCAAAATGTATTTCAATTTTAGTTTTCTGTAACAATTGATATAACAAATTGAGATTAATTCGTATCATCACTTACAATAATGCATCGCTTACGCCCCACTCTAAACAAGCACATAGGCCATTACCTGACAAGCACAGAAAACTAGTAAACAAGACCAAGCACAAACTGTATATTAATTCTTTTAAACCAAATTTAATATATTTTGTTATATTTTGCGGAGGTCAATTAAATGGTTTGAATGAATGGTTTAGAAATTAAGTACTGGGTCATTTTCGATTTTCCAATTAGTTTTAATATGAAATACTAGTATTATGGATGATGCTATAATTGTAATTTATATTACACACACACAAAGAATCATTTGCCCTCTTGTTGAAATATTATTTGGTTACGTTATAAGCCCATTGAACTATACGCAACTGACACCGGTAAGCAGATATTTAACCCGAACAAAACACTTATATAACCAGCTCTGTTCTCGTTCAACTAGCTGGTGATCATCTGCTAAATATAGCGTTTCTGGACATTAAGGTTACTCAGTATACGGGATCTATTGAAAATTATTCAATTACTAGCGTTTTAATCATTATGCATTTGGTTTTAGCTCAGTCT
This sequence comes from Congeria kusceri, assembly GCA_027627225.1. Lineage (NCBI taxonomy): Eukaryota > Metazoa > Mollusca > Bivalvia > Myida > Dreissenidae > Congeria > Congeria kusceri. The sequence goes on along the minus strand of CM051030.1, from coordinate 9,674,592 downwards.
ATGTTTAATAATAGCGGGGTAATTGACCGTCTATTACATCAAAGGGGAATGAAAAGTCCGATTTAGTAATCGTAAATTGCTTAGTCCAATTATGTGGAGTTATTTTTCGCCATTGCATGCTTGGTTTGTTCATTGTTACTAATTTATGGCCCTCGGTTCCGGTGACGTATTTGTTACCATTTCCGTTGGAACATATTGTGATTATCCAATTGAAATATACAACTACAGTTTAAAGTATCGGTTGCAGCACGCATCTCTATCAAGGTTTATGCTGTTAATATAAAACTATAAAGTTTCTTCGAATTCTTAAAATGGAATGGCATTTTGTTTTATGACATGGGATGAGAAATATGTTTGGCAATCAATGTTGTTTATATGTACAATTGGTATACTCCTCTTTATTAAAAAATACTTATCGTTTGTTGGAGCTGTTCATTTGGGCTGGTTTAACGAAGCAGGCCATGAGGAAATCAGGGCGTATAATGTCGGTTAATTATACATTTAGCTTTGTATATGGGAAAATAACAATTTCACAGTGTAGGTGTACTCCCTTGAAATCACTTCAAATATGATATACAAGCTTACGTAGTTAATAACGTCACTTTAAATATGATATACAAGCTGATGTAGCTAATAACGTATATACTCATTCATATGTAAATGCGTATACTAGGTTGCAGTTATGAGCGTTAAGTGCTATGCGAGTTACGTCCCTTGACCGGATGTGACGTCAATCGATGATGACAATAGCGCCTCACGTGTAGAACGTTTTCATTTCAGCAATGTATTCTTCTGTTGCTCAGCTGTTAATTTACGTGTATGTAATGACGTAAATGTTCACGGCAAACCATAATACTCGTTTGTTTTGATGCCCCCGAACGGAACATCGGGGGCATATAGTACTCGCATCGTCCGTCCGTCTGTCCATCCGTCCGTCCGTCTGTCCGTCCGTCCGTCACGCTTCTTGTGCGGAGCATAACTCCATTAGTATTGAAGTGATTGAAATACAACTTCAAATAATGATAGAAGACAATGAGAGGAACACCAGAGTACAAGGACCACAACTCTTTCTCCAATATTGACGGAGTTATTGCCCTTTGTTTAATTTTCTTGTTCGGAGCATATCTCCATTAGTATTGATGGGATTCAAATGAAACTTAATATAATGATAGAGGACAATGAGAGAAAGTGCAAAGCGCAAGAACTACAACTCTGTCTTCAGTATTTAGGGAGTTATTACCCTTTGTTTTATTTCCTTATTTGAAGCATTAATTGTCATGTGCGGAGCATAACGGAGTATTAAAGGGCTTCAAATGAAACTTCACATAATGATAGAAGACAATGAGAGAAAGTGCAGATCATAAGGACCATAACTCTTTCTTCAATATTTACAGAGTTATTGCCCTTTGTTTAATTTTCTTATGCGGAGCATAACTCCATTAGTATTAAATGGATTCAAATGAAACTTCATATAATGATAGAGGACAATGAGATAAAAGTGCAGAGCACAAGGACCAAAACCTTTTTTCAATATGTATGGACTTATTGCCCTTTGTTTTATTTCTTGTGCGAAGCATTAATTTTCTTGTGCGGAGCATATTACCATTATTATTGAAGGGATTTAAAACATTATAGAATGGTAGTGGACAATTAGAAGAACTGCAGAGTACACGGACGATAACTATGTCTTCAATATTACGGAATTATTGCACTTTGTTTAATTTCCTTGTGCGGAGCATTACTCCATTAGTATTGAAGGGATTCAAATGAAACTACATATAATGATAGAGGACAATGAGAGAAAGTGCGTAATATAAGGTCCATAACTCAATCTTCAATATTTATGGAGTTATTGCCCTTTATTTATTTATTTTGTGCAAAGCATAACTCCATTAGTATTGAAGGGATTTTAAATAAAACCACATATATTTACATCGTTATGGATAGTGTTTTTTGTGTTGTTGTTGTTTTTTGCAAATGAGCATTCAGAATATGGCATTTCGTTAGACTTATAAACTTACAAATGTTCAATTTTAGATTTGCTGACAGTGTCTCCCTCTTTGCAAAAACTAAATAAAATAGCATTTAAACATTAAAAATGATAAAAAATGGTTTAATATAAATTCTTTTCAGAATCAGACACCCAGCATTCAGGTACATATACAGGGATATCATAGCGGAATAACATGTGTACTTGACGTGCTGACTTTTCAATATATTCTTTATATACATGTAGAGTATTCTAGTATGCGTTTGCCGTTTGCTTTCTCACTCGATGTTGATGGGTTTTTTTACCAACAATTATGAAGAGCCAAATTATTTCAATATATATAACGTCATGTTTTATGTAGAGTAATCTTAATGTTTGTATTTATTTAGATTACTCAAAGCTAGAGAGCTCAAGTGGTTATTATGTGCGTTAGGCTTTATACATATATATGTTTTTCCTGTTACTTACATAAATGTGCTGAATGTGGACATAACTAGCATTAACACATTTTACATTTTGTTTTGTTTAAATACAACCATTTGTTGTACATAACTGAAGATTTATTTATGAAGACCTATTATGACACAATTAGACTGACAATTGTTTCATAAACATAAATAAAGATGCTATACATGTAACAGGATACATTTGCAGTTTAGAAAGATATGCCAACATGTTTTTTATTGAAAAGGTATGTATTTTTTTAACTAGTGATAAAATTAGTACCAACAGTTTCGCAGTGACAATATTATTATAACCAAATTCAAGCATTGCGTGCAAATTGTAATAACAAAAACTGAAATTCGATCATGATGGCAATCGATAAATATAATACGATGATACATATACGTAGATATCATTGTTACAGGAATACAGATACAGTATTTGAATTTGGAAAGTCTATTAAAACCTGCAGAATAAATGCTGCCTGTTGTCATTTTGAGACCTTTAACGATTTAGCCATAATTCGATTAGTTTTCGTTTTCAAAATCATTTAGTTGAATATATTGATTCGATTCATGTTTCATTTTTACAGGCTCGTTTTTGCGTATTTATGAGCCATAACTTGCAATTATAGTAAAGATTTTTATTTGTTATTACTAATGCCATTGTACAGGTTAATGTTAACGTACGTGTCCTAGATCTGTTCATTAGAAACAATGAATGGTCGTACCGTATACAAAATACCGAATGTGTGTGTGTGTGTTATGTGGTACAAATTAAGCCCTTAATGAAATATTTCATAATTGATCCAGTTAAGTTTATTAATGTATAATTTTTATTAAATCAACCATCTTTTTGTTCACTATATAACAATTTTGGTATAATGAGTTTATATGGTTAATGCTTTGGAAGATTTGGCTAATGAATTGTGAATAGGTATAGTTGTCCGACAACTTCATTTATATTATATTTATGTTTTTGGCAGATTCACTGTAGATAAAAATTGTTGTCCGATTTAAATGAAAGGAAAAAATGATGAAAAACACTGACGAATTTGTATTTGCTGTAGTATAAACAGCTATGTTGAAATCAAACCATGAATAGTGTATGGTTTGTGCAAATAAACTTTAATATGATTTTCCAAATAGCAAAACAGGCGTTCAATTATAACGCAGTGTCAAATGGAACACATGCTAAAATTTTAAAATGTACCCGTAAAATAATACAAATAGCCAGGTTAGGCACAAACATTCCGGGGTGTGGCGCCCTATACGCACGAAACTCATACGCGTAATACAAAACTGCGGAGGATACAAATGCAATAAATAGAGGATATTTGTTTCATGCTGTGTAAGATCGTATTTTATTTCATGAGTGGTCATAGAAACAATATTTTCACGAGTGGAGCAGCCACGAGTGAAAATGTCTAGTTTCTATGACCACGAATGAAATAAAATACGTTACACTGTATTAAACAAATTTCTTTTTATTGCATGCTTTTGAACGATAAATAAACAATTGCGCGAGATATGCTGAAGCGTCGCAAGTTTTGTGTATTATGACTTATAAATATGACATCATTATGATTCCAAAATGTTTGATCACTGTTGTGGAGGGAAAATAGTGCCACTCTTACTGCGTCGGTGTCGCTTAATTATATTTGTATTGAATTTTATTATGTGTGTTCTGTTGTTTAGAAAGGACGATGTTTACACTGACGATAAGGGTATCAACATACTTTCAAAAACTAAACATAAAAACAAAGTGAAAAGTAGTTCCATATAACCAAGAGTGAAATGATAAAACGTTATAATTTCACTCGACCTAGAGTGAAATTATTAGGCTATCATTCACTGGTATTCTCCACTCATTCACCACATAGCATAAAACAAAGTATTAGCCTAAACGGTGGCAACAGAATGGCGAGTCAAATGCGTGTATTACTTATTTTATATAAATGACCTGTTTGTTGCTCACGATGGGAGTCGAAACGATAAAAATTGCAGTTTGACGTCATCAGTAACATAATTTTCACTTTAAAGTTAAAGCTACGAGCAATTGATTCCGGACCATAATCAGTATCTGAGACAAGAATTCGTATGTATGTATTTTCGAAGTTTATGAGGTCCTTCCGCGCCGAAGCTGCATTATGAGATGACCCGGGGTCTGTCCCAGAACCCCTGCCTAATTTACTTTGAGAATCATCGAAAGTTGGGACCAATTTTGATTCATAGCTGCAATTTCCAGTTATTAATCTTTTACTGAAATATTTTTATTTTTGGTGTGGTCCCGTGCTTCTAGTTCATCTTAGTAAGTTAAACATTGTTGCATATTGAAAATATATGTATTGTAGAAATGTCTCACATTTGTTTGGCTTACATATTTGCCTGTTTACAACAATCTACCCATAAACGTATTGCAATAATCTGCACAAATATTGAATTTTCTTTGACGACGAGTACTGTAAGTAGATCCTGTCGAAAGACGCATGCTGTAACAACGGTGCTTCAACATTTATATCATAAACATCGAGGTTTCCGAATTTAATACATTGTACGCACAGTCATTTTTTAATAATTTTCTTGCTATTATTCTTGAGTTTTTTAGCACCGATGCTTAAATCTGTTAAGTCATTTAATTGCATACTTCAGAACAAAATCTGTAAACAAGTCCCTTTTAAAGAAAAGAATATTTTTAAGTATTTATATTAATCAGCATCAACCTGTCCAATGTATATATATTCTAATTAAGCAGTTGCGTCTAAGTACCATTGTGTCTGAGATTCCTAAATGGCTTTTATGCCAGAAGAGAAGAGGAACTCTTTAGTAATAGTACTACTTTCGAATGGACCACGGAGGGATACACAATGATTTACTGGTATCTAACCTTAAAAGAAACTTAAAATTTTGCTATCATAAAAAAAAATCTTCTCCGTCGTTATTAACCTGCTTGTACCACACATGCAAAATTTCAGGTCGATCCGCTAAGTGGAAATGCCCCCAAAACGCATTTGAGTATGACACATGATCAGCAATCTGGCTTGCGTTTCAGTACTTGGATTGTAAGGGGAGCGTGAACTAAAATTCGCACCTAAATCACATAAACCAGTCAAAATACCAGTTCATTTAGACATATTTTATTGCAATGGACAGTAATAAGGTATAAAACGTGTAATATTCGCGTATAATATGAATCGATTTGCTGTGAGCTGCAAAAGGCGAGGTTCCTTACTTTTTTTCTTTGTTTTACCCGAAACAAGAACTGTCTTTAAAAAAAGACAATCGGCGTTGAAATTAAGATTGAAATGTCAGTACCTAAACATAACAGAGGGCCACGATGATCGGTTACGTGACTTCTCAGACCCCAGATGTTTTGGTCCCCACCTATATTAGGAGGCTTGTTGGACCCCAGATTTTTCGGACACCATAAGAAAACATCTCGGACCCAAAAGTTAATTTGAGATAAATTTATTAATTTAAAATTAAATAAAATTATTGTTAATATCTGTACCGTGAGTAAACCGATCATACAGCTCCATGTTTTCACCAGTGGTATATGAATAACTAAAATAATTTACGTTTGCATAACTTTTATCTGAATTTGTCAAGGCAATTTAACAAATTAACAATGTAAGAAAATTTGCAATAAAAAAGATCTGTCATGTTACTTCTAAGAAAATGCATCTCACTTGAATGCAGGCACCGGTTGAAAACAGGGTTCGGCAGTCATATTTTGGCAAAAGCCCCATACCACAGTAAACACACCCCAAAAGTTCACCTTTCAAGTTAGCCTCCAATGAAATCCACCAAAATGTTGCATTCACGCATAGGACATTAGAAATAACCACAAAAGGCATGTCTGAGATTCCTAAATGGCTTTTATGCCAGAAGAGAAGAGAAACTCTTTAGTAATAGGCACTACTTTCGAAGGGAGGGATACACAATGATTTACTGGTATCTTACGTAGTAAATAAATCGCATTTTGCACAGTTCGTCGGAGCTTTCCTCCTAAACACTGACAGTAATTGATCATTCGGGCGCACATTTAACAATAATAAACGTCTATGCCGTAATAAAGTTTGAATGTGTGCAGGTTCTTATGAATAATAAATGGCAAAACACCGTCTATTGATGCAGAACATGTGTACTTCTCTCCAAGAGGTGTTGTGACCAGGAACCAATTGTTAAACGTGTGTTTGTAGAACATTTGTATCGAGTGCACGGAGATTCTCTCCCATATGGCCATCGCCCCGAGAAAACTTGTTAGTTGGGTTACGGGGGATAGTGCAAGATACAGAAGACGTCCAGGGGCGTCCCAGGGTCTTTTAGTGCGCACTGTGAACACCTAGTACACTGCACCTTAGTTTAACGCCTACTGCGAAAACGAGTTAGTAGGTTATGATGTGGCGGGGGATCGAACCTGCGACCGCTGGATTGTGAAGCCAGTGCGTTACCACTGGACCACGGAACCGCCTGCAAAAATTGTGAAAACCCTTTTGAAACATGTTTTTATACCTGCAAATTTAATTCAACTTCAAGGAAGGATTTTTGTGACCATTGTGGCTTCCCTGGTGCAAGTGTTGAAATCACATTACAGAAGAACTACTAATTTGCACAGTGTCACTGTGTGTTTAAATTGGGGAAAAAACAAAAACAATGTGCCCGCATTGGAAAAGAAAATATAAACTCATGTCAAAAGTGAATATTGTGAACTTGAAAACTTTGGCTTTGGTTTTCAAATTGTTATACACGTAAACTGCCTATTAAATATCAAGTGTGTCTTTGTTTTATTTTAAGTTTTAATAAGTTTTAACCAATTACTTAAAAATGTGTTAAATGGATGTAAATCTGTGCTTGTAAATCACGAAGGAAAAAAAAGTTAACGAAAGAATAAAATTATGCCTACCTACCTACCATACTTTTGTCCAAGAAACAAACAACTTTTTTTGGCCTAATGCACTCAATATCCTTATTGCTGTCTAGCTTTCTCAGAACTGTACAAAAATAACATCAAGACAAAAAAACAAGTAAGTTTGGAAAAACTGCGAGTGTCACTTTTAGCATTATAGTGTATAACGTTTTTAACAGAGAATAAAAGTTGTTCAAGGCTGCTGTGACAATCACACTCCCAGGACGTGTTTTAAATACCAAAATGTAAAATCAGGTCGTTCACTAAACACGGTGCAACAAAGTTGTGAATTCGCTACTTCTACTATTACTTCTACTGCTACTAACTACTACTACTACTACTACTACTACTACTACTACTACTACTACTACTACTACTACTACTACTACTACGATCGTACTACCGCCATCACCACCACAACCACCACTACCACCACCGCTAACACCACTACCACTACCACTACTACCACTACTACCACCACTGCTACTTCTGTTACTACTACTACTGCTTTTACTACTACTACTACTACTACTACGACTACTACTACTACTACTACTATTACTACTACTTCTACTACAAAAACTACTACTACTAGTACTACTTCTACTAGTACTACTGCTACTACTACTACTACTACTACTACTACTACTACTACTACTACTACTACTACTACTACTACTTCTTTTATCTACTAGAAAACTACCAGAACTAATTTATTTCTCTTTTTTTATTGATTATACCGACTGTATATACTATTGGCAGATGTTTCAAAGCTACGGACATACCGACTGTTTAAAAGTGACTTCTCACAGGAAGAATACTTGAACTTGAACCTGAAGCGACTTGAGCGGTCACTCCTTCCTCAACTCAGATGTGGCATTCTACCCCTTCGCGTGGAAACAGGGCGATATGTTGGCGAACCCGTGGACCAAAGACTATGCAAACTATGTAGACGTGGTTCCATTGAGGACGAAATATACTTTGTGGTCACATGCACTCGCTACAGCGGCATTGGATACCATGTATTCAGTGATATCATAAATAGTGAACACTACCTTAATTTGACTGCTACAGACAAACTAGTACATTTAATATCAAATTATCCTCGAAGACTGTCCACATTTATTGTCCAAGCGTTTTTAACTGGCTGGGATACTTTGTATAATTAAATTTACGCGGAGATCTTTACGCGGAGATCTTTCTAACTGTACATTTTAAACTTCTTATTACAATGCCTAGGCATTGCCGTTATATTTGTATAATTATATGAATTATTTGCTTAATGCTAAACTGCTAAAATGCCTTTATTGACTGTATGATCTGTATCTTAATTGTTTGATCAATTATCATTCACATCCATCGGAGCATAAAAACAAATGTGTTCATACAAACAGGTTTATGATTATGATCTTCATAAGATATTATTTGCGCTTAAATACATTTTATTTAGATCAAGATTGTTTCGAATCTTTATAAGATACTATAACTTAATTCTTTTTGTGCGTATTTATATTTGTGTTACTATCAGACTTTTTTTACACATTGCTGCATTATCTATATAATATCAGCTGACTTATAGACCCATCGGGTCGGGTGCATCTATTGTAATCACATTTCTGTTTCTTGTTATATTACACATGTCACTGAAATAAATAATTTACTTACTTACTTACTTACTTACTTACTTACTTACTTACTTACTTACTTACTTACTTACTTACTTACTTACTATTGATTTGTTCGGAATTGTGTATATTCTTATAACATTGAATAGTTATGTACGTTTGCAAGGCATTGAACATTTTACAGGGAGTAATTCACATATTTTACATGAATAACTATTTTTGAAGGTGACTAAATTGTAAATTCAAGACTTTTAATGACGACGTAGGTTTTATTTAAAACAAGAAATGTCTTTAAAAAAGACAATCGGCGTTGAAATTAATATTGAGATATCATTTTAAAATTACCTAAACAGACGGCCAAGATGACCCCAAATTTGTTGGTCCCCACCAATATTAGGAGACTTAGTGGACCCCAGATTTTTCGGACACTATAAGAAAACTTCTCGGACCCAATAGTTAAATGATAAATATCTATGCCGTGAATAAACCAATCATACAGCTCCATGTTTCCACCAGTGATATATGAATAACCAAATTAATTTAGTTTAACATAATTGTTATCTGAATTTGTCAAGCCAATTTAACAAATTAACAATGTAGAAAAATAATTTCGGGAATGAATTAAAATTATTATGTATCAGACGAGTCTATATAGTTATTTATAGTACCGGTTAATACACCATTCATGTTAGTTATCTAATATAAAAACGATTTGAACTCAAATAAGCATTTATACTGTGTATCCCAATAAAAAGCAATAGTCATTGAACATTCAGCGATTTTTTAAATGTTAAGACTTTATTTTTGATAACGCAAACATAAACATTCATTAGACTATGACGATTTTAAATTATATTAGTAGAACTATGATATATCAAGGGTTCCTGTGTATAATTAGTATTGCAAATTGTGTATTCATGCTACGCGAATAACAATTCGACGTATTCCGAATCGTCTTTCATAACATTTTAGCTATAGAAAATGTAGCATCTTTTTACAGATTAAATAACGTCTACTGGAGAAGTTGATAGAAAGATGCAATTATAAATAATCGTTAATAAATCGTAACCACAATTTTAATTCAAATTAACAATAAGTTTATAAATATAAATTCCCCATTTATTGAAATTTTTTGGTTTATGATTCTCTGAACGCTATTATTGATGCATGTACGAGTATATTAACACAGCTATATACAACGGCTGCTAGCCACGCGCGCTATTTTTAGAATGACACTACTGTTTCTGGAATGTGATGAAGTCGGTAGAATCAATGGGCTACATGGAACTGCAACTCTATGAATGAGATTTATGAATGGAAACATTGCACAATTGCTATTTATAGAGCTACCGCTTATATAAATGTAGGCTAAACTAAATAGTTATTTCGTTACGTGAATGAATATAGCATTCTGTTTATGGCATACAATGAGAAAAAACGTTCATAATTAACCTCAGTTCTAGAGTATATGTCGAGAATATGTTTATAACTTCATTTTAACCGCTTATGTAAACAATTATGTAAATTTTTAATCCCCAAAAGTATGCAACAGTTATTGGTATACGTTCAACCATTGTTTGAAGTTTGCATTCCCTAAAATTAGAAAAATTGCCTAATTCTATTGGCATTCAATTTTCCCGCTGCATAATTATCTCAATAAATCTAGGTCAAAAGTGATCTTAGACAGCTACGCCAAAAAAATTCTTAGTTTACAGGCACATAAAAGGTTTAGATTTGACATCCCTTGTTCGGCGTAGCTGTCTAAGATCACTTTTGACCTAGATTTCTTGTAAATGTTTACCAATGTCAAGCTAGATATTTGACGCGATAAGTTAATAAAGCATTGGTAAAATCGAATATCATTATTATATTGGGCATTTTTTGCGCGGGATAATTTTAGGAAACGCAGCCTTAATACAATGGTTAATGTCTACCAATAATGATTGCATACTTTTTTGGCTTAAAATTTACAGAATTGTTTACAAAAGCGGTCAAAATAAAGTTTTAAATATATCCTCGACATAAATTGTAGAACTGAGCACAATTATGAACTGTTTTTATATTATATGTCATGAACAGAATTTTATATTCATTCACAGAATGAAATAACTTTTTTGTCGATATAGTGCTTTCAAATTAAAAATATATCTAGCCATAAAAACTGTTAAATTTTTTAATGCGTGTGCATGCTTCGGAAAGAAATGCAGTAGTAGCTTTTCGTATTTGAACCGGTTACAGTACTCGATGCATTCGTACGTACGCATAAATAATCCTTATTTAAGAATCCTTAAGGAACCGAAGAGCAATCATATTTTTATTTTAAATGTTTCAAAAGTAGCATAAAGTAATATAACGATATGTTCTTAAAGGGTTTAGTATAATTTAGTATGTGAGTATTGTGTGCCGTACTGATCTAATCTTACATGCGCTAGATACGTCAATTATTAGTGAAAATCCAACATATTAAACATATTAAACATATATCAATTTTGAATGTTTTGAATATTTGTGTAATAAGTTCAAATGACATTCCTTATTTTCAAACTTACCCTATACGCCGAATATTTTTAATAAAGATATGTCTTGTTGTACGGCTATTACATAATACCGAACATACGTATCGTTGAGACAAATAGAATAGAATAAAATAAAATGTACAAAAATAATAAAACATCGCAATGTAACAATGTCCAACTTAATATAAAAACAATAAATATATTCTGTTTAGTTATATATATTGGCAAAATTCGCTGCCATGTCTTCATGCAGAACTTAAAGACATTTGGTGACCTAGTTCCCCGTGACTTGTGCATGGAGAAATCCTATCATTATGGTCAGCAAAGAATTTCCATTTCGAGGGTCGTCTAATAAACCGATATCAGTGTGGTATCCAATACACAATATGTGTACAACATGTTTCACAAACGGCCCTCAAAATGACGTGTCCAGTGTATGAATATTTATATTACTGTTAGAAGTAAGGTTGTTCATGAAAAACGTGGTACTTGAGTAAATTACCAATGTGTTTTTGTTACAAACAGGGGCCGTATTCCAAAATCATCTTAAGTGTATCTTAAAATATCTTCACTTAAGTTGAAAATTTCAAAATGTTATATTTTAAAAACTGCGTATTATGTTGTGATTCTTTTTATGTGTATATGAACAAACATTAACACTACAGGTGATAACTAATAAACAATAAGCACGCTGCACTGAACTAAAGAAAAAATAAGTTAAACAAAATGATGATTTTAAGATATTACTTAAGATTTTTCTGGAATATGACCCCTGACCGATATTTATCTAATAAACCCAAGGGGGGGCAAACAGTACATGAAGTACTATATTATTGTCTGGAGTTATTTCCCTTATAAAGGAATAAGAAAGCTAAGTAACACAAATATTTTTGGCATGGCGTGTATTTCATATTAAATAATATTTAACATACTTAATAGCACATAATATAAAACATATATTTCATAAATACAGAGCACATAGGTATTCGAATTAAATGTGTTAAAGGGACTGTGTCCACGAAATATTGATTTCTCATAGCAATACACATGAAATTATTTGATAGAAATGCGCCCATCAAGACATCTAAATTAATAAAGAATAAATACTATACTACATAATGAGATTTTCGATAATAACAAATGCACAACAAATGCTTGAAGAAAAAAAGAAAACACCAAGTTGTTAACGAACTCACGACATAGAAGCAATAATAAAAAATGTCTAAAGACGGCGCTGTTGCCATCTGCGTAATCCAGATCTGTAATAATACGTGTGAAAAATGTGGCGGTACATAAACTCACAAAATATGACGTCAATATATGTAGACACGAATGGGTCCATAAATTACGACCTACATTTATTCTTGTTGTTTTTTTAGAATGCATTAAACCCTAAATATTAAAACTATTTAAAACTATATGAAATATAGTAAAAAAACGACTTGTTTTTACTATATCAAAGTTATATTTGCGCATTATTTAAGAAATAATTTTCGATTCAGAGTTGTTTATCGGCTAATAAACAACGATTTGGAGTTGTGATGAGAATGAATTTAATATGCCGCATCAGAAAGACAAATCGATGTTAATCAAATATTTATTATGCATTAAACCTTAAATATACGAGTGTGTTTATCATTTCGTAGACATTGTTCCTTCAACATTCGACTGTCAGAGACATACAGTAGAAATAAGCTGTAAAAGGGACATAACTGTTAACATAATAAAATTGTGTTTTTGTTTGTTTTGTTTGTTTGCATTTTCTCCGTTTTTAACAATATTTCAGTCATATCACGGCGGTCAGTTAACCTACTCACACTTTTCCTGGGCAAGCTTTGCCGATCTAAGCGGTTTACCAGTACTGAGTGCACACACTGACAACTTCCGTATTTGAATCACAGGTAGGGGGAGAATGGCCGTAAAAACTGCCTTACTTGAATCACAGGTAGGGTGAGAATGGCCGTAGAAATAATTTCATGACCAATCCCCATACAAGTTATGTGGCCAGGCTGGGGTTCGAGCTCACGATCCTCGGATTGACAGTCCAGCGCTCTACTCACTGAGCTAGCCGGGCCCGGCTACATTATAAAATTACGAATATAGCATAATAAAATTACGAATATAATGTAAAAAGAAGGAATACCGTAAATAATGTTATGATTGGCTATGGAAAAAGTATTATGAATGGCTATTAAAGGTCAAAATTATATTAATATAATGAAATTAATTTGAATAACCGGTAATTACAGGTAAAATGTAAACAAACCTTAAAAGAAGGACCACTTTTAAAACGTTTATCCATTGTTGAGAATAATATATGCGACTTGTTTTTACTATATCAAAGTTATATTTGCGCATTATTTAACAAACAATATGTGATTCAGAGTTGTTATCGGCTAATAAACAACGATTTGGAGTTGGGATGAGAATGAATTTAATATACCGCATCAGAAAGACAAATCGGTGTTTATTAGCCGATAAACAACGATAATGCGAAAATGATTTCAATTATAATATAACCTGACAATATTTTCTGAAATTACAATGCGAACTAAATGTTACGGTTTCGGAACTATTTGTTCATTGGTAGTTTAATAACGGTGAATTGTGTTCTTTGTCTACAGAAAACTCTGCGCGTGTCATGTTTGAATTTGACTTTGTATACAAAAGTAAAACGTGTTCATGTATAAACTGTAACTAACAGATCGTATTGTGATGCAGTTAAGTTGTTGCTGTTATTGTTGTTGTTGCTGTTATTGTTGTTGTTGTTTGTGGATATTGTCTGCCTCCACCTAAACCTCTCACTGTGGCAGTATGATAGAAAACAACCAGGATCTTAATTATTTTAGTATTTATTTTATAAGGTAGTTTATGTTTGTGTTAACATTGGTTTGTTTATCTTTTTGCAACTTTACACAACTGTTTGAACGCATTTGCATTAAATGTTCTGGAAGTTGATCAAGAAAAATATTGGATTTTGATGGAGATCCGGATCACCGCCTGGATGCAGTAATTAAAAAAGCACTCTTGACTTTTGGGCTATATATTTTATAAGGTAGGTGACGTAAGTGAACATTAACTGTTTGAGTAGATTAGCTATGTAAGATCATATTTCCCATACCATATTATTCGCACACCTGTGAAGAATAGGATCTCATGTGTCACATTTGTAAGTGTGAAGAATAGTATCTCATGTGTCACATTTGTAAGTGTGAAGTACAGTATCTCATGTGTCACATTTGTAAGTGTGAAGTACAGTATCTCATGTGTCACATTTGTAAGTGTGAAGTACAGTATCTCATGTGTCACGTTTGTAAGTGTGAAGAATAGTATCTCATGTGTCACATTTGTAAGTGTGAAGAATAGTATCTCATGTGTCACATTTGTAAGTGTGCAGTATAATATCTCATGTGTCACATTTGTAAGTGTGAAGAATAGTATCTCATGTGTCACATTTGTAAGTGTGAAGAATAGTATCTCATGTGTCACGTTTGTAAGTGTGAAGTATAGTATCTCATGTGTCACGTTTGTAAGTGTGAAGAATAGTATCTCATGTGTCACATTTGTAAGTGTGAAGAATGTGGTTGTCCAAAAAGGGGTATGCGTGGGGTTCACAAAAGAATACGATTTAATTGCATATCGAAAACAAGATGCGATCGTAAACTTCACAAAAAATGTGAAGAATAAGACTGTACTATGTGAAGAATAAGATCTCAATTTTCACAACTGTGAAGAATGAGATCTTATTTTTCACAGATTTGAAAAATACGATTTGTGAAAAATATGGTCCTACATATCTTGGCGTAGGTCTGCGCTTTCTGAGTTATATCTAGTCCAATATCTAGTCTTATATTTTCACAAAAAAATGTGGAATGAAACTCACAAAGTCATATTGTAGTTGAGATACACGTTATGCCTATGCGTCCAGCTACGGAATCCCGTTGGTTCAATCGCCTATGAATGGGTTGATCTTAACGCGATACTCGACAGTACGAAGATGAAAACGAGAAATCACGATACTACGATAACGAAAACGCGACAACATGCTGATGATAACAGGACATTACGATAACGATAACGCGATACTACGACAGAACGATGATGACAAAGCGATATAATTTCGTGTTATCACCATCGTACTGTCGCATTTTCACCATCGTAATATCGTACTGTCGTATTATCGCTTTTTCATTATCGTACTGTCGCGTTATCATCATCGTACTGCCGCGTTATCATCATCGTACTGTCGTGTTATCGCGTTTTCATCATCGTACTATCGAGTATCGCGTTTAAGATCAACCCATTCATAGGCGATGGCCCTAACGGGATACCGTATCCAGCTGGTGAGAAGTCAAGGAAAAGTCCATTTATTAATACGCAACTTTTTCGAACGAAATATTGAACGTTTATGCGGACTATTTATGGCACTGAACATCCAATGTATCATAGACCATGCGTTATATTGCAATACATCATTGTTGGTTATGTTTGTGTAAGATAATAATGATTTTCCTTCACACTTCCATACACGTCATGCAATATCCCACGATATATCTAACTTAAATAACAAGATTTTTTAATTACATTATAACGACCATATAAGGCGTGTCGTGGGAAAATCGGGCTTAATGCATTTGCGGTAAGTGTTCTCCCGGATTAGCCTGTGCAGTCCGCACAGGCTAATCCAGGACGACACTTGCCGCCTACAGTGGATTTATGTTTAGAAGATACTTCCTTGAAACAGAACATACCATAAAAGCGGAAAGTATCGTCCTGGATTAGCTTGTGCGGAATGCGAAGGCTAATCCGGGATGACACATTACGCACATGCATTAAGCCCAATTTTCCCACGACACGCATCATATAACCATTTATCAGTAAACACAAGACTCCATATACGGTCCAGAATTATATAGTTTCTGTACATCCTGTATATACGGGAATCGATGCGGGTCTGAAGGCGCAAAAAAGTTTGAACCGCCGTTATGCGGAACACTAATAGGCGGCAACGGCGGTATCTGAGACGGCGACGTCAATGACGTCAGAGGAAACGTCGCTGACATCACGTCAGGTGACTGACTAGATTCGCGAAAGAGTCCATCGGCTAGCGCATGCGCGGTAGAGGAATGGTCTGTTTTAAGAACCGGGCGATGGTTGTCCGGGAACGCCATCGAGAAGAGCGCTTCCGGATCGCAGACGAACTTGTAGACGTAGCGCTCGCCGGCGACCTTTTGCATGATGCCCTTCTCGTAGTAGTAGCGCAGAGATCGGCTCAGCTTGTCGTAGTTCATGGCGGGCCGGTTTTTCTGGATGCCCCACCGCCGTGCCACCTAGAAAGGAAAATAGTAAGTTAGAAAAAAGTAATATATTAATTCTGTCAGACCACTATTATCTAAAATTTTATTAAAGTACTTTATCTATTTATCTACCAAAACAGTGAAAACAGAATTTTAAACCTTCCTTTGTTTACATACTCCGGCAAAAGTAAACATAAAAAACACTGAGGGCATTTCCAACTTAAGGGAAGATCTCATAAACATGTTGCGAAAAGATGAAGTTGAATTGCTTATCACGAGCACAGTCACAAATCTAATGAAAAAACTTGAACAAAACATGAATCAACAGATAGAACAATTAATCAGCAAAAAAGTAAATGATCTGCAAGCCAAAATTGACAGTTTGGACTTTGACAACAAAAACCTAAAAGAAAAAATGCAAAAACTTGAAAACAACAATGACACCAACAACAAATCACTTACAAGAACAAATTGATAAAACTACTGAACTAAGCAAAACTGCACATAAAAAGGCTAACTATAACGAACAATATTCAAGAAAGAATAACATAAAAATCCTTAATGTACCAGAAAATAGAGAGGAAAATGAAAAATCACTGGCAAAAACTGTGACTGAAATCCTGAAGACCCACACAGAGGTTGACCTTCAGCCGATTGATATAGTGGCGATGCACCGTATCCCAACCAAGAGGGGGCAGATCCGCCCAGTACTCATCAAGCTGCTTAAGAACAGTGCAAAATCTGCCATCATGCGGAAACGGTCTCCAATGAAGAGCAACGGATACAAGCTGGTTGATGATGTCACAAAACCAAATCAGGGGCTTATCAACAGACTTTATCTGCACCCAAATATTGACAGTGCATGGTATTTCAATGGGGCAGTATATGGACAAACTGTCGCAGATGAACGCATAAAATTTGACATATATGACAATGTGAATGAAGTTATCGAAAACTTCAGACAGAACAGAAGAAATGGCGTGAGTGGCCACTAGGAGGGATGAACATTACAAACAAAAGTGGTATATTCCTAATTGTCTACTATTCATGACAGTATATTTAAACAAAAAAACTCATTTTGTGCTTAAAATGTATTACATGTTGAACTTGTTTTTTTATTTTTTTTATTTATTTTTTTTGGAAATTGTAAATTACTGATAAAACCCTCAACCCATTTTCCTTAATTACCATAAAACTTTTGGAAAAAAGGTATTAATAAAACTTGTATAAAACCCTTATACCCATTTTCTTTAACTATCATAAAACTTTTGGACAATAAAAAAAAATATCAATAATATTTTTATACATAATAAAAACAAAACAATTTTAGTCTAAATTGGTGCAAGCCACCAATTAATTATTCGACAGTATCGATCCCACATTCAAATGTAAATAAAGATAAAAACTATATAATTGGTTAAATGCTAAAAATGACTATAGTTTTTTTGACTTCTATTTTTAGCATGCCCATATAGTCTTTATCTAATTATACCTAATGCAGATTAAAGTCCTTATCTACTTCCAAAACGGTGTTTAGAAATTAATCAACTGAATAAATAGAACAAATTATACGTTTGTACACAGGTGATACAATGGCTAGAAAAGATGGTTATATGTATTTCATTATTATTATAAGGCATACTGAAGTGTTTATCTTATAATGTAAAACTATCATTTTAATAATCTATTACAGGATGTAAGTCACCTACTGTTTATTGGAAATATATCACAAAATCAACACAGCCGTACAGTAAATTTACTTTTTTCATCTTAACTTAATGTGTAAAAATAAGACACATTATGATTGTAGTATAAATTATTTTGCTGCTGTTCTACTATTATAGAAAATTAAACATCCGTACTATTTTTATTTGAACAAAATTTAACTACTCATACTACTTGTGTATGTTTATCTATATATGCTTTACAAGGTTTAAGCTGCATGCATGTGTATATGTTTTATTGAAACTGATTTATTTTTACACTTCCTTTGTTAGGGGTAATAACTACACTACTAAATGATCTGCTTGTATACATATTTGTTAAGCTTAGATATGAATGTAATTGGTATTTGCAACACATGGAAGTTGATGTAAATGTTTTTACTATATCAAGATAATGTTGTTTCTTTATTTATAATTGTTAGTACATATGTATTTGTAATAAACGTGCGTAAAGGTTGCAGATTTAAGAAAATAAATATGTTTTGATAAGTTTAAGCTTTCCTTGCAAAATTATTGCGTATTGTGTTAATATTAAATTGATAAATATTTGAAAAGCATGCAGAAGAAACTGACTGTCACAATCTGTTTTCTTCAAGTATTTGTGTTGTTAGGCTACTTATTTTGTGAATCATGGAGATTAAAAAATTAAATAACCTACCTTTTGCTCATTTGCGGCTCATTATTACAATAATTTTGTGAAACCTATTACACGTATATTTGAGGACACATTCTTTTACAATATAAATCTAGGTATTTATATATGAACAGAAATAGCTTGCAAATATTCAATACTGATTTACTTATGATCTAAGTTCATACGATACATTTGTAAGCAGTTTTTATATCTAAGACATTTGTAAGCAGTTTTTATATCTAAGAATAAGTGTTTTGTCTCATCTCAGTATTTTATGTTATGTTCACCATCAGATGTGATTAGGTGATACACCACTAATGCAATAGTATGTAAGCTACCATATCTGTTGTGAAATCATGTATGTTGATGTATGTCAAACTCATTGTTTGATTGTAACCATATCTGTTGTAAAATCATGTATTTTGATGTATATAAAACTCATTGTTTGATTGAAACCACAATCATTCCACATACCTTGAACCTCCTTTTGTACATTGTGTTCTTGTTACATTGTATGTTTGTGTTTAATTTGCTGAATTACTTGCATCATAACATGCAGAATTTAAAAGATAGAAATGTTGTATATTTCCTACCAAGATATCTGTTTAACAATATATATGTAATGGCACATTTTTCATCATACCGTTATTTAAATGGATAATCTAAAATTAATGTCATACAACTGTAGGGGTCTCAATAACAGTAAAAAACGAAGAGATGTCTTTGATTTTTTAAAATCAAAACAAGGACATATTTATTGTCTCCAAGACTGTCATTTTACTCCTGATATGAAAAATAAAATATACTCAGAATGGGACGGGGAATGTTATTTTAGTTTTGGGCTTTCAAATTCAAGAGGTGTTTGCATTTTGTTTAGAAAAAACTTACCAATCACATTAAATAAAATTGAAAATGACTCTCGTGGTAACTACTTATTATTGGATTTGACATATATGACAAACAGGTTTACCTTATGCACATTATACGGGCCTAATAAAGATACACCCATCTTTTTTACAGACCTCTTAAAAAAAATAATAGATTTTCAAACTGACGAATATATTATATGTGGAGACTTTAATTGTGTATTAGACGTTAACTTGGACTATCTAAATTATACATCCATTAATAATAATAAAAATGCAAGAAAAACACTGCAATCTATTATTAGAGATAATAATATCATTGATACTTTCAGATATCTAAACGGCACTACCCAACAATATACATGGAGACGGTTAACACCATTACAGCAGGCTAGACTTGATTTTTTCCTTACTTCTAATAGTTTGTCTTCTAAAATTAGAAAATCTTCTATTGATTCATGTTATAAATCAGACCATTCAATTATTGACTTAGAACTAAGTTTTGAGGATATAGCACATGGTAAAGGGCTCTGGAAATTCAACAATTCACTGTTAAAGGATATTGACTATTTAAACTGCATTAATACTTTGATAGAAGATGTTAAACAACAATATTGTATTCCCATCTACAACATAGAAAACATAGAAAATATTGACAACAACAACTTACAGTTTGTTATCAATGACCAGTTATTCCTGGAAACATTACTCATGGAAATTAGAGGAAAAACTATTT
Source organism: Congeria kusceri (assembly GCA_027627225.1). NCBI lineage: Eukaryota > Metazoa > Mollusca > Bivalvia > Myida > Dreissenidae > Congeria > Congeria kusceri. The sequence continues at coordinate 9,653,852 of CM051030.1, read as the reverse complement.
CATTCTCATCATATAAAGCTAAACTGAACAAAAACCATGAATCTAATTTAATTAAAAAAATTGATATACTTCAAAAATCATTAACTGTTACTAATTCAGAACAACTTCTTGACCTTCAAAATGAATTAGAAAATGTAAGGGAAAATAAACTTAAAGGGTCTCTTATTCGTGCTAGAGCTAAATGGATAGAAGATGGGGAAAAACCTTCTAAATATTTTTGCTCGCTTGAATCAAATCATTATACAAACAAGTCGATACCTTTTATTGAATTGGAAAATGGTGTAAAGTTGCAGGAGCAAAATGATATTCTAAATGAAGCTGTTTCATTCTATAAAACATTATACAAAAGAAATGACAACGAAATTGAATATGATATAAAATCAGATTTAGCTAATGTTAATATACCAAAATTAAATAAAGTTCAATCTGATTCATTAGAAGGACTGCTTAGTATCGAAGAAGTAACAATAACGCTTAAAAATATCAAACATGACAAAAGTCCAGGCTCTGATGGATTTACTGCTGAATTTTTTAAGGTATTTTGGAAGAAGTTAGGTCTTTTCGTAGTAAGAAGTGTAAATTATGCATTTATTACAAACTCCTTGTCTATAACACAAAAACATGGAATTATAACCTGCATTCCAAAAGACAACAAGCCGAGGTGTTATCTGAAAAATCTACGACCATTAACATTATTAAATGTTGTTTACAAATTAGCATCAGGTTCTATTGCAAATAGATTAAAAAAAGTACTCGATATTGTAATCTCTAAAGACCAAACTGGTTTCATTAAAGGCCGATTTATTGGTGAAAACACTAGACTACTTTACGATATTTTGAAATATGCTGAAGATAATAATTTACCTGGATTACTAATGACAATTGATTTCGAAAAAGCATTCGATACTTTGTCTTTTCAGTTTATAGAAACAACTATTAGTTTTTTTAAATTCGGACCAATGTTTCAAAAATGGATATCTATGTTCTTGCATAATACTATGGCCTCCATACAAATAAACGGATTCTTGTCAAACACTTTCTGTATAGAGAGGGGTTGTCGACAAGGAGACCCAATCAGTGCTTACATTTTTATTATATGTGCAGAAGTTCTTGCTATTAAAATAAGGGAAAGCAAAGAAATAAAAGGTATAACAATTAAAGACATAGAATATAAAATATCTCAATTTGCTGATGACACATCTTTATTTCTTGACGGATCTGAACCATCCCTTAATTATACGTTAGACATGCTTCATGAATTCTCAAGATACTCTGGACTAAACATAAACTATGAAAAAACTAACTTAATTTGGATCGGCTCTATGAAGTATAGTACTAGATCAATAAAAACTAAATACAAACTGAGATGGGGAGCAACTACTTTTAAAGTTCTTGGGATAGAGTTTGATATTAACTTAGAAAACATGGTAATGACAAATTTTGAAAACAAAATCGAAAGTATTAAGAGTTCAAAAAGTCATTGGAATCGTAGAAATATTACACCGCTGGGAAAGATAACTATTGTCAAATCACTGCTTTTACCTTTACTTAATCATTTATTTGTAACACTACCAACACCAGGAATAGACACCATGAAACAAATTAATCAACAATTTTATGACTTCATTTGGGCAGGACCAAGCAAAATAAAAGCTACTGTAATTGTTAAGGAATATAACGAAGGTGGGTTAAATATGATAGATATATGTTCGTTTGAAAAATACATGAAAATAATTTGGCTGAAGAGATTAGTGTCAGGCGATGGAAATTGTTATTCACTTGTTAAATCGTTTATAGATTTTAAAACACTTTTTAACACTGGTAAAATGTATGCCGAGAAAATATGCCTACAATTGAAAAATAAATTTTGGCTCGATGTCCTGAAAAACTATATATTGTATATTGAAAAGCTGCCAATAATAAATAGTGATGATATTCTGGATATGCCTCTATTTTATAATCATAATTTTAAAATAAACAATATTCACATTTATATTAAAAGTCTCTATGAAAGAGGTATTCGTTTTGTTAGAGATATTATGATAGAAAGAGATTGTTTTATTCCTAAAGAATCTTTGGATTTACATGTCGGAACAAATGTAAATTTCCTATTGTACCATGGATTAATTAACATAATAAGCAAATATATTGAAAATTTTGAAGATTTGCCAAATTTTTACAATAAAACTCAGGGACCTATATTACCAACTTACATAAAGAAAATAGTAACTAGCCCTAAAGAAGAAAAACATATTTATAAAATATTAATCCAAAACAGTGACATTCCAACTAGTCAAACAAAATGGAATTCAGAATTTTTTAATATTGACTGGAAAAACGTACATACACTTGTATTCAATTTAACTAAGGATACATATATCAGATGGTTCCAATGTAGAATAGTACACAGAATATTGGGAACAAAATCACTTATGTTCAAGATGAAAATTGCTGCTGACAATCTATGTACATTCTGTAACAATGAAGTAGAAAACATTACGCACTTGTTCTGGTACTGTCCATATACCCAAGAAATTGTTAATTTTGCTGTTGAGATTATTCATAGAAGTCGACCAAGCTTACATGTTCAGTTGACATGTCAGGAATTAATACTTGGAATTACAAATTCAAAAATGAATGATTTAAACATTGTATGCCTTGAAATTAAACGGTATATCTTTCATTGCCAGAGGAAAAACAGAAGTCCATCTAAATTTGGACTTGTAAATAGTATGAAGCAAACGTTTGAAATATATAAAACTACAATAAAAACAGATGAAGAACTGAGAAACTGGTCCCTTGTCAAAACATTTACAGACATCTCTTATAACGACATAATACTTTATAACACATAATAAATATTGTTTACCACACCAGTATTTTGTAAAATCTGCATTATCAGTGTATTATACCCAATGCAATTCAGCACTTAGGTTATTTTTCTTACGTGCAATATTGTATAGATAGAAGACATACATGATTACATATAAAACTGTATATAGTATGCATGTACAAGTTAGTATTTTTGCAAAATGTTTTGAAATACAAAACTGCAAGTATTGTATATATTGTATATGAATATATGTTTTGTATGTTGTATGTTTACAATTGTATTTATATACAACCATACGGTACATGTACATACATGAACTACTCTGTCAATAACATGCATGTATGTAATATTATATGGTGAAAATAAAATTTTGCACGGAAAAAAAAAAAAACAAAAAAAAAAACAAAAAAACAAAAAAAAAAAAAACACATATATACAATTCGTTTTTTTAAATGTAATATACCGGTAATAGAAGCATTTGCATGTTCTTAGAGAGTCGTATTTTCGCAAAGTTACACATACATATATATATATAACACAATACATGTGTAAAGTAAAATTTGGCAACATGTTAATTAGTGTATATTTTTTATACTCGTATCTTAGTTGCTTTGATGTATTGCAATGTTATTCGTCTTGACAGTCTGTCTTACAAACAATAATTGATATATTCAAGGGACTGTACAAGTATTGGTCGTAAGGTTGTGAATTACTGGGTTGCCTCCCTTACCATTTGTATCTCTTCATCTTTGGTACATTGGAAATATATTTATTTGTAATGTTGTTATTTGTGCTGTTTATTTCGTATGCTTTGCTGTTTTTATTTCATCTGCCTTTGTGGGCCATATTTTTTTATTCAGAGAGACGTATACGTGTTTATCCAATGTAATATAAGTAATATGTACTAAATCAAAAAGTACTATTTCATCGCTGATTTCCTTATGCGAAAAGTGGGTTTTGATTTCAAGTTACAAGTACCTCTTCCGGTTCAATGAGTTTAAACTCCAGGCCCCGCCCCGTCCACGCGATGAAGGAGGCGTTAGAAGGGTCGTCCAGTAAGGTAACCAGGAACTGCCACAGCTGTAACGACCCTCGCCGCTGGTAGGACGGGTGGGGAAGCTCTCTGTAGCGCTCGAAGTAGAGGTCCCTGTATAGCTCCGTCTTCATGTCCATACCTTAAAACAATAATACATTCATTTATGTGATTAAATGGTACGGTGGGCGGATTTTATTTAAACATCGTTCACTTAACTTCACCAATAATGCAATTTGTCGAAATAAAAAAACAACATATATCCGCATTATAAAAGCATAAATCAAATACTAAGGTGTCAACAATATGTTTCAGCATTTGTTTAATGAGATGGGTCTTAGTAAAGTCCTATACGTAGAGAATAGGCATTCCCTTACATGTAGTGTTGTCATATTTGATATTATTTAGTGATTAACTGTCCAAATCTGAAATTCCTCTAGTGATATTCTCCTCGGTCCACAAAAGCACAAGCAGTTTTCATAGGGATATTCTCCTCGGTCCACAAAAGCATAAGCAGTTTTCATAGGGATATTATCCTCGGTCCACAAAAGCACAAGCAGTTTTCATAGTGATATTCTCCTCGGTCCACAACAGCACAAGCAGTTTTCAAAGTGATATTATCCTCGGTCCACAAAAGCACAAGCAGTTTTCATAGTGATATTCCCCTCGGTCCACAAAAGCACAAGCAGTTTTCATAGTGATATTCTCCTCGGTCCACAAAAGCACAAGCAGTTTTCATAGTGATATTCTCCTCGGTCCACGAAAGCACAAGCAGTTTTCATAGTGATATTCTCCTCGGTCCACAAAAGCACAAGCAGTTTTCATAGTGATATTCTCCTCGGTCCACAAAAGCACAAGCAGTTTTTATAGTGATATCCTCCTCGGTCCACAAAAGCACAAACAGTTTTCAAATAATGTTGTAACTTTGGCTGGAGTGTATTTGCTTATAAAGCAATTTACATTTTATTAATGAGAGAATAACATTGATGGTATAACTTCCCCTTGTTAAAATCCAATTGATATACTATCAGGTACAGTAAAAAATGTTGTCTTTACATGGATTTACATTCTGACCCTTGACCCTTGTCCCCAATAATACATTTAAAGTAGTGCCTCGTGCATAACTCACGAAACAACCAGCATACCTGTACACTAGGTCAAACAATTGCATAATGTCTACAAAAGCACGGTCTGTTACTCTCATTACTCTTATACTGCGCTAAGGACACTTTATTTCAGTATTCAGCATTGGACATGTAGCTTTCACCTTCATTAGAATTAAATGTCAACCATATGCATATAAATCGAGTGTTCAATCAATGTCATCAAATATCACGTGTTTAGTGTTACCCTATTTACACAAAAAAGCATACGTGGTAAAGCTTGCGAAATATTTGTGATTATCGATGAATTAAAATTCATCCTTTAACAATACCTTTAATAAAATGTTTGTGGCAAAAACCTGAAAACGACTGCTCCTATTAAAGAAAGATACATTGTATTCGGTGTACAATAGCATATGAGATCTCGATATAATGATAATAACTTAGTTAGATAACGAACTGTTTTTATATGTTCATTCATAATAAAAACATAATATGATATTTATGTTGTTTACACAATAAGAGCGTCAGAAAACAACTGCACAGCGTTAACAGATACAAAAAGTTATAATCCATTAACGTTATTCTAATTTACCGAACCTCGCTACCAACGTGTGGGGTGTACGTGTGAACACACAGTTTACAGATTACCAGCCATTGTAAACAAACAATGCTGCATCTGCTCAGAATCAAACCTACTAATCGTGTTACTTGTATGTTACTTGTCTGTTACGTGTATGTTTTTAAGTTCATGGCAAAGGTAAGGCCATTAATGTTTATTAAGTTAATATGTGTATTGTTGTTTTTATTTCAGTGTTCACGTTTATACTGTTGGATGTTAAAGCTATTAAGTTTATGAATGTCATAAAGTCAATTTGAAATACATAAAACCGAAAGAAAAATCCTATACATTCATTTATGTCATTATTATATTATACAGTATGTTAACTGTTTGTAATAAAACTTATATACCGTCCGTCATATATATATAAAGTATTATATAACAGCCTACATTAATCAAAATACATTGAATAAAAATGAATGAGCAAACCTAAAACGGTTCTGTCTTCAAAGTAAACATGGTCCTCTGTCAAATAAACAACAGAGAATGAACAACTCTACAAAGGTTTCATTCAATCTAGATTTCGTCTGTTTCAAGTTTTAATTTACCACTTGTAAAACAAAACATTTATCTAAGCAATCGGGTTCTGCAATTAATCATTCGAAGCCACTTAAGTAACGAGTGCGCAATCGTCTAGGAATCGCGCAAGAATGATCACGTGGTCTCTGTAAGGCATCTTCAGCAAAAATACGAAGCCTTTGCAGTGCATCCACTAGCCTTCTGTACAAAGACATCTTGGCATAAACACCATCCAAAGTTAATTACACGCGTTCAAAAGCCACGATCAAAAGCCGGCAGCCTCATTTGAAGTCACCGGCGAAGAGCAAAGTGTGGTTAATGGAGCTGTTTGTAGAAAACAAACTGAATCAAATATTGTACTTCATGAGTTTATGTGTGTTATTACCATGCACTGGCACATTAATCTCCAATGTTTTGGGCTTGGGTCCATACCATCGTTTGAGGGTTAAAGATTTGTGTACGCGAAGTGGCCAGAATTTGTCACTCAAATCAAGTAGTTTCGGCCGTCTAGTTAACAGTTGTTTACGCCTGTTTACCGCTTGTTCAAACATAATTATGGCTATCAAACGATTTAAGAGTCTTTGTTCTTGTTTGTTTAAGTAGGTAATCTTAAGTCTGCTATTTTCAGTTACAGCGTTGAGCCGAATATTGTCTTCGCAAAAACTGTAATGCATTACAAAGGATTGCATCGCCGTATACGTATGCTCTTCTATAGTTTGACGAAACTAAAATATTTCGCCGCCCAAAACTCGAAGATTTCATTCTGTCAGTGATATGGCTTTATCTATATTTCCCGTGAGTTACGATATATATCTGTATAACTATAACTCGTACTGACGAAGTTTTTCTCTTTATATTTAAATAATTTAATGCATAAATGTAACTGAAACATAATCCAAAACTGTTCATGTTATCATTTTCAGCGGCTTTTAAAATGTCTTCAGATATGTCAAGCAAAATGTCTAAAGAGACATCACACTTCAAAAACATAGTAAAAGAATAGAAGTAGTGTAGTAAGCCAACATCGTTATATTACTGTGTATACATGTAAACCATAAATGTAACGTTGATACTGTTAAAGTGACCCTACCTTTTAAAGTAAATGTTTAATTTGATATAAATTTAGGTAGTAAACATTGTTTCTACTTTATCTAACGTACAGCTTTATATGATTTTTGCTTGTTGAACTCAATCTCTTGATAATGGTTTTAACTATATTAAATTATTATTAATTATACATTTACGTGTAAAGCGCAGTTGTTTTAATAATTTTAAAGGGTCTTTAAAAGTCTACACATTATGACAGTCCAAAATTTAGTGATACAATGTCGATTTGGCAATACGAATATAAATGCTTTTGATATTGATATCAATATCAATTTTATCAGTCTGGTTTATCACCTATACTTATTCTGATGATAATAATAATAACAACAACATATATATATAAATATTTATTTATTTATTTATTTATTTATTTATTTATTTATTTATTTATTTATTTATTTATTATTTATTTATTTATTTATTTATTTATTTATTTATTTATTTATTTATTTATTTATTTATTTATTTATTTATTTATTTATTTATTTATTTATTTATTTATTTATTTATTTATTTATTTATTTATTTATTTATTTATTTATTTATTTATTTATTTATTTATTTATTTATTTATTTATTTATTTATTTATTTATTTATTTATTTATTTATTTATTTATTTATTTATTTATTTATTTATTTATTTATTTATTTATTTATTTATTTATTTATTTATTTATTTATTTATTTATTTATTTATTTATTTATTTATTTATTTATTTATTTATTTATTTATTTATTTATTTATTTATTTATTTATTTATTTATTTATTTATTTATTTATTTATTTATTTATTTATTTATTTATTTATTTATTTATTTATTTATTTATTTATTTATTTATTTATTTATTTATTTATTTATTTATTTTAAAGAACATAAATATCTCTTGCATCGTCTTCTTTTAGTTTTGTGTCAATAACTGTTTACTTAAATATTCACAATGTAATTTGTCGTTCAAATCAAACTCTTTGTTCCAGCATCCAGCTTTACATACCTAAACAGACACAAATAGTCGGAATGATTGAACTCATCTTCGGACATCTGATATTCGCAGTTTATTTACAGACGTTATTTAAATTTTGAGTTTTGTTGTTTTGCTTATTTTCTTCTTATTTTACCTGGTTGAATAATATATTAACTCTTTATTAAGATTCATATAGATCTTTCATTTAAACGAATATATTCATCTTCAATAATTGGACATGCCGTATACAATTTGATATACTCTAATTGGTCGATAGTTTAGGCTGCATCTACAATAACAACCCCATCGAATTATGATCTTCAAAACAACGTCACTCCAATCAAATGTCTTTTAAATCGTGAATAAAAAGGCAAACAACGCAACTGAAACCCAATTCATTGCCAATTTGACGCTCTCTCGCCGTCCATGAATCGCTCGCTAATTGATCGCTGGCTACAGAAACATATGGTGTCGCGAGGGCGCCTCAATCATGGTGCCCGTATTAATGGAGACAAACAGAATTTAGATGCCCATGGGGACGCTGTGTCAATAGGATTACCAATTACAATATTCAATCTAGGGTTGCTGAAATTCTCTGTGAACCGTGAATCCGTAGGTTGTACAAATTTTCAGTGGCGTTTTGTTTGTTTGCGACCGTAAGCGACATACATCATTCTAAAATACTCACCAAAGTCCTTGATTTTGTAATTTTACACTAAAAGTGCATGTTTGTCAAAAGAACTTGTTCACTGATTTTGTATTTTTTAAACACGCCATTTAACTGGAAATACTAAAGCATCTGAACTAAAGAACTCAACTATTTTAACAAGAAAGCATACACAATTAAAACTGTCAATTCGCCAATTCGTGAATAGGTCCCTTTTGTTAAAATAGAAAGCTATTTACATTATTGATACGTAAATTAAGGTTTATATGTAGGTACATGTATATTTACTGTTTTGTGTCTGTTTATTTTTGCACGTGTTGTGTCCTGTTCAGTTATAGGAAATTGGTCGTTTGCATTAAATAAACGTGCGCACGCAACACAATTCAATATCAAAAGTATTAGTTATCATTATTGCTATTTCATCGATTTGTATCGATACCTTTTTTGTTTATAATGGTAACAATATTTACTAAAATTGTAAAACATTAAGTATCTGTTTAAACGTATCTTAAAATACTTACTGTATTGTCAAAATTTACTTTAAGAGGTCATTTAGTCGCTAACTGGACTATTACATAAACTATTCGTTTTTGTAATAACTTCAAAGAAAACGAAGTTCCTACGTTGAATTAACCATCACTTTTAGCTACATTTCAATTCCTTAAGATATTGTATCACATACGAAAATTAACGAGTCTCATTTGTTACGATAATGTTGGGAATGGAGACACCGCAAAAAAGTAAAGAGCAGCGCACTATACATAGCATCCAGCAGAACCAAGAGACTTATAAAGAATCTGTCCAAGAAATTCGCAGCGAGACTTGCATTATTCAAATGATCGTATTCTGATATCAATAAGATTGGCTGAATCCAATTTGTAATTTAGTTGACTTTTCGCACTTGTTTGGTTTCCTAAGAGATCGGGAAAGGCATCTTAATGTCACCCGTTGATTGCCCTGGTTTTGAGGCCAAATCAAAGATGAAAATCATCGAGGACATGATTCGAGTGTTTGATTAGACTGGGAGCCAATGGTGAATAGGTAAGGCTTTGTTTTTTATCTAAGGACCTATATGTATGGGTTTAAGAGGGATGTGGCTGGCTTTTTCAATAAGACTAATGGGTAGACTGCTGCATCCGAGATGCTTTAAAGAACATGCGTTCGTGTTTAAAATGTTTATTTCGGAAAAGCAGAAGCTGATGCAATGCTTAAAGGGACTATGTCAACGAAAAATCGGTGTCCTATTGCACTTAAAATGATACTAGATTATTGAAATACGCTATAATTTGCAATTTCTATTAAATATATGTCAGGTGAGGTTCGTTAAGACTTAAGAATAAATACCGAATCATGGAACATATTATTTTATAGTTACCATTATATTATTTTATTTTTAAAACAAACTACATCTTGCAAAACATGTCGCTATTTTTACACCATTATTTTTTCTCGATTAAATAAACTGCTATAGACTGCTGACAGAGTAAAATTATCACTTAATTATTTAATAATTACAAAGTCGCATTGGTGTAACGGATATGGTGTTCGCCTTGCGATCAGAAGGTTCGAAGGATCTTTCTCAAAAGACACCAAGTATAAGGTCTTCCCAGTAAACGGACTCGAAAATGTCTATGTAAATATATGGCTTTCCATCAATCGAGCTTACATAAATATGTTTTAACCTTTTTAAATAATTACAATTACATCAAGTTACCATGGTAATTGACAATATTTCATTGCAATGGTTATTCAAAGGTCAATGTCATAACCAACAAAACGCAAATCAATAATGCACACTGAGCAAATTGCAGTACCTTGAAGAGTTCAATGCAAAACAGTTTATGTGAATGCATGCACTGCAAAAGCAAGGGAAAACACAAAGTAGTGGAAAAAATACACAATAGGAACCTTGAAGCAAGGCATGAAAAATGTGACCATGTTCATGTGGCGGCCACACATAACATAAGACGTTGTTGCACAGAGATCGTCCCTGAATGTGTAGCAGCGTCATTTGTATTCACTTTGCCCTTGTTGGTCGCAAGGCGGATAATTATCTGACAATACAAAGAGAACCCCTGCGGTCATGGACAAGATTGAATTCTTGTAATACCAAACCCTTCATTTGCAAGAATACGGCACAAGAAAACACGAGACTATCTGAGCATGTGTTCTATACAACTAGGTTTTGTCATTCGTTAGTTTGTAACGACGTGAGTATTCTATTGAAGGATTCAAATAACTTTTGCACATATAGGCAAATTGTTTAGACCTTAATATGAAAAGATATAGGATCAAAAAAGGTAAAGGATGCTGCTAAAAAGGTGCAGGGTGGAAAACCGAACCAGTATGTTGACATTATCAATTTATTTCTAAATCCAGGATTTTTAAGAGTCTAATGCTTCTGATTAAGGTTTTTAATCATAGTCTATATATTTGTCATTTAATATTTGCAAAAATATGTTGAATTTCAAAAGATATTCAACATTTATGTGTTCACCAGCTAAAATGGGCAGCAGTGTGTGTGTGGGGGGGGGGGGAGGCCAATTTAGACCCAGACCTATGTAAGGATTTCTTGACTTTGATGACAACAGTGAGCATGATCTATAAGAGGGAGGAATAACCTTCTGGCATCAATATTAGTGATGTTTAAGATTTGACGTGATGTAAAAACAAAACAAAGCGAAACTATGTTAAAGATATTTTTGGGACACGAAAGCGTTGAGCTGATACATCCACTAATCAATTTCAAGGACATGTTCAAAAACGAGAAATAATATAAACAGCCTCTTGAAATCACGAGCCTCTTTTGCATTTCAACATTCCAAAATAAAATGGTTAGCCTCGAAAAATGCAGTCGCTAATAATCTATAGATTTCTAAGTTAATACAATCTTTAATGTTTAAAGGTCAATGTGTGGTTATAATATATCAAGGTCAAGTAAGCATCAACATTACATAAATTAATAGAAAACGTTGTTATTTTTAACGCGACCTCTATCCGTTAAATGAAATCGTTGCTGCACAATATAATACACGTTTTTAATATTTATATTGTTTCACAATCTACCGTCTTCGGAACCCACGTTCGCTCAAATCCGGTATGCTTCTTGATCAATGTATATAATGTTGTGGTAACGGAATATATATATCGTGGGTTCCGACGATGACAATCCACATGTTGTTAATTACGTGTGGATATTGGAAGCACTTCTAAACGGTAGTGCTGGTTTGCAACAACCTTTTTCTTCATTTATCTAAGAAATGTAACTTTCTAGTTACTTTTTCCACACATAATCCTTACGGTCAGGACATCATTTTTATTTACCTCCCCAGCTATTGTCAAATGAATATTTCCATTCATCAATAATAAAATACTTCACAAGCTTTACCACGTGCTCTTTTGTTTGATATGTTTGTGTGATATGTTTGTGTGATATGTTTGTGTGATATGTTTGGAGTTAATCTCATTAAAATCATCTCCAGTCTGATGCTACAATATTATCCGCAATAGGGGTCGCGTTCAGATTACCTTTTTAGGAGCCAATCAAACTCTTGCCTTAAACATGTTGTGGTATAACTTCAGATATAAACCACAAATACTACGCATGAAATAAACGTGAACTTTGGATGTTTACTCGCCTAAGGTACCACTATATCCATTGTTATCCCCGTGAAAATTAACTGTTAATGATTTATTCCTGAGGATCAGCTGGAAATGCATCACTTTTCAAAAACCGTGGTCAAACTTTGCTGTGCGAAAGGCAATTTCATTAGGCGCAGCAGGGCTGATATTTTATTGTTTGGAAGGTCATTTGATCGTGACCTGTTACTGGCGCAGTGCCTAAATCCGCCACATTGGGGGGGGGGGGGGGGGGGTATTTTTACGATATTTTCAAAATTTGTTTACCGATTGACATTAAAAATTCACATCAATAAAGTTAGGTTTCATGTGCATTTGCTGGCGTATTTTTGTTACATTTCAAATACTTGGCAAATGAAAAATATTTATTGAGATTGGAGGCCTAAACATTGTAAAAAAAATGGGCGTGTGAGTGCCTAAATCCGCCAGCCCTCTTACAAATGTTCAAATTGCTCGAAAATAATTATTGTTTATGAATTCTGTTTTCAAAGCAACTTCTATTGACTTATTTTGGCAAAACTACCACTTTAGTTCATTTAAGGTTCTTTTTATAGTGTTAAAAAAAATCACGGTGATCCGAAGTTGCTTGGTGAAAATCGTAGATCAGGATCCGCGACATGCTTATTCCACATTTGACTATTGTTCTTATTTAATTTGCTATATTAAGCAGCTGGTTGTCTGCTGTTAATACAATGTACCAATTTCTTCAAATACTCATTTGTATTTCTAAAAATAGCTCTGTAACTGAGGCCCTGTATGCACGTGGGACAAATAATGAGGGTTTTGAGTAGCGAGACATTTGCGCTCTTAATATGCAGTTTTTTTTCCGCATTTTATTGTATGTAATGCCAATAAATAATGATTATTTTTATGCTGCACATGCTGACATCGACATAATATTAAAACACAATAGTTTAATGTTATCATGGACACCATGCGGGGCCTCAAAATTGCGCATGCGCAGTATGAAATAGATTCCCCGCATGCAGTTTGTTTGCATTTAGGGGTTATGTAAAAACTAACTGGATTAAATATTCATGTATGCACAAATCAAGATGAAAAATCGTCAGCGTTGTAAAGGGAAAGTATCTGATTGATCGAGATTAACAAAATTGAAATCGCCGGTAAAAAACGCTAAATCGGATGGGGTGGCGGATTTAGGCAAGTGGCCGATTTAGGCACTGCGCCAGTATACGATGTCTTCAGATCCTAACAACGTTAGGATTTGATTTTAATGAGATTGGTTTAGAGTTAAACACGTGATGTTTGAGTGCATTGATTGGATGAAACACAAGAGTTAGTTGCATATGACTGACATTTGTCGAAACGTTAATTGTTTGGTTTTAGATTAACATTTAGCATCGTTCCGCCAAGTCTAAACGAACAAAACATATACGGCATTAAAGTGAATTGTTCACAGATTTTCGTAAATTTGAAAAATATCTTTTTATTTAATAACTGCAAAAACGAAAGCAGTTGGACTATTCCGAAACAAATAGTATATAAAGAAAAAAAATACTAAAAAGATCTGATTTCGCCGGGACTCGAACTCACGACCGCCGGGACTCGAACTCACGACCGCCGGCTCGAACTCACGACCACCGGGACTCGAACTCACGACCGGCGGGACTCGAACTCACGACCGCCGGGACTCGAACTAACGACCGCCGGGACTCGAACTAACGACCGCCGGAACTCGAACTCACGACCGCCGGGACTTGAACTAACGACCGCCGGGACTCGAACTCACGACGTTAGGAACTAACGACCGCCGGGATAAAGAAAACGCGCTTACCACTCGGCCAATCTGAGTTATAAGTGAAGTAGCGAATTGTTAACGCTATATCAGGGATACACGTGTTGTCCAACCAATCTGAGTTATAAGGTAAGTAGCGAATTGTTAACGCTACGTCAGGGATACATGTGTTGTCCAATCTGAGTTATAAGTGAAGAAGCGAATTGTTAACGCTATGTCAGTGATACACGTGTTGTCAAAAATACCGATGAAAAGCGTTACAAACGCAAAATAATCTAATCCATTTAAACTGATGATTTTCCATAAACGACATTGTATTTATAAGATATGTCTATGTCAGAAGAGTTATTGTACTTGTTTGTATATAACGTATTCTTCCTTTTGGGATCTATTGTAAACATGTTGAAAATTGTCAATTTGCCAATCTGTGAACAGGTCCCTTTAAGAGGTGTACAGTGGTCTACAAACATAACGTATCTTGAAAGGCAGAAGGGGCTATCAGCCTTCTATGTACATAATCATGATGACACCTTCTTGCTTTACAGGATACAACAAACATGAACTTGTAAATGTGTATGCAAATTCCAACAGATTATTGTTACCTTCGTAAAACGTTCTGTGACGTTCTCGGAGACGTTCTATGTAGAGCGGGTCCTCCTGGTAGAAAAACCTGAACGTGTTCTCGTATGGACAAGACATACCTGAGGAAAAATGAACAGCTTAGATCTCTAGAAAAAATCTCTAGGTAATACAAGCTGGTGGATTTTGCATTTCAGAATGACGTATCTCTCTAACAAATATGCGTATATACGCTTCAATAGCATAATTAACTAATAATGATAAAAGTACATGTCAAATCGCACAGATTGAGATACAAGCTTGTATTACCGAACAGTATGGTTTTACACCTTAAGTATTTGGTAATGGGTGCACCCACTCTACCCTTGTTTTCCTATAACACGTGTTTTTTTCAGTTGGGATAAAAGCATTCCCAGTGATTTCCCATAATATCTGTATTTTCAAAATGGGAGCTAAGGATTCTCATTATAACTGTAGTTACCGATTGGGAAATAACAATTCAATTTATAGGTGTATTTTCCAATTGTGAAATATTCATTTCCATTAACTGTACTTTACAATGTGAAATTATAATTCCCATTATACGTGTATTTTCCACTTGTGAAATAATAATTCCCATTATAATAGTATTTTCCACTTGGGAAATAATCATTCCCATTATAATTGTATTTTCCAACTGGGAAATATTTGTTCTTATTATAACTGTAGTTTCGTAGTTTCGATTTGGGAAATAATCATTCTAATTATAACTTTAGTTTCGTAGTTTCCAATTTGGGAAATAACCATTCTAATTATAACTGTATTTTCCAATGGCAAATAATAATTCTATTTCGAACTGTATTTACCAATGTGAAATAATCATTCCCATAAGAGACGTGACTCACCTTCCTGCGGGCTGGAGTTCCGGCTCCACATGGCGCGATGCAAACCCGGGGAGGGGGGAAACCGGGAGCCTGAAAACGTAGGTATTTTTATCAGTAAAAACATGAGCCGATTAGGTTTAATCGTCCATTGAAAGCCAGAAGGTGTCATCAGCATATGTGCAAAGACGGCTGAAAGCCCCTTCTGGCTTCAAGGGATGATGTGAAGCTTGACAATTATATATATTTCTATCATGAACACACATCACTTAAACTAAACTAAATATTAAAATTGCACTTTCTGAAACTATATCCCCAACTCTGGTCCCAAAAAGGGTCTGAAAATATATTGCGTCCCATTTTGGTAAAGATACCTTTATTACGTTCTCACCTCATAGCGCTTACTTGGAAAAAAAAAATAATACAGGAGCGCTATATAAAATTTACGAAGTGCCATTCTCAAACGTTCATTAAAATCTAACTATTTGTCTAGCTAATTAAAATAATCCGACATCATAAAACAGCTTTGATTTATTACGGGAGAAATTCGCAGCGTCGTTAATGCTATAGGCGGCGTCTAATATTTCTAATATTTTAAGGTCGTTTTTAATGGGAAATGAAAATATGCGACGAGAATATAAATACGTTGATAAAGAGCATTGTAGGGCCATACTGTTTCGCAATGCATATTTTTCACACACCTGTGAATAACAGGATCTTATTTGTCACATTTTACGTGTGAATATGTGATTGGCCCAAAAACGGGTGTGCGTGCAGGATCACAGAAGAATAGGATTTCATTGCATATCAACAAATGGGTTTTTTGTTTGTTTGTTTTAATTTTTCGCCGTTTTAAACAGTATTTCAGTCATATCACGGCGGTTAGTTAACCTACTCACACTTTTCATGGGCAAGCTTTGGCGATCTAAGCGGTTTACCAGTATACTTATGCCAGTAACTGACAACTGCCCTGCTTGAATCAGAGGTAGGGTTAGTGGCCGTAGAAATAGTTTCATGACCAATCCCCACACAAGTTATGTGGCCGGGCTGGGGTTCGAACTCACAATCCCCGGATTGACAGTCCAACGCTCTACCAACTGAACTAGCCGGGCCCGGCAATCAACAAATGGATGTGATTACAAACTTTACAGAAAATGTTAAGAATAAGACTGTGATGTGTGCAGAATAAGATCTCAATGTTCACACCTGTGAAGAATGAGATCCTATATTTCACAGACGTTAAAAATATGATTTGTGAAAATATGCTCCTACAGAGCATTATATTTGTAACTTAATTTGTATTGCTGTGGTACTTGCCAGTAGATTATACAGTTGCTCGTTTGATCTTGGCAAAGAAAGTGTGGGTCGAAACGAAAACATACAGTAAGAGTTCTACTCTTACAAATGTCATTTATACGAGTCTTGAGATTAAGATTTATTGCGACACATTTTATTCATGTATACCGATGTATATCTCATCGTCACACCATCATTGACGATATAACACTCCGTGAGATAAATTTACCTTTATTCACCCGATGAGGGATAAAACAAACATTCACAGTCCAATGATTTCATTTTGTTGTTATTTGTGACGTCATTTTATGTTTTTCGTTTAATTAAGTATGTTTTATTTAGTTTATTTTCAAAATACTAGTAAAGGCAGAAAATGATGGGATAAATAGAATGCTAGGTAAGTGTTGATTAAACATACGTTTATTTGCTCGACACGAAAACGGTTTTCTAAGCCTCGCTCAATACAATTATTTTTACTCAACACTAACCTAGGTTTCTCTATATGTCCTTCATATCGTTAAATTTTCCACTGTTAAATATAGTTGTCACATACAACACATCTTTTCAATCTGTATTTTTGTTTGGCTTCTTACATTATATGACGACGCTGGTATATAAAAATATGACGCTACCTCTTGAAGTATTTTAACAAGGAGATAGGTGTTTGACACGGCGTTGTCCACGACATCTTCAAAATGATTCTATTTTGTAGCAATGGCTAGAATCTTACCATTTTATTTTATTATTCATATTACTATTTAATTGGAATTGCAATACTTTGAGGTTACATGTCTTTACGCTTGTCAATTCCGGTCCATGTTTGATAGTTTCTTTTCAATCGGGTTTGTAATAAATCGGTTTAAACCCCTAATGCGTTGCATAGACAGTTACAAAAGATACAAGCTTCGTGTGTTTTGTGTTGTTTGTTTTCCTTATTTATTCTGTTGGATACAAGAATATGTAATAATTTAGTTACCTTAAATAAAGGGTCTTGTGTGAACGTATTTCTCTACTGCTATTGAAGCTGAGACCTTATTCCAGAAACATCTTAAGTAAAAACTTATCATTAACCATAAAATCATAACGTTTCATTAACATATTATTCCATATTTAAATGGCTATATGCTAAGTGTAACTGTAAAGGGATTCACAAATGTATATGTAGTTTAAAAAAAAAAAAAAAATTAAATTGAAATTTAAGTGAAAATGTTTTGAGGTAAACTTCAGATGTTACTGGACTATGGCTCCTGCAGTTACATGTCGCACGCATTTCACACACATGTCACACACATTTACGCACGATGAACTGGTCTACAATTGTGACGTCACACGGTGTATTGCCATAGGCTAGCTAAGGACCTTCGCTTAATATAATCTTACCGGGGTCAAAGTTGAAATCACGTGGCTCCTGCTTTATGGCAACGTGCGTCGGTGACACGGGACCAAACGATGACGTCGAGAAGCCATTCTGACGCTGCGATGACGTCATCTCGGCGTCGTACGTTCGGTACTGTTCGTCGGCTTTGTAGAAGTGCGGGTAAGACATGGACATGAACCTCGAATAATTCGCCTGAAATTCACTGTTGGGGCAGTTGCGAGTGGTGTCGTACTGTCGATGCAGTCTGTTAATATATAATTATAATCATTAAAGAAATCATATAAAATTATTTTTTTTAATTCACCTTAAAGTAAGGAATGAACTATTCACATACCAGCAAAAGTCGACGGAATGGAATATTTAGCTTTTTTTACAGTTATGTACATAAGTTAATTTGTATTTTATTGTACTAAACTTGTATTTCGCTATGGTTAGTTTCAAAATGTAGCTGTGGACGGTCATTTAACATAAGTAGTATATTTGAGTAAGTTTTGAATTTCGAAATATACATAATGATTAATTAACAGTCGTTGCCATGATTTGTTGATGTTGCTGTGATTTGTTGATGTTGCTGTGGTTTGTTGATGTTGCTGTGGTTTGTTGATATTGCTTTGGTTTGTTGATGTTGCTTTCATTTGTTGATGTTGCTGTAATTTGTTGATGTTGCTGTGATTTGTTGATGTTGCTGTGTTTTGTTGATGTTGCTGTGGTTTGTTGATGTTGCTTAGATTTGTTGATGTTGCTGTGGTTTGTTGATGTTGCTGTGACTTGTTGATGTTGCTGTTATTTGTTGATGTTGCTGTGGTTTGTTGATGTTGCTTTGATTTGTTGATGTTGCTGTGGTTTGTTAATGTTGATGTTGCTGTGGTTTGTTGTTGTTGCTGTGGTTTGTTGATGTTGCTGTGGTTTGTTTTTGTTGCTGTGGTTTGTTGTTGTTGCTGTGGTTTGTTGTTGTTTCTATGGTTTGTTGTTGTTTCTGTGGTTTGTTGATGTTGCTGTGGTTTGTTGTTGTTGATGTTGCTGTGGTTTGTTGTTGTTGCTGTGGTTTGTTGATGTTGCTGTAATCTGTTGTTGTTGCTGTTGTTTTTTGATGTTGCTGTGGTTTGTTGATGTTGATGTTGCTGTGGTTTGTTGTTGTTGCTGTGGTTTGTTGATGTTGCTGTGGTTTGTTGATGTTACTGTGTTTTTTTTATGTTGATGTTGCTGTGGTTTGTTGATGTTGCTGTGGTTTGTTGATGTTGCTGTAATCTGTTGTTGTTGCTGTTGTTTTTTGATGTTGCTGTGGTTTGTTGATGTTGATGTTGCTGTGGTTTGTTGTTGTTGCTGTGGTTTGTTGATGTTGCTGTGGTTTGTTGATGTTGCTGTGTTTTTTTATGTTGATGTTGCTGTGGTTTGTTGATGTTGCTGTGGTTTGTTGATGTGATTTGTTGATGTTGCTGTGGTTTGTTGATGTTGCTGTAATTTGTTGTTGTTGCTGTGGTTTGTAGATGTTGCTGTGGTTTGTTGTTGTTGATGTTGCTGTGGGGTGTTGTTGTTGCTGTGGTTTGTTGATGTTGATGTTGCTGTGGTTTGTTGTTGTTGCTGTGGTTTCTTGAAGTTGTTGCTGCTGCTGTGGGTGCTGCTTGTACTGATGATGTTGTTTTGTTATTGATACTGTTTGCTGTTGATGCTGATGACTGCCGTTGTTGTTGTTTTGTGTTGTTGTTGTTGTTCTGCTGCTATTGCTACTGCTATTCCTGCTGCGTACCTGCTCTCCGGAGGGTTATACAGAGACGTATCGACCGCAGGTCTAGACGATGAGACATCGACGCGAGACATGACAGGGTTTGAGCAGGATTTCTTGCCGCAAGGGGGCGCGTCGCAGTCTCGTCCAGAGCGAGTCCTGGTTCCCGCCTCGATCGACGGCAGGCTGGATCCCTCGTTGCCCTGACAACCGTTGCTAGGCAACCCCTGCTCTGTAAACGGATACTTTGTTCCTATTGGTTTGTTTGGGTCGCGTGGCTTGCAGCATGTCTGCGATGGCTTTTGTTCTGCTTTCGCCTTGTGATATGGGTTGACTAGAACAAGATATACTCCTTGACTATTATGCCTTGGGCGCATATTTATCTGTGAAATTATAATAAAATTCGTAATTTTGAAAATGCTCTGGACGGTCATCTAACATAAGTAGTATATTTGAGTAAGTTTTGAATTTCAAAATATACATAATGATTAATTAAAAGTCGTATCCACGTTTAATCTCGAGTACATCGAGAGAACAAGAAATATGATTTATTTTTAGTTATTACTAAGCGTCACATAAATTCACAATTAACACCACAATGTTTGAAATACAAACAGTTGTTTCAATGGCACGGTTACAATTTTGTTTTCTTTTGTCGCATTGCAATTATTTCGTCGCAGACATGTACACTATTTTATAATGCAAATTAAACATTTTTTCCTAGCAGACTGCTTAACGGCGCAAGTCATTTTGTTTTATTAGTTTTCATTACCGCTAAATGTCATAAATAAACTATATCTTAGCATTCATATTTGAGAATATAAACAGGTAAGATTACTAGAACAAATAAGAAAAATCGATTTTCGTCGATGTAACATGACCAGGAGCCATTTTCTCATTCCACGGACTATATTTCACCGCGCATGTATACGTGAGCACTTCGGCTCAGGCTGTGTCACCAAAGCGAGGCCGTTAATTCCAATGTGCCAATCACGCGGCGATTTTAATATCGTATCCGTAAAGACCTATTACAAACGATGACAATTTTGACAGATTATTCTGAAACTAAATCGGCTATTTGATAACACCTCGGATAAAGAAGTAGACGATTTCATGCCAGCCGGGCATTTATCATTCCCTGAATGACGTCTATGAAAATACGAAAAACCGGTGAAACTTTGTTGCCGGTTGCTTCTGCTGTTGTAGCATTGATGTTTTTGATGTTGTTGATGTTGTAGTTGAGGTTTTGTCGCTGTTGTTGATGTTGTAGTTGAAGTAGTAGTAGCTGTTGTTCATATAATTGTTGTTGCCTCATGTTGTAGTGTTGCTGTTGTTTTTTCTCTTGTTATTTGTATAGGTGTTGTTACTGATGTTGTTGCTGTTGTTGTTGTTGAAGCATTTGAAATTTGATGTTCATGTTTTCAGGTGGTTGTTATTTGTTCGTGTTGTCGCTGTTTTACTGTAGCTATAATGTTATTGTGGTTTGTGTTGCTGTTTCTGTTGTTGTTATTAGAACGCTTGCTGTTTTATGTGGTTGTTTTTGTTGTTGTGTTGTTGCACTAACTGCACAATGTGAGCAGATGCAAAAAAAACGCATAAGGAACTGGTCTTGTGTTAATAAATAATAATAACATTCGAAAAAATCATAGTTACGATTAGTACTAGCCAATGAAATTAATTATTTTACCTTTCTAACCAACAGTTTTGAAACAATAGGGCCCGCCTATATCCGAATAAAATGCTATCCACTACTATGATTCATACAACTTGCTCATAAAACATCCGTAGCGTAGGAGCAAATTACATACGACGTGTTTTATTAATAATTAACATCGATGCTCTTTGTGTTTAAGGGGAGCACGAGATTTCTGGGCCTAAAACAGGCGCTCATTATCGAAACAGCGTTCATGATTTATAAAAACAGAGCACCTTTTTGGAAGAGGTGGCCAAACAATCGGGGAATCTTGTTTCTTATTTAGTAAAATAGTTTTGCTTTTTTTTGAATTTCGAATAATGTGTATTTTAATTATTATTATTATTATTATTATTATTATTATTATTATTATTATTATTATCATCATCATCATCACCATCACACGTGACCACCATCACCACCAGCCGCAGCAGCAACTTGCTGCTCCTGTTGCTGATGCTGATGTTGTTGTTGTTATTGTTGCTGCTGCTGCTGCTGTTGTTGTTGTTGTTGTCGTATTGTTATTTCCATTTGTAGCATCTTTATACTGTATTATTGTTATTATAATGATAATGATGAGAAATTGGGAATATGAAGAAGAAAACGACGACAACGACGATGACGACGTTATCAATTAGAAATGATCATTCACAAACATGAAGTTGTCATTAAGTTATGAAATTATCAAAAAATAATGTAAATATCTTTTAAATACAATAATATGCTTCCAATGCCATTGAAAAGTAGACCAAAAAAAACACACAAAAACACAACAACAACAACGGCATTCCATGATTATGATATTGCAAGGCCACGTATGAAATCTGTTTCACGGTACATTAACTTTAAACACAATTATGATGTGAAATTCCCATGAAAACTACGCATTGCTCGGAGCCTGAATGAATCTTAAATGACTCAATGAGAAAACAACAAAAAAACAGATCATATATTATTAATTTCATTATTAATGAAGTTATTTTGAGTCAGAGCTTGGTAGAT
This sequence comes from Congeria kusceri, assembly GCA_027627225.1. NCBI lineage: Eukaryota > Metazoa > Mollusca > Bivalvia > Myida > Dreissenidae > Congeria > Congeria kusceri. The sequence goes on along the minus strand of CM051030.1, from coordinate 9,631,077 downwards.
TTCCAACATCGTGTTTTGAGCCAAAACATATTATTGTTTTTAATGTAATCGTATGATCGTCAACGCTCGGGCGATTTTCGTCGCTGCCCGTTGCCCATTTCCGGTGATGTTCGGTACTGTTCTCAAATGTATACAAGATAAGTTACAAAATTGCTACTACTAATATTTTAACATCGTCACGTGTTACCAGGGGCGTAACTGGGCATACTCCAATACGCACGTGCGTATAATTCGTTACGCTCATGTGAAAAAATAAAAATGCTAAAAACTTGAAAAATGCATTTAAAATAGTGTCCGCAGGGTGTAAGGCAAGAAGACATGACTAGCCGATTAATAAAATGTTGAGAAAAGAATAATCCTTCCATTCGTTTAACGGTTTGTTATACCCTTTCTTAATGTATAAAGATACATACGCATGTTGATGGATTATCTTCCGTGAGCAATATTTTAACGCGTAGATATACTACGGATTTATCCGAAACGTTTTGTCATAGTCACCATTACGTCTCATTATTTAATGCGTGATGTAATATAGCTTCTATACGGATTGTTTCAACTTGTCATTTAATGGCCATTTAACTTCGCTGAAAATTTTGAAAATGGTGACTTGTTTTCCATGTTATGTTGAGTCAATTGCTTCGTTAGCCACGACGGTATTTGAATGAAAAGCAGAAAATGTCACTGCTTACTGGAACCTGCATGGCATGCTGTTCACGATTTCACATTTTCTTTAATTGATACAACATGGAAAGATGCGCAAAACGCAAGCAGCGTGCTTCACAACTCATAATTCGATATTTTGTCAATCAGGATGTTTTTTTTTTGCTCCTGTTGCTATTTGTTTATTTGGAGAGCAAGCTACTCGCAGTAAAACTCTTTGCAACGTAGCAGTCTCCGACTTGAATTGTAATCTGTATCGAGTATTCTGTTTGATTAAAGTTAAACGATAATTGTACAGTATTTGTTTATATGTGATGATGAGGATGGCTGGTTCCTCGGGTCCGAGAATCATTTGAAAATCTCTGGCACATTCTCTGGTGGTTGTGAGACCACTCCTCGAGTGGCACAATCTGGCACACGCTGGGCAAGGGAACCTTTGGCTAGTGGGAATCTGGGCTGCTGTTGCATTTCTCCATTTGCGCTTGGCTTCAGCAGCTTCTATATGTGCTACTTCAAAGATCTTGGCACCTTGCTTTTGTTAAAATCTTCCATCTGCTTCTGACTTGTTGTCCTCTAGGATACTAGCTGCACTGAGTTGGCGCTTCAGCTGAACCTTGAAGCGCTTTTGTAGGTCGCCTCTGTCAGGTTTACCCTGGCTTAGCTCTCCATAGAACACCGCTTTGGGCATTCGTGTGTCCTCCATACGTCACAGGTGTCCAGCCTAGCGGAGCATGGCGTCGATGCTGCGGACGTTGGCTCGCTCTATGACATATGTTTGTCACAAAGTCACGCGACTTGATGTGATTCCAATGATGGCTTGGATCATCGTTGATGGAATCGTTCTAGAAGCTGCGCTTGTTTTCGGTACAGAACCCATGCTTCACATCCATACAGGAGAGTGTTGACAATTGCAGCTCTGTACACGTGGTTCTTTGTTGATAAGCTCAGCGACTGTTAAAACATCGCCAAATGCACCAGAAGACGTAGTTTCCACACAGGATACTTATCCAAATATACGGCATTTTCTAGTTGCTTTGGCCGTCATGCCAGTATCGACAACAACAGTAGAACGATCAATTTCGACCATACGAAGAGTGAAAACGTACCTGAGGAGTACGATGGAGACTGAAAGGTTGTTGGGCCTTGGATTGATAAACATATATAGGGAAACTGTTGTGACGACATAAAAAAGAAGCCAGTGGTAAAATAAGTGCTTAAATTGGAAAGTGTTATATTTATTGTGCTGTCAGTAAAATTCAAATGGACACTTTATTTTATGAAAAGCATGTAAATACATGCATATCTCTTTATTTTCTTACAGTTGAGGAGACCCACAAATAACGGTTTATTATTTTCCTAACGATTCAAGAAATCCAATTGCGTTATACAAATAATCGAAATATACTGATTTAAGTAGAATAAACCTTCATGGCCCGTTATTTGCATTGATTTACGCTACTGCTACGAATATTCTATGACGATATAAACCTCAATTTTGACATTTTATTAAATAAAGTTTTCAGTGCATATTTTTTTTAATGGCTCATTTTGATTTGAATTTTACGCATTTTAAAGTGAAAACGTCGCTGTGAGGAATTTTTTTTTTCACAAGGTCCTTGTATGCAAAATCACCATATTTATTCTAATCCTGCAACATGTAATTCAAATGTAAATAGAAAGAAGAAACCTCATGCATATGAAATCTCAATTAACATTGCTTGAAAAGTAAGGAGAACTCCCCCAGTAATGAAAGTTAAATATTTACTGACCATGTTTCTTGTAAGCATCTCAGCAAAATAAGTTTTTAAGTAACAATGCCAGTGCATAACACATGGGGATTATTCTAAATAAAATACTAAAGATGAATCTTTGGACAAAATATTGTTAAAATGTGCATTATTCTTATTGAAAGACACAAGATATTTTACTTGGTGATGAAAGTGGTAGTAGCAAGAGTGGTAGTAGTGTTGGTAGTGGTAGTAGTAGTAGTAGTGGTAGTAATAGTAGTAGTAATAGTAGTAGTAGTAGTAGTAGTAGTAGTAGTAGTAGTAGTAGTAGTAGTAGTAGTAGTAGTAGTAGTAGTAGTAGTAGTAGTAATAGTAGTAGTAGTAGTAGTAGTAGTAGTACTAGTAGTAGTAGTAGTAGTAGTAGTAGTAGTAGTAGTAGTAGTAGTAGTAGTAGCAGTAGTAGTCGTAGTAGTAGAAGTAGCAATAGCAGTAGCACTAGCAGCAATAAGCAATAGCAGTAGTAGTAGTATAATATAATATATACTTTAAACGGAAAAAGCACTGTCATTTTATTTGTAAAAATACTATACAATTATTAAAAACCGGCGATAAATTCATCACATGGTGGCAAACACCTGACAGAAAACGGAAGAAGGCTGATTGGCAAAACTTCAGTAATGATGGAATCGAATAAATAGTCACACACATGTGTCTTATTGACCAGTGGTAGAAGAGAATCGTACATTGTACACTTCGTCCACGAAACGGCCCTGATGTTGACAGTCTAATTATAGGGCACAAGATGGCCAGTGGTTCACGACTCGCGTCAGGCTCATAAAACTTTAATTGGATTCGTCGTAAAAACAACACGTGCGGTGCAAACTTCTCGTGCGCAGCGCTTAACACATTTCTCGCGATTTGGGTTCGATTGAGAAAATCTGTTAGTTGTAGTTCTAGTTGTGGTAGAAGTGGCGAATGGTGATTTTAGTAGTGGTTGTAATAATAGTAATAGTGGTGGTTGTAGTGGCGGGGATGATAGCGGTGACGGTAGTAGTATTTTGGCAGTGGCGGTGGTGGTAGTAGTAAACGTGCTGGTAGTGGTGATTGTAGTGGCGGTGGTAGCACTGATGGTAGAAGTGGGTACATTAGAAGCGGCGGTAGTACTTATTGTAATGGTTTTGTAATGGTTGTGATGGTATTGGTGGTGGTGGTGGTGGTGGTGGTGGAAGTGGTGATGAAAATAAAGTATTTCCACAGTTATTGTAATCACCTTATAATTCGACCAAACACAACATATTGTATCGCAAATTACCAGTGTTGATTTAGCAGAAGTGGTAAAATAAACCAAACATTTCACATCTAAACATCGTGGCACACGCGATCAACTACACCACTTTCTTGAAACATTTGATGAAAGTTAATTTCACAAATGATATTCAAAAGTTGTCATAAATCGACATGGGCGACACGCTGTCAGCTTGTGACCCGTGAAGATGAAGATCACATCGACTTCCTAAAAAGACCTGCATCAAAGAATTCGCAAATGAGGCTGAAAAATTAATGCCGTAATAAAAGGGTTGTCGTGTCATTCGCAGACGCTTGATATTATAGTCCATTGTTGTCAATTGGTTTCCAGCTGCTTGCAATACGGAATTGGGAACCAGAAGTGGGGATCTATATTTAGAATATCAAAGTGGTTTTTGAGGAGTTTTATTAGTTTTAAGTGTTGATTGTTATTTATAGAAAGATATTTAATTGTTACGTTTCGTTTAGTCTAACCGAGGATGGTCTTCAATTAATTTAATGTAACATATTTACGTTAGATGAAAAAATGAAGACAAAAATCGATACATGTAAAGCATGTAGCCGTAATCTACAAAGATCTATGTGGGTATACCCCTTATGTCCAAAACTTGCCCAAAAGATAATATACTTTTAACATTTAAACACAATTACATTTAAGAGAACATATGAACTGCAAATGTATGACATTATAAATTGAAGGTTTTGAAATATCGAAATATCTATTGTATTGCACGGGCATTCAATTTATTTAAATAAAATGAAAATTATTTATTTATTTATTTATTTATGTTTCTTTCTTTCTTTCTTTCTTGCTTTTTTTTCTTTCTTTCTTTCTTTATTTCTTTATTTTCACACAAAAAACAACATTAATGGATTTTTGAACAAAATAATTAACCGCCTTCGAACAGAAAGTTTAAGTCCTTTCTTTTCATTTCGGGAACAGCTCTTGCTTTATCTTTACTCGGGTGTCCCTTAACAGTAAACAACACTCCAATGTAGCTACCTTAATGGTAGGCGCCCATTAAACTGTACTTATTGAAGATATGAAAACGATGTCATATTAGAGGAAATCGCATACTGTCAGAATATCATACACAAAATTTTGAGTGGCCGAAGCGTTGCTAGAAAACAGAAAATTTTACGCCATTAAATACCCGTTTGTCACGCAACACGGCGAGAAACAAGTGAAAGGGGCACGATAGAGGCTTTATCTATTTGGGTATAAGATACAAATATGTTGCCTAGACATTTGCACAAGGATAAATGTTGATAATTCGTGATTAACAGCGCGCTAGTGAGAAATTAATCACTTTCAAACAGGGTTAAACGTACTTGCTTCTGGTCTTCGACGAATTAAATTATCATTGTCGGCTGACCCGCCCTCATGATTCTGTAGGCCAACAGTCTGATCGTCATTTATTTCGTGCTATTTTTTCATTTCTTGCATTAAAACAAATAAGAGAAATTTAATTAAAATTGGGGTTCCTTAAGAATAATGAGCAAAGCTCTGGTGTTTTGTCTTGTGTTGTACATGATAATGTCTCTGTCATAATAATTATGCAATTAACCTCATTTCTCTCGCACCTAGAGCAAAGCTCTGGTGTTTTGTCTTGTGTTGTACATGATAATGTCTCTGTCATAATAATTATGCCATTAACCTCATTTCTCTCGCACCTAGAGCAAAGCTCTGGTGTTTTGTCTTGTGTTGGACATGATAATGTCTCTGTCATAATAATTATGCCATTAACCTCATTTCTCTCGCACCTAGAGCAAAGCTCTGGTGTTTTGTCTTGTGTTGGACATGATAATGTCTCTATCATAATGATTATGCCATTAACCTCATTTCTCTTGCACCTAGAGCAAAGCTCTGGTGTTTTGTCTTGTGTTGGACATGATAATGTCTCTATCATAATGATTATGCCATTAACCTCATTTCTCTTGCACCTAGAGCAAAGCTCTGGTGTTTTGTCTTGTGTTGGACATGATAATGTCTCTATCATAATAATTATGCCATTAACTTCATTTCTCTCGCACCTAGAGCAAAGCTCTGGTGTTTTGTCTTGTGTTGTACATGATAATGTCTCTATCATAATAATTATGCCATTAACCTCATTTCTCTTGCACCTAAAGGCAAAGGTTATGCGCTGCAGATTTTGCGATGTTTTGTTCTGTTCTCTTCTGTGATTAATAATATAGAAAACCAGTTAACGAAAGCAACAGTTAGAAGGCAAGTGATAATAGCGAAGGAGGGCAGCTTAGCAAATAAACGAAACGTGACTGCCTGTAGGCGACTATTGACAATAAAATGAGGTTCAAAATATAATCAAAAGATAATAAGATTGATTAAAAAGTAAAAACACCGGGACAAACAGATCAAGAAAAGCTTAAGTTTTAAATGGTTCCCAACATATTCAAATTAAACCAAATATTCATATAACTAATATTCAATATTGAAACCAGATCTATACACTGACGGTAAGACTTTGATTCATGTATTTAAATTGTCGGACTATACAAGTCAACAGAATATAGTATGTTTGTACCGTAAGTAAAACGATACAAATATTAGTAAAATTTCGATTAATTTCGATTTGACATTAGCACTTTTCATTGTCACATGTTTTGCCATTACTGCATTTACTCCCTTACTTAAATTATTTGTACACTATTTTACATAACAAAAGAACAATTATACTTCATTTATACAATTTTTTCAGCATGTTTTAATTTTCCCCAAATCTACCTTCGATTTTTACGGCCCCGCGTTTGCAAGATCAACAATACAAACGGTGATCTTACAGCAAACGATATAAGAAGCGAAATAGGCCAAGAAAAGAGCAGCAAAAACGAGTAATTATTTTTCATGACACATGTCACTTTTGCAATACCATGTTTCACTAGAAAGAAAAGGCAACATACATCTCTTTCTTTCGGCTCATTTGCGCGACTTTCCTGACATTTTACGGCGTGCGGGCAATTTGCTCCCGATTGGATTCAATCACGGCGCCCTAAATTGACAGTACCAAAAGCATCACTTATTCGCAGACCCTTTAGTTTAACGCCGTCCTAACAGCGTCATAAAATCAAGTGTCGAGAGATAATGAAGATGTCAGTGAATCCTGGATTTCTGTAATGATCAGGTCCATATGATAAACCGTCATGTTTGTTTTTAAAGCTGCAGTCTTCTTATCTATAATTCCAATTCAATATATTCCACTAATAAGTTCCTATAGATCTACATCTATATCATAAATCTATGATACTATTTACAATTCCAGGTATCTGTGATAAACCGACAGTTGAAATGTTGCAGGTTATCGTTTAATTTTTAATTTGAGGTCCATATGATAAACCGTCATGTTTGTTACAAAGCTGCAGTCGTTTTATTTATAACGCAGGTTCAATATAATCCACTATTAAGTTCCTACATCTGCAGTTTGTCGTGTTATTTATGATTCCAGGTATTTGTGATAAACCGTCGGTTTTAATTTCGCAGGTTATCATTTAATTGATAATTCGATGTTTGTTTTAAAGCTGCTGTAATAATTACTAGGTATTTGTGGAAAACCGCCAGTTGTAATGTTGCACGTTATCATTTAATTTCGAGAGTTGAAAACCAGAAGATACCTACTGCCATTGAAATCAATAGAAGTAGTTACCTTCAGTTTTACAACCCTTGATTTATAATTCGAATTCTTTAATTATAAACCGTCATGTTGCTTTCATCATATATAAATAGTCACAGGTCAATTTATAACACTTTCAGGTTCCTATCAATCTGTGGAGTATCAGTTATTTTATAATACCAAATCGATAAGAGTATCCGTCAGTTTAAATGTTTCAACATATTGATTAAAATTGAGTGAAATGACAGTGTTGTGCATTGAAGTCCCTTTTTGGACATTATACTGAGTTTTAAATGTTTCAGTTCAACTTTTAATTTATAGTTCTAAGTCCATACGATAAACCGTCATGTTTGTTTTACAGCTGTAGTCGTGTTATCTTTAATTCAGGTTCAATATACATGTGATCCACTATTCAGTTCCTATATACATCAATATCAGTTAATCATGCCAGATATTTGTGATAACCCGTCAGTTTTAATGTTGCAGGTTATCAAATTTTAGTATGAAGTCCAAACGGTCATGTTGGGTTTAAAGCTGAAGTCAGCTTATTAATAATTCCGGCAAGTTCAATATATATTCCACTTGTAGGTCCATTTATAATTGATAAACCGTCATGTTTCTTGTAAAGCTACAGTCTATATATCCAAGTTCTACATTTAATAACTGAAGGTCCCTATAAGTCTGCAGTTAATCATGTTATTTATAATTAATGTATATGAGTATATTTTAAACCGGCAGTTTTATTTAAAGTTGCACTGTTTCATCTTATTTATATTTCCAGATCCGTTTCATAAATTAACTTTATGTTTCAAATACTCACCATTTAAAGTCATGTTACCAACCAATATCCTATGTTTGTCATCGGTGACGTAATTTGTTCTCGGCATCGTCAAAGTTCTAATAGTGATTGTTTATAAGTCGATAATATTATGCAGTGTATGTATGTTTGTATATGTACATGTTTGGTTATATGTGATTGGTAGTTCAGAGCATGGCAAGTTTAGTACTAAAGGTAGAAGATAATGGTTGGTTATTATGACGGAGATTTCACGAAATACTTATTAAACATAAACACCCGATTGGAATGAAAAGTTCTTTCATAAAATTAATGTATCGTTATTCGAAATATAAGTTTTTCATTAAAGTCTATCAATTACTAGACAAGTTTTTTTTTCACAATGCATAATATCTAACTCGTTGCAATACAAATAAGGAATGCGACTTAGATATTATGCTTGTGCACAAATGACTATTACCCGTACCAGTTTTAGCTTAATTAAGTATCATGCAACTAATAAGTTTATCATGCAACTAATAAGTAGGTTGATAAATTATTGCCGCCCCCGCTAACCCAAAATCGTGTAACCGCACCTGATTAGTTTTCTCCAACTGCAGTTCACAATCTTACAATATGTATAGTGCTATACGATTAACCAGTTCGTTTTAAAGCTGTATTCTATCACGATACTTGCTACTTTTTCTCTAGACAAAGAACAACATTATCGTTGTTAAACTACACAATAAACAACGCAAAACGTAGCACCGATTCTGAGCGAGGCATAGTAAAAAGTAGTTCCAATTACAATTGCAAAATTATATTATGTCAAATCATGTTAGAATCGAAAAAAATCATCGGAGTATCGTTGTTTATTGACCAATAAACAACTCTTTGTCGTTCTGACGTGTGTGTCTATTAAACAACTCGGACTACCGACCTCGTGATTTAAATCCTACGCATCAGAACTCAAAATTGTTTTTTTATTGGACGATAAACAACGATAAATCGAACATTATTTCTTATTTTTATAGTGAATTTATTCACAATGCTAAATCCATAGACGCAGTAAACTGACAGTCTGTTTTGAACTATAGCTTATCATCTTATTTATAATTTCAGGTGTTTATTATAAATTCTAACATGACACGCGCGATGGTTTCTATAGACAAAGAACAAAATTCACCGTTGTTAAACTACCAATAAACAACCCGAAAAAATAGTTCCGAAACTGTAAAATATAGTTCGCATTGTAATTGCAGAAAATATTGTCAGGTCATGTTAGAATGTTAGAATCCTCCGATTTGTCGTTCTGATGCGGTATATTAAATCACTCGGGCTACCGCTCTCGTGGTTTAATTCATACGCATCACAACTCAGAATCGTTGTTTATTAGCCGCTAAACAACTCTAAATCGAAAATTATTTATCAATCAACGTCAATGAAAATCATAAAATGGAGTCGAAAGGTAATAAATTATTATTACCTTAAACATACATATTTGTATAATCATAAGCTATCACGTAATGTCAAGAAAATAGGTAAACATGTGATACTATGCCGCAACTAAAGTGACAATACATACATTTATTTACAAACAGAATAGTTAAAGTTCATTTCGTAATTACGAAATAATACTGCGTAATCAAGAAATACATTTCGAAGTCATGAAATCAAAACAAAAGTTGACGTTTAACGTAAAGAGACGCTGTATAGAACAACTCGCTGGAGGTGTCCACATTTTTGAAAGACAGAATGAAACGATTTTTCAAGAAACTTGCGGAATGTTAAAATAATTCAGGTTAAATATTTCTGTTCTAAAAACGCAGATCATAGATATAAAATGCATTTCAAACGATGCTCGGCGCTTAACACGGATTATGTAGAGATATGTTTGCCATTACATATTTGCGTCCGTAGTTTAGAAACTATGCGCTGACACACTGACGACGTTTTTGTTTCTGAAATGGCTTTTAATTGACTTGACTTTCATCGACATCAAAGCGCAACAAAATGATGACGTAATGCTACATGAATTCAGAAACGATCATTCGGGTAAGACACACGTACTGGTGAATAGTCGGGTATCTACGGAAGACCAGTGGGACATCGTTGTTCTCATTCATAATTATGAATTGTGATGCGTGAAGAACAAAATAGCATATAGTCAGACTTTACACTTCACGACTTTCAAAAATCGTGAAAGCGTGAAGTGTGAAGAAATGAATTTTTGTAAAACACATTTTCACAATAAAGAAACATGAACAAGGAAGTCACCATCGATCTTAAGTAGATACCTTTCTATGGTCCGTGGTCGAAAGTAAGCTGTATATGTGTGTGATTTTTCCTTTCCGTTAATGACTTTTCGCGCGGCTGGTTCTAGTTTAAAATGGATTTCTTGTAAACTTCGCAATTATATACCGTACATCAGAATTAGGTAGATTATTCAGGGTTCGTATAATTGTATAGGTCTTATAACAGTAAAATATTTCAAGTAGAAATAATTGAATATATATATTATATTCTACCCTTTTGTGAACAGATCATTGCATTTCGTTTAGAAAAAAAATAAGATGAAAATTTGCAACTGAAGTTAACATTTTCCTTTGTGTCCTTTCCTTTGAATCTGTAATAGTATTTATATTAATGAAAACGACAATGTGACGTATTCGTAAATGCATTATTGTGTGTATTTGGGACGAATACTATGTGAAGTGAAGTGAGATACATTTTCTTATAATAAACATAGCATGTCTATTATATTTTTAAAAACATAAAGTAGAGTGAACAATTTTGTCAAAGCGAGAAGACTTGCAACATCTTAAGTACAGCAAAGAGACGAAAAGCGCCAGGAGATTTAGCTATTTTACTTCGGGACCCTCTGGAGAATTGATTTACTGGTTTTCTAACCTTCGGCATTCCTCGGTAGTCATCGTAAGAACTCGTTGGCGCGCGAGCACTAATCCTATCTGCTGAAACTCGCGGGATAATAATTGACTCGCTGATTACTTTTTCATTAGCACCCGCTAATCCTCTATATGACAGTTGGACTTTTGGACTTGATCGATGAAGTCGCGGCGAGATCGCAAAAGGAATTTGAAAGAAATGTTTCAATCTGGCATCACTTGCATTCAATGCTTTTTGGCCTTGAAAACGCGCCATGGATGCCATGCATATAAATACAAAAGCTTAAAATCAAGAACATTTGCCGTCAATATAAAAATGAAAATACAATTATTAAATACAAAAGTTTAGCATCAAAAAATTTCTCCATCGTTAATTAAGAAATATTTTTCGATTTATCGTTGTTTATCAGCCAATAAACAACGATTTGGAGTTATGATGCATAGGAATTAAACCACGAGGGTGTAAGCCATAGTTTTTTAATAGCCACGCATCAGAACGACAAAGAGTTGTTTATTGGCTGATTTACAACGATTCTGCGAAAATTAATTTGATTCGAACATGATTTGACAAATAGTTTTGCAATTGTAATGAGAAGTATATTTTACTATGCTCCGCTCCGAATCGGGACTACTTTGTGCGTTGTTAATTGGGTAGTTTAACAACGATAATTGTGTTCTTTGTCTATAGAAAAATTAGCGTGTATCGTGTTAGAATAATAAATTTACCAAATCAAAAATACAAACGGTTTGTATCAACAGATAACAATTAATCAGCACATAATAATATATATTAATAATTGTAATTGTTTGCTTAACTGTATTGAAAGACAAAACTATAATAAGAAGAGCTTAACTTATTACAACTTAAATTCATCGATAGTTATAACACAAATATAGCCATGGTCAATTTGGATTTACTGGTGTCGAATGTCTGTCTTGAGTTTATCCCTGGAATGTAAAAATGTGACATTTAGACGTAAGAATGATAGTACTATAATAATAACGCTGGATAAAGAGTATTCGTGTTTTTTCTGTGTATTTACATTAATAATTATAAATATATTAAATACGTCTTATTCAAACGTGTTTAAAGTCTTCATATTTAATATGATGATGAATATCCTAAATATCTTCGTGTCATAATAAAAACTGTATAATATGATTTTGTGAATTATTTGAAAAACATTTGACAAAACATAAACACGCGCGGAAAACTTTAATTATGCACTAGATCCTATATAATTTGTTATGTACGTACATCATGAACAATCAGAGAGTCGGAGATTTGTTGCCTTGCTGCAAGGTCAAGAACTCAGTCTTTAGACTGTTTGCGGAAGCCAACTGTCTTTAGTAGGGCGATTTTGAGAGATTGAATCACGTGACCTACTGTTTAATTTGCAGGCTACGAAGCACTAACGATCGATACCAAAAAATGTATACTATAAGGTATATAATCGGCTATTTTGACCCGTTCACGATTAGTCGACACGTTGTCTGTTGTGCATATTATTTTGCGTTTGAATTAAGTAGTTTGCATACACACCTATATAACCACCAAGATGTTGAAAGTAGGGATTATGACTATGAGTAGTTCGATTTGTCTTGTTTAAAAATGGCATTGCAGAAATTCAATTTATTTCAAACAAATTTGCCCTTTCTGTTTTAAAATGTTTGCACTCAATTTCTCTTGATTTTGGTTTCTTTCCTTTCCTTTTCCCGCCAACTGTCTTTGCATGCTATCAGCGTTTTCATTCAGGATCATGGATTAACAATTACGTGTTCATGAATGCTACACAACTTGTATACACTTTCAAAAAAAAGCCGGTTCATAAATTCCGTAATTTATGAAGGTACATATTTCTATTTCATATATTAAGACAAGGATTATGAATAATCTACGCCAGGTTCACCAATGCACTTAATAATGATCATGAATTATCGATAATTAGCATGTTCATGAAATCACGATTCGAGGTAAATGGAGTCATGCGAATAGTCATTTTAAACTTTAAGATTTGTGTTTTCACGAATGAAACCGATGATCTGTAATTGTAAATTCACGAATTATATCATTCATCGGCACAAAATAATGCATGAAACAAATGTGATCTAAAGAGAACAGTCACATAGAAATAAAACATATCCGGACAGGAGCTGAATGGAAATAAAACATATCCGGACAGGAGCTGAATGGAGTACCCGGACAGGAGCTGAATGGAGTATCCGGACAGGAGCTGAATGGAGTATACAGGAGTTTGAGTGCCCTTTAATTTATTAGGACATTATTGTGTATGCATCTCATACATGTATTACATAAGTTAACTCCGAGTACATTATTGTGTATGCGTCTCATACATGTATTACATAAGTTAACTCCGAGGACATTATTGTGTATGCATCTCATACATGTATTACATAAGTTAACTCCGAGGACATTATTGTGTATGCATCTCATACATGTATTACATAAGTTAACTCCGAGGCAATGTTTGGTTCCAATAGTTAACAAGCAGTATATATAAATAAATAAAAAACATACATGTACAATAAATAAAACACGTTTCATTGTCATGCTAAACGTAACGACTTATTCGCACGTGCGTATAGGATTATGCCATGGGTTCCTATTCACACGTGCGTATAGGATTATGCCATGGGCTCCTATTCACCCACCCATTCTTAGGTTAAAGACGCAAGAATACAATAATATTCCTGAGATGGTTCTGTTCTAAAGAGGGTGTTAATTTAAATGTTATTCACCAGCACCAATTCAAGCATTCTATATTCTTTAACAATTTGTTAATGATATAAGCGACATTGGTACCACTATATTTGCGAAGGAAAAATATTTTTTTATCGAGTCTAAAAAATGGGTTGGGGAATATGGGCCCAGGTAGGCTCCTCTGGGAAGCTCTTCCCAACTCACCCCCGGCTAGCCAAGTCTCTTGCATCTGACTGAGATCCTGGAATAGCTCCTCCGACTCTTGGATCAAGCCGTCACTTCCGGTTTCTGGGCACGGCCCCTTATTAAGTACTTCCGGGCTCGAGCACTTATTTCCGGTGCCCTTAATCCTTGATTCCGGGGTCTGTTGCCTTGTTGCCGGTTCCGATGACCCCTTTATGACGCGGCCCTTGTTTTCACAGCTTTCGTGTGTCGGGGATTCGGGTCGGGGATGTTTTACTGGCGACTGCTGAAATATCGTTATAGACATATTTAAAACTGCATGTTTCGATGGAAAAAAAGACAAAAAAGACGATGTGATGGAAGAAAGAAACAGACGAGAAGTATAAATCAAATGGCAAAGTATTCATCACTATATTGTTTTGTAAATGTACCAATGATGATGACAAAGTGTTTACGATGATAACTGGGGCCTTGTTTAAATTATTTGAGGCGTGCCGTGAGAAAACCGGTCTTAATGCATGTGCTCAAGGTGTCGTCCAGGATCAGCCTGTGCAGTCCGCACAGGCTAATCCAGGGCCCGTATCCACAAAGCTCCTTAGAAAAAACTTAAGTAAATTTCTTAAAATTATAAAATTCCTTACGTCTGTGGCCATTTTAAAGTTTCTTTTCTGTTAAACTGTTTTATTCTGGTTAAGAATCAAAAGATACTTCAAATGGTACCATATTTAAATAATAAAATAAATATTTTTATATAGAAAATGGTATTTGAAATTTTGAAAGATTTTCCTTAGGAGCTTTGTGGATATGGGCCCAGGACGGCACTTTCCGCTTTTATGGTATTTTCTGTTTCAAGAAAGTATCTTCTAAAAATAAATCCACTGTAGGAGGAAAGTGCCGTTCCGGAGCCGGGACGACACTTAACGCACATGCATTAAGCCCGGTTTTCCCACGACACGCCTCATTTATTCTTCGGATGATGGCGGTGACGACAACGGAAGAAGAATGGTGTCAAAAGAGATGAGATGATGATGAAGGTAAAATGAAATGATAATTATCCTGTTGTTCATTATGCTGATTTAGGTTCTGAAATTGAGGAGGAGGATGAGGAGGATCAGGTCAATGTTGAACTTAACTTTCATCTTATATATTTAAATTTATAAACTTATTGTAAAGTGATTCTTTAACAAATTCATCTTGATTCGACTTGCTTGTTAATAGCGATCAGATGTTAAATTAAGACGAAGGAAGACGTTCACATTATCCAATTTTAAGAAAGATGCAATGAAATGTTAAACCGTAAAAGAGCAAATTTCAAGCCCAATTTCTCTCGAAATTCACCCTTAATTGGGCAATTAAAGACGGGCGCATCCCTAGCAACGGGGGTCGGTCGCGTCATTATAGGGGCCCACATGAAAAGGGGCGTGTCAAATAACAGGGTGGTAGTAAAATGCACGCGCTCGCTAATTTTTCAAAGTTCTGGGGACGTTGATATCGCCCATGTATCAATTTTATCACCCACTGTATTTATTTTAATGAAGTTAATGTGAAACCAAGTTAAATGTGTCGTCTCTTGTAATAAGGGCAACAATACACACTTTTCGTGTTGTTTTTTCAATATATTTCACATATTTATCAAAAAAAGTAAGTGGAATGGCAAACATCGGGTGACCGGCTGTAAATAAAAGCTTGCATATGCACCTTACTGTTTTACACAATTTACTTCAACGTGATTTGTTACTTATTAAATGTCTTTTAAACACTAAATATTGCAGAATTATTGTTGTTTTTTCTGCATCTTTTTTATTTGTCCACATATTCATTTTAGTGTTGAACGATTCAAAAGACAAAACGTCCATTGGCACCCAATGATTGTTTGTTTAAGTAATAGTTTTATTTTTATCGTTGTTTATCGGCCAACTACGATTTGGAGTTCTGATGCATAGGAATTAAACCACGAGGGTGTCACAAGTACGGTATAATTGCAAAAATGTAGTTCCAATTACAATTGCAAAAATGCATATCAAATCACGTTTGAATCGAAATAATGTTCGCATTATCGTTGTTTATCGGCAAATAAACAACTCTTCGCCGTTGTTTATTGGCCGATAACGATGAATCGAAAATTATTTCTTAAGTATACGCTAGTTGAATTTTGAAAGCCGGTACAATATACTTAGTTCGATTTGCTTTACTGTATTATTATTATTATTATTATTATTATAGTGACCCTGAGTGAAGCATGGGTTTAACGACATACCTATGTAAACCCTTTGAACTAGTGGTTAGTCGCACGGAATCTTGATTCAGAGATCCTGGGTTCGAGACCAGGTCGAGGCATTTTTCGTTGTTATGCTTTTCTTGACAGAGAATATTTGTTTTTCATAGTCAAGATGGTTTAGTCTTTTATGTTAAGGCATTTTATTACTTTTAACGGAACTAGGTCTATGAACGTGGCCCAAAGGGGGCAACACCATTGAAATATTTGAATCTGAAATTTAGCTATTAATATTATTGATATATAATATAGATTAAAATAATGTGTTTGTTTAGCCCTGTGCTTGTTTACATTTTGACGTCAGAAATGTGAGTATATGATATAACCATATTTTGCACATGTACTTCTAAATAGCCAGATAATGCAGTTAGTTAGAGCGCTTTCAAATGACAGTTCTTCTAACGACTCCGACGTTGTGAGTTCGATACCCACGCAAGGTTTTGTTTTTCAAAGCATTTTTGTTAACTGTTTTTATGACAAAAATCACATAATTCAGTAAATTATTCATACGTTGTTGAACGTCTACGCCTTTGTATTCCTCATTTTATAGCATATTCTAACATGATACCCGCTTATTTTTCTATAGGCAAAGAACAAAATTATCGTTGTTAAACTACCCAATAAACAACGCAAAAAGTAGTCCCGATTCTAAGCGGAGCATGGTAAAATATAGTTCTTATTACAATTGCAAAAATATTTGTCAGATCATGTTAGTTTAATTCCTCCGTATCAGAACTCCAAATTGTTGTTTATTGGTCGATAAACAACGATAAATCTAGAAATATTTCTTAAATAGCATAGCATTGCTGTACAAGATCACGTTTTTGGTAGACATACGAGTCCCTTTAAATCATTCGAAGGCCCGGCTAGCTCAGTTGGTAGAGCGCTGGACTCTCAATCCGGGTATCGTGAGTTCGAACCCCAGCCCGGCCACATAACTTGTGTGGGTATTGGTCATGAAATTGTGTGTACGGCCATTTTCCCCCTACCTCTGATTCAAGTAGGGCAGTTGTCAGTTACTGGCATAGGTATGTGCACGAAGTACTGGTAAACCGCTAAGCTTGCCCAGGAAAAGTTTGAGTAGGTTACCTGACCGCCGTGATATGACTGAAATAGCGTTAAAAACGGCGAAAAATCCAAACAAACAAACAAAAAGAATGCCTGAATAGCCTTACCAGTACTGGCGTGGTATCGCTGGACTGGGCCTCGCTGGATCGACCCCTGGGCTCCCCGGGGGTGGCGGGTGTGATGATATCCGGTCCCAGGCCTAGCAGCTGGGTCGACATGACCTTGAACCCTCGTGGCAAATGTCAAGGTCGGCGTTGTTCTCTGAAACGCGTGTTTATAGTATACATGTGTCTGTTATTCTTATTCGCGGGCTTGATTTACTTTCATATGAGGGAATGGTGGAATTGTTGTTGAACGAAAGTGGAACAAAAAGCGAAAGGAATTGATTGGTTCAACATAAGTTACGTAATGTCTAGAGACGCAATTTTTTATAGTAGTTTTTATATATTTATCTCATATTAGTGATAGTACTCTGTTATAAGTGATAATACTCCCATATAAGTGATGTTATTTCCATATTAGTGATATTATTTCCATATTAGTAATACTTATCCAATATTAGTGATAGTTATCCCATATTAGTGAAAGTACTCCTTTGTTAGAGATTAATACTCCCATATAAGTGATATTATTTCCAAATTAGTTCTATTATTTCTATATTAGTGATACTTATCGCATATACGTGATAGTTATCGCATATTAGTGATATTTATCCCATATTAGTGACAGTTATCACATATTAGTGATAGTTATTACATATTAGTGATAGTTATTCCATTAATGGTGATATAACTCCAATATTAGTTATATTATTCACCTATTAGTGACAATATCTGTATGTTAGTGAAAGAACCCCATTGTTAAGGATAGTATTCCATTATTAGTGATATACATTTTATCCAATATTAGTGATAGTTATCCCATATTAGTGATAGTATTCCCATATTAGTGATAGTTATCCCATATTAGTGATATTTATCCCATATTAGTGATAGTATTCCCATATTAGTGATAGTTATCCCATATTAGTGATAGTATTCCCATATTAGTGATAGTTATCCCATATTAGTGATAGTTATCCCATATTAGTGATAGTATTCCCATATTAGTGATAGTTATCCCATATTAGTGATAGTTATCCCATATTAGTGATAGTATTCCCATATTAGTGATATTTATCCCATATTAGTGATAGTATTCCCATATTAGTGATAGTCATTCCATATTAGTGATAGTTATCCCACATTAGTGATAGTATTCCATTGTTACTTTATTAGTGATATTTGTCTATTATTAGTGATAGTTATCCCATATTAGTATTGTAATATATACACTCCCGTTATAGAGTTTGTATTCTCTTATTCATGCGTTTTAAGTTTTCAATTTTAAATTCGACGAACATACCCATTTAAGTCATGTTTCAAATGTTACCACTGATCTCGCAAACTAATGAACCAAATTAAGAGTGTTACTGTTATTCCACAACTTAAAACTCTCGGATGTTACTAGTAACCTGTTTCAACATATGTCACAACTATATTTTTGTAACGCGTGTCAAAACTTAAGATAAGGTAACTAATGCCATAGCATTGGACGTCGAAAAAAACTACAAAACTATTAAATGTTGTCACAGCCCTTGTGCCAAAGTAAGGTTTCGCAACAAATATCACAACTAAAATTGTGGAACAATCCTACGTATCGCACCTAAAATAACATAACTCTTCCTAAATACTAACACCTGAAATGACCTCATTCGAGGTGTCGCAAATATTTGTAAAGGGCAATGGATGTGCCTACTTCCAGTGCTGTAACTAATGTGTCACAACTAATGTCACAACTTCCGTTTCGCAAAGTATCATAAATGGCACAACTTCTGTAACAACTTACGGTACAGCTTCTGTAACAACTTACGGTACAGCTTCGGGGGTCACAACTCATGGTTGCGCACTTAATATGCTCTTACTTCATGAAACGTTAAAATACGTTTTGACATTATGACAACCTTTGGGTCACTACGCATCATTTTGCTATTTGTTTATCCTAGAGTTTTACCAAGAATATATATTATAAGTGAAATAATTACATATTTGGTTGGGTTTTAATCAATAATAAAGAGAAAACTAGACCAATATTAAAATGTTTTAAGATTTACACAGTTAGTGTTTTCGATTTATTATTTCTCTCCAGACTTTCTATATGTTATATACGAGCAGTGTCGTTGTCGATACACAGTATTAACGATATTGATATAAGTACAAACTATTTTGTATTTTTGTAATATACGGTTACAATATTTTTACACACCGAAAATTACTCTTTGAAGTTATAGTTAAGCCAGTTCTATTACGTATATTTACATAGTCATAGTAATTATAATTTAAATAAAAATTCACATACGCTTTAAAAATGTTGATTATCTCTAACTGCCACCTATTTCGGAAGTATGTATTGCTATTATTTTTTGTACATGTATTGTTTCTATTGTGATATATTTTGCTATATACGTTATTATATAATCCGGTGCACTCCAATCAAAGTTTCAAAGGCACTCAAACTTACATTGTTTCATTTACGCTTAGAATTGTCGGATATATTATTCGTTGAATAAAAATTGTGTCATAACAAAGTCCAGTTTGTAAATAAATAAATCCACAATAATCACAGTATGTTGCAATTTCACAGCGTCTTAAACTTAAAGATAACAGATTCTTTTACCGAGAGCAGCTTCTCGAAGGAGAAATTCGCCAGTAGGCTCAGTAGCAATAAAGGCGAGTTCCGATTGGCTAAGGCGTTGCTAGGCGAGCGCGAGATTGGCAGGTGGGCGGGATCAAGGTTGTGAGAATTCGAATCACGTGTACATCTTGTGAATCGCTGCTTCTGTGACGTTAATATCGTTCCTGAGAGTGAAAAGAATGCGACTTGGATAAAACACGCGGTCTATTTGTGTGTTACGACGAAGGTAATTTCACGACAGAGATGTTAGTTGAGTTATAAAATCGTAGAATGCCAGTTTGACGTTTTGTGGGTTTTTTTTCTTTTTATTATACTAACAGTTCTTCTTACACAAGGTTGATATTAAAACAGAAAATAAATCGGAATCCATAGAAATACAATTCTTTTGCAATATCAAGACGATAGTTTGTTATTCCTATCTCGGTTATGAAATATAAAAATTATACATCTGCTTACGCGCATCATAAAACGAATATAAGAGAAGAGGTAATATCTTAAATAATCATGCAGGCTGTCCGGCTAGCGCAGCCGCATCTCACCTAGGCTGTCTGGGTTCGCTCCCACTCAGCGCTTGTGAGTTTGGTTGCTGGTCACCATACCGGACAGATGGGGTTTCCTCCGGGTATACCAGCTTTAAAAGATATTTCAGTAAAAATAAATAGCTGGAAATTGCAGCTATGATTAAAAATTCGTCCCAGTTTTCAATGTGTCACTGAAAGAAAGTTGGGCAGGTGAGCTGGGACACACTCCGGATCCTCACATAATGCAGCCTCTCATCAACTTTGAAATACACACACCCAAACACATCGAATAATCATGCTCGAATCTAAAATGACCAACATGTACATGTGCGCGTAATAATAGAGTGCTGATTCACATATTCATTAAAAAAAACAACACAGACGTCAAGCAGTTACTACGTTGCGAGTATTCATGTATTATACTACGTTGTTCGCATAGTAATTATAATTATATATAATTTCTATTTAGAAAGATCGCATGTACGTATTTTCTGAAAACTCGTTTTAGCTTTTTGCGCTCCGTCTTTTAAATATGTGCTCTCGTTTTATTTGGGTTCTATTACCGGTCAATGTGTTCCTGTTAACACACATTATTTTTCTATTAAGATAATAAACAGAAAAAAGGATATTTAATTATGATTTCTTGAAAACTAACCATATTAATCAGCTGTGTATTACTGGTTTATACTTTGGACGAAAATATTATTTTAGTGATGACAAAATACCTTGAAATGAGTGAAGTCAAAATACCTTGAAATGAATTAATGCGCACGACTTTGAAAATCCAGTTGCATCAGAAACTATTTAGGCGAAAAAAAGTTGTTGGTTTCTGTTTACCCGACCTCCCCCACCCCCCTAATTTTTTTCCGACGACCCTAAATGTGTTTTCCTAGCAATCATTAACATTTTCTGATGTTCGGGAAAAAAGAGCAGTTTTCACTTATAAGTTTCTTGCCAGAAATCACATTTTCTATGACCTAATTTATAATTAAGGTGCAGTTTCTTTGTTTAGATGCGTTTAAACATTTTACATGCAGTCCATTATATATGTGGTGAATATGAGGCGAAGAAAAAAAAACGTTAAAGAACGAAAAAGTTTTACCTCCCCTCCTAATTGTTTGGGAGATGTAAGCGGAAACCAACCATTTATATTTTACGTCCTTACAGGGACGGCTGCAGGATTTTGAGTTTTCTGAAAAATTCAGTTATTGAAAAAGACTGCCCGAAATCGGCTTTTGGTCTCTTTTACCTCTTTTACATTTTGAAAATGTGCGATAATACCAAAAAATAACAATTAAACGAACATTTCCAAAGAACGGGTTCGATTATTACAATAAGATGATCGAAAAACACGTTAATAGCAACAAAATACATATATTTAAAGATACTATGAGGTTAAAAAAATGGAATGTTAGACAATTTTATACAATTGTAGAGGAGGGCGTACGCCGTGTCCGTCCCCTCTAAATCCGCCAATGATTTATATTATGCAAAAGAAATAATAATTATGCAAAAGAAATAATTGTCTATCAAAAGCAATATACAACAACAGCAAACACACAACATATCTAAAAAAGTGGTCGCCTTGTAGCGGTCAAGGAATTGCACTGGATTGAGGGGGTTTAAACCGGGGTTTAAATGCGTACCAAACCTCAAACTTGGCGAAATGTAATCAGCATAACAGCAAATGTAAATAAATAATAACATCATCATAGACGGAATGGAACGGGGTGGAATCGGCATACGCACCCTCTAAAATTGTTCAAAATGTCATATTAAGACCTCACAATAACGTCAACACGATCATTTCGTTACCAATTACGTGTTTTCAATCAATTCATTGTAATTATCAAACCTCTTATGTTGTTTTTCGTTAAAGTCTTTACTGATCCTATATAGATTCTGTATATATTTTTTGCATGAGCAGTTTGTTGGTTCCCCCCCCCCCCCCCCTCTTACTGAAAATCCTGTATTCGCGCCAGCTCATAGCAAGTACTAAAAAAGAAAACAATGTTTGAATCACATTTCAAATACCCAGGTATTAGACGCTGTTTAAAACGTCTTCTTTCAGCTATTGAATGTTTGGCTGCCAGCAAAAAGGAAGAAGGAACGAACAATTAACGGTTGGACACACCACAGACGTCGGACGATTTCCTTGTGCAGGGAAAATTTAAAAAAAATCTGTATGCGCTGATGTATATCTTCAGCCAATATGGAAACAGGGCCCGTATTTACCAACTTATTTTTAGAATTAAGGTTAAGAATAAAGAATATCCTTGAAAATGTTTGGGGGCCATATTCCAGAAACATCTTAAGTTTATCTTGAAATATTTTCACTTAAGTTCCGAGTTTTGTAAAGGTAATATTTTTAAAACTAGATATAAATTAATGAATCCAGTTACAGATGATTAAACAGTAATTAATAGTTGATAATAAGTGAACGCTAAGCAGAATATCATGTAAACACGGAATAAAATGCTTAAGAAAAATGACGATTTTAAGGCTGAGGATAAGACTTTACTTAAGATGTTTATTGAATATGACCCCTGTTCTAAGAGGGCTATACATTTGAATCGTAATTGGTATTAACTCATTCCAATTACTGCAGTCTTTATTTACAAAGATTTGTTAATAACATAAGCAACATTGGTACCCAGCATATTTGCAAACGCCGAGGTATTTTGCTTGAGTCTGCGTCTATTCTTTATTCTTAAGTCTAAGAATGAGTTGGTGAATACAGACCCAGATGTAGGCCTATAGAGGGTAGACCTCGGTGTATACAGACCCAGACGTAGACCTATAGGGGGTATAACTCTGTGAATACCGACCCAGGCGTACGCCGATAGAGGGTAGAACTCGGTGTATACAGACCCAGACGTAGACCTATATGGGGTATAACTCGGTGAATACAGACCCAGATGTAGACCTATAGAGGGTAGAACTCGGTGTATACAGACCCAGACGTAGACCTATAGGGGTATAACTCAGTTAATACCGACCCAGACGTACGCCTATAGGGGGGTAGAACTCGGTGTAAAACGGACCCAGGCGTAGACCTAAAAGGGGCAGAATTCAAAGAATACGGACCCAGACGTAGGCCTATAGGGGGTAGAACTCGGTGAATACGGACCCACACGTAGGCCTATAGGGGGTAGAACTCGGTGAATACAGACCCAGACGTAGGCCTATAGGGGGTAGAACTCGGTGAATACGGGCCCAGACGTAGTCCATTAGGGGGTAGAACTCGGTGAATACGGGCCCAGACGTAGTCCTATAGGGGGTTGAACTCGGTGAATACGGGCCCAGACGTAGTCCTATAGGGGGTTGAACTCGGTGAATATGGGCCCAGACATAGGCCTATAGGGGGTAGAACTCGGTGAATACGGACCCAGACTTAGACCTATAGGGGGTAGAACTCGGTGAATACGGACCCAGACGTAGGCCTATAGGGGGTAGTACTCGGTGAATACGGACACAGACGTCGGCCTATAGGGGGTAGAACTCGGTGAATACAGACCCAGACGTAGGCCTATAGGGGGTAGATCTCGGTGAATACAGACCCACACGTAGACCTATAGGGGGCAGAACTCGGTGAATACGGGCCCAGACGTAGGCCTATAGAGGGTAGAACTCGGTGAATACGGACCCAAACTTAGGCCTATAGGGGGTAGAACTCGGTGAATTCGGGCCCAGACGTAGGCCTCTAGGGGTAGATCTCGGTGAATACGGGCCCAGACGTAGGCCTACAGGGAGTAGAACTCGATGAATACGGGCCCAGACGTAGGCCTATAGGGGTAGAACTCGGTGAATACGGGCCCAGACGTAGGCCTATAGGGGGTAGGACTCGGTGAATACGGGCCCAGACGTAGGCCTACAGGGAGTAGAACTCGGTGAATACGGACCCAGACTTAGGCCTACAGGGGTAGTACTCGGTGAATACGGGCCCAGACGTAAGCCTACAGGGGATAGAACTCGGTGAATACTGGCCCAGACGTAGTCCTTTAGGGGGTAAAACTCGGTGAATACAGGCCCAGACGTATGTAGCCTATAGCGGGTAGACCTCGGTGAGTACGGACCCAGACGTAGACCTATAGGGGGTAGGACTCGGCGAATTCGGACCCAGATGTAGCCCTATAGGGGGTAGGACTCGGTGAATACGGACCCAGACGTAGACCTATCGGGGGTAGAACTCGGTGAATACGGACCGAGTCGTAGGACTATAGGGGGCAGAACTCGGTGAATACCGACCCAGACGTAGGCCTATAGGGGGTAGAACTCGGTGAATACGGACCCAGACGAAGACCTATAGAGGGTAGTACTCGGTGAATACGGGCCCAGACGTAGACCTATAGGGGTAGAACTTGGTGTATACGGACCCAGACGTAGTGCTATAGAGGGAAGAACTCGGTGGATGCAGCCCAGACGTAGGCCTATAGGGGGTAGAACTCGGTGATTGCGGACCCAGACGTAGGCTTATAGGTGGTAGAACTCGGTGAATACGGGCCCAGACGGAGACCTATAGGGGGTAGAACTCGGTGAATACGGACCCAGATGTAGGCCTATAGGGGGTAGAACTCGGTGAATACAGACCCAGACGTAGGCCTATAGGGGGTAGGACTCAGTGAATACGGACGCAGACGGAGGCCTGTAGAGGGTAGAACTCGGTGAATACGGACCCAGACGTAGACCTATAGGGGGTAGAACTCGGTGAATACGGACCCAGACGAAGACCTATAGAGGGTAGTACTGCGTGAATACGGACCCAGACGTAGGCCTGTAGGGGATAGAACTCGGTGAATACGGACCCAGACGTAGACCTATAGAGAGTAGTACTCGGTGAATACGGACCCAGAGGTAGGCCTACAGGGGGTAGTACTCGGTGAATACGGGCCCAGACGTAGGCCTATAGGGGGTATAACTCGGTGAATACGGGCCCAGACGTAGGCCTATAGGGGGTAGGACTCGGTGAATACGGACCCAGACGTAGACCTATAGGCGGTAGAACTCGGGGAATACGGGCCCAGACGTAGACCTATAGGGCGTAGATCTCGGTGAATGCAGACCCAGACGTAGACCTATAGGGGATAGAACTCGGTGAGTACGGACCAAGATATAGGCCTATAGGGGGTATAACTCGGTGAATACAGACCCAGACGTAGACTTGTAGGGGGTATAAGTCGGTGAATACGGACCCACACGTAGGCCTATAGGGGGTAGGACTCGGTGAATACGGACCCAGACGTAGACCTAAAGGGGGTATAACTCGGTGAATACGGGCCCAGACGTAGGCCTATAGCGGGTAGAACTCGGTGAATACGGGCCCAGACGTAGACCTATAGGGTGTAGAACTCGGTGAATACGGGCCCAGACGTAGACCTATAGGGGATAGATCTCGGTGAATACAGACCCAGACGTAGACCTATAGGGGATAGAACTCGGTGAGTACGGACCTAGATATAGGCCTATAGAGGGTATAACTCGGTGAATACAGACCCAGACGTAGACTTGTAGGGGGTAGAACTCGGTGAATACGGACCCAGACGTAGACCTATAGGGGGTATAACTCGGTGAATACGGACCCAGACGTAGACCTATAGGGGTAGAACTCGGTGGATAAGGGCCCAGACGTAGACCTATAGGGGGTAGATCTCGGTGAATACAGACCCAGACGTAGACCAATAGGGGATAGAACTCGGTGAGTACGGACCTAGATATAGGCCTATAGGGGGTATAACTCGGTGAATACAGACCCAGACGTAGACCTATAGGGGGTATAACTCGGTGAATACAGACCCAGATGTAGGCCTATAGAGGGTAGAACTCGGTGAATACGGACCCAGACGTAGACCTATAGAGAGTAGTACTCGGTGAATACGGACCCAGAGGTAGGCCTACAGTGGGTAGTACTCGGTGAATACGGGCCCAGACGTAGGCCTATAGGGGGTAGTACTCGGTGAATACGGGCCCAGACGTAGGCCTATAGGGGGTATAACTCGGTGAATACGGGCCCAGACGTAGGCCTATAGGGGGTAGAACTCGGTGAATACGGACCCAGACGTAGACCTATAGGCGGTAGAACTCGGTGAATACGGGCCCAGACGTAGACCTATAGGGCGTAGATCTCGGTGAATACAGACCCAGACGTAGACCTATAGGGGATAGAACTCGGTGAGTACGGACCTAGATATAGGCCTATAGGGGGTATAACTCGGTGAATACAGACCCAGACGTAGACTTGTAGGGGGTATAACTCGGTGAATACGGACCCACACGTAGGCCTATAGGGGGTAGGACTCGGTGAATACGGACCCAGACGTAGACTTGTAGGGGGTATAACTCGGTGAATACGGGCCCAGACGTAGGCCTATAGCGGGTAGAACTCGGTGAATACGGGCCCAGACGTAGACCTATAGGGGGTAGAACTCGGTGAATACGGGCCCAGACGTAGACCTATAGGGGGTAGATCTCGGTGAATACAGACCCAGACGTAGACCTATAGGGGATAGAACTCGGTGAGTACGGACCTAGATATAGGCCTATAGGGGGTATAACTCGGTGAATACAGACCCAGACGTAGACTTGTAGGGGGTATAACTCGGTGAATACGGACCCACACGTAGGCCTATAGGGGGTAGAACTCGGTGAATACGGACCCAGACGTAGACATATAGGGGGTAGAACTCGGTGAATACGGACCCAGACGTAGGCCTATAGCGGGTAGAACTCGGTGAATACGGACCCAGACGTAGACCTATAGGGGGTAGAACTCGGTGAATACGGACCCAGACGTAGGCCTATAGGGGGTAGAACTCGTTGAATACCGGTCCAGACGTAGGCCTATAGGGGGTAGAGCTCGGTGAATACCGGTCCAAACGTAGGCCTATAGGGGGTAGAACTCGGTGAATACGGACCCAGACGTAGACGTATTTTTTATCATGTACAAATGGCTTTATACTGATTTGTATTCGCCAATAAAAATGTTTGTCCGTCTGTCTGTCTGTCAGTCTGTCCCGTATAAGTAGATGCTGGATGTGACCGAGCCAGTATGTGACCGCTAGACCCACTGATCCGCTACATACAATGAACTGACTCGGGCGACACAAAGCCACCTTAGCTTTAAAGACTGATCAACCAAAATACGAGAACATGTTCATTTTCGGCAAGTGCGGAAGCGACACTTTTCAAAATCGCTAATTGAAAAGCTTCATTTAAAACACAAAGTTCAGAAGCTCAAGAAAAACTATACAAATAAACTGACAATCGTGGTGATTTTTAAGTCTCTGATTTTTTTTCGACAAACACAGACTGGTATTTGCCCAAATAGAGAGAGCACTCCGCAACGAAATTGAAAAGTAAAGTTGTTTTATTGAACAGTTTAAACGTAAACCGTTCTTCATTGCTAGGCATCTTTTCACGTAAGGCGCCAGCACAAATGTGCGTGCGTAACAACAACAACAACATCTACCACTACTACTACCACTACTACTACTACTACTACAACTAATTACTACTACTATTAATACTGCTGCTAATCATTATAATAACAGATTGATAATTCACTGCTATAATTTCGAATTTTGAATGCAATGCCTCCGTTAAAAATATCTACCAAACCATATTCAAAGTTATTTGTTTATTACATACGACCCTTATTTGATGCAGTTAAAATGTTTTAGCTGTTGGACTCAACCTAATAGGCAAATTATACCGGGCATTTGCCTGTCTTGAACAACCCATTAGTTTATATAATCAAAAATGATTCGCTTCGTGTCTTCCGCAATTGGGTTGGGAAATATGCCTCAATATTGCCAAAACTACTTGCTATTTAAACCCAGTATCGTAAGAATTTCTCGTAGTTTTGCAAACAGAACCAAACTAAAGAAGGCAATCCCAATTATCGGAGACATAACACTATTATCAGGTTTATTCAATTTCAAAAACAAGTGATATCCGAAATCAGCTACAATCCGGATACTGTGCAAGGGTCCGTTAAACCAGTCACGCTTTCCCCGTGTTATTTTAGCGCTACAACCAGTGCATTGCGATGTTTCAAGGTGTAAGCTTTCAACACTTTTGACCTGAGTCGACACCACTGGAAATCTAGGCTGTAATTTCTCGTTTTAAACAACAAATCTTCGGGCTTAATGCGGATTTGATCAAGAAGTTTGTGGCAATCCACTCGACGCAGATAACGACGTTGTGGTGACGGCTTTCCCTCGGTTTACACAAGAGGACGAAAACAATTACAAATGAAAATGGTATTTGAGGAAGCGGTGACATAAGTAAATTGATGGCAACTACATGTTTTACTATCCAACACCCGCTATTTGCCGTTTCCGACCGCTCCGTGTATCCAAAAAAAGAAACATTTGTTGAAGACCTTTACCCCCCAAAAATACATGAATAAGTACAATGTATCTCGATGGAGCAGTGCAAAATTACCTTATCTCCTCTCACTATGACTTACAGTTACACTAGTTTTGAACTGAGCTTTCGATTATCTATACTGTTTTAGCGTTGAGTTAAGGATCGCCGAATGCGACCAGTGGATAAAAGGCGTTATGACGTAGTCGTGATGTATACCGATGACATCACATAGATTACGACATTGAGGACCTTAACCAGGGATCATCATCAGACTAGCTGTCTATGATTCCTGTCATGTATCCATTTTGCGTGGTTTAAAGTACTATGCATGATTCGTTAGTATTTTATACCGGTATTCACATGTAGCTCCTAAGGCAAATCTTAACTTTAGTTGTACTTCAGTGATCATTACATATACAAATTTCTATGCGATATCCAATGATTTCTGTACTTCAGTGATCATTACATATACAAATTTCTATGCGATATCCAATGATTTCTGTACTTCAGTGATCATTACATATAAAAATTTCATTGCGATATCCAATGATTTCTGTACTTCAGTGATCATTATATATACAAATTTCTATGCGATATCCAATGATTTCTGTACTTCAGTGATCATTACATATACAAATTTCTATGCGATATCCAATGATTTCTGTACTTCAGTGATCATTACATATACAAATTTCTATGCGATATCCAATGATTTCTGTTAACAAAATGGCATAATACTAAATATCTTAGCAACGTTTACTAATTTAAAACAGTTTAATACGCTTTTATGCGTCAGCCTGGGTATATTGTCGACTCACATTATATTCCTTAAAGGCGCATGTTATATAAATTTCATAGACAGTTGAGGTGTATAGTAACTATTCCACCCAGAGGAGAGTGATGTCAACCGAGGCGGAGTACATGGGATTTTAAATGTGAATCTTAGTGAGGTACAATAATTATATAGAATGGTCAACAAAAAATATTCACCCTTTTCCCCTCCCCCCACCCACACGCCCAAAAAGTGACCGTAAGCAATTTAACTGACCACACCAGATCGGTAATGCGCATCCAATCATTTTATTTGGTAATAAACAATATGCCTCTTTTTATCTTCCAATCATAAATTCATACATATTGATTATCTAGCAGACGATTTCAATGCAAAGTCACATCAAAAACGGCTTTTAACGTCGACATCGTCAATATAGTAAAATGAAGAAATTGATCCAAACCAAACAGCGCACCTTTCTTTCCTAATACGCGTCTCATTGAGTAAGAGCACAATACCGTCTGGAATCCACTAATTGACGTATAAACATGTTCGTGTGTCGAGCGCGGTACGTTTGCAAAGCAACAGAAAAACAAGCCGTGTCGATGACGATGGAGATTTTCGTGTTGCAATTATAGCGTATTAGAAGATGAATTCCATTTTGAACAGGAATCGAACCGGAAATGGTCCTCTTTCGCCGTATTTCTGCATTGCGTGGTGAGCGCGAATAAATTGTGCAGTATTTGAACATCTTAGAATAGTGAGACAACTTGTTGATGGTAATAGCTCGGCTAGATCGAAACCATTTCTGATTGTTTTCATAATTTTTCTTGTGGAGATAACATCACTTCCGGTGGAGACTTTCGAAGTTATGGTTGATCTATTGGGCGACACGATGAGCAATGTATAGTCTTAAAAAGTTGTATAATTAATATTATTTGTATTATATCTATTTTTATTGTTGTTGTTGTAATAATAATAAATTAATAATAATAATATTATTATTATTGTTATTTTTAGATATATCTTTATTGTTGTTGTTGTTGTAGTAATAATAATAAGAAGAAGAAGAAGAAAAAAATAGTAATAAATTAATAATAATACTAATATTATTATTATTATTACATTACTACTTCTACTACTAATAATAATAATCTTATTATTATTATTAAGTCGAGGTTGTTGCTGTTGTAGTAGGCCTAGTAACAGCAGCAGCAGTAGAATTGAGGTAGTTGCTGTTGTAGTAGGCCTAGTAACAGCAGCAGCAGTAACAGCAGCAGCAGTAGAATTGAGGTAGTTGCTGTTGTAGTAGGCCTAGTAACAGCAGCAGCAGTAGAATTGAGGTAGTTGCTGTTGTAGTAGGCCTAGTAACAGCAGCAGCAGTAACAGCAGCAGCAGTAGAATTGAGGTAGTTGCTGTTGTAGTAGGCCTAGTAACAGCAGCAGCAGTAGAATTGAGGTAGTTGCTGTTGTAGTAGGCCTAGTAACAGCAGCAGCAGTAGAATTGAGGTAGTTGCTGTTGTAGTAGGCCTAGTAACAGCAGCAGCAGTAGAATTGAGGTAGTTGCTGTTGTAGTAGGCCTAGTAACAGCAGCAGCAGTAGAATTGAGGTAGTTGCTGTTGTAGTAGACCTAGTAACAGCAGCAGCAGTAGAATTGAGGTAGTTGCTGTTGTAGTAGGCCTAGTAACAGCAGCAGCAGTAGAATTGAGGTAGTTGCTGTTGTAGTAGGCCTAGTAACAGCAGCAGCAGTAGAATTGAGGTAGTTGCTGTTGTAGTAGGCCTAGTAACAGCAGCAGCAGTAGAATTGAGGTAGTTGCTGTTGTAGTAGGCCTAGTAACAGCAGCAGCAGTAGAATTGAGGTAGTTGCTGTTGTAGTAGGCCTAGTAACAGCAGCAGCAGTAGAATTGAGGTAGTTGCTGTTGTAGTAGACCTAGTAACAGCAGCAGCAGTAGAATTGAGGTAGTTCCTGTTGTAGTAGGCCTAGTAACAGCAGCAGCAGTAGAATTGAGGTAGTTGCTGTTGTAGGTCTAGTAACAGCAGCAGCAGTAGAATTGAGGTAGTTGCTGTTGTAGGCCTAGTAACAGCAGCAGCAGTAGAATTGAGGTAGTTGCTGTTGTAGGTCTAGTAACAGCAGCAGCAGTAGAATTGAGGTAGTTGCTGTTGTAGTAGGCCTAGTAACAGCAGCAGCAGTAGAATTGAGGTAGTTGCAGTAGTTTCAGATGTAGACTCTAGTACTACAGTATAGAAGAGGTGTTGTAAAATGCCTGAAATATGACATGACTGAGAAATGTTCACGAGAGATATCATCAACAACTAAAAGCATGAATAGGCTAAGCGAAATCAGCCATCTTTCTGTAAATTTTACTTAGATTTTCTTTCGTAAACACTGTCCGAAAATGAGTTCTAAAGCTTCTGCATCAGTGAGTGTTTTCATCTCTGTAAATATTGCTGTAAAATAATATGTTTAAAACATGTCGTATATTTTATCATATAATGTTTATACTTGCTGATTGCTGCATGCACGCGTGCGTACGTGAACGTGTTAGCGAGCGACAAACTCTTCGCAGCGTTTACTTCGCCTATCGGGCAACAGTAACCACTGCAGTCACAAGTAAAATCCTTCCTGATCTGGAATAATTACGTTTTTGTAACTTTTATTTAATGCAATTCAGTGCAATTTTCTACATAATTTCAACTTTTTTAAAATATATTATTTGCAGTCAAAAGTGAAGAAAAGAAACGAAAATAAGTAACCAAAACCATAAATAATAACTGGAAGATTTTAATCGATCATCATCACGTGGTTTGGTATGACGGCATGGATATGATTTGAGCTATGCTCGGAACCAGTTAAATATCTGCTCGGAGGTTGAGCGATCGTTCGACCAATTAAAACAAGTAAAGGATTCCAACACTTAAAGAAAGATCTGGGTCAGACCAGTTAAAATATGCTGATGAAAATCATTTGATTTTAATTAATAGTTCCATTTTATTTTATCATTTACCTAATTATAAATTGTCTTAGTATTTTCACGTAATGTGTTCGTGCGTGTTGGAGAGAGCGTTTGACAAGTATCAGGGAGTAAACGAGATGTAACCCGTAGTCGTAGGCGGCACATTTAAAAGATAATTTTACCGCAGTAGACTTGACCTCACATAAGTGATACGGGAAAAACAAATACACAGATTACTGGATGCACATTTAGACAAATATGATGATAATTGCTTCCGAAATGACTCGCATATTTTCGCAAACGCACACGTACCGCCATATAAGCTGTCGCCCGCTTTCAAACGAAGCCCGTCTCGCCTATTTGCCGTTAGCCGCCGTCTCGACTCAACGACGTGTTTAACTTTGAGCCATTAAGCAACTTTCTCGAGTTTAAAGCCGCTGCATCACATATTATTGAATATGTTTAATTGTGTGCGTGTGCTTTAATCGTCGATAACAACGAAAGAACGAGCGAGTGGTGTATAATATGCGAAAAATAGTTTTATTTAAAGACTCGGGAAAATAAGCCATGATTAATTATTATTTGACTAATGTAATCATTTTGATTCACATGTTAAGACTTGTGCACTTGGTCTCAATCACATGATCCGTTGAAACAGGATGTGGTGCAATGCAAATATATTTTAGAGGGGCAAATAGACGGTGTCTTATTGTAGAAATATTGACAAATATTAAAATCAAAATCATTTCCTGTTTATCTCGAATGTATTTTTCGAGAAGATAATGGTGGAATAAAAATATATAACAAGACACACACATTTTCTTCCAGTAGTA
This sequence comes from Congeria kusceri, assembly GCA_027627225.1. Classification (NCBI taxonomy): domain Eukaryota; kingdom Metazoa; phylum Mollusca; class Bivalvia; order Myida; family Dreissenidae; genus Congeria; species Congeria kusceri. Next base: position 9,597,651 of record CM051030.1, on the reverse strand, counting down.
TTCGAACTAGTAAATAATATTTTAGCGAAAGTTAATATGTTAGGCATAAAAATATGTTTGTGTTCATGTTACATGCCCAAAAAGTAGGTAGGTAGGGATTTATTTTTTAATATTTTTTTATTATTTGGTAAATAGTCAACTTGAAGATTCTAAAACTGGATAAATATTAAAATAATATCAAAAGTATCCGTAAACATTGTTTATAAGTGGATGCTATCAAAACAAAACACATATTTATTAAAAAAAAATTAATTATTGGCAAAACATAAATTAAAAAATTATCTGACAGGCTCAATAAAATGTTCTAGTGTCGGGGCATTTTGTTAGGGTAGGTCGGGTAACGTGAAACAAACATATTTTTTACGCCTCATGAAACGACGTTAAAAACATGCCTTGATTTCGCTATGCACCTATCAATATTTTCCCCGGGGGGGGAGCGGCGGGCATATACGGGACTTTAGACTGAAAGCAATTCCCGATAGGCGGGAAATTGACACGCCGAATGATTCCGGGTCCCGGGAAATAGACTTTGTTCGGATTTTAGATACTGGTTATATTGCCCCCCCCCCCCCGACGATTTGATACACGCATTACTGGTAAGCATCCCCCATTGAGGGGATTTAGACACAAAAGCTTGGCTCTAGGTTGGAGAATTTGACCCCCCAAAGTACAATAAGTGTAATTCCCCTGGGTTTGCCCGCCGCTCCCCTCACCATGGGGGAATATATTGATAGGTGCACTACTAATACATGTGTATACTAGTTTTCCCTAGCCCGCAAAATTGTCATTGAGGAGAACGGTTTATTTCCAGACGACCATCGTACGTAACGACGCTTCAGTATTGCTTTTTGTTTTCGCAAATATTATCGTCAACCTTCCGTCGATACTATAAATTTACGTTAGTTGATAATAGACGAGTTTCACATTCCCATTTTTAGCGATTATCACGACACAATAATTTATCAGCGAATCGAAAACGAGGCTCGCGATGTATTGATAGTGGTAAATACTGGTTGCATAGCGGGCATTTACGGTTTATTACTTTTAAAATGTTATAAATATTCACTTAGTTTACTTCTTAATAAACAGAAATGGCACGGTACATAATATAATTATGATATATGATAAGAGAGTGTCAATTTAATTAGTATATCGTCGCTAAAAATGAAGAAAAAATGCAATTTAGACTTGGGTATTGTTCAAACCTGGTCTTATCAATTATAAGATCATAATCTCGTATAAACGCATGCCCATTATTATGTAACCAGAATGCGTATATATAGGTCCTAGTTTTAACATAACATGTGACACAATTACGTAATCAATGTGCATACCAATTAGTGAAGAAATACACGGGTTATTGCCTCGGCAGCTGTGCCACTGACTTCATGAATCTACTTGATAACCAGTGAAATAACTATCATTTAAAATAAAAAATAACTTCATTTAAAACAAAATTTTAATTTTATTGGCAATTATCCTGATCATTAGCTTGATATGATAGTTTATAATCGGAATGTTATGTGTGTGTACACAAATTTTGAAGACATATAACGATAATTAACACTGCTTTTTAACGTTTTGATATTAAAATAATGATGTTTTATTTCTCAGTCATATTTTTATGATAAAATAATAATAATTATAATAATAATGTTATATGTAACTGTCAAGCTATTATATAATTACCCCAGACTACACTGAATCCGGAATAAACGAAATGCTTCTGTTAATTAAATATCAATTAATTAATTATGTAAACTGCAATAAATTCAGCAATTATAGGTTTATTTCAATCATTAAAATTCAGATCTGAATACGAAGTAACATAATCATGAATTGATGTCAAACATGGTTTCGTTCGCAGATTTGGCCATGTTGTGATTGTAACATTATTTGCATTATAATTTAAGTATTTGAAACATATCCACGTATACATAATTAAGTGAATAATGTATTATTCAAGTTTAATGAAAAAACAACAACAACAATATTTTATCAGTTTATTCGTCATTTTCTCCACTGAACATTATTTTCCTTTATGGATACCAATACATCGTCAGCCTCGTTCTCGATGCGCTTTATCAAGGGAGACAACTCCTACAGTACTCGATAAGTATTACTTCAGTATATAAAAAAAAGTGTTAATAAGGAAAAAGTTACACTGTTCAAGTTCTTTTTGTGTATATGTAGCAGAACAAATACATAGATTGATATTAATTAAACTTTTTGCTATGTTTCAAACAAAAAAATTAACAACACACACGCAAATAAAATGCAAATGAATGTTTGATAAATCGGTTTGATATTATTGGAATTTTAATTCATATATAGTGCTATAGTTTCTGCGACTTCAATTCGAGGGTTGAAAACCAGAAGGTATTAACTGCCATTGAAATCAAAAGCTGTTAGTACCTTCTGGTTTTCAACCTAGAAATTTGACGTTATCAATATATCAAACGCATGTGTGCTAAATTGTTACAGTTAAATACTTATCCTCTTCACTCGTTCACCTTTAGCTTTAATGCATTTAAGTAATGACCCATTTAAATTCCACATGCGTTCTAATTTCCACCGACAAGCAACGAGCGCATGTTCGCAGACTCCGACATATTTTTTCGAAGTTTGTTTTGACGACGGGACATGCCTTTTTAGATCTCCAAGATTGTTGCCCCTTTCCCCTGCCGTGTTATGTAATCTGCGGTCATTAATCTTGTCTCGCGGATAGCTGGGTTTCTAAAGTCCACCGAGGGTCGTGAGATTGCTTTAGACATCGCAAAGGCACCATGCAGCGTCGCTATGCCTGGGCCATGCATTGATAGTACCACGGCGCAGTGTGTCTTTGACTAGTATGTTTTTGTAGGATAAGATTGGTTGGTTGATTGTGCTCACTTGGTTGTTTTCTTAACGGATGCAGTTATAAATGATGGGAGGAATGGATGGTTGGTTGGTGGTTTATTATGTATGATTTTTATTTGGCCTCGCTTTACGCCGGATGGTACCACGGCGCAGTGTGTCTTGGATTAGAATGTTTTAGTAGGACCATTTGACGCGTCTGTGGTTGAATGGGCATTAAGTTGGTTGAATATGGTTTCTTGTTGTTTTATTAATGACTGTAGCGCGTCTTGAACTACGTGTAGTACGTTTTAGTACGATTATTTAATGTGTCTGTGTGGTGAATGGATTGTTGGTTGGTTGATTATGGTTACCTTGTTGTTTTGTTAATAAATGTTGGGATAAATTGAGGGATAGTTGGTTGTTCTTTTATTATTTATGAGTTTATTGAGCCTCGCTATGTCCCTAATGACTGGTACCACGGCGCATTGTGTCTTGGATAAGTATGTTTTAGAATGATCATTTGACGTTTCTCTGGTTAAATGGGTTGCTGATTTTGTTGCTTTAGATTATAGTTGTTTTGTTTACTGACGAGGCGATAAATGGAGGGATAGTTGGTTGTTCGTTTATTATTTATGATGCTGATTTGGCCTCGCTATGCCTGGGTGCTTTATTGCTAGTACCATTGCGCAGTGTCTCTTCGATTAGTAGGTTTAGTAGGACCATTTGACGTGTCTGTGGTTGAATGGGCTGTTGGTTGGTTGATTTAATTGGTGGTTACTTGATTGTTACTTTGATAATAGATGTAGCGATTAATATTGGAAGTTTGGAAGGGTTGTTGACTGTTCGTGTAACATTTAAGATGCGTATTTTGCCCATCTATGCCTGTGTCCTGTCCGGCCTGAACCACGGCGCAGTGTATCCTGGGTTAATATGTTTAGGTCGCGGTGGCGTAGTGGATATGGTGTCCGCCTAGCGATCGGGAGGTCCCGGGTTCGAACCTTACTGGGGAGCGTTCTCAAGATCTCCCCCAAAGACACCAAGTACTGGTTCTACCCAGGAAACGGACTCGAGAGTGTCTCTATAAGCCTTCGGCTTTCGATGCAATCGAGCTAAAATAAATAGGTTTAAACTAATATGTTTAGTAGGATTACATGCATTTGAAGCGTCTGTGGTTGAATGGGTGGTTGGTTGGTTGATTATGATTCTTTTTGTTTTGTTAACGAATGTCGTGATAAATGATGAAGGGATAGTTGGTTGTTCTTTTATTATTAATGGTGCTTATTTGGCATTGCTATGCCCGGGTCCTAAAGTTTAAGTACCACGGTAGTGTGTCTTGGATAAGTATGTTTTAGTAGGATCATTTGAAGTGTCTGTGGTTGATTGGGTTGTTGGTTGGTTGGTTTAGTTTATGGTTGTTTTGTTAACGGATGTAGCGATAAATGATGGGTGGTTGGTTATTTGGTTTAGAAGGCGTGTGCGCGTTGTCAGTGTCTACAAAGAAATATATAGTTGACAAGGTTGTGGATTATGGCTACTTGGTTGTTGCTGTTTTAATAGATACTGGTTGCCGATAGAAGCATGGTCGGTTGGTCGATTATTATGCTGATTTGACGTGAATGCATCGTGTGTGTCGATTGTTTGGTAACGGTTGATGGTTTGATTGGAAGCGTTATTGGTTGGTTGGGTTCGTTGCTCTTTTAGATGGTTGAGTTATGGGATTGCTTGGGTGGTTGGATGGATAAGCCGATGTACGGATTTGGAGGTGGTCGATTTGCAGATCAGTCGGTTGGTTAGTTTGATTTTATTAATGGATGAACGGATTGTGAAAAGGTAGTGTGAGTCAGTGGTTGGTTGGTTTGATAGTTGGTAACTATGAGAATTTAATTCATTGACTATTATAAGATAAATTAGTCAGTTAAGTCACAGATTTTTAAAGGAAAGTGCTAAAAATATATATTGCAATGTACATTAAAAAGTGATATTGCACTCTGATTTCAAAGTGCGATGGTTTTTAATAAATGGTTTACACGTGTCTCAAATAGATGCTGATATTAAAGGGAAAGTATATATGCACACTTGACAAAAAAATGGTTTCACCTAATACATCCCCTAAAGTCACAATCTTTAAAATATGGTTCGTTGACATGTAAGGCATTTGCTTGGCTTCCGCCACTGATGACTATACAGTTATATACTGAAATTAAATTAACTGATCGATGTAAGTGGGAAAAATGTTGTTTTGCCACTGGAGGAAGTTAGGATATTGTCAACTAATCCCGGACCTTTGCGCTTACTAACTCGTCACAGTGGTCTCCCCTGCTTATTTGAATCAACGTGTAGCAAGGGAGATCACTGCAATGAGTTTGGTGCCATTCTCTACCGAGGGTTGTCTATCACAAGTAAACAATAGGTCTGTTTGAATCTAGGAGAAAATCCGCTGCTAAGTTGAATAATCACAGCCCCGCTATCAATTATCTACTGTATAATCCGATTCCACCGCACAATTTATAAAAAAAAATCGCACGCAAGCACACAAAGACGAGTATGCAAGAGACATGAGGTTGAACGAGAAAAGCAGAGCGAGAAAGGGAACTGACGGAGATTGGGTTGGGCTGATTGAGGAACGAGATTAAAAGACAGGAACCAGAGGTGAGGAAAGAAAATGAGGGGAGGAACGACGAGGTTGGTAAAGCAAAAATGAGACGGAAAGCAGCAGAGAAGAGGGGGAGAACACATTGGAGAGAAAATAAGAGGTGATGAAAGACGTGGAAAGGAAATAAGAGAAGAGCGGAGGAGAGGATAAGGGATGCAATAAGAGAAGAGCGGAGTAGATGAAAGGGGACGAAATAAGAGAAGCGCGGAGAAGAAATAAGAGGAGAGGACATGGGAAGAAATTGAAGAGCGGAGAAGACGGGAAGAAATAAGAGAAGAGCGAAGGAGAGGACACGGTAGGAAATAAAGAGAAGAGCGAAGGAGAGGACTGGGGAGGAAATAAAGAGAAGAACCTGAGAGGAGAGGACCGGGGAGGAAATAAGAGAAAAGCGTAGCAGAGAACACGGGAGGAATTAGAAAAAAGCGGATGAGAGGACAGGGTAGGAAATAAGAGACCGAAGGAGAGGACAGAGAAGGAAATAAGAGAAGTGCGGGGGAAAGGACAAGAAAAGTGTTACGATAAAAATATGGAGGAAAAGTAGTAGACATACTGAGTGGTGTAATGGATCTACCAGTACACAGTTCAATCAGCCTTCAGTAAGGTCCATGGACACTGACGACTATGGATCTACCAGTACATAGTTCAATCACCAGTAAGATCCACGGACACTGACAACCATGGATCTACCAGCGCACAGTTCAATCACCCTTCAGTAAGATCCACGGACACTGACAACCATGGATCTACTAGTGCACAGTTCAATTACCCTTCAGTAAGATCCACGGACACTGACAACCATGGATCTACCAGTACACAGTTCAATCACCCTTCAGTAAGATCCACGGACACTGACAACCATGGATCTACCAGTACACAGTTCAATCACCATTCAATAAGATCCACAGACACTGACAACTAACGCAGTTACACATTTTCAGAATATATTTCTTCGCAACATGAAATTACAAATACACAAAAAGACAAATACAAAATTACTTATCTGAATTATTATTATTAAATAAAAAAAACCTCAATGACTCATTAATATATATGAAACACAATCCATAGAGGCGCAAATATAATCACACGATAGTATTTGCACTTTATCTAACTACCGTATTTTTTACCTATAGACACATGTATAAAATACATAAGGAATAGTGTATAAATAATGACAATCACATAACATATACAAACATTTAACTTAAACATATAAACCCATGTATTTTCAATATGCTGTGCTGTATTGCAACTTGCAAAAACAGAAAATGATCCGAGGCAGGGACTTCATGGTTATTTCCCTTTTTATCCTACCGTGTTTCAAAATTTTTAAGCATGCACAATTTTGATTGGTTTCTGTTTTCTTTTTTTCTGTTAATTATAATAATAACTTTACACAACATACATTAGAAGTTAACGAACACATTACTTATAATACGTGTATTTACAAAACCATTAAACAATCAATTTTACAATCAATGTCAGAAAACATGACCATAGTATTGCCTCTTGCTGTAATACTTTTGTTTAACTATTAAAAACTTCAGTACCAATAATGACTATTTTATTTTAATTAATTTTATTTAAACAGTTTTAATACAAACATTTTAGATAATACGCAATACTACTTTGAATTCGTAAATATGTACTGGTTGTAATAAATAACCATAAAACATATACCAGTTCTTTGTAAATATTGTGTAACTCTGCCTTATTAAATAATAATAATAATAATAAAGAAGATATTTTCAAGCAAAAGCATGTCACATACGCAACTCATTAATATTTTCTAAAAATATCAAACAACTCACACGGACCTGTTACAGTCGTGTTTCAATAATAAAATCATCTAAAAGTAAATAAACATAGTTTCAGACAAATCAAATGCAATACATTGAAGTTTTAGAGGCATTTTCCAAAATGATCATATTGTTAAAAGGGCATATTGACGGTAGTTAGATAATAATGTTTCCAAAATGATCATATTGTTAAAAGGGCATATTGCCGGTAGTCCGATAATAACGTTTCCAAAATGATCACATTGTTAAAAGGGCATATTGACGGTAGTCCGATAATAAAGTTTCCAAAATAAAACTTCATTAAAATAAAATAAAATAGCGAAGCAATATTATAAAATAATAGCGAAGCAGTGTTAAATACGATGGAATTGTTTCTATAAACAGTTGACAAACGCATATTATTGGACAATATAAACTGTGGCAATCGATGACACTTGCAGACGTGGTAAAATTAGTAGTAGTAGCAAATTCAATATGAAATGTACATACTGTACCATAATGCACATGTGCGCCATTGATAAAAGTCGCATAGCGTGGAGAAGTTTTAAATTAAGTGTGCATTAATTTTGTAGACGTAAGTTCGAATCCTGCTAAAACCGTTACCCAAAAATAGTTTTTTGTCTCTGAATATATTTTGTTCAACAATATAATTGTTGTTGCTACTTAAAAATAAATTCGAGAGAAATTGGAAAATATCTTGTTGTCATATATGTCTACATTTATGCCCAATACCGTCAATATGCCACTTTAAAGGAAATTATTATTGATGTCAATATAAAACAATCTGATACACAATATTTCAAGATGTATGGACTTAATTTAATCGATTTAAGAGCTGCATGTAAAACAAATTAGAGGCATAATGCTACTTTATTTAAAACTATTTGTCATACTAGAAAATTCATTTACGTCTTAATTTCTTTGACCCGTTTAGTAACTTTCATATTCTGACTTCGCAAAAATATCGCAAAATGAATTTGTTTTCTGTCCCTTAGTATTTTAATAGTTTGAAAATTGACTATATGAGACATTCAAGATATTTATAAGATAACAAACATACTAGCAAAACATGCATAAACATTCGTAACAACGTACTAAGCACCTATTATTTTATTATAATAAGAAACATTGAATCATCATACTCACATAGCAATCACATCACATGACAATGCACTGTAAATTACACAGAACATCTCATTGAACTCATGAAGGATCTAAGATCAGGGGTCATTTTCCAGAAACATATTAAGTTATATTTTATCCTTATCTTCAGTTAATCATTTCTGTCAGCTTTATATTTGGTGTGCATGGTACATTATGCTTAGTACTTATTTTAATTATCAGATATATTGTTAACAATTGTTTGGGTTACAGTAAAGGGATTCACAAATGTATTTGAAGCTTCAAACGTATAACATTTTAACATGTGAACTTAAGTGCAAACATGTTAAGATAAACTTAAGATAATTCTGGAATATGACCCCAGAAAAGGTACAGGGGGCTGTTCAAAGGAGCAGGGGTTAGCCGGAAATGCTTTGACATTTTCTAAAAATAATTTGAAATTTTCAAAAAAAAGGTCAATATAGGGAATTTATGAATATAATGCTTCAAATTATTTTCTTGTGAACTTGTTCTTTTGATTTATACTTGAAAATAACTGAAAAAATTGCAAAAATACATAACATTTTAGAAGAAAATCAGAATTCCATTGTTGTCCAGCCCAAAGGGGCAGGAGGTGCCAAAAAGGGGCAGGGTGCAGCACCCTGTTACTTGCTTCGGATCTTCCCTATTTGAACTCTGTACATTATTGAATTTAGAAAGGATTCTAATGTTTCTGCTGAATAACAAGTTAATGTTTCATCAACTGATAATATACACTCAATTATTTGGCAATAGTTAAAAATATTCTAACATGATTTGTCAAGAGACAATAATACACTGTGAATTGCCAATGTAAATATTGTGTAACTCTGCCTTATTAAATAATAATAATAATAATAAAGAAGATATTTTCAAGCAAAAGCATGTCACATACGCAACTCATTAATATTTTCTAAAAATATCAAACAACTCACACGGACCTGTTACAGTCGTGTTTCAATAATAAAATCATCTAAAAGTAAATAAACATAGTTTCAGACAAATCAAATGCAATACATTGAAGTTTTAGAGGCATTTTCCAAAATGATCATATTGTTAAAAGGGCATATTGACGGTAGTTAGATAATAATGTTTCCAAAATGATCATATTGTTAAAAGGGCATATTGCCGGTAGTCCGATAATAACGTTTCCAAAATGATCACATTGTTAAAAGGGCATATTGACGGTAGTCCGATAATAAAGTTTCCAAAATAAAACTTCATTAAAATAAAATAAAATAGCGAAGCAATATTATAAAATAATAGCGAAGCAGTGTTAAATACGATGGAATTGTTTCTATAAACAGTTGACAAACGCATATTATTGGACAATATAAACTGTGGCAATCGATGACACTTGCAGACGTGGTAAAATTAGTAGTAGTAGCAAATTCAATATGAAATGTACATACTGTACCATAATGCACATGTGCGCCATTGATAAAAGTCGCATAGCGTGGAGAAGTTTTAAATTAAGTGTGCATTAATTTTGTAGACGTAAGTTCGAATCCTGCTAAAACCGTTACCCAAAAATAGTTTTTTGTCTCTGAATATATTTTGTTCAACAATATAATTGTTGTTGCTACTTAAAAATAAATTCGAGAGAAATTGGAAAATATCTTGTTGTCATATATGTCTACATTTATGCCCAATACCGTCAATATGCCACTTTAAAGGAAATTATTATTGATGTCAATATAAAACAATCTGATACACAATATTTCAAGATGTATGGACTTAATTTAATCGATTTAAGAGCTGCATGTAAAACAAATTAGAGGCATAATGCTACTTTATTTAAAACTATTTGTCATACTAGAAAATTCATTTACGTCTTAATTTCTTTGACCCGTTTAGTAACTTTCATATTCTGACTTCGCAAAAATATCGCAAAATGAATTTGTTTTCTGTCCCTTAGTATTTTAATAGTTTGAAAATTGACTATATGAGACATTCAAGATATTTATAAGATAACAAACATACTAGCAAAACATGCATAAACATTCGTAACAACGTACTAAGCACCTATTATTTTATTATAATAAGAAACATTGAATCATCATACTCACATAGCAATCACATCACATGACAATGCACTGTAAATTACACAGAACATCTCATTGAACTCATGAAGGATCTAAGATCAGGGGTCATTTTCCAGAAACATATTAAGTTATATTTTATCCTTATCTTCAGTTAATCATTTCTGTCAGCTTTATATTTGGTGTGCATGGTACATTATGCTTAGTACTTATTTTAATTATCAGATATATTGTTAACAATTGTTTGGGTTACAGTAAAGGGATTCACAAATGTATTTGAAGCTTCAAACGTATAACATTTTAACATGTGAACTTAAGTGCAAACATGTTAAGATAAACTTAAGATAATTCTGGAATATGACCCCAGAAAAGGTACAGGGGGCTGTTCAAAGGAGCAGGGGTTAGCCGGAAATGCTTTGACATTTTCTAAAAATAATTTGAAATTTTCAAAAAAAAGGTCAATATAGGGAATTTATGAATATAATGCTTCAAATTATTTTCTTGTGAACTTGTTCTTTTGATTTATACTTGAAAATAACTGAAAAAATTGCAAAAATACATAACATTTTAGAAGAAAATCAGAATTCCATTGTTGTCCAGCCCAAAGGGGCAGGAGGTGCCAAAAAGGGGCAGGGTGCAGCACCCTGTTACTTGCTTCGGATCTTCCCTATTTGAACTCTGTACATTATTGAATTTAGAAAGGATTCTAATGTTTCTGCTGAATAACAAGTTAATGTTTCATCAACTGATAATATACACTCAATTATTTGGCAATAGTTAAAAATATTCTAACATGATTTGTCAAGAGACAATAATACACTGTGAATTGCCAATGGACCGCTTAATCAATTCTTTTTAATTTGATTTTTTAAATATAGCTGAAAACTGTTTTCCTCTACACTTACCGTAATATGTCTAATCTAACAGTTACCTGTAGGTCTACGTGACTGATTTTAGTGTGTTCTCTTATTTTCTATTCATTACGACTGCAAAATAAAACGAACATAAAGTACGCCCTAGCCTAACTATTGCACATTAAAATTATACAAACTTTATTCCAGGCATTGTCCTTTTAAATAATTAAATTGTCAAAGCACGGTATTGTATCATATGCACAATCAAATAGTGTCTTATATATAATTCTATTAAAACATGACACCCGCAGAGTTTTCTATAGACATCAGAACCATTTTTCATTATTAAACCTCCAATAAACAACACCAACAATTTTTTTTTGAAATTGTAAAATATAGTTTGCATCATAATTGCAGAATATAATATAAGATCATGTTAGAATCAAAATAATGTTCACATTTTCATTGTTTATCTGTAAATAAACAACATTTGTCTTTCTTGTGCACAGTTATTAAACCACGCGGGCTAACACCCTCGTGGTTTTATTTTTACACATAAGAACTCCAAAGCGTTGTTTATAAGCTGATAAACACTGATAAATAGAAAATTAGTTCTTAAATAACCTCTGACTTAACAAGAATGTAAACATTCAAAAGCGCTCTAATACATTAAAATCATTTAAAGCAACCAAAATTTTATTTTTATAAGAACAAACACATACAAGGTAATATAAACTGCTAATTTTGATGTTTAATTGGAGAGATTTATAATTACACATACATATAGGATCTGACACGAGTTGTCATTTCATACCATATTTGAGTAAGAGTTCAGGAATTTTGTTAGTAAGCGAGCCTTTGGTGAGCATACTAACGAATTTCCTGGACGAGTTTAATAAAATATGGTATAAAATGACAACAAGTGTCCGATCTTTTTCATCACATGCTTTTAAACGAAACAAAAATCTTCTAATTTTACCAAAACATGTTGTGTACTGATGTGATGCCATTTCATGTTGACGACGTCATTTCATTAAAATAACGTCATCCGATTGGTCAGTCAAAGAATATGTAGCCGATGAAAACGCTCAAAATGTTATCTTACACATGTAAGATAGAAATATTTGTAATGGTCGTATTACACGGGAAACAAGGTATAGCATGTGATAAAACACTGTAATTTGTTATCACCAACTGGGCCTGTATTCACCAACCTATTATTAGACTTAAAGGGACTGAACTCCAGATGGTCCAATCGTAAAAAAGAAAGAAAATTGTCAAAAATACATGATGTCAAGAACACAATAAATTATTAGACACATATTTTTTTATTTACCTGAAAAGCATTGATTTTATATAGTTTTTGTACTTGTTATGTCCTTAACTCTATAGCGTCTGCAGACACTATAACCCATAGAGTAATTTAAAAAGCATGGTTTATATTTAGGATAATCATGCGACAGTTAAGTTTTGTCGAGGTGCTGGCATTGGGGAAAGCCGCGATATTTTTTAAATACCGGGTTCAAGAAAAGTGCGAGCTAATTAATCTTCTATTTTTCTGTGAAATACACTGTTTATGACAGTATTAAATCGTGTTCTATACAAATGGTTTTATGCATGTTTTTACCGTTAAGCCGTAACTTAAAAAAAACGAATATTTTTATGCCCATCTGGAGTTCAGTATCTTTAAGTCTAAAAATGAAGAATATTCTAGAAACTGTACTGTTCTAAGAGCGGTTTACTGTTCAATCTAACTTTGTATTCATTATCTTTAATTACATCATTCTTTATTTAGATCGATTTGTTAATGACAGAAGCAACTTTGGTACCCAATTAAGTTGCAAACACTTGAGTAGTTTTTCTTGAGGCAAAGTATATTCTGTCTTCTAAAGTCTAAGAATGGGTGGGTGAATACATGCCCAGACCTTGATCTAAATCTTCAAATACATGCCCAGACCTTGATCTAAATCTTCAAATACATGCCCAGACCTTGATCTAAATCTTCAAATACATGCCCAACCTTGATCTAAATCTTCAAATACACGCCCAGACCTTGATCTAAATCTTCAAATACACGCCCAGACCTTGATCTAAATCTTCAATACATGCCCAGACCTTGATCTAAATCTTCAATACATGCCCAGACCTTGATCTAAATCTTCAATACATGCCCAGACCTTGATCTAAATCTTCAACTACATGCCCAGACCTTGATCTAAATCTTCAAATACATGCCCAGACCTTGATCTAAATCTTCAACTACATGCCCAGACCATGATCTAAATCTTCAACTACATGCCCAGACCTTGATCTAAATCTTCAATACATGCCCAGACCGTGATCTAAATCTTCAACTACATGCCCAGACCTTGATCTAAATCTTCAACTACATGCCCAGACCTTGATCTAAATCTTCAACTACATGCCCAGACCATGATCTAAATCTTCAACTACATGCCCAGACCATGATCTAAATCTTCAACTACATGCCCAGACCTTGATCTAAATCTTCAACTACATGCCCAGACCTTGATCTAAATCTTCAACTACATGCCCAGACCTTGATCTAAATCTTCAAATACATGCCCAGACCTTGATCTAAATCTTCAAATACATGCCCAGACCTTGATCTAAATCTTCAAATACATGCCCAGACCTTGATCTAAATCTTCAAATACATGCCCAGACCTTGATCTAAATCTTCAAATACACGCCCAGACCTTGATCTAAATCTTCAAATACATGCCCAGACCTTGATCTAAATCTTCAATACATGTCCAGACCAGACCTTGATCTAAATCTTCAAATACATGCCCAGACCTTGATCTAAATCTTCAACTACATGCCCAGACCTTGATCTAAATCTTCAACTACATGCCCAGACCATGATCTAAATCTTCAACTACATGCCCAGACCATGATCTAAATCTTCAACTACATGCCCAGACCTTGATCTAAATCTTCTTGATCTAAATCTTCAAATACATGCCCAGACCTTGATCTAAATCTTCAAATACATGCCCAGACCTTGATCTAAATCTTCAAATGACCAACAGTGATCAAAGAACATTTGGGTAAATCTTACAAATTATAGAATACAGCAAAATATCTTCAGAACATTGTATTATTTATCTAAAACATGATGCAAGATGCTAAAAAAGTGATTTAAAAAGGTAAAAAAACACATTCATCGACTTGTGTATCATGAATTAAACAAAATTGAGAAATATTCTCAAAAAGAAACACATGAAATACATAAAACTGCACACATTTCTCTTTATTTTGCTCACACCTATTCAAAAAATGTTTTAAAAATATCTATAAAACTTAAGAAATCATTGAAATAATTCAAATACATAAATATGTATACATTACTTTTTTTCTATTATAAAAAAAACAACAAAAAAAACAACAATACTGTTATGTTATTAATTTAAATACAAGTTAAGAATACAACTCACAGGACCTATAACCTACCAATTCAAAACTCACCCATAAAAAAATCCATCTCCCCACCCACACAAATCGCACAGGATGCACAAACAAATGAGGTGCATCGTGGGAAAACCCGGCTTAATGCATGTGCATAAAGTGTCGTCGCAGATTAGCCTGTGGAGTCAGCACAGGCAAATCCGGGATGACACTTTCCACCTACAGTGGATTTATGTTTAGAACAGACTTCCTTGAAAAAATAAATAAAATTAAAGTGGAAGTGTCGTCCCGAATCAACCTGTGCGGACTACACATGCTGATCCGGGATTACACTTTACGCACATTCATTAAACCCAGATTTCCCATGACACGCCTCTAATGTACAAGTGTACAACACGCTAGTCAATAACGTGATATCACTCGATCACTAGCACTGGTGTAAACAAGCACGGATGAGAGCACCTTACTGGTGATATATAAGATCATAGTATAGAAGTATAGTTCGCAAACATTAACCTGGACTATAGCAGCATACATCAAGCGATCGAATTGTCTCCTATATTCATACTCGGTTTAGTCTGTGCACATGCTTTCACAAGTTTAACTATACCGTAACAGCCTTTTCTGTGGGATGCTCTTTCATCGATTTAATCTGAGTCGAGTACGGAAACTAATCTATGCATTTAAATACATTCATATTCGATTTTTAATATACTCATGCATAAAGGTCAATGTCAGGTTCATGTTTGCGAGCTTTAGCAAGAAACTTTTCGCGTCGTGAGAAAACCGGTCTTAATGCGTGTGCGTAAAGTGTCGTCCCGGATTAGCCTGTGCAGTCCACTTTACGCACATGCATTATGACCGGTTTTCTCATGACGCGCCACATATTTATGTACCATACATTCCCTAAAAAACGTCCCCGGGGGCTTTACATTTTCCCAAAAGGGGGTGTTTATTATGAGTGCAGTGTTTGGTGTTCTGTTATATATATCAGTTGATGGAAAACATTATTATTATGACTTTGTGAAAACATTTCTTTAAAAGACTTATAAAAAACGTGTCTGGCATGCATATGTGTTGTATGTACGGATACGCAGAAACAATATCAGCTGCCAATCTTGTGTTAATCTCTATGAGAAACATGTACAAACTTTAACAAAAACACATTTGCTTTTTTTTTTTTTTGATAGGGCAATAATCAAAACATGTTTTTGACTTTATATTTCAGTTAACCTTTTAACAAATGTTGCATGACAGACATAAACCGCATGTGTGGGTTTATTGTTTTTCTTTTAATACAGCAAAATAATAGTGTATTATGAGAATCTGTTGAGTTTTTTTTTTCATATTATATAATGAATATTTATATTTATATAAAAACTTCATAATATTATATCCTCAATGAATCTCAATTATCAGTATTGACTTGTTTACATGTTTATGCACTCAAATTGTTTTTCCACCATTCTTAAAAGTATAATAAATTTATTTACATTCTCTGTGCTTACAAAATCATGTTACCTTCATTGTTTTATAGCAAATACATGTGTCATTAATTTTAGTTATTTATTTCCTTATACAAATGCATTTAGTTAACTTCATGTGCATATTTTGAAGTATTTATTTAACTCCATCAGCCTATACTAATTTATTTAGTTAAATTCAGGAATTTATACCGACCTATTCAAACTAGAACTTTGTTACAGGGGTGACAACGGGCCCCGAATTACAGCATGTTTGAAGGTGGAGTCCAGCAAATAAATTTTTTTTAATAAAAAATGTAAATCCCCATCTTTACGCACAACTACACGTTACCCTCAACAACTAGTTCATGTCAGCAATTCCATCTATGTCAAAGATTACCTAAAGCTTCGTGGAATATATATTAGTACATGCATGTTTACATTGATAACCAATAAGTGTAGAATATCTGAGAAACACAATAACTAATGCAATATATACATAACTTCTGAATGTGGGAGACAAATTTACATCCCCATCTTTAAGCATAACCATGAAGACAAGTTTCAAGAAAATCTGTTGGAAACGGTAGGAGTTGCATTCACAAGGAATTTTCCCTCTATATTCATTACAATATCTCGATCTGTTATTGAGTAATTGAGAAGAAACAGTTTTTCTATTTTTAGTAACGGTGACCTTGACCTTGATCCCACCCACCCCCTATGCAATCCCAAGCTATGTCTTGATAAAAGGTATCTATGTATGAAGTTGAATTACAATAGCTCAATTCGTTCTCGAGTAATTGAGTGGAAACCGTTTTTCTATTTTATGTGACCCCATCCACCCCCTATGTAATCCCAAGCCAGGTCTCGATATAAGGTATCTATAGATGAAGTTTCATTAAAATATTTCAATTCGTTCTCAAGTTAGAGAGCTGAAACCAAAAGTTGACTCCGCCTGAAAATGAAAAATTAACAAAGGGCAATAACTCCAGAATTATGAAGTGCAGAGTAACGGTTCTTGTGCACTGCACTTCTCCTCAATGAGATCTATCCACCTATGAAGTTTCAAGTTAATACCTCTTATAGTCTAAGAGTTATGCTCCAGGCAAAAACAAAGTATGAAAAATTAACAAAGGGCAATAACTCCAGAACCATGAAGTGCAGAGTAATGGTTCTTATGCACTGCACTTCTCCTTAATGAGATCTATCCACCCATGAAGTTTCAAATTAATAGCTGAAATGGTTTTGAAGTTATGAAAGAAAAACATGAAAAATGTGGACGGATGGACGGACGGACAGACAGGGTGATTACTATAGGGCACCCGCAAAACAATTGCGGGGCCCTAATTAATTCTTGCAAATAATAATCAATTTAGTTAACATCTTTATCAATGTATTTACATGCATTTAGGGGTAGCATTCACATACAAGAGAACAACATTTGTATTTGAATTGTCAATAACATTGTACAATGCAAATGCAATTTATAGAATGTTTTCACATTTAAAGCAGCAGTCCAGAAATATGTTTATAAAATAAAACTTTGCAGAAATCGTTTCTTATGGACATCTTACCAATCAAAATAAAAAAAACCACATTGAAATCGGTAAAATAGTAACCTTGTGGTAACTTTTTATCATAAAGTTTCTGTATGCCATATCTGGTGATGCTTCTTGAGTAAATCATGTTTATTAGTGTATATTCTGTTCGTACCAAGCATTTTCAAACACAGACATTATAAAATGCCTTCAGTAAATAAGAAACAGCTAACCAAATAAAGGTCATTAAAATTCATTACAACTCATGCCAAATTAAGATTTATTGAATTATATTCTATGGACTGCGACTTTAACAAATGGACCAGGTCGATATTATTTTCCATACTCCCACTGGTTCTACATATATACTGAAAACAAACAATTATACAGCAGCTTTATAACAATTCAAAAGGTTCTATAATGAAATATATATGCAAGAAAGTACCAATGACCCAGTAAATGAAGAGTTGTTACACATATGTTCCACGTACATGTCATTCAGGTGCACTATAGCAAAGTTTTTGCAAATCGATTTTTATCTAAACAAGTGTAAAATAACTTAACATTCTAATATATAACAGTTTACAATGTTTCTACAATAAGATACAAAGCACAAATGTCAAAAATGTAGATTTTCCCCATTAAAAACGTTTAAAAAAGTATGGAGCATGCTGATTGGTCACTTGGAAATCATGTGACATTTTCCCTGAAGTTGATTGGCTGTAACATTCAAATGTGAGTATATAATGTGATCAAGATGAGCAACTGCAGACAACAGTAAAGGTTTCTCTGAAATGGACAGAAATGCAAAAAAAAGAAAATGAAGAGTTTAATTATAACATTGTTTTCAAGAATACAAATATTCTTGCAACAGTTTTTGAAACAAACATAATGAAAAACCTAGGCTAGAAATAATATTATTTTTGAAGCCCATAACAAAATTTATATACACTTGCATCATTTTGGAGACATGACACCTAGAAATATAATCAAATTATTTGTGGAAACAATCACTACAAACAAACATTTTTGGAGTCAAGTGCAAATTAAATACTTACATCATTTTTTAAATAATTTAAAGAGAGAGGATTTCTTTCGGGAAGGAGGTCCAAACATCATTGGTGCTTGATTTTTATGGGATACAGATATCTGAAACAAGGAGCAAGTAAGTATAAACTTAACAGTAAAGTTTGAAATACATAACTGTTGTGTTGTCTTCCAAAAATTTGACAGAACATCTAGGGAAACAACAGAGTTAAATATTATTGTGTAAATATAGTTGTTCATTTTGCATTATCAGATTAAACACTAGCAAGAAATATCACTACTTAAAGATTAACATGAACAAAATCGAGAAATTCTTCTGCATTCAAATACCGATGGATGGTGTGTAATTGATATGGTGTTCACCTTGCAATTGAAAAGTTGCACGTTCTTACTCAGGTAGCATTCTTTTGTTTGTTTGGATTTTTCGCCGTATTTAACAGTATTTCAGTCATATACCGGCGGTCAGTTAACCTACTCATACTTTTCCTAGGCAAGCTTAGCCTATCTAGTTTACCAGTACCAAGTGCACATACTTGTGCCAGTTATTAACAACTGCCCTACTTGAATCAGAGGTAGGGGGAGAATGGCCGTAGAAATGATTTCATGACCAGTTCCCACACGAGTTATGTGGCAAGGCTGTGGCTCGAACTAGCGAACCCCCAATTGAGAGTCTAGTACTCTACAAATTGAGCTAGCTGGGTCCGGCAGGTAGCATGTCAGTGATCTTCAAGTTACCTTTCAAACTAACATCGCTGTGTACTGGTTCTTCCCAGGAAACAAACTAACATCGCTGTGGTTCATCCCAGGAAACAAACTAACATCGCTGTGTACTGGTTCTTCCCAGGAAACAAACTAACATCGCTGTGGTTCATCCCAGGAAACAAACTAACATCGCTGTGTACTGGTTCTTCCCAGGAAACAAACTAACATCGCTGTGTACTGGTTCTTCCCAGGAAACTAACATCGGTGTGTACTGGTTCTTCCCAGGAAACAAACTAACATCGCTGTGTACTGGTTCTTCCCAGGAAACAAACTAACATCGCTGTGTAATGGTTCTTCCCAGGAAACAAACTAACATCGCTGTGTACTGGTTCTTCCCAGGAAACTAACATCGCTGTGTACTGGTTCTTCCCAGGAAACTAACATCGCTGTGTACTGGTTCTTCCCAGGAAACAAACTAACATCGCTGTGTACTGGTTCAACCCAGGAAACAAACTAACATCGCTGTGTACTGGTTCTTCCCAGGAAACAAACTAACATCGCTGTGTACTGGTTCTTCCCAGGAAACAAACTAACATCGCTGTGTACTGGTTCTTCCCAGGAAACAAACTAACATCGGTGTGTACTGGTTCTTCCCAGGAAACAAACTAACATCGCTGTGTACTGGTTCTTCCCAGGAAACAAACTCCGAACTGTCTCAATAAGCCTCAAACCTTTGGCAAACCTGAGCTAAAAAAGCATGGCTTAACCTAAAGAATGGTGAAATACTTACAGTACACGGAGGCTGCATCCAGGGTTCCCCGTCTATCTGCATCGGGAATCGCTTCCGAGTCCTGAAATTGACGTGGTAGTGATTCACAAATATGTTGATGTGAGTTTAGGTGGATAAATAAGAGAATATATTGAAACTTAATACTAATTTTTTCATGAGAACGTTAAATAAATACTTTGATATTATTTACTTACATCTCGTAGATGCAAGATTTTACTATATCTATATTATTACAAACAGGTCCTTAACAAATACATGTAGAAATAGACGCTGAAGTCATGATGTATGTTTAAGTGGGACTATACGATTACTGTACATCCAGGTCACAGCAAATATGTCATAAGATACATCTCTAAGTAAGAAGATATATTGAAGTAGCGATAAACATTTAATTCACTTAATACATGTATATGACTAAGTCACATCATATAATCCACTTCATACATGTATATGACTAAGTCACTTCACATAATCCGCATCATATATGTATACGACTAAGTCACATCATACATGTATAATCCAATCTATACATGTATATGACTAAGTCACATCATATAATCCACTCCATACATGTATATGACTAAGTCACATCATATAATCCACTTCATACATGTATATGACTAAGTCACATCATATAATCCACTCCATACATGTATATGACTAAGTCACATCATATACTCCACTTCATACAGGTATATGACTAAGTCACATCATATAATCCACTCCATACATGTATATGACTAAGTCACTTCAAATAATCCTCATCATATATGTGTATGACTAAGTCACATCATACATGTATAATCCAATCTATACATGTATATGACTAAGTCACATACCATATATAATCCACTCCATACATGTATATGACTAAGTCACATCATATAATCCACTCCATACATGTATATGACTAAGTCACATCATATAATCCACTTCACACATGTATATGACTAAGTCACATCATATAATCCACCTCAAACATGTATATGACTGTCACATCATATAATCCACTTCACACACGTATATGACCAAGTCACATCATATAATCCACTTCATACACGTATATGACTATGTCACATCATATTATCCACCTGTTACACGTATATGACTAAGTCACATCATATAATCCACCTCATACACGTATATGACCAAGTCACATCATATAATCACCTCATACACGTATATGACTCAGTCACATCATATAATCCACCTCATACATGTATATGACTAAGTCACATCATATAATCCACCTCATACATGTATATGACTAAGTCACATCATATAATCCACTTCATACATGTATATAAGTCACATCACATATTTCTAAGTCATGACGTATACCAAGTACTGCATACGGGTATATATAAGTCATGATGTATGCCTCAGTCATGCTATACATGCACATCTAAGTCAAAACACATCCGTCTTAATATGATATATGCCTATGATGCGATAGTTACCTATGCCAAAAGCCACAAAACATATATAAAAACGTAGAAAATACTAGGTTAGTGTTCAATTTAGAGAAGTTTATCTCGCGAGGCTTAGAAAAACGGAAGTGTGAGAGAAGTTTATCTTGCGAGGCTTACAAAAACGGAAGTGTGAGAGAAGTTACAGCCGAGAAAGATAAACTTCTCTATATTCAACACCAATCCTATTTTTCTACTTATCCCATCCTTTTTTTTTTCGAAACTCTATCAAAACAACTGTTTAACAAACTGTGGAAATCATAAACTGGTAGTCCAACTGCTTTTTCTAGTATTGAATACAAAATGTACAAATTGCAACTAGAATTGTCACATTAGTGACTGATACACCCTCACAATATGACCTTGTAAAAAAATATGGCATCCATTTGAAAGAAATGGACACAATGAGAATGCTTTAATTTGTGAATATTTAACAGTGTATTCGGAAAAAATTAATTTCAGTAGGAGCCAAAACTCTGTCAACTCTGTGGTTTGTAACGAAAGTCAAAACTGACCTGTATTTTACGATGTTACACCTATGTACCAAAATAATTTAAATATGTGGAGCCATTCATGAGTTATTGTACTAAAACCATGTTTTTAGGGAATCTAAGTCAAAAAGGGGCCATAACTCTGTCAAAATTTAGTGGTTTGTAACCAAAGTAAACTTGACCTGTATTTTATAATGCTTCATATGTATACCAAAAATTATTTGAATAGGCCAAGCCATTCTTGAGTTATCGTCCGGAAACCATGTCTGTAGGGAATTTAAGTAAAAAAGGGGCCATAACTCTGTCAAAATGCAGTGGTTTGTTAACAAAATCAAACTTGGTGGTGTTCTATGATGTTACACATGTGTACCAAAAATTATTTGAATGTCAAGCCTTTCTTGAGTTATCATCCGGAAACCATGAAAACCAACAGAACGAAGGCAGACGGAGCCACAGACTGACAAGCTCACTCCTATATAACCCCTCTAAACTTCGTTTGTGGGGGTATAATAAAGAAGTAGTTCCAAGATTCTAGAAATACAATAAACAAAACTTAGGCTGTTAACAAGTTTTATTGTAAATGCATGTGCTATTCGTACAAAAAATAATTTATCAGTAACTTCCACAATGAAAAGAACCTTTAAAGTCAATAAAGACACAACTGCATAATGATTCTTACAATTTATGATCTATACATAAATCAATAAACAATAAATGACCATGACCTTTCTGCTAGTTTTTAAAAACTCGGAAACGAAGCACGTGTGACTGCAAATTTAATCTAGATGTTTCGGAAAACATGTTTGCAAATTTTAAATACAATGTATGTAAATTATCTTCAAATGACTGACGACAAAATGTAATGACATAAGTAAACAATCCGACTGTATCATGAAAACTAGTCCGTGCATGCGACAAGTCTATACCCACAGTGTGAAATACAGTGAAGTTTATCCCACAGAGTGTTTTTGCGTCAATGAGAGAGGAAGATGGGATAAAATTACGTTTCAGTCATGACACACATACCTGATGACCACAGAAGAGCACTGTGCCAAACGCTTTCCCGAGGCCCGTAGACCCGCATACACCTGCGCGGCGTGCATGGAATTTTCTAACCCCACAACCTCTATCTGTTTGTCACCAACATCTGCAATGATACATGGAATTCTCTAACCCCACAACCTCAATCTGTTTGTCACCAACATCTGCAATGATACATGGAATTCTCTAACCCCACAACCTCAATCTGTTTGTCATTAACATCTGTAATGATACATGGAATTCTCTAACCCCACAACCTCAATCTGTTTGTCACCAACACCTGCAATGATACATGGAATTCTCTAAACCCACAACCTCAATCTGTTTGTCACCAACATATGCAATGATACATGGAATTCTCTAACCCCACAACCTCTATCTGTTTGTCACCAACATCTGCAATTATACATGGAATTCTCTAACCCCACAACCTCAATCTGTTTGCCACCAACATCTGCAATGATACATGGAATTCTCTAAACCCACAACCTCAATCTGTTTGTCACCAACATCTGCAATTCTCTAAACCCACAACCTCAATCTGTTTGTCACCAACATCTGCAATTCTCTAACCCCACAACCTCTATCTGTTTGTCACCAACATCTGCAATGATACATGGAATTCTCTAACCCCACAACCTCTATCTGTTTGTCACCAACATCTGCAATGATACATGGAATTCTCTAAAACCACAACCTCAATCTGTTTGTCACCAACATCTGCAATGATACATGGAATTCTCAACCCCCACAACCTCTATCTGTTTGTCACCAACATCTGCAATGATACATGGAATTCTCTAACCCCACAACCTCAATCTGTATGTCACCAACATCTGCAATTCTCTAAACCCACAACCTCAATCTGCTTGTCACCAACATCTGCAATTCTCTAACCCCACAACCTCTATCTGTTTGTCACCAACATCTGCAATTCTCTAAACCCACAACCTTAATCTGTTTGTCACCAACATCTGCAATTCTCTAACCCCACAACCTCATCTGTTTGTCACCAACATCTGCAATGATACATGGAATTCTCTAAACCCTAACCTCAATATGTTTGTCACCAACATCTGCAATGATACATGGAATTCTCTAACCCCACAACCTCAATCTGTTTGTCACCAACATCTGCAATGATACATGGAATTCTCTAAACCCACAACCTCAATCTGTTTGTTACCAAAATCTGCAATGATACATGGAATTCTCTAACCCCACAACGTCAATCTGTTTGTCATCAACATCTGCAATGATACATGGAATTCTCTAACCCCACAACCTCTATCTGTTTGTCACCAACATCTGCAATGATACATGGAATTCTCTAAAACCACAACCTCAATCTGTTTGTCACCAACATCTGCAATGATACATGGAATTCTCAACCCCCACAACCTCTATCTGTTTGTCACCAACATCTGCAATGATACATGGAATTCTCTAACCCCACAACCTCAATCTGTATGTCACCAACATCTGCAATTCTCTAAACCCACAACCTCAATCTGCTTGTCACCAACATCTGCAATTCTCTAACCCCACAACCTCTATCTGTTTGTCACCAACATCTGCAATTCTCTAAACCCACAACCTTAATCTGTTTGTCACCAACATCTGCAATTCTCTAACCCCACAACCTCATCTGTTTGTCACCAACATCTGCAATGATACATGGAATTCTCTAAACCCTAACCTCAATATGTTTGTCACCAACATCTGCAATGATACATGGAATTCTCTAAACCCACAACCTCAATCTGTTTGTTACCAAAATCTGCAATGATACATGGAATTCTCTAACCCCACAACGTCAATCTGTTTGTCATCAACATCTGCAATGATACATGGAATTCTCTAACCCCACAACCTCAATCTGTTTGTCATCAACATCTGCAATGATACATGGAATTCTCTAACCCCACAACCTCAATCTGTTTGTCATCAATATCTGCAATGATACATGGAATTCTCTAACCCCACAACCTCAACATGTTTGTCACCAACATCTGCAATGAAACATGGAATTCTCTAAACCCACATCATTAATCTGTTTGTCACCAACATCTGCAATGAAACATGGAATTCTCTAAACCCACATCATTAATCTGTTTGTCACCAACATCTGCAATGAAACATGGAATTCTCTAAACCCACATCATTAATCTGTTTGTCACCAACATCTGCAATGAAACATGGAATTCTCTAAACCCACATAATTAATCTGTTCGTCACCAGCATCTGCAAAGGTACATGAACATTAATATAGACATGGAAATGTATCACCAAAAGTCATGTCCATATGGATACATATCAACATATTTGGAGCCACCAACCCAAGCTATGCATAAGTCTCTAGAGATTTCAGGCGCAAACTGCGATTACATTAAAATCCTAAAATTATTGAGATATTTCAAGAGCCATAACTATAAAATGTGGGCGCAATTTGGCTGATAATAAAGCCAGGCTGAGATATTATGCCCAAAAATCATAGTTCCCAATCACCCTGGGGCCCGTATACACCAACACATTCTTAGACTTCAGAATAAAGAATAGACTTAGACTCAAGAAATAATACTTGTGCATTTGCAAATGTTCGGGGTACCAATGTTGCAGATGTCATTATTAAATCAGTCTAAATAAAAAATGCTAAAAATAGAGTTGGTGAATACCAAGTAAAATTCAATTTAAACACTTTTATAGAATGGAAAAATTTCAATAAAATTCTGTATTCTCAAGTCTAAGCATGGGCTGGTGAATACGGGCCCGGTACTGACCCTGCACGGCTATGCCCCAAAAAATGACAATTCCCAATTGCCCGGTACTGACATTGCACGGCTATGCCCCAAAAAATGACAATTCCCAATTGCCCGGTACTGACCCTGCACGGCTATGCCCCAAAAAATGACAATTCCCAATTGCCCGGTACTGACCCTGCACGGCTATGCCCCAAAAAATGACAATTCCCAATTGCCCGGTACTGACCCTGCACGGCTATGCCCCAAAAAATGACAATTCCCAATTGCCCGGTACTGACCCTGCACGGCTATGCCCCAAAAAATGACAATTCCCAATTGCCCGGTACTGACCCTGCACGGCTATGCCCCAAAAAATGACAATTCCCAATTGCCCGGTACTGACCCTGCACAACTATGCCCCAAAAAATGACAATTCCCAATTGCCCGGTACTGACCCTGCACGGCTATGCCCCAAAAAATGACAATTCCCAATTGCCCGGTACTGACCTGCACGGCTAGGCCCCAAAAAATGACAATTCCCAATTGCCCGGTACTGACCCTGCACGGCTAGGCCCCAAAAAATGACAATTCCCAATCGCCCGGTACTGACCCTGCACGGCTATGCCCCAAAAAATGACAATTCCCAATTGCCCGGTACTGACCCTGCACGGCTATGCCCCCAAAAATGACAATTCCCAATTGCCCGGTACTGACCCTGCACGGCTATGCCCCAAAAAATGACAATTCCCAATTGCCCGGTACTGACCCTGCACGGCTATGCCCCAAAAAATGACAATTCCCAATTGCCCGGTACTGACATTGCACGGGTATGCCCCAAAAAATTACAATTCCCAATTGCCCGGTACTGACCCTGCACGGCTATGCCCCAAAAAATGACAATTCCCAATTGCCCCGTATTGACCCTGCACGGCTAGGCCCCAAAAAATGACAATTCCCAATTGCCCGGTACTGACCCTGCACGGCTATGCCCCAAAAAATGACAATTCCCAATTGCCCGGTACTGACCCTGCACGGCTATGCCCCAAAAAATGACAATTCCCAATTGCCCGGTACTGACCCTGCACGGCTATGCCCCAAAAAATGACAATTCCCAATTGCCCAGTACTGACCCTACATGGTAATGCCAAAAAAATGACAATTCCCAATCACCCTGGTACTGAACCTGCACGGTTATGCCAAAAAAATCAAAATTCCCAATCACCCTGGTACTGACCCTCCACGGCTATACCCCAAAATCACGATTCCCAATTACCCAGGTACTGACCCTCCACGGTTATACCCCCAAAAAGCACAATTCCCAATCACCCCGGTACTGACCCTACATGGTTATGCCAAAAAAATCATAATTCCCAATTACCCCAGTACTGACCGTGCATGGTTATGCCCCCGCAAAAAGACAATTCCCAATCATGCACGGTTATGCCCCAAAAAATCCCAATTCCCAATCACCCCGGTACTGACCCTGCACGGCTAGGCCCAACTCGACACTGTTCATGCTGCTGGTGGAGATCTCCTTGTCCTTATCCTTCTTCATATGCTTCTGGGCCTTCCTGCGCTTCTTCTGACTGGGGTTGTCTCCCCACAGGTTCGTGCCCCCGTAGATACTCGGGATGTTCAGCAGGGCTATGCCCTCCAGCGAGGGGCCATTGGCGAGGTCCAGGGAATAGCCGTCACACTGGCAATTAAAAGTATTGCCGATTAACATTACCAGTAATTATTACTTTGACACTTTAGATTTTATGTATTACTGCTTTTACAACGAGGGTTTCCCTACTTCGTGCAACCACACCCCAATTTTCCAAAATGAAAAAAACAAACATGTATTTTATTCCTATATTAATGTTGCTTTTAAATCTAGCTGCAATACTATTTTAATATTCTCAAAAGTTGTTATACACAAATCACCCAATTAAATGAACTATATATCAAAATCTTGCGCTCTGTTAAGTAATTTATTATGCTGTTGTATGCTCCATTATCAAGCTAGAATTGTTCTTATGTGTCAAGAGAAGCATGTGTACTTTTGGCGACAAAGTTGAGTATATAAGCAATGAAGTCTGCATTAGCATTCAGACTTATTGATCAATAAGTTCATAGTTTCTTGAAAATATGCAAGATAACGTTAATTTCATTATAATAAATTCCTGATTGTAAGTCATTAAATTTCCAAATCCAATGAAACAATTCCACCCATCATTTTGTAGTAGTAACAACCAAAACGCACTACAATGTCACTGACAACAGTAACAACTTCAGCAATCAATGTGGAAGACCATATTACCATGATGTCAATGTCCTCATGGAGATTCTTACACGTAGCTGCCAAGGTTTCTGATGTGCCAAACTCAAAGTACCACAGCTTGTTCTTCATTCTAAACAGAAACAGTAACATCATTAACGAGAGCTGTCTAAGGACAGCACACTCGACTATTCATACGTCTTTGTCAGAGTTATGGGCCTTGGCTAGTGGCCTTACATAATGACCCTGAAGCCATGTGCGACGTTTCAATTGTATATCTGTAGTAGATATAGAATATGAACATGTTGCACGTATATCTGTAGTAGATATAGAAATCTGTAGTAGATATAGAGATATGAACATGTTGTATATCTGTAGTAGATATAGAGATATGAACATGTTACATGTAAACCTTCACTGGGATCCTATTCACCAACCCATTCATAAAGAACAGTTGCTCAAAACTTTAATGGCCAATTAAGCTAACAGTCTGTTAACTTTAGATGTAAATAACATTAATATTTGGAGCAACTTGCTTATCAAACATTTCAAAATTATTCCAGCATTACAATCTCTAAAGTATAAACTCACAGTTTCATATTGTTATGGTTATATATATATATATCCGAATTTTAACGGCTGTTAGCTTAACTGGCCGTTAAAGTTTTGAGCAACCCACCCCTACCTAGACTCAAGAAAATATATTTCTGTGTTTGCAATTATTCTGGGTGCCAATGTTGCTTATGTCAATAACAAATAATTTTAAATAAAGAATGCAGAAAATAGAATGGATGAAAACAAAGTAAGATTAAAATTTATGACACTCGTAGAACCGTACAGTTTCAAGAATATTCTTTATTCTTAGTCTTAAGTGTAAGATCAGATTGGTGAATATGGGACCTGAGCATTACACCGCCGATGAACGAGCGAGTAGAATAACTCAGACAATTAGTGTATTTCCAATGTATAATGTTGCTTTTATAATTTAGAAACAAGGCATCTAAATTATACCGATTCAGATAAATGTGCAAGGCTGAATTCTTATATGAGGAATTTGGAATACGCATGCATTACACAAAGATTTGCCTAAACAGATTAACGCACACTTACTTGCAGGCATAAATCCATGATTTTCATTTTTAAATATCTGAATAATATATCATAAAAATTTTCCAAAGCAAAACAAACTAGGTTTACTGACGATTTCGTATGACAGACTATGTTTTCTTACAATAATTTTGTTTGTTGAACACTTACCTACTGTTGAACTTCTCTGGATGCTTTTCTCTCATTACGTGGAACCGATGACATATGGAGGCGTCCTGAAGGTAGAATGATGGAGATTATTGCTAGCTTGTGACACTGCATCACTGGAACCCACGTTAGCTCAAAAACATGCTTCTTGATCAACCGTGGGAGATTTCGCTAACAAAACTACATACTTATGAATAATTACCGAGACATTTAATTGGTTTGGTGGCAAAGACTGCATGAAAATACAACCAATGAGTTGAAACGTTATTAACACAGTAAGAGAATATTCGCTCTGATCATATTTACTGTTGTCCTCCACATGGTCAATGAACCAGGGCAGTGAACCGATAATAAAGTAGTTTAGTTACCATGAATACTGTGAGCGAAAATACACACATCAGTTTTTGTATAGTGCTTACACAATGACTTATTCTAGTAACTGGTCAACTGATAATTGTTTTAATGACTTCAGTTGAAGAGTACTTTAAAGTTATGTGTAATTTCATTGGCCAGCAGGTGGCTGATCAATATTCGTGAAAACGAACTTTTGACAGCTAATTCTCCCACGTTAGATAGTGTAGTGTTAACGGAATATAGACCGTGGGTTCTTACGATTGTAACACTGTTGCCTCATAAAACAGTGGTTTACCCAGTATCAGCCACACAGTAGTTAAATACATTCAGTATGGCTTGCAAGAAACAAATGAGGCGCGTCGTGGGAAAACCGGACTTAATGAATGTGCGTAAAGTGTCATCCTGGATTAGCCTGTGCAGTCTGCACAGGCTAATCCAGGATGGCACTTTCCGCCTACAGTGGATTTATGTATAGAAGAGACTTCCTTGAAACAGAAAATACCTTTAAAAGCCGAAAGTGCCGTCCTGGATTAGCCTGTGCGGACTGCACAGGCTAATCAGGGACGACACTTTACGCACATGCATTAAGACAGGTTTTCCCACAACGCGCCACAAATGTATTTCGTGATTCGCGGAGTTTGGGCGATCAATTTAGAGGTGAGTCGACGCAGAGTAGACTTGTGTACTGCACAAAATATCGCAGAGTAATTAATCGGCGTCACTCTGCATCAGCTATCAGTTGTACACACACACGGAGTCAGGCAGCGTTATTTCATGGCGGCATCTGCTACACTCTAAATAACTCTGTATAATTGCTAAATTCAAATATTCTGACTGCACGATGGCGAGAAAATATTTGTTTCACCTGAGCTGAATTGTTTATAAGCACGTGCTGAACTGACATCAAATGGGCGTTTTACATAAAATTAAAAGTCACCAAATTTACTGTTAGGTATAGACTGGCCTGAGTGGTTACTCATCTGCTGTACATTAAAGCTGTACCCAAACAAACAGATTTTTCTATTTGCAGCATTTGGATAATCGAGTCAGATGTGAACTGATTCAGAGCACATTGAAGTACTTCTGACTTCTGACAAAGGCGAGTGAGCCGTACTGTACATATTTTTAATAATTTCTCAATTCAGACATATTATTGATTTTACACATTATTCACATGGACGTATAGTTTCCATATAAACTCACCACCCCTATGGAGAAGTAGTTATTAATAATGTTATAGGGCACAGGGTTGCCCTGATTCTCTTCCCCATCCTCTGGCTTGCTGAACTCAATCTGCCAGTGGTCCATGAGGATATAATTTCTCAATTCAGACATATTATTGATTTTACACATTATTCACATGGACATATAGTTTCCATATAAACTCACCACCCCTATGGAGAAGTAGTTGTTGATGATGTTATAGGGCACAGGGTCGCCCTGTTTCTCTTCCCCATCCTCTGGCTTGCTGAACTCGATCTGCCAGCGGTCCATGAGGATGGTCTGCGCCCGCAAGATCCGGTCCAAGACTTTGGATAGACTCTCTCCTTCATAGCCTATCAATAACACATTCATAATAAACATGGATTTTTAGTAGCATTATTGTATAGCACGGCCAAATAAACCCTACACCAACCTTTATGCATGAATATATTACAAAGCGATTATGATGAAGGTATTAGTTTCTGTTCTGAGGTGGATCATTGATTTTTTTATCAGTCTGACATTTGACCTACCAACGAGATTTGATTAATGATGCGTTATGTCATTTAGATAGCCAATACTTCATTGCTTGATGGAGATCTCTTGTAAAAACATTCATAATCTGTAAATAATCTGTGTCAGAGATTGACCAAAGAAGGCATGGTTATAAATTTTATAGCGAATTTAAGCAATCCATTAATTGTTTAATGGTCAATTCTGTTGAAATTATTCAAATATATCTCACCACTGCCCCAACGTAGACACCTGGCAAGGTCGTTGCCTGTTCCCAATGGCAACACAGCTACTGGGGGCCGAGGGTCAAAGTTCAACTTGTCTGAAAAACCAACATTATCTTCATGTATTCAGTATCAGTACCTTTTCATAAGACGCATGTCTGCAGACTTGAAATGATTATTGCTGGATAAATGGACTACCCAGTATTAAATGCTGTTAATAATAATTATTAAATTTCATAATTTTTAACAAAACCCCCTTAACCCTTAAATACAGAATCTAAACATCAGTCCAGGGTTCTCAATAAATTCTGGTTGAACCTTACCAAACGAGAAATGAGGCCAGAGCAGGGTGTCTCAAAATTAGCTCTTAATTTCCTGCATTCTGGACAATTTTGGGAGCATTTAATCAACTCATTTAAAGTGATTTTCATAAGCAATATACCTCTTATAAATACCAAACTGAAAACTTCAATATGTAATGCTAAAGTTCCCTTTTTCTCCATGTCAAATTGTTGTAAAAAGTGAAATTCAAAAATGCCGATAATTCCGTCATATTGAATCGGCCTAAACTGATTTTGAAACGGTCAATTCGGTGAGTGGCCAGTTCCTATTGAGAACCCTGCATTAATTGCTGACCCACAGAAGACATTTTCTTGCTTCAAAGTTTTTTTTACAGAATTACATAAAAACAAACATAATTATACTACAAGAAGAGAAATATGGAAAAACTCCACCTTTCAACCAGGGACATCCCTGGAAACACCACTTTCAGATCATCAAACATTTTCTGTACCAATTAATACCCTGCATAAACAGGTAAAACAGGTACATTGTTTTTCTGAACATGCTGAAACTTTAGTACGGATTTAAAGAGACTTGTTCACAGATTTTTGTATTTTTGAAAAATGTCATTTAATGTCTTACTGCAAAAACTAAAGAAGTTGGACTAACCAAAAATAAATATTATATAAAGAAAAAAAATGCCTTCGCTGGGACTTGAACCACGTCCACCCGGATCAAAAATCTGTCGCTGTAAGCACACGGGTATTCTGACTGCCATTCATTGTAATGAATTGTTAATGCCATGTAAGTGATACACGTTTTCCAAAATACTGACGAAAAGCGTTACAAACGTTACAAATGCTTTATAATTTTATCCATTTCAATTGATGACTTTTCATAATCAACCCCAATAAATTTCTTTGTCAGTAGTGTTATTTCGCCTGTTTATATACAATGTACTTTTCATTTTGAGATCTATAACAAAAAATATGAAAATGTTCAATTTGCCAATCTGTGAACAGGTTCCTTTAAAAACAAAAGTATACACATACCTATGGCGTCTAACAACCATCCCACCGTGCCGTCACCACCACACACGAGTATTCGGAAGTTCTTCACATCTTTAAAGAACTGAAGCCTGAAATTGTGGACAGTGATATCTTCAGTAATTGTGGACAGTGATGTCTTCAGTAATTGTGGACAGTGATATCTTTAGTAATTGTGGACAGTGATGTCTTCAGTAATTGTGGACAGTGATATCTTCAGTAATTGTGGACAGCGATGTCTTCAGTAATTGTGGACAGTGATATCTTCAGTAATTGTGGACAGTGATGTCTTCAGTAATTGTGGACAGTGATATCTTCAGTAATTGTGGACAGTGATATCTTCAGTAATTGTGGACAGTGATGTCTTCAGTAATTGTGGACAGTGATATCTTCAGTAATTGTGGACAGTGATGTCTTCAGTAATTGTGGACAGTGATGTCTTCAGTAATTAGAGCTAAGCAGGACTCAAAACAATATCCTGCATTAAAATAAATTGTTGATATATAGAAATACAGAAGCCCTTTAAAACGTATGGTTTCTTTTTAAATGTTAGTATATATTTTTTATACAATTAATGTGATTTGTTTTCACTAAATCTAGTCATATTTGTGTATTATTAACGTTTATATTTACAATCATAATCCTCTGTTTGCTCATTATTATTGATTTATTTTATATTCAAACATGACACAACTAGATTTTTCCACAGACAAAGAATGAAATCTACAAACAAACAATGTGAAGAAATGCATGCAGTTATGAAAAGGATTGCATTCGTTCAGTTTTTATCAATGAAAATGACGTTACAATATTTTATCAATGAGTGTTAATTGTAATGGCAATGACATGTGCGAACATATATGTGGGAATACGACCAGAACATAGCAAAAATAGTTCTCATTGTTACTGCAGAATTTATTTTTCAGATTATGTTAAAATTGAAATGATTTTGGCATTATCGACCTTAATTGGGAGAGAAACAATGGTTTGTCATTTAAGTGTGGTTTAACTCCTATGCATCACAACTCCAAACAACTGTTTAATAGCCGATTAACAATGATAAATAAAAAATCGTGGGAAAATTGGGCTTAATGCATGTGAGTAAAGTGTTGTTCCGGATCAGCCTGTGCAGTCCAAACAGGCTAATCCAGGATGGCACTTTCCGCCTTCAGTGGATTTATGTTTAGACGAGACTTCTTTAAAACAGAAAGTACCATTAAAACGGAAAGTGCCGTCCTGGATTAGCCTGTGCAGACTGCACATGCTGATCCATGATGACACTTTACGCACATGCATTAAGCCGGGGATTCCCACGATACGCCTCATTTATTAGATATGCTTCACATACCCTACTTGAGGTCCTCCCTTCATCACATCATACACCTGTCTTGGATTTAACAAATATTGGAATTTCCGCATTATTCTGAAATAGCAGGAATTACATCAGTGAAGTTGTTTGCATACATTCATACATCTACCTATCAATGGTGCATACCAACAACTATCAAATATCATGCAAGATCCAGAAAAAATCAAACAGCACAATTATAGGAAGTATATTTTATATTTTATGCATCTGTATTTTACAAATTAACAAGAGCTGTTTGTAAAACACGTATGCCACCTCTAGGTTAAAAGCAATCTTTAAAATATCAAGTTTGGTGAAGATCGGATGAAAAATGTCACATAGAGAACAGAAACTGCTAAAAAGGCCAACTTTGATAAATCAGGGGCCCCAACTCTGCAGTTCCTGGGGCAGTTTGGCTGATCATCGAAACTGGCCGAGATACTGGCCGAGATATTATGCCCACAAACATTTTCATGAAGTTTGGTGAGATCCGATGAAAACTGTTGGACATAGAGAGTGGAAACAAAAGTGGTCAACTGACCGACCGACAGACCAACATAAGCCAACAAATATACCCCACCATCTTCAATGGGGGGGTGGGGGGGGGGGGGGGCATAATAAACCCATCTCATTTAACTTACAAAACTTCTCATAAAATATTACACTATTAACAGTGACTGCAAGTCTGAAAAAACAGTTCCATAGCTCAAACAATGCTTTCTGCAATGTATTTCATATGCTGGCAACAAAATTATGTTGTTTTTTTTTAAAGGCCATCATTGTGAAAGAATTTTACAAAACATATTTAAAATACTTCACACATTTTTCCATGATTTAACATAATAACATACGTAAGTTCTTCAAATTTGAGATATTTAATGAACTGCTAAAGAAGTGTACATATAATTCTGTTAGTTACCATATATTCCCTACTTAACGCCACCTGAAGCCTTACAGTTTCCCAAGGGGGCATTTATTAGTCCAGTTCTTGGCAGTCTGTCATAGAAGCCAGTAGAAAGAAAACACAATCATTTGACTGTGTAGCTCATTCTGCAAACAATTTTTCAAAGATTTACAAAACAGATATGCACAAGTGTTTATAGCAAAATTAGAGCATTAATCAGACAGGAAGGTTTGAGTATTATTAAAAATGGGGGGGGGGGCCTTAATTAGGATTCGGGCGTTTGTTAGGGAATATATGGTATTCTGACGGCACGTAAGGCACGTTTGTAGTTCATAACTATCATAACTATACACACTTGCTTCCCTGTTTTCCACCACTTTTCGGATTAACAAATACTAGGAGGGGATGAGCATTGTCTACAGGGCTGATCTGAAATGAACTCTGGCCCTGAAATCAAACATGAGATGCTAAAGGCTGGATGTCAAGTGATATAGCCAATGATTTGAAAGATCTAATAAGGGCTTAGAACTTAGTGCAAGTAAAAAGCAATTCTTTTATTGATCAGTAAAAAAGCATTGGTACATAATTGTGCTTAATAGTACATTGGTGCTAAAGTTACTGAGTTATCGATGCACAAGTTTCCTAAGAGGGAAATTTCACGTAGAGCTATTAATTAACAGTTTTGTCCACAATAAGTGATTTGCTTGAACATCATCGGTGATAGAGTCATCAACGCTATAGCTAAAGAGATTTTACTAAATGTCAGGTGAGTATTCCCTCTAACTTGCATAGAAATTCATTAAAGTGGTCCAACAGTTCAAACACTCATCATGTATGGATGTATCCGACTAAAGCCAACTGCAAATGACATGCTGAACTTTTCTCCATGAATAAAAGATAAGCTGAATCTGGTTTAAACGGTATCAGTAAAATCTTATAGTAAACAAAACTAGGGAGAAAACTATACCAATCAAATGTAAGAAGAAATAACTCATGTAATACTGACAGCAGGAAAACTCTGAATGTTTGTAACCAAACCATCATGTCATTATATATCAAAGTAACTTACAGCAGAGTTATCAAACACAGTGGAATCCGTGCGTGTAAGCACTCGTTTCTCTCCGGTTTTCCGATCCAGCACTGCTGGACAGATGGCGGTTGGCGGTAAAATGTGATCCCTAAACGGTCCCAGGTCGCACTCTGGCTTGACTTGTGAGGCACACCGATTGTGCAGCTGTAATGAGGATAATGTTCGCTATAAAACTGGTGTACACATAGTTTTATATTCAATTTAAAGTTGAATTCATGTACATTTAATATATAAATATTGCATTCTTCGAGGGTGATAGCAAATTTTGTCAACCGGAGAAAAAACTGTTGCACTAGGCAAAGCAACGTACCATAAGCTGGTACCTTAGCAACATACCGTAAGATGGTACTTTAGCAACGTACCGTAAGCTGGCACCTTAACAATGTACCATAAGATGGTACCTTAGCAATGTACCATAAGCTGGTACCTTAGCAACATACTGTAATATAATACCTTAGCAACATACCGTAAGATGGTAAATTGGCAACTTACCGTAAGATGGTACCTTAGCAACGTACTGTAAGATGGTACCTTAGCAACGTACCGTAAGATGGCACCATCTGCAGGTGAGCCCAGTCACGCCGTTGCAGAATTTGATGGTCTTGTGGCACTTCTCACACTTCCCTGAACAGTTGCCCTCCACCCAGTGATGGCTCATGGTCTGCAAGAGATGAACATTTAGAATTTGAAAATAACAATAGCAAAAACCTCACAGAGAGGATGTACTAAAAAGCCAACAACAAGATCTCATAAATGTTTAATTGGTGTGCATAACAATAATATTTATTTCTCTAAGAGCTTGTTATTAGTACTCTGTTTGGTTTCAAGTCCATGAAACATAAACTGCAACAAAAAGGCAATAAATTCTATTTAAATTTTTAAAAATTAATCCTGGATTTTTAAAATATATTTAAATTTAAGTTTTAATAAATGCAAGGCACATTTTTTTTCATTTCCACTTCATAACCCTAAACATGCACAAACAAAATTTATTTTGTGACCTTTCAAGACTGAGATTTGAAGTGTTTTTTATTTGTTTCAAAACAATTCCTTAAAATATGTAAAATAAATATACAAACATGTAATATCCATGTTATCTGCTTAGCTGACATATCATGATCAGTGTACTACATGATAAATACACTATATTTTCATACTCCTGATATTAGATTATTGAAATGAAATATAATTCACTAGTCATGGATGCTGTCCGTTATGAAACTTTCAGTGTGCCACAATGCATCAAGTGTACGCAGTTTATTACATGTTGAGTTCTTCCATGACAAAAGTCGATGAACTTTGTTTGACACATCAAATACAACAACAGCATGGTCAAATCAATGCACAAATGAGGCGTGTCATGGAAAGCTTGATGCATGTGCGTCAAGTGTTGTCCCAGATCAGCCTGTACAGTACGCACAGGCTTAGATCCAGGACAGCACTTTCTGCGTACAGTGGATTTATGTTTTAAAGAGATTTCCTTAAAACAGAAATTACATAAAAGCGGAATGTACCGTCTTGGATTAGCCTGCGCAGGCTGATCCGGGATAACACTAATACACACATGCATTAAGCTCGGTTTTCCCACGACACGCCACAAATAGGTAATAAACGCAATCTCAAATGTTCTTAAAACTCAATTCTCACCTCAGAACGAAAGATTTGTGCATGAAACACAAATGACCAAAATCAAGATGACGATTAATAAACAAGAAAATGTGGAATTTGCAACTAAGATAAGAAAACTGAAAATGACAAGCACGCATTTCACAGCTATTGAAAATACAGTGCAATACAAATGCTACTTAAAACCTCCAAATCTATAATGGGCAGAAAAATTTTTTTTAAGCAAAAACACAACAACAATTTAATACAAGAATATTAAGCATTGTAACATATTTACATACAAAGATTTAACAGAGTTTTAGTAATCGGAAAATAATATTGTCAACCACCTAAACTGTTTATCAACACAGAACATGTTTACATATATAAATAGCGTTAAACCATGCTGCACTGTGCGAATCGGAAAACAGATTGCATTTTACTGTAAAAATAAGTCAATTCAGTTATGTGTACTGAATTTACACAACCAATATAATCAAATATTTTTCACTCAAATTCCATCTTAAGGGAAACAAATATTTTATCCACTGCTGCAGAGTTATGTGTGGTGGAAACTGATGCCTGCCAGGAAGTATGCAGAGTCACTTGCAGTGGCTGTACAACTGATAGCTGAGTGACGTGCAGTAATTACTGGATGACATTTCAAGCAGTACACTGGTCTAATCAGCATCGACTGACTTTGACTCAAGCGGCCAAACTCGGCAAATTGCAAAATATGAGGCGTTTCGTGGGAAAGCCCGGCTTAATGATTGTGCATAAAGTTTCGTCCTGGATTAGCCTGTGCAGTCCGCTTTCTGCTTTTATGGTATTTTCTGTTTCAATGAATGTCTCTTCTGAACATAAATCCACTGTAGACGGAAAGTGTCATCCTGGATTAGCCTGTGCACAGGCTAATCCAGGATGACACTTTATGCACATGCATACAGCCCGATTTTTCCACGACACGCCTCACATGTTTGTTTCGCATTAGCCGTACTGTAGATGAATGAAACTCAATTAATATCGAAGATTAGCTAAGAAATGATGCTTCAGCACATATTTAGTTGTATTGTTCTACCAAAACAGGTGTTTCAAGGAAGACTTTACAATTACCAAAATAACATATTAAAATACTTAGAAAACACAGTTAGTTTTTAATTATTTCTTTAATCGTTATTAAAAGTCAAGTATCTTTTCCAAAATACTAGATTATGGAACACACCATGTCATTTTAGCCTTGTCTGAATAAATTAAACACAATTATGGCATAAAAAGTCCATTTTCAGTCTGTTAGCCAAGAGTGTTAAAAAACAAAAAGCTGTTGGATATCGTCCAAAAAAAAGTATTATTAAGTAAAGTCACGTGCCAATAATGCCCGGCTTTTTTGCCTAATCGATTAATGACGTCATGCACAGGTGCACGATCTTGGGTAACTATATAGTATAAAAGATACGATTTTATAGTAAAGTACCCATTTGTTTCGGTTTTATTTCTCTAGACGTATGTTTTTATGCTATAATAGCAGCAATACACAATACACCTTTTTTGTTTGTTAACGTTCGCAGAGGCCCTTAAAATGAGTTAAAGCCCTCGATATTTGCACTCGGGCTTCACGATAAAGACCTCAAAAAGGTGTATTATCCCTATATTTGTATTTGAGAAAAACTTGCATTGCACTGAATTTTCAACACACACAAAAGTTGGCACAAGAAGCATACGTGTTCAGATGCCATGCTGAAATGCAATTCACAAGATATAGATATATTAACTTCGGTAGTAAAATATGAATTTCAATCAACCAAGATATCTGTTTTCATGTTATGGCAGATTCTTTGAGACAAAAACCACTAATTAATAAAAATAATAAAACATATAAAGAACTTAGCTAAGCAAGCCCCTACTTCAGAACAAAATCTAAATTATACACATTTGGTAAACGATTTTATGTCATTTGGATGTCACAGTCCGTAAACAATGATTTATGGCACTTTGATGCCAAAGTCTGTTGCCAATGGTTTGTGTCATTTGGGTGTCAGATCCTGTAAACAATGGTTTGTGTCATTTGGGTGTCATATCCTGTAAACAATGGTTCTATGCTATTTAGACGTTATATTCTGTAAACAATGGTTCTATGTCATTTGGGCATTATATCCAATAAACAATAGTTCTATGTAGGGATGGCATCAAATACTAAAATCGGTATTCGAATATTCGCTTTTTCATTCTATAGAATATTCGCATAGAATCATTTTTACTACATTAAGCTTTTATGTAAATAATGGTACAGCGTTTTAGTACACATTTTCGCCGTATCATCGTTAACAAATTGCAATATCTTATCAATGCGTTAATGGAATTAAGCATAAACCACTGAAATCCTGTGTTACATGTTTTTTTATAAGAATCTTTGCAATAATTTAGAATGCACATATTTCTTATCAAGTTGGACACATGTCGATAAGCAAATATGTTTATCGGCGAATTTGAGCAGCATTTCTCAGCTATGATGACTGCCAAATGTCTGATCTCACTTAAGTAATTATTTGTTTAATTAATCTTTTCACGGGTTTAATTACATGTGAAATGTTATCACTTCAAAATTTCTGCTGTAATTGTGTATTACTGGCCACTAGACGCTGACCACTGACACGGACCCGTATATTCAATATCTTTGTCTGACACAAGACACAGGGCTTATCTATTGAAAACACAGTGAACTTTATGTATCTACTGGTGAAATATGTATCTACCGGTGAAATACTGCTTTTAGGTTGAAAGAAAACTGCTATCTACAATCAAAAAAATATTGCTTTAAAAAGCAATACAAAAATTTGCGAATATTCGAATAGCTGTTTTACTATTCGAATAACGATCATTCAATCACATATTCGAATAGATTTGCCATCCCTAGTTCTATGTCATTTGACTGTTATATCCTGTAAACAATGGTTCTATGTCATTTGGCTGTTATATGATGTAAACAATGGTTCTATGTCATTTGGCTGTTATATCCTGTAAACAATGGTTCTATGTCATTTGGCTGTTATATCCTGTAAACAATGGTTCTATGTCATTTGGCTGTTATATCCTGTAAACAATGGTTCTATGTCATTTGGCTGTTATATCCTGTGAACAATGGTTCTATGTCATTTGGGTGTTATATCCTGTGAACAATGGTTCTATGTCATTTGGGTGTTATATCCTGTAAACAATGTTTCTATGTCATTTGGCTGTTATATCCTGTAAACAATGGTTCTATGTCATTTGGCTGTTATATCCTGTAAACAATGGTTCTATGTCATTTGGCTGTTATATCCTGTAAACAATGGTTCTATGTCATTTGGCTGTTATATCCTGTAAACAATGGTTCTATGTCATTTGGCTGTTATATCATGTAAACAATGGTTCTATGTCATTTGGCTGTTATATCATGTAAACAATGGTTCGATGTCATTTGGCTGTTATATCCTGTAAACAATGGTTCTATGTCATTTGGGTGTCATATCCTGTAAACAATGGTTCTATGTCATTTGGGTGTTATATCCTGTAAACAATGGTTCTATGTCATTTGGGTGTCATATCCTGTAAACAATGGTTCTATGTCATTTGGCTGTTATATCCTGTAAACAATGGTTCTATGTCATTTGGGTGTTATATCCTGTAAACAATGGTTCTATGTCATTTGGCTGTTATATCCTGTAAACAATGGTTCTATGTCATTTGGGTGTTATATCCTGTAAACAATGGTTCTATGTCATTTGGCTGTTATATCCTGTAACAATGGTTCTATGTCATTTGGGTGTCATATCCTGTAAACAATGGTTCTATGTCATTTGGGTGTTATATCCTGTAAACAATGGTTCTATGTCATTTGGGTGTCATATCCTGTAAACAATGGTTCTATGTCATTTGGCTGTTATATCCTGTAACAATGGTTCTATGTCATTTGGGTGTCATATCCTGTAAACAATGGTTCTATGTCATTTGGCTGTTATATCCTGTAACAATGGTTCTATGTCATTTGGGTGTCATATCCTGTAAACAATGGTTCTATGTCATTTGGGTGTCATATCCTGTAAACAATGGTTCTATGTCATTTGGGTGTCATATCCTGTAAACAATGGTTCTATATCATTTGATAATGATAATGTCTGAACACAGGGAAACAACATAAAAAATAGTTATGCACTAAAATACACTAAACACAAGCATACACAGACTAAATTATGTCAAATGGAAATGAGCCCTAAAAGATGTACTCCACTTGGTGACTTTTTCAAGAAAATCAAATTCAGCAAATGATACAGCTAGGAAATAAGCAGGGTGAAAATGTAGGATATGTTAACTCATACATCAGAGTATGAAAGAAAACATAGATGAAGTAAAATAGTTTATAAATATCATTGGCAAACCGTGCCAATTATGTTATACATATACAATGGAGGGCATTAAATAAATAGGTTTGTTTTAGAATTAACCAATAACACAGACCGGCAGTATTCGTGAACTAAGACAGAAATGTATATAACATTCAGTTTATATTTTTATACTTTATTTCATCAGTTTAACCACAAAGTAAAATCCTCTTTAGTTATACTAAATCTAACATTTATGTAGTAAACACTTTTGGGGGGAGTTAATAAACAAACATCAAATTGACCACTAACATGTACTTCATGACACACAATACTGTTAAGGCCTTTTGTGTTTTTCTACATACCTGACTCGCTTGCTTTAAAATCATAAA
The DNA here is from genome assembly GCA_027627225.1 of Congeria kusceri. Taxonomy (NCBI): domain Eukaryota; kingdom Metazoa; phylum Mollusca; class Bivalvia; order Myida; family Dreissenidae; genus Congeria; species Congeria kusceri. The sequence goes on along the minus strand of CM051030.1, from coordinate 9,554,781 downwards.
ACAAATACAAAGTATAGACAATTTAAGCAGTAAACTGTATTAACGGTGAACGTATGGACAATATAACCAGCAGAAAGTATAGAATTGGCAAGTATAGACAGGATAACCAGTGGAAAGTATAGAATTGGCAAGTATAGATAGTATTACCAGTAGAAAGTATAGAATTGGCAAGTATAGACAGTATTACCAGTAGAAAGTATAGAATTGGCAAGTATAGACATTATTACCAGTAGAAAGTATAGAATTGGCAAGTATAGACAGTATAAACAGTGGAAAGTATAGAATTGGCAAGTATATACAGTATAACCATTAAAAGGCATATATTATTGGCAAATAGACAGTATAACCAGAAATATGTATAACAGTACAAGTAAAGACAATATAACCAGTAGAAAGCATACAATTGTCAAGTATAGACAGTATAACCAGTGGAAAGTATAGAATTGGCAAGTATAGACAGTATAAGCAGTAAAGAGTATAGAGCAGACAACTGCAATATGTGAGCAATAATAAATACATTAATAATAAACAGGAGAAATATGTGTGGTACAACCAGTAAAAACTAAGTATATATAGATAAAGTACATACTGTATCAATCGATGGAATGCACTGACAGCATAACCATTAGAAATTAAGTATAAATAGGAAGAAGTATAGATTTCATAACAGACAGTAATCAATAATAAACATGAGCACTGCATAGACAGTATAACTATTAGAAATTTAATATAAATGGGTTCAATTATTGCAGATATAATAACCTGCAGAAATAAGATATACGCATGAGCAATGATATATTATATATAGCAGAAATTGAGTATAACTAGAATTGTCACTTGAGTGAAGGATATACTCCCACAATATGGCCTTGTCACAAAACTATGGCATCCATTTGAAAGAAATAGACACAGAGAGAATGCTTCAATTTGTGAATGTTTAAAGGGCCTATGTCAACGAAAAGGGCCTCAAGGGGGCAATTTCTTTAAAAAATCTGAAATTCAGATATTAATACTTACAAATAATAATTGTTAAAACAGATTATATGTAATGAAAAAAGAGTGCACACATTTTGAGATAAAAATCAATTAATGATATGGGTCTTGTTTGTTTGGCCCTTTGCATGTTTACATTTTGATGTCATAATTGTGAGTATTTTCTGTAACAATAGTTTACACTCTATTTCTTACCAAGCATGATAGCGCAGTTGGTTAAAGCACTGTCTACTGTCATTTCTTCGTATAGCTCCTAAGTCGTGGGTTCGATCCCTACTTGGGGTTTTATTTTTTCAGACTTTTGTGCTAAATTATTTTTATCAAATATTTTATTGCGTATAATATTGTCGTGCAAATGTCTTTATAAAGCGCATTTCTATCATATAATATCATTTATAGTGTAATAGGAATCCACTTTTTCGACAACATAGGCCCTTTAACAGTGTATTTGGAAAAATTTAATTTCAATAGGAGCCACAACTCTGTCAACATTTAGTACTTTGTTACTGAAGTTGAACTTGATCTGTATTTTATGATATTACACCTGTGTACCAAACATAATTAAACAAGAAATGTGGAAATTCCACGAAAACCAAATTTTTCTAAAGAAATGCATAAGTCAGCACAATAATGAAAGAAAGTTCTGGGCGCAAGGTGAAGGTCTATGGCTAGGAAATGGTGACCTTGACCTTGCAATGCAAAGCGAGGTCTCAATATAAGGTATCTACATACGAAGTTTCATTAAAATATCTAAAAAAAGTTCTTAAGTTATTGAGTGCAAACCGTTTTTTTATTTTTAATAAAGATGACATCGACCCCAAGAGAGGTCTAGATATAAGGTATTTACATATGAGGTTTCATTAAAATATCTCAATTTGTTCTCTAGGTATTGAGTGGAAACATTTTATCTATTTTTAGGAATGGTAACCTTGATGCCATCAACCGCATATGCAATCCCAAGCATCCTTAACTTTTCCGGGGCAAGTTTAGCCGACCGAAGCGGTTAACCAGTATTAAGTGCACTACCTATGCCAGTAACTGAAAACTGCTCTACTTGAATCAGAGGTATGGGGAGAATGGCCGTAGAAATAATTTCATGACCAATCCCCACACAAGTTATGTGGCCGGGCTGGGGTTCGAACTCACCATCCCCAGATTGACAGTCCAGTGCTCTACCAACTGTGCTAGCCGGACCAATCCCCACACAAGTTATGTGGCCGGGCTGGGGTTGAAACTCACGATCCCCGGATTGACAGTCCAGCGCTCTACCAACTGAGCTAGCGGTGATCTTGACCCTGACACTGCAAGGTCTCAATATAAGGTATCTATATATGAAGTTTCATTAAAATATCTCAATGCGTTCTCAAGTTATTGAGTGGTCTCAATATAACGTATCTATTGATGAAGTTTCATTACAATAGCTCAATTCTTTCTTGAGTTAGAGGGTGGAAACAAAAAGTTGACGCCGCCACCCCTCTGTCAAAATTAAGTGATTTGTAACCAAAGTCGAACCTACCCCGTATTTTATGATGCTACACATGCATACCAAGAATTATTTGAATTTATTATACCTCACTTGATTATTTCTCTATATAATGCATATAAACTGCAGCGGGCAACAATTTGATATGTCGCCCGCTACCGCTATGTCGCCCGGTATGCACATGATACGGGATTGTTCAGTATAATAAAATAAATATTGACTTCCTTGAGGGTGACAGTGCGTCTCGTCAACCCTCGACAAACACTGTTGACCTCTGCTAAAGCCTCGGTCGACAGTGTTGCCTCGGGTTGACAAGACGCACTGTCACCCTCAAGAAAGTCAATATTTATATAATGTCAAGCCATTGTTGAGTTATTGTTAGGAAACCATAATTTTAGGGAATTTAAGTCGACAAGAGGCCATAACTCTGTCAAAATTTAGCGGTTTGTAACCAAAGTCGAACTTGACCCGTATTTTATGATGCTACTTAAGTATACCAAAAATTATTTGAAAATATCAAGCCATTCTTGAGTTATCATCTGGAAACCATGCTTTTAAGGAATTTAAGTCAAGAAGGGGCCCAAGTTATCATCCAGAAACCATGTTTTATGGAATATAAGTCAAAAAGGGGCCAATCTCGAACTTGACCTGTATTTTATGATATTACACAAGTGTACCAAAAATTATTTGAATATGTCAAGCCCTTCTTGAGTTATCATCCGGAAACCAAAAAACCAACAGACGGACAGACCAGTGGACCGACAAGCTCACTCCTATATACCCACCCTAAATTTCATTTGTGGGGGTATAAAAAGGTACAAGTACAGATGCTACAGATATTGTACCCTGCAGAAAGTAAGAAGGTACATGAGCAATGTATAGGCAGTATAACAAGTTGATAACAATTTGATATAAAGGAATGAAAGGAATACAATGCATGAATACTTCATGTATACAATTAATGAAGTTTACAAAACCATTTAAATGTAAAAACTGCACAAACAAAAGTGAAGAATGTACAACTAATGCAATGGGAACACTGCAGAAAACAGAATGGGAGTAGAAGAAAACTTCATGTACATATTGCATTGCAAATGGTTGAATAAACATACACATTGCATTGCAACTGGTTGAATAAATGTACATACTGCATTGCAACTGGTTAAATAAATGTACATATTGCATTGCAACTAGTTGAATGAAAACAACCATTGCAAAACAGGACAATTAGTACAGTGAAATACAAGGGTGATAATCGATGCACGCAAATTCCAAAGTTGACATACTGTGAGTTAAATGTTGCCATACTGGGGTGTATTGATTAATTTTGATTTACTTGGAATATCTGAAATATGAGAGTGGTATGTAATAGTGTAAAGTGCAGAAGATTATCCCGACTGTTCTATGATTGTAATAACAAGTGTAATGTTAAAGCTGTTTTTTCTTGAAAATTTCACAAGTTGACCTAAAGCTCATTATGCATCACAGAATAAATTTGTCATGTTTTCAAGCAAACACGGCAGCAATATAAAGTTGCTATAATGACCATATTGCAAAGAGAAACGGCCTTTGTTTGTTGCGCTATATAACTATTCCATATCTGTCCTCTATTTCCAGATAATCCCTGAAAACCATGATTAATTGATACATTGCAGTATGCCAACGTTAGGATGCCCCTGCTTCGATTACCACCCTTGAAATGCAGTGTGAAAACATGCAAATATAAGTGCTAACATGTCTAATGTAAATGAGAAATTTTAGCACATATTCAGGGATATTCCAACAAGTAACGATACATACAGGATTTTAGTATAATATATTAAATGTGTTATAATACTTTAGAGAATTGAAATGTATGGACTAATAATTTATAATTACTAAACAATTGTGTGGCATCTAGAGTTTTCTTCGACATGGATATACAATTGTGTGGCATCTAGAGTTTTCTTCGACATGGATATACAATTGTGTGGCATCTAGAGTTTTCTTCGACATGGATATACAATTGTGTGGCATCTAGAGTTTTCTTCGACATGGATATACAATTCAACCATTGACAGAAAAGTGTAATTGTACAATACTGCATAAATAAAAGAAATAAGATGAAACAATTTGCATGCGTAAATTGCACAGGCATGTCAATGAAATGATTTTCTATCAAATGCTATGTTCTGGCAGTATGAACACAAAACATTTTTGTATCAACAAACGAGACTGCATTGAAATTAAAGGGGCATATCGAATGTAGGTCAACAATAACATTTTCAAAAATAAGCAATTCATTTCAGCAACCCAAAATCAAGCATTTAATATGGATATTGTATTACTTAATAAAAAGCCAATCTCATTAAAATCATCTCCAGTCTGACATTACTATATTATCCGTTGAGTGGATCTGATCTGACTTCCCACTACGGGTAACATTTAGATGACCTATTGCCCTCAAAATGTTGGGGTATAACTTTATTTACGAACCACGAAACTTATGAACAAAATAAACATGAAGTGTGAGGCCACTGGACAAAACACTGTATCTAATGTTTTCCACGGGAAATTTAAACTGTGAATGATTATTCCCGATGATCAGTGAAAAATGCGTAGTACTGTGCTGTATACCGAGACATTTTATTGAGCGCAGAATGGCAAAAGTTTCTTCGGTTCGGAAGGTAATTTCGACGTGACCTGTCGTGCAATGTCTTCAGAAAGTGAAGTCTGACAGCAATCATAGGGATTTGATTTTAATGAGATTTGATGAAAAAGAGTAACACTTAGTGCATGTTAACCTCAAAGGATTGGTGAGAAAACTACGGCCTACCTGTGAGGTCTTTTTGGATTTCACGTAAGTGGTTATACAGGAGGCGGGCGCCCTATGTACACAACGCTCATGAACTGTGTATTTACAGACTGAAAATAGAAACGTGAACAATTAGGTTGCATGCCACTAATTTTCTAATGAAATGAGAAGGTGAAAAATAAGGCAGTATTTCACTCATTTTCTAATGAAAACAGACAGGGAAAAAATTGCATTCTACAAATTAACTGTATGTAATGTTGGTTGCATTTCACTGTATTTAAATGTTATGAGGCGTGTCATTGGAAAACCGGACTTAACGCATGTGCGTAAAGTGTTGTCCCGGATTAGCCTGTGCAGTCCGCACAGGCTAATCCAGGACGGCACTTTCCACTTTTCAGTATTTTCTGTTTCAAGGAAGTCTCTTCTAAACATAAATCCACTGTAGGCGGAAAATGCCATCCAGGATTAGCCTATGCGGACTGCACAGGCTAATCCGGGACGACACTATAGGCACATGTATTAAGCCCGGTTTTCCCACGACGTGCCTCGTATGTTTTCATTCTGATTTTCAGAAGCATTTGTTTATGTATTACATAGTTTGTAACCATAAGATAGCAAATTGTCTAGTCAGGTCAAGGTTTAAATGGAATTGTTTAAGTAGTTTGGTTTAAACTATTCAATAGGTAAAGTACTAACAAAGTTCAAGCAGTAAATCATTCTAAAACTTCACAGTCTAACATGGTTTAATAACAGGACTCAAAATGGCAAGAAATGAAATAGGGCAGTGTGCCACGTTTCCAAGAAGTCACAAACTGATGTTATTGAATCCGAAAATTAAACTTGTCAACTAAAAAACACACCTATCAATACTTTTCCACAGGGTGGGTAGGGGGGGGGGGGGTGTCGGGCTGACTCAGGGCAATATGACTAATTTTATTTTTGGGGGTCTAATTCTCCACTTCTCCACCTTAGAGCCAAGATTTTTGCCTAAATCTCCTCCGAGGGAGTTGCTACAGGTGTATCAAATGGCCCAGAGGCCAATATTACTGTTGCCTAAATCTCCTCCGAGGGAGTTGCTACAGGTGTATCAAATGGCCCAGAGGCCAATATTACTGTTGCCTAAATCTCCTCCGAGGGAGTTGCTACAGGTGTATCAAATGGCCCAGAGGCCAATATTTGCCTAAATCTCCTCCGAGGGAGTTGCTACAGGTGTATCAAATGGCCCAGAGGCCAATATTTGCCTAAATCTCCTCCGAGGGAGTTGCTACAGGTGTATCAAATGGCCCAGAGGCCAATATTTGCCTAAATCTCCTCCGAGGGAGTTGCTACAGGTGTATCAAATGGCCCAGAGGCCAATATTTGCCTAAATCTCCTCCGAGGGAGTTGCTACAGGTGTATCAAATGGCCCAGAGGCCAATATTTGCCTAAATCTCCTCCGAGGGAGTTGCTACAGGTGTATCAAATGGCCCAGAGGCCAATATTTGCCTAAATCTCCTCCGAGGGAGTTGCTACAGGTGTATCAAATGGCCCAGAGGCCAATATTTGCCTAAATCTCCTCCGAGGGAGTTGCTACAGGTGTATCAAATGGCCCAGAGGCCAATATTACTGGGATCTAAATCTCCTCAGGAAAAGTGTGAGTAGGTTAACTGACCGCTGTTATATGACTGAAATACTGTTGAATACGGCGATAAATCCAAAAACAAAACAAACAAAACACTATTTTCCCTTGAGCTTGTCAAATTCCCGCCTGTCGGGAATGCCTTTCAGTCTAAAGTCCCGTATATGCCTGCTGCTCCCCGGCTGGGGGAAAATATTGATAGGTGCATAAAAACAATGTTTCAAAATATCTAGTACTCACATGGCTATATATACATGTGTATTTTAAAGCATAAAGTTTTTACATACAATTAAATACATAAAGAACAACACAATGTTGATTTCTCTCCTTACATGTACAGCATAAGCCCTTCTTGCCGAGCCCAACAAGCATGTTCAGACACAGATTGCAGTACGCCGGCTTTCCAAAGTGCTTCAGACGCCATACATGGGTGCCGTCATCCTTGACATTCTGAAAGAGGAAATAAAGATTTGACATTATGACAAGTAAAATAGATGTTTTACCTTATGAAGTGTTAAATAAATGTTTGACATGTTTGGCATTGACCAGTATTTAATAAATATTTGCCATTCTGAAATGTAAAATAGATGTTTGACATTGTGCAATATGGAATACATGTTTGACATTCTGAAATGTAAATAGATGACATGTTGAGAAGTCAAATAAATGTTTTACATTTTAAATGTCAAATTAATATTTGTCAGGCTTTCTTAAAAACCTTAACTTAATTATAATTTTGTCTAGATAAAACAAATTGGATTGCTATTAAGTTTTGAATAATGTCTTCATACATCAGTCAGCAAATATGCACAATAGGAGTTCATAATTTTGATAAATATATATTTGACCAACTGTTTAAATTGATCGATATTTTTTTTAACGAAAGATTTCAGCCAGTGATCCGGCACATGTTCATGTTGGGCCCGAAAATCAGGCTTATAGTTGTGAACACAGGTCTTTAGTAGACTTTATTGTGATGACTGTAATAAATACCGAAGGAAAGACTGAAACACTTTCTAGCAACTACAAGCAATCAGTGCATGCAAAGAAAATATACTGTCAATGCATTTAAAGAAAAATGGAATAAAGATTAATATGTTTTTTAATTTATGCACTAATTTGCACTTAGCTTACTACTAATTCTAAGCAACATTATTATGGGCAATTTGTTATATACATTGCATATGAAAGGAAGCAATTATCTACATGTTAGAAAAAACTGTTCTGAACTTGTGGCAAAGATTTTGAACAAAAGAAAATTCAACATGCCGATGCAGACTTCTTATGTTTTTGAAGGACAAACAACATGGAATTCTGAAATACCTAAACTGATTTGTCTTCTACACTTTTCTACAGCCTCACTCCCATTCTTTTTTAATTTAAGCTGTCAGCATATGTTCCTACAGTCTACAGGAGTAATATTTATTGCAGATTGACACAAAGAGAACTTAGTTGCTATGCAAAACTTTAATATTTATTGCCGATTGACACAAAAGGAACTTACTTGCTATGCAAAACTTTAATATTTATAGCAGATCTACACCAAGAGAACTTAGTTGCTATGAAAAACTTTAATATTTATAGCTGATCTACACAAAGAGAACTTAGTTGCTATGCAAAACTTTAATATTTATAGCCAATGTACACAAAGAGAACTTATTTTCTATGCAAAACTTTAATATTTATAGCCCTTTCTACATGAAGAGAACTTAGGTGCTATGCAAAACTAATATGACCTGAGTAGATGTGTGCACATATATTAAAGTAATGTGTGACATCCAGTGCACCTGTACCTAAAAACATGCCAACACCCCACCCACTGCAAACACTGCATCCCTCTACTCTAGCACAAATAACAACATTTAAATCCATTAATTTGCAATCTTGTAATTTGTAAATAACTGTACATCGTTCATGCACTTTTAAGTATATAATTTCATAAGTATTAACTGTGAATCATAGAATGAATTCTAAAGGCACTTATAAGACTATTTTTATTGGCCATTTTATGGCTTATAACAACAAGGTATGGTAATGTGCTTTTAAGTGTGTAGAGCCTTAGACCATAATTCTTATGACTGATAAATATCCAAACTTTGACATTATACACTTTTAAGCATACTTATTTCACCTGTATTTCAACAATAGACAACTAAATCTGGATGCATGGCAAATGCACTTTTAAGCATTTATTGTCTGATGCATTGTCATTTTATGTTTTTTTTTAACTAACAAAATATAGACAATGCACTTTTAAACAAATAATTGCATAGACCATTTTATGATTTATAACTGACCAAGCTTGGTATTTAAATGTACTTACAATTCAGAACTTGTTTCATTTTCTTAACACGGTTTGTCAGGGGATGTGACATATGCCTCCGAAGCATATGCTTGTCAGAGGAAGGCAAAACGATGTCAGAGTACAATATTATGCCCTGGACAAATATCTTGAGATTTCAGCAACACAGCTGTTTGTTATTGTGATACACTGCTTCATAATGATCTTCATTCCCACCAAGTTATTACATTCCTTACATGTTGGCAAAAATTATGCTTCCTACAAAAAAGTTCATTCTAATATTTGACCTTTTAAGTGTAACCTTGGACCCACAGACCTTGACCGAGGAGCATGTTAGTGGTATGCGACACATCATCTGGTCATGGGAAAATATAATCTGAAGTTATATTAAAACCCTTCAAGGCTTTTGGAAGATATAGAGCTAAAAGAAAATTCTTTGACATTTGACCTTGAATTGTGACTGTGACCTTGACCTTTGACCGAGGACCATGTGAGTTGTACACGCCACATCGCCTGGTCATAGGAAATAATAATCTGAAGTTATATTAAACTCCTCCCAGTCGTTTAGAAGTTTTAGTGGAGAAACAGAAATCCTTGACCTTTGACCCTGAATTGTGACCCTGACCTTCGACAGACGAGCATGGGCATTGTATGCGACGCATTGTCTGGTCATAGAAAATAAAAATCTGAAGTAACATTTAAATCCCTCCAGACATTTAGAAGTTAAGTTGAAACAAAAATTCATGACCTTTGACCATGAGCCGACGATCATGGAAGTTGTACGTGACACATTGTCTAGTCATGGGGAATAATAATCTGAAGTTATATTAAAATCCTTCCAGGCGTTAAGAAGTAACTGAGCGGAAACAAAAATTCATAACCTTTGACCTTAAATTGTGACCTTCACCTTTATAATTAATAATGCACACATGTTGGGCAACTGTTTAGTACCACACTTCAACATGCATTACAATGCTGATTAAACACCAAATTTGTGCAAGTAATTAAAGGCCCTGTCACACTGTGGCGAATTTCAGCTACGAGTTGTCATGTAGATCTTGTAAATGACATTCTATGTCTCAGTGATGACTTCTTATTTCACCAGAACTCGACAAGTAATGGCGAGAATTTTCAACCGTTGAACATTCTAGCCACTTCTCAGTGACTTTTTCTCGTACAGGTGTCGAAGACATGACAACAGAATCTCGTGCACTCTGGAACACACTCCGTAGACATGTCTTCCTTTGTCATAGCGCTTGTCTGAATATTATCATTCTATGACATAACACAAGTTTGCTGCGAGTTTGGGAGACTTGCCTACAACATATGTTCATGCACATGTCATCACAAGTCGTTAAGACTTGTATACACTCGTACATTCTTGACGCCAAGTCTTCGATAGTTGAAAAGATATCTTATGCATATCGTACTAATATGTTGAAGAGAAATCAAACAAATGTCGTCTTGAAACTATTCCGCGACCAACTGGTCCACAAGAACTCGTACAAAACTCGAAGCTCAAATTCGAAAGTGTGAAAGGACCTTGAGGACAACATGTAAAGTATTAAAACAACAATGTCAACAAGATGTTAGAACTACAAAACTTCACATAAATGTCTACAATTACTAAAATTTAAATGAAATAAATAATGTTCTGTTAAATTTAAATATATGCAGTGACAACTGTCTCTAGATGTTTGCTGAATCATTTCTGCTGAATCCTTTTTTCTTCATCCAAACAAAAAAATAAACAAAAAGAAACTGCCAAGCACATGCAATATTTAAAGAATCAAACATTGAATTAAAAGGGGCAACAATCAAAATTTTGCTTTCCAGAATCAAGGGTGAACAACGTATGCATAGTATTACACGAGCGTATGTTACATTATGACATGTTAAAAAATATTGAGGTGTTTGTCTTCATGTTTTGCTAAAGCAGTTATACGAGACAAGCTTTTTCCCTTCACCATTTTTGTCAATGTGTTGGTGACAAACAGTGAAAATAGCTTAGGCATACTTTCATAATTTTGAAATAAAATATTGTTACCAAAAGTATCATACCAATTAACCATATAATTTACATTTACTTTAATAGTGAGTATTTAGAACAGAACAGTACACATCTTTTATTTCACTAAACTATAAACTACATAGGAGGCGTGTGGTGGGAAACCGGGCGCTCTTAATGCACGTGTCGTCCCATATTAGCCATGCCGTCCGCACAGGCTTATCCAGGATGGCACTTTCCGCTTTTAGGGTCTTTTCTGTTTCAAAGCAGTCTCTTGTAAACATAAAACCACTGTAGGCAGAAAGTGTCGACCCGGATTAGCCCGTGCAGACTGCACAGACTGATACGGGACAATACTTTACGCGCATGCATTACGCCTGGGTTTTCCACCACACTCCTCATATACGTAATAATTGCAAATTACCAAAGCATTTTAATTAACTTATTTCTTCCAATTACTTGGCATACAGTAATAAATTCAATAAATTATGATAAATATGATTTTGGTACATTCATAAAGCTAACACTTCACACAAATTGAAATTTAGTCCTATAAAAGTTAACCAACTAATAAGTAAGTTCTTTAAATTAGAATTATTGTTATAAATTTTTGAAAAAGATATCAAGAAAAGCTGTTTGGAGCAATTTGTTGGTGCTAGATGGCAAAGCTATTTTCACTCTAGCGATAACAAACTGTAACAGGCTTTAAGCAATAAAGTTCTATCGTATTTACACAACAGTAGGATTTGGCACTTTTTTACTGTTTAATATTCATTCTGGTAAGGGAATTGTTTTAAACCGTAAGATACAATAACTTATTAAACAGAATTAATAAGAACCAATAAAATAATTATAACACAGACACTGATTATATTTAAAAAAATTATGAAAATGTAAAACCCTTCTTTTATTCCCCCCTTTCAGGTTTTGAAAGATTTCTCAAACCAAAATGACCTCATGCAAGTCCTACCCTTTACAGAGCCTTTAAGAAAATATGAATAAAACTTTACTGTAAAACTTCATTGCTTTCAGCCTTCAGGGGCCAGTTTTCATAAAGCTCCCAAGACAATCTTAACCTAAGTTATATTTAAGTAAAAGTTTCAGATAAATATTTCTAAGTGAAAATCAAACTTATCAAAATCAAATATTTTTTTAAGTGAAAATCAAACTCATTGACATCAAATAATAATTGTTTCACTCTATATACAAATAAAACCTCTTAAATTGCAAACTGAACAATATATAGGAGCAGCAACAGAATTTTATGATTTTACAATTTGAATACGTTAACTTAAGTGTTCAGAAAGCAAACAAACTTAAGGAGCTTTGTGAATACGTGCCCAGGTGATTCTAGTACAACCTGACTGGGCAGTATCAACCACACCTACCTCCTGAAAAATCACAAACATTCATGCAAACTGAAAATAGAACAACACGCCACAGGTAGGGCAAACTCAAACAGAACCAAACAAAATTACACTCGCAAACACTGGGTTAAACATAACGTAATGGTACAACATAAGCTTCTTTTTTTTTTTTGTCATTACACTAAAGTGATTCTGCCATGAAAACCTTATATCATGAAGCCAGCAAGTATTCAATAATGACTAGAGTTTAAATTGTGTTCTTTGCATAAATGCTGAAAGGGGCATATTGACGATGTTTTGCAGGCATACAGACATATTAAAACAAGACATTTACTAATTTTTATCGGATATATTTTTAAATTATTAAAAATAAAACGATGGAATCTTTATGAAACAAGTACATACAAAGACAAAAAATAATTTTGGGAACATAGTTCCAGTAGGATTTAAACTCGCGCCTACAAATTTGCGCTCTTCAATGAAAACTTTCCCATGCTACGTAAGGATTATCAATGGTGCGCATGCGAGTACTGGTATGTCATGTACATTTCATTCATATCCATATCAATGGTGCGCATGTGAGTACTGGTACCTCATGTACATCTCATTCATATCCATATCAATGGTGCGCATGCGAGTACTGGTACCTCATGTACATCTCATTCATATCCATATAAATGGTACGCATGCGAGTACTGGTACCCCATGTACATCTCATTCATATCCATATCAATGGTGCGCATGGGAGTACTGGTACCTCATGTACATCTCATTCATATCCATATCAATGGTGCGCATGGGAGTACTGGTACCTCATGTACATTTCATTCATATCAATATCAATGGTGCGCATGTGACTACTGGTACCCCATCTACATTTCATTCATATCCATATCAATGGTGCGCATGGGAGTACTGGTACTTCATATACATTTCATTCATATACATATCAATGGTGCGCATGGGAGTACTGGTACCTCATGAACATCTCATTCATATCCATATCAATGGAGCGCATGGCAGTACTGGTACCTCATGTACATTTCATTCATATCCATATCAATGGTGCGCATGGCAGTACTGGTACCCCATGTACATTTCATTCATATCCATATCAATGGTGCGCATGCGAGTACTGGTACCTCATGTACATCTCATTCATATCCATATCAATGGTGTGCATGTGAGTACTGGTACGTCATGTACATTTCATTCATATCAATATCAATGGTGCGCATGGGAGTACTGGTACACCATGTACATTTCATTCATATCCATATCAATGGTGCGCATGGGAGTACTGGTACTTCATGTACATTTCATTCATATCCATATCAATGGTGCGCATGGCAGTACTGGTACCCCATGTACATTTCATTCATATCCATATCAATGGTGCGCATGGCAGTACTGGTACCTCATGTACATTTCATTCATATCCATATCAATGGTGCGCATGCGAGTACTGGTACCCCATGTACATTTCATTCATATCCAGATCAATGGTGCGCATGGCAGTACTGGTACCCCATGTACATTTCATTCATATCCATATCAATGGTGTGCATGTGAGTACTGGTACCTCATGTACATCTCATTCATATCCATATCAATGGTGCGCATGTGACAACTGGTACCTCATGTACATCTCATTCATATCCATATCAATGGTGCGCATGCGAGTACTGGTACCTCATGTACATTTCATTCATATCAATATCAATGGTGTGCATGCGAGTACTGGTACCTCATGTACATTTCATTCATATCAATATCAATGGTGCGCATGTGAGTACTGGTACCTCATGTACATTTCATTCATATCCATATCAATGGTGTGCATGTGAGTACTGGTACCTCATGTACATTTCATTCATATCCATATCAATGGTGCGCATGGGAGTACTGGTACCCCATGTACATTTCATTCATATCCATATCAATGGTGCGCATGTGAGTACTGGTACCTCATGTACATCTCATTCATATCCATATCAATGGTGCGCATGTGACTACTGGTACCTCATGTACATCTCATTCATATCCATATCAATGGTGCGCATGTGAATACTGGTACCTCATGTACATCTCATTCATATCAATATCAATGGTGTGCATGTGAGTACTGGTACCTCATGTACATTTCATTCATATCCATATCAATGGTGTGCATGCGAGTACTGGTACCTCATGTACATTTCATTCATATCCATATCAATGGTGCGCATGGGAGTACTGGTACCTCATGCACATTTCATTCATATCCATATCAATGGTGCGCATGGGAGTACTGGTACCCCATTACATTTCATTCATATCCATATCAATGGTGCGCATGCGAGTACTGGTACCTCATGTACATTTCATTCATATCCATATCAATGGTGCGCATGTCAGTACTGGTACCCCATTACATTTCATTCATATCCATATCAATGGTGCGCATGCGAGTACCGGTACCTCATGTACATTTCATTCATATCCATATCAATGGTGCGCATGTGAGTACTGTCACCTCATGTACATCTCATTCATATCCATATCAATGGTGCGCATGCGAGTACTGGTACCTCATGTACATTTCATTCATATCCATATCAATGGTGCGCATGGGAGTACTGGTACCTCATGTACATCTCATTCATATCCATATCAATGGTGCGCATGCAAGTACTGGTACCTCATGTACATTTCATTCATATCTATATCAATGGTACGCATGGGAGTACTGGTACCTCGTGTACATTTCATTCATATCCAAATCAATGGTGCGCATGGGAGTACTGGTACCTCATGTACATTTCATTCATATCCATATCAATGGTGCGCATGGCAGTACTGGTACCTCATGTACATTTCATTCATATCCATATCAATGGTGCGCATGGGAGTACTGGTACCTCATGTATATTTCATTCATATCCATATCAATGGTGCGCATGGGAGTACTGGTACCTAATGTACATCTCATTCATATCAATATCAATGGTGTGCATGCGAGTACTGGTACCTCATGTACATTTCATTCATATCCATATCAATGGTGCGCATGGGAGTACTGGTACCTCATGTACATTTCATTCATATCCATATCAATGGTGCGCATGCATGTACTGGTACCTCATGTACATTACATTATTATCCATATCAATGGTGCGCATGGGAGTACTGGTACCTCATGCACATTTCATTCATATCCATATCAATGGTGCGCATGCGAGTACTGGTACCTCATGTACATCTCATTCATATCCATATCAATGGTGCGCATGCCAGTACTGGTACCTCATGTACATTTCATTCATATCTATATCAATGGTACGCATGGGAGTACTGGTACCTCGTGTACATTTCATTCATAGCCAAATCAATGGTGCGCATGGGAGTACTGGTACCTCATGTACATTTCATTCATATCCATATCAATGGTGCGCATGGGAGTACTGGTACCTCATGTACATTTCATTCATATCCATATCAATGGTGCGCATGGGAGTACTGGTACCTAATGTATATTTCATTCATATCCATATCAATGGTGCGCATGGGAGTACTGGTACCTCATGTACATTTCATTCATATCCATATCAATGGTGCGCATGCATGTACTGGTACCTCATGTACATTACATTCATATCCATATCAATGGTGCGCATGGGAGTACTGGTACCTCATGCACATTTCATTCATATCCATATCAATGGTGCGCATGCGAGTACTGGTACCTCATGTACACTTCATTCATATCCATATCAATGCTGCGCATGCGAGTACTGGTACCTCATGCACATTTCATTCATATCCATATCAATGGTGCGCATGCGAGTACTGGTACCTCATGTACACTTCATTCATATCCATATCAATGGTGCGCATGCGAGTACTGGTACCTCATGTACATTTCTTTCATATCCATATTAATGGTGCGCATGCGAGTACTGGTACCTCATGTACATTTCATTCATATCCATATCAATGGTGCGCATGCGAGTACTGGTACCCCATGTACACTTCATTCATATACATATCAATGGTGCGCATGTGAGTACTGGTACCTCATGTACATCTCATTCATATCCATATCAATGGTGCGCATGTGACTACTAGTACCTCATGTACATCTCATTCATATCCATATCAATGGTGCGCATGTGAATACTGGTACCTCATGTACATCTCATTCATATCAATATCAATGGCGTGCATGTGAGTACTGGTACCTAATGTACATCTCATTCATATCCATATCAATGGCATGCATGCGAGTACTGGTACCTCATGTACATTTCATTCATATCCATATCAATGGCGTGCATGTGAGTACTGGTACCTCATGTACATTTCATTCATATCCATATCAATGGTGCGCATGGGAGTACTGGTACCTCATGTACATTTCATTCATATCCATATCAATGGTGCGCATGGGAGTACTGGTACCTCATGTATATTTCATTCATATCCATATCAATGGTGCGCATGGGAGTACTGGTACCTAATGTACATCTCATTCATATCAATATCAATGGTGTGCATGCGAGTACTGGTACCTCATGTACATTTCATTCATATCCATATCAATGGTGCGCATGGGAGTACTGGTACCTCATGTACATTTCATTCATATCCATATCAATGGTGCGCGTGCATGTACTGGTACCTCATGTACATTACATTCATATCCATATCAATGGTGCGCATGGGAGTACTGGTACCTCATGCACATTTCATTCATATCCATATCAATGGTGCGCATGCGAGTACTGGTACCTCATGTACACTTCATTCATATCCATATCAATGGTGCGCATGCGAGTACTGGTACCTCATGCACATTTCATTCATATCCATATCAATGGTGCGCATGCGAGTACTGGTACCTCATGTACACTTCATTCATATCCATATCAATGGTGCGCATGCGAGTACTGGTACCTCATGTACATTTCATTCATATCCATATCAATGGTGCGCATGCGAGTACTGGTACCTCATGTACATTTCTTTCATATCCATATTAATGGTGCGCATGCGAGTACTGGTACCTCATGTACATTTCATTCATATCCATATCAATGGTGCGCATGCGAGTACTGGTACCCCATGTACACTTCATTCATATACATATCAATGGTGCGCATGTGAGTACTGGTACCTCATGTACATCTCATTCATATCCATATCAATGGTGCGCATGTGACTACTAGTACCTCATGTACATCTCATTCATATCCATATCAATGGTGCGCATGTGAATACTGGTACCTCATGTACATCTCATTCATATCAATATCAATGGCGTGCATGTGAGTACTGGTACCTAATGTACATCTCATTCATATCCATATCAATGGCATGCATGAAAGTACTGGTACCTCATGTACATTTCATTCATATCCATATCAATGGCGTGCATGTGAGTACTGGTACCTCATGTACACTTCATTCATATCCATATCAATGGCATGCATGCGAGTACTGGTACCTCATGTACACTTCATTCATATCCATATCAATGGCGTGCATGTGAGTACTGGTACCTCATGTACACTTCATTCATATCCATATCAATGGCGTGCATGCGAGTACTGGTACCTCATGTACACTTCATTCATATCCATATCAATGGCGTGCATGTGAGTACTGGTACCTCATGTACACTTCATTCATATCCATATCAATGGCGTGCATGCGAGTACTGGTACCTCATGTACACTTCATTCATATCCATATCAATGGCGTGCATGTGAGTACTGGTACCTCATGTACATTTCATTCATATCCATATCAATGGCGTGCATGCGAGTACTGGTACCTCATGTACACTTCATTCATATCCATATCAATGGCGTGCATGTGAGTACTGGTACCTAATGTACATTTCATTCATATCCAAATCAATGGTGTGCATGCGAGTACTGGTACCTCATGTACATTTCATTCATATCCATATCAACGGTGCGCATGTGACTACTAGTACCTCATGTACATCTCATTCATATCCATATCAATGATGCGCATGTGAATACTGGTACCTCATGTACATCTCATTCATATCAATATCAATGGCGTGCATGTGAGTACTAGTACCTCATGCACATTTCATTCATATCAATATCAATGGCGTGCATGTGAATACTAGTACCTCATGTACATCTCATTCATATCAATATCAATGGTGCGCATGCGAGTACTGGTACATCATGCACATTTCATTCATATCCATATCAATGGTGCGCATGTGAATACTAGTACCTCATGTACATCTCATTCATATCAATATCAATGGAGCGCATGGGAGTACTGGTACCCCATTACATTTCATTCATATCCATATCAATGGTGCGCATGCGAGTACTGGTACCTCATGTACATTTCATTCATATCCATATCAATGGTCCGCATATGAGTACTGGTACCCCATGTACACTTCATTCATATCAATATGAATGGTGCGCATGTGAGTACTGGTACCTCATGTACATTTCATTCATATCCATATCAATGGTGCGCATGTGAGTACTGGTACCTCATGTACATTACATTTCATTCATATCCATATCAATGATGCGCATGTGAGTACTGGTACCTCATGTATATCTCATTCATATCCATATCAATGGTGCGCATGCGAGTACTGGTACCTCATGTACATTTCATTCATATCAATGGTGCGCATGCGAGTACTGGTACCTCATGTACATTTCATTCATATCCATATCAATGGTGCGCATGCGAGTACTGGTACCTCATGTATATCTCATTCATATCCATATCAATGGTGCGCATGTGAGTACTGGTACCTCATGTACATTTCATTCATATCCATATCAATGGTGCGCATGTGAGTACTGGTACATCATGTACATCTCATTCATATCCATATCAATGGTGCGCATGCGAGTACTGGTATCTCATGTACATCTCATTCATATCAATATCAATGGTGCGCATGCGAGTATTGGTATCTCATGTACATCTCATTCATATCAATATCAATGGTGCGCATGTGAGTACTGGTACCTCATGTACATCTCATTCATATCAATATCAATGGTGCGCATGCGAGTACTGGTACCTCATGTACATTTCATTCATATCCATATCAATGGTGCGCATGCGAGTACTGGTACCTCATGTACATTTCATTCATATCCATATCAATGGTGCGCATGCGAGTACTGGTACCCCATGTACATTTCATTCATATCAATGGTGCGCATGCGAGTACTGGTACCTCATGTACATTTCATTCATATCCATATCAATGGTGCGCATGCGAGTACTGGTACCTCATGTACATTTCATTCATATCCATATCAATGGTGCGCATGTGAGTACTGGTACCTCATGTACATCTCATTCATATCCATATCAATGGTGCGCATGCGAGTACTGGTACCTCATGTACATTTCATTCATATCCATATCAATGGTGCGCATGTGAGTACTGGTACCTCATGTACATTTCATTCATATCCATATCAATGGTGCGCATGCGAGTACTGGTACCTCATGTACATTTCATTCATATCCATATCAATGGTGCGCATGCGAGTACTGGTACCCCATGTACATTTCATTCATATCAATGGTGCGCATGCGAGTACTGGTACCTCATGTACATTTCATTCATATCCATATCAATGGTGCGCATGCGAGTACTGGTACCTCATGTACATTTCATGCATATCCATATCAATGGTGCGCATGCGAGTACTGGTACCCCATGTACATTTCATTCATATCAATGGTGCGCATGAAGTACTGGTACCTCATGTACATTTCATTCATATCCATTTTACTACTACTATACACTTTTCTTAACTGTGAAAGTGCCACCCGTGACCACTGAATATATAATACTAGATGGCCATTGGCAATATGTCGAGCCCGTTGTCAAGAAAGCACTTTGTATTGTAATTATTTTAAAATCTCATTTTCTAACAAGCAGATCTTCTTTGACCTCTAAGTGTGACCTTGACCGTTGAGCAAGGGACACAGATCTTCCTTGCGACACACTGTCTTCATATGGTGAACATTTGTGGCAAGTTATTTTAAAAAACCCTAATGAATGATGAATTAACAGTCTGGAAAAGCTGTATAATGCCCAAATTTGACATTTGACCTTAAAGTGTGACTTTGACCTTTGAGCTATGGACACCGTCTTTACATGGCAAGTAATTAAAAATTTCCAGATGAATTTTGAATTAACAGTCGGAACAAGCTGTATAATGCCTATACTTGACCTTTGTCCTCTAAGTGTGACCTTGACCTTTGAGCTAGAGACACAGGTCTTGTGTGCAACATGCTGTCTCCACATGCTGAACATTTGTGGCAAGTTATTTTAAAATTACCTAATGAATGATCAAGTTACAGTCTGGACAAGCTGTATTATGCCCATATTTGACATTTGATCTCTAAGTGTGACCTTGACCTTTGAGCTAGGGACACAGGTATTGCATGCAACACGCCGTCTCCACATGCTGAACATTTGTGGTAAGTTATTTTAAAACTGTCTGATGAATGATAAAGTTAGAGTCTGGACAAGCTGTATTATGCCCATATTTGACCTTGACATCTAAGTGTGACCTTGACCTTTGAGCTAGGGACACAGGTCTAGTATGCAACACGCTGTCTCCACATGCTGAACATTTGTGGCAATTTATTTTAAAATTACCTAATGAATGATCAAGTTACAGTCTGGACAAGCTGTATTATGCCCATACTTGACATTTGACCTCTAAGTGTGACCTTGACCTTTGAGCTAGGGATACAGGTATTGCATGCAACACGCCGTCTCCACATGCTAAACATTTTTGGTAAGTTATTTTAAAACTGTCAGATGAATGATAAAGTTACAGTCTGGACAACTGTATTATGCCCATATTTGACCTTGACATCTAAGTGTGACCTTGACCTTTGAGCTAGGGACACAGGTCTTGTGTGCAACACGCTGTCTCCACATGCTGAACATTTGTGGCAAGTTATTTTAAAATTACCTGATAAATGATCAAGTTACAGTCTGGACAAGCTGTATTATGCCCATATTTGACATTTGACCTCTAAGTGTGACCTTGACCTTTGAGCTAGGGATACAGGTATTGCATGCAACATGCCGTCTCCACATGCTGAACATTTGTGGTAAGTTATTTTACAACTGTCTGATGAATGATAAAGTTACAGTCTGGACAAGCTGTATTATGCCCATATTTGACCTTTGACATCTAAGTGTGACCTTGATCTTTGAGCTAGGGACACAGGTCTTGCGCATAACACACCGTCTCCACATGGTAAACATTTGTGGCAAATTATTTTAAATTGCCTGATGAATGATGAAGTTACAGTCCAGACAAGCTGTATTATGCCCATACATGAGTATTTCACCGTTGACCTCAAAGTGTGACATTTACCTTTGAGCTAGGGAGACAGGTCTTGCGCATGACATGCAGTCTCCACATCATGAACATTTGTGGCAAGTTATTTTAAAATCGTCTGATAAATGAGGAAGTTACAGTCCGGACAAGATCAGACGGACGGACGAATTCACGCACGCACATACACCAAATTGCCATGGTGACAACTAAGTCAAGCTGACGGCAGACAGGCTCGACAAAAATAATATATGTTTGCCAAATGTTTACAGAAACAAAACCATTGGATTTAAGAATGCTTCAATATTAATTCTCTGTAAAAGAACTTTATTTTTACAAATGTTATTGTCGACCTACCGTCGATACGCCCCTTTAACTATGTATTTACCAACACAACAACACTGTGGAAACACTTACAAATGTGTCATATATTGATGCTCTGATCTATACCAAAAAGTGTATCTATTTACCATCAAAGTTGCACAATCACTATCTAAATCTTTTAATGGCATGTTGCAAACCTGTAAAACCCAAATAGCTACATTCTATGAATGGGAGAGCCACAAGCGTAATTGAGCCTTGTATAGTATATTTATGGTCAATAATAATGCACCTATCAATATTTTCACCCAAGGGCAAGCGGCAGGCTGACCAAGTGGAATTTGACTAATTATATTTTTTGGTGTCTAATTTTTATCTAAATCCCCTCAGTGGGAGATGCTACAGGGGTCTCCACTTGCTCAGGGGCCAATATTACCGGGATCTACAATACGACCAAAGTCAGAATAATTCGGCATGTCAAATTCTCGCCATTTAACTTTTCAGAGTGGTTGCTGTATAAATTGTAATTAACATATATATCAAAGCAGAAACATAAACTTTTCATGGCAGAATAACTCAAAATAATCAACCAATCATATCCACAAACGATACTACAAAATTAGGAAAGATCTAAAATGAAACAGTCTTTAAATGCTTTGAGCAGCCCAAGTTTCTGACTAAAATGTCTTCCTCAACCACATTATCTGCTGTTGGAAATACACATTCATTTGTTTTTTTGCTAAACATCATATATTTATAAGGTCATATTTGTTTAAAACGTCATGACTTTGAGGCCATATTTTGAGCAAATTTGTTTCATATTGTGCCCCTATTTTGTATTATTTCTTATATTTCAAGGTTATTAAATGACATAAATATTCAAGGAAAATATTTGCAATTTTTTATACTTTCAAGGCCATAATTGCATAATTGCGAGGCCGAATTCTGCATAATGACGTATTATACTTTGAAGGCCATATTTGTCATAAATCCTCCAACACTGTGAGACCACCCCATTGACCCCATGCAAACCATTTGATTCTTTCATTCTTTCCAGGCAACCCAATAATCAAGCTGCTACATTAAGACCAGAACTCTGTCACTATGCAAATTGTCTTAAAGGGGTATTGACAGCCAATACAGTATAAAATTTTCAACAAGGCTTGTCAGGGGATGTGACATATGCCTCCCAAGCATATGCTTGTCAGAGGAAGGCAAAACAATGTCAGAGTACAATATTATGCCCTGGACAAATATCTTAAGATTTTAGCAACACAGCTGTTTGTTGTTGTGATACACTGCTTCATAATGATCTTCATTCCCACCAAGTTATTACATTCGTTACATGTTGGCAAAAATTATGCTTCCTACAAAAAGTTCATTTTAATATTTGACCTTTTAAGTGTAACCTTGGACCTCAGACCTTGATCGAGGAGCATGTAAGTGGTATGTGACACATCATCTGGTCATGGGAAAAAATAATCTGAAGCAATATTAAAATCCTTCAAGGCTTTTGGAAGTTATAGAGCAGAAAGAAAATTCCTTGACATTTTACCTTGAATTGTGACCTTGACCTTTGACTAAGGACCATGGGAGTTGTACACGACACATCGCCTGGTCATGGGAAACAATAATCTGAAGTAATATTGAAATCCTTTCAAACTTTTAAGAGTTATGGTGGAAAAACAGAAACCTTTGACCTTTGACCTTGAATTTTGACCATTGACAGACAAGCATGGGAGTCGTACGCGACACGTTGTCTGGTCATAGAAAATAATAATTTGAAGTAACATTTAAATCTCTCCAGACGTTTAGAAGTTATGAAGCGGAAACAAAAATAATTGACCTTTGACCTTGAACTGTGACCTTGACCTTTGACCGACTAGCATAAGAGTTGTATGCGACACATCGTCTGGTCATGGGGAATAATAATCTGAAGTTATATTAAAATCCCTCCAGGCATTAAGAAGTTATGGAGCGGAAACAAAAATTCATGACCTTTGACCATATATTGTGACCTTGACCTTTGACCGACGAGTAGAGCAGTTGCACAGGACACATCGTCTGGTCATGTGGAATAATAATCTGAAGTTATATTAAAATCCATCCAGGCGTTTAGAAGTTACGGAGCGGAAACAAACATTCATGACATTTGACCTTGAAATGTGACCTTGACCTTTGACCAACGAGCATGGGGTTGTACCCGACACATCGTCTAGTCATGGGAATAATAATCTGAAGTTATATAAAAATCTTTCCAAGCATTAAAAAGTTACAGAGTGGAAACAAAGCCTGGACGGACGGAAATCCCCAAGACACCCACCCACCCACTCACTCAAATGCACCCACCCACAGACGGACGGTGCAACTACTATATGCCCTCCTTCAGGGGCATAAAAATAAAATTATATTTTAAAAAGTCTCGTTTTTATAAACAAACAGTTTATTAATATTATAAATTGTAATTATAAAAACAAGGTCCTCGTGACACTTTTCCCCAGCACGGGAAAATAAGTAGCAGTAGTAAAATTGACATGAATGAAATTTACATGAAGTACCGCTACGCGCATACACACTATTGATAACTGTATTGTAGAGTGGGAAATTTTTCATTAATGTGCACAATGAAGGCAAGAGTTTGATTCCTGCTTGAACTGTATATTGAAATACAAATGAGGCACGTCGTTAGAAAACCTGACTTAATGCATGTGCGTAAAGTGTCGTCCCGGATTAGCCTGTGCAGACTGCACAGGCTGATCCGGGACGACACATTACGCACATGAATTAAGACCCGTTTTCCCACGACGCGCCTTAAATGTTTAGCATTGTATATATTTTTTTCTTATGATTCCACCCAAAAATTAATTGCTAGTAGAAAAATAATATCATGAAAAATTGGGAATATGCCTTGTTTAATGTGTCTATATTTATGGGAAATACCATTGATATGCTTCTTTAAGGCAGACATTTTGAACAATCTTTTTGTTGAGTCCAGTTTCAATATTTTTGTGTTTTCAGTTGGCTTTAAACATAAAATGTCCCATACTGCAATGAAATGCATCTCATTTGAGGCATTTGATAAGGATTTATGAAGAAAAGTTAAGCCAATTAAAACTGTCTTTAACCAAATGTTGACGTGTTGTCGCCTCTGACTAATTGTGCAAATGGCAGTCTGAACCCTGTTAATGTATAATGTGTTGTTCTATAGGCAATTATAGTCATGTCTCTTAATTAAGAAAAATACAGAACTGTTCTTGAAAACTCTTGGAAAAGTTTTCACACTGCTAAAATGCAGTGTTTTATGTTTTACTTTTTGAAATAGATCTTCAAAAGCATACTAGAAACATACAATTTTATTTTCAATTTATATAAGTAAACCGACTTAAATGACAATTTACACATTTGAACCTAGCTATGGAACAAACACCAAAGTCTTTGCTTGCTTTTTATTTTTATTAACAAAACTTTCCCTTAAGAATGTTTCATACCCAAAACAACTGCCAGGTTAAAATTTAAACTTTTAAATTTAAATTGACTTGTTTAGCTTCAATTAATAAATGTATTTCTTTACATTGTTTGGCACTTTTTGAAGCAAAGACACTTTAAGATCAACACAGTTAATTCCAATATTAATAAAGATATCAATTCATGCACATGCTCATTTTATGAAATGTATGCAACATCCCTTATTTTCACATTCCGATATTGAAATTAGTAATACTGTCAAATATGACCCATTGGCCTGTTTCAAATTACTTTGATCCATGCATAATTTTGAACGAGCATTTGGCACACTTGTTAACTTTCTGTGCATTAGTTTGAATACTAAATTCTACATGAATTTCCAAAAAATAGAAATGAGCCAAAATATTAAATTGATGGCAAAGCATTGGCAAGAATTGCAAATGCTCATGAAAAAAAATCAAACATGTTTGTGGCTAATGTAACTGAAGATCTTTTCTAAAACATTTTAGTAAATAGTTACAAGTAGGACATTTGAACATAAACAAATATCATAATCAGAGTTGTGTTTGAAATTTTAATTTAATAATGAAGAAACAAAACACAAAAGGAATGTCATTACTTTAACAACAACAAAGGGATTTTTCTGTATTTTTTTTTCTTTTTTTGGAAACAAAATAAGAAAACAAGAGGGCCACGATGGCCCTAGGTCGCTCACCTGAGTTTAAGGCATCATAATGGCTTTTAACAAGGGGGCCAAATGGCACTAAACCACTTACCTGAGTATAAAGATCTGGGTCTTGCAGTTTCAGGCGATTTTTATAGTCTATATAAAACATGTGACCCACAGGGAGAGGCCACTTTCTACTCCAGGGGCATCATTTGAACAATCTTTGTAGAGGACCACTATACAATATTACATACCAAATATGAAACCGCTGGGCCTCACTGTTTCAGGAGAGGATTTTTAAAGTCATTTTGCAATTTAAGTCTATATAAACAATGTGACCCCCCGGGTGTGGCCAGTTTTGGCCCCAGGGGTATCATTTGAACAATCTTTGTAGAGGACCACTAGAGGATGCCACATACCAAATATGAAACCACTGGGCCTTGCGGTTTCAGAGGAGAAGATTTTTGAAGTCATTTTGCTATTTAAGTCTATAATAAACAATGCGATCCCCGGGGTGTGGCCAGTTTTGACCCCAGGGGCATCATTTGAACAATCTTTGTAGAGGACCCCTATACACTGTTACCAACCAAATACGAAACCTCTGGGCATTGCGTTTTCAGAGTAGAAGATTTACAATTCATTTAGCTATTTAAGTCTATACAAACCAAGTGATCCCCGGGGCGTGGCCAGTTTTGACCCCGGGAGCATCATTTGAACAATCTTTGTAGAGGACCACCATACAATGTTACATACTAAATATGAAACCTCTGGGCCATGCGGTTTCAGAGTAGACAATTTTTAAAGTCATTTTGCTATTCAAGTCTATATAATCCATGTGGCCCCCGGGGCGTGTCCAGTTTTGACCCCAGGGGCATCATTTGAACAATATTTGTAGAAGACCACTACAGGATGTTACATACCAAATATGAAACCAATAGGCCTTTCGGTTGCAGAGGAGAAGATTTTTGAAGTAATTTTGATATTTAAGTCTCTAGAAACAATGTGACCCCCGGGCCATGGCCAGTTTTGACCCCAGGGGCATCATTGAACAATCTTTGTAGAGGACCACTATGCAATGTTACATACCAAAGATGAAACATCTCGGCCTTGTGGTTTCAGAGAAGCTTTTTAAAGTCATTTTGCTATTTAAGTCTATATAAACAACATGACCCCAGGGGCATGGCCAGTTTGATCGCAGGGGCATCATTTGAACAATCTTTGTAGTGGTCCACTAGAGAATGCCACATACCAAATATGACACCTCTGGGTCTAGCAGTTTGAGAGGAGATTTTTTAAGTCATTTCGCTATTTAAGTCTATATAAACAATGTGACCCCTGGGGCATGGCCAGTTTTTACCCCAGGGGCATCATTTGAACAATCTTTGTAGAGGACCCCTATACAATGTTACCAACCAAATACCAAACCTCTTGGCCTAGCGGTTTCAGAGACGAATATTTTCAAAGTAATTTAGCTATTAAAGCCTATATAAACCATGTGACCCCCGGGGTGTGGCCAGTTTTGACCGCAGGGACATCATACGAACAATCATTGTAGAGGACCATTATGCAATGTTACATACCAACTATGAAACCACTGGGCATTGCGGATTCAGAGGATGAGATTTGTCAAGTCATTTTGCTATCTAAGTCAATATAAACATTGTGACCCCCGGTGCATGGCCAGGTTTTATCCCAGGGGCATCATTTGAGCAATCTTTGTAGAGGACCACTAGAAGATGTCACATCCCAAATATGAAAGCTCTCAGCCATTCAGTTTCAGAGATTTTTAAAGTTTTCACTACTTAAATCTATTTTTAGCTCTGGTGACCTACATATGCAGCCGACCGAAACGATTTGAACAATTTTGAAAGATGGTCACCCAAGGATCTTTCCTGTGAAGTTTGGTGAAAATCTGCCCAGCGGTTTAGGAGGAGATGTTGTTTGAATGAAAATGCTGACGCACAACGGACGAAAGGTGATCACAAAAGCTCACCATGAACTATCATTAATCAAGGTGGAAAACAAAAACATGAAAATTGCAAAAAATTGTGGAATAAAGGGAAGTAACTACATACAGCACGAAATACTTGCAGAAACAAATGTAGTAACTACTTACGGTATCTAGTCCTAATAGTACAAGCAGAGGTATGGTGGTCATGCCACCTCTTTTCCACTCCTCTAGCGAAACTGTGCCATCAGCGTCGTAGTCTATTTCTACCATCATGTCTTGTAAAATCTGAAAACAAGGAAAACCACTCCTCAATAACTTAACAAGGGAGACTACTTTTCAATGACTTACAGTCTTTGAAATTATAACCCACTTGACTGTTGAATGGAACCAGTAAAATCTATCTGAACAAGTTGAAATTATGTCTGTCCAAACAGGCAAGTACAAGTATGATCAAAATGAGAAAATAAAGGTCCTAAAACTACAATCAAGTTCAAAAATGTGCTCTACATGTTCCATACACATGTAAGTTTCTTTCATATGACTAGGTAGACATGAAAATCATTATTATTTACACAAATTCAATATCATATTATGTATTGTTGGACAAGTTCAAAGTTAGTAATGCTGCACCTCTTAATAATTGTAAATGTTCAAAGTAAGTGAAGTTGTAGCTTTTAAAGGGACCTGTTTACAGATTGGCAAATTGACAATTTTCAAAATTTTGTCGTAGATCCCAAAAAGAAAAATACCATATATATAAACAAGCAAAATCACACTACTGACAAAGAAATATATTGGAAATATAGTGTTGTTTATAAAAAAATAATCAATTGAAATTGATAAAATTATAACGCATTAGTAATGCTTTTCATCAATATTTTCGAAAACATTGTATCACTTACATAGCGTTACACATTTTTTACAATAAGTGTAAGTCAGAATGGTCGAGTGGTCAGCGTGACAGATTTTTGATTCCGTCGGTCGTAGGTTGGAGTCCCAGAGAAGGCAATTTTTTTACATTATTTTTTTCTTCTTTATATAATACTTGTTTTTGGTTAGTCCAACTACTTAAGTTTTTGCAGTTAAGACATAAAATGACATTTTTCATACATATGAAAATCTGTGAACGAGTCCCTATAACAACTGCAAATGTTTCATAATAACAGGCCAATCCCCCCAAAATGATTATCAATTGTAACACAATACATGTTTCCTATTTTGATTAATTAATTACAACACACAGCTTTTCCCAGCATTTTTTTTGGCGGATACAATTTTATCATAAAAGTAATAGCATTATCAGGAAATTTGTTATCAATACACATCCCCCGATGAATCCCCCTTCCTACAGTGTCGTGTAAACAGCGACGCCAGCCAAAGAATCCATTCTGCTCTACCCACAGTATCCGATAGCGGAATGTTAAGATAATTATGATTATTAGATGTGATAACATGCGGGGAAGTAGTCAAACCCCCAGAGAAATCAACAAATGTAAACTGCCAATATTTTACATTGCTTGTTTTTTTTGTTTTTTTCCCCTTCGGCATGTCGATCTCATTCATCCATTCAACTCCAGTGGGCAGTGGAAGGCCTGAATTGTAACCCGAATTGGAGTAAATAGAGAATAGTAGGTTAGTGTTAAATAAAGATAAGTTTGTTTAGTGAGGCTTAGAAAACCTGAAGCACAAGCCTCGGGTTTTGTGCCAAGCAAATATTAACACATCCTTAATCAACACTTGCCTGGTTTTCTATTTATCGCATCATGTTCTGCCTTTGTTTTGAAAATATATTAAATAAAACTTACTAAATAACACAAAAACACATAAAATGATGTCACGAATAAAAACAAAATGACGCCATTAGTATGCTTGCGTTTGCTTTATTCCATAGTGTTTGTGTCAATAAAGCTAAGTTTATACCATGGGGTGTTATTTCGTCAATGTCGGCTTGATGATGGGATACAAGTAAGACCCTTCCCTGGGGCCTGTGTGTGTCATTCTTAATGATATTAAACATATAAGTGTTATACCCATGCATAATTATGGATTCACACTTTTTCAAAGTTTTCAGCTTAGTTTTTTAGAAAGAAGACGAAAATGAAGTAAAAACAAGGCTTGTCACAGGATGTGACGTATGCCTCCGAAGCATATGCATGTCAGAGGAAGGCAACACAATGTCAGTTACATGTTGGCAAAAATGACACTTCCTACAAAAAGAGTTATGGTCCTTGTACTCTGCACTTCTTCTCAACATCTTCTATCAATATACGTGGTTTTATTTTAAATCACTTCAATACTAATGGAGTTATGCACTGCATAAGAAAATAAACTGAAGGGCAATAACTCTATAAATATTGAAGAAAGAGTTATGGTCCTTGTACTCTGCTGCACTTCCTTTCAATGTCCTCTATCAATATATTTGGTTTTATTTAAAATCCCTTCAATACCAATGGAGTTATGCTCCACACAAGAAAATTAAACACAGAGCAATAACTCTGTAAATATTGAAGAAAGAGTGATGGTCCTTGTGCTCTGCACCTCCTCTCATTGTCCTCTAGCATTAAATGATGTTTCATTTGAATCCCTTCAATACTAACGGAGTTATGCTCCACACAAGACAATTAATGCCCCGCACAAGAAAATTAAACAAAGGGCATTAAGGGGTAAATGTTGAAGAAAGAGTTGTGGTCCTTTTGCTCTGCACTTCCTCTTATTGTCCTCTATTATTATATAAAGTTTCATTTGAATCTAGTCATGTTCCGCACAAGAACATTAATGCTTCACATAAGGAAATAAAACAAAGGGCTATAACTCCGTAAATATTGCAGAAAGTGTTGTGGTCGTTGTGCTCTGCACTTCCTCTCATTGTCCTCTAGCATTATATGAAGTTTCATTTGAATCCCTTCAATACTAACAGAGTTATGCCCCACACAAGAAAATTAAACGAAGGGCATTAACTCTGTGCATTTTGAAGAAAGAGTTGTGGTCCTTTTGCTCTGCACTTCCCCTCATTGTCCTCTATCATTACATGAAGTTTAATTTGAATCCCTTCAATACAAATCTAGTTATGTTCTGCGCAAGAACATTAATGCTTCACATATGGAAATAAAACAAAAGGCTATTACTCCATAAATATTGCAGAAAGAGTTGTGGTTCTTGTGCTCTGCACTTCCTCTCATTGTTCTCTATCATTATCTGAATTTTCATTTGAATCCCTTCAATACTAATGGAGATATGCTCTGCACAAGAAAATTAATGGTTCACATAAGGCAATAAAATGAAGGGCAATAACTCCGTAAATATTGAAGAAAGAGTTTTGGTCCTTGTGCTCTGCACTTCCTCTCATTGTTATCTATCATTATATAAAGTTTCATCTGAAATCCTTCAATACTAATAGAGTTATGCTCCGCACAAGAAGCGTGACGGACGGACAGACAGACGGACAGTCGGACAGACAATGCGATTACTAAATGCCCCCGAATTTCCCTTCCACTGTATGCTGAAAGTGTCGTCCCAGATTAGCCTTTGCGGAGTGCACAGGCTAATCCAGTATGACAGTTTTTTCAGATGCATTTAGCCAGAATTTCCCAAGACACACCTCATATTTTATGACATGAGATAGCAAACTCACAGGTTTCAGTTCAGAGACGTCCCAGCCCAAATACTCCGCCACAGACATCATCTGGTTGACAATGCAGTCCAACTCCTGTACAGACAACAAACATACTTCATTTAGTACACAAATAAAACTGCACAGCGTTTTTCCTCTATATTAACTTGGTACCCTAAAAAGGTATAATTCCCAATCCAATTTACAGTAAACTCCACTTATAACGATATCGCTTATAGCGATATATTGCAGAGAACAATGCTGAGTCCAAGGTCCCGGCCTAATGCCTATATATTTCAATTGATATAACATCGGTTGTAACGATATCGCATGAAACGAAGTTTCGGGTATAATGATGCTGTTTTCACGGCCCAGTCGCAAATATTTCACTTTTATTGCGATATTTGAAGTCTGTCTCAGGTGTGAAAAACAATGCTCTCGGTAATGAGGTGGAGTAATCAGGAATACAGTCAGCCTGATTGAGTAATAAATATTGTGGTAATCAATTAAAATTGGATTGATCCTATTAGAGTTTGATATCTATACAATGACCATCGGTTGCTGCTGGCAGTATTTAATGACGTCACGCGCAATCAACATTATTATTATTAGAAGGTTATATACATGTATATATGACATGAAAAAAGAAATTATGATTTTTATCATGAATATTTATACGTTAAATTGCCATAAACTGATTGCAATTTTTGATGTTTTTTTTTCCATTTTACAAAGTTCTAAATTTAATGTGTATATGTAAAATGATCGGTGTTGCATCTCTGTTATATACTTGTATGTCCATGCTCTTGGCTGCCTATTCATTGATGAAACGATATTCGGATATAGCGATTTAAATTCTATGGTCCGCTCAATATTGTTATAAGCGGAGTTTACTCTAACTACACATTTTCCCAATTTGAAGATAAAAACATCCTAAATATCTGGGAAAATAATCAAAAAGGATCCCCAAAAGATTCACTACATGTATGTATAGGGAAAGATCTAGGATCTAAAAAGGTACAGGGTGCTGTTAAAAAGGGGCAGGGGTTAAAACCAGACCAGTTTGTTGACATTTCCTAATACATGTAATTTGCTAAATCCAGGGTATTCATGAGTCTAATGCTTCTGATTTAGGTTTAAAAGCATAGTCTATCCATTTGAATTTGAATATTTGCAAAAATGTGTTGAATTTAAAAAGATATTCAATGTTTCTGTGTTGACCAGCCCAGAGGGGCAGCAGGGGGGAATCAAAAAGGAGCAGGGTGCAGCAGCGCCCAGCTATTCTGCTCCAGATCTTTTCTTATCTGTACAGTAAAACCTGTCCAAACCGAACCCTGTCAAAACCGAATCCCTGTCAAAACCGAACGGCTGTGTCGGGCCCGATTTTTTTCCTGCTTATTTTATATATCAAAAAACCTTATTAAACCGAACCCTGTCCAAACCGAATACCGAACGATTTTGATCTCATTCAACCTTAAAAAAACAGAATAAACGGAACGGTGTATCTTGTCAGGTGTCACTTCGCGATACCACGGAAGCGTGAACCCAATAATTGGTAACACAATTACACACAAAGGGCATAATCGCCATGATGATAATGGGGCAGTGGTGCAATATGTGATCAGCTGGTTGGTGCATACGACAAAAGTAAACTTATGAAAACATATCAGTCGGTCGTGTTTTATGTTAAAATTTACGTACAGTTTTTATGTTTCACAACATTGTAATTAATTTATACATATACATGTAGTATATAATGGCAATATTTCGATCAATAATCTCCATCAGCTTAAGGCTTGCAATACAATAGAGCTAAACTAAATATGTTTGAACTTATCAAAGCAGTCAACAATTGGTCATTAAACAAATGTAAATCAGTTGTTCGTTGAATACAGGAACTTGTTTGATTGATAAATTTGAGTGTTGTTTTATGTACAAATACAAAATTTGTATTTGCAAAGAAAAAATAAATAAACATTAACAAAAGTGTAAACATTAACATGTTTTTATTTTATTATATACTCAAATTAACATATAAAATAGATCATACATTTTTAAAGGAAAATGACTTTTAATAAAAACCTGGGTAAACCGAACACCTCTGAAAACCGAACGATCGGCCCGGTCCCGATGCTGTTCGGTTTAGACAGGTTCTACTGTACCTATATTTAACTTTCATTTTACCTTCAATAAACACAAGTACAAGTGAAACAAGAGGGCATTGATGGCCCAAAGCGATCACCTGAGAACTGGTACAGATGAAGACCATACTGTTGTGACAGGTTTGAAAATTAAGGTATCTGACCAATACGCAGAGGGGGAGATCAATTTTGATTTATAACATCGGTTAGTGCAACGGGCTAACTAAATTTTGAGTTGGGTAGGATTTACCTTTTTTGCTAATGGTTCTCAAATCATTTTTCTCGATACTCTTCAATAAACACAAGTACAAGTGAAACAAGAGGGCATTGATGGCCCAAAGCGATCACCTGAGAACTGGTACAGATGAAGACCATACTGTTGTGACAGGTTTGAAAATTAAGGTATCTGACCAATACGCAGAGGGGGATAGGATAAATTTTGATTTATAACATCGGTTAGTGCAACGGGCTAACTAAATTTTGAGTTGGGTAGGATTTACCTTTTTTGCTAATGGTTCTCAAATCATTTTTCTCGATACTCTTGCCTGACCCTTTTTCATTTAGTCATTGACAATTCTGGAAAATGCACAAACAGAAGATTTTGATGTCTTTTTCGCAAACAGTTTTGAAGAACTAATTGCAATGCGATAATTGCGATGGCTGTGCTTTTCTTTGATAATTTTCTGTCCAATGATAATAAATGATGCTAATGCTCTGAAGACATCAATGTTGCATGTACAAATAACTGCATGCAAGTCTTGCAACTGTTTTATCAATCAATTTTTATGGTCATGCACAAACTGTGTAAGTTTGGTCCACATTCAATCAAAAATTTTGTGTGCAAGCCAATCATTGACAACTTGTTGACGTTTTTTTTTCCAAATACAAGTCTCTATCCTGAATAATGTCCATTTATGCATATTTTTTTCACAAAGGGCAACAACTCTGGTGTTTCTGGTCCGATCTTGCTTATATATTTGACTTCAACTTTAATCTCATGATAATAAACAAACTGTGCAAGATTGGTGAAGATTGGATAAAAAATGAAGTCTCTATCTTGAATAATGTCCATTTTTGAATATTTTTTTTAATAAACAAAGGGTAATAACTCTGGTGTTTGAAACACGATCTGGCCCTTTTTTGGCGTCTGCTGAGATCTGATGGTCATACACAAACTGTGAAAGTTTGGTTAAGAGAGGATGGAAAATAAAGTCTATACGTGGAAAAGGGCATTTTTGCACTTTTCTGCATGAAAAAGGGGCAATAACTCTGGTGTTACTGGTTTGATCTGACCCAATAACAATCCCATCCGAGGTTTTATGGTCATACACAAACTGTGCAAGTTAGGTCAAGATTGAATAAAAAATGTAGTCTTTATCGCGATAGCGGACCAAATTGTTGACGGCATACGGACGACAGACGATGCTGGAGAAGTCCCCTATACCAATGGCTCACTGAACACTTCGTGCTCAGGTGAGCTAAAAATCAATGAAAAAGTTGTTTAAGAGTTTATTTATTGTAACTTATTGTTTCGAAATTCTTTTTGGCACTTTTTACTGAAGTGATAAAAATCACAATTTGGTTGAAAACGATGCTAACTTTCCCAATTTGACTGGTTCCCAGTAAGTGAGGAAAACCCTGCAGTATGATCATAGAAAATATATAACGTTGTATGATCATTCACGATTTAAAATCGATATTATACTGCAACCAACAAATATCCTCTATATCATTTGTGAATATTTTCTAATATAAAGTTAAAAGGCAATACTACGAAGTGGCACAGTAGACACGGATTTGTTCGTAATATTGCGGGAATTCAGTCTTTACACAGCCTTCCCAAGGAAAGTCTACATAATATACTGTACTAATATTATATATATGAAATTCAATGTTCACTACATAATATACTGTACTAATATTATATATATGAAATTCAATGTTCACAAAAGTGTTGATTTAGAAATAACAGTTTAATCATTACTTGAATAAAACCTACATAACATTAATTAATTAATGTAAATTAAACTATAAATAAAATAACCCCAACTATAAATGTTATCATTTTTATAAATTTACTTGAATGTTCCTGGGAAGCGTTATGAATAAAGGCAAGAGGGGTAACACCCTATACACACAATGTGTAAGACAGAAATATGGCGTTTTCAATATAGGCAAGAGGGCAGCACCCTATACGCACAATGTGTAAGACAGAAATATGGCGTTATGAATATAGGCAAGAGGGCAGCACCCTATACGCACAATGTGTAAAACAGAAATATGGCATTATGAATATAGGCAAGAGGGCAGCACCCTATACGCACAATGTGTAAAACAGAAATATGGCGTTACGAATATAGGCAAGGGGGCAGCACACTATACGCACAATGTGTAAGACAGAAATATGGCGTTATGAATATGGGCAAGAGGGCAGCACCCAATACGCACAATGTGTAAGACAGAAATATGGCGTTATGAATATAGGCAAGAGGGCAGCACCCTATATGCACAATGTGTAAGACAGAAATATGGCGTTATGAATATGGGCAAGAGGGGCAGCTCCCTATACGCACAATGTGTAAGACAGAAATATGGCATTATGAATATGGGCAAGAGGGCAGCACCCTATACCCACAATGTGTAAGACAGAAATATGGCGTTATGAATATGGGCAAGAGGGGCAGCACCCTATACCCACAATGTGTCAGACAGAAATATGGCGTTATGAATATAGGCAAGAGGGGCAGCACCCTATACGCACAATGTGTAAGACAGAAATATGGCGTTATGAATATAGGCAAGAGGGCAGCACCCTATACGCACAATGTGTAAGACAGAAATATGGCATTATGAATATAGGCAAGAGGGCAGCACACTATATGCACAATGTGTAAGACAGAAATATGGCGTTATGAAAATGGGCAAGAGGGCAGCACCCAATACACACAATGCGTAATATAGAAATATGGCGTTACGAATATGGGCAAGAGGGGCAGCACCCTATACGCACAATGTCTAAGACAGAAATATGGCGTTATGAATATAGGCAAGAGGGCAGCACCCTATACCCACAATGTGAAAGACAGAAATATGGCGTTATGAATATGGGCAAGAGGGCAGCACCCAATACACACAATGCGTAAGACAGAAATATGGCGTTATGAATATGGGCAAGAGGGGCAGCACCCTATACGCACAATGCGTAAGACAGAAATATGGCGTTATGAATATGGGCAAGAGGGCAGCACCCTATACGCACAATGAGTAAGACAGAAATATGGAGTTATGAATATAGGCAAGAGGGCAGCACCCTATACCCACAATGTGTAAGACAGAAATATGGCGTTATGAATATGGGCAAGAGGGCAGCACCCTATACGCACAATGTGTAAGACAGAAATATGGCGTTATGAATATAGGCAAGAGGGCAGCACCCTATACATACAATGCGTAAGACAGAAATATGGCGTAATGAATAAAGGCAAGAGGGGCAGCACCCTATACCCACAATGTGTAAGACAGAAATATGGCATTATGAATATAGGCAAGAGGGCAGCACCATATACCCACAATGTGTAAGACAGAAATATGGCGTTATGAATATGGGCAAGAGGGCAGCACCCTATACGCACAATGTGTAAGACAGAAATATGGCGTTATGAATATAGGCAAGAGGGCAGCACCCTATACGCACAATGTGTAAGACAGAAATGTGGCGTTATGAATATAGGCAAGAGGGCAGCACCCTATACGCACAATGTGTAAGACAGAAATATGGCGTTATGAATATAGGCAAGAGCGCAGCACCCTATACCCACAATGTGTAAGACAGAAATATGGCGTTATAAATATAGGCAAGAGGGCAGCACCATATACGCACAATGTGTAAGACAGAAATATGGCGTTATGAATATGGGCAAGAGGGGCA
Source organism: Congeria kusceri (assembly GCA_027627225.1). Classification (NCBI taxonomy): domain Eukaryota; kingdom Metazoa; phylum Mollusca; class Bivalvia; order Myida; family Dreissenidae; genus Congeria; species Congeria kusceri. The sequence continues at coordinate 9,516,759 of CM051030.1, read as the reverse complement.
GCACCCTATACACACAATGTGTAAGACAGAAATATGGCGTTTTCAATATAGGCAAGAGGGCAGCACCCTATACGCACAATGTGTAAGACAGAAATATGGCGTTATGAATATAGGCAAGAGGGCAGCACCCTATACGCACAATGTGTAAAACAGAAATATGGCATTATGAATATAGGCAAGAGGGCAGCACCCTATACGCACAATGTGTAAAACAGAAATATGGCGTTACGAATATAGGCAAGGGGGCAGCACACTATACGCACAATGTGTAAGACAGAAATATGGCGTTATGAATATGGGCAAGAGGGCAGCACCCAATACGCACAATGTGTAAGACAGAAATATGGCGTTATGAATATAGGCAAGAGGGCAGCACCCTATATGCACAATGTGTAAGACAGAAATATGGCGTTATGAATATGGGCAAGAGGGGCAGCTCCCTATACGCACAATGTGTAAGACAGAAATATGGCATTATGAATATAGGCAAGAGGGCAGCACCCTATACGCACAATGTGTAAGACAGAAATATGGCGTTATGAATATGGGCAAGAGGGCAGCACCCTATACACACAATGTGTAAGACAGAAATATGGCGTTATGAATATAGGCAAGAGGGCAGCACCCTATACACACAATGTGTAAGACAGAAATATGGCGTTATGAATATGGGCAAGAGGGCAGCACCCTATACACACAATGTGTAAGACAGAAATATGGCGTTATGAATATGGGCAAGAGGGCAGCACCCTATACACACAATGTGTAAGACAGAAATATGGCGTTATGAATATGGGCAAGAGGGCAGCACCCTATACACACAATGTGTAAGACAGAAATATGGCGTTATTAATATGGGCAAGAGGGCAGCACCCTATACGCACAATGTGTAGGACAGAAATATGGCGTTATGAATATAGGCAAGAGGGGTAGCACCCAATACACACAATGCGTAATACAGAAATATGGCGTTATGAATATAGGCAAGGGGGCAGCACCCTATACGCACAATGAGTAAGACAGAAATATGGAGCATACACTATTATAGTATTTGCTTAAACAATGACAACTTTCATTTTATATATCGCAGATTAAATTGTTTCTTACTCTGTCAATGAAAATCCATGGATGTTAGGTGATGAAAACAAGTTTCTATACTAGAAAATAATAATTATTACTTCTAACGCCAGAAAGGTGCCTCAAAATGCACCTCGTTTTTTCCCCGGAGAGACCCCCAGGACTCCCATCAGTGGGAGGTGCACACCCCTCTCTTTAAATAAATGTTCTCGTGTGCGCATAAGGTGCACACCCCTCCCTTTAAATAAATGTTCTCGTGTGCGCATAAAATTTACAACCCTGGCTAAGCCTCTGCTAAGCCCTGGTCATGAATGTTGCATACTTACAGATGAGTCTAGGAGACCATTTCCATCAGCATCATAGAGACGAAACATAACTGAAAACAAAGGAAAGAATGTCTGAAAATTGTGTATTTTAAATAGTATGTGTTGCTAAACTGTAATAAAACATGCCGTCTATTGTTCTTAAACATTGTTATTTATGTTTGTGTTTTTTTTCCATTAGCATTATAAAGATGAAACGTTACTGAAAACAAGAAAACAATGTCTACATTTGTATTTCAAATACTATTGTGTTGTAAAAATGCTGCACAATGTGATGTTAACAATTAATAAACCAGGATATTTTAGTGTGTATGTTATTTGTTCAGTTAACAGTTATGCAAAACATTATGCCGTTTATTTTTTCTACTAGTTAACATTGTTTTCACACATTTAGTAGATATACGCAAACTGCAACATACTGTTCATAATCGGCATCATATTTCGTGAAACATGTTCACACATTGATTTAACACGATACCCTCGCCATAACCACATTTACTGCTTTGTACGTGATCAAAATACAACAAGATATCATCTTTCAAACTGATTGTTCTCCCAAAATTCACGCACATCACGCACATTTGACAGAAACCTAAGCCCATAACACTTCCACGTGTTATTCACTGCAACACATTTGCTTCCCAGAATATTACCTGATGTGTGATACTTGTTGTTACTTGTTGTTAACACCTATCAACATGACCTAACCCTTCCTGCATTCGACACGTATAATAGAAGACCTAAATTTAAAACTCATGTTCCAAACTGTAATTCCAAAATCAATTTCAACCCAATTTCAAAACGATTATTGAAAAACTAGATTAAAAACCTTTATACAAAACCAAGTTTAAAATCTTTAAACAAAACTATAATGAAATTTTTTAATTCTAAACCCTAATACAAAACTTGTATTTAAAACCCAAGTGTGAAAACCGGTCACCATACCAGTGGACACACATACCAACATAATTATGTTAAGTACAGGGCTAACCCTACCAAATTGCCATATGGCTACATATTTAAATATGAACAAAAACATTTCTTTAAAGTCACGTTCCCCAAATATGACTTTGCACCTGCAGTTTTTGTTCCAAAATTAAATGCTTTGCTATTTTTTCCCAAAATCTAAGGTCCTTGCCCCATCCACAGCCTCTGGAACAAACAACAACAATACAACAACTGGCATTGTTATTAAATATTGTTAGTTTGGCAAAGGATAAACACATGCCAGAAACCTCCAATGTCACTACATAAGTTTGGCTAAAGAAACAAGTTATCAAGGACAAGTCCTGTTTTACAAAATTCAGGGACTAACTACACTCTAGGGTGAGGCCAGTGTCACAATTCAAGACTATCTACACTCTAGGATAAGCCAAGCGTCACAAATCAAGACTACATGCACTGTAGGATAAGCTCAGTGTCACAAATCAAGACTATCTACCCTCTATGATAAGCTCAGTGTCACAAATCAAGACTATCTACACTCTAGGATAAGCTCAGTGTTACAAATCAAGGCTATCTACACTCTGGGATGAGCCCGGCGTCACAAATCAAGACTATCTTCACTCTAGGATAAGCTCAGTGTCACAAATCAAGACTATCTACACTCTATGATAAGCTCAGTGTCACAAATCAAGACTATCTACACTCTATGATAAGCTCAGTGTCACAAATCAAGACTATCTACACTCTAGGATGAGCTCAGTGTCACAATTCAAGACTATCTACACTTTAGGATAAGCCCAGTGTCACAAATCAAGACTATCTACAGTTTAGGATAAGCTCAGTGTCACAAATCAAGACTATATACACTCTAGGATAAGCCCAGTGTCACAAATCAAGACTATCTACACTCTAGAATAAGCTCAGTGTCACAAATCTAGACTATCTACACTCAATTATAAGCTCAGTGTCACAAATCAAGACTATCTACACTCTATGATAAGCTCAGTGTCACAATTCAAGACTACCTACACTCTAGGATAAGCTCAGTGTCACAAATCAAGACTATCTACACTCTATGATAAGCCCAGTGTCACAAATCAAGACTATCTACACCCTAGGATAAGCTCAGTGTCACAAATCAAGACTATCTACACTCTATGATAAGCTCAGTGTCACAAATCAAGACTATCTACACTCTATGATAAGCTCAGTGTCACAATTCAAGACTATCTACACTCTAGGATGAGCCAAGTGTCACAATTCAAGATTATCTACACTCTAGGATAAGCCCAGTGTCACAAATCTACACTCTAGGATGAGCTCAGTGTCACAATTCAATACTATCGACACATTAGGATAAGCCCAGTGTCACAATTCAAGACTACCTATACTCTAGGGTGAGCCCATTGTCACAATTCAAGACTACCTACACTCTAGAATAAACCCAGTGGCAAAATTAAAGACTACCTACACTCTAGGATAAGCCCAGTGCCACAATTCAAGACTATCCACACTCTACAATAAGCCAGGTGCACAATTCAAGACTATCCACACTCTAGGATGAGCCAACTGTCACAGTTCAAGACTATCCAAACTCTAAGATAAGCCCAGTGTCACAATTCATAACTATCCACACTCTAGGATAAGCCAATTGTCACAATTCAAGACTATCCACACTCTGAGATGAGCCAACTGTCAAGTTATAACTATCGACAAATTAGGATAAGCCCAGTTTCACAATTCAAGACTACCTATACTCTAGGGTGAGCCCATTGTCACAATTCAAGACTACCTACATTCTAAGTGTCACAATTCATGACCACCTACACCCTAGGATGAGCACCATGTCACAATTCAAGACTATCCACACACTAGGATAAGCCCAGTGTCACAATTAAAGACTACCCACATTCTAGGCCCAGTGTCACAATTCAAGACTACCTACATTCTAGGATCTCAGCTCTGTGTCACAATTCAAGACTACCTACACTCTAGAATCTCAGCTCTGTGTCACAATGCAAAACTACCTACACTATAAGATCTCAGCTCTGTGTCACAATGCAAGACTATCTACACTATAGGATCTCAGCTCTGTGTCACAATTCAATACTACCTAAACTCTAGGATCTCAGCTCTGTGTCACAATTCAAGACTACCTAAACTCTAAGATCTCAGCTCTGTGTCACAATTCAAGACTACCTACACTCTAGGATCTCAGCTCTGTGTCACAATTCAAGACTACCTACACTCTAGGATCTCAGCTCTTTGTCACAATTCAAGACCACCTACACTCTAGTTTGTCCTCGGGCCTGCCTGCCTCCAGCAGTGAGAGGTAGCACACCAGATCCTTGAGGAATATGTGGCCCGTCTTGATGTCCAGACTGGTCGACCTCAGCAGCTGCTTGCCCTCCTTCCCTGTCGCCACGTTGGTCTTCAGCAGCGAGGAGTTCGACTGACGATTCCACGGGTCACCCGCTTCAATTGATTTGCCTGAATATATGAAATCAAGAGCAGTTTGTAAGAATCATGTATAATATTTTCAAAATTTCCATCACATGTACAAGTTTAATGTATGCTTGTTATAATCAACACATTTATATTATCATGCCCTTGTTGTCTATAAAAAGTTAATTTGTCAGTCCTAATTACAATAGCCTAAACAGATAAGTTGTCATGGGTTTGGCAAGTAGTATACACGAGTGCCTGTAATGCTCTACTGGCTTATTTAAGAAATAATTTTCGATTAAAAGTTGTTTATCGGCTAATAAACAATGATTTAGAGTTCTGATGCATATAAATTAAACCACGAGAGCATTAGCCCGAGTGGTTACATATATCGCATCAGAACGATCTACTTTTTTAGGATGTCGTCGGAAAATATTCTCTTCAGTTATTATATCTGTCTGTGGAGGAAGCAAAACCACTATGCTAAATTTATATGAGATACATTTGTTCCTTATTTCTTCATCACCGAAAAAGAAAATGTAGCACAATTATCATAATTATTATGTAAAACACACTGCCCACCGAGTATCCATTTCTGGCATATCTCACTAAAAAGTAATATTATCCATTTTTATTTCCTCATTACATCTTAAATCATTTCTTCAACTTTTCTTCATGTGTAGAGCGCAAGTGAAAAACATCAATTTAGTAGCTACATGCTTGGTACTGGCATGTGATCAAAAAGTAAGGTGAAATAACAGGGCTTTTTTGGGGTCATATTCACATTAGCAAAAGTACCTTTTTTTCCCAAATCCAGTCCCAAAATTCCCAACTGATGGATTGACTTTCAGATGTTTGGAAATACAATATTTTCAGTGTAGAAAAAATGACTGTTGAAGTTGTTATAACTGTTATACTGATTTGCTTTTGTTCAGAACATTCTATTGTATGTTGTTTATCTATAATTATTCAAATTTTTTAAATTAAACAATTATATTTTCCCCCAGTTTTAGGTGAATTAACACTAAAATTCCCAATTTTATGGGTATAGGTCATATTCCCAAATGGTGAAAAAAGCCCCGAATAAAGATAATTAAAACAAAATGTAGATAGATAGATAGATAGATATTTTATTTCAGACTTGTACATTGTACATCGTCTACAACACATAAAATAATATAAATACAATGTCACCGTGAAATGCATGGGTTAACAATATTTTGGATATTAAATAATATATTTAAAATTAGTTATTCAATATATACCACATTAACCTAACATACTTGTATATACTTGTATATATGTATTTTATTTGCTATCTGAAATATATAAGAGTAAACATGTTTGCAATGGAGATGAGCATTTAGGCAAAAGTGTTATGGAATGCAGAACGTACACTCAAAGCTTCTTTTAAAAACATTAAACAATAAACAATAAAAAATAATAATGTGGTAAAAAGTGTACAATAACAAATAAAATAAACAAAATATAATGACACTTGTTTCCAATATCTGAATGGAAGGCACTGATGAAGATTTACCAACAGAAAGCAACAATTTATTACTCTTCTGGAAAACAGAGAATCTATGAGAAAAATACACAAAATATTGTAAAGAAATTATACTTCAATAATGCATTCCATGAAGTCTTGGTTGTCAATGAATAAATAAGAAAGTCATTAAGAAAAACTGCTATTGCATTGATACAATCTAGAGAAACCAGCTTTCTTTGTAAATTGATTCTTATACAAATCTTCCAGCTATTTCCAGCAAATAATGCCCTACTGACCAAATGCAAGACAATAAAGCCGAGCACAACAAAACGGCAGAAAACTGGGATAGTGGGACAACCTTCATTTATCAAAACTCCGTTTCTAGATGTTATCCCCTAAATGCAAGGCACTATGAAACCCCCAAACTTCACTTCACATTCATAGTAAATGACTGATCAAGAAGTCTTGTCATCTTTTCAATTCATCTAAGGCTTCATTTGCGAGAAAGCAATTCCCCATGCCCAATAGTTACATTTTTCAACCACAGAGAGAGATGTTGAATGCCATTAGGCAGTCACTGAACTTGGTCTTGAATTCTTTTCCTAGATGTTTTTAAAAGAATGGTCTTTTCTCCTTTCAACTACATACTGATGAGCCCTAAGGAATATTGGTGAATTATTTTGTCAGAACACCTACATTAATATTTCACAAATATAACTGATTCCATTGCACGTGTCAAATAAATGAAAACATGAATAAAAACAGTCTATATAAAGGTCAAACACGAGAAAAATAACTCTGTACAACTTACTGTTAAAATGACAGTGAAAATGTTAAAGCCAAACATTCTGGCGAGGAACCTTAACTCTGTCCTACTCTCTGTGAAATTTTCAATAATGCCAAAACAAAAGTGTCTTTCGGGCAATGGTCACAAAAAAAGTTAGGCAGATTTGGGACAGAGGTTGTTTTTTTTTTTTTTTTTTTTAAAGACACATTTCGGTCAAAAACATTGAAAATTATATAAAATCTGATGAATACGGAATTCACGGAAAACAATCATTGCTAAAAACTCTAGGGTCAGGAGGTTTTCGCTAGGTAGGTTCGGGTTGCCTGAAACACAGAATTTCTGTTTTTTCTAATGCAAAATATGCTTGTCAAGAACTACAACTTTGCTAAAAGGTACCAGTTAAAATGTCAAAATATTGCAAGTATGCATGTCAGGCTTTCATCATATGCTAATTTCTGAGCAAAACAATCACAGCAGTCCAATATACTTGCAAGGAACCATATCTCAGCACCAGGAAGCGGGAGTCTTTCCAAGAAGCCAAATATGCGTGTCAGGAACTATAATTTTGCTAAGACCCATGACAAAGAAGCCAAATTTATCCCATCATTGGCATTGACGAAATAACAACCCATGGAATACGGGAACACTGTGATAAAGCAAACATGTATAATGACGTCATCTTGCTTATTTTGTGATGTCATTTTATGTTTTCATAATATTTAATGTGTTTTCTTTCGTTTATTTTGAACATAAAGATGGAAAATGACAGGATAAATAGAATACTAGGTAAGTGTTGAATAAAGATATCATTAAGTTTATTTGCTCGGCACAAAAACGTGGACAATGCGCCAAGACTCGATGTTCAGGTTTTCTAAGCCTCGCTAAATAAACTTATCTTTATTCAACACTGACCTGATATTCTCTATATGCCTTTCAGGGAACTAACACAGTCACACCACTTAAACTCACCGTTCTGAACACTGTGAATGCTATGGTTGGATTTCTTGGAAGAGGACCGCGAATGGTTGGACGCGTCACAATCTTTGTCGCTAATTAAAGCTTTCTCAATTACCGGATTTGCCATACCTATATAACAGAAAAATACATGCACTGATAACTTATTTTCAAGGGACATTGCTCCAAGGATGAAGCATGTTTTGAAGGGATGCATCTATGCAAATGTTGAAATATGTATACAATTACTTAACATGAGAAATATGGACAGCAATGAAATACGTGTTCATTTTACAATTCAAGTAGTGTTGGAGCTGCAACGATTCAGCAAAGGCTCGATTCGATTTCGATTTCAAACATCATTTAGTTGAGATCTCGATTCGATTCACGTTTCCTTTTTGCTTGTTTTTGCGTATTCGTGAGTAAAGACATGCAATATAGAAATGATTTAATTTGTTATTAATGTCATTGTATTGGTTAATTTCAACGAATGTGCCTAATATATCAACATAAATAAGAATGAGGGAGAACATCTGGCGACTATGTTAGACCACTAGTTCAATAGAAAGGCAAAAACTGATGTCATGATCAAATTACATAATATGTCTACACATACACCTAAGAGAGAATCAAACCGAAATGTGTTGGTTTAGTATCGATCATCAAATGAAATCTTTTACAATCGATTGATTGATTATCGATTGATCGATGCAATGAATGAATCTTTAGAGCTCTAACTAGTGTGTCATAGGTTCAAATCACAGGGTATCATTTCACTATGCCTCAGTAAGCTTGGCAGGACAGTAACTAAATAATGCCCTTTCGATGGCAAAAAGCAAAATCTACAAGATTCTGTGTTGATCAACACACATGCGCCCGGTTGGTGCTGGGTAGCCCATTTCTTAGTCCAAATTAGGTCAAAGTCAAAGTGAGGTTGGGTGAAACGGGTGGATTGGGAACGGTAATAAGTAACAACTGTGTAAATATCTAAGTGTTGTAGTAAGCGGTGTTGGTGCTAGAGGAATGGTAAAATCTAGTTAACCAAGAAATGGCACTTCTGAATTATTAAACGTCCAAATTAGGTCAAGGTCAAAGTAAGGTTGGGTGATATGGGTGGATAGGGAATGGTCATAAGAACAACTGTGAAAGTATCCAAGTGTTGTAGTAAGCGGTGTTGTGGTAGACGAAACAGTAAAATCTTCTTAACCTTGTCACGGCCGGAAGGACGGAAAGACGGCCGGACAGGACGATCACTATATGCCTCCTGCATCAAGATGCCGGGGGCATAAAAAAATTGTACAGTACACTTGATATGGCTAGTATTTACACATCCTGTGAAAAACAGAAGATAACTGGCTTTCTATTAATATATTTTTGATATAAAAAGTATAATGATCATTGCAAATTAAATAATGCAGTTTGTTAAATGGATAACAGTGGGAAATTGTAATCCACAAATTATTTTACATTAAACTGCACATATAATTTAAATACCACGACTCAATTAAATATCTTCATTGAAATACCTTTATCCCCGGAATGTCCTAAGCTTTGAAACTTCTCCGTAATTCCATGGATCTTTTCTGCCAGTCCGCTTCGCTCCTGTCTATCCACGTGAATCTCCGTGGACTGATGTGTGATGGGTGCACAAACAGTCTGCGATGCAACCACAGCAACGTCTTTGACAGCAAACTCTTTCCCCATGGTGCTGGGAGGAGCTGGTACCACGGCAGGGCTCTTCTTGTTAAAGGAAAGGAACAGGTGCTTGCAGAGGTCCTCCGGGATTTCCGGTGCAAGGTACGTCTCCATGAACAGTCGAAAACCTTCGTAATCGATAGGCTGAAAATATAGTCATGATTTACACTCCATTAACAGTCGAAAACCGAAAGGCTTAAAATATAGTAATGCACACTCCATAACAGCTGAAAACCTTCGTAATCGATAGGCTGAAAATATAGTCACGATTTACACTCCATTAACAGTCGAAAACCGAAAGGCTTAAAATATAGTAATGCACACTCCATAACAGCTGAAAACCTTCGTAATTGATAGGCTGATAATATAGTCATGATTTACACTTCCTGAACGGTCAAAAACCTTCGTAATTGATAGGCTGATAATATAGTCATGATTTACACTTCCCGAACGGTCAAAGACCTTCGTAATTGATAGGCTGATAATATAGTCATGATTTACACTTCCCGAACGGTCAAAGACCTTCGTAATTGATAGGCTGATAATATAGTCATGATTTACACTTCCCGAACGGTCAAAAACCTTCGTAATTGATAGGCTGATAATATAGTCATGATTTACTCTCCATGAACAGTCGAAAGTCTTCGTCATCTTTAGACTGAAAATACAGCCATGATTTCTTCTTCAAAACAGTCAAAAACCTTCATAATCGGTAGGCTGAAAATATGGCCATGAACAGTCGTAAACCTTCATAATTGATAGGCTAAAGATATGGCCATGATTTACCTTCCATGAACAGTCGTAAACCTTCATAATTGATAGGCTGAAAATATGGCCATGATTTACTTTCCATGAACAGTCGAACACCTTCATAATCGATAGGCTGAAAATACGGTCATGATTTACTTTCCATGAACAGTCGTAAACCTTCATAATCGATAGGCTGAAGATATGGCCATGCTTGTTTTTCCATGAACAGTCAAAAAAATCTTAGCTAGGCCCGGCTAGCTCAGTTGGTAGAGCGCTGGACAGTCAATCCGGGGATCATGAGTTTGAACTCCAAGCCCATCCACATAACTTGTGTGGGGATTGGACATGAAATTATTTCTACGGCCAGTCTCCCCCTACCTCTGATTCAAGTACAGCAGTCGTCAGTTACTGGCATAGGTATGTGCACTTAGTACTGGTAAACCGCTTAGATCAGCTAAGCTTCCCCAGAAAAAGTGTGAGTAGGTTAACTGACCGCCATTATATGACTGCAATAGTGTTAAAAGGGGCGAAAAATCCAATCAAACAAAACAAGCAATGTTTCCTTCAACATTTCTTAAAATCAGGTCTCTAAACACTTTGGACCATGGATCTTATGACAAGTATTGAATTACATTCACTAATTTTCATCCATGTAGTGAAAATAATGACATGATCTGTAAAACATCTCTAAGACATGAAAAATATGTAAAACATTTTGAAATCAGTGCGAACCACAAAGAATACTGGATCTAAGATAGCTTACTAGTAATGCCTTGGGTAAACTTAATTGCTATTCTTACCTTGACTGTTCTTGCAACCGTAAGGCTTGGACATGTTAACCGGACACTGACCTTTATGCATGAATATGTTACAAATGAGGCGTGTCGAGGAAAACCGGGCTTAATGCACATGCGAAAAGTGTTATCCCAGTTCTGCCTGAGCGGAGATCCGGGACAACATTTTCTGCTTTCATGGTATTTTCTGTTCCAAGAAAGTCTCTTCTAAAAATAAATCCACTGTAGGCGGAATGTGCCGTCCTGGATGCTATTAGTTATTTTGATTAAACGTTTCGACTATATAGTGACAAATATATTTTCTTAAACATGATAAAGTATGTATGCATGTATGCTTTTTCAAAGGAAATGGCACTGTACTGGCCTGTATGATATATTATCATAATCAGATCAATAGGCTATTGTAAAGCATGTTCGATTACTGCAAAAAGTGTAAAACAACCTAAAGTATGTGATGTAATCCAACATGGGAGATGCAACCCAAAGTGTGTGAAGCAACCTTATGTATGTCACATAATCCAACATGGGAGATGCAACCCAAAGTGTGTGAAGCAACATAACATATGTGATGTAATCCAACATGGGAGTTGCAACCCAAAGTGTGTGATATAACCTAGTGTGTGATGTAACCTTAATTGTGAGAAGTAGAAGTAACCTACAGTAAGTGATGTAACATTTAATGTGTTATTTAACCTAACATGCTATGTAATCTAACCTGTGTTATATAACTTTAATAGTGTTCTAAGCTAAAGTGTGTGATGTAAACTTAAATGTGAAATGTTAACTAAAATGTCTGATATGAACTTACATGTGTCATGTACCCTAACATATCTTATGTTAAACCAACTAGAACTCCGAGAGTCTGATGTGTCGCCTGATGGGGCATAAACCAAGTACAATAAGAGCAAAAGCCATCACCATAAGTAACCCCTATATGTCGCCTTGTCAGGTGACATAAAAACCATAATGTGGTGTAACATAAGGTATTTGTAATGTAACCTTAAGTGTGCAATGTAACCCACCTCCTCTGGATTGTATTTGGCCAGCACTCCATTCTCGTTGAACTCTTCTAAAACATCCTTCAGCTTTTTTGTTGAATCTAAAAAAGTGAACAAGTTAGGTACATGAACTTTAAAAAAAGTATTTCTTAACATATATGTGGCAGAGTCGTAGTGTTTTACCCCCACAGCCTTTGAAACTGGAAAAAAAAAGAGCCATGTCGTGGGAAAACCGGGCTTAATACATGTGTGTAGTGTAGTCCCGGATCAGCCTGTGCAGTCTGCATAGGTTGATCCGGGACTACACTTTCTCCTTGTTCGGTATTTTCTGTTTCAAGTATGTCTCTTCTAAAAATAAATCAACTGTAGGCGGAAAGTGCCTGTGCGACACTTTACAAACATGCATTAAGTCTGGTTTTGGCACGACACGCCTCATTGTTTTTATGCCTTTGACACGCTTTGACAAATCTGGGATCAGAAAAGGTACAGGAGGCTGCTCAAAAGAAGCAGGGTGGGGAGGTATAGCAGACAAATTTCTTTGACATACCGTATTCTAACCGTTTGGTTAATCCAGTAATTTGAACATAATAATACTTCTATTTAAGGTTATTACGAACAATATTCTATAGAAGTATTCTATCAACAGTCTCTTCAACTTTGGGGGGGGGGGGGGTGACAAGGTACAGCTCTCTGGTTCTTCACCTGTTTGGTTCCATTAAATTGTATATACATTAAGCAATTAATATTTATTTTGTCAGATACAAAGTCTATCAGTTGATTGCAACTTTGGGAACAATTTTTGAGTCTCTAGCCCTCTGATAAATGTAATGGTTCTTAAAATATCAGTAAAAGTTCTTAAAATATTAGTAAGTTTTGGGTCTCTAGCCCTTTGATATTTGTAAGATTTCTTAAAATATCAGTAAGAGTTCTTAAATATCAGTAAGAGTTCTTAAAATATCAGTAAGAGTTCTTAAAAAATCAGTAAGAGTTCTTAAAATATCAGTAAGAGTTCTTAAAATATCAGTAACAGTTAAAATATCAGTAAGAGTTCTTAAATATCAGTAAGAGTTCTTAAAATATCAGTACGAGTTCTTAAATATCAGTAAGAGTTCTTAAAATATCAGTAACAGTTCTTAAAATATTAGTAAGTTTTGGGTCTCTAGCCCTTTGATAAATGTAAGAGTTCTTAAAATATCAGTAAGAGTTCTTAAATATCAGTAAGAGTTCTTAAAATATCAGTAAGAGTTCTTAAAATATCAGTAAGAGTTCTTAAAATATCAGTAACAGTTCTCAAAATATCAGTACCAGTTAAAATATCAGTAAGAGTTCTTAAATAATCAGTAAGAGTTCTTAAAATATCAGTAAGAGTTCTTAAAATATTAGTAGCAGTTCTTAATTTATTAGTAAGTTTCGGGTCTCTATCCCTTTGATAAATGTACGAGTTCTTAAAGTATCAGTAAAAGTTCTTAAAATATCAGTAAGAGTTCTTAAAATATCAGTAAGAGTTCTTCAATATCAGTAAGAGTTCTTCAATATCAGTAAAAGTTCTTAAAATATCAGTAAGAGTTCTTAAATTATTAGTAAGATTTCTTAAAATATCAATAAGAGTTCTTAAAATATCAGTATGAGTTCTTAAATTAATAGTAAGTTTTGGGTCTCTAACCCTTTGATAAAGGTAAGATTTCTTAAAATATCAGTGAGTGACAAATTTGGTCCTTAGCGCGACTGTTCTCTTTTCTCTTATGGCATTTTTTTCAAATGTTATGAAAGTGGGTATTCAACTTTTACTTTAGCAAAATTTCAATATACCATATATTCCAAGAAACGCCCCCCCCCCCCCCAACTAATGCCCCTCCCCCACATTTTTTAAGAATAATACCCAAACCGACATTCCTGATCAATGCCTATATTTTGCTTAAACACTCAATGACTAACACATGTTTTTGTAAATCTTTAAGACATGTTAGCAGAATTAGTTACGTAGTAAAACAAAAGATGTTTGTAAAACATGTATGCCCCCCGACTTGCAGCTAAGTTGTGAATGTGTGCAATTGTTAAGAAATTTTTTTAATATGCAAGCCCAAGCGAGGTCTCTATATATGGTATCTATGTATGAAGTTTCATTAAAATATCTCGATGCGTTCATAAGTTATTGAGCGGAAACCGTTTTTCTTTTTTTAGCAACGGTGACCTTGACCCCACCCATAGCATATGCAATCCCAAGCGAGGTCTTGATAGAAGGTATAAATGTATGAGGTTTCATTAAAATATCTCGAAGCGTTCTCAAGTTATTGTGCTGAAACCATTTTTCCTATTTTTAGTAACAGTGACCTTGACCCCACGCACCCCATATGCAATCCCAAGTGAGGTCTGAATATAAGGTATCTATGTACGGACTTTCATTAAAATATCTCGATGCGTTCTCAAGTTATTGAGCGGAGACCGTTTTTTCTATTTCTTGTAATGGTGACCTTGACCTTGACCCCACCAACCCCATATGCAATCCCAAACGAGGTCTGAATATAAGGTATCCATGTATGTAGTTTCATTTAAATATCTCGATGCGTTCTCAAGTTATTGAGCGGAAACCGTTGTTCTATTTTAGTAACGGTGACCTTGACCCCACCCCACCCCATATGCAATCCCAAGCGAGGTCTCGATGTAAGGTATCTAAGTATAAAGTTTCATTAAAATATCTCAATACCGTTTTCTATTTCTTGTAATGGTGACCTTGACCACACCCACCATATATGCAATCCCAAGCGAGGTCTCGATGTAAGGTATCTATGTATAAAGTTTCATTAAAATATCTCAATGCGTTCTCAAAATGAGGGGAAACCGTTTTTCTATTTTTAGCAATGGTGACCTTGACCTTTGACCTGCTGACCTCAAAATTTATAGGGTTCTTCCTTTCCTCCCAAGTAACCAGTATACCAACTTTCATGATCATAGGTCAAAGCGTTCTAAAGATATCGTGCGGAAACGAAATGGTCTACCATTTTTCTATTTTTAAGTAACGGTGACCTTGACCTTGACTCCATCCACCCCATATGCAATCCCAAGTGAGGTCTCGATGTAAGGTATCTATGTATAAAGTTTCATTAAAATATCTCAATGCGTTCTCAACTTATTGAGGGGAAACGTTTTTCTAATTTTAGCAACGGTGACCCCTTTGACCTGTTGACCTAAAAATTTACAGGGTTCTTCCTTTCCTCCCAAGTAATCAGCGTACCAACTTTCATGATCGTAGGTCAAAGCGTTCTCAAGATATCATGCGGAAACGAAATGGTCTACGGACAGACCTACCGACCAACCGACCGATCGACGGACGGACAGTTGCAAAGCAAGATACCCCCACTTCTTCGAAGGGGGGCATAATTATAATGTTTTCAAGATCTTTCCAAAGACACCAAGTACTGGTTCTTCCAATGAAACATCCTCAAATGTGTCTTTATAAGCCAAAGGCTTTCAAAGCAATCAAGCTAAAAAAAAGGTTTAAACTTAATTTGAAAAGCTCCAATATTTGTTACATCCTAAATAAAAACCTGTTTACATAAATATTCTAGCAAATCTGTAACATTTCATTAACAATTATAAGACTCATAAACATTGTATGACTTCAAAATGTCCAAGCTAATATGATTAAGAAGGACTCATAAATATAATCTTACAAATATGAATGTATTAACAGAGTAAAAACTGTTATGCAACAAAAATGAATGGCATTTACAGAGTAGGTGACTTTAAATAAATGTACCATAATAGTTGACATTAAACAATCAAAGACTTTACAAATAAACTTCTCTCAAGTAGCTATTTCCAGTTACAAAATCCTACACAATTATACGAAAGCAATCATGGACAGCAATCATGGACACCGCAATGTTCCATAAATACCTTCACAAGTTCTATAAAGAGTTTCACCATGTCTATAAAAGTCAACTCCATATGGAGCCAGTATCTGTACATAGAAATATTGGATGCTTATAGAAAGAGGTTTGAAATCAGATAAAAGAAAATACTTTAATGCAAAGCATCAAAGGGCACCATAATATATCTATGAAGAAAGCAAATGATTTCTAGATCTTTTTACAAATAAGTGTCCGGTGAAGGTAACAAACGACCACAAAGTTTAGTTAAGGTTGCAAAACTAACTATTTGATATTTTTAATAATAATATTTTAAACAGAATAGTCCCATTGATCAACCTACATGCAAACAACTTGTATAAGGAATGAATGAAATAAAATAATTATATAAATAAAGACATTATTAAAATTATGAGAATGTTTAAAATAAATGTTGAGGGTCAAAACCACTATGTGCACATTGATCATATACACAAACACACCATACGCTCGTTACAGGCATGACGTCAATGTGACATGATGCAATGTAATCGCACGCTATGATTTTGTAAGTATGAATGATCAAGGTAATATTTTCCAAAGAAACAAGAGATGTTTGTAAAACACGTATGCCCCCTGACTTGCAGCCAAGTTGTGAATACGTGCAATTGTTAAGAAAGTTTTTTAATATGCAATCCCAAGCGAGGTCTCGATATATGGTATCTATGTATAAAGTTTCATTAAGATATCTCGATGTGTTCTTAAGTTACTGAGCGGAAACCATTTTTCTATTTTTAGTAATGGTGACTTTGACCCCATCCACCCCATATGAAACCCCAAGAGAGGTCTCAATATAAGGTATCTATGTATGAAGTTTCATTAAAATATCTCGATGCGTTCTCAAGTTATTAAGCAGAAACCGTTTTTCTATTTTAAGCAATGGTGACCTTGACCCCCCCCACCCAATATGCAATCCCAAACGAGGTCTCAATATAAGGTATCTATGTATGAAGTTTCATTAAAATATCTCTATGCGTTGTTAAGTTATTGAGCGGAAACCATTTTTCTATTTTTAGTTACGGTGACCTTGACCTTGACCCCACCCACCCCATATGCAATCCCAAGCGAGGTCTCGATATAACGTATCTATTAGTTTCATTAAAATATCTCGATGCGTTCTCAAGTTATTGAGCGGCAACCGTTTTTCTATTTTTAGCAACGGTGACCTTGACCTTTGACCTGTTGACCTCAAAATGTATAGGCGTCTTCCTTTTCTCCCAAGTAACCAGCATACCAACTTTCATGATCGTAGGTCAAAGCGTTCTGTAGATATCATGCGGAAATGAAATGGCCTACGGACAGACCGACAGACCAACCGACCGACAGTTGCAAAGTAAGATACCCCCACTTCTTCGAAGGGGGGAATAATTAGGTAACAAAATGGCTATTCCATAGGCGTTTTGCCAACAGTTAACACGGTTGCCACTCAGGTTAAGAGATGATATTAGTAACTGTTGGCCTCGTCCTATCGGCCGCGTGCAACAGTACCAAAATTATCTCTGACACCTCGTGTCAACAGTTTTTCTGTTTCCAAAACGCCTATGAAAAAACTGTATAATATTGCACAGCGGAAAATAATGCATTACAGAAATGTTTACACCATCAATATCAGAGTCTTTAAGTTGGTAGCGGATTTAAAACATGCTTGTTCTACATTTGTTGTTATCAGTGAACTTAATATTTGATATCTAGATATTGGACTTCGTGTACGTACATCCAAATATTCAATATTTCCTCTATATAAGTTATACTTTAAAAAAATATTTCCCCTCTGCGTTAAAAGGGCACTGGTCCTTCACTGGCAACTATGAGGCTACAAATCTGCCCCAAAACTGAAAATCCTTGGAAAAAGGGTCACTTATTCAGTACATAGTTACGTGATGGATTTTGCAGCAAAAATAAGGGAGATAAATGTGAAACATAAACATGTACAGTGTTCTGCCGTGGATGCGGCCTTGCGCCATTGGCGCAAAAATAAATGATTTGTCCCCACCAAATTTTCGTAAGCAGGTCCACGGGCGCACACAATTTACAAGTTAATCATTCGGCGTATTTAGTAAAATTTATATCATTGATCGTGACGTCAATTTATAACCAATTTTTTCACTAGAACACTAATTCATTAATGCTTTATCGGCAGCGCTTGAACAGTTCAGATACAGTAGTATCAATCGATAATTGCACACGCGGTCCACATGCTAAGCGTGAAACACGCTTTTCAGCGATAAACTGCTGGACGACAGCCGCATTTCGGCAGAAACATCAAAGACTTTTGAAGTTGAATAACCGACACCGTTGCTATGAGTGTTGCTAACGGCTTACAGTTTTGGAAGCCCGGCTAATTGATGATGTAACACTGTTACACTTTGTAGTTTTAACAGGTTTCATTATTAACGCCTTGTGTATATAACGGATTTTATTGTTTGTTCAAATTAAAAATAACAAAGCAAGGTTATACGGTATTTAAAAATGCAGTGTAACATTGATCAACAGAACGTTATGAATTAATTAAGAACACAGTATTATGTATTAATCATTTTTTTAACAGAAAATAAAAACAAACAAACATGAATGAAAACAGCTGGTACGTATTTTTCAAAACAAAAATATGCTTTGGGAATATTCATGAGGTGAACAACTTTTTGTCTGTGTCCCTACATTATTGTAATTTGTCCCCACTTTTTAAAGCCAAGAGGGCCCTTGTCCCCAATAGTCCAAATTCACGGCAGAACACTGCATGTAAACTGGGTTGTAACCCCAAACAAGGCAGGTAATCCAGGCTAGTAGTTTGTGTTAAATCAGTCATGGAAAAAACCATACCGGTATGTAAATATTATTTCATCATAGTTCAGAATTTCTGTCCACCATTAAGTCTGGAATTATCAAGATCTCATGGTTAATGCTATTCAGCCCATTTGTTTAATTGCTTTGGGTAATCTGTATTCGAAATCTGCTAATATTATTCCCCACAAATTGTGCCCAACATAACAATGCTTCTTTAGGGCAATTTGCATGCATTGCATTAATGGTAACATACCATAAGGCCGGGGCTGAAACCAGTAGCTACATATGAGAAATTATTCAGAGCTCCCGATAATATTTATTGAAATGGTATTGGTACAATGTATTCCATAAATTTAAATAAACTATGAATTGAAGGTGTGCTTCACAAATAACAAGGCAGTCCAAAGGACAGCTATATCCCCCGCCGTGATCCTTCATTATATTTTAAAGGTGACTTTGATGTATCACACTGACCTGAATCTGGCACAGTTGGACCAGATATGAAAATACAGTTTCAGAAATTTAGATATGGAGCTGACACGAAAATGGAGGCTCAAACTTGACCTTTAAGTGTGGCCTTGATCTTGAGGTGGCAAGACTGCTCCATAGCTTCTGCACATCGCCTCAATGTGATAAACATTTGAGCCTAGTTTTATGAAAATCCTTAAAAGAGCATAGGAGATATGCAGCAGACACAAATATGGGGGCTCAAACATTTGACCTTCACGTGTGACCTTGACATTGAGGTGCGTGACTGCCTCATACCTTCTGCACATTGCCTCACTGTGATAAACATTTGAGGCAAGTTTCATGAAAATCCTTAAAAGGGCACAGGAGATATAGAACGGACATGAAAATACAGGCTCAAACATTCAACCTTCAAGTGTGACCTTGACCTTGAGTTGGCCTGACTGGCTTATGCTTTCTGCACATGGTCTCAATGAGAAAAACACTTGAGCCAAGTTTCATGAAAATCCTTCAAAGGGTATCGGGTATATGGAGCGAACATGAAAAACAGACACGAAAAGGGAGGCTCAAAAATTTAACCTTCAAGTGTGACCTTGACCTTGAGCTGGCGTGAAAGGCCCATGCCTTCTGCACATCGTCTCAATGACCTAAACATTTGAGCCAAGTTTCATGAAAATCCTTCAAAAGGCATAGGAGATATGGAGCGGACAAGAAATAGAGCTCGTATATTTGACCTTCAAGTGTGACCTTGACCTTGAGCCGGCGTGACTGAGTCATGCCTTCTGCACATCGTCTCAATGACCGAAACATTTGAGCCAAGTTTCATGAAAATCCTTTAAAGGGTATAGGAGATATGGAGCGGACACGAAATGGAGACTCGAATATTTGACCTTCAAGTGTGACCTTGACCTTGAGCCGGCGTGAATGACTCATGCCTTCTGCAAATCGTCTCAATGATCTAAACATTTGAGCCAAGTTTCATTAAAAACCCTCAAAAGGGTATAGGAGATATGGAGCGGACACGAAAATGTTACGGACAGACGGACGGACGGACAGACGGATGGAGGGACGGACGGACGAAGGGCATTCCTATAACCCATTTTGGGAATATGACCTATATCCATGAAATTGGGATTTTAGCATCAATTCACCCGAAGCTGGGAAAAATTTTAATTGTTTGATTAATAAAATTTGAATAATTTTAGATAAAATGAGGCGTGTCGTGGGAAAACTGGGCTTAATGCATGTGCGTAGAGTGTCGTCTCAGATTAGCCTGTGTGGACTGCACAGGCTAATCCGGGACGGCACTTTCTGCTTACAGTGGATTTATGTCTAGAAGAGGCTTCTTTGAAACTGAAAATACCATAAAAGTGGAAAGTGTCTTTACGCACATGCATAAAGCCCCATTTTCCAACGACACGCCTCAAATACATTGAACTGAAAGTTCAGAACAAAAACAAATCAGTAAACAGTTATTACAACTTCAGCAGTCTTTATTTCTACACTGAACACCTCTGATTTCCAAACACCTGAAAGTCTAACCATTAACTGGGAATTTTTGGTACTTGATTTGGGAAAAAAGACACATTTTGCAATTGGGAATATGACCCAATAACGGCTATAAAATAGGCCAAAAAAAAAAAGCTCTGCAATACTGGGCCAGTTGTTGTTACTAAACCAGTGAAATGAACATGAAGTATACAAGACAAGAGAAAATTTACATTTAAATTTGTTCAAAATGTTTCTATATACACAGGATGAAGACATGGATCATAGTTTTTGACTGACAGTTTTGACTCCTTTCTGGGGTATTTAAAATGAGGGTCAACAATAGCAAGCACTCACTTCTAAAAATGTTAGTACCAATTACTTTTAAGCCGTTTTATAATTGTTTTAATGAAAATTAACGCTGAGTAACATTTAAAAAACAAGAGGGCCATGATGGCCCAAAGCGCTCACCTGAGTCTGAGTTCTATGGCGACCATTAGGGATGCAACAGGTACCCGTAAATACCCGCATTCTCTGTACTATTAAAACCCATTTCACATGGCATTAACATATAGGGGCGATAAAAAAAACATGGAAATAATTCTATAAAAATACATAAAGAGCTTATGATTGGATACTACCATCTTTTTTTCACATACCGGTATATGTTTGATTTAAAATAATAAATTATTTATTAACACCAGTACACAGACCGATAGTATGTCAGTTCAACTTTGTGTATCAGTGATTGACATATTGTTCTGTATTGTTGTTTTCAAAAATGTTTTAAATCTTTTTGCAACGAAGTCCATAAGCAATGATAAACCCTTACGGGTTCGAAACTGGTACATACAGTGACGCTCTATAGTTACTACACTCTACCAAAACTTCCTAAATATCATCATAATGCCACCATATAAATGTATCAAACCAAGTAGATTATTCTGGCTTTGCGGGCCATCTAGCTCAGTTGGTAGAGCGCTATACTCTCAATCAAGAGTTCTTGAGTTCGAGCCCCAGCCCGGCCACATAACTTGTGTGGAGATTGGTCGTTAAATAATTTCTACGGCCATTCTCCCCCTACCACTGATTCAAGTAGGGCAGTTGTCATTTACTGGCATAAGTATGTGCACTTGGTACTGGTAAACCACTTACATCGGCTTAGTTTGCCCAGAAAAAGTGTGAGTAGGTTAACTGACCACCATTATATCACTGAATTACTGGCAAATAACGTGAAAAATCCAAACAAACAAACTTTCCAAATGTACTCTTAGGAGAGGGAAATTTCTAGGTTACATAGGAATACTTATTGTTAACATTAACAACCATACAACTATCCACATTGTCGGATTAAATTATAAATAACTATAAAACCTTTTAGTTGTTTTGTTTAAAAACTTACTAATAATTTAGAGTCAATGACACCCCACAGAGACAAACTTTCCAAATGTCCTCTTAGGTAAATGGAAATTTCTATGTCATATAGGAATACTCATTGTTAACATTAAGAACCATACACCTATCAACATTGTCAGATTAAATTATAAATAACTATACAACCTTTTAGTTGATTTGTGTAAAAAATTACTAATAATCTCACCAATTTTAAATCAAAACAGTGTAGAAGTATTTTCAATTAAGGAGAAATAATAAATCAGCTTCAAAAATCATGTAAGATAGTAACTTGAGTTTCCAAAATCCCAATTCAAATGTATAAGTCAGTCCAAAAGTGACATGATTAAATGATACTGAATAAGTTACTAACTAAACAGTCCAAAAACTATAGAAAATAATTAACCCTTTCAGGCACTAGATCACAAGATATTAATCCTATATTCTGATTGCTTGTTTACAACATGAATTTCAGCTATTTATTGTTGTTACACTTTTTCCTGACTGGATGCCAAGACAGACAGTGGAAAAATTTACTGCTGCACACATAGCCAAAATACAAGTCAGCAACAGGCCATACATGGATTACTACATAGGGAAAGATCTAGGAATGGAATAGGTACAGGGTGCTGTCTAAAAGGGGCAGGGTGCTGTCCAAAAGGGGCAAGGTCACTGTTTGCGTTGTTTGTTATGTTTGAAACGCATAGAGTGGCTACTGCTACTAGTATATCGAATACCACAAGAAAAAAGTATTAACAATTTGAAACACTATTACACTGTTTTATTTTATTTAAGTAACAACCACATAAAAGTAACAAGAACAAGAGGCATTTTCATATTAGACAACAACATTGTGTGACATTGTGTTTCAAAACAGCAAGTATCGTCTTCATAAAATGTTATGTGTGGCTTGTGTACTGAGATAGCATACAAGAATGGCTCTGCATGGTGTATAATATCATTTATCTTTCAAGGATACATGTGTAACTTATATAAAGAAACAAATAGTAAATATCAAACAATAGTTGTCTTATAATCATTTTTTCATAACAAAACATCTAGCTGTTGGATACTGATTTGATCAGTGGTTATAATACTGTAGTGAACTATATTCTAATTTATGTTTGCTTCATTTAAGGTATGAAGTATTTTTCTGTTTAGAACACTATGATACTTAAAAGCACTAGATTCTTCTTGGTTTCATGCTGTGCCACCGCCTCACTGTTCTGTCAATGTCAAGGTACCTGTCGTTCCTGCTAATCATCAGTAGGTCACTCACTGTATCCACCTCCAGCCTGTTCCTCATATTGGTCTTCGTTAATTTGACACCTGAGAAGACACGCTCAACTTCTGCTGTGCTCACAGGTAACACAACAGCTATACAGCACAATGTTTGTATGTTTGGATAGAGGTGCCCAGTCTTTCCAGAGATGGTCACTAGTGTCTTCATAAGATGGGCTGGTGACTCAATACTCATGTCCAAATGTTCAATGTCAGTTTTTAAGGAGTCCCACTCTTCTAGGCAATGGTCAGTACTTGGCTTAAAATGTTCGGCCAGTGACTTCATCATTGCCAAAGAATGCACTGGTGTCTCTCATGTTGAACACACTGAGGTTGTCTATCAAGTCAGTTGAATCCAGTCGACACAGGATCTGCTCAATCAGATTGTCAACAAAGTTGTTTTCCGCAGATCTTACTTTTTGTTGCTCACTAGGTGTAATGCCAAGCTCCTTCATGAGTGACTCCACTTTTCTGGTATTGAATCCATCCTGCACTTGAAGTTTTTCAGTGCTGCAATTGTAGCATCAGTCAATGGTTTGACTGCTGCCAGGTCAGTATTATTGGCTTCGAACACTAAAGCTAGGTTTGCAAATGGTTTCAATGCATCACACAAGAAGTGAATTACATGCACAGTCTGGTAAAGTTTTAATTTCTCAAGAAGTCCATTTGCTGACGGTCCACTGCCTATCCTAACTTTGTCACTGCCTGACGAGACTGCATTTTATAAGTCCATAATTACCGCCTTGTAGGTGTCTCAACAGATGTGACAGCTTCAAGGTGTGATAGCCATCCAGTGTGTGCAGTTTGTTTTATTGTCTTTGTTTTACCATCTTCAAGCAATCTCTGCAACTGTTCTAGCGAACCAGTCCGATTTGCTGACGAATGGTAATATTTAAACAAATGGTTTAATAAGTCGTCTGTCTCTCTAAGCAATGGCACATTTTCAAACGCGTCTTTCACTGCAAGTGCCAGTCTATGATTGTGACAATGCACAGTGATTATTTCGGGTTTGAAGTCCTTAAGTTGCTTCGCCACTCCAGTTTTATTTCCTACCATTGTGTTACATCCATCAGAAGCAAAAGCCCCGAATTTGTAAACACTTAGATCTTCAATAATTTGTTTGGTCTCAATAAATATTGTTTCTGCTTTTCCGTCACCAATCTGTATGTCTTTAATAAATTCACAGCATGTTTCTCCACTCTCGATATCCACATATTTGACACAAAGGCTAACTGTTTGTGATCGAAACGTCTGTCGTTTCATCCGCCATAATCGCATATCCGGGACTTTTCAGCACTTTTTCTTTTAAGGTACACTCTATGTCCTTTGCCATACATTCTATTAGTTCATTGGCGGTCGTTTTGCTGGTGTATTGGGCATTTTTTCCTTTTTGTAGAAACTGTAGTGATGGACATTCCAGTTCAGTTATAGCGAAATTAACCATGTCTTCGTAAATAGAAGTATGTGGTATGTTGTGGGAAACTAAGAAGTGATGAATCTTTGTGGCGCTTTTCACTGCTTCAAATTCGTTTTCACCCATTGGTAACTTTTCGCCACTGAATGCAGACGTGATATTCAACTGGCTGTCTGTCTCCAGTCTAACAGCAAGCTTATGCATTTCCGACGACTCATGTTCCCTAACCTTGTCAAGTCTTAATGACTGGCAGCCAACTTCACTCCACACATTGCTGTTATTCTTTCCCGTTGACTTGTGCTTTCGACACAAATCCCAACACATAACAGTCACATATCAACTCGGGCTTTCTGCACGTTTGTCCTGAAGCCAAGGTCTAGTGTCTTTCCATTTGGGATCAAATCCCACTCTGTGTTTGGCTTTCAAGGCACTTGAACAGACGTAGACTGACGTACACTCGAAGACACTTTCACGGATATTGATGCGCTGACGGAAGAAGAATCGCGGACTACCGAAGTCTCCGCCACGGACTTTGATGCGCTGACAGAAGTAGATTCGCCAACTTCCGAACACTCCGTCACGGACGCCGATACACTGATGGCAGTAGAATCATGGACATCCGAAGTATCCGTCACGGACGCCGATACGTTGACAGAAGTAGAATGACTGACGGCCGATGATCCCGTCACGGACGTCGATACGTTGACGGAAGTAGATTCGCGGACTTCCGAGCACTCTGTCACGGACGCCGATACGTTGACGGAGGTAGAATGACTGACGGCCGATGATCCCGTCACGGACGCCGATACGTTGACGGAAGTCTTGTCGTGGACGCCGGACGACTCCCTTGCATCATTTTGAGATCTACAATTAAACAACAGAATTAGTAATGCAGTATTTATAAGCCGTACAAAACAAATTGTCCATAACCTGCTTTGATAAAATAATGGTTATTACAGAAAACAATGTCGCGACAATTCAATACGTGGTGAGTAACATTTGAAATAAGGAATACTGACGGCAGATCGTATGAAGCTGTTCGTATGCAATAAATACAATTACACATGTATGTACTAACAATATAATACAAGCTTGAATGTTAGTCAAAATTACACATTTTAATGGCGACGCTTGGTTTTCATGTCGTTTCAAGTTTCTTAAATGGGCACTCAACTACTGCGCGGCATTACAATGTCACTAAGAAAACATTGATGCAAAGCGTCAAATTTAGCCGTAGTTGAGAGTTTTAATAAATAATAAAACTATAAAAAATGTTATTTCAGTCTTCACCCTAATTATTTCAAAGCGCTTGCCAGTTCGGGCAAGCTTGTTAGCAAAACCTCTTGCCCAAAATCTGATTAACTTGTCCGAACTTCAAATGGTACTTTACAGCGATATAATAAAATGACGTGTTCTATAATTGTATTTATTCATATTTTATTCCCATAGTCTGCTCAAAAGGAGAGGAGTGGAAAGCTGGACCAATTTGTTGATATTCTCTTGATAACTCACTTAAATGCTTCTAATGAAGGTTTTTATACAAAGTATATTTATTGGATAATCATATTTCCACAAAAGCTATTTCAAACGATATATATTCAACATTTCTCTATGAACCAACCCAGAGGGGCAGCAGAGCGAAGCTAAACAAGGAGCAGGGTCAGCAACCCGCTATTTCGCTCTTATTAAACTGCAAGCCACATTTGACGAAATTAGTTCCCAAATAGTTCCTACCAAAGACAAGTATTTCAATGCAGTTTTACTTTCAAACAACATGCACTTATGCAATTAGTGTCATATTCAAAATAAAATACTTATATATAATTTATATATTTGTTAATTATCGCAAACAATGCAAGTACGTGCACGCTTCAATTTCAGCCAAACTAGCATGTACTCTAACTAATCTAAGGTAGTCTGCATCTTAAGCTTTTAACAGAGAAGCGTTTACTTGACTACGATCAATTGTCTATATTTTTCAATAAGCGTCTACACAATAATAAGGACCGCACAGCATAATGACGTCATATGATTATGTGTAAATACTTTATGTGCCAATAAAACAACGGGTTTTGTATATATTTGTTTCGCTGAAACAATCTTAAATGTAATTTTTAATGCATTTCTGTTACCACATAATATATAAAGCCTCTGAAAACACTTGCCCGATCGGACAAGCATTTGGCATTTTCTGCTAGCCCGAAATCAAATCTACTTGTCCCGGGCACCCCAGTTACGACGAAGATGTTCAATGTTTTGCAACCGAAAGTGACTTAGTTACATCAGAATCGCAAATGGAATTATGTAACTAATGAGTTGATATATTGATAACGCCCCATTGATAGCATTGCACTTATACAAGAAATGAGTTATACTAAAACAATTAAACATTGAAATGCTATGATGGTTAAAGCAAATATCCAGCGTTGAAAACTTTTGTGTATACGCTTATTTTAACACAGCTAGCAGGTTATGATAGAACTACAAGCGGTCAATCTGACTGAAGAGCACGATCTTCTACACAAAAGCCTTTTTAACAGATTGATCCACTACCAATTTATGTTGGACTTAAGTAATCAATTTCGCATTAACGTTGTGTTATAGAGTTGTTTATTGGCCGATAAACAACGATAATGCGAAATTTATTTCATGTTAGAATTAAAAAAATATATACAATAATTTATAAAAGCATTCCATATGCTTCCGGTGAGTCATCACATACTGACGCTAATAATGAAGGAAGTAATTATCCCGCAAATGATTCTTTGGACGATATGTTGCATTCAGTCAGGCAGCAACTTATTGTATGCTTTTTTTGTTTAAACACACAGTGAAAGCCCAGATGCCGTTTTCACCAACCCTTTCTTAGACATAAAAATTAAGGTTATACTTAGACGAAGAGAACTACTTAATTAGGTTAAAATAAGTTAATGATTTGTTTGTCAGGCAGCGCTGCCAAGTATTTGTATGGCCCACCACGAATTGGAACATGTTACCGAACAAAATACAGAAACTGCGCATTGAAAACTGTAAATTATTAACATTTTGGTAACTTGCTATCGTCTATTGTCTAAAAAAATACTTCAATACAAAAAATTCGCCTCCCTCCTGATTTTTTCGAAAAAGTGTCTGAAAAACAATTCATTATTTTTTTAGGCTAATGTCGCTTATGTCATTAATAGATCATTCTAATGTCGCTTATGTCATTAATAGATCATTCTAATGTCGCTTATGTCATTAATAGATCATTCTAATGTCGCTTATGTCATTAATAGATCATTCTAATGTCGCTTATGTCATTAATAGATCATTCTAATGTCGCTTATGTCATTAATAGATCATTCTAATGTCGCTTATGTCATCAATAGATCATTCTAATGTCGCTTATGTCATCAATAGATCATTTTAATGTCGCTTATGTCATTAATAGATCATTCTAATGTCGCTTATGTCATTAATAGATCATTCTAATTAAAGAATGATGAATTTGTGATGGTAAAAATGTAGATTCGACAGCGTTCTCAGAATCGAGTAGGTTTACTTTAACCCATAGACGGCTTTAGGTGGCATAGGCGACGTGTGCCCCCCCTCTCGTTAAAAAAAGCTAAGCAGTAATTTCGCGCATTTGAATTATCATTTTAATGCAAAATATATAATTTATATATAATTACATAT
The DNA here is from genome assembly GCA_027627225.1 of Congeria kusceri. Lineage (NCBI taxonomy): Eukaryota > Metazoa > Mollusca > Bivalvia > Myida > Dreissenidae > Congeria > Congeria kusceri. The sequence goes on along the minus strand of CM051030.1, from coordinate 9,488,089 downwards.
AGGTACTAGGTAGGTACTGAATTTTCCCGCCCTCTCTAACTACTTCAAATCCTGCATGAGCGCCTGAATACAGTACTTTTCAATCTAACTCGTTGACTTCGTGCAAGTGTTCGCAGAAACAAAATATAATACAATCTCGTTGCATATGATTCAGGTCACAAATATAGACACCATGGCACAACGACACAATAATTATGTTCTTAGTGTTTCTCTTTGCTAATAACATATACAGATAGCATTTCACTGAAATAATTGTTCCACATATTCCCGTCACTCGTTTAATTTTGCTTTTGCCCATTTAAAGTAATTCGCAAGCAATAGAACAGGTTAATTATCAACTCTTTTAATATAATAAAGCTCATTCATTAAAATGTCCAGGTATTAAAAATGTGTTTAAAATGTATTCGGCACATTCGAAACGCAAACAAATTTATCTACAAAAGCTTAAATGTCGTGGACACACACTTACATATATAGTAAAAAATGCACAAGCTGACGTGCGACAACATTGAATCTTCTACCGAATGAGTATATATTTGAGTTTTCTTTTACGATGCATTTTGTAATAACAATTTTTTCATTAATATTTTCACAGATACAAGTTTACTCGCATGTGCATGGCGTGCGATTTTACTCTTTCACAACATTAACATTATTGTGCATCGTCGTATTAATAATTAATTGTGTAAGGCTGTACATGTAATTCCAGACCCTACTCGCATGACAGTTAATTTTTTTGAACATTTTGAAACTTTGATGGTTGTGTTTATAAATGTACTGAGCACGTGCCTATAGGCAATAGGTGTATAAATACTATCAACGTTGAAGTTCACGTTTATGATGTTTCGAGTTGTTGAATTGCGTTTACATTAAAAACAAATATGATATATAAAATAAAAAACAACTTACCTGTCAATTTTCTTTATTCCCAGAAACGCTATTATGCTGTGATTTGTCTATCGCACTTTTGCGCGATCTCTTTCCAGATCGGCAAATTTCCGTTTAGAGCTCAACATTCTATGTAACACTGATCTTTACACGATTTACGCAATACTACAAATACTTCATGTTCCAAGGAATACAATTTTATATATGGATCAATTTGCATCTGACAAGTGGCATGTTTTCTTAATTGACACCAGGAAAAGGGCTTCTGTGTCAGCCTGGTGACCATCCTGGATCAGGTACTATATCATGCGATGACAATACTGTGCAGACATGTTTATTTAAAAATTTGGCACCCTAAGTGCCCCATCATGACACGATGGTAGTGGAGTGGTGGAATGGGTCTTCGCGCCTTCTACTGGATAGCAGCCACGTTCACAGTTTGTACTTGTTGCCAGTTTTATTAAAAATACATTAAAAAGACATTCAAATAATGGAAACAGAAATCCATTACAAACGCATATCAATTCAATATATTTATTGCGTTAAACGTATCAATATGCTAATAGCAACAATAAACACAACATTTAAATTGAATTGAAAACATATATTGAGAGCAATATGTGAATTTGTATGCCATGAGCAAAATAAGCAATAGTTAAATTTATTTAATATGTGACGTCATTCACTTAAACTGACTAACGCTGTTACGTGTTTTTCTGTAATTAAAATTAATATATGATGAGAACAAATAAGATATAATAAACTTGAAATCGTGAAATCATGTCGTGATAACAATGTGTACTTATGTTAAAGAAACAATTTAATAAGCTAATGTTGATTCATTTACTTCGTTAGAAAACGAAAGTAAAAGTTTAAATATATATCTATTACGGCACAACAAATATTGAATAGGTCATAATTTATAATGTCAACGATACGTTTTAGTAATGTGTTGCAGTGTTTTATATTAATAAATGAAATAATATTTAAAGATGTTCCAGTTAATTAACAGTGGACATTTATTTTTGAACCACAAACGTTACTTTACTTCATAAGTACATCAATGGACGCCATATCACAGTTTGTTTGACAATTACGATTGATCATGGCGGTTTCACACGTTGACAGACGCACGAGAGCTAGATATTATCAAGGATATCACCTGCTGTGTATGTATATCTGTTATCAAGGATATCACGTGCTGTGTATGTATACCTGTTATCAAGGATATCACCTGCTGTGTATGTATACCTGTTATCAAGGATATCACCTGCTGTGTATGTATACCTGTTATCAAGGATATCACCTGCTGTGTATGTATACCTGTTATCAAGGATATCACCTGCTGTGTATGTATACCTGTTATCAAGGATATCACCTGCTGTGTACGTATACCTGTTATCAAGGATATCACCTGCTGTGTATGTATACCTGTTATCAAGGATATCACCTGCTGTGTATGTATACCTGTTATCAAGGATATCACCTGCTGTGTATGTATACCTACTATACCAACTTGGTAATGGATCATTTGTATCGTCACAGTGAAAGCGTCGCGAGTGGACGGGCGCCAAAATGCGTTGCCATCCTTTGGTCCAGCTGCGTGTTATTTGATTGGACAGCGGGGCGCATTATAGTATTTGCGGGGCGGGGTTTAGGGCAGAAGGGCGGGGCTAAAAAGAAGCAGGGCGGGGCACCCTGCTATTCTGCTCTAGATTTTTCCCTAACTACATGTATGTGTAATGATGCTGATCTCAAATAGAAGCATCATGTTGACTCAGAGTGATGTATTGATTTTACTGATAAGCAGACTCCACTATCTGGGTTATATCTGTGACTAAAGGGAAATAACACATTTTTGGCACTTATCTTCCTGATACTGCATTTACCTCCCTATACCAGGTGAGTTTTTCAGGAATATATGTATTTGGGGCAAAAAAAGGGACAATACCTCTGGTGTTCCTGGTCCGATCGAGCCCATTATCCAAATCGTCCAAGATTTTATGGTCATATACAAACTGTGCAAGTTTGGTCAAGATTGAATAAAAAATGTAGTCTTTATCGCGATAACGGTCCAAATTGTTGACGGCATACTGACGCCGGACGCCGCCGGAGAGGTCCCCTATACCAACAGCTCACCGAGCACTTCATGCTCAGGTGAGCTAAAAATCCTTTAGTTCTGTGATGTCTTTTTTATGAAAAATGAAATTCAGAAGCACAAATTCCTGTCTTATAGTCAGGAACAAAATTATGGTAGTAGGGCTTGTACGGTTACTTGTCTCAAGAAATCTGCACCAAAACGGAAATCGGGCAGAAACTGACCGAATCACTGAAATTGGTATCATCGAAATCGATCTTTATTTAAATCAAACTTCATCAAATTGCATGCAAGCTGTCATCATACTTGTTGCACATGAACATATTGACATTATTAAATACTGACATATTGGGTTGAAGCATTTTCCTGGGCTGGTTTTGGACTCTTGAAAAATAAAATAGTCATATATCCGTATGGGTTCTCAACGTTCTCACATTATTTGAAAATGACATAGATTATCTATTACCTTTTCCTTGATAACAAGAATTTTTGACATGTGAAAACTTACCTGATTTAAAATAATTTCGGTAATTTAATAAAGTAGCCATTGGCGTAAAAAAAAAATAAATTCAGAATTCCCAACCTACCATAAAAAATGCCCCGACCGTAGAACTTTTTATTGAGTTTGTTATATATTTTTTGGCATTATTTACTTTTTTCCAATAAATAAATGTTTTTGGGATAAATAATTGTTTTGTTTTGATACCATCCAAAGGCCTTTTTCTACTGCTCTCACGGGTCCGATAGTCGGACCCGTTCCCAATGCGTAATAGGCATAATTTTTCCCAATTCTGACCCAAACATTCCCAATTGTCAAAAATCTGTATTATTTTTTCGAAAATGAAAGTGAAAATATGATTTTTCAATACTTTACAGCCATTTTGTTTTCACATTGGCTGTACATTTGGATATCCTGTAATTTTATCGTTGACATTGTTTACCAGGGGAGAACACTCTAATAGCTGTGTAATAAAATGGGTAACACAAAGAAAAACGATTTGTTTGTCCTCTATCATGATGAAATTTAACATGAATTATGGGCAATATTTTTTTATTTACACAAGTGGATGGAGGATTTGAATATAAGGTGGTAAAAATTTCTTTTCAAGTTATCACATATTTTCGCGACCTACATAGTGTAGGCACTACACGATGTTTATTAACACATCATTAAAACTAAATCATGTAGACAGTAGATCCCACAATTTTATTTTGATGAAGTTGGTCAGATTTGGTGATGCTTTTTTAGAAATACACACATACTTATAGAAAATAAGACATGCATATGATTACAAACTCTTGGTTGCATAGCTTGCTTAGGTATTTATCACAATTTAGAGTTAAATTAAAATTATTAGTGCTGTAAAATTCTTATTTATTGATTTAAAACTGTAAATGGCTTCATTATACTTACGATTTAGCGATACGAATTTTTCCCAATTTTGACAATTTTACGTCGTGAATTTCCCAATTTAACCATGGTACTTTTTCCCAAAAAGGTCAGAAAAAGGCCTGATCCACTTCAAAACAGTGTTTAAGGATATTACTGATATGTTTTGAATATTCATTCTGTCTTAGAATCTTTAAGTTGACCATTTACCAAATAAAAACAACACGAATAACACGAGCTGTCAGAGGACAGCGCGCTCGACTATTCGAAGTATTTCAGATGGTACATATTTCGGAAAGTGGAAGGGGCATAAATTTGTTAAAGTACCAAACTGAGTTACGGCAATTATTTCATCAAATTATTCAAAGTTTCCATACCTCCATCCCTCTCTAAAAATACAAAACAGAGTTATGGGCATTGTTGAACCTAATGTGGAGTTGATGGCGAAGGTATATTCCAAGTTTCAAGTGAATAACCTATGTAGTTTTCAAGTAAGACTTCTGAATATAAACTTTAACCAGAAAATCTATGTGAAAAAGGGGCGTAATTCTGTCAAAATACAAAACAGAGTTATGGGGAATGTTACCCCCGATAATGCAGTTGATGACAAAGATGCATTCCAAGTTTCAGGTGAATGACTTGTGTAGTTTTGAAGTTATAACACGTTTGAATATAAACTTCAACCAGAAAATATGTGTGAAAAAGGGGCATAACTCTGTCAAAATACAAAACAGAGTTATAGGTAATGTTGAAATGATAGAGGAGTTGATGACAAAGGTATGTTCCAAGTTTTAAGTTACCGTAAATTCTCGCGTATAGGACGCCTCAGTGTATAAGACGCACCTAAAAATTAAGATCCTAATTTGTGGAAAAAAAAATCTGCTATTTGAAAGCTTCTTAACATCAAAATCGTAAATATTGCGTCCATTGTTTATTGACACTGAAAATATATTTGTCATGAAAATCGCAATGCGGATAATTACACTAGATGTGTTTTAGCTGTATTGAGAGGTGTTGAGAAATCTCAAGTGTCAACACCTTTAATTACACCATAAGCGCTAATTGTCTGTTTGACAAACACCGTCAGTTTTGCAAATATCATCAATGACACCATCCTTTTTGTTTGCAGAACAGTATAAAAGGTGTGAAGTAGTTTGTCATGTGGTGTTTACACTACGGTTCATTTAACCCTGGTTCTAATTTTTTTATGTATTATGTTTTATGGCATATATATTTCGGAAAAATAAGAATTAAGAATATAAAACACACAAAATAAGAATTTTAAAAGATCCCAATATAAAACAGTGCGAAACATATCGGGTACGAATACTTGCTTATATAAGCGTTTTAGTGACGTCGATCGAGCGTCTTTTAAAAATGGCGCCCAAAACACCACAGTTGATATTTATGATAGAAAAACTAGGAGATTTTGCTTATATCCGCGTATAAGACGCACCAGAAAAATGCTACGAATTTTGGCTGAAAAAGTGTGGCTTATACGCGATAATTTACAGTAAAACGCATGTAGTTTTTAAGTAAAAAACTTTTGAATATAAACTTTAACCAGAAAATCTATGTGAAAAGGGGCATTACTCTGTTCAAATACGCAACAGAGTTATAAGGAATGTTGCCTCTGATACTGGAGTTGATGACAAAGGTATGTTCCAAGTTTCGAGTAAATAACTTATGTAGTTCAGCAGTTACAAAACTTTTGAATATAAACTTTAACCAGAAAATCTGTGTGAAAAAGGGGCATAACTCTGACAAATACAAAACTGAGTTATGGGGAACGTTCACCCTGATACTGGAGTTGATGAGAAAAGGTATATTCCAAGTTTCAGGTGACTAACTTGTGTAGTTTTGAAGTTACAAATCTTTAGAATATAAACTTTAACCAGAAAATATATGTAAAAAAGGGGCATAACTATGTCAAAGTACAAAACAGAGTTATGGGGAATGTTGCCCCTGATACTGGAGTTGATGCCAAAGGTATATTCCAATTTTCAAGTGCATAACTTATGTAGTTTTGAAGTAACAAAACGTTTGAATATAAACTTTAACCAGAAAATCTCAGTGAAAAAGGGGCATAACTATGTCAAAATACAACAAGAGCTGTCCTTTCAGCTCGCTCGACTTTTCTTGTGCTTGTCAGAGTTACAGGCATTTTTTTTCTAAAACAAGAAACATGGAAATTCCACGAAAACCAAATTTTTCAAATAAAAAGCATTAAAGTCAGCACATCAATAAATGGTAACCTTGACCTGGACCCTATCCACCCGATATGCAATCCCAAGCGAGGTCTCAATATAAGGTACCTATGTATTAAGATTCATTAACATATCTCAATGCTTTCTCAAGTTATTGTGCGAAAACCATTTTTCTCTTTTTAGTAACAGTGACCTTGACCTCACCCACCCCATATGAAATCCCAAGCGAGGTCTCGATATAAGGTATCTATGTATAAAGTTTGATTGAAATATCTCATTGCATTCTCAAGTTATTGAGCAGAAACCGTTTTTCTATTTTAGTAACAGTGACCTTGACCCTATATGCAATCGTAAGTGAGGTCTCAATATAAGGTATGTATGTATTCAGTTTCATTAAAATATCTCAATGCGTTCTCAAGTTTTTAAGCGGAAACCGTTTGTCTATTTTTAGTAACAGTGACCTGGACCTTGACCCCACCCAACCCATATGCAATCTCAAGCGAGGTTTCGATATAAGGTATGTATGTATAAAGATTCATTGAAATATCTCAATGCGTTCTCAAGTTATTGAGCGGAAAACATTTTTCTCTTTTTAGTAACAGTGACCTTGACCTCACCCACCCCATATGCAACCCCAAGCGAGGTCTCGATATAAGGTATCTATGTATAAAGTTTCATGAAAATATCTCATTGCATTCTCAAGCTATTGGCAGAAACCGTTTTTCTATTTTAGTAACAGTGACCTTGACCCTATACGCAATCGCAAGTGAGGTCTCAATATAAGGTATGTATGTATTAAGTTTCATTAAAATATCTCAATGCGTTCTCAAGTTATTAAGCGGAAACTGTTTGTCTATTTTTAGTAACAGTGACCTGGACCTTGACCCCACCCACCCCATATGCAATCCCCAGTGAGGTCTTGATATAAGGTATTTATGTATAAAGAGTTATTAAAAAAGCTCAATACGTTCTCCAGTTATTGAGCGGAAACCGTTTTTTCTATTTTTAGTAACAGCGACCTATGACCTTGACCCCACCCACCAATTACAATGCTTAATCCGTTCTCGAGTTAGAGAGCGAAACAAAAAGTTGAGAAACCAGCTTACCAAAAAACTTTAACCTGTCCATATAGTTATCTGTAAAATTTCTAAGTGTAATAAGGTCCATAATTTTGACAAATTTCAAACTAGAGTTACCAAACTTGGCCTACAGGTTCAATTTAATGTGGGGAATAAATGTTTTAAGTTTGAATGAAATCCCTTAAGCCATTCCTGAGAAACTAGCTTACCGAAAAACTTTAACCTAGCTCGGACACCGAAGCAGACGCCAGGGTGAGTAGAATAGCTAGCTTTTTCTTCGAAAAGTCGAGCTAAAGACTGCAGCTTTGAAGTTACAAGACTTTTGAATAAAAACTTTGACCAATTCAGACGCAGACGCAGATGCCAGGGGTAATAGCATAGCTCACCTATTCCTCGAATAGTCGAGCTAAAAACAAGAAAATGTGCCCAATAGAATAATAGTATTCAATGTTACCACTGCGCAGTTAACTGATGGTGCCAAATTTTTAGCTTTTCGTTGGTACTCATTTACAATAAATCTAGTTCAAATGTGATCTTAGACATGTACAATTAAAAATAAATCCCAACCTACCTACCCTAATTTATTTGGCATGTAACCTGAAACAAATATATTTTTTTTACGCCTTACTGACCTAGGTTATCTGTACTTACATGAGGTATACTCCTGTAGCTGGTGAAACTCTGTTGGACTCAACTTCTGCCAATGGAACGCCATTTTGCATTCAACGATCAAACTATTCCTCGTGTTAAAATCTGCTAGTATTTAAATCTATCCCGATGTATAGTACATGGATATTATATAACATTGTCCGCATATATCCAGATATTGCATCTTCTGGTTCAATTACATTTATATAAAATATCTTCATCTACATATTTCCCCACAATTTTTCAATGAGTAAAACGCTGAACAATAAACTTAATATAACATATGTCTTTACAACAGATGTATCTTTATATCTAATTATGCCAATTTCATTTTGGCTCTTCTTCAAAACTCTGCAACTGCACACATCTGTACAGACTTTCTACATCAACAAGCAATATATTTGTCTTTCATCTCTGTCATTATAACCTTGAACAAATTGTTAAAAAAAACTTGAAAAGAAACCAATTTCAAATTAATGATATTCACTCTCCACTTCACTGAATGCACATACTGTACTGCTGTTCCTTTCAAATTAACATGGATCAAATATTCACAAATACAAATCCCCCAGCTGAAACACTGTATCCAATAACAGCATGTTTCTTAATCCACATTAGGTCTGGTACACAGTCATTAACAGTGACATATTCATCTTGCAAAAAACAACACCAACAACAAAAAAACACCAACCCTACTCACTGATCCCGCAACTCGGTAAAAAAACAACACCACTAAAAACACTACAACAACAACACTGCTACAATGTTGTACTAGTAGGCAGGCTGACAATTTCCTACTATTTTATATATAGAGATCGTTTCAGTCGCTATGGCAACTGGCACATTTGTCTCCGATGCCTTTCTGAGACGCTATGACCGATATATATCTGCTTATGCCAGTATTAGGTTTTCCTTGTCAGCCAAGCCGATGTTCCACAGGAGAATAAACTGTTAACAGCCTCATGGGGGGATATTTCTCCACAGCTTTGCAGAGTGCCATCGCGAGCTGTTAACGTGTGCAGATCAGTCTAAGAGAGGCAACTGTGAAAATAAAAATAGCGGAGAATTTAACCGTAGGAGTACTGATCATTTATAAACACATACTTTCCAATAAGTACAAGTCTTTTCCGATACAATCGAGTTCTTAAATCTTGTAGGCTAATTAAATACACTTGGCGTATGAAAATGATACCACTCTGGGACAAATTAATACAAAATCTGTTGATTTCTTTTAACAATATTTGAAAAAGATTAATGTAATTTACAATAATTAATTTCTTCTGAGACTGTCATGCATAATTGAAATATACAGCGTTTTACCTCACTACATGTTCTTTGGTACTGGTACTGGTCATATAGATAAAATTAGCATCATTTTCAGTCATTAATTGGGAATTGAATCATTTTTATCAAAAACTGCCAAAATTATGTTAAAACAGTAAGATTTACAATAAACAAACTCTAAAGCAAATTATTTTACTTGTATTTATTGTTTTGAGGAGATAAATGAAAGTTTAATACACTCGTACATCGTCAATCTTTTTGGGATCTTGTTGGATTTTATTATTTTTCAAAGATTTGGGAGTATTTTAAATTCAAATCAGGAAAATAAGCAGATATTTTAATCAGATTGGAATCGGTACCATTTTCGGTACAAAATAAGGTGAAAAACGCTGATATAAAACATCCATAATAATTATTTACCAGTCATTTTAGTTCTTAAAGCATGTTAAGATCACAGACAGTCTATTTTTCTGGTATAGAGTGTACATTTTGCATTAAACGCTACTGCTCTCAGAGGAGCACATTTAACCTAGAGACAATATTTGTTTATAGAAAAGGATTTTTATTCTGTACAGATCAATATAAATCAACAGCAACGAGGGATGTACAGGAGAACATATGGAGAGGCAGCTCCTCGGTCAGTAGTGAAGCTATCAGGTTGGATGTTTTTGGTTTTATAAATAGAAATTCTTATGAGACAACTTGCTCCGTCGTTTTAGAGCCATCTTTGAATTTTGAGACCACAACACAGTCATACGGAACAGAAAGTTAATAGGTTGCTGTATTTTCATGCTGTTTTCTTTAAAAGGGGGAACATTTAGAATTTCGAAAGTCATGTTGCTGTTTTTTAAATCAACAAAGATTTCATTTCTATTAAATCTTTAAATGGCACGATTACTGTGGGAAATGTGGATGCCATCTGTATGGAAAACAAGTCTGTTTATAGATCTACACAACTGGAATGAACAACTAAGCACATCTAATAATTATACATGTATAACATAACTACATATTGTCCAAGTACATATGTAATATTGGTTAAAACTAGAAATACCTAAACAAGATACTTACATAATATTATATGCAATTGTATTCCAATAACAGGCTGGGTATGGTGCAGTGATTTTCAAATGAATGCACAATTTTCAAACAGTAGGTGCTGTTAATGAATTACCAAAGATGCCAATCTGACTAACACATTCTCAGAAACTGGCCACTCATTGGAATTCCTTTGCCTTTTCTGTGCTTCCCATCCAGATTTCACCTTGTTATCACAGGCCTAGAACAGCAGGTATCTGCTAACAATTATGAAAGTAAAGATCTTAATCCATTAAGCTTCTTCTGATCAGAAGGAATCAAGTCCTGCCAGCTGGACAAGGTGTGTTTGATTGACAAATGTTTACTTATCATTCAGCTCTGTACACAAACTCGAAGAGGAATCTGCAAATAAAACACAAAGCATTTTTGTTTACAGAACGATATATCCTTTTATTAATAATACAAAGCAGTTGCTTACAGATATATGCTTTATTTTATATTACAATTTAAAGCAATTTTTTTTACAGATATGCTTTAATTTATAATACAAACCAGTTGTTTACCAATAAGGCCGCGTTTCCATATGTCCGTATCTACATCCGTATCCGCATAAATATTATACGAAAGCGCATATAATCATCGAATATTTTAGTTTTCTTCTTATTTTCAAATAGTTACAATGTCTGAGTAAGAAGCTGTTAAACATTTTTAATTATGTCGACTGCAAATATTTATGCCAGTATGCGAAAACATTCATGTGGTGGATTTTAAACAACATAAAGCATCCAACAATTATATCTACAGCTTCAGTCATGACTCATGTATAGGTTACCCGCTATTACTGAGTTATTGTACTCTTAGGCTTAGGTTGAGTTATCCAGGTGTATCAAGACTATTTTTTCTATTTTCCCAATGTTTTATATATAACAGCCCATTGATTAACATGCTAAGTTAGATACCATGTCGTCCGCATCCGCACAAAATCGCTCACCACGCGATTTCTTGCGGACGGCTTTTGCGGATGCGATTTGCGGACATATGGAAAACGGATCTGTTTTCAACTTGTTCGATTTTTTGCAGATGCGGATTTGCGCATTGTGGATACGGACATACCGAAAAGCACCCTAAATCTTATAATTTATAAAAAAGTTGTGACAGATATATGATTAATTTATAATTCAAAGCAGTTGTTTACAGATATATACTTTAATTTATAATACAAAGCAATCATTTGCAGATATGCAATTTAATTTATAATACAAAGCAATAATTATTGTAAACAGACTGATATGCTTTAATTTATTATACATTTAGCAATTGTTTACAGACTGATATATGCTTTAATTTATAATACAAAGCAATTGTTTACAGACTGATATATGCTTTAATTTATAATACAAAGCCATTGTGTCCAGACTGATATATGCTTTAATTTATAATACAGTGTACAAAACAGTTCTTTACAGATATACAGAAACTGATATACACTATTTCATCTTGTAATATAAACTGTTCAACATAATGTACGCATACACTGTGCTATCCATACAAATTCATTTTGTGTTTTCCTAGCACAGACACTTGAAATAGATTTATCAAATAACAAGAGATGTTTGTAAAACATGTATGCCCCCCGACTTGCAGCCAAGTTGTGAATATGTGCAATTGTTAAGAATTTTTTTTAATATGCAATCCTAAGCGAGGTCTCGATATGAATATGGTATCTACATGTATGTATGAAGTTTAATTAAAATATCTCGATGCGTTCTCAAGTTATTGAGCGGAAACCGTTTTTCTATTTTTAGTAATGGTGACCTGGACCTTGACACCACCCACCCCATATGTCATCCCATGAAATCCCAAGAGAGGTCTCAATATAAGGTATCTATGTATGAAGTTTCATTAAAATATCTCAATGTGTTCTCAAGTTATTCAGCAGAAACCGTTTTTTCTATTTTTAGCAATGGTGACCTCGACCGCACCCAACCCATATGCAATCCCAAGCGAGGTCTCGTTATAAGGTATCTATGTATAAAGTTTCATTAAAATATCTCAATGCTTGTAAAGTTTTTGAGCGAAAAGCGTTTTTTTCTAGTTTTAGTAACGGTGACCTTGACCTTGACCCCACCCACCACATATGCAATCCCAAGAGAGGTCTTAATATAAGATATCTATGTATGAAGTTTCATTAAAATATCTTGATGCGTTCTCAAGTTATTAAGCGGAAACCATTTTCTATTTATAGTAACTGTCACATTGACCTTGACCACACCCACCCCATATGCAATCTCAAGCAAGGCTTCGATATAAGGTAGATATGTATGAAGTTTTAATAAAATATATCGATGCGTTCTCAAGCTATTGAGCAGAAACCGTTTTTTTAGTTATGGTGACCTTGATCTTGATCCCACCCACCCCATATGCAACCCCAAGTGAGGTCTCGATATATGGGTATCTACGTATGAAGTTTCATTAAAATATCTTTATGGATTCTAAAGTTATTGAGCGGAAACCCTTTTTTTCTATTTTTAGTATCGGTTATCTTGACCTTGACCCCCACCCAACCTATACGCAATCCCAAGCGAGGTCTCAATATAAGGTATCTATGTATGAAGTTTCAGTAAAATATCTTGATGCGTTCTCAAGTTATTGAGAGGAAACTGTTTTTCTATTTTTAGTAACGGTGACCTTGACCGTGACCCCACCCACCCCATATGCAATTCCAAGCGAGGTCTCGATATAAGGTATCTATGTATACAAGTTTCATTAAAATATCTCGATGCGTTCTCAAGTTATTGAGCGGAAACCGTTTTTCTATTTTTAGCAACGGTGACCTTGACCTTTGACCTGTTGACCTCAAAATGAATAGGCTTCTTCCTTTCCTCCCAAGTAACCAGCATACCAACTTTCATGATCGTAGGTCAAAGCGTTCTCTAGATATCGTGTGGAAACGAAATGGTCTAGGGACAGACCGACCATCCGACCATACGACCGACCGACATACCGACCGACCAACCGACTGACAGGTGCAAAGCAAGATACCCCCACTTCTTCGAAGTGTCGCATAATTATCAAGAAAATATTAATACTGAAATCAATTAGTTTCCCTAACTTTAATGTCTCTACTAGGAGAAAATATGAACACAGACAAGTCTTTCCATAATAGAACTTCCAAAAGCACAGTTGCTCCAACAATGCTTATGGCCTATAAAGGGGCATATCGTCGGTTTTTCCCACAATTAAAACAACACATACCATAATGTCCTTATTGATGCCCATGCCCTAATAGACGCACATGGGGTATTTTTTGGCCCCGAAATATTTTTTGTCGATCTATTTTTTCGAACATTAACGAAAAACTAAAGTTAATTTTGATAGAAACGATTAAATAGACCACCATATTTATGTATCCGGAATTGCCTGTATATACATAAACCTATGCCCCACTATACAGGTTACACGCAACCATATATGACGCAAGTGAATGGGACCACAAAAATTCATTACGATATTATGAATATTTATTATAAGAACATGTCATAACAGTTTGCGCACGCAAAGCAAGCTTCACGCTTCCCACGTGGAGGTTTCAACAACAAGCCCAGTCAAAAGCTGTCAACCAGAATGTTCTGAACAGTGCCATTATTATACATGTTCCATTAGCGTACATGTACTAGCATTCTAGGTGTTAATAATTTAGACTGTACCATTGTGCATTACGTCGTGTGAGTCAGCTCGGCGATATTAATTTAGACAGTACTATCGTGAATTGTCTCATGCAGACAAAGCCCATTGACCGTATTTAGACTGTACCAATGTGTATTACGTCATTGGAAAGTGCATATACATGAAAAATTGATTTCTGGATAATGGCAGAAAATTAACAAAAAATGGCTCGATTTAAACGCGCAGGGGTCCTAAAATGATGCACGCCCTGCGTGTCAAAAAGGACATTTACGGTATTCCATTTTTCACAAACATATTTTTCTAGTAGCACTAATATACTGATAATATCATTAAGAAGAAAATATATACAACGCCAATTTTTTTTTGAAACAAGGTTCCAGCAGGATTCAAACTCACACGTCAAAAATCGTGCACTTCAATGGAAACTTTCCTAGGCTAGACTACATTTATCAATAGTGCACATGCGTGTAGCGGTACTTCATGTATATTTAATTCATAACGATTTTACTACTACTACTAATTTTCCCGCATCCGCGAAAAGTGTCTCGGTGACAACTTTGTAATAATTAATAAAACAAGAGGGCCATGATGGCCCAAAGCGCTCATCTGAGAACTGGTACAGATGAAGACCATACTGTTTTGACAGGTTTGAAAATTAAGGTATCTGAACAATACACAGAGGGGGATAGGATCAATTTTGCTTTAAAACTTCCGTTAGTGCAATAGGCTTAACTACAGTATGAGTTGGATAGTGGATGTGCGTTTTTTTGCTAGTGGTTCTCAAATCATTTTTTCTCGATATTCTAACCTGACCCTTTTTCATTTAGTCATCGACAATTCTGGAAAATGCAGAAACAGTAGATTTGGATGTATTTTTCGCAAACAGTTTTTGAGAACTAGTTGCAATGCGATAATTGCGATGGCTGTGCTTTAAGGTAAAGTTTTGGTTTTTCGTTGATAATTTTCTGTCCAATGACGATATATGATGTTAATGCAGGCCCTGAAGATATCAATGTTGCATGTACAAATAACTGCATGCAAGTCTTGCAACTGTTGGAAATCAAATTTTATCAATAAATTTGTATGGTCAAGCGCAAACTGTTAGTATGGTCAACATTGAATCAAAAATCGTGTGTGCAAGCCAATCATTGATAACTTGTTGATGTTTGTTTCCAAACACAAGGGGCAATAACTCTGGTTTTTCTGGCCCGATCATGCTTATATTCGACTTCACCTGTAGTGTTACTTTCATAGACAAACTATACACGATTGGTGAAGATTGGATGAAAAATGAAGTCTCTTTCCTGAATAATGTCCATTTTTGCATTTTTTTTTTCACAAAGGGCAATAACTGTGGTGTTTCTGGTCCAATCTTGCTTATAATCGACTTCAACTGTAATCTCATGATAATAGACAAGCTGTGCAAGATTGGTGAAGATTGGATGAAAAATGTCCATTTTTGAAATTTGGTTTAATAAATAAAGGGGAATAACTCTGGTGTTTGAAACACGATCTGGCCCATTGGCATCTGCTGAGATCTGATGGTCATACACAAGCTGTGAAAGTTTGGTTAAGATTGGAAGGAAAATAAAGTCTATACGTTGGAAAAGGGCATTTTTTGCACTTTTTTGCATGAAAAAGGGGCAATTACTCTGGTGTTACTGGTGTGATCTGACCCAATAACAATCCCATCTGAGATTTTATGACGGCATATGGACGACGGCCGCCGCCAAAGAGGTCCCCTATACCAATAGCTAAAAATATTTTATGGTTTGTTTATAAAAAAGAAACCTATATATGAAGTAATCATTTAATGAATTATTCACAAAATATCATTTTAGTTTTGAAAACATTATAACGTACGAGCCGTCGATACGCCCCTTTAAATTGGTAACATCAGTGTTCTGCCGTGAATTTGGACTATTGGGGACAAGGGCCCTCTTGGCTTTAAAAGTGGGGACAAATTACAAAAATGTAGGGACACAGACAAAAAGTTGTTCACCTCATGAATATTCCCAAAGCAGATTTTTGTGTTGAAAAATATGTACTAGCTGTTTTCATTCATGTTTGTTTTTTTTATTTTCTGTTAAAAAAAAAGATTAATACATAATACTGTGTTCTTAATTAATTCATAACGTTCTGTTGATCAATGTTACACTGCATTTTTAAATACCGTATAACCTTGCTTTATTAATTTTAATTTGAACAAACAATAAAATCCATTATAAACACAAGGCGTTAATAATGAAACCGGTTAAAACTACAAAGTGTAACAGTGTTACATCATCAATTAGCCGGGCTTCCAAAACTGTAAGCCGTTAGCAACACTCATAGCAATGGTGTCGGTAATTCGACTTCAAAAGTCTTTGATGTTTCTGCCGAAATGCGGTTGTCGTCCAGCAGTTTATCGCTGAAAAGCATGTTTCACGCTTAGCATGTGGACCGCGTGTGCAATTATCGATTGATACTACTGTATCTGAACTGTTCAAGCGCTGCAGATAAAGCGTTAATGAATTAGTGTTCTAGTGAAAAAATTGGTCATAAATTGACGTCACGATCAATGATATAAATTTAATAAATACGCCGAATGATTAACTTGTAAATTGTGTGCGCCCGCGGACCCGCTTACGAAAATTTGGTGGGGACAAATCATTTATTTTTGCGCCAATGGCGCAAGGCCGCATCCACGGCAGAACACTGTAACATGTTATATAGAAAGTTATTGTTTATCAACAATTATAGAAAATTGCACCAAAACAGTCAGATCATGTAGATAATGACTCAAAAGAAAGGATTCTACTTCAAGAAAGGCGCAGAGTGCTGGTTTAACAGAAGCAGGGTGAAACTACATTGTAAGAATAATTCTTTGAAATTTGCTAATTTTACATTTAAAAATAGTTTATATGAAAGAATACTGTGTAGCAATGAGCAGCCCAGTATTGGTGGGATTTTATTTTTTTTTGGGGGGGGGGGGTTTGAATCAACAAGTGTGCTGCTATTTTTCTATGGATTTTTCACTAACAAATTATATTTATAGTTGTATTTAACCTTTACTCTGTGAGATATATAGTCACGATTAATGATAGGGCAACAATCACTTTTCACTGTAATCTATTAGGACTCGAGACTTCATGCTATATTTTTTCGGCATAGCTTTCTAAGATCACTTTGGACCTAGATTTCTTGCGATGCGATGCAGCGGGAAAATTGAATGCCAATAGAGTTGGGCAAATTTTCTAATTTTAGGGAATGCAAACTGCAAACAATGGTTTAATGAATACCAATAACTGTTGCATACTTTTGAGGATTAAAAATTTACATAATTGTTTACATAAGCGGTTTAAATGAAGTTTCCTCGACATATACTCTAGAACTGAGGCTAATTATGAAACTAATTCTCTAATTCTCTAAACTAATTATGAAAGCTAATTCTCATTGTATGCCATAAATAGAATGCTATATTCATTCATGTAACGAAATAACTATTTTGTTTAGCCTACATTTATATATGCACTACGCTCTATAAATAGCAATTATGCAATGTTCCCATTCATTAATCTCATTCACAGAGTTGCCGTTCCATGTAGCCCAGTGATTCTAGCGAGTTCTTCACATTCCAGAAACAGTAGTGTCATTCTAAAAATAGCGCGCGTAGCTAGAAACAGTGTATAGCTGTGTTAATATACTCGTACATGCATCAATAATAGCGTTCAGAGAATCATAAACCTAAAAATTTAAATAAATGGGAAATTTATATTTATAAACTTACTGTTAATTTGATTTAAAATTGTGGTTACAATTTATTAACGATTATTTATAATTGTATTTTTCTATCAACTTCTCCAGTAGATATTATTTAATCTGTAAAAAGATGCTACATTTTCAATAGATAAAATGTTATGAAAGAAGATTCGGAATACGTCGAATTGTTATTCGCGTAGCATGCATAAACAATTTGCAGTCCTAATTATACATAGGAACCCTTGAAATATCATATTTCTACTGATATAATTTAAAATCGTCATAGTCTAATGAATTTTTATGTTTGCGTCATAAAAAATAAAGTCTTAACATTTCAAAAATCGCTGAATTTTCCCTGACTATTGCTTTTTATTGGGTACACAGCATAAATGCTTATTTGACTTCAAATCGTTATTATATTAGATAACTTACATGAATGGTATATTACCGGTACTACAAATAACTATATAGACTCGTCTGATACATAATAATTTTAATTCATTCCCGAAATTATTTTCTAACATTGTTAATTTGTTAAATTGGCTTGACAAATTCAGATTATGTTAACCTAAATTATTTGGGTTATTCATATATCACTGGTGGAAACATGGAGCTGTATGATTGGTTTATTCACAGCATAGATATTAATGATAATTTTATTTAATTTTTAAATTAATAAATTTATCTCAAATTAACCTTTGAGTCCGAGAAGTTTTCTTATAGTGTCTGAAAAATCTGGGGTCCAATAAGTCTCCTAATATTGGTGGGGACCAAAATATCTGGGGTCTGAGAAGTCACATAACCGCTCATTTTGGCCGTCTGTTTAGGTAATTTTGAAATGACATCTCAATATTAATTTCAACGCCGATTGTCTTTTTTAAAGACATTTCTTGTTCATCCATTTACCATACAGCAACCAAATCATGAACAATGGAATTAGAAAGAAAGGAACTGTAACAGGCCATATTTCTTGGAACAAAATGATATATCAAAGCCTTCTCGATAACTTAACAATCAAGGAAAATCAAATTCAGCTGTCGTAATGATATAGTCCCAAAGGAAGAAATGGAAGAGTAATGTTTTTTTGGGCTAGCACGATGATGATCGGATTTCGACAGCGAAGTCGGGGCAGCCACTGAAATTCCTGAGTACAATTTCCCAATGTTTCTCTGATTGTCCCTGTGAAATGTTTAGGCATACTTCATGAATTTTTCTTAAAATCTTTGTGAATACTTCATGCAGTGGCTTCATGAAGACTTCATGGAAAAGAAGTGAACTATAAATGAGACAAATGCATGAAACATTCATAAAATATAGCTTCATGAATAGTTGATGGATTTTCACATGCAGAAAAATGCATGAAATAAATAATGGGTTTGTTCATAAAAACTTCATGAACTATGCACTTCATGAAGACTTCATGCACGACTTCATGAAAAAAATATTTCATGAACATTTCATGAACAATTTTGTTCTTTATTCTAATGTCTCATTTATAGTTCACGGATATTCATGAAAACTCTATGAACAAAGTTTGTAATTTCAAGAAGAAATTGGTTGTGCTTTTCTTCAACATCCATGAAGAATTCCAAAAATCATGAAGACTTCTAAAAATAATAGAGCTATCAAAAAAGTGGACATAGTATCATCATATGCGGAACTTCTGCGGAAAATTAATGCATTTGTTTTTTAGCAGGTGGAAATAATCCATAGAAAATTGACACTCGAGAAATAATTGGGTGATCCTCCCTTGGATTTTTCTATTTTTAGCTCTTGTGGCCATCTTGTTCAGTGGTGCAGAATGGTATTGATCAAATTTGGTAATTTATGTAAAATTGGCCTTTTAAGCTGTTCCCGCTCTCTACCCTGATGAAAAAGTACTGTCTGAATTGAGTCGGACTTATCTTTGAATAGACTGATCTGGATTTTTCCACAAATAGTTAAAACTACACCCCAGCTATTGTTAAAGAATTAATTTCCATTCATCGAAAATCACAAACATTGCCACGTGCTCATTTGAATATCACAAATATTATGCACGTGCTCTTTTGTATCAAATATTTTAATTGCCAAACACATGATATCCAAGTGCGATGATTGGATAATATTGCAGATTAATTTGAATGTAATTGACATTTGTGGATGCGTCTATTATTTCTGACATTGCTGAAAAGACTTTAAATGGAACAATTCTGACAAAATTCATAAGAGTCCAGACAATATTCAAAGGGCTATTCAGACAAGTTATTCAGACTGCATTCAGACTATAACCACAGATACAGTAATTATTATGACCTTTACACTAACCACTCAGGTGGCACTTGATATTTATTAAGGTTCAATGGTTTACTCCCCTAAAATGGTTTGTCAGACATTAAATAATATGTGAATATTATAAACATCCAACTAGAAATGATTATAATGCAACTTTTTTCATGATACAGTACGACTGTGCTAATATAAATCAACAAAACAACATAATTTTGTGCAGACAAGTATAACAGATACATTATTTTCCATTTTCCAGTTTATTATGTCTAAAAATCTCCTTAAAGTACAATGTGGTTAGGAACAGTAAACAATATAATGATTATGCAACTTTCAAAATTTTATGGTACAATTGTGCTTCCATAGTTAACATTAAAATACAGACAAATGATAAAGTACTGATTTTCCATTTTGCAAACTCATTATATAATAGAACATTGACGGAAGGATTATATTGTAAGGAAAACAATACTAATAAGTCAAACGATTGTTGTTTAAAGGAACATAACTGTGAGTAGTAAGAAGACATGCAGCTTAAGCCTCTAGGCATATGGTCGCGAAAATATATTACAATTGCTTAAAAATGTCAAACCCCATCAAATGTGCAAAATCAGTTATAGTTTATTGACTTGTTTGTAACTTAAATGAAATAATACTTACAGACACAGGTTCCAAGTGTTCAGTATTCATAGATATTTCTGTTTTCAAATCACAATAATGTTTAAATCGTGTCAGACTTGAGCAATGAAAGTCACTGATGACATCATATCCTGCATAGCACTGCATGGTATGATGTACTGTAAATGTAATAAAATTGCATTATTTATGCCCTTTTGTAAGTTCAAATTTACATAAGTTATAATCTTGAAACTTGGAATAAATACCTTTATCATCAACTCTAATATCAAGTGCCACATTCCCCATAACTCAGTTTTCTATTTTGACATACAGTACAGCTCACGCAAAACCAACAAATCACTCGGCTACGCCGCGGACAGATCTTTTTGTTCGCGAAATTACTCTGAGTCCGCATCGTGCTTTTCCGCGGCGAATCGCCAAGGCACTCGGCATCGATCCGCGGAATGCCGCCGCGTCTGTTCAGCCTCGGCATCGATCCGCGGAATGCCGCCGTGTCCATTCACGTGGCGGAACGCCGAGGAGAAATTTTAGAGGTACACTATATACATGTATAGTGTGTAACTGTAACGTCTGCCTAGCGCTATTTTCATATATTTGAATAGTTTAAAGATTATAAAATTCAAGAAACATATACATTTAATTTCCGAAAATGCGTCTTAATTGTTACTGCTGCGTGATTATCTGTACAATTCCCAATGAAATACCTTATAGTATTCTTGCACTTAATAAACATTAAAGCATCGTAGTATACTAGTGTTGTTTTTTCTTCGTTTGTATACCGCCTAACTAATTTCTGTTTCAGAGCTCAAAGTGTGTGGCTGACAGTTTGTTTTTTATACTTGCAGTGAAGGACAACGTAAGTCATACACGGAATTAAATAATTTATATACGTAGGTAAATGCAAATTTCTTTATTACAAAATTACAGTTTGAAGTATTAATAGATATTTACATACAAAACAAAAGTCAAAACACAAAATGTCTGATCAAATTACACAACATTTACATAACAGTTTGAATAGTTCATGTGTTAGGATTTAGAAATAAGTTTGATATTAAATGTTATAATAGCGTTTTGGTTATAAAATTTATGATCATAAAAACATTTGATAAGCATATACACTCTCACAATCACATTAAGTTCATAATCAGAGACACATCAACTATAGTATAAAATAAGGAAATTGATGGAGCTGTAGAGAAATGATAGACTAATCAAAATATTTAAAAACATTACATACATACATTTAAGAAAACAAATCAACATACTAACGTAAAACAGAAAACACAACTATATTTACATATCAAAATATGTGAAGTCAGTCAGGTCATCCTCAAACACGACGTCTCTGTTGTCACCTTCGACTGTTGTTTCTCTGGCGCCGGACACTGTTGCTGGATCGCTTGTTTCTTTTTTTCTTTTCTTCTGAGACGTTCGTTGATACGCCCAACGACGGCCGCCCATCCCGTCACGGATCTTGCCTCGCTGTAAAAAAACTTGGTCAAGTTTTCCACGTATGCCTTTCGGGTGGCGTCCAACGGCTGCTTCCCTGCCACCCCATGCCAGTTGTATAGAAAGCGCGTCTTGTCGGCCCCAAATAACTCTGGGAACACATGTGGCATAAGGAGGCAGGCAAAGTGCGCCTCGTTGTTGGCCTCTCTGTTTATGGCTGCCACGGTGGCCTTGCTGACGAGGTTTCCGTCTGGCGCCTCGATGTTGTCATCGTTGTTTATTGGCTCCAGTGGCGGACGTCGCTGCTGGCCAATCATACATTCCAGGCGTTCTTGCCGAGCCTCCATGGCAGTGAGGCGTTTGCTCATGTCACTACAGAGCGGTCCATGGTACTTATTATCCTCGTCTGCTCCTTCATACACTCTTCCATCCGGCTGAGCAGTACAAGTATGTGTGAAAGTCCACTCGGTTCTGTCGGTGTGGCAACCCTCCTTACCGGGGTACTTGTGGGTGGTTTCCTGTGGACAGGCGAATTCCGTTCTGCTGCGGCGGCTGGTCTTTCGGTGGTGGGTGTGGCAGCTGGTCTTAAGGGGGTGGGTGAGGCGGCTGGTCTTTTAGTGGTGGGTGTGGCGGCTGGTCTTTCGGTGGTGGGTGTGGCGGCTGGTCTTTCGGTGGTGGGTGTGGCGGCTGGTCTTTCGGTGGTCGGTGTGGCGGCTGGTCTTTCGGTGGCGGGTGAGGCGGCTGGTCTTGTGGTGGCGGGTGTGGCGGCTGGTCTTTCGGTGGCGGGTGTGGCGGCTGGTCTCTTGGTGGCGGGTGTGGCGGCTGGTCTTTCGGTGGCGGGTGTGGCGTCCGGTCGTTCCAGGGTGGCTGTGGCACGTTGTGAATGATGGTTTCGCTCATCTTCCCTTGATGGAGACCCAACGGAAACAACTTTCGCCTTTTTTTTAATCACGATCTTGGTGTTGGCGGGCTCGTTAGCCTTCCGTTTCTTCGTCGGGGCTGACGAGGCCGCATCGATCTTGACCTGCATTTCATTCTCCATGTCATTCTTTTGTCCCCGAGCAAGAACTGTTGCTCGCGCAACTTGCTTGGCACTTCCCCACCGAACATTGTAGTCCTGATCGATCTCAATCTGTATAATAATAATAATAATGAAAAAATGTACGTGCGCGTAAAGACCCAATCTGTTATTTTCATATTTATTTTATACCAAACTAAATGGCATTGTTTATAAAATCTATTTTTGAAATGAGACTGCTTTAAAAAAAAACATAAGAAGTTGAAATGTTATAAGCAAGAATCACATTTCCAATAGTGTACTACATAAATAACACAGGGCCGACAGGGTAACAACAGGTTACTGCCTGGTCTTGTTTATGAATGCCGTAGTACCAATATGCGCGATTTGTTTTATTAGTCAATATAAATAAAGGTATATTCTGACATCAAACAAGTTTATGCTTCGTCATAAAACTGACACTTGGAATGTTCGTATTTCATGTCATATGCCGCATCCAATGTTGGCATTATACAGGTTAATTTATACCAGATATACGTGTCATCAACTTGGCATTAAACATGTCACTTCTATTCGCTTATATACAGATTTTTCCCCACAATTCTGTACATACGTTCGCGTATTACTTTGTAGAATGGGGAAACTTGATGTTAAATCAAAACTTGAAATGATATCTTTGTACAGAAGTGGGAACTCAACTAAGCGTATTATTTCAACCCTTAAGCATGTAAAGGTGTAGTTATTTCCCGGAATCAGGTGAATTACTGGATTAGATCGTACGAAAGTGGACGCTTTTCATATGGTGAAATTAACGAACGTCATGATACGGGAGCACCTAAGAAGTTGTTCCAATGTGACATTGATTTAATCAGAGAAACATTAAGCCATGATCCTAATGTTAGTAGTACGGACATTCATAAAAAGTTGGCTGAAAAAGGAGCGGCATTCAGTCTGTCTACTACAAAATGCGCCATTAAGCTCGCTGGTTTACAAGTGCAACTCCTAGGTATGCACAGCTAGTAAGCGATGCGAACAAGGTTGTAAGAAAAGCTTTCTGTGAGAGTCTTCTTGAGGTTAACGACACATTCGACAACGTTATCTTCACAGACGAATCTTCCATTCAGTTACATTCCAACAAACGGTCGTCCTACAGGCCTATACAGCCGGTAAATAAGTGCATGCCCAAGCCAAATCACCCACTGAAGTTATATGTTTGGGTAGGGATAAGTCGACGTGGACCAACGAAAATTACCATTTTTGAAGGCATTATGGACTCAGAATTTTATACCAATTCAATCTTAGGTGATAACTTAGTGCCTTTTATTCGCTCTACATTCCCCATATCACATAGGTTTCAACAGGATAATGATCCAAAACATCGTTCGCGAAAGGCTAGGGATTTCATGGAAAGAAATGGAATTAACGACCCGAAATGGCCAGCACCGAGTCCGGACTGGAATCCAATCGAGATGGTTTGGAATCAGCTTAAGTCACATGTGTCAAAAAATGAACCCAGAACTAAGGATGAACTGGTAATGGCCATTGAATCTTTCTGGAAACTCCGCATGACTGCAGATCAGTGCAACCTGTACATTGACCACACGTACGAGGTTGTACCAATTTGCATTAAAATGAACGGCAGTGCGACTGGTGATACGCCTAATCGAATATTCAGACGAGAGTCCAACGGAAAATCGATAAAGTTTTTTCAAAATCTACTGGAAAATGATGAGGATACTCGTGCAAAAGCTACACTCCTCATTAACTAGTTAATCGGATTTACTAAAATGTGGACGCCAAGTTTCGTCATAGAACTGCATTAAATTGTTTGCTACTAGTAGTATTGTGCATTTAACTGAACCACTGCAGTACATTACGTATTTAACCAAAATTATTACATGCTAATTGAATGAGCCTTACATATACCTTCATTTATTGACTTCGTAATCATGTAGAATAAGTTTACTGTATTTATTAAAATATAGAATTTTGATTATGAAGTCACACTGTAGAAACAACGTCCAGACACAATGTAGGAAACATAATTATGCTCAGGTTTGCGATTTTGATTATGCATTAGTGGCACGATAAACTTGGACGTAAATGAAAAACTAAACATGCAATTCAATAGCACAGAATTTACCGTTTAAACAATATTTATAATTTGTCAACATCGAAAATTGACACCTTTCATGCACAGTAAGTCTGGCATTATACATTTATATTCTGGTCCATAAAATTATAACATGCAAACTCCATATGGTATTAGTTTATTAACACATCTTACCAGGTGTTTGTTTTATGTTAACTCGTAATTTAAAATGAGACTTTACTTCGTATACATTCTTAAAATTTGAAAACTGCTACTTAGTGCACAGTGCTATATCGAGCATTATTCTCAACTATACAATAAAAATGCAGACACCATCTAATCGCTGTAGTCAGTAACTTGTTCGTTTACTAAAATAATAACTCGAACACCGTTGTATAAAAACGTTAAATAAGTGTTACGTCGTACACATTCATACATATTACAACAGCCACTTAAGTCTTGTTGTTTGAGTGATTAGATTAATAACGTCATAACTTGTTTGAAAATATATCTAAACTCATGGGCACTTTCAACTGTAACCTTTTTAAAAGTGAATTGAATTAAAAAATGACGATTGCATGGGTTTCAAATGTTGCGTCGCCCCATCGTACACATATTTCAATAAATGTATATTAAATCTAATGCTTCATTGAATAGTTCCTCGTGCTATAAGGGGTCAAAAAAGAAATTTGACGCATTCATAATCAAAAGATACTACAACAAACCAAAAAACAACAATGCCTAAAACAAAACGCACGTGCGCAATTGGCATATGTATGTTAGAAACCAGCGTTCCAAGTACTTAAAAACATCGAAGCGTAATATGTTATTATTGTTCTTGAAACGTTTGGAGAAATTCGGATTAGAAATAGTGAATTTGTAGCGGATTAAGCAAATGTCTAGTTATTCGGATTATATATATAGTAAATTTGTACCGGATTAAGCAAAGGTCTAGTTAAAAGTGCCTTCGGGTGCATACAATCAAAATTTGTATTTTTCCATATATATTTGCTATTTAAGATCAGTTGTTTCTTTTACTAAAGTAATCATGTATGTCAATGCAATGTAAAATGAGCCTTACTTCGCCGGCATGCATTATGTTGTCTCTGGATCGAACCTGGAACTTCTTGTCATCCAAGAACTGCACAAGGAAGAACAACGTCTCCGTTGCCAGCAGCTGTCGCAGGGTCATCTTACACACCATACACAAATAATCCTCACTACACAAAAATATATCCTAAACTATAAATAACAACAAATACTTGTATTATATATATTTAGGTATAATTCACAGGTAACTGCTATATATGCAAATCTATATAGAGTCAATTCCAATATGAAAGTATATAAATGAGCAAAACGAAACGAGTATATATCGGCATGTTCAAACAATGTGTTATAATAAGAAGATAATTGGCACCGCGTCAATTAACGAAACAACATTCAAAGTTATTGGTACAATCAAATCTTGGTTCTTGATGTGGCTTCAAACTGATAATTATCTCAGCTCAAACATGATGGCAAAAACAACACGTAATTATGAATCCATCAGGTGCGGGATCCTAAGCTAGGTGCGAAAACAGCTTCCTTGCGTCCTGGACGTCTAAAAAGACAAGCAAACATGTCAATAAAAAAATGCATCAGGTGTGAAATACACAAAATGGAGGCTATGAAAATTAGACACGCCTATTATATGTACTGCTATAAACATTGTAAATTGTTTCATGCAATAAACTTGACTTAAAATAAAACGTTTGAACTTGAACTTAATACTAATTCGGAACAAAGAACCTAGGCCTAGTAACTAAGTGATTATTAGCAGTCGGTGTCGAAAATCCATCATAATTTTTACGTAATATAAATTTACCAAATAATAAACACTTATAACAATACAATTATTGTGAACCGGTGCCAAAATCTAAATATTTTCATATCACATAATTTTACCAAATAAAATAATCATATCACAATAACTACACAATAACTACAACAATATAAAAATGTAAATTTTATGCATTCAATTGGGAATGTCGTAAAAACGGGTTCAAATCGAATTACGGCCAGTTTTACGTGTACTGTATTTTGAAAACAATAACACAGTAAAATTAATTAATTGTTTCGGCATATACATGTAATTGAATTATTTAACAATATGATACGCGGGATGCCTCGGCATCATGCCGCGGAAAACCGATGCGGAGTGCCTCGGCGAACCGATGCGGAGTGCCTCGGCGAACCGATGCGGAGTGATTCGGCGAACAGACGCGGCTACGATGGTCGATGCCGAGTCGACTCCGCTTAGACTCGCTGTCATTAAACTCCGCGGATCGAGGGATTTGTTGGTTTTGCGTGAGCTGTACTGTATATGGACATAGTTGTGCCCCTTTTCACATAGATTTTCAGGTTAAAGTTTATATTCAAACTTCTGTAACTTCAAAACTACAAAAGTTAATCACTTGAAATTTAGAATATACCTTAAATGTCATCAACTCCATCAAGTGCCACATTCCCAATAACTCAGTTTTACAGTTGTATATTTTGACATAGTTATGTCCCTTTTTCACATAGATTTTCAGGTTAAAGTTTATAATTAAAACTTTTGTAACTACAAAATTACATAAGTTATTCACTTGAAAATTAGAATATACCTTTGTCCTCAACTCCAGCTTCAAGTTCTACATTCCCCATAACTCTGTTTTCTATTTTGACAGATACATGCCCCTTTTTTCACATAGATGTTCAGGTTATGTCCTCAGACTGTATTCAGTATTTATTCAGACAGAGATTAGACAGAATTCAGACTTGTGGTTTCATGGGTGTATGTTCAACAATTCTCACCAAATTGGTATTAAAGATTGTTTTTGACCTACAGGGAGCATATATGTTTTAAAAACAGCTCTTGTTTTAATAAATAGATTAACAAGCTTGTGAATTTTTCAAAGTATAACTTTTCCGCATCATGAAAAATTTCTAAGTGTCAATATTCCGCATACTCTCCACATGTTCTCCGCATATAAGAAATTTCTCCGCAAAACCAAAATCATTTTTGCGGAAAATATGTGGGGAAACTGATGATTTCCGCAACATTTCCTAAGGGTGGTATTCATAAAAAAATCTTGATCTATTCTTTTTAAAGCTGTATGAATGTTTCTAGAATTTCAGTAATGCATGACGCCTTCATGAAGTGTACCTTAAATCACTTCATGCATAAAACTTCATGAAGTTTGTTATTACAGGTTTTCAAGAAGACTTCATGAATAATGCTTAATGACATGAAAAAATCTTGATCTCATGAAGTCCATTTTGACAGGGGTGGAATATGATTTTTGTTCTGATATTTATTGTCAGGTTACCGTTACTAACATAACTAACGGTGCACTCTATGGTTACAGTTTATGTAAATATATGGCCTCCATTTTTTCCTGCTAAAATTGTATACCACAAGTCAACTTTTTTTTGGTTTTAAATATTTGATGTCACAACAGTCTAAGTACATGTATTAGAAAAAAATATATATTTCACATTTTCACTCTGGACTTGATTTTCCATTTATTGTCAAATTTATTTATTTATTCATTCATTCATTCATTCAGAACGGGTGGTGGGGGGAAAGGGACAAAAACGGTTCATAACAAGAGCTGTCAGAGGACAGCACACTCAACTATTCGAAGTATTTCAGCTGGTACATATTATGGAAAGTGGAAGGGGCATATTTGTTGAAATAAAAAACAATGTTATGGCAATTATTTCATTAAATTGTTCCAAGTTTCAACCTTATGTAGTTAATAACTTGTGTAGTTTTGAAGTTATAAGAGTTTTGAATATAAACTTTAACCAGAAAATCTATGTGAAAAGTAGGCATAACTCTGTCAAAATGCAAAACAGAGTTATAGGGAGGTTGCCCCTGATACTGGAGTTGATGACAAAGGTATGTTCCTATTTTATAAATAATAACTTACATAGTTCTGAAGTTACAAAAGTTTTGAACGTAAACTTTAACCAAAAATCTATGTGAAAAATGGGCATAAATCTGGCAAAATACAAAACAGAGTTATAGGGAATGTTGCCCCTGATACTGGAGTTGATGACAAAGGTATATTCCAAGTTTCAAGTGAGTAACTTACATAGTTCTACAGTTACAAAACTTTTGAATACAAACTTTAACAAGAAAATATACGTGAAATAGGAGCTTAACTCTGTCAAAATACAAAACAGAGTTATAGAGAATGTTGCCCCTGATACTGGAGTTGATTACAAAGGTATATTCCAATTTTGAAATGAATAACTTATGTAATTCTGACGTTACAAAACTGTTGAAAACAAACTTTAACCAGAAAATATATGTGAAAAAGGGGCATAACTCTGTCAAAATACATAACAGATTATGAGGGAACATTTCCCTTGATACTGGAGTTGATGACAAAAGTATATTCAAAGTTTGAAGAGAATAACTTGAGCTAGGTTGGCGCTAAGAATTCTGAACTAGAAGCCAAAAAAATTGATTTTGCAAAGAAAACCCGTTATTAAGAAATATTTTCAGAAAATATGCTTCATGTTTAAATGTTTTTTAAAAATTTTAGTAGCCAAATAGAAATTTCAGTAGCCAATTAGAAAGTTCAGTAGCCAATGGCTATTTTGGCTACCAGTAGCCCTACATAAAAACTTTAACCAAATTCAGACGCCAACGCCAGGGTAGCAGGAAAGCTCACATATTCTTCCATTAGTCGAACTAAAAATGAAAACAGATTCAATATACCGACTCCTTTACGAGCAGCACCTTCCTGAAGGATGCACTTTAATATTATAAACAAAAGTTTTGATACCACCCACACAATGTAAGGCAAGATTAATTAATGACGTTATATCGCTCTGTCATGTCAGGTTATAGATGTATCATATACATTTGTATTGTTCCATGTCAATTTATTTTGACAGACATAATTAGACCTAATATGACTACTTGTCAATGCATAGTGACTGTAGTGACCATGGGTCGTATTCCAGAAACATCTTACGGTAGTACAACTGCAATGGGCCATATTCCAAACCTAATTTTAAATATTATTTCCATTATCTGTATTACATCACTGATCTTATTACAAATTTAGAGTGTGGCTTTCCATGCCAAAATTTTTTTTTGGGAAAATGTTCAGGACAAACCCTTTTTCCATTTTTCCATCAAAATTCATTTACCCTATGGATGAGAAAAAAATCATAACTCAATTATAGTTGCAAATATTTCCAAAATGTTGGTGTCTTTTATACAAGTAATGATAGATTATAAAAAAATCAGGCAACATAAGGCGTTAAAGAAGATAAAAGTATTGATACAATCAATTCTCTATGGAAGCTGAGAGCAGACAGCATAAACTTGAACAGACAGAACAGACAAAATAATATGTTGTCTTAAAGGTTTTGGTTTTCCTGGACTGGTATGTTTTTTCACTTAAATCTTTTTATTTATTTTTCATCTATGACATATATTTGACTAACATACAAAGTTAGAAACAAATTTACTGTGTAGAATTTGAAAAAGTGAAGAAAAACTAACATACCCCTTAAAAAAATAGACAGCTATATTTAGGCAATTCCACAACAATAATTATCAAATGTGACATAAATTATGCATTATAATTTTGATACACCATTTATACCAGTTAAACTAAATATATTAATAATTAAATGATATTATTTAAGTTAAACAAACTTTTTTTCAAAATTCAGTTCCTAGAGGTTCACAAAATGCCATCCACACGTTTTCAGCTCTGGGACAACACACTGTACATCAACAATGAGTGTCTTATTTATTATCTTCGTTTCCAATCATCTTAATGTCAACAATGTTTATGGCTGTATATGCTGGTAATATACATGTAGGCTGCATTTTCACCAACTGGCACAGTCAGAAAAACATGTGTACTGTGTTAAGCACCAGGTTTGACCCCCAGGGAAGCATTCCGAGTCATTTGTGGCATTTCTCTTCCTTCAGCTGCAACAATATTTTAAAACAATCCAATAACTGATTTCCACGACATATTTAACAATATACATACAAAACTTTCCAGTATATGTGCAACCCAAGCTAGTAACCATACTTTTCAGTGTTAGGTAAAATTAATGTCAAAACTGTGTAATTACTGAATGGATCCTTATTAGTATGCTGATGATGAAGAAACACTGGTGCCCACATTCATAAGAAAAATGGCACACATATTAAGTATAAGTACTCAACTATTTAAGTGTCTTGAGGCTTCAAAACTAAGGGACTGACACATCATACATGTACTTTATGACTTGTATGTTCATTTACTTACAGGTATACTGTAAATATATATAGAAATATGTACAAACACAAAAATATGGAAATACTATTACCTACCAATATATTAATTGTACATTTAAGCAATACAATTTCGCAGTTCAAGCATTGAAAGGAAAAGCATCACATTATCCTCTAATGAATTACGTTCTGATTTTATAGACAATTATTAATATATTCAGAAATTTCAGAATAAAAATACAATTCTTTTACTTTCTTGTTTTACTTACATGTGTTTCATCTCCTTATTATCAGGATTCAAGCTGGTTCATCATATATACGATCTGGTGACGGTCATTTATATGGCTCCGATTTTATTTCAGTAAGC
Organism: Congeria kusceri; assembly: GCA_027627225.1. Classification (NCBI taxonomy): domain Eukaryota; kingdom Metazoa; phylum Mollusca; class Bivalvia; order Myida; family Dreissenidae; genus Congeria; species Congeria kusceri. The sequence goes on along the minus strand of CM051030.1, from coordinate 9,455,913 downwards.
ATTCCCTTTTTGGTCCTGTTTATAATTTTCGTTTGACAGTTGTTTTTGTTTATACCACGAAAAATATGTGACTTTCGGTTTCGATTTCTATCAATTGTTCATTATGTCAAAATATTCATCTGTTTGCATTTCGTCAGAAGTGTATATATAATACTAACATGTATAAAATAATGTGATTATATAAAAGAATGTACTTATATTAAAAATATCATGTGTTCGACAGGAATCTGAACCAAACGGGCATGTTACGAACAGGGTAACGAAACTTTCCAACAGTCACCGATATCGGCAGATTTTAGAAAAAAAAACCCGGGAAATGATTACAGTTGTACTACCTTAAGTGAAATCTTATCCTTAGCCTTCAAATCGACATTTTTCTTAAGCATTTTATGCCATGTATACATGAAATTCTGCTAAATGTTTCCTAATTATCAACTTATTGTTAACTACCATTTACTTAACTGTAATTGGATTTATTAATTTATATGTAGTTGTAAAAATATTTCCTTAAAAAATTGGAACTGAAGTGAAAATATTTTAAGATAAACTTAAGATGTTTCTGGAATATGGCCCCATGACGGTTACTGTGTTACGTAGGTCGAGTGTGAAAATGTGAAGCATTTAATTGATACAAACCTTGGATTCACCAATTTATTAGAAAATGTCAAAGAAGTGGTCTGCCTTTCCCCCCTGCCCCTTTTGAGCAGCACCCTGTACTGTTTTTGATCCTACATCATTCACTAATATCAGATATAACAGTTTCATGCCCAAACCTATTGCACTGTTCTGCATACAAAGACATCCAATCGAGTTCATAAATCAATAACTGATAGGTTAATATCATGGAGGCAGGCAGTCAGTAAATCAATTAACGGCAAATGGCCGTCGTGACCCAGTAATTAAAACATGTGATAGTAATAAATCATGTAATGAACCTAATGTGAGTGGGATGACGATCCACAATCACATCAAGAACATAGGAACATACTAGGGAAAGATCTAGTATCTGAAAAGGTACATCAGGACTTGTTTGGCCAATTTTATAGCCTTATTGGGTCATATTCCCAAAAGCAAAAAATACCTTTTTTTCCCTTATCTAGTCCCAAATTTCCTAATTGATGGTTTGACCTTCAGATGTTAGGAAATAAGATGTGTTCAGTTAGAAATAAAGACTGTTGAAGTATAAACTGTCAATAGGCAAAATTGACTTAATACATGGGTGTTTATCTATAGTTACAAACGACTTATTTAAGCTAAACCCTGAGTTACTGGCATTAAAACAAACTGTATGAACAGTAGGGGCCAATTAAACAAAGTTTATTTCGTTCTCGAGTTACTGAATGGAAAGCATTTTTCTAATTTTCAAACAGTGACCTTGACCCCACCTACCCCATATGCAATTTCAGGCGATGTCTAGCTATACGGTATCTATAAATAAAGTTATTATTATTTCATTATTATTAATATTTCAATTTATTCTCGAGTAATTAAGCAGAAACTGTTTTTTCTATTTTTAGTAACAGTGACCTTCACCTTGACCCTATGCACCCCTCCCCAAATGCAATCCCAAGTAAAGAATTACTGTAGGCTATCTATGTATGAAGATTCATTCTTGAGTTGGAGAATGGAAATAATATGTGGATAGTGTTTCTATTAAACAAATTTATTTAATATTGATGTAATCGTTAAGCAACACAGTTATCAACACAACCGACAAAGACACCCCTCAGCCCCAACACCCTCTTGTTTTATTGCATTTATTGGCGTTTTTATATTTATCATTGCTGCAAAAATGTATAGGCACGTGTCTGTAGTGCCTAAATGAAGCTACTCTACCATAATCCCTTGAATGTTACTTTTGAACACAAAATATAATGCATCACATGCACTTCTGAACTTATTCTTGAAACCTTTGGCCTCCTAAACCACTTCCTGGAACCTAGCTCTATATTTAATCACTGTAAAGGAATTCTTTTATACAAAAAGCTGCACTAATTAAACAAGTTTCTATTACCTGTCAGTTAATCACTTTCTATCATTAGAGTGTAACTATGGAAACCAGGTACAGTGACATTTAAAGGGCGTATCAATGGCAAGTCGACAATAACATTAGCAAACATAAAGTTAATTTATAGAGAACTAATACACAATGACCGCATTTCTACAAACAGTTGACAAATGTATATTATTTATTTATAAGAGTAGTCCTCCATGACAGTGTCACACTAATATTCGCGGGAAAAGAACATTAGTTGCAATAGTAAACTTTATATTAATGGAATGTACATGATGTACCATTACACGCATGGGTGCCACTGTTAAAACTGCACAACGATGATAAAGCCGCAGTTCATAGAATATAATTCAATACATCTTAAATTGGCATTAATTTTAATGAATGTTAATGACGTTTATTCAACAGAAAACTGTTTCCCATTTACAAAACGCATTTCATAATGTCTATGTTCAAAAACGCTTGGTACAAACGGCATATATAGTATTGTACATGATGATTTACTCCAAAGGCATCACCAGCTTTCGCATGCACAGATAAATTTACTATAAAAAGTTACCAAAACGTTGTTACTTTACCCATTTCAATGCGTTTTTTTGTATTTTGATCAGTAAGATGTCCATTAGAAACGATTTCTGCAAAGTTTTATTTTTATTAACATATTTCTGGACTGCTGCTTTAATATTTTCTAACTACTGATGAATATTCGTTTTACCAGTAGAGAAGCATCACAGTCATAATGACCCATTTTTTTTACTTTTTGTGGGGCTGATTTTGGGGCTGACATTCAGAGTGGATTACCCAATCAGCAAGGGGAGCAGCAAACCTGCTGCTCTGAAACAATTATTGTTGATTTTAACTTGACACACGCATAGTTTGAACAATATTCACCATCATTAAGTACCAATAAACAACCCTAAAACAAGTTCCGAAACTGCAAAATATAGTTTGCAATGCAATTGCAGAAAATGTACCAGTACATTTACATGTATATTAAGCCATGTTAGTGCTAAGAAATATTAATTTGTAGCCAAAACTTTTGATTTTGCAAAGCTACATGTACATGTTATTTATAAATATTTTCCTAAATTAATCTGAAAATATGCTTCAATTTTAAATATTTTAAGAAGCCAACTAGAAATGTTAGCATCCAATGGCTATGTTGCATACTTCAGTAATGAAACATAGCACAAGTATTTTACAATGTTGTAGTTCTACAGTAAAAATATAAGGTACATGTATCTAATAATCAAGTCTGAGTGTTCACAAAGTCACTCAAGGTTATCTATAGAACAGCATTTTTGCTTCAACCATCTTTGTTATCTAGATTATATGCAACCACTGTTATACATACAATATAAACAATCGGGCTAAAAACCTAATCTAATATTATACACACCACAATCAAGTGCTTGTGAATCTGTCCGTTTTGAGTTCTGAACAGATTTACTAGATCTAACAGGTGGGCTTATGGACATGTATTAGGCCCATATAATCATTACGCACAACATGAGTATGTACAGAGTTTTCATTAACTTTTGAAAACTGGAAGTTTTAACTTCCTGGCCTCTAATTTTGAAAGTTTTGCTCATAATATTTGGAAGTTTTGACAGGATTGCATGACATTAATATGTACATTACAATTTTCACAGCATAATTATATTGATCACTAGAGCTATTCTTTACATTCATGTTTTAACTCCATGTTTTGTTTCAGATATTGTAAACTTTTAATTATATTCAGGGTTTGTTTCCATCAGTGAAATTTTGCAGTCCTCACAAGTGTTGGATATTGAAGTCTAACGCATTATTTTGGACTTTTTGATACTTCCATGGCTGCAATTTTAGAGCCCTGTGACAAACACTAGGAGTACATTACTCCCAAACTTCTTTAATGCAAGCCCTGGTGTATACACTTGTACCACCAGTATCATTACTTATGTTTAGTAGATGGTTTTCAAAAAAGTACAGTAAATTTCGCACTCAATTTGTTGCAGTACTGGCAGTTTTAATTGTGCACATAATTTTGTTGTAGTACCAGCAGTTTTAATTGTGCACATAATTTTGTTGTAGTACCAGCAGTTTTAATTGTGCACATAATTGTGTTGCAGTACTGGCAGTTTTAATTGTGCTGATAATTTTGTTGTAGTACCAGTACTAGTAGTACCAGCAGTTTTAATTGTGCACATAATTTTGTTGCAGTATCAGCAGTTTTAATTGTTCACATAATTTTGTTGCAGTACTGGCAGTTTTAATTGTGCACATAATTTTGTTGTAGTAACAGCAGTTTTAATTGTGCACATAATTTTGTTGCAGTACCAGCAGTTTTAATTGTGCACATAATTTTGTTGTAGTAACAGCAGTTTTAATTGTGCACATAATTTTGTTGTAGTAACAGCAGTTTTAATTGTGCACATAATTTTGTTGCAGTACCAGCAGTTTTAATTGTGCACGTAATTTTGTTGTAGTAACAGCAGTTTTAATTGTGCACATAATTTTGTTGTAGTAACAGCAGTTTTAATTGTGCACATAATTTTGTTGTAGTAACAGCAGTTTTAATTGTGCACATAATTTTGTTGTAGTAACAGCAGTTTTAATTGTGCACATAATTTTGTTGTAGTAACAGCAGTTTTAATTGTGCACATAATTTTGTTGTAGTAACAGCAGTTTTAATTGTGCTGATAATTTTGTTGCAGTACCAGCAGTTTTAATTGTGCACATAATTTTGTTGCAGTACCAGCAGTTTTAATTGTGCACATAATTTTGTTGTAGTAACAGCAGTTTTAATTGTGCACATAATTTTGCTGCAGTACCAGCAGTTTTAATTGTGCACATAATTTTGCTGTAGTAACAGCAGTTTTAATTGTGCACATAATTTTGTTGCAGTATCAGCAGTTTTAATTGTGCACATAATTTTGCTGTAGTAACAGCAGTTTTAATTGTGCACATAATTTTGTTGTAGTACCAGCAGTTTTAAATCTGCATCCATTTTTGTACACATTTAGCATCAGGGGTAATGTAGAAAACGACCTACTGCAAAAGAACATTGTTACATGATACATAATTTAATGTACATCCATACACCTCTGCTACATATCAATAATGTTTGTCAACAGTTTACTGACTGGGTCCCTTAATTATGCTAACAACTCTTCGTAAACGTTACCGACTCGATTTATTTTTGCACAAAACCCTGTCAACCATGCAACAACGACAGCATGTATAGGCCAAAAAAAAAGCAAAAAGCAGCGGTTGACAAATTGCAAAACTGATCCAATACTCCTACTATTTTCTGTATTCCAGCATGTGGCAGATCTATGGTGCCTTATAGCGGGCGGATGACTGGCCATTCCTGAGGAAATCAATACACCATGCTAAAGCAGGCAATGCAGGCATGGAGAGAGCTTGATTAAACACTAAAATGTGCCTTGCACTGTCAATGCTAACGAAAATATATACCAGTAGACTAAAGCAATTTTCTGGAGGAATTCTCTGGGAGCTGCCTTAATAATTGGACTGCTCAACATGTGTGATTTCAGACAGTCAACATTTTTCTTTGAAAATCTTTTACAGTGCCACATGATTTTGTCTCCAGTCAATTTACGCAAAAAATAACAGTGTTATTTTGGAAAGATGGCACGGCCCTTCATAAACTACTTTGTAAAAAGTATATTAATGAATTGTTTTGCTACAAATGAGAACTGATAAAAGATTATGCACAAACTTAGTTTGATAAAAATTGCAGGGATTGTTTACAATCAATCCTCTATCTTAATCAATTTCTGTCCGATTTGTGTCAAGTTTTTTTTCAAAATAAAGCTTACATTCTGAGGGGAATTTAAGGTTAATATAGAGCAAAAATATATACTTTTTAAGCTGTAGAATGGAGCCTAATTCCGACACTAAAACTACCCTAGAAACACTGAAATAGCCAAAATAGTTATTTGCTACTTAAATTTATTAAAACTGCTAGTGAAATAAGGTATAATTGTGTAACAATGTATATTTAAGCATAGGTAGTGGAAATAGTGTTATCTGCACACTGAACACCAGTATAAAATCTTCACATGTCATATGCAATTGTAAAAGATGAATTAATAAATCAATTTAAAGAATTCAGTTTTAAATTAGAGAGTAAAATAAGAATTGCCCCCAAAAGTTATCTGGAGCTCTGGTCGTGATCATGGTCTGCTTTATCGTAATTTGTGACCATGGTCAGCATGGTTTTTGAAAGACGACCATGGTTGACCATCAAATACCATGGTCTGCTTTATCAATACCATGGTCAGGATGGTCTTGGACTGTCGACCATGGAATACCATGGTCAACCATCAAAAACCATGACCACGCCTTTCATTGACACTGATTTAAGTGCATTTACTAGATAAATAGAACAGACCCCAGTTATACAAAATATATTTATTGTTTTAGATTTTGATCCAAATAATGGACCAAAATAAGATTTCTTGCAAGGATTTGTGTGGACAAGTGTTATTTGAAGTTTGCCTTCCGTAAGCATGTACATCGTTTCTGATCGGTCAGTTTAAAATGTTTACATGGTGGGAAAATAAATGGTATGTAAATTAAATACTTTTTATTGTTGTAAACAAAATGTTACACACTCTCTGTATCAAATGTCTGAGATGTGAATAAAGTCTGGCATATTTGTTTTTCAAGAAATGGTTTCTAATAAACAAAGTAAGGTTAAATATACATTGAATTTAGTTTTTAACTATAGATGTACTATGGTCAACCATGGTAGTTTATGGTTCTGATACCATGGACACCCATGGTGAACAATCACGGTCTTCTACCATGGACATGTAGTTCATCGTTATGAGACCATTCTGCTTCATCACATCAGCTAATATATTTCATCCAGGGTAGTGAAAGATCTCGCATCTAAAAAATTCAGGGTGCTAATATATATCATCTAGGGTAGTGAAAGATCTCGGATCTCAAAAATTCAGGGTGCTGCTGAAAAGGAGCAGGGTGGAAAGGCAGTCTGTGGACATTTTCTAATAACTTCATAAATCCTGTTTTTTTTCTTTTGCCTATTACTTCTTATTATGTTTGATTTAAGCATAGTCTTTTCATTTGTCATTGAATATTTGCAAAATTATATTGAATTTCTAAAGATAATCAACATTTCTGTGTTGACCAGCCCAAAGGGGCAGCAGGGCGGAACCAAAAAGGAGCATGGTGCTGCACCCTGCTATTTCACTCTAGATCTTTCCCTGATCCAGGGGACATTATATGTAATACGTGGTACAACTTATTATCTCTATTTTGTGCTACTGTCTATTTTTAGACATTTTACGTTCATTTTCTAATCAAGTAAATCAATTAAATTGCACACAATCAATGTTTCCAGAGTGATAAAAATGCAAATTGTTTAAAATAAATTTCTTTATAATAATAACACACTATTATATAAATAATATCATACTTTAATTACTGAATGGTAAATTAATGTGTTACATATTTGTATTTACAAATTGATGCAAATCTTGTTTGAAGTTCTATAACGTCCTGAAATGTTATTCAATCAAAAAGCTAACATCTATTTAAGCACATTTTTTTATGATTAATACACTTTCCCACATTTCCTCATGTTCAACATCCATACTCCCACACAAAATTGGTCATGTACACTGGTTATAAACTTGAGAAACGTTTCCCACATCAGGTTTTCTTGTTTTTTTATCGAAATGAATTACCTGTATTTGCATATTTATTGCAGGCATAAACCCTGTGCTAGTATCGTAGTCTGTTAAACATAACTGGTTATTCATAACTTTTTGATTGGCCACCGGTAAGATGCGAAATCACGTAATGGAAATTACTTCAATATCGTGAAATTTCTGGGCTGATCAAATAGGTATGATGCACTGTATGACCTACTTAAATGGTTGGGCCCTCTGCCCCCGAGTCTAAGGTTACTGTTGAGGTCTATATGAAAAGTATGTCATACCTCTGCAAAAAGTATGTTGTACCTCAGCAAAAAGTCTATCATACCACTGCAAGTCTGTCAGACCTCTGCAAAAAAGTCTGCCAGACCTCTGCAAAAAAGTCTGTGAGACCTCTGCAAAAAAGTATGTCAGACATCTGCAAAAAAAGTCTGTCAGACCTCAGCAAAAAGTCTATCATTCCGCTGCAAGAAGTCGGTCGTACCTCTGCAAAAAGTATCTCATACCTCTGTGAAGTCTGCCATACCTATGCAAAAAGTACCTCAGACCTCATGGATGTCATACATGAACCTTAAGGGAAAGTCTGTTGTTTTACAGTAAAAAAAGTCTGTTATACCTCAGCAAGTTGTATGTCATACAACTGTGAAACGTCTGTCATACCTCATCAAAAGTCTCTCAAACCTCTATCAAAAGTCTGTCAAATATCTGTGAAAAGTATGTCATACCTCAGCAAAGCCTGTCAGACCTCTGCAAAAAGTCGGTCAGACCTCTGCGAAGTCTATCAGACCACTGTAATAAGTCTGTCATACCTCTGCAAAAAGTCTGTCAGACCTCTGCAAAGTCTGTCAGACCACTGCAAAAAGTCTGTCAGACCACTGCAAAAAGTCCGTCAGACCTCTGCAAAGTCTGTCAGACCACTGCAAAAAGTCTGTCATACATCAGCAATGTCTGTCAGACGGTCAGACCTCTGCGAAAAGTATGCAAAACGTCCATGAAAGGTGTGTCAAACCTCTGCGCAAAAATTTGCAATACCTCGAAAAAAAAAATGCAAGAAAAAAATGCACTAGATACAGAAGAAAGATGCATGAAAAAGAATGCTGTCCCTCATAGGTGGTGAGAAATGCAGTTCTGGTTAGTTTCAGTTTTTGCTCCAACATTCATATGGTATTAGATTACTCTGCATTGTTGCAATATGTACGCAAAATCATTATGGCTCTTCCTTTATGGGCTACATGTTTGTTTTAAATATTTGAAATAATTATCTCAAATGCAACATTTATTCATGTCTATTCACATGTCATGATATCTTAAATTTCTTACTAACAAATAATAATTTAGTTAAAACCTATTTTAAATATTTAAGCGTGTTGTTGGAAAACCGGACTTAATGCCGCACAGGCTAATCCGGGACAGCACTTTTCGCTTTTATGGTATTTTCTGTTTCAAGGAAGTCTCTTCTAAACATAAATCCACTGTAGGCGGAAAATGCAGTCCTGGAATAGCCTGTGCGGACTGCACAGGCTAATGCGGGATGACACTTAACGCACATACATTCAGTCCGGTTTTCCCACGATGCGCCTCATTTAAGCTCAATTGTGTTGAAAGCCTGAGCCTTATGGAGACACTTTTAAGTCAGTTTCCTGGGTAGAACTAGTACCTGGCCCTGTCTTCACAAAGGATCAATTACAGGATCGCTATCAGTCTTAGCTGATCTAGATTTTGTAGCTCAACTGAGCGGAATATCAAGCATATTTTATTTTCGGATTAACTCTTCTTTTTGATAAAATCACATAATTATTTTTATTTATTTTATTAAATTCTTCTTATCATACTGCTAATGTACGTTGCTAACAGTTCAAAATCGTTTTTATAATATATATTTGAGCAAAAATTAAAATTGATCCTGATTTTAGTGAACATCATTTTTGAGCCTGATCCTGAAATATCTGGCTCAAGTTCATCTTGAACCTGAAAATCAGGGTTAACTTGTTTTGTGAACATGGTGCCTGGAGTCTCACGAGAAATATCTATATTTGAACGCTCACAGAGCAGGGATCGAACTCACAGCCTATCAATCGCAAGATGGACACTTTATCCCTTAAACCACTTCCACCTTGGATATTTAATTTAATATGTTTGTTGGGATTTTTTCGCCGTTTTTAACAGTATTTCAGTCATATCACAGCGGTCAGTTAACCTACTCACTCTTTTCCTGGCAAGCTTAGCCTATCTAAGCAGTTTACCAGTACTAAGTGCACATGCCTATGCTAGTAACTGACAACTGCCCTACTTGAATCAGAGGTAGGGGAGAATGGCCGTATAAATAATTTCATGCCCAATCCACACACAAGTTATGTGGCCGGGTTGGGGCTCGAACTCATGATCCCCGGATTGACGGTCCAGCGCTCTCCCAACTGAGCTAGCCGGGCCCGGCTTATTTAATATATAATTTAATAATAAGAACACAGTCATGGGTACATAAAAGAACAAGCTCCTGTGTCAGCTCAACCAACATGAAACATTACTGATTCATGCAAACTTTTAAGATTCTAGATTAAGTGTTAGCTTAGTAGAAAAAAATCATTACCATCTGCCTCTGCTGTACAGTTGATAATTTGATACCAGTTTCAATAGCTGAACATGTATTTTCTAATTTGCAAATTTGGAGACCCTCCAAAAGTGGTGTAACCAACCAACTGTGGTAATCAGTTCAGACTCCCACCATGTTATACACAGAAGTAATAGGCAAATTTTGCAGCGAAATCTGAATCGACTGTTATATCATGGTATTTTGTACATAATGAGAGCAAAAATCGGAATACCTCACAAGCAACACGATGTACAGTAATTCAGCTTTACAGTAAGGCCAAACTAATTTGATTCTATGTTCAGCGTCCCCATGATTTTTTGAAACCTACCAACCAGGCAGGAAAAAACAAACGAGTCAATAAAAAATTTTCTTTCACACCTTATTTATGTCAGTGGTACAAGCTAAAGTAAATGTTAACTTGCAAAACTGTAATATATCATCTCCATATTGGAAACCTACTGTAACTCAGTACTAGTTCCACATGTTTTATCAAATTTTGGTTAAACACCTAAGTCTTTTATTTTATTTTTTTTTCAAAATTTGTTACATGCTATCCAGCTCAATTTTTATTTCTAATTGTCAAAATTATTTTTTTTGTTCAGGCATTCGAAAACCTACCAGCCCGAGGATGCTAAACAAAGAATCAAATTGGTATGGCCTAAGATGATGCAGTACATCTGCATGCATGTACACCTACAGTATATTGGACTGTACATGCATGTACACCTATATTGGACTGTACCAGGATGAGGAAGTACATCTGCATGCATGTACACCTATATTGGACTGTACCAGGTGTTTTTTTTTTTGATACCAGGAAACACAGAACAAAACATGGGACGGCTGGGGAAGGGGGTCTGCCTTTATATGCACAGACTTCTTCTGAAAACAATTCAGACTGACTTTCATAAGGGGCAATGTTTACCACAATTTGTGCCAGCATTTATTGGCCTGCAATCTGTCTGAATGTCAGGGTAAATATCTTAATTTTGGATATGAATGACACAACCAAAAATTACAAGGACCAAATCTATACCCGACTATATCCAAATGGAACAAATCTATACCCGACTATATCCAAATGGACCAATCTATACCCGACTATATCCAAATGGACCAAATCTATACCAAACTATATCCAAATGGACCAAATCTATACCCGACTATATCCAAATGGACCAAATCTATACCCCCCTATATCCAAATGGACCAAATCTATACCCGACTATATCCAAATGGACCAAATCTATACCAGACTATATCCAAATGGACCAAATCTATACCCGACTATATCCAAATGAACCAAATCTATACCCGACTATATCCAAATGGACCAAATCTATACCCGACTATATCCAAATGGACCAAATCTATACCCGACTATATCCAAATGGACCAAATCTATACCCGACTATATCCAAATGGACCAAATCTATAACTGACTATATCCAAATGGATCAAATCTATACCCGACTATATCCAAATGGACCAAATCTATACCGGACTATATCCAAATGGACCAAATCTATACCCGACTATATCCAAATGGACCAAATCTATACCGGACTATATCCAAATGGACCAAATCTATACCCGACTATATCCAAATGGACCAAATCTATACCCGACTATATCCAAATGGACCAAATCTATACCCGACTATATCCAAATGGACCAAATCTATACCCGACTATATCCAAATGGACCAAATCTATACCCGACTATATCCAAATGGACCAAATCTATACCCGACTATATCCAAATGGACCAAATCTATACCCGACTATATCCAAATGGACCAAATCTATACCCGACTATAACCAAATGGACCAAATCTATACCCGACTATATCCAAATGGAACAAATCTATACCCGGCTATATCCATGGACCAAATCTATACCTGACTATACAGGGATCTCACTAGGATTTTAAAATAGGAGTCCTGGCACTCCTTCCCCCTAAAAAGTAGGAGTCCCAAATAGAAAAGAAATAAAATTGAAGTCTGTGACGTGCGAAAGTGAATGGAATTTGTACAATTTATACATTTATACAATATATGACAGTTATAAATAAAATAATAATCATGATTACTTCTTTATATTATTTTTATTGGGTTATGTAATTATAATGATAATAAATAACACTGAATCATGTCTTATAAAACAATATTTTTGTACCAATAATTAATTTTAAAACAGGTAAATTCTGGACAATTAGCAATTGATGGTCTAAACGTGTTGACTGATTTGTACTTTGTAGGCCTAGTAAAAAGTAAAGATGCGGTGATTACAGTAAAGCATAAGTAACTGTCAAGCAGAGTAATTGTGAAACAGGTTAACAACACAAAAATGTAAAAAGGAACAATTATTGGTGATATTAAACACCAAAGTATGTGTTTGCATGTGTTTTACACATGTTTGTGACCTGTAAAATCGGCGATGAAAATTTTCTCATGGTCGCGAAAATATGTGACGTTGCAAATTTTTTTACTTAAATTGCCGCTAGTTTTGTTAATTTATGTCTTGTCATAATCTATACTAGAAAGTCCCTTTATGTATGATTATTGATCGATGCTTTTATATTCCTGTCAAAATTCAGCCCTAGATTTTCGTATAAAATTTATGTCAAAACAAAAACTTCTATCACCGTATTACTGAGATTTAGTTGTTATTTATGAAATTGGATTGGCAATATAATAATAAATAAATTAACGAAATCAGCTGAAGCTGCTTTTCACTCATTTTAACAATGTTGTTTGTTTCAAGTTGTCAAATATGTTAAAAACTGTTCTTCATTGAGGACGCCTTTTGTCACATTTCGGCGATTTCGCACATTCTATTTGACTTGCGCATTAAAGCACAGCAATGAGTGACAATGTAATTTACCAATGAAAATAAACAGTAACTGTCTGGAATGGTGTGGGTGGAGCTAAGGGACTGCTGTTGGCGGAGCTAAAGGACTAGACTTTGACAGCTGCAGTTTGTACTGGGGCCGATATTGATTTTATCGAGCTGAGTTTACTGCAGACACTTATGTATATGTGTTAAGTAACAGGGTATACGCAGTAAGCCAAAAAGCATGCGTCCCATGGACTCTTGGCATGGGTTTGACATGCGTCCTTTTGAAAAAATATGAGTCCAAATACGCTTGATTTTGCGTTTCCGAGATCCCTGCTATATCCAAATGGACCAAATCTATACCTGACTATATCCAAATGGACCAAATCTATACCCGACTATATCCAAATGGACCAAATCTATACCCGACTATATCCAAATGGACCAAATCTATACCCGACAATATCCAAATGGAACAAATCTATACCCGACTATATCCAAATGGAACAAATCTATACCCGACTATATCCAAATGGACCAAATCTATACCCGACTTTATCCAAATGGAACAAATCTATACCCGACTATATCCAAATGGAACAAATCTATACCCGACTATATCCAAATGGAACAAGCTCCCTACAAGGGTCACAGACAGCACCTGCATAGAGAGATGCTGGGCAGCGTTGTTGTCCCTGCCAGCCTGTCACTAGCATACTAGTCCATGTATATAGTTTTAAAATGTAAATTTATACAACTGTTTTATTGGGCACGACAGTTTTATGGCTGGGTACTGGACATTCCGGAAGGATTTTTACCCATTATATGGTCATTTCAGGGCTCATTCTGTCAATTGCCAAAATAGCCAAACGGCCTCAAATTTTACAATCTGACTGAAGAAATTTCCATTGGCTACCAATCTGTCTTTATTAAGCCCTATAAATTACCCAAAATGAGTAGGATTTCAATGTTACACCCAAAGTAGTTCATGATTCTGAGACCATCGCCAACCATGGACTACCATGCATGGTAATTGGCACCACAACTACAACCATGGTCATATTTGACCGTGGTCAACCATGGTCTTATACCATGGTCCATAATACCATGGTCGACCAGGATAAAGAACCATGGTTAAACATGGTTGGCCGTGGTGCCAGTTACTGCACATGGTAAAGTCCATGGTTGACCATGGTCTCATAACCATGAACTACTATGGTTGACCATGGCATTTCATGGTCAAATACCACGCATTTTCAGGTTTTTTCACCTCTTATTTTTGGCCTTTTGTGGAGCATTTTTAATAACAGGGGTAAGATCAGTTTTAGGGGAATACTGCATGATTTGAAAGAATTTTTCTAAGGGGATGATGCCTCATAACGGCCCCTGCTATATTAGAAAAAAAGCCCTGATTTTGTTTAAACTTTTCCATGTCATGCTGATGATGATGATACATGTCTCACCTTTGTGCAGCTTTATAATGACTGTTATGTTCTTGATTATAAATCTATAAAAGTTGTCTTTGAAATAGAAATTTAAACCAATATCCGAATTGTTTGTCTGAAAAATTGGTATACATGTATTTATATTTCAATAACTAAATTCTATGTTTATTCAACCTTACTTCGTTAATTTGAAACCATTTCTTGAATTAATGTATGCCAGACTTTATTCACATCAAAAAAATTTCATTCAGAGAGTGTGTAATATTTTGTTCACAGCAAAAACAGCTATTTGATCTACATACCATTCATTTTCCCACCATGTAAACATCATAAACTTCGGAAACTGACCAATCAGAAAAAATATTTTAGCTTTAACTGAAGGAAAACTTGCTCGAACACTAAACAACACAAATCCTTGCAAGAAATCTTATTATCGGGTTCACAATCTGAAATAATACATATATTGTGTATTTCAAAAAGCTGTAACAGTTGTCTGTTATATTTGCCAAGTAAATGCACTTGAATCAGTGTCAATGATCATATAGTTTTTGATGGCAATGACCTTGTTATTCCATGTCCATGGTACTGATAAAGCAGACCAAGGTCAGCAGTTAAAGACCATGACCATGGTTTTTGATGGTTGGCTATTCTAGTCCATTGTCGGCAGTCAAATACCATGACCATGGTTTTCGATGGTTGGCAATTCTAGTCCATTGCGGGCAGTCAAATACCATGACCATGGTTTTCGATGGTTGGCAATTCTAGTCCATTGTCGGCAGTCAAATACCATGCAGTTGCTGACCATAGTCGAACATGGTAATGAGAGCGCAAACCATGGTCATGACCACTGTTTTTGATTGTTGACCATGATAGTCGATGGTTGGCCGTCAAATACCATGCTGACCATGTTCGACCATGGTGTAATTTTTGTGACGTCTGGCCTTTATAATTATGGAAACTTTGTCTTAAGAAATATTAAGGCCAGGGGAACTGGCCTGCATTTGAAAATCGAAAACCGGTTTATGTAAACAGCCATTAAATATGTGTTAGATTGAAAGTCCAAATTTAATTTAATACCGCAACAACAAATATGCATGGATCAAAGCTTGAAGTTCTTGTATTGTTTGATGGCAATTTTGACAATCATGTGCATGTTAACAATCAAGTGTATCAGTGAAGTGCAAATAAATTATTTTTACTTAATTACATTGTATGAATTACATTCCCAGTAGTTTCACTAATTCCTGTGCATCATCTACATCATGTTCAACATGCAATATGATTTGACCAAACAGGAAATCATGTCACTTCAACATGTATACGCAATATATATCAGGGATTTCAATAAATGCAGAATCCTGCATTACGATGCAAGCAAATTGCAATTAACACTTTTGTTTTCGGAGCCAATTATCTGCCTTGCATTACTATGATGCATTGTTTTCCATTTGCCAATTTCAAAAGCACTAGAAAATAATATTTTATCATACATATGGTGCTGTTTTTTTTTTTTAAATTTTGCAAGTACTTGACCATTTTTAACACAAATTATCATTTGCAGAGCCTTGAAATAGAAAATACCATCAAAGCAGAAAGTGTCGTCCCGAATCAGCCTGTGCGGTCTGCACAGGCTGATCTGGGATGAAACTTAATGTACATAAATTAAGCCTGGTTTTCCCATGAACCGCCTCATATATTATTTATGTTTCTACTCAGTCACATCTGTTACTGATGCTATATTTAACTGACAATGCATACATAATTAATACTGCATTGGTACTCAGTACAAATGACAGATTTTGTAATGAAATTAATTCCGACATGCCAGTGAAAGCATATTAACAGTTGTAATCATTAGGGAAAGATCCAGAGCAAAATAGCAGAGTGCTTCAAACTGCTCCTTTTTGGTTCCCTCTGCTGCCTATATGGGCTGGTCAACACAGAAATATTCAATATCTTTTGAAATTTTATATATTTTTCCAGATATTCAATGGCAAATGATGAGTCCATGTTTATAAACCTCAATTAAAAGCACTTACAGTCTTCATGAATAAATTTTTTAATCAGTGGACTGTCAGTCCACTAAGCCAGCTATAAATACTGGACTGGACTACAATGCAAGTGGACCATAATTTGTAGCTTTTCTTTCACTCTTTTGTATTCAATCTGTTATAAAAAATAACTAGAATTGTCACATGAGTGACGGATATACCCGCACAATATGGCCTTGTCACAAAACTATGGCATTCATTCGAAAGAAATGGATAGAGAGAATGCTTTAATTTGTGAATGGTCAACAGTGTATTTGGAAAAATTTAATTTCAATAGGAGCCATAACTCTGTCAACATTTAGTGGTTTGTAACCAAAGTTAAACTTGATCTGTATTTTATGATGTTACACCTATGTACCAAAAATAAGTTAAATATGTGAAGCCTTTCATGAGTTAATGTCCATGTTTTCGGGAATTTCAGTCAAAAAGGGGGGCAATAACTGTGTCAAAATTTTGTGGTTTGTAACCACAGTCGAACTTGGCCTGTATTTTATGATGCTACACATGTGTACCAATAATTATTTAAATATGTCCAGCCATTGTTGAGTTAACGTCAGGAAACCATGTTTTTAAGGAATTTAAGTCAAATAAAGGGCCATAACTCTGTCAAAATTTAGTGGTTTGTAACCAAAGTCGAACTTGACCCATATTTTATGATGCTACACATGTATACCAAGAATTATTTGAATATGTCAAGCCATTCTTGAGTTATCACCCGGAAACCATGTTTTTAGGGAATTTTCAGTCAAAAAGGGGCCATAACTCAGTCAAAATTTAGTGGTTTGTAACCAACATCGAACTCGACCTGTATTCTATGATCTTACACATGTGTACCAAAAATAATTTGAATATGTCAAGCCTTTCTCGAGTTATCATCCAGAAACCCAAAACCAACAGACTGACAAGCTCACTCCTATATACCCCCCCTAAACTTCGTTTGTGGGGGTATAATTAAAGAGTTGTCAGAGGACAGCTCGCTCAACTATTTGAAGTATTTCACTTTCAGTTGGTGCATTTTTTGAAAGTGGACTGGGCATAAATCTGTCAAAATACAAAGCTGAGTATTGGCAATTATTTCTTTGACACTGAAGTTGATGACAGGGTTATATTCCAAGTTTCAAGTGAAAAGCGTATGCAGTTTAGAAGTTATAGGACTTTAACCTGAAATCCTATGTGAAAAGGGGCATAATTCTGTCAATATACAAAACAAAGTTAATGGGAATGCTGTCCCTGATGCTGAGGTTGATGACAAAAGTATATTCCAAGTTGCAATTTCATAACTTATGTTGTTTTGAAGTTATAAGACTTTTGAATTTTTTATTTGAAACTTTAAACTGAAATTTCATGTGAGACAAGATTCTATGTTTGATATAGCCCATTTCTTAGTCCAAATTAGGTCAAGGTCAAAGTGACGATGGGTGATGTGGGTGGATTGGGAATGGTAATACGTAACAACTGTGTAAATATCCAAGTGTTGTAGTAAGCGGTGTTGGTGCTACACGAAACGGTAAAATCTAGATAACCAAGATGTGCATGTTTACAGAAAAACATTTTACAAAAGGTCGCTGTCAGACAGAATTGAACTTGGTCCGATGGCGTGCGGCGCTAGCACTTATACCACAAGACCATTCGATACCACGCCGGCTACCCGTAGTTAAATCTATATCAATATAAAATCCAATAACAGAAACTCGTCTAAAACAACGCAAACAACCGAACACACTTACGGTTTGTCACGAAGATTAATGAGTGTCAGGTTAATAATTTCGAGCTATACAATAAAAGCAACTTGGGACATATGGCAAACATTCATTCCAAAACGAGGTTGACCTAAATATAGCCAAAAACAAGGAAAACAGTTCTGTGTCTGGATTTATTCCAGAACATTAAAACAAACTGTTTGTCCACAGTCATGATGAATTTTAACATCAACTATGGACAGACAGTTGTTATATCAACAAATGAAGATCTTAATTAGAAGGAGGATTTACCAATCTGCAAGTAAAGTGTTATTTTGGTATTGTCATATATTTTCGCGACCCTACAAAACGATCAACATAAAACTGTTAAAATAAAGTGTTGTAAAATCTTAATTATGTACAACTAACGATTATACTGCTAACTTTTAATTATAATAATGTAGTTATTAATGTTATTTCTTAGTGACAGTTACTGTTAATTAGATTCTGAGGAATGTCCATATATGATTGACAAATAAAATTGGCTCAATCTTTTTAAAGGTGGCGAATTTTAGTGGCAACAACTTTTATTGAGCCAGCGAAACCCCTGAATGGGGATGGTCATAAGCAACAACTGTGTAAGTATCCAAGTGTTGTAGCAAGCGGTGTTGGTGCTAGACGATACGGTAAAATCTAGTTAACCAAGAAACAGCCCATTTGAATTATTCTTAGTGCAAATTAGGTCAAGATCAAAGTGAGGTTGGGTGATATGGGTGGATAGGGAATGGTCATAAGCAACAACTGTGTAAATATCCAAGTGTTGTAATAAGCGTTGTTGGTGCTAGACGAAACGGTAAAATCTACTTAACCATGTCACGGACAGACAGGACAATCACTATATGCCTCCCGCATCAAGGTGCCGGAGGCATAAAACAGAGTATAACTCTGTTAAATACAAAACAGAGTTATGGTGAATGTTGCCTCTAATGCTGGAGTTGACGACAAAAGTGTATCCAAGTTTCAAGTGAATAACGTATGTCCTTTTGAAGTTATAAGACTTTTGAATTTTTAAATTTCAGTTACAGAACATGAATATTGAAGCATTGTTAAATACCACACCCTTGTTTCTATGAACTATTGACATTGACAAATGTATTTAATTTTATAATATATACAGTAGTAATCGGTGACAACTGAGTTGGCACCAGAAAATTTGAATCAGCAGTATTGCATCTATCAATATTTTTCCTCAGCGGTGGGCATACACGGGACTTTAGACTGAAAGCAATGCCCGACAGGCGGAAATTTGACACGACGAATTGATACACCAATTAAGCATCCCCCATTCAGGTGATTTAGACAAAAATGCTTAGCTCTAGGGTGGGGAATTAGATACCAAACAATACAACAAGTCAAATTCCCCTTGGATTGCCCCCCCCCCAGAAAAATTTTGGTAGGTGCATAAAACCTGTATGAATGAAATGTACATACACACAACTGATAAACTTTGTGTAGTGCAGGGAAGTTCCAATCGAAAGGCACACTTTCTTGGGCAGTTTTTTTTTCACCAATGAGGGAAAGGTAATTTTACGGCAAAGGGGGATTTTTTTTTTAAAGCATTAATGCCATTATTACATTTTTATATTCTACTGTGTAATCAAACAGTTATGAATTGCTCTGCTACAAATGAACATAGATTGTGCACAAACTTGGTTTAATAAAAATTGCAGGAATCGTTTACAATAATTCCTCTTAGTTAATTTTTGTCTCATTTTGGTCACATTTTTTTTCAAAATAAAGCTTACATTCTGAGGGCAATTTTAAGGTAAATATAGGGGAAAAATATATGTTTTAAGCAGGGGAATGGGGCCGAATTTTGGCCCCAAATCAGCCCCCCGAAAAACACTGGTAGGCATGAGTTTGAATCCTACTGGGACTGTGTATCCAAAGTTTTTAGGAGATTGGATTGCATAAACTGTAATTATATTTTATAATTGTTTTTTCTTAGTGATTCCAGCAATAATTTGTTGATATATTATTGCTGCTATTTTATATGTTTGAGAAAAAAGGAAATTGTATTGTTTTAATATGTGTCTATATTTATCCTGTTGATATGCCCTTTTACTATGTGTCTATATTTATGCTGTTGATATGCCCTTTTACTATGTGTCTATATTTATGCTGTTGATATGCCCTTTTACTATGTGTCTATATTTATGCTGTTGATATGCCCTTTTAATATGTGTCTATATTTATGCTGTTGATATGCCCTTTTAATGTGTCTATATTTATGCTGTTGATATGCCCTTTTAATATGTGTCTATATTTATGCTGTTGATATGCCCTTTTAATCATTATTAAATTAAGCAATTAACTTTCAATTATTTTTATAATTAATTAATAATTAGCAAATTCATTCACAATCAAATGTTGTTAATTCAGTTATTGCTTGCATTGCTATTTTAATACACATGAATGTGACTGACTGTGCATACAACTTCATGATAAATTCTATTTCTTCAATACTTCGTTCAGGTAATGAATGAGTGAATGATGGTGCTTGAGCTATTTTTGGATCAAAGCATGCGTTACATTTATAATTATCTTGTACAAAAATCACAGAAGCGTACAATTACAAGAAGCAAACAATTAATCACATGTTCCTTAATATTTATAGTAAGAGGTGAAAATTTCGTCACGATAACTCGCAACGTTCGTTTTCCTGCAAAACACGGCGTTTCTTAAATCGATGTCGACAAAGCTCTCACTGATAGGCGAATAAATGCAACAGATTATGTGAGCAAATCTGTAATCAAGAACGCCATATTTTACACCGTTTACAGCAATGCCAATCAGCTTGTCTACAAGTGAACCATACTGTAGACTTCTTAGAGCTATCAAAATGAATCTGAAGAAATAAAGTGCTAATTTACCTCGAGAAACAATTCGGATAGCCGTCCTTGTATTTTTCTACTGCTGTTGTTATTAATTCACTGCGCATGCGCGAACATCCTCCCACGCACTAGTTGTGTATTAGTGGTTAATTTGTAATCAATGTCGGTGTTTAAGTGTCATTAAAGGTTGCAACATAATAGTCGGCCTTCCATTTGTTGTAAGGATGTAAATGCGGACGTATATTCATCATCTATAACATTTGAAATTAAAGGGTCTGTTTTCCCAAAGAAATTAATTAAGACAACTGAAAAATATGAACCTGGATCGGCTGGAATTTAAACTTGCGTTTAGAGTTACTTTAGTGATCTTATTCTGTACATTTAATGTGCATTTCTGCTCAACAGTATCATCCTTTAATAGGACAAATAATCAGAAAGAGAATATTACAATACATTTGCAGAATCTGTCGATGCTTATTGGTACGCGTGTCCGATATCGTTTTAATAGCACGAGTATTCTCCCTTGAACAGACTGAGACCGATCAAAGCGCTGAGAGGAATATTCTCCCTTGAACAGACTGAGACCGATAAAAGCGCTGAGAGGATAATGTGGATTTTAATGGAATAATATTAATATGTAGACATTTAAATTCATTCAAAAGCTCAAAGCAATGGCACGAGTTTATTGTATAATAGTTTGAATCATGATTGTTCAATATCAAGCAAAGACTGATTGTCCACCAACTAGCAATGACTGATTGTCCACCACCTAGCAATTATTGATTGTCCACAACCTAGCAATGATTGATTGCCCACCAGCAATCAATGAATGATTGTTCACCACCTAGCAATGACTGATTGTCTACCTCCTGGCAATGATCAGTTGTCTTCCACCCGACAATGAGTAATTGTCCACCACATAGCAATGATTGATTGTCCACCACCTAGCAATAATTGATTGTGTACCACCTAGCAATTACTGATTCTCCACCACCTAGCAATGATTGATTGTGTGCCACCTAGCAATGACTGATTGTCCACAACCTAGCAAAGATTGATTTTCCACCACCTAGTAATGACTGATTGTCCACTACGTAGCAATGATTGATTGTGTAAAACTTAGCAATGACATATTGTCCACCACCTTGCAAAGATTGATTTTCCACCACCTTGCAATGAATGATTGTCTACCACCTAGCCATGAGTGATTGTCTACCACCTAGCAATGACTGATTGTCTACCATATAGCAATGAATGGTTGTCCACCACAAGGCAATGACTGATTTTCCACCACCTAGCAATGACTGATTGTCTACCACCTAGCCAAAACTGATTGTCCACCACCTAGAATTGACTGATTGTCCATCACCTAGCAATGACTGATTGTCCACCACCTAGCAATTACTGATTGTCCATCACTTTGCAATGACTGATTGTCCACTACCTAGCAATGACTGATTGTCCACCACCTAGCAAAGACTGATTGTCCACAACCTAGCATTGACTGATTGTCCACCACTTAGCAATTACTGATTTTCCACAACTCAGCAATGACTGAATGTCCATCACCTAGCAATGACTGATTTTCCACCACCTAGCAATAACTGTTTGTCCACCAAATAGCATTGACTGATTGTTCACCACCTAGCAATTATATATTGTCCAACAACAAGCAAGGATGGATTGTCCACCTCCTAGCAATGACTGATTAACCACCACCTAGCAATATCTTATTGTCCAGCACTTAGCAATGACCGTTTGTCCACCACTCAGCAATGACTGATTGTCCACCACCTAGCAATGACTGATTGTCATCCACTTAGCAATTACTGATTGTGCACCACCTAGCAATGACTGTCCACCACCTAGCAATTATATATTGTCCAAAATCAAGCAAAGATGGATTGTCCACCACCTAGCAATGTCTTATTGTCCACCACTTAGCAATGTTTGATTTTCCACCACCTAGACATGACTGATTGTCCACCAACTAGTAATGGCCGATTGTCCACCACCTAGCAATGACTAATTGTTCACCACTTAGCAATGACTGATTGTCTACCACCTAGCAATGACTGATTGTCCACCACCTAGCAATGACTGATTGTCTGCCATCTGGCAATGGGTAATTGACCCACACCTATCATTGACTGATTGTCCACCACCTAGCATTGACCAAATTTCCACCACCTAGCAATTACTGATTGATTGTGTACAATTTAGCGTTGACTGATTGTCCACCACCTAGCAATGACCAATTGTCCACCACCTAGCAATGACCAATTGTCCACCACCTAGCAATGACTTACTGTCCACCACTTAGTAATGATTGATTGATTGTGTACAATTTAGCGTTGACTGATTGTCCACCACCTAGCAATGACCAATTGTCCACCACCTAGCAATGACCAATTGTCCACCACCTAGCAATGACTGATTGTCTACCACCTAGCAATGACTTACTGCCCACCACTTAGTAATGATTGATTGATTGTGTACCACCTTGCAATGGTGATCGTCCACCACCTAGCAATGACTGCTTGGCCACCATCTTGCAATGACTGATTGTCCACCACCTAGCAATGGCAGATTGTCCAACATGAAGCACGGAGGAATTGTCCATCAGAAGGGATTATTTTTTTACAACAAGTAAGAATTGATTGTCTACCTTCAACCATATAAATAATCAGTCTGAATAACCCAAGCAGATTTGTGTTGCTTTACAGCTAGTGTTGATCAACATCTGGCAAACAGGTTTGATGCTTCTCCATCAATGAAACATTCAATTGTTCTCTTATTTTTCTGTTTAACAATGTTTTTGAGGAAAAAACAACAACAACACTTATCAGCCTAAATAAACCTACATTTGTAGTATGTATAATTAAGAAATACTTATGTTTGTAAATAAACGATTTTGAGTTCTGAAGCATGGGAATTAAACATGAGTGAGTAAGCCCAATTGGTTTAATATATGCGCATCAGAACGAACAATCGTTGTTTAATAAATTATTAACAGATAAACAATGATATTAAAAGCTAAAATAATTTCAATTCTAACATGACCTGACATCACATTCTGCAATTACGATGCAAGCTATATTTCACTGCCACAAAACTACACTTTTAGTTGTTATTGGCAATTTAACGACAGAAATCTTTCTTCTTTGTCCACAGAAAATTTTGCGTGTGTCATGCTAGAATATTCATTATATAACAATGTGCTACGCAATTTTAAATATGACAGTGTATTAAAATTATAAACTGTTCCTACTAAACCAACAGTCAATCTAACGTTTACAACTTCAATGGTGTTCCATTTTGTATATTATATTTATCACATGCTATATATACCTTGTTTTCTGTGTAATACAGCTATTACGAATATTTTTATCTAACACATGTGTAAGATAACATTATGAGCATTTTCAATGGCTACATATTCTTTGACAGACCAATCGAATGATGTTATTTAGGTGAAATGACATCGTCAACATGAAATGATGTCACGTGAGTACACAACTTGTAGGATTTATCAAGATCTTTTGGTAAAATAATTTTTAAAAAAATTCCGTTTAAAAGCATGTGATAAAAAAGATCTGACACTCGTTTTCATTTCATACCATATTTTATTAAACTCGTCCAGGAAATTTGTTAGGTAGCTGGCCAAAGGCTCGCTTACTAACAAAATTCCTGAACTTGTTTTAAAAAATATGGTATGAAATGGCAACTTGTGTCAGATCCTCTATATATATGACATGTCACAATCATACATCGCAAACCATCTGTTGCTGTGGGTTTTGATTTATGACTGCACAAACTATAAAACAAGTTTAAACTCCATCTGTCACATATATTATGCTATTTCCAATTAATAAATAATAACTACTACATACCAGTAGCTCAATGCTCCCACGCGATGCTATTCATCTGTTCCCAGTGACAGGCACTGTGGTATAATTGTTATAGTTGAGAGTTCAATCAGAATCTCCATTCAGGAGTAATCCCTCCTACAAGCATTAAAATTTTGTTCTACCCAGAAAAGTGACTCAACAATGTCAGTAACCATCGGAATGTTCTGGCTTTTGGCACAATAAAGATAAATAAAGTGTTTTAATGTTAATTAAAGTTACTGTGGAAAACATTTTATTTTGAGCATGAAGTGAACAAATGCACACACCAATGTACTGCATTTATTGAAATAAGTTATTGGAATTACTGTGCTTTACACATGCACATTCTGTGTGTATTTCCAGAGATCTATTAAAGGGGATTGTTCACAGATTTTTGCATTGTTTTAAGCTATGCCATAAAATGTCTTAACTGGAACAATTTAAGCATCGTAACTAAAGAGCTCAAGTATAATAACAAGGAAGGATTAAAAAATCAATAAAGTAAAACCCGGGACCTCTGGATTAAAAGACTTCCGCCTTAACCACTCAGCCATTCTGATTACAGTGTACTCCCTCTATACCGAACACCGACCGGACTGGACCAAATGTTCGGTTTTCAGGGAGTTCCGGTTTACTGAGGGTTTAAGGCAAAATACAAGAATGCATATAGATTATATTAATTTATTCGTTTCATTCAGATATATTTAATTATGGCGTTTTATGACAGTACTAATTTAAAACGTAACGCATTATTATAACATACAACACATTTGGAAATCAAACCAGATCGTTAAGTTTGTCAAATTTACATGCATTTTCGAAACGACATTTCTCTCGCGCAGCATTTTTCTCCCACTGTCCACTGTAAGTAGGTTTTCGACAAATTATGTCACTAACTGTTTACCTGCCTACTCCATACTTTTCACTCAGAACCTTAAGCGAGGGTTTGGGGATAGATTCTGCATCACTGATCAATTTTATTTTGTTTTCGAGAGTTATTTCAACCCGTCGACGTTTGAAGGTGGCTCAGACATTTTAACACTGTACTAACTTTGCAGAAAAATGATAGTTCGTATCTTACATCGAGCATAAATACTCTATCATTTCTTTCAAGAAAGCCGGTTCTGCTCAACATTGTTTTGATTGCTTTGATAGACTGTTAATTCGACCAACATCATTCAAATTATGTTTTAAATAAAGTAATCATTAATAAGTATTACATCATTAATAGTTATTACCCGAGTTATATAAATTGTTTGTAAAATGTTTAAATATTTGCTAAACAAATGAAAACAGTCTAATTAACATACTGTTTGTTGTTCACACTTTATAGGCAATACCCATTTATTTTGCGACTAAACACCCTTATCTGGAGTCCTAATATGATATCGAACTGTGGCCCCTAATTATCGGCAAGACAATCGCGCGCTAAAGATAATCGATAACATCAGATTGTCACACGTGTTCGGTTTACAGAGGTCAATTTGTATTCCGAAACAAAGCGATGTACCGCTCCTGCTGTTCGATATTCGGAATACAGAGGTTCCGGTGTACCGAGGGTTTTCGCACATTAAACATATAGGCAAAAAAACGGGACCGGAGCGTCTGTTCGGTTATCAGAGAGTTCCGGTTTATAGAGAGTTCGGTTTTAAGAGAGTACACTGTACTATATTTATCGGTGCATGATTACTTTACGTAAGTGATCCACATGTCGTCAACCATTTTAACAAAAACAAGAGATGTTTGTAAAACATGTATGCCCCCCGACTTGCAGCCTTGTCCATCATAGAAGTGTACTGTTTTTGAAAAATCTAAGCTGAGACATGTTAACCATTACCTTGATATAGTTTGAGGACCATGTACCAATGGTTCATCTGTTATTAAGTGGAAATGTTGTTTTATTTTACAAGCCCCCGTGACCTTGACCTTTGATCTCAAAGTCAATAGGGGTCTTCCTTCCCTCAAGACTAACCAGCATACTAATTTATATGATCCTAAGTTAAAGCGTTCTCTAGATATTGTGTGGAAAAGGTTTTCATGTTACAAGCCCCTGTGACCTTTACCTCTGACTGGTTGACCTCAAAATCATTAGGCTTCTTCCTTTCCTCGCGAGTAACCAACATTCTAACTTGGATGATCGTAGGTCAAAGCGTTCTCTAGATATCCTGCGGAAACAAAATGGTCTACGGAGAAAACAGTTTTCATGTTACAAGCCCCTGTTACCTGTTGACCTAAAAATTTATTGGCGTCTTCCTTTCCCTCCGAGTAACCAGCATATCAACTTAGATGATAGCAGGTCAAAGCGTATTCAACATATCATGCGGAAACAAAATGGTCTACAGAGGAAACAGTTTTCATGTTACAAGTCTATATCACCTTGACCTTTGACCTCAAAATTGATAGACGTCTACCTTTCCTCTCAAGTAACCAACATACCAACTTAAATGATCGTAGGTCAAAGCGTTCTCTAGATATCGTGCGAAACGAATTTCATGTTACAAGCCCCTGTGACCTTGACCTTTGACCTGTTGACCTCAAAATCAATAGGCATCTTCTTTTCCTCTCAAGTAACCAGCATACCAACTTAAATGATCGTAGGTCAAAGCGTTCTCTAGATATAGTGCGGAAACGAAATCGTCTACGGAGAGAAACACCGGCCATCCGACTGACCGACGGACAGGTGCAAAGCAATATACCCCCAAATCTTTGAAGGGGGGCATAACAACAGAAAACACTCCAAATTATTCCACCGTTAAGCGTTACAAACGCTTTATAATTTGATCAATTTCAACTGATGATTACTCATAAACGAAACGGTATTTACAGTATATTGCTATGCCCGTTGTGCTATTTCGCTCCCATGTATGCACTGTTCTTTTATGTTTGGAATCTGTGTCTTAAAGTTGGAAAATTGTCAATTCGTCAATCTGTGAACAAGTCCCTTAAACATCTGTTTATTTATAGAATATCTGGTTTTACATAGTTTGGTATTTCATAGTTGATGAGGTCTTTCCATGCCAAAATCCTTATCCATAGCAAATTACCATTTTTGAAAAATGAAATATGGGCTAAACATGTTTAAGCATAGCTGCAATTTCAAGCTATTTTAATTTTACTGAAAAAATTGTGATGTGTGGGAAACGGGAGTACCAAGCCACTAAGTACGACCTCAAACCAAACTCAAACGTAAGCAAACAATAGTGGTACAGAGCGTGCCGGACAAAAAGCATGGAAATGACTTCAAAGACAAAGCGTTGAATAAATTGAACATTTTGTAGCTTCTGAAATGACAGGGACAGTAAAGATTGTATAATAACTGATCAAAGGAACAACTAACCTGCACAAAACAGTTGCTGACACTATGATAACTACCGATCTTACTGGGTTTGAGAATTTGTAACATACAATAATTATGTGCCATTTGTGAATTCATGAATTGTGCAGTTTTGCGCATTGTAAACGAGATTTGAGATGACACTGATTTCACAACATTACGGAGCTCTCCACATGGCTGTAATATCTACCATAGCTTTATATGAAAGAACAATAACAAAACATGGGAGTGCATACCACTATATGTATTAAATCTCGGGGAGGTTTATTTTCAATTATGTGAAGAAATGTGCCATATTATGTGAAGAAATGTGCCATATTATGTGAAGAAATGTGTCATATTATGTGAAGAAATGTGCCATATTATGTGAAGAAATGTGCCATATTATGTGAAGAAATGTGCCATTTGAGGCGCTTTGTGAATACTGGCCCTGGTTAAATGTTTTCATTCCATCGATTTATTTTCACGAATAGAGTTTCAGTGAGAGATTACTGATGGTATTTTTAGATATTCTTTTGTAAGAAAACACCAACTGACCGAAGACACTATAAAAGATGCATCTGCCATATGCCTGAAAACAGTATACACAAATAAGAGAATGTATAGGTTTTGCAATAAAATACTTAAATTAAATTACATTTCATGGAGCATATACTATGACAAGTTTATATTAATGTGGTCAGAGAAGAAAAACAAAAGATCTGAAAAAAAGTGTATAAATTATCTGTTTATTTAGCATCAATGAAATAAATACACCATGATACAGTATTTGAGGCGTGGTGTGGGAAAACTGGGCTTAATGCATGTGCGTAAAGTGTTGTCCCGGATTAGCCTGTGCAGTGGATTTATGTTTAGAAGAGACTTCCTTGAAATACAAAATACCATAAAAGCGGAAAGTGCCGTTCCAGATTAGCCTGTGCAGACTGTGGGACGACACTTTACGCACATGCATTAGGCTCGGTTTTCCCACAACACGCCTCATTTATTGATACATTCAAAACTGGTATTATTGACACATGCTTTATTGAAATTAAAGCCGATTTACATTAAGTAAAATGGATAGCAATCTACATTAACTTTTAGCGAGATGTATAATTACGTTTTCGTATTTTATATTTTAGTTTTACCTTACAATGACAAAACTATGTATTGAAAAATTAGTATACATTAATAAACACAAGAAACATATGTCAAATATGTACGTAAAATTAATTCATAAATATTAATTGAATATTGCCCCATATATGCCCAACAACAGAAATATGAAACTAATGTGTGTTGTTGTTTTTTTATGAAAAAAAAGTAATACAAATGTAATATAGACAAACTGGTCCCAAAATTATGTTTGTAACTTTATTTGGTAAAAAAATATAAGTAAAGTTAACTGCTAAATATACCCAGTACAAAAGCATGGAACAAATTACATGTATAGTGTTCCATTTTGTTTTACGTTTCCATTCATAGAAAAGGATATTACACAACCAATTGGTTGATTTTCTCTATAATATTAAGAACCAGGGGTGTGGAAATCCTATGCCCGACCTGTCCGACGCGGGTAATTTTACTGTCAAACAAGTACAATTTCTCCTGTCTACTTTTCCAGGATTAAGTACAATTTCAGGGTGTGAAAATGATGTACGAGTTGGAGGTTAATTATCATATTATTATATTCTTATGCATTTGAATAACATATTGTGTTTTATTTATCACTTTTATGAACAGATATATCAGGAAGGCCTGGGATGAAAACAATATTTTATTTGGACACGTGACTGTTGAATGTGGACAAGTAGGTTTTTGCAATGAACTTGTCCATGGACAAGTAAACCAATATACATTTTCATACCCCTGAGAACTATGATAAAACAAATGTTTTTATCTTCAAGTCAATATACATTTTCATACCCCTGAGAACTATGATAAAACAAATGCTTTTATCTTCAAGTCAATATACATTGTCATTTTATTTCCAAACGTTCAGAAAATCTTGTAATAAATTACTGTAATACTGTTTATACATAAGTGAAAGGATTTAATCGTTATTATGGCTATTATTGTCAAGCCTTTTTACAGCTAGTAATCACCTTCTCTGCTTTCATGCACATTTTGTTTATAATTATTCATAGTTATTAAATGGAAAAGTATCATTAAAACATTTGTAGCGGGCTACAAACATTTGTATCAATATGCATAATGGTCCTACTGCTTTACAGTATTTCTAGCACTTTAGATATATATATATATATATAAACTTATTGTTAACATACTTATAAATATTTATAAATATATATAGCCATTTTAAAAATAATTACTCGTAAACACTCATTTCCTTAAAATATTTAAAATACTTGTAAAATTCAAACAATTTAACTTTTTTTTTCTTCAAAATAAATACAATTTTTTATCATTTTTGAACTACATCCCTGATAAATTATCTAGCACATTTAACTGGAGGGACATAAGCGCACATTTTAGCACTTTCAAAACTACCCGTCATATGAGCACCGGTAATATGTGATTACAGTATTGCCAGCACTTTCCAACAAGGAACAAGTTCCCACTACTTCTTGACAATACTTCTAGCAATGAGCTCTTTCATGATCTCGTTGGCTCCCCCGTAGATGGGCTGAAGGCGAGCGTCGCAGTACGCCCGGGCGATCGGGTACTCGCGCATGTAACCCCACCCTCCAAACATCTGCAGGCAGGTGTAGGCAACTCTGTTTTGCAGCTCAGAGCACCTAATTAATTAAGAAATAAATTTCGATTTTGATTTGTTTATTTCTAAATAAACAACGATTTTGAGTTCTGATGCATATGAATTTAACCACGAGTGGTTTAATATATGTGCATCAGAAAGAAAAATGGTTGTTTATTAACAGACAAACAACGATAAAACAAAAATTATTTTGATTCCAACATGACCACATTCTGCAATTAGAATGTGAGCTACAGTGTACAGTTTCGGAACTACTTTTTCAAGTTGTCTATTGGCAATGAAATTTGGCGAATTAAGAAAGATCAAGGGGCTATTCAGCTTGACAGAAGTGAAATG
Source organism: Congeria kusceri (assembly GCA_027627225.1). Classification (NCBI taxonomy): domain Eukaryota; kingdom Metazoa; phylum Mollusca; class Bivalvia; order Myida; family Dreissenidae; genus Congeria; species Congeria kusceri. Next base: position 9,424,436 of record CM051030.1, on the reverse strand, counting down.
ATTCATTAAATTGTGAAAGTTTTAATTCACTGTTTTACCTTAACTGTGAATTAAAAGTTAGGAAATAAACTCAGTACCATATACATGAAAAGGAACCTGTGATACTCACAAATTCATCTATTATGCCTAAAATCAGGTTGATCATGAAATAAGCATTTTACACAATTTGTTTTATTAATCTTACATAAAAATACATTAAGATATCACTTCTACAACTGATATTGTATTTCACCAGGTGTTCTCTTTGTGCTATAAAATGACAGAACAACATGTTTTAATAGTATTTCTTCACCAACACCTTTCAATAAGGCAAAAAAACATTTTTGTGTGTCTGATGGCCCAACTGACCCTATGTTTTTCATGCCAACCCTATTTTTTTCAATAGTTCTGCAGTTCAAACAAGATGCTGTGTTCGATAAACACACATGCCCCTGGTTGGTGCTGGACAGCACATCTGAATTATTTTGAGTCAGCGTTTTTTCCTCACCACTTTGAGAATGGTACCGGTACCGGTCAAATTGGGAAAATCAGCAGCGTTTTCAGCCAAATTGGGAATTTTACCAGTTTCATTCAAAACTGTCAAAAATAATGTAAAACAGTAAGACTTACTAAGTTACAATAAATAAAAACTAAAACAATTTTGTTCCATTAATTCTTTAACTTGCATTCAAGTCAGACTATGGTTTTAAATGCCGCGCTGGTGGGTACCAACCTGCACAACTTGCCACAGAGACACAAGTTTGCTCTGGACTCGACACTGTCAATGATTGACAGAACATAAACAAAATTACTAGTATCTTCCGTTGTTAATGACAGTTGTGGATTTATACTTTCTGCTTTGCCATAAAAGCCATAGCTAAATAAAGGATTGCATCCCTGAATGATTTTTTTTGGAGGTATTTAGTGTTAAGAATTGCCAGGTCTCATCAATGACACTCGCAAAAACGCGTTACAGTTCAGCTGGTTCCCATTCTCACAGGCAATGTATAACTGATAACAGTAACCAATCGATACAGCGCCACCAAACCTTGCAGCGGTTACTTCCCCTAGCCATTAACAGTAACTGATTCGAGCTGTGCGCGGAGGTTTACTTTAAAACGAAAGTAAAATACAGGAATATTGTCGATCTTTTCAGGGTCTTTTTTGATTTTTTCCTTCATATTGGGAAAAATGGTCAGAAACTCGCATTGGGAATTGTACCGTTTTACGGTACTGACTTTATAAAGAGGAAAAACGCTGTGAGTCTAAATTAGGTCAAGGTCAAAGTGAGGTTGGGTGATGTGGGTGGATTAGAAATGGCCATAAGCACCAACTGTGTATGTAATCCAAGTGTTGTAGTAAGCGATGTTGGTCCTAGACTAAATGGTAAAATCTAGTTAACCATTTGATTTAATATAATTTCAAATTGGTATAAGATGAAACAGCAAAATATCACCTAGTTAACCTCCTACGGACGGAATCATAGAAACACGAGTGGACAGAATAATCACTATACGCCTCCCGCATCAATATGCTGGGGGTAAAAAAATAAAACTGCCACTGATAATCCAAGAAACATGCTAAAACTGCTACAAAACTAAAAGGAATTTTTAAAGTGGTGGTCATAAAATGCATTAAATTATAAAATTGACATATAAATAATTCACACAAACCAAAGTCTTGTACAATCAAATAATAGTAATAAAAAACTATCGACGTACCGACCCAACATTTTGTGGTCATAACCACCATAAACACAACTATAATTTGTTAATGCCTAAAGAGCAACACAAAGCCCTCACCAATATTTCGCCATCGAGGCAGTCTCAGTGTCAAGTGCCCCCATATTGTGCGACTCCAGACACCTATCCACGAAGGCTCGCGTCACGCATATTTCTGTCTTCAGTTCCGCCAGCTTGTGCTGAATAGTCTATAACCAATCAGGTGAATGTGAGGTCACAAGCAGTGGTGTCAGAAAGTATGGGTATTATCACAGGATAGGGTAAGTACATAATGTTTACTATTAAAAGCATACAAAGACCAGAAATAATCGAAGTCTTCTGTTCGGCTAGCTTGTACTGAATGGTCTGTAACAGATCAGGTCAATTTGAGGTCACAAACAAATGTGTCAGAAAGTACACAGTTAGTACATCAAAGCCCACAAATGCTGTAGGGGATAACAGGGAAAGCATCAAGCATCTGTAATTTGCCATAACATATGGAAAGGTATGTTGGTTTGCTGATGTCGGTACGGCGGTTGGTCGGTACAACACTTATGTTTCCAACACTTTTCATTCGATCTTCACCAAACTTGGTCAAGATGTTTGTGGGCATAATATCTCAGCTAAGTTTGATAGCAGCCAAACCTCCCTAGGAGCTGTGGAGCTATGACCCTTGAATTATCTAAAATGGGCCTTTATAGCCATTTCTGCAACACAGTTTCAATCCGATCTTCACCAAACTCGATGAAAATGTTTGAGGGCTTAATATTCTAGCCAATTTCAATGATCAACCGAATCAACCTAAGATCTGCAGAGGTATGGACCTAGATTTATCTAAAATTGGCCGTTTAAGCTGTTTTCACTTGCGTACATCAGATATTCACTAATCTTGATATTTTAAAGACTGTTTTTGACCTAGACCATTTTTTTAAAACAGCTCTTGTAATGTATTATTATGCCCCAAAAGGTGGGCATATTAAAATCAAATCGTCCGTCTGTCTGGCCGAAGTTAAAAGTTTTTTTTATAAAGGCAAATATCTTAAATACTATTACAGGTATTTACTGGAAACTTAAAATACTTCTTTACTATCAACCTCACCACTAGGGAAAGCAGCCCCCATAACTCTGTTTTGTTTTTTGACAGACTTATGCCCCTTTTGTAACTTACACATTTTGTTTAAAGTTTTTCATAAAGTCCAATATCTTGAATACTACCAAAGGTTATTACTTAAAAATTAGAATACTTCTTTACTATCAACGTCTCCACCAGTGAAGGCAACTCTCATCATTTTGTTGTCATTTTTGACAAAAGAGCATTCAGGGGCACGTCGCGTTTTAGTAACAGGACTTGTTTCAATATCAGTTGGGCAAGATATGTTTCTCAAATTTCCATATGTCAGCTAGGTTTTCTTTCAGAAATGGCCCAAAACGGTATGTGAAATAGAGAATACTAGGTTAGTGTTGAATAAAGATTAGTTTATTTTGCGAGGCTTAGAAAACCTGAACCACGAGCCTGGGCAAGTGGTTCACGTTTTTATGCCGAGCAAATAAAATTATCTTTATTCAATACTTACCTAGTATTCAATTTATCCCATCATTTTCTGTCTTTATTTTGAAAATTAACAAAAGTAAACACACTAAATATTATGAAAAACATAAAGTGGCGTCACGAAAATAACAATATGACGTCATTATACTGCGCGTGTTTGCTTTATCACCACAGTGTTGAAATAAAGCAAAGTTTATTCCATGGGGGGTTTATTTCGTCAATGCACGAAGGATGATGGGATAAAATCATGTATCCCAGTTGAGTTTTACCTGTAAATTTGACAGTGTCTTTCCAAAGGCTTTCCTCTGTTTTACGTAATCACGTGTTTCCTAAAACATCCACTCACAGGCGGACTGAGCGAGGTCTGCAATGATGAGGCGCTCCTGGGGCAGTTCCTGCATGAGGTAGTAGAACCCCTTGTTGGCTTCACCCAGAATAGCGGACTTCGGGAGACGAACGTCCTCGAAGAACAGCTCTGCCGTGTCCTGTTTGGGTGAACAGAATGGAAAATAGAGAATACTAGGTTAGTGTTGAATATAGAGAAGTTTATCTTGTGAGGCTTAGAAAACTGGAAGAGCAAGCCTTGGCGAGCACTTCTGATGTTCGAGCCGAGCAAGATAAACTTCTCTATATTCAACACTAATCCTCGTATTCTATTTATCCCATCATTTCCGTCATTTTCTACCTTTCTTTTAAACATAAACTGAACAAAAACACACTAAATAACACGAAAAAAACATAAAATGACTTCACGATAAACAACAAAATGACGTCATTATACTGCGCGTGTTTGCTGTATTCAACAGTGTGAAATACAGCTAAGTTTATCCCACGGGGTGTTATTTCGTCAATGTCACTGTGAAGATGGAATAAAAAATGGTTTCTAATGTTTCGCATCAAAGTCAAATGAAGTGGTTGCATATACAGACGACTCCCGATGGCTCAAAGTCTCAGGGACCAACAAGAAAACTTCGAGCCATTGAAACTTCAAGCGAAACGGAGTTCGAGAATGTATGCTTGTACATGTACGGGCTGTTATCCGTCAGTCTTATTTTTAAATCTCCAATCAAAGTATTCAGATATCTATAATGGTTTTAAACAGACATCACACATTTATTTACATATATTTATTAACTTTATTTAATATTTAAGTTTGTGAAAGCTGTGAAATCAATAATAATTGTGTTCTCTCAACACTTGACACTAATCAACTGCAACTTATCTATTAATGACTCGACGCAACCGAAGCGTACATTCAAGCCAAAACAAACAATTAAATGTGTGAAAACAGTGATCGGGACCATGAAAAACACTACGAGCCATCCACTGCCTCTTCCCAGGGAGGAAAATACCCTATCCCCCTCATCCCAGGGAGGAAAATACCCTACCCCCTCATCCCAGGGAGGAAAATACCCTACCCCCTCTTCCCAGGGAGGAAAATACCCTACCCCCTCTTCAGGGAAAGAAAATACCCTACCCTGTCTTCAGGGGAGGAAAATACCTACCCCCTCTTCCCAGGGAGGAAAATACCCCTCTTCAGAGGAGACAAATATCCTATCCCCCTCTTCAGGGGGAGGAAAATACAATACCCACCTTTTCAGGGGATGAAAATACCCAACCCTCTGTTCAGAGGAGGAAAATACCCTACCCTCTCTTCAAGGTGGAATATGCCATACCCTCTCTTCTGGGAAGGATAATACCATACTCTCTCTTCATGTGAGGAAAATACCCGACCCTCTGTTCAGGGAGGAAAATACCATACCCTCTCTTCAGGGTTGGAAAATACCCTACCCCATCTTCAGGGAGAAAAATACCCGACCCTCTCTTCGGGAGAAGAAAATACCCTACCCCATTCTTCAGGGAAGGAAAATACCCTACTCTCCCTCTTCCAAGGGAGGAAAATACCATACCCCATCTTCCCGTTTGGAAATACCTTACCCCGTCTTCCCCAGGAGGAAAATACCTTACCCTGTCTTCAGGGATCATATTTTTCTAGAAAGTCAATCGGTCCTGAGGTCTGCCGATCACACTCATGTTGTATCCGAATTGTGTGTATCCGAAAATGGTGTATGTCTGAACATGCATATTTTAAAGTATAACTATTATCTTCACAGTTTTCACACCTCAGACTTCAATAAATTTTCATTTCTATGTCTTGGGTGAGTTTTGACAAAAATTTAAAGATAATGCAATTCAAAAAGTACAATAAAAATGCCCATTCTGTATCAGAATTATGTGTATCCTAAAATAAGGTATGTCCGAAAATGTGTATTTTCTAGGGATGGGACCGAATACTCGAATATTGGATAATATTCGAATACAAAAAAATGAATACGAATATTTGATTTTCTCATTTATTTAAAGAACAACATTTCTTTAAAAAATCATGTTTTTTTCCAGTTTCATTGCAAAGTTAACATGAATTCCAGTCGTATTTCCTGCCTAGCAGGTGGGCGGGGGCAGTGTAACGTTTTTACTACACATGCTAAACATGTCCAATTAACGACAATTGATAATTGGCAGGGGGCCACGTCTGTACCAGGGCTGCGAGTTAACGGTTTGTAGGAGGCGCGAATATGACGCATTGTGACGTATCCAAAAACAAAACTGGGCTATGTTGTGATAACTGTTTCACAGTTTGCACAAGGTGTACATTGTTGTTTATTATCCTTAAGTGACATCTATATGGTTAACTTGTTTACAGTAACTTACAATTACTCTCTAAGTAAACCAATCAAAATGAATCCATTATCAGCCAATCAATTTCTTTAACAAAATTAGTAAGATCTGGTCAATCTTACTATACGTCACTTGTAAATTATTATCCATTATATCAACTCCGTATATTATACAAGAGTCTTTATTATTAAACAATGCCACCATCACGTGCTTGGAAGTACTTTATGCGGTCATTAGACAAAACCCAGGCAACGTGTAATCTGCAAAGCAGATACAAGCTTCATGGTTCTGAAAAAAAACCGGAACGATTAACAAATTAATTAACAATATATTTACCAATATCTCACATTTGCCTAACACTCACAAAGTTATATCGCTCATTTACCACTGAAACAAGGTAAAACAACTACGTACACGTAGTATACATATTTCGGATAGGTAAATATTCGGACAGGGTGCCGTATATAGTAGTATTTACAAAACGAATATTCGAATAAATTCGAATACCTAAATCGAATATTCGAATATTGATTTCAGTATTCGGTCCCATCTCTAGTATTTTCATTATAATTATAAACTACAAAGTTTCCATACCTTAATCTTCAATAAACTTTTAATTTCTATGTCTGTTATATGAGTTTTGCTGAACTAAAGCTAAAATATAATGCAATATAATTTGGTCACTTTGTACTTTAAAATTAACTACTTGACGTCATGAATGTCAATTAAACCAACTAACAAAGAAACTTTAATTGTATTGAACTATGTTTTTACTACGATGTTTATCTAGATTTCATATTACTATGAATATTTTATATCATTATGAATGCAGCACAGTACATACAATTATTATGCAGGAAATGCACATTTTCCACGAGGATTACATGCGGCTGCTATAGCATCCGGACACAATTTTATCGTGGAGAAGTACACTCTGAGATGGACATCAGAGACCAATAGTGTCAGTAATATAACTCAGTCAACAAGCTACAGCAAAAGCGCTCCAATTATCGATCAACAGTGACACGACTGCGGTCATTCACGCAGCACTGATCCACCGGAGTTGGCACCTACAGTGCATTGGGGCCATAAAATGTGTGTACTGTGTATTGAAATCAAGGGATTATCACGATTTTTATAGTTACTGGAGAAATTAAAGAAAACTGTTCAGACTGATTGCTCATCATTTCAATCTGTCTTTTTCAAACCCAATTGGTCTCAGACCGGCAAAACCAAAAATAATATGATCCCTGCCCCTCTTCCCAGGAATGAAAGTATTATTCCCCTTATTCAGTGGAGGAAAATACACTACCTCCTCTTCAGGGGAGGCAAACACCCTACCACTCCTTCAAGGGAGGAAAACGCCTTACACCCTCTTTCCACGGATGACAATACCCTACCTGCACTTCCGAGGGAGAAAAACACCCTACCCCTCTTCCCAGGGAGAAAGTGCCTTACTACCCTCTTCCCAGGGAGGAAAATATTCTACCCCCTCTTCACAGGAGCAAAATACCATACCCCCTCGTCTCGGGGAGAAAAATACCCTACTCACCTATTCAGGGGAGGAAAATACCCTACCCCAATCTTCAAAGGAGGAAAATACCCTACCAACTTTTTAGGGGAGGAAGATACCCTACAGTCTCTTTAGTGGAGGAAGATACCCTACTGTCTCTTTATGGGAGGAACATACCCTACTGTCTCTTTAGGGGAGGAAGATACCCTACTGTCTCTTTAGGGCAGGAAGATAACCTACTGTCTCTTTAGGGGAGGAAGATACCCTACAGTCTCTTTAGGGGAGGAAGATACCCTACTGTCTCATTAGGGGAGGAAGATACCCTACTGTCTCTTTAGAGGAGGAAGATACCCTACAGTCTCTTTAGGGGAGGAAGATACCCTACTGTCTCTTTAGGGGAGGAGATACCCTACAGTCTCTTTAGGGGAGGAAGATACCCTACAGTCTCTTTAGGGAGGAAGATACCCTACTGTCTCTTTAGTGGAGGAAGATACCCTACTGTCTGATTAGGGGAAGAAGATACCCTACAGTCTTTTTAGAGGAGGAAGATACCCTACTGTCTCATTAGGGGAGGAAGATACACTACAGTCTCTTTAGGGGAGGAAGATACCCTACAGTCTCTTTAGACGAGGAAGATACCCTACTGTCATTTTAGGGGAGGAAGATACCCTACTGTCTCTTTAGTGGAGGAAGATACCCTACTGTCTCTTTAGTGGAGGAAGATACCCTACAGTCTCTTTAGGGGAGGAACATACCCTACTGTCTATTTAGTGGAGGAAGATACCCTACTGTCTCTTTAGTGGAGGAAGATACCCTACAGTCTCTTTAGTGGAGGAAGATACCCTACAGTCTCTTTAGTGGAGGAAGATACCCTACTGTCTCTTTAGTGGAGGAAGATACCCTACAGTCTCTTTAGTGGAGGAAGATACCCTACTGTCTCATTAGGGGAGGAACATACCCTACAGTCTATTTAGTGGAGGAAGATACCCTACAGTCTCTTTAGACGAGGAAGATACCCTACTGTCATTTTAGGGGAGGAAGATACCCTACTGTCTCTTTAGTGGAGGAAGATACCCTACTGTCTCTTTAGTGGAGGAAGATACCCTACAGTCTCTTTAGGGTAAGAAAATAAATTGGGACTGGAAGAATTTACTTTGTTTTGAAGCCATATGTCTCTACTACCACTTTTTACTCACTTTGTTTTCGCTAAAAGTATGTCAGTTTTTTAAACAACAGCAAGTGAGTACTTGAGAACCAAACCTGCGCCTTGAAGCCGATCTTGTCCAGTTTTCTCCCCTTGTTAAACCCCTTCATGCCTCCCTCCACTAGGAACAAGCTAATACCGTGGGCAGTAGACATGGCCTGGGGGTTTGTGATGGCAACCACAATCACCAGGTCACTCATTATGCCGTTGGTGATGAAGGTTTTGCTGCCGTTCAGAATCCAGTCATCACCGTCCTGCTTGGCATTGGTTCGAATGCCCTGTAGATCACTGTTGTTAAAGAGGGACTTCTTGTTTTACAATAATACATTTTGTAGGGTTGGTTGCAATCATCATATTTTGCCTTACTATTTTAGAAAGAAAAAAATAAAGACTTCATAAATAACATTTAACCAAGGAACATTTCTGTGAAATCATTTCAAAATCCAAACAGTGGTTTTTGACAAGAAGATTTTCAAAGTTTTCAATATAGCCATAATAAGCAAAAATATCCCCGCCCCCTAGTGGCCATGTTTGCCAACGGAAACGAACCATTTGAGCAACTTTGGTAGATAACCACCCAAGGAATATTTCTGTGAAATTATATCTAAATCCAAACAGTGGTTTCTGACAAAAAGATTTTTAAAGTTTTCAATATAGCCATATAAGGACAAATGGCCCCCGCCCCCTGGCGGCCATGTTTTTAGACAGAGCGGAACCATTTGAGCATCTTTGGTAGAGGAACATTTTTGTGAAATTCTACCTATGGGTTTAGGAGGAGATGTCGTTAAAAGATTTTTATAGCTCTAGCAGCCATCTTGAGCAACTCTGTGAAGTTTCATCAAAATCAGCCTTCTGGTTATGGGAGGAGATGTCGTTTAAAGGAAAAGTTTACGGACGCATGCACAACAGACGAACCACAATGGCATAAGGTTGTTGGCCTTTGGCCAGTGGAGCTAACAAACAACAACAAAACACCTGCCTGCCTGCACTAGGCTCAGTCATGGCGATGGCTCCAATACGTTTTCCGGCTGTCATGTGCGGTATGTACTTCTCAATCTGCTCCGGCGTACCGTAGTGGCAAATGTACGGCATGACAATGTCAGAGTGGAGGGAAAATCCGGGTCCAGAGCTGTTCACGTAGGCCCTGAATAGAGGGGAGATAACCATGTTTGCCAGTATACAACAACTAAATCAGGTACTATGGCTCTATGTGTCTGATTAAAGAACTGTATGAAATATCATAATTGAATTAAACTGAACGCTTAATTCGTTATAAAGCATCTAGCTGCTGGAATAGCAATGGAGATTAAATGAATCCAACATTTTCTGTTAAAAATATACACATATTTACCAGAAGCATGGAATGAAAGGGTATAATGATATACACATATTTACCAGAAGCATGGAATGAAAGGGTATAATGATATACACATATTTACCAGAAGCATGGAATGAAAGGGTATAATGATATACACATATTTACCAGAAGCATGGAATGAAAGGGTATAATGATATACACATATTTACCAGAAGCATGGAATGAAAGGGTATAATGATATACACATATTTACCAGAAGCATGGAATGAAAGGGTATAATGATATACACATATTTACCAGAAGCATGGAATGAAAGGGTATAATGATATACACATATTTACCAGAAGCATGGAATGAAAGGGTATAATGATATACACATATTTACCAGAAGCATGGAATGAAAGGGTATAATGATAAACACTTATGAGCATACTTATCTCAATTAACTAAATAAAAACGAATGATTTTATTTACAAGTAAAAGTCTTTTTCACTACAGAACAAATCTAATGATAAACCCTTAGCCACAGTGAATTTCCTTTTTCACCAATACACACAAACCTACTGTCCCTGGGGAACCAGTGGGCTGCAACAATACGTCAAAAACTGTCTCGCAATGTATTGCCATAAGGAAAAGTCATATTGTGATATATATAAGAAATAGAAAACCCCACTGAGGGCCCTATGGCATTATAGTGACCAGCCAGGCAGCCACTAACTGTATATGGACCGAAGCCGTTGGCTGGTCACTATAATGCCATTGGGGCCAAATTGGGGTTTTCTATTTCTAATATTATACCAAACATGTTTATCCTGTGTACCATCCTGTGTTCAATCAACGATTTAAACAGTACACAACCTTAAACAATTGGTTGGACTCTCAAAGTAAGTAGTCATCCAGAACATCTAAAATATTATTTTTTAAGAAATAGTGATATAGCAAAATTGTGTCAAATTAATCAGTTGTAGCGCAATAAAACATCTTTTATTAGATTTTCTATAATTAAGTTTATAAAAAACGTTGACGTTGTCTAAATGCATTTTGTTTGTGATTGATAAAATTACATTTTCACTGTATTATCAATAAAGATGACATCACATTTATTCTTTGATTTTAATCAATGACGCTGACGTCATTCTTCAATGTTTAACACGAGCGGTGAAGCAATAGTGACCGGTCCACATACCCTTGAGTGTCTCTATTGCATTTTACAGACCAAAAATGGTCATATAGATAAAGAAGGACATATTTTTGTGATGTACAATATTGCAATATATTGCAAGACATTAATAATGAAAAGCATGCACAATACTATAACAAGCTGGGCAAATAAATCAAGTAACATAACATTATCAGTGTTCATGTTAAAATATGAAGGAAAATCAACTTTAACCTAGTTAATGTAGGCCCATTGTAATGAAACATGTGCCATTGCTTTAAGTTTGTTTACTTTTTAAGTACATATATGAACTTTTGAGCATAGACTCTGCACCTACCAATATTTTCCCCCAAAGGGGGGGCAGGCATATATGGTACTTAAGACTGAAATTGTTTACCACTTTTTTTAAACAAGCTCCTCCCAACAGGCAACATTTCGTTATTGGTCATGGTTTTGTTTCGTTATGTTGCCTTCATCTGACATTCAAAGGGGAGCAACCTGTGCAGAACGTTGCACAATGTCACTTTATGGTTAATTTTCTTTTCGCAAAAATGCAATTTTCACATCCATCATTTCACAAACTAATTGTTATTAATTAAGGTGACTTTGGACATTTTTCCGTGTTTTGCTTTGTTTGAATTGTTTTTCCAAGTCTCTGACTATTACTGACTGTTACAAGCAGGACCCAGTTTAATGATTGTGCTATTTTGTGGTTGTTGTGAGTCACACCTATTGTTATACTAGTTTTCATGGAAAATAAAACAATTAAATGTTGTAGTTTTTTTGTTTATTATTGGAAGTACATAATAAAGCAGATATTTTATTGGCATTTGGGAACAATCAAATTGTTTTCCTTCAGTATCGGGGGCACAGGGCTTTCATTAACTTTTGAAAACTGGAAGTTTGAACTTCCTGGCCTCTGATTTTGGAAGTTTTGACAGCATTACGCTACATAAGTCCTGAACATTTCAGAAATTAAATTAAATACTGTATAAAATTCGGGGTGTTTTTAAGGCCAGTTCTTTTTCATCATGTGCTTATATGCCAATTTATTCAGTGAAAGAGGTTAACATTTAGATAAATTACTTAATTTTTCTTCTAACTTGTTCATCCTTACATGATGGAACTTCCATGGCTGAAATTCCTGTGACAAAAACTGGGAGTAAATTACTCCCAAACTTCCCTTAATGGAAGCCCTGTGGGCAACATTTGTTATTATTATACCAAACCCTTTTGTTTTTCTTCTTTGTTCATATAAAATCAAAGCAGTCAATAAGTTTAAATATCACACTGCAATATCACCCACTATGATGTCGTAGCGATAGACAGGTTGATCGGAGTTTAAAGGCACTTATGCAACGATGAGTAAATTACCCTGTGTTACAAAAGTGCATTATTTATTGAGAAGCCTTGTTTTGGTATAATAAAATAAATATTGCATTCTTTGAGGGCGACAGTGCATTTTGTCAACCCGAGGAATACTGTTGCCCAAGGCGAATGCAATATTTATATACTGTATATCGTTGCAGCCCTAGGAACCAGTAGCCTCAGTAACCCAGTTCTGTCATGCAAAAACACTTTTTTCCCTTATGAATTCCTTTATTATCCCCTCTCGAATGAGTGTTGGGGGGGGTCCGGGGAAGCTTTATCACACTTTACAAAGACAAATTAAAAGGCATATGTAATAAGGTTATTGGATGTACAGAAATGGGCAACATTAGAAATATTATATGTCTCACAAATGGATAGTGTAAATACAATATGTTAGAAATAATATGTACGTTATTATGTTTAAAACATGTATTGTCTGGAAATGGAAGAAAATCATGCATTACAAAACATAAAATTTATATCATACATACAGCCAACACAAAACACTTACTGTTCCTCCCACGTGATAGCGGTGGACAGAACATCACCCCCGATACCGCCATTCGTGTTCACCCCTAACATACAGCCAACACAAAACACTTACTGTTCCTCCCACGTGATAGCGGTGGACAGAACATCACCCCCAATACCGCCATGTTCAGCCTTCGTGTTCACCCCTAACATACAGCCAACACAAAACACTTACTGTTCCTGCCACGTGATAGCGGTGGACAGAACATCACCCCCGATACCGCCGTGTTCAGCCTTCGTGTTCACCCCTAACATACAGCCAAACACAAAACACTTACTGTTCCTCCCACGTGATAGCGGTGGACAGAACATCACCCCCAATACCGCCATGTTCAGCCTTCGTGTTCACCCCTAACAAACCCTGCTCTCCGGCTTTCAACCAAACCTAAAAAATACAACTGAATTAACAAAAAGCGATTAATATGAAGTAGGAATTAACCATAGTTTTCCTCATAGTCGCATACATGTTTTGTTTATTGTAATAATGGTACATTTCCTTAGTCATCATTGCATGATTTTATACATGTACTCCAGTCTTCATAAGAATTTTTCTGAGGCACTTGCCCATTAGGGCAGACACCAACCTAGTTAAGCTTGTCTGAATTTATTTTAACTTGCCCCAAAAAGAAAGGTCTTGTTTGTTATATTGAAGATCTTCAGTAGCAACTAGATTTTCTAATAATTATCACTGGAAAGACAGATGCTAAACTTTATAATTACAGACTTGTTAGTTGAAAGGAATTTTTAAGTTCTTTTCACAAGTGAGTCTTGATGATCCTTTAGTTTTACTTGCCCTATCTGGCAGCAGGTTAGAAGTTTTACTTGCCCTATCTGGCAGACAGGTTAGAAGTTTTACTTGCCCTATCTGGCAGACAGGTTAGAAGTTTTACTTGTCCCCGCCTTTGGGCTTTGGGCAAGTGGGTTATTTCTACAGGCCTTTTTAAATGACGTTTTTTGGGTCAAATTTTCGGCCCCATTCCCCTAATAAAAACGTGTTTATCTTTATCCTATTTTAACCTAAAAATTAACTTCAGAATTTTTTATTTTATTTTTTTAATTGACCAATATCGTGAACAATATAACTTTTATCGAGAAACCCAGTTGGATGCATTTAAAAAATGTATTATATAACAGTTTATGAATATTTATATTACAAAGTAGATGTATAATAACAATCTATAATGTATAATAATGATTTTATGAAATTCCCCTTTTACTGTTAAATTCCCCTCTTGAATGGACTCGCCGCCTTCCCTTAAAACTCCAAAAAAGGGCTGTTTCGAAGACTGGCACTCATAATGATGTACAACACAGCCCCATATTACAATTAAGATTTAACAAATAGACGTAACATTTTTGTTTCTATGTGACAAATGATTTCAGAATTCTGGTACTATAATATGTCATTATAAAACTTTTTAACAGCATACCTCTCTGCTGACTTGACCATCTTTCTCCCACCTGAAAGTACATAAATAAGCAGAGGCCAGAGGACCAATCATGATAATGATGACCAATATTATTCAGGACTTTTTTTTACCATTTTGAGATTACTAGCATGACCTATACCCGTGAAAATGGGAATTTTAGCGCAAATTTTCCTAAATTTGGAAAAAAATTATAATTGTTTGATTAATGTTTAAAGTGAATGTTTTAATGTAAAATTTGAAAATTATTATTGACAGACTGCAACTTTCACACACATTTTTTATTCAGTTTTATAATTGACAAAGTAGATCTATCACAAAAACTACAAAAGGATAAAACTTCTTCGATCTTCTTGGTCTCAAAATCCAGACTTTACCAAGAAAGATTCCATGTGCAGTGTAAATCACAAACAGAACAAAACAATTACTGTTCATAGTGTGGCGACACCTCCTCCTGGAAAAACCGTCTGACCGACTGGCGAAATATGTCATGTTCCTCAGTGAAGATCTTCCTCGTGCCAACGTCCATCAAATTTGAACTCTGACTAATTTCAGGCCTTGTGGAAGACAACCTGTTGGAAAGCTAAGTTCAATGTGTTCATTGACATTACGTTACAGCGATTTTTTCACCACTTTGGGAATGGGTCCTCACTGGGTCCTGTACCCATCTAATTGGGAATTTCACATCGTGAAAACTTGCAATTGGGAAAAATTTGAGACAGAAAATTAATAAATAAACAACTGAAACTGGTGTTGTATTTGTTCAATTTGGTCTTTTAATAGTGTTTATCTAGACTATACACATACAAGTAAGTTCATGATTTACAACATCGAATCATATTTCTTATGTATTTAGCATTGTGTTACTTCTGATTTGGGAATTAACCGGACCCTGTTATATAAGGGAAAAATCACTGAGTTAGTCTAAGAATCAAGTGACTCTGTGGCAGGGTCTGTAAGACAACTTTTCAAATTTAAAAAAGCTGTTTTTTAATTGTGTTAAAAATACTCATACTGATGCTCATAAACTGCACTGTAGTAAATTATAAAACTTGGGTCAGGCCAAATAAAAAAAAGTTTTGTTACTGGTCTCCTGCCCCAAAAAACAAGGGTAGGTAGGTAGGGATTACTTTTTTTTTTCTTTTTTTTATGTGGGCAGGATGGTGTTGTTCCATACAGGTGTCTAAATTCAGATGGTACATACAATACAGATGAGTAATGTGTTGACAGATTGCAAACCTTTATCCCAGACTGACCAACAAACCTACCTACATTGAAACGATCTGTTAAAAGTTGAAAAACTAAACAACCATGTAATAATTAAAAGATAATTTTCCTGCAAACAATATGCAAATATTTATTTTTGGAAGCAAAAATATGTAGGGTCGGAAGCAAAAGTAAAGGGTGGGTCAGGAGACCAGAAATGGGACTTTTTTGTTTGGCCTCAACTGAATAAGGCTACCATTGTACCAAATGCTGAGATTTAGAAGGTCATCAAAATGTAAACCATTATAAAGCAAACAAGCTACTTAACAATTATCTTTCCTCCCCTTGCATTCCTGGGTAAGTACATGACAAGTGTCAGGTAAATTTAAAGTAAATTTGGGAGGAAAAGTTTGCCCGGTGCAGGGCTCGAACCCATGAACGCCAGAACACTAGCATGTCGCTCTACCCGGCGGCTGGTTCTTACCCACGCACACTAAATACATAATCAATAATATAATGAAATATTTGCAATTAAACAATCTTAAACTTAGTAACTTATAAATGAAAACAATATTTTAAAAATTATATAAAGGATGTAAGACTATTTTCTAATTATAACAGAAAACATATTTGTCAACAGTCAATAGATTTATAGAAGTTGTTAAAATTAATTTGATTTTCCTCTGTGCAAATCGGTTTAAAGTAGTTTGTCAAAGTGTTGTTATATATTTAATGTTCTGCATTATAAATGTGTCTAAGAACTTAAAGAAACTAACATTTTAAAATCAAGAATAATTTGCAGACGAACGTCCGAATAAAGACTGTCCGAAATATATATTACGGTTTTAAACTACCGGCAAATCCACGCATACATAATTTATTTTATTTACCTGCTCGTACAGACAAGTATTTGTTTTGTGCAGTTTATTGATTTGCTGAGTCGATATATCCCTCTGGACAACATTTTTGCAGATTCATATAATCAAATCGCCGACGCCGGTGAAAAGTTGTACTTTGGTCCGTCTATTGACCGGCAAGCAAATAAAATTAATGAAGGGAAGAATTACCGAAAAGAAAGCGAAAGCGACTTAGGTTAAATCGTGAGATGTTTGAAACGGCTGGAAACGGCTGTTTTTAAACTCAACTTGAGAATCTTGTGCCTTTTTAATTTGCCATTTAAATTTTGTACCGCATATTTTTCTAAGACATTTTGTTTTAGATATAGATTTAGATATGTATGACAGGCGCGTAGGAACAGGGCCCGCAGGAACCGCGGTCGCGGCTCCAATAATTTGGGGAGCAATATATATATTTTCGAAAATATTTACTTTCAGAAGATTTCTCACTGGTCTGCTGGCTGTTAAGAAAAGCGGCCCGAGGCTGCAATTAGATTGGGGCCGCGGCTGGAATGGACATGCAGCCGCGATCCTAATCAATAAACCAGTAAACAAAGTTTCGATAATCGGCGGATAACTGCTTTTAACTCTAGTTGAAACACCAGTCCAGCCAGCATGAATATATGGGACCCATATGGGTCCAATATGAGCTACCATTTGGGGCCTGTATGGGCTAACCATATGGGGCCAAATGGGATTTTGCAAACTGTATTTGTATGGGTCCCAGATGGGTTGCGATATGGGACCTATGTGGGATCCATGTGGACCCAAGATGGGTCCTATATGGGATATTTATATAGGTCCAATATGGGCTTCGATATGGGTCCTGTATGGGCAATCCATATGGGGCCAAATGGGATTTTGCAAACTGTATTTGTATGGGTCCCAGATGGGTTGCGATATGGGACCTATGTAGGTTCCATGTAGACCCAAGATGGGTCCTATATGGGGTACCCATATAGGTCCAATATGGGCTTCGATATGGGCCCTTTATAGGCAACCCATATGGGGCCATGTGGGATTTTGCAAAGTGTTTTTGCATGGGTCCCATATGGGTTGCATTATGGGATCCATGTGGGTCCTATATGGATCCAAGATGGGCCCCATTATAGGATACCCATATGGGACCCATGCAAAAGGGGTTTGCAAACTCCCACTTGGCCCCATATGAGCTGCCCAATTAGGACCCATCCAGGTTTCGATATGGGTCCTCTATGGGCATCCTATATGGGACCCAGTTGGGTTTTGCTAACACTGTTTGCATGGGTCCCATGTATGTTTCGTTTATGTAAAGGTCCTGTTTGTTATACATACATGATGCATTGCAAAATGCAATAAACAATAAATATTCTATGAATGGTATTCACAAGCTGCGGAGCATATATATATATCATAATTAAAGTTCATTCTTTAAATACAACAACACATTTAATGCTTTCTTACATTAATTGGATTGCCATTTGCAGAATATAACACTTACTATTAATTAACATATGTCTGTTGTCGTTAAAGGGTATTAAATAGATGTGTTAGTTCCTTTATGCATAATGTTAACATGACAATGCATTTATGTACTACAATTTATGTACAATCAATCACTTCTCTTCTTCATGTAAAAAGGAAAAATAAACAATCACACACTATTCATGATGACATGTGGACAAACCTAACACTTGATGTGACTCTATAGTACACAGCCTTTACTGGTAGTAAGGTATGATAATGGAATCAAATGCGAGACAACTCCACCAGTAGATATACCAATCTTACAGTATTGCATAGTATGGACCAAATTCCAATTAACCTCACAAAGATGTTTTAGTATGACTATATTATCAGAATTTACAAACATTATTGTAAACATGTAAATATAGGCCTCCGGCCCAGAATACAACATATATAACAGTTATAATACATTCTGAAATATACCACCTTGCGTTCATAATATTGATAATATTTTATGTATCAGGCCCAGAATACAGCATATATAACAGTTTCAATCCTTGTAAATTCCAATAGACAACTGTGTTATCATAGAATCAATACAATGTATTTGTCTGACCCAGATTACAACATACGTGTATATTATGGTTTCAAATCAATTCAGACATACCATTGTGCTTTATATCCAACCCACAATACAACATAAACAGTTTCAAACAATTTAGATAGCACAATATAAAAATATATCATTCCGAATTAGAGTACCGCTTAATTATAACAGTGCAATACAAAACAATTCAAATAGGCCAATGTGTTAACTTATAAATACATGTATCTATTTAGCATAGATTGAGATATATAGTAATAAAACACATTTACATTGAAAATAGACAACTGTCAAGCAATTACAAACACATTATTATTTTCAGTAAGTAAGCCATTTATTTTGATACATGTCATTGCATACACCATTGTTATAAAACATTTACGAATGGTCAAAAGACTAAGGCTCACAAACTAATTCAAATATGAAAATAGTTAGTGTTATGTTAATTTGTAAGAGCCCCATCTCAATGATACTAACTTGATCATGCATTAATATTCAATATGTAAAAACGGTTAAAAGTTTCTCACATTTAATACCGAGCCTTTATTAAACATTAATTGATTCAAAACATAAAGCAAGATCAAGATAATGTAAAATATAAAGAGGACTGATGTGGTGAAATCAAACTGTAAGCTAGCAATTCTAAACTATCAAGTATTTGTAAAAAATCTTTCAATATTTAAAAAGTTTTGTTTGTTTAACTAAACCGTTTCTAAAGAATATTAGCATATAATCTTTTTTTAAACATGTTAAATTACAAGCCTAAAAATATTATAGAGAATATCTGAATTAACAAGAGCTGCCTCAGGACAGTGCGTTCGACTATTCACTACACTTAAAGTCTTTGATAGTATAATATATTCTGTTAGTGACTTTACATAATGACCATGAAAACGTATGTGAAATTTCAACTGAATATATGTAGTAGTTACAGAGATATGTACTTGCACACAAGATTTAACCTGAATATTTCTAATATATATATAGTAGTTACAGAGATATGTACTTGCACACAAGATTTAACCTGAATATTTCTAAGTACAAAAAGGGTCATAATTCTGCTAAAATGCTGGTCACAGTAATGGGCATTGGCTAGTGTCCATATAATATGACCCTGAAGACATGTGTGAAGTTTCAGCTGAATACCTGAAATCAGCTAAATTGCAGATACGAGTTACAGGCCGTGGTCAGTGACCTCACATAATGACCCCGAAGACATGTGTGAAGTTTCAATTAAATATCTGTAGACTAGTAGTTACAGGTATATATACTTGTTGCACGCAAACCTTAACCTGAATTTTCTAAGTACAACAAGGGTTCTAATTCTGCTAAATTGCAAGACAGAGTTATGGGCCTTGGTCAGTGACCTTACATCATGACCAAGAAGGCATGTGTGAAGTTTCCATAGAATATATGTAGTAGTACTGTAGTTATTGATATATGTTACTTATGTACTTGTTGCATGCAAACTTTAACCTGAATTTTATAAGTACAAAAAGGGGCATAATTCTGTTAAATTGCAGGTCATAGTTATGGGTCTTGGCCAGTGACCTTATATAATGACCCTGAAGGCATGTGTTAAGTTTCAATTGAATATCTGTAGTAGTTACAGAGATATGGACTTGTTGCCCACAAACCTTAACCAGAGCATTACGCTGACGCCGACGAACGGGTGAGTAGTATAGCTCAAACTATTCGGTGAATAGTCAAGCTAAAACACATATAATAATTTTAAATTTAAGTCAATGTAATACAACATTTTAGACTATGACTGCAATCATTTCACTCACAGCAATTACAATTGCATGTTTTCTAATTAAGGTTAAAAAAAAAATAAACTTGTTTCTCAGGCACTTTGTCCAAAAAATCAGGAGGGGGGCGATTTTTTTTTTATGATTTTTTTTTTCTCCTACTCTTTTCTACTGGCACTATGTAATGACTTATTAAAACAAGTAATTAATTAAAAACAAGTAATTAAGTACAGATTAAAGACAATTTTAAGTTTACAACATAAGCATAATAACAACATCAGCATCCCTTTTTATAAAATTCAAAATAAATGTAAACTGTCATTTATGCAAGCTGATGTAAAAAGGCAATCAATTTGAATGTTCATAATTAACATATATGCCTTCAAATTGATAGACCATCAGCATTAAAGTACTTCTATTTATAGAATTTAACTTTTCGTAATTCATATTTGTATAACTGTAAAAAATATGAATTATTTTTGCAATATTTTTGGCAATAAATCAATAATTTTTGGAAAGGAAAATCAAAACTTGTAAATGCAGCTGGCATTTTCGTTTGTTTCCATAGGACTTATACTGACACAGATTTTTTTCAAACAATTTTGAATGCTATTACACAGGCAAAAGCATTTACGAAACAAAAGTTTAAATCAACAAATAGACGATATTTATAAAGGTTCCCAGTCAAATATGACATTTCGTTTCAAAATTTACACAGAATTTCACAAGTTGTAATTATCCCATTTATATAATTAAATCAGACAGGAAGAAAGTTACTGGAAATACCGAAATCTCTACCTGGTTACTCTTCTTCCACTATTTTTATGATAAGCGGATACTTTTAATTTTAAGCCGCTGCCCATGGGATCTAATTCAATACATTGTAATTGTAGTAATAGTTTTTATGAACGTTTGTGGTGTTTATTCGTCCAAAATCTGTTTCTTATTTACGAAAGGCATTGTTCAAAAACGCTTGGTACGAACGGAATACTATAATGTACATGCTGGTTTACTGCAGAGTCATCACCAGTTATCGCATAAAGAAAATAGGCGACAGCAAGTTACCAAAATGTTAATAATTCACATATTGCCATGCGTAGTTTTTGTATTTTGTTCGGTAACATGCCCATTAGAAACACTTTCTGCAAAGTTTTATTAACATATTTCTGGAATCCTCCTCGAAAAACCCGGGCGCGATCGTAAAAAAATAGAAAATAATTTTTGTTTTGGCATTGAACCAAATTCGTGGCTGGCCATAAAAATACGTTGCGGCGCTGCCTGAGAAACAAATCATTATTTTTTTTAGCCTAACAACTACTGGATATAAATATCAAGTGTCAATAACACTGGTAATTATGCATGCAGTGTTTGTATTATTTAGTGTGGTAAGGGCTAATGAACTTCATTGCTAACTGACTGTCTCTTGTAATTAGCACGATTATCCTGGACTCCATACAAGTTCTGCAATTACTGCCGTGTTAATAGTTAATTGAACTGATCACTGTTTGGTTATCAGAAGTATGGGGTGTTTCACGTTCATTTGTTTACATCCGAAGCATTTTTGGATCACACACACCAACAAGTAGCTTTTTTTCAGTCTCCTCATTGTACGCTTGGCTCGCATTCTTGGTTCCTCGACCTTAACGCATGTTCTGAAAGTACAAATTAATGTTGAAATGAAATAAACATTAAGAAATACATAGAGTTCCAGACAATGCGAAACCTGTCAGACAATCAGACGTGTCAGACAAAAAATGAGGGTGTCTGACAAAATCTATCACAAACCTTATACATATTATTATTTAATGTTAGTTAGACCTTTGTTTGATATATATTTAGGAAAATTATTACTGCAACAATCAGTGTATGCATTATGTTATGCCAAATTAATTAATAATAATCAATTAGATATTAGTGTATATGATGTTTCCAACATATGGTGTATGCTTTACAAATCATTGTCTGACAGCTGACTGAGAGGTCCACGGAGTCTGGGATTCAACAAAAAAATCTGATTAAAGTTGATATACATGTTATGTATTCTTATAAACAAACAACAATTTTATTTTCATAAAATATACAGCAATTTCATTTTCTCAAAATATCAAACTTACTGTATCACGCTTGGACAAGTTGAAGTTTGACAAAATGTTGTTTTCCATCATTTCTGCTGAAGTTGTACTGTAGAATGAAATGCTCTTTCATAATCTGCATACCTGTGTGAAGAAGGGGATACATGTATGTATTCTATACCTGTTAACATCTATTAACACATGAGCATTAAAGGGACCTGTTCACAAATTGGCAATTTTCCAAATGTTTTTCATAGATCCCAAAAAGAAAAATACATTATATATAAACAAGCAAAATGACACTACTGACAAAGAAATATATTGGAAACACAGTGTCTTTTATGAAAAATCATCAATTGAAATGGATAAAATTATAGTTTTATGAAAATTCATCAACTGAAATGGACAAAATTATAAAGCGTTTGTAACGCTTTTTGTCGGTATTTGGAAAACACGTGTATCATTTACATAGCGATTAGCTTTAAACATTCGCCTCAATGATCGGCAGTCAGAATAGCCGAGTGGTTACAGTGAGAGGTTTTTGATCCCGCCGGACGTGGTTCGAGTCCCGTCCATAGCAATTTTTATTTATTTATTTATTGATAAAATATTTGTTTGTGGTCAATCCAACATCTTTAGTTTAAATAGCAGTTAAGATGTTAAGTGACATTTTTCAAAAATACGAAAATGTGTGAAAAAGTCCCTTTAAAAGAAATATATTTTCATGCTATTGCAACTACTGGTATTTGGCCAGTCTACTGCAGGTAAGATTAAGTTAACATCATATATGATCATAGATCTACACGTAAATATTTTGAATGTTATAATTAATAATGTATTGTAGGTTTACCAATTATGTATAATGTCATTAATTAAGATATAATTGAATTTTACAGAAGATCATGTTAGAATCGAAATAATTGACAGGTTAGCGTTGGCTATTGCGGTAATAACCAAAAGTTTGGAGTTCTGATGTGAAGCAATTAAACCACGAGGGCAGTAGCCGAAGTAGAACCAGTACTTAGTGTCTTTGGAGGGGGGGGATCTTGAGAACGCTCCCAGAGTGGGGATCGAACCCGGGACCTCCCTATCGCTAGGCGGACACCATATCCACTACGCCACCGCGATTGTTGCGATTGAAGTGGTTTGATAACAAGCATCGAAACGACAAACTGTTAGTTATTACTGCATTAACCAACGCTAACCTGTCAATTATTTGGATTCCAACACGATCTTCTGTAAAAATTCTTCTATAATTTTAAAAGTTATGAATGAGAACTATAGGAATCTATACTCCGCCTATTTTCAACAAAAGTACATTCACATGCGTTTCAGTGATGTCAATAAACCAAAACAATTCAAAATGACGTCAGCTTCATTGATAAACATTGAGCGAATGGCGTTATACTTGTTGATAAATACAGTGAAAATATTAAGCACGTGCATTTTACGGAACCATTTAATTACCGTAACTATTTTCAAAACATTAAGCTCCGCCCATAATTTGTTGCAGAATAACCCATGGTTGATTTTATTCTTTATCTATGGAAAATTAGCCGCGTGGCCGTGTCATGTTAGAATTAAATATAACGGGATTAATAACACAAATGAATTTGCTGTTTATTTCTTTTGTAATTAAATATTATAATATTGACTATAGCGATAAATAAGAATATGATAATTAATGCAAGGCATGTACAAATGAAATATAGGATTTATATTTTGTGTGTGAGATTGCTTAAGCTTATTCATAAATTTATACTTCAGAACTCAAAGGTATGAAATTTATTGTTCCAATTAGTGAACTTATTCCAACATTCAATTTATTGCCATATGATGTACGTTTTAATAAATAATGCAACTTCAACAAAATCAACTATATTGTTTTCCAACTGTTAACCCATGCTTTATTTGCACGAAGATTACACGTACAGAACAACACACACATTTTGAAACAGTTTTGATATTGAAGTTACATTTTTTAATAGTCGCGTAAATACATGACAATATAGATATATTTACTACAAATCTGATTTAAAGCGCAATTATGATTATTAAGTTATGAACAACATTTTTCCAAGTGCAAAACACATATTTACTTACTTGATATTTAAGGAATGCAGGCTGCATTGTGCTCCTCGAAAGAAAATATGCAGTTGACAAAATGATTCTCAAATCAAGATGGCGGCCGTGAATAACTGCCTTGAACTGGTCATAGAAGCGCACAACAGACTGACCGATATGGGCATGTTTGCTGGGTCCCATATGGACCTTGCTTTATGATTAGCTTATTGTAGACAAATGATTGGTATGGAACAGTAAATTAAATAGAATTAACTACTCTTATTATACAATGACCCCGAGCACGACTTCCAGTCTGCTACGATATCCTGAGAGTGGTCTGGAAAATTGTACTGACCCCGAGTCTTTGTTATGAAACACTATATAATACTCCGTGTCTGGTACACAGGCCTGTATGGTGTTTATTACTATATAACTCCGTACCCTGGGTATGGAACCTATGAAAAGTGACTTGGATTCTTGGTACGGAGGTATGGAACTTTTATATTATCAATTTACTAGCGACCCGAGCTATTGAGGGGTAGGAATCCTGCTAACATGACCCATATGTCGCAAGAAGAGGATTGCCAGCCTCAGAGCGCCCAAAGTCCCTAGTCTTTAATCAATAACATAATTTTCATAACCTTCTATATTACTGTCCATGTTAACTTGGCGAAAACGGGAGCAGATCTGCTAGAATTGTGTGTATTTCGAAGTTTATAGGTCCTTCCGCGCCTGAGGCTGCATTATGTGAGGACCCGGCGTGTGTCCCAGCACTCCTACTCGCCGGGAGTGGGAAGCGAATCCGGGCCGCCTAGGTGAGAAGCGCGTGTACCAACCACTGCGCTAGCCGGACAGCCGGATCTGCTAGAATTTACCACCTTGCTAGAATTTACCAACGCTCACCTTTTATACTACCCGCACATCCGGGTAACGTAACTATCTAATTACCGATGCGTAACAAACACGGGTTTTATTACCTTACGCATGCGACTGTCCACACATTACTTTCTTTGAGAAATATTTGCCCTTAGGTGCAATCAGTGACTTTGTTATATAGATCAATTGGATGGGTAAATTCGTCACACAAGTTCACAATAGTATTATACATATTTAAAACAATCGAATTTGTAAAAGGAAAATCAACGAATACATTTACGTACGATTTGCAATAATATATTACAACTGCATTCTTATTGTAAAATGCCAAACTGCAATAAAATAAAAACTAATTTGGGTATGCGTATTAAGTATGTAACATTGTCATATTACAAATATACAACAATATATTACTGTTACATGTACTATTTTTACTATTTTGTTTGGTTATTTATATTCATTTTTCGCCTGAGTAAACCAAGAAGCAATGTAAAGCCGCCATAATGCGTGTCTGAAAAGTAGCCTAATCATAACAATACACTGAATCGTGAATACAATCTCAGGGAACAATAAGTTGCTTGGCAAAACTACAAGTCGCAAGGTCGCAATGGTGGATATGGTGTCCGCCTTGGGTCCGGGAGGTCCCGGGTTTGATCCCCCCTCAGGAGGCATTCTCAATATCTTTCCAAATACACTTAGCACTGGCTCTTCCCAGGACACAGACTCAAGTGTCTAAGGCTTTCGATCCAATAGAGCTAAAATGAATAGGTTTAAACTATTTTTGTTCTTTTGTACATGTATCACTACTATGGTTAACCACTAAATACTATTAACAATAAACTGTTTCGTTTTCAAGTATTTACATTTATGATAGCGACTTCTTTCATTATTTTGTTCATGGTGTATTTTTCACCCCGTGTGTTGTTGACATATGGTGACAACGTTCAGAACAAATAATGGTATGGTTTAGTTCTGACTGGTTCTCTGCAATCTCGTGCAATGTCTTGTTATACAGTAACTATAAATTGAATTTTATTAAAATATTTCAATTTGTTATCGAGTTATAAAGCAGAAGAATATTTTTCTATTTTTAGTTACAGTGACCTTAACCTTGACCCAACCCAACCCACCACAAATGCAATGCCGAGTAAAGTGTTTCTTAAGGGTATTTATATATGAAGATTTGCTTTAGGGTATTAATGTATGAAGAATGATTCCACCCACTTAAAATTTGTTAAGTGTAATATGCCCATAAAATTGACAAATTTCAAAGTAGAGTTATCAAAATAGGCCTATGAGTTCATGTTAATATAGGGAATCCCTCAAGCCATTCCGGAGAAACTAGCTTACCAAAAAACTTTAACCTGTCCATATAGCTTATATGTAAAATGTCTAAGTGCAAACAGGCCCATAATTTTGACAAATTTCAAAATAAAGTTATCAATATTGGCCTATGAGTTCATTTTAATCCAGAGAGTAAGTGTTTTAAGTTTGAATGAAATCCCTCAAGAAACGCCTCGGAAACAAGCTTACCGAATAACTTTAACCAGTACATATAGCTTATATGTAAAATTTCTCAGTGTAAAAAGGTCCGTAATTTTGACAAATTTCAAACTAGAGTTATCAAAATTGGCGTATGCGTTCATTTAAATATAGGGAAAAAGTGTTCTAAGTGTGAATGAAATCCTTCAAGCCATTCCTAAGAAATCAGCTTACCGAGAATATTTCACCTGTACTTTAATGTAACATTTCTAAGTGCAAAAAGGCCCATAACTTTGACAAATTTCAAACTAGAGTTACTAAACTTGGCCTACAGGTTAACTTAAATGTGGGGATTTAAATTTTTAAGTGTGAATGAAATCCCTCAGGCCATTCGTGAGAAACTAGGTCACCGAAAAACTTTATCTAGATCGGACGCCGACGCCAACGCCGACGCCGGGACGAGTAGAATAGCTTGCCTCTTCTTCGAAAAGTCGAGCTAAAAATGAGAAATTTATACAAACATGCACATAAAGAGCGTTATATTCCCAATTTCAAATCAAATATAAACGATTATATGTGTGTTTTTCTGTTTTGTACAACTTGGCATTCATTGCATTATAGTTTGCTAGAATTCTACACATTTAACAAACGTCTCCCAATCTTGTAAAAATGGCAAAACGTGTATAAAACAATGCGTACATAAAATCTGGGAAATGCGCAGTGACTAATGCATTTTTAAACATCTGTGACGTCGGACAAAAAAAACACATTCATGTATTTATTTGACGTATACTATCTATGCAATTTTATCCCATCATCACGCCTGCATTGACGAAACAACACCCCTTGGAATAAACTTAGCTGTATTCCATCTTGTTGAATACAGCAGGTGTATTCCACCTTGTTCAATACAGCAAACACGCTCATACTAATGACGTCATTTTGTTTATTTTCGTGACGTCATTTGATGTTTTTCGTATTATTCTGTGATTTTCTTTTGTTTATTTTTAAAATAAAGACAAAAAATGATGGGATAAATTAAATACCATGTAAGTGTTAAATGCAGTTTATTTGCTCGGCACGAAAACTTAACCACTCGCCAAGGCTCGTGGAATCGGTTTTCTAAGCCTCGCTAAATAAACTTATCTGTAGTCATCTCTTACCTAGTATTCTCTATGTGACAATGTATACCCGGATAACCGTAGACTTAGCATTCATACCCTTATTTAATATGGATAGCAACACTACGGTTGTGAAATATATTCCCACACATTTTTAGTTCCAACCTAAATGACTATATCTAAAGCATTATGCTATACAAGCTTCTGTAAAATGAATTTCGAAATTCCGTATCAGTAATACACTATGATCTATCGTGTCTCACAGAATGACGTTTGACACAAAATATGACTTATCACATACTGTACACACAAAGGTAATGAGTAAAAACCAAATACTATTTATTCCTATACCACTGGCAAATTATTATTCACATTATGTGTACGCTGCATGTGTCATGTATATGTTTAAGTTCAACTGACCAAACTGCATGCATTACGAGGTATATGTACAAAACAAGCCTAGCTATCAGAAGCAACAATAAAAACAGATAAATACACAATATCAGGGTGGTTATACATGGTTACTTCTGATAAATATTAGTGCGCATCATATAATTCACATAATAAATTAAATACTCCAATACCTCTAAAGTGTTGTGCAGAATACATTCAACACCAGAACACAATACTAATTGAAATATTAAGTGGCAAGCATGATTCATAAACACTTTTAAAATACTCAGTTACCGCTGAAGTGTTGTGCAGAACACAATACTATTGAAAATTTTAAGTGTCAAGCATACATTATAAACACTTTAAAAAACTCCGTTACTTCTGAAGCGTTGTGCAGAATACATTAAACACCAGAACACAATACTAATTGAAATTTTAAGCGCGCAACGCTTTGTACACAGCAAACTGTAAATGTAATCGCCAAAGTATCATTCCAGTTATTCAATTATTCCAATCCAGTTTAATATATGAATGTTAATTTCAACACCAGATTTAGTATTTATTATCTATTTTATATCAACTCACACGAATTCACTCCTTTTCTACCCCCGATTTCTTATTTATTAAATTAAGTTCGTTGATCTCTTCCAAGCTGAATAATAGAAGGGATAATTTAAGGGAATAAACAAATAAATAAATAAAATATATAAAACTATAATGATATCATACCATTATAAACAGTGTTTATATTGATTTAAATACATGGATAATGAATGATCAACATTCAACAAAACAACATGTAATAGACCTCCGCCAAGAGTGGTAACCTACGTAACGATAGAAATTTCTCCAAAAATAAGGTGTCTTTTATTTCTGGATAATTATGGATAATTGTCCAGTTGTTTCCAGATCCGTTTGCAAATACAATACTTATGATAAGTAATACATCAACACATATTCATATGATAAATTTCAGTGCGCACAACCATGTTCGCTCTGACGCAAGTATCTAATATATGACTTACCTCGCGTGCTCTGACTTACTACGGCGCACAATCATGTTCGCTCTGACGCAAGTATCTAATATATTACTTACCACGGCGCACAACCATGTTCGCTCTGACGCAAGTATCTAATATATGACTTACCACGGCGCACAACCATGTTCGCTCTGACGCAAGTATCTAATATATGACTTACCACGGCGCACAACCATGTTCGCTCTGACGCAAGTATCTAATATATGACTTACCACGGCGCACCAACCATGTTCGCTCTGACGCAAGTATCTAATATATGACTTACCACGCGCGCCAGCTGCTCATGTCTGAAACATGACATGGAACATGATAAATAGACTTTGGAAACTTAGTATCAATTGTGGTGTGTCGTGCTACGAACGTACAATGTCGTTTCTCAATTAGTGTAAGGTAAACCCTAGACAAGTACGTATAGTGTAAGGTAAACCCTAGACAAGTACGTATAGTGTAAGGTAAACCCTAGACAAGTACGTATAGTGTAAGGTAAACCCTAGACAAGTACGTATAGTGTAAGGTAAACCCTAGACAAGTACGTATAGTGTAAGGTAAACCCTAGACAAGTACGTATAGTGTAAGGTAAACCCTAGACAAGTACGTATAGTGTAAGGTAAACCCTAGACAAGTACGTATAGTGTAAGGTAAACCCTAGACAAGTACGTATAGTGTAAGGTAAACCCTAGACAAGTACGTATAGTGTAAGGTAAACCATAGACAAGTACGTATAGTGTAAGGTAAACCCTAGACAAGTACGTATAGTGTAAGGTAAACCCTAGACAAGTACGTATAGTGTAAGGTAAACCCTAGACAAGTACGTATAGTGTAAGGTAAACCCTAGACAAGTACGTATAGTGTAAGGTAAACCCTAGACAAGTACGTATAGTATTGAAATGAGTTAAGCATTATGTCACTGATTTGTAACATTTTATAAATGTGTATCTTCTCTCAGATATGTATATACGTATTGACTATATTGTAATTTAACTCCTAAAATAGAAATAAATGTATGCCATATATCATCTCGAGTTTGAACAACACTATTGTTATACTTTCTTCTGGTTCAAGATCAAATATAAGAACTTCATATCTGCATTTATATCTATATAATAAGAAATTACAATTGAATACACATCTTCGTCAAAGGTATTAAACTACATAAAATGAATGTTCTTAAAGATCGAAACGTGTGTTCGGTATAGCATATGTCGTACTTACATCTGCTGCAATGATTTTTCAATTGTTTCCTCTCTGTCTGCCTAACAAAATCAGATAATCTGTAATAGTTATAAGTCATAATATATAATGATAAGAATGTCAAAGGATAATTATTGTGCATCCAAGACTGAATTATTAGAAAAACAAAAATGCTTTAAACAGTTAACATCTTTTACCAAACATACAAAATTGTATTTGGAAATATTATATACTAGATATCGATATTTATCATACCACTATGCTGATATCGGCCTGATACAAAGGTGCCTGATATATATTTTTATATATCAGGTTTGTAGCGTTTATATCAGTCAATGTTTGGAGGTACCTCATATTACTCTAAATCAACTCCAAAGTCAACATTTTAAGTACAACTGAATCAGTTTCAATAAAACAAAAAATTTGATACCAAGAACGTATATAGTTTATAATTGTTAATCTTCATAGATCACAAAAACTTTATCTTTTAAATATTCACATAAACCCGCACTTAGGTAGTGATATGACGACATCAAAGGAACAATAAATCATCCATACAAAATTATCTCAATACATTCAAAATAAATGCACTAAAAGTCACTACACCGCATCAGTTTATGTTGAACCAAAACAGTTTTACCAAAAATTGAACACACTATAGTCAATGTTGACACGATATTGAAAATGTCAATTTCTATACACAACTCCAAAATGGCGTCTCCAAACAGTTCTGCGAAGTGCGTTCTCCGATTAAATTGATCGTTGCAATCCATTTCAAGCCTCGCCGTTATTTTATTATAAGCCTCACCTGATATATTACACAAGACCAGGCAGTAACCTGTTATTCTCTATATACACCATATTTTATGAACATGTTTTTAAAAGGGGGCTTAAACCGGTCAATGGGCGTCCGAATCTCACTTGGCCCAGTTTTCTTCATAATACATTTAAGATTGAATTAAGATTAACCTCGTAGCTCCGCTATTCAATTTAAAAAGCAATAAATATACTACTTATTCAATTTAATTACTATTTAACTACTCGATGGTTAGATGTAAACCAGAGTAGCAGAAATGCAACTTTCTGAAGCACGATGAAATAGAAGAAGTATCAGCAAGTATATATTTTAAGAAAACAAATAATAAAAGACATAGCATGATAAACTAGCAATTCAGTTTTCAGATCATTGTCAGGCAATTTCAGGAAGAAGCCGTAATGTTGGGTGTAAACACGTATTACATAGCTTTGTTGTATATGTTAATATTAAACAGAATAAAACATTATTCTATTCTACATTTTAAAACATATTCTTCCTGTCTACATAAATTCAAAATAATGTCTAACTTAATGAACGTGAATTAGATTTAAAACAATTGTATAAATCAGAAATGCACACCAAGCAGTAAAAAAATAATAAAAAAGGCACGATATTTTAATGACCTTACGCATCGACACTCAAACAGTAAAACTATTTCTATTACTATGACGTAATCCAGAAACGCACAAGAACTACTGATGCTACTATTACTACTTCTACTACTGCTGCTGCTGCTACTACTACTACTACTACTACTACCAATTCTTCTACTACTACTACTACTTCTACTACTACTACTACTACTACTACTACTACTACTACTACTTCTACTACTACTACTACTACTACTACTACTACTAATAATAATAATAATAATAATAATAATATACTAATATTAATAATAATTAACGCTATCGTCGACTAAACAAGCAATGTCAGATTATCGCTGGTCTTTAATTAGAAATCGTACTGTAAAAATATTATTGTGATAATTGAAATAATCCTATTAAAATGAACAACTACATTACAAATAGTAGCTTTTCTAGCCAAATTTGCTTACCAACTGCTGGAACTGTGCTTGCCTGGAACATTTGATACACATAACATAACGACATGAACTGATTACTTATGTTGCTCAATTACAGTTTATCATTTTTAAACATTACTCCAAGAAAATACCTTGCATATGCAACATAACTCTAAAGAAAGCACTCGTGAAAGTGTTTTACATATTCTATTTAATACTTCTTGCAATTGAAAATTCAAAATAGTAAACATATTTATGGTTTTCTATTAAATGTATGGTTTAACTAGCTAAATTAAGCACACAATTGCGATCAATGTAAACGTACATATTGCTCTTACCCACATATCTTTAAGATATGACTACTTACACTTCTGTTTTAAAGGAATCCATTGATCAGTCTGAAAAATACCGACAAGTAGTTACGAAGCACTTTCTTTACACAAAAACAGTGGAAAATATTTACGTTTAATTAGGATATACATTATAATTCATTATAAAATAGCGTACGATATGAACGCTCCTGTTATAGTTATCATGCATTCGGAATACATTTCGTGACCTCTCAAAACGAATACTCAAAAATAAATCTCGGTTTTGGAAAGAAAAGAGTTCCCATCCGAGTATTGGAGTATTCAAAATATATCTTACCATGTGGTTGAATCTGAAAAAATAACATTTTATTATTTAACACAAGCAAACCATGAGTTCTTCATTTCAAGAAAGTACACATTACAAACAAGAGAAACCCCAACAAATTACAATAATTGGCAATGTGCCTTTATTAACATTACACCTATAGTATGTATTTAACGGTAATGCATGTCATTAAGTTCCAATTTTAAGATAATACAATGTTATGAATCGACTGATCAACATTTCCTAGACTTTGATATAATCTGCTGGAATAATTACATAACTTTAACCATTAAACTAGTGTTAGCTGTTTCTAATCGAAACTTTAATAGTTTTAATATGTGAGTCCATCTATAAAGCGTCTCATCATCGTGTTTATTTCAGTACTTGTATATGTAATTACTGTCGGATAACATTGGCAGTTATTTGGAGACAGAATTAAAGTTCTTAATATGTTAAAAGATATTTTACCATAAAATAAATTCAGTAAAAAAAAATATATATAAGTAAAGTAGGGGCATAACTGTGTCAAAATACACAACAAAGTCATAGGGATTGTTGCTGAATTTGAAGACGAGCAAACCAGTTGACGTTTATAGGTTGAAGCAATGTATATCATAAAGCATTAAAAACACACTAGAAACAACTTGATATTAATTATCATATTGATGTACATCATGCAGTAGATTGTCTAGCGTTGCATAAATAAGACATAACTTACGTAATTAAGTATATACAACAACGAATATTTAAGAAGCGCGGCTTTTATAATAAGGCCACATATTTGGGTCTTTTAATCTAAAAAAATGTCAAGGTGTGATGAGAAAGTGTTATATACATTATTTTTATTAAAGAGATTCACAGATAGTTAGCATTTTTAAAATATATAATTAAACGTCTTAACTGCTACAACTAAAAATGAACTACATGTAATTGAAGCCCGAGTCACACTGCAGCTAAGACAGGTTAAAGACAGGTCTGCGACTGAAAACGCCCAGTGCTTTACCAGCTGTACTTATATCGGTTTATTGTATACACCGCTGTGAATTAATATAAAAGTTTACTTCTTGTTTTCAGTTCTCTCAGCTTCTTTTTCTTTCAGCGGTCGGATGTATTTAGCAACTTATTCCTTCTCCAATTCAACCATCGCATAATACAACCGCCGTTCGTCTTCTTTCCCCAGGTAAAAATTGTTACCTAGAATCATTAACAATTCAGATAGTATATTGCACTTTTTAATCAGTTAAGCATATGGAAAAAACTATACTATAATATTTTAATAATAATTATTATAATTATGTTATAATAATTAACAACAAGGACATCACGGTCGTGTTATATTTATAAATGGTATCTCGCACGTTTTAACTATAACTGTAACAGTTAACACAACCAATCGCAAGTAACTTTTTTTTTTAGCTCACCTGAGCACAAATTGCTCAAGGGTGAGCTATTGTCGTCAGTCTTTGTCCTTTAACCAATTCCTTCAAGTAATTTGAATATATTGAAAACTCTGGTTACCATGGTAACCAAATGCTTAAAAAACTGGAAAACATAAAACGTCTCAGAAACCACTGGCTGGATTTGAAAATAGTTTGCTCAGAAACATTTTCTTGGGTGACCCTATATCAAATTCCGTCACATCATGTTGATTTGTTAAAAAACATGGCCGCCAGAGACGGGGCAATTTTTCTTTTATAGCATATATTAAAATTTTTGAAAGCCTTCTTGTCTGAAACCACTAGATAGATTTCATAACAAAAATCTCAGAAATATTCCTTGGGCGAACTTCTACCGAATTCCTTTAAATCATAATGATTCGTTAAAAAGCATGGCTTCCAGGGGGGTGGGTAGGTTTAAACAAACAGGCAACTTTAACAATCGTCATGTTAGAAACCGCTTGCTAGGTTTTGACATATTTTCACAGATATGTTCCTTTCATGACCCTCTACCATATTCCTTAAAGTCATTTTTTAATCTGTTTAAAAACAAGGTCGCAAGGAACGGGGCAGTTTGACCATACATGGCTATGGGTGTTAGTGGTCCATCGTTATTATTTGTGCCAACATTTAACTTCAAACATCTATGTACCCGCCATTAAGTTTTTAAAAGCCATTATGAAGCCTTAAATCCAGGTAAGCAGCCTAGGGCCATATTGGTCCTCTTGTTTCTAATACTTTGCAGCGTTGCTACCACGTGCATTTGTTTTACATCAAGTCCACAAGTTTATATCATAACAAATTTTTCTTTACGTATATAAAATCTACACAATGGATAAATACTTCAGAAATATTGATATAGCAGGAGGACATGCTTACCACAAATTTCACATGAACTGTAATTCTTATTTATGCACATTATTACTGAAGTTTCTACATTGAAAATATAAAATGCAACGTATACTTTTAGAAATATAGAATATGAGTAACCATCGGGTATTGAAGTCATTGATATTTCAAATAAATTTAACAAGCAAAACAATTAAAGTAATCATGCATTACTGACTGTTCTTTAGTAGTTTGGAAAAACTTAAACAAAGGAGACTCTGACAGCATGGCTGCATGATAGATGAATAGCAATAATTAAGAAAACAACAGGCAGTCTGGAGGTTGAATTAAACAATTGCAGATAAACATACAACGGATGTTTACAGTGAAACATGTTGATACACTATGTGTCTGACGAAACAATATAGGTCCACTTTAAGTTTCACAGCCTCAATTGTTAAGAATTACATGTACAGACGCCCAATAAATTCCATTATTGACGTATATTCCAAAAGAATTGTCTGTCAATCTAAAAAAAATGATGCCTAATTTGTGTAATATAACTAAAAGACAATCTTATACGTGTGACACACATGGTAACGTTTGCATGTTTACCATTAATTAAAACCGATATTGTAAAATACGCGCTGGATTACCCAGTAATTCACCATTAATTGAGCCTCCATTCTGGATAGTCTGCTTAAATGTAAGACGCAGTTTCCATTCAATATATTTAATGAGTATGACAAATTATCTAGAAAACAAATTAAAGAGGTCCATGAACAGGATTCCAAAAAATAGGAGCGGCTCAAAATGTCAAAAGGTTGTTAACGAAAACGTAATATTTACTATTATAAATATGTGTAGGCAACTTTATCAAGATCAATGCACTTTATTTTATGTTTAATATATTGTAATGAATATACGAACATAATAAAATTACGTCAATAACTATCTTTATATGTTCTGCGTGTTACAGATATAACTGGTTTAAAATATTTTTAAAGTGCGTGCTTACATGACTTTTGCTCAACCGCAACCGCGGATAAATCATTGCGATCAGTGCTAGCATGTATATAATAGGTTTATTTGACTCTCATAGACTAATACATATAAGTTCGAAACAAATTAAGTCAGAAATCACAATTACAACTCAAATTATAACGCAAACGTCAGATTACATTTACATAAGCCACTGATCACATCACACTATGATGCAGCACGCATAAGAAATTAAAATCTAAAATAATAACCATGAGGCAGAATACTATTCATTAACCATACAATGAGTTAATGTTATGCAGAACCTATATCAGAGAATAATCTCGAACACTTCATGGTGGTTAAGGTAAGAAACCAGTAAACCAACTCTCTGCACTGCAAAATCTAACTCCCTGACGTTCTTTGACACTGTCCTTTATTTCAGACGTTGCACATCTCTTCTTCTTATCAATATTTCAAAACATAGCATCACTTACTAAATATCTCAGATAATCATCATGCAATAAAGAAATAGGCCGAAACACAGTTATTAGTCACTTGCAAGTCACCTAACGTAATATTGGGGACACCAACAAGTGCTTCAATTAATATAGATAAGATATTGTAAACGACTTTGAAGTGTTCATGCCGACGGGATGAGACAATCGCATTACCATGTTTCGACATAAAAAGTCAGTCAAATCCTGTGAAAGATACAAATAATAAATGCAATTGCAATAACAGTCTGTACTATGTAACATAGATAAATTTCATTCCTGTGGTTCCCGTCAGTTCGTTGAAAGTAAATTATATGCCGTTAAGACATTGTTACGTAAAAGAAGAAAAATTAACATTGCCCAGTGACATTTGCATGTTATAGGATTGTATTTTGGTACAGTTATACAACGGTAATGCATTTGTTTTTCCACTCAAACCATATCAATGTTTACATTTAATACTAGTTTTAAATTCAAGCAATTTATAAACTCGTGTACATTTGTACATGTAAAATATTGATCCAACTCTTAGCACATAATATTTATACGTTAAGGTGTTTAAACACATAAACCGTCAAAGTAGTGCAGATAAACGAAACTTACGGAAAGGATCATCGGTTTTCCAATATTTGATTTGAACAAACGTTGAAACTAAAAAGTACATTAGCCACAGCAAGTTGAAAGGAGGACACAACACGGGTCTACCCTGGTACTCTTTGATTAAATACAAAACCTGCCAACACCACAGTGGTTCTGATTTCCTCCGATTGTAGTCAACAGTATAGCTGAAATAAAAAGTGTACAGTTAAAATAATCATTTGGAAAACATTATGTTACATATATGGCACGATATGGGTTTTACCTGGGCTGATATACCTCATGGGCCCAGTGTGGGACCCATATGCATTATCTTGCAAACCCAGATGGGTCCAAGTAAAGTAAACACATGTGGGTCCCTACTAGAAAGTCCGTATGGGTCCCAGAAAGCAAGTCCATATTGGCCCAATATGGGCTATAGCTGGGCAAAAAAAAAAAAAAAATCTGGACCCCATATGTGTCCCATATGCATTATCTTGCCACTATAAAACCCAGATGGGTCCAAGTAATGTAAACCCATTTGGGTCCCTACCAGAAAGCTTATATGGGGCCCAGAAAGCAAGTCCATGTGGGTCCCAGATGATATTTTTGCCCATATCAGACCCATAAGGGTCCAAGAAAGGAAGCTCAAGTGGGTCAACTGCAAGTAAGCCCATATGTGTCCCAGCAAGCCACCCCATGTGGGCACAATATGGGTTTTACCTGGGCTAATATACCTCATGAGCCCAGTGTGGGACCCAAATGCCTTATCTTGCAACTATAAAAACCAGATGGGTCCAAGTAATGTAAACCCATTTGGGTCCCTACTAGAAAGCCTATACGGGGCCCAGAAAGCAAGTCCATATGGTCCAATCTGGGCTATAGCTGGGCACAAAAATACAATATGGGCCCCACGTGGGTCCCAAATGATATTGTTGCCCATATCAGACCCATATGGGTCCAAGAAATGAAGCTCATGTGGGTCCACTGAAAGTTAGCCCATATAGGTCCAAGCAGGCCATCCCATGTGGGCACGATATGGGCTTTACCTGGGCTGATACACCACATGGGCCCAGTTTGGGACCCATATGCGTTATCTTGCCACTATAAAACCCAGGCGGATCCATGTAAGGTTTACTCACGTGGGTCCCGGCTGGAAAGCCCATATGGGTTCTAGAAAGCAAGTCAAAATAGGCACAATATGGGCTATAGCTGGACAAATATACCATATGGGCCCCATGTGAATCCCAAATAATATACCACATGCGACCCAGTAAGCAAGCCCATATGAGTATCCTGCAAGCAATCACATATGGGCAAGATATGTGCTTTACGTTGGCTGATAATCTATATGGGCCCTGTATGGGACCCATATGTTTTGTCTTACCACTACAAAACCCAGGTAGGCACCAGTCCAGCAAACCCATATGGCTCCCAAGAAAAAAGCCCATATGGGTCCCAGCAAGCAAGGCCCCATATGGTTCAAGTATGGGCTAGATCTGGGCAAATATACCATATAGGCCCCATGTGGACCCCAAAAACGTTTTTTGCCCATATCAGACCCAAATGGGACCCAGAAAGCAAGTAAGCGCCTAAGGTTTGCCCCTATTAAACCCCAGGTAGGTCTCAGTCAAGTAAACCCATATGGGCTATAGTTGAGAAAATATACCTTATAGCATTGTTTGTCTTAAATGCTATATTTGCCCATATCAGTTCGATATGTGATAAAAATGTGCAGTTAGCGTACTTTTAGTTAGATGTGAAGACATCTAGAAAACATATAAGTTTAAGTCCAACTTATATTCATCTGTTTATATAATACAATAATGTGTTTAATGGAATATATATATATTGCATAATGATATAATCAATAGCTAGTATTTAAATTTCGAATTTCAGTAATTATGTGAATTTGTCTTATATCGAGCACATCTTGAAGATATTTGTTTTCTGTATCTGCATTTTTTAATATATGAAGTTGTTGATCGGTAAATAATTATTCAATTAACACCCTTTTTATCTTTGGAAATGATTAAATTTCATCAGGACTTAAATAACTTTGATGCATTAATACATTTCTACATATACCCTTTCATAAACATGACAGTAGGGCGAACGGACCCAGGGCGATCGGGGTATAGGGCGAACGGCACAAAGGGCGAAGATATTTTAGGGCGAACGGACCCTGATTTGTGATAATTAAACCAGGAAACATGTTAGGCGGTTTTTATATTAAAAACAGATAGGTAAGTTTTACAAAATGTTAAAAATATGTATTATATTTATAAAGCAACTTAAATTTACCGTTTTCCTTTTTCTAGTATTGTAAAAGATTTTGGTTTTCTAAACCTGATATAAATTTGTCACTCAATTTCGTGTTATAGAACATGAATTTTTGCTAGTGTGCAATCAAAATATTGCATTGCTATAATTTTGATATGATTATAGGCACAATATCTCATTGTTTGCAGTTTGGCGGTGTTGTGTCTTGATATGTCCTTCTAATGGATTAAATATAGCTAAGATGAAAACAACACGCCGCCGATTCTATGTTTATTCCGGAAGTTCTAGTTCTAAAAATAGTTCTCAAGAAAATGCATTCAAAAGCCTTAACATAGTTAGATATAACATCTCCCTTCAACTTAGATAAGATTTTCCATTTCTTTTTAAATATATTTATCATAGAGAATAATCGATTTAAACCACATTTAATATTTTTAAAATCATAGATAGTTAATTAAGGTAACAAAATATTAAACACAATTTGCGATTCACATTTATCAGTTCCAGCATTCCGGCGGAATATAGTTGTTGAACTCGCCTATAGCACCATGTGGAGATCACGTGTTGATCAATTATTTCGGTATAAACTGACCTTAGCATAAGTTCACTGTGGGCTTATCACAGGTTTAAAGGCGGTTAGCCAGAAGTTAAACGTAGTGAAATAAGAGGTTACACTTTTTGTCTTCCGTTTATATAGTTATTTTTAACAAGTTACTAGAATGAAATAAAACAAGATTAGCACAGTATTTAAATCAATGTGTAAGTGAATAATAAACTGATGAATGCCGATATACTACATAAAGCAAAGTAAACGATCACTGTATCTTATTAACTATGAGAATGGGGATTATTATGCCCCTTACACGCTGCACAACTTTAGTTTAACACGTAGTCCTTGAGATATTTCGGCGGACGTCGCTGTCGAGTTGGTCGTTTGACTTCAGGTCGGACAGGTTTGGAATTGATGTCATCATCATCACAATCTTCCGCATCTCCGTCGTCTTCTGGGCCAACTAGCTGTAGATCTGGTACACGGGTTTGAACGACGATGAATTTCGTGTAACAGAACGATTTTCATTACTTGCAGTAATCATCGTACCCTTCTTCTTAGTAAC
This sequence comes from Congeria kusceri, assembly GCA_027627225.1. NCBI lineage: Eukaryota > Metazoa > Mollusca > Bivalvia > Myida > Dreissenidae > Congeria > Congeria kusceri. Next base: position 9,383,647 of record CM051030.1, on the reverse strand, counting down.
ATGAAACGGAGTCGGTTCGAACACAGTATCAGTTTTGTTACTGCGTGATTCTTTCTGCTGTAGTACCGTGTCACCTTCTGATATATTGACATGACGAGCCGCATTTCTGGTGTCTGCATACGATTTCGCCGCGGATTTGGCACTTGCGTCACGACTTCGGACATTGTCGTCGATGATCTCCGCTTCGTTACTGAATGTTTCAGGCAACCTTTTAATTGGCGTTCGTTGGAATAGAAGCCTGTACGGGGTATAGCCGGTTGCAGCATGTGCCGTAGATCTGTATTGCCTGAGAAACGCATACAGTTCTTGCTTCCAGTTGTTCCCATTTACTTTCGCTGATCTTATGGTTTTCATTAGAGGTTTATTGAAAGCTTCTGCCTGTGCGTTTGCTTTTGGCCATCTTGGGCTTACTTTTCTGTGTACGAAACCGCAGTATTTGGCATATTCGCTGAATTAGGCGCTGTTAAAGGGACTTCCATTGTCCGTTTTAATTACCTTTGGAATTCCGAACATGGCTAAAACTTTGTCCAACACTGGTATGACTGTATTTGCCGGGACAGACTTGATTATTTCCACCACCGGATACCTTGAATACTCGTCGATGATGACAAACAGGTATTCCCCACTCGGTAGTGGTCCGCAGAAATCGGCACTCAAGTTGCGCCACGCCCCTAAAGGCAACTCCGACATTTTCAGTGGTTCACAGGGTCTATGTTCCTTCGTGACCAGCTGACACGCAACACAGTGGCGTATGGCCTTCTCTACGTAGTCATTTAAGTTGGGAAACCACACCTTTGAACGAATGAAACTCTTTGTCCGCGTCATACCCTGGTGCCCTTCGTGTGCTTTCTGGACGGATCGCTCTCTAAGCGACTTGGGTAAAACTATTTTATTGTCTCTCAGCAAGATGTTGTTTGTGTGTACGGTTAATTCATCTCTTGTGTTTCTCAGTGTCATGAGTTCTTCATTATCGATGTCGGGATCACTAACGTGTTTCAATTCATGCCATTTGCCATTTTGTGTGTATTCAATTGCCTTGCACATTGTTTTGTCATTCGATGTCGCTATTTTTACTTCATATAACGTCATTGCTTTTAACAACTCTTCGTTTGCTATGAAATTGACGTATTGGTCAGCAACATTTTCGCAAACAGTGTTACTTTTTATCGGATGTCTTGACATGTAGTCTGACGGGTTGTCTTTCCCTGGGCGGTATTTGATTGTGTACTTGTATGGTTGAAGTCTCAAGCCCCAGCGTTCAATTCTCAACGGTGGCTGTTTCTTTGGCCATAACATCTCCAGTGGTTTGTGGTCTGAGATCACTGTGAAGCTCCTCAGAGCACCTCTAAGGTAGATGTTGAAATGTTCACATGCCCATACCACTGCTAGCGCTTCTCTTTCCGTTTGGCTGTATCGCGTTTCTGTTTCAGTCAGGGCTCTGCTAGCGTAAGCCACTACTTTCTCTCCCTGTGACAGGATACCGGAAAGCCCCACCGGACTCGCATCCGTGATTAGCTCTATCATGGCATTTGCGTCATAGTACCGCATAACTGTTTCACTTGAGAGCTCATGTTGCAGTGTCTCAAATGCTCCCTGCTGCTCGGATTTCCAACACCACTCTGTATTTGTGTGTGTCAGTCGACGTAATGGCTCTGTTACTGTTGCGTAATCCTGTATGAATCTTGAATAATAGCTTGTCATACCGAGAAAGCTTCTCAGTTCAGTGACATTCTTTGGGGTGTCAATGTTTTTTATAGCAGATACTTTTTCCGGGTCAGCTGAGATTCCGTCACCTTTAAACACCACACCAAAGAACGTGATTTCGGATTTGTTGAATTCACATTTCTTTTTATTCAGAGTCAATCCATTTTTGTGCAATATATCCAGCACTTTATGGAGCGCTTTATCATGTGATTCATGGGAACGTCCAAACACAATAATGTCATCAGATATATTTCTAGCCCCATCGATTCCCTGTATTAAGGAGCTTATTGTAGCCTGGAATACTTCCGACCCAGATGAAATACCGAAATTCAGCATTTTGTATATGTAGATACCCATGTGTGTATTGAATGTGGTTATGGAACGGCTTTCTTCGTCAAGTTCAAGCTGGTGATACCCAGATCTCAGATCGAGTTTGCTGAACACACATGCTCCGTTTAGGTCCGACACCATTTCGTCTAAAGCAGATGGCGTTCCCGTTCTATTGCAGCATTTGCTGCACGAATGTCCACACACAACCTGATTTCATTTTGATCTTTCTTAGGTGGTGTCACTATCGGCGATATCCACGGAGTCGCTTTATTTTCAACTTTTTCAATAATGTCTTCCTCGACAAGTTTTTCAATTTCATGCCTCACTTTGTCTCTCAAGTGGAATGGTGTCCTTCTGTTGCGCTGAGCAACAGGTTTTACATTCATGTTGATGTGTAGCTTGACCGTCTTGTTCTTTAGCTTTCCGCTGCCAGTGTATATGCCGGGATATTTGGTTTCGATGCTCTTATTTTCAATTTTGTGCACTATTTCAATCAGCTGCATGTCTAACGCTGTTTTATATCCTATTAGGCAACGGTGGTTTCCTTTTACCACATAGAAGTTTTCAGCTGTGATCTTTCCATTTTTCTCTAGTTGCACAACGCACCTTCCATTCACCCTTAATTCAGGCCCACCCCCATACGGGATGAGTTTAGGTATCCTTTTCGTTTTAAGTGTCGGGGATCCGATTTTTTTTGTATCCTGATTCGTCAAGTATATTGACTGATGCTCCAGTGTCAATCAACAATGATAACTTATGTCCGTTAGCGTACACAACGGTCTGTGGTGTTTTCACGCTTGTTTGATGTGGAGCCAACTGCGTAACAGTATTCCAACTCAGAGTCGGAAGAATCGCTACTTTGATTCGGTTCACAGCCTTTAATCTCGCGCACCTGTTTCGGTTTTGACTGGCGCTGTCGACATACTCTCTTGTGGTTCGGTTTTCCGCAATAGTTACACAGTTTCCCTTTTGCTGGACAACCTTGCTTATGTGGGTACTCTCCACCACAATTTCTGCATTTCTGTGTTGTAAAAGATGTCCGTTTTGGGCGCTCAGGATTATTGAACACGTGGCCACGACCGCGATTGTGGGCACCACGTGTTTGCATACTTTTACCCCTAGTTATTTTGTTTACTTCCGTTTTGTGTCCGGAACTCTCCATTGCAACCGCTTGTTGTTCTGAAATTTCAAGAGTTCTGCCCAATGTCACTATTTCGTCAAGACTTTTGTCGGCTTCAGATTGACGAATTGACAATTTTCAACTTTTTGTTACCGATTCCAAAAATATATGAAAAGTGTATACACGGGAGCAAATTAACACTACGGACCAAGTAATATACTGTAAACCCCGTTTCGTTTATGACTAATCATCAGTTGAAATTGATAAAATTATAAAGCATTTGTAACGCTAAACGATGGAATAATTTGGAGTGTTTCTGTTGTTTTTATTTAAACTGTTGACATCACGTGGAACGCTTACATAAAGTAAACAATTCAGAGTGAAATATAGGAGTCGGAATGGCTGAATGGTTAAGGCGATATCCTTTTTATACGCAGGTCCCGGGTATAGCCCCGGTGAGACCAATTATTAATAAAAAAATTTCTAAATACTTTTCTTGTTATTATTCTTTAGTTTTTAGTTCCGATGTTTAAATCTGTCAAGTTTATACTTTAAATGGCATACTTCAAAAAATGCGAAAATCTGCGATCAAGTCCCTTTAAAACTTCAGGAAATACCAGCTGGATCTAGACAATGTTGTTAGCCAGTTTAGTTGTTGATGCAAATACTTTTTTTGAATGTTTTAAAGCCGGATTGAGTTATGTTTAAAACCAAACGTAACAGAAATGTTCACTTGCTGTTAATATTTACAAGGCAATGCTCTGTAAGTAACTTACTATGCACACTATTATGTTGATTTTAACATTATATTAGATACATTAACACATAATTATTTGTTTTTAGTAATTTGCAGTTACTCAAGTTTTGTATTAAACTCTATCTTTATTCTAATACGCACACTTTTTAATCACAAATGACGACATGGATATAATAATTACAAGTATATTATGCAAGGTACATTAGACCTACATGTAGATCTCGATATGCTTATTTGAACATCTGTCTCACATGATGCATTTTGTGTTGTTGTACTATTATTAAAATATTATGTTTTGTCAAGTTTACGATTAGGATAAATAGCTTGTTGAAAACATGATGTTCGCTGTTTTATTATCAATACATTAATAACTAACACCAACTTAAAGCTTTGATGATATGGTTCAAATTATACTCCAAATAATATAATATGCCATTTGTTGTAAAGCTGTATCTAACAGACATGTGATTGCCAAGAAGAATACATTGTTAGCACGACTACCGACTGGAAAGCTACTTGTGGCCATTAACAGTCTAAATTTATATTGTCCTGTCCTTGAAGTTTGACAACCATAGAATGTTACAAACAGCTCCGCAACAACTACCTCTGTATAAGTGACAAATTATGAAGAGAATCATGTTTGGACTTTTTCAGTAAAGCTTTTATACAGGTTTTCCCTTCAGGACCAATCTGTGTTGCAACCAATATGGGACCCACGCAAATCCCGGTTGTACTTTCTGCGATGGGGCCCATGTGGGTCTCCCATAAAGGTCCCATTTGTGTTTGCACATAAAGGTCCCATGTTGAGACCACATGGTAGACCCATATTGTAACCCATGTGGGACCCACGTAAATCCCGGTTGCACTTTCTGGGGTGGGGCCCATGTGAGTCTCCCATCAAGGTCCCATCTGTGTTTGCCCATAATGGTCCCATGTTGAGACCACATGTGTCCCATGGTGGATCCATAGTGTAACACATATGGGACCCAGGTAAATCCCGGTTGCACTTTATTGGGTGGGGCCTATGTGGGTATCCCATCAAGGTCCCAGCCGTGTTTGCCCATTACGGTCCCATGTTGAGACCACATGGGTCCGATTTATGACCCATATTGTAACCCATATGGGATCCACGTAATTCCCGGCTGCACTTTCTGGGGTGGGGCCCATGTGGGTATCCCATCAAGGTCCCATCTGTGTTTACCCATTATTGTCCCATGTTGAGACCACATGGGTCCCATGGTGGACCCATATTGTAACCCCTATGGGACCCTCGTAAATCCCGGTTGCACTTTCTGGGTTGGGTCACATATCGGTAGCCCACATGGGGCCCATATTTAAACTCTCAAGGGGCCCATATGGGTCCTATCTGGGAAATGCCTCGGAACGCCTACTGCATTAGTGCATAGTCATAACAGATTTACATGTAATTTATATTCATTGTTTTATTCGATTATTCGATTAAAAGTTTACCTGAACATTACAATAAAAAGGTTTAGAAGCAGGATATTTGTGAACAGCATGTACACCGCAATCATGAACGGTACTACACTTCTTCCCACGTCAGATGGGCAGCGCGTATGGGTGCCATTTGTCCACAGCACTGGGTCGTTGTTGCAATCCGAGTGACCTTTGAAAAAACAATATACTTCCTAACAGCTAAATTACATTCAATACCACATGTTCTTGCTCAAAATACGAATACTGCAACATTTTCAGAAGATTAAGAATGGTAGTTGTATCTTCTTAAATAATCGACTGTAAATAATCTGCAATAAATTAATATACATAATCTGCAATAAATGAATATAACCAGCATTTAAACGTGTTTAAATTCCAAGATCGAGTACACCAAACCGGTATAAAATACGACCAAGTCAACACTGAATTTGTAAATACTTTGACAAACAACGTGGAATTAAAATCATATGCGTTTAAACTTTAAAATAACCGGACATCGACAATGTACATACGAGATTAAGCTAAATCGTAAATATTATAACGTGTGGAATATTTACCTTAAAATCAATTCAGGTATATTGAAGCTTCTTCGGTAGATTATTGTGAACGGATATGTAAACAATCTTACTAAAGTTAACAATTTTGTTAATGTCTAATAACCACATATACAATGGTCTGGTCTAAAAATTACCGATTTTCGAAGTTATTTTATAAACTATTACGTTCAGTATAGTTTAAAAAAAAAAGTTGTCAATCTACAATAAATTCCCGGTGGCATACTTGATACACAGACATGATGTCTGATCTGATTTATACTTGTCACAAGAGAATACTCTCTCTTTTAATATTAGTTCAGGCTTTGACTAGTTGGCTAAAAGGTCACCAGAAGATAGCCATCTCCAGGTCATTTCAAATTCTTAATGCGGAGCAACTTTCAAATGATTGAAATATGATTTCTATGTCAATGGAATCTTTCATTCCATATTATCTTATGTAACATGAATACAACGTTATCTTCCTTGGTTGTTATTGTGCCGCAAAAAATAATTACAAAAAGGACAATACTTTTCTCCTTAGGACTAGCGCATTTTTTATAAAAATATGGTAGCACAGTACCGTTTCAACCACATCAAAAATAGCGATATTTTGTTTAAATTAAATTATCTGGTTTGTCGGCAGATTAACGAGAATACAAAAATAAGCTATGAGAATTTATGTCTTACTGCGATAAAACAATTACCATACATCAAATAGTGTACATATAAGTGAACCAATTAGATCCTGAAAAATACTTTAAAAGTGGAAAACATTTAAGTCTATTGATACTTGTATTACTATAGACGATTGGCTTTCATATTGTGATTATCTTTCTTTTTACGAAGCTGTTGATATGCTAGATCCCAATGCCGGTAATTACCATGCTTTAGGTAATGAATCAGACTCTAACTGAACCGTTTACTTTGAATGATCTATCGCAACTCTTTTGAATAATAAAAGTAGTGGTATTAAAGTCACCCCGTCAGAAGCACACGACGAAGGCAATGTCACATATATTACTGCTAATGTTTACAAATATTCTTTAATCCGGATACTTTGCGACACCTTAGGGTAAAGCAATTAATAGTCCTATACACAAATCAGGTTCTACTAATGTTCCTTGTAATTATTAAGGAATTTCAATCACTGATTCTATGTATGAAATAGTTGCTGGTATTATTAATAAGCGTTTATATTAATGGGCAGAAGGCAATTTTAAAATTGATGAATCACAGGCTGCATTCAGACGAGGATTCAGAACAGGATATTCTTCAAATGGCAATGGGTGCACGATTTTAATGTCTTTACGTCGTCGACTTGAAGAAATAATTTAAAAGTGAATCATTTTAGCTATTGTTATCATTAGAGACAAGAGGCGTATTTGGCAATGTTCTGATTGTATTTTAACTTAGAGTCCAGTGGAGTGTAGTTATCTGGTCAAATAACAACCTCATGTCCACGTAATAGTGATAATCGACACGGAGACAAAACAAGCGCTAAAGTTGTCCTTGTTTATAGACGAGTTTTCCTCTCTTGCAGGCAGTCTGGGCGCCATAGACCCTAACAGACTGCCAAGTTTCATGGCGAAGCTCTTATACTTTGGCCAATAACATGCACAACCCGATACTCTACGGGCCTGTATAAGACTATTTTGGGCAGAAAATTCCGTATACGCTTTTTGGCGTTTTTGTGAGAAAACTATAAACTGACCCTTGGCAGGACGTTAGGAGTCATGAGGATGCACCGTTTGGCACCTTTCTCCACAGTAACAATTCATACGCGACCTGAAACGCGATTTTTGCAATCTTTTGTCTGCACCAAACTATGAAACTATTCGAAAACTATAATTATGTATATATATTTTAATGAAGTGTGTTAAATGTCATAGTAATATTGTTGAACATTGCTTATCATTATATGTAATGTGTATGTTAGGCTAGAGGCCACTAATTGCCAATAAATACTATCAACTTTTACTTGTAGATGGACAGTTATTGAAACATCCAAATGATTGAGCCCAGTTTTGCTAAGCTGCCAGTACGTATCTGATCAGTTTTACAGCAAGATATTTGGGACCCCTAAATTGGATGACCATTGTCGGTAACATTAAGTCGAAGTCGGTGCTAAATTATTTATTTTTTGTGTGAAGACACTAATAATGAAACGAAGTTTCGACTGTTTGACATTATCAGTGTGAATAAGGCGCCTCGAGACTCAGATCCCACAAGACCGAGTCCGAAGACCGAAAAACCATACAGTTTCCATTACACAGGTTACCAAATAAATTAGATACAAAGCCGCGTTATAGAAGTCAATTTCAAAATTTAGCGATATTTATCTGGAATTGTGTTCTTTCGTGTCAATGAATAACTGCATGTTTGCTATTGTTTCCTTCCAAGCAATATCAAAACTGGCTAAAACGATCCCATAAAATGTTCAATTATTTATTTATATATTGTAATTTTTTTACGGTAACTATGTCGTCTCAACATTTTGACCGCAATATCTAGTCAGCGTGTGCTATATTTTTTGGCACTTAAACTGGTCTATTTAAAAACGACAAAGCTATAACTAGAAAACAAAATGTATCGGTATGTAACTGACTTATCCGTATTTAGCATGCGTTTAGTAGATGCAGTTAATCCTTCATTTAACAAAAGCAACAAAACAATATTTAGAATCGATACAAATGTGTTTTCATTTTAATAGAACAAAAATCCGTAAAGAAATGTGTTTGTTTGTGTTGACATGGTAAACCAATAACTTTCCACAATTTTGATTTATTTTGCAGTACTGCTGACACTACTTGTTTGAACAACGTTGTTTTGGTCCAGCTTCACTATGCAACTCATGGTGTTTGCATTTAAAATATCAGTTGTGCACGTAATCATTTCTATGTACTAATATCACAGTTGCAAAATGTAAAATCAAATATGGATATTTCTAAACTTTAAATGTTTAAATGTGTTCATTTCTTTTTACGTTTTAAATGTCTTAATAATACCTCCAATTTCACCCAGAAATAACTCCGCATACAGGTGCCAGTACGGCCTCGCGATAATCTGTCCTGCTGTTGACCATTGGATTGGAGAGTTCGGGTAAAGGACCGAGTATGAGGCAACAGCATAGGACTATTATCTACTATCCAAACAGTTTGTTTTAGAAAGAAAGCCAGAAACTCTGACAAGCTTAAGAAAAGTCGAGCGCGCTGTCCTCCGACAGCTCTTGTAAATATTACACCTGGTATAATCATATTTTTTATATTTAGTTAAGAATTGTACAACTTACCATCTGTCTGACCATTGCCAGCTGAGAGGCCATTTTTTGGTGATTTGAACAAATTCTGAGGACAAGAAAGTAAAAGTCCAGAGCGAACACTACTTTCGCCGCGTTGTGAAATTGCCCAAATCGAAGTCCAGTTCCAATAGTAAACAGGACCAAAGAAACCATGTCTATGATATTCCAGCCATTAGTTATGTACTGTGTTTTATTTCGGGCGCTGGCCACCTGAAAAATGCTATTATACATGTACATTTTTGTACTATTTTAACATTTATATCAAAATAAACTGAATATTAATTACATTGTAATGCATCTAGTAGATAGTTTGCCATTTCCTATCCCATTTCGTGTTTGCGATACATCTTAACAAGCAAACTCATTATATATGTTATTTCATAGATTTTCGTAATTATTTATCAATGATTGTCAATTTTGACTTATTTCATTTTGACAACAAAGACATAAACCGATTGGAGACAACATACATTTGCGATTAGAGGGGTATGTGGTTGAAGCATTATTTTAACTGCACTCTTCATCTTTATGCGTATGAAGTGCATAACTCTTGTCGTCGTTTCTGTTTCTAACGTCTTTTATACAGCAGGATAAACTAAATACAGTTTTAAAAATACAATATGTGTGTTAATGTGTAAATAGGTTATGAATATATATTTATTTATTATTATGACTGTTGCTGTTGTTTTTGATGTATTGATGACTGTCACCCACATAAAACTGTTATAGCTTCCATGATACAATGCCTCGTCATTTTAATCATATGTAGTGGTATGTGTTACCTAGTTGTACATTTACCTCCGCACAGTTATTATTTTCGAGCACTAGGCACTATTTTAATCAATCCTTCGATATACATGCATTATTGGGGGCTTCGGTTAACTAATTGGTTCACAAGAACAATTTGGGGTTTTTATACATCCGTGCGAACATATTGTAAATAGTTTTGTATAACTGAAGGACATATCTCAGCACATATAGAACAACTAACTGTTAACTATACTTCCTTCATAAATTAAAACAAAGCATGTTAAAACGTTGGTTGCAAAAACATTGCAGAAAAAAAATGCAATAAATCAGTGAACAAGACGTCTAGTGTTAGCCTGCGAAATTGGCCAATGTTAGTAAATATATACATGTAATCTGACTTAAATCAAAATTATACCACGACGACATCGCAGACACTTCTAATGGTTAATAAATTGTAGTTGTGTTTATGCATTTGCTGTTGATTTTTATGTTGCAATGCATTATTGTGACATTGGTTTCTAGGCTAAAGATAATTAAGCTATTTGTTTACCTGTCGGATTTCTACTACTAGTATGGCCAGAACCAATGCTATCAGTACGTATTCCATTGTCGAAATCGTGTTTGTGAAGTCAAACAACAGCACGTAGGCGAAAATGCCCAAGAACACCAAATAGAAGAGCTTATGGTGAAAAACAAAAACAAACGAAACAAATTTCACTTTAGGAATTCGTATGGTATAAACATAAAAATCAATCGAATGTTAAATCAGTTGCCACTTTCGATGCAATTTAACCCATTATAGAGTACTCTACAACCATGTATGAGTCTATAGTCCAGGAAAACTGTGGTTCATGAAACGTTGACACTTCAATATGGTCTTAGAACGATTAAACACGCGAAATGGGGTCATTGGTTACGTGCACTTAACGCATATTGACGGTACGTGACTATACCTGCATGGTAGGTGTGTTAGTAGTCTTCAAACATGTATGAGTCCCTTGTCCAGGAAAACTCTGGTTAGGGAATTTTAGACACTTGAAATTGGCCTAAGAACGTTAGACACGCATAACGACGTTCGCAACAAAAAGAAAATAATTGGGTTAATTTCTCTTTTTGCTTCATTGTTTCTTTTTTGTATATAGGTTACAATATACTAATTTCATCTCTAATGTCCATTCAAAATAAGTATTAATAGTAAAAGTTCATAATGCATATATAATAATCAAACACCCACTTATGCAATGTATTTCCAAACAAATTAGTTGAGAAATGATCCATTAAATATCTCCATTCTATTTCATACGTTGTTTATGTATGTTAAAACGAAACAGGATAAACGCTACACAGGTACCCTATATGAAATCCAATATTTCCCAAACAAGTTCGGTGAGCCATTCTTTTTTTAATGTTTTGGCGTAAGTATACACTGATGCATGTATGTGCGAAATTTTAAGAAAATCTGTCTTTTGGAACAAAATATGCATTTGATAAAAATGAAGTTTCAAAAAGCATTATTAGTTCCCATTTGACACACTTGAATATCCATCCAGTCAGATCCATTATTTTAGCAGTAAATGTAGGTAAAGCGTTTTTATTACCAACTTATATATTGCCAAACAAAGCATGTACAAACATATCAGTTGAAAGAACCATAACATTGTTTCAAAAACACTATCCTATATACTTAAAACATTGATAAAAATCCAAACTGAAAAAGGGGCTTCGACAGGTACCGTATTAAAAACCCAATAGTTCCGGAACAAGGCCGGTGAGCCCTATTTTTTAAGGCTGTTTTAGTTTCAGTATGCAATGATGCATGTATGTGGGATCTTTTAATAAAATATTTCGTTTGAAACAAATGATATTCGTATATTTGATAAATAATTAATGTTTTCACAGGCATATTTAATGCATAATTAACCTCGTTAAGTGTCCATTAAAAGTCATTTGTTGAATGATAACTGTAGATAAAGCGGGTTTATCATAAAACTGCACTTGTATATGGCCAAACGAAACATTTAAAAAGATGCATTTAAAAATCTCCATTTTTTTTTTAAAGAAAATCTGTCTTAGGAAAAAAATTGAAGAAAATTGTTGCGAACGTCTTTAATTTAATCATTTTTCATGTGCACGTGGAGCATCAGGACTGTATGTGAATATACCAGCGTGGTAGCATTGTGAGTACTCTACAACCATGTATGAGTCCATAGTCCGAGAAAACTCGGGTTAGGAAATTTTGGACACTTGAAATTGGCCCAAGAACGTCAAACACGCTCAACGGGATCGTTGGTAACGTGCACGTGACGCATGTAGACACTATGCGGCTATACCAATGTCGTAGGTATATGGATGACATATAACCTTGTATGAGTCCATAGGCCGTGAAAACTCTGGTTAGGAAATTTTGGACACTTGAAAATGTCCTTAGAACGTTAAACATGCTAAATGGGATCATTTGTTACGTGCACATGAGGCCTCAAGACAGTGTGTGAATATACCAGATTGGTAGGTATGTGAATACTCTACAACCATGCATGGGTCGATAGTCCGACAAAAATCTGGTTAGAAAATTTTGGACACTTGAGATTGGCCTCAGAGCATTTAAAATAATAGATGGGATTATTGGTTACATGCACGTGACGCATCTAGACGGTACGCGACAATACCAGCGTGGTAGGTATGTGGGTATATCACAGGCCGGAAACACTGTGTGAGTACTCTTCAACCATGTATGAGTCCATAGTCCGGGAAAACTCTGGTTAGTGAATTTTGGACACTTGAAATTGGCCCAAGAACGACAAACACGCCCAACGGGATCATTGGTTACGAGCACATGACGCATCTAGACGGTATGTGAATATACCAGCGTGTTAGGTAAGTGAATACTCTACAACCATGTATGAAGCCATAGTCCCCACTGGGACGAGTAGGTTAAATGGAATAAATATGATAAATAGGCTAAATGGGGTAAAATAAGCTAAATTGCTTTGATGGGATAAGTAAGTAAAACAGGCTAAATGGGGTGAATTGACTAAATAAATCGGATAAATATGTTTAATGGGTTAAATGGGTGGGACAGTCGAGCCCGGAAAATTGGATAAATACGCTAAATGGGCTAAAAATCCTAAATGAGATAAATAGGCTTAATGGGTGTCAATAGGCTAAATGGGATCAATATGCCAAATGGAATCAAAAGGGAAATGTGCTGGATGGGATAAATATACCAAATAGGATAATTGAGCTAAATGGGTTGAACATTTCATCCCATTTACAGACACCTGTACTGACACCTGTAAATGGGATCAATAGGCTTATAGCCTCCATGGGCTAAATGAGATAAATAGGCTAACTGGGATCAAAAGGCTAAATGGGATCAATATGCTAAATGGGATCAAAATGATAAATGTGCTAAATGGGATACATATTCTAAATGGGATAATAGGCGAGTTTCACATTCCCAGTTTGAGCGATTATCACGACACTATAATTTATTGGCGAATCGAAAACGGGGCTCGCGATGTATTGATAGTGATTAGTACTGGTCGCATAGCAGTCATTTACATTTTATTACTTTTAAAATGTTATAAATATTCAATTAGTCTACTTCTTAATAAACAGAAATGGCATGGTACGTACTATAATTAGTATATATGATAAGAGCGTGTCCGTTTAATTAGTATATCGTCGCTAACAATGGAAACAATGCAATTTAGACTTAGGTCCTTTCTCTAAAACTGACAGACTTCGTTTTGTTCAAACCTGGTCTAATCAATTATAAGATCATAATCTTGTATAAACACATGACCAGTATTATGTTACCAGAATGTGTATATATAGGTCCTAATTTTAAAATAACGTGTTGCACAATTACGTAATAAAAGTGCATACCAATTAGTGAAGTAATACGCTGGTAATTATCTCGGCAGCTATGCCACTGACTTCATGACTCTACTTGATAACCAGTGAAATAACTATCATTCAAAATAATAATAACTTTGTTTACCACAAAAATAATTTATTGGCAATTATCCTGATCGTTTGTTTGAACTCATGATAGTTTATGTTAATGTGTTTATACACAAAGTTTGAAGACAAATAACGATACTTAACACTGCTCTTTTAACGTTCAGATAAAAAATTTTAACAGAACAAGACTTTTATTTTCACCCAAGTAGAATCTATATAACATATACAATTAGGGCAATATAACAAAGCAAAATTGTTAGTAAATTAGTAACTTCCGATAATTTTTACATTAACACAATTGTATAGATGGTATACGGGGGGTATTTAAATAATAAGATACATAGCCGGAACATATGATAATAATAATAATAATAATGATAATAATAATAATAATAATAGCAATAATATGAGATCTATAATCAAAATCAAAATACCAAAATCTTAATGAAATTATCAAAATCACAATCATTATCATATCATATCATATTCAAAATCATCATACTAATCATAATAATCATAATAATGATAATCGTCATAGTTATCATAATCATCATAATCTTGGCATTTAAGAAACAAATAATAGTACAGTTCTAGAAGAGCATTTTAATACTAGCACTGGTAAAATAATTAGTGGTTTGTGATCATAGTTGTGCGGTGATGTATTTTCTTTTGCACACAGCGTTTCGGATTGAGAAATTGAAATGACTACGCGTTTTAAAAGGTTTATATTTTGCATCAGAAATTTAAATCATTATCAATACTTAAAAGACATTTTGTTGCGAAAGACTGTTTGCGTTAGAATTATGGTGTTGGAGCTAGCTTTGTAACGGTTTCAATCAACAACAGTTATTTTTGTCGTGATTTACGCTTGAGTGCACCTGCACGCGAGATCGATGTTGACCACAAAGGCACGATGTGAATTAATTACTCTAATCAGCTTTGCATTGCAGGATTACAATGGAGAATGCCGTTATCTGAGGGGTTAACATTAAATGACTGATGGGGCAAGAGCAAATTATAATTTGTGTGCTGGATAAGTTTAAACGAAAGTAACAAAAGTATAATTATTAATTTATGTACTAGTACTGCTAGATTAATTAGGATAAAGTAACAAGATTGTAGGTAAAATATAGGTATCAGTTGTACTCATTTAGAGTGCAACAATTGTTTCCATTGCGTTAATTGAAATATAGTATCAATATAGCAGGCACAAATATTTAAAATGTTAACATGTGTACTTGAGTGGTACCATTTTGTACTACTCTTATATAATGCTGCAATTATTTCTGTTATATGAGTATAAGTATATAGCAATCTTACTTTAATATTGACATATAATTATGCAGTTATCATTTGGTACACATACAGAATGAAGCTATTATTTACATTGCACATTTTATGTTTACATGCATATATTTCTAATTAAAGTAAATAATGTGATTAGTACATACATGCAAAAATATGTACATTTGTGACCAGACAAATATTTTGATATATTGATTACACAAGCGTAAACGGTCACTTATATTGAGATAATATGTAAATATGTTATGCTGTTAACAATAAAAATATATTGAAATAAAAAGACAGTATTGTTACAAACTACAATATTAGAGTTGGTGTATAGCTGGTGGCATTGGTAAATACAAGTAGTTAAATAGATAACTTGCTATCGCTTAAACTTACTGAATATGAAGCAAATAAATTTGCTTGTATTCTGTAATAGTTGTAAGGAATTAGATGTTAGGATTGTAATAAGAGTAGCATCATAAAGATCATGTCCTAAGAATTGTTCTCTTTCAGATTTAAAGAAATCGCAGTTTAAGTAGATAGTGATGTTCGGAGCCAACTTGACCAGAGTTACAAAGTCTGCATATTCTTTCCTCAAATGGGGTTCCATCGTATCGACCGGTTTCAACTGGGAACCAGTGATTTGCAGTTCTAAATTTAAAGAGGTATGTATATTCAGTTTTGTAAGTTTTATAAAGTAGTCTTCAAAGGATGGAGTTTGTTTGAAACTGGTATATATTTGTCCCTTATGTGTTTGCTGTAGTTGAGTGTGCCATTGGATTTTGAATTGGGTTAATAATTTGGCTTTGACTAAGCGGTAATTATTATTTTGGGTTGTTAGGAATTGGTTATCCCATAAGTTACTTAAGTTTACTGAGGTGAGGATTTCTTTAATTTTATTGACCCATTTAAAATTTGAGTTTGGCAAGTTCATCATGTATTTATAGATTTGGATAGATAATTTCTGATCTTTGCCTATTAAGATTCTATTCCAAAATGAGATCATGCGACTTTTGATGTTAATTGCTATAGGGTATCTTCCAAGTTCACCATATAAAAAAGCCATTGGGGTTGATTTCCGAGCATTCGTAATTTTTCTAAGAAAGTTATTATGGACTTTCTCCAAGATATCTACATTTTCAAAACCAAAAATTTCTGAGCCATAGATTAAAATTGGTAGAAAAGTTTAAGAATTAAATCAATAGGTAGCTCTGCATTATTTGCTCTAGTATATAGAAGGTGCATTGCTTTTGTTGCTTGCTCGGCTAAGTCTTGGCTGTGCATTGAGGAAAGAACCATTACTGGAAAGGGTAATGCTTAGGTAGTGGTAACGGTCAGTAATTTTTACAGGGTTGTCACCTAATGTGAAATGGAAGTTTTGTAGTTGTCTTGCACCAAATATTACAATTTTTGTTTTGCTAAGGTTTATTTTTAAATGCCAGTTATCACAGTATTTATGGAAGATATTCAAACTATTTTGGAAGTCTATTTTTGAATCAGGTAAAATCACAGTGTCATCAGCATAAAGTAGAATAAGTAGTTTTAGCCAAAGAGACAAATCCAGGGGATTTGCTAGTTCTATGCCAGTTGAGCCATTGAGGTGCATATGTGTTTGAAGGTCATTTAAGAAGATCGAAAAAAGAATTGGAGATAGATTTTCGCCTTGTCTTACGCCAATTTCTGATACGAGGGTTCTGAAATATTGCCGTTAATAGAGATACTAGATTGATATTGTTGTACATGTTTTGAATTAAATGTAGAAACTTGCCATTTATATTTTGTTTAATAAGTTTGTGCCATAGGCCAATTCGCCAAACTTTGTTGAATGCTTGTGAAAAATCAATGAAGGCGCAGAATAGTTTTTGTTTTCTTTTTGTCAGTATTTCAATCAATGAATGTAATGTAAAAATATGGTCAGAGCAAGAGTAGCCTTTCCTAAAGCCAGCTTGATTTTCATCTAAAATATTATTTTCATTAAGGAATTTGTTTAATCTTTCATTGAGTATGGAAGTAAAAAGTTTACCTAGACAACTGAGGATAGTAATTGGTCGGTAGTTATTAGGATCTTTAGGGTCACCTTTGTTTTTAAATATAGGTATGATTATTCCATTGAGCCAGCTTTGTGGAATGAACCCTGTTTCCAGTACACAGTTAAATAGTTTATGGTAAACAGGCATAAGTAGATGTTTAGTGGACTTGATATACTCATTTAAAATGTTGTCAAATGGGCTAGGTGGTTTGGAATTTTTAAGCTTTGTGATACATTTTTCTATTTCTTCTTCAGTAATTGGGGTATTAAGCCTGTTGCTTGTGTCATTTTGTAGATGGGAGTTTGTGTCATTGAAGCGATTGTCATTGATTGTTCTGGTATTAATTTCTTTGAAGTGATCATGAAATTCATCTAATGTTGGTCTAGTTTTAACTGTAGTTTTTGGTTTAAGTTTATTTAGAAAGGACCAGTACTGTTTAGGATATTTGTCGGACATGGAACGAAGTTTATTTGACATGTTATGTTTGCTGGTATTAATGTGGTAGTTCATGGTGCGTTTATATTGCTTACTGGCATTGATCATTCTTTATTTGTTGTCTATAGTTTTGTTTTTTGTGTAGTCATTTTTCGCAGTATGATAATTTTTTCGTGCTTTAGAACATTGAGGAGCAAACCATGGTTTATTGTTTTCTGGTCTATTTTGATGAAATCGTTTTTTATTTTCAGGGTATGTGCTGGTGGAAGCTTGATGGAATACTGATTGGAGTTGATCGGTTATGTGCTCAATTGTCTGCTGTGATTGTGGGTAAGTGTTCATTTGCCAGAGTATTTGGTCTATTATGTTAAGGTTAATATTGTTAACAAATTGGTTGGACAAGTCAGGATTCCATTTTGGTTTCTGATTCATGTCAGTTAGATTTTTGGTGGAAATATTGGATCATTTTCTGTGTGGTATGTTTATGGACCAAGTGAGGGCATTATGACCATCTGAGAACAGTGAATCTGTTTCAATGATATGAAAATCTGAGATAGAAAGTAAAAGCAATCAGATGAAGCAATTACATAATCAATTGTAGATTTATTTCTGAAAGTTAAGATATCACAATCATTACCTGATGATAGTCTTCCATTGAGGATAAAAATGTTGTTATTTTTGCATAAATCAATAAGTCGGAATCCATGGGTATTTTGTTCGATGGTCTTTAGAAGTACGCATAAGTGGGATAGATAATTGTTCAAGGGTTTTATATTTGTCAAGTTGGCTCTGTATATCATCATCGATATCGAAAATGTCATTTAAATGGGGATCTGTAGTTATGTAATCTTTCATGCTTCCAACTCTGCTATTGAAATCTCCTGCAAGAATTACATATTTATGTTCATTACATTTTTGAGAGATTTAATTTTCAAAGGCCATAAACTCGTCATCGTTGAAAAATTTGGAGTTTTCGGGTGGAACATATACAGCTCCTTTTATCATATTTACATCAAGTTTCGGTAATGATTTGCAAATGAATATCCATAGTACATATTCAGAGTTTGATTGTAGGACTTTAACTGAGGAAGTAAGTTGGTCTTTAACAAATATACCAATGCCACCAGATTTACGCTTATACTCTTGTTCTCTGTGTTTGGCTAAATATTCATAGTTATTTATTTTAATAATATCTTGTTCATCAGTGTGGGTTTCCGAGATACAAAATATGTCGTAATTACTAATGAGTTCAGTGAATTCTGGGTAATTGAGTCTTTTCTTGAGTCCACTAACGTTTAAAGTTCCTGATTTTATGTTTTTCTCTTCCAGATTAGAGGGTGTTTCGACCCCCCCTCTGGCCTAGTGGGGATGGCTGCTGGCATCTGGAGCCCTGTTCAAATTTGGCGTCTGTGGAGTATTCCGGTTTTGTACAGACTCAGCATTACGAGAGGTGTCCCATGGACGTTGTATCCCCTGCACCGAGAACTGTGCGCTCAGGGGAGTCCTAGGAGATACCGGCGGATGTTTACGAGTGTTTGCCCTCGAAGGATGAGGGGATACGGACTGTGTTCGCCTAGATATGTGCTCAGTGTTCTGGGCTGGTGTATCAGGAGTGTTGAGCACTGTTGTGTTTCTGGGGATGACAGTGATTGTGTTGACAACAGGAGGATTAACGTTTAGGTTCCTGATGTGGGAAGGTGGTTCGGAGTGTGCCTGCTTGGATTGGAAGGCTTGTGAGTTAGCAGAGACTCTGTTACCCTGGAGGATCGCGTTCCAGTCAGGGAATAGGTCGTCGACTACCTTGCCGTCTACAACAATTTTTGCAGGGAAGACTATTGAGACTTTGCTGCGTGGATAAGTTTCTTGTATTTTGGCCAAAGTGCTTTCCGTGCTTGAGTTATTTCCTTTGGATAGTCAATGTTGATGCTAAAATGAGACCCTCTTAGCCGGTTTGCACGTGAGAGGACATTAACTGTGTTTTAATAGTCCAGAAAGTTCACAATAATACCTCTGGTGGCACCCTTAGAAAATCTTCCAAGACGGTGTGCTCGCTGGATATGAGGTCAAGGGGTTAGCTGGAGCTGTTCAGCCAGGAAATGGGCTATGACATTGTGGCAGTTTTCATCTCTCTGTTCGCTGATCCCGCCAAATATGAGATTGTTCCTTCGACTCCTTGCCTCAATGTCAATAGATTTGTATTCCAGGAGTTTGATTCGTGAGTTGTGATCAGATAATGACCCTTCAATGGATATAATTTTTGTGTGCATTAGTAAACATTAATCCACTTTGTGTTCAAAATTTTTCATTTGTTTGAATATTTCTGTCATTTTTCCATCCAAAGATAAATGTTCAAAGTCATGTTGGTTTGTTATGACTGTACCACTGCTACATTCACCACCTGTGTTTACTCTAGAACGTTTCCTATTTATATTGTCATGGTTAGTGATACTTCCCGCCGGTGGAATGACAAAACGGTTCTGAGTAATAAATGGTTCATCCTGTGAATTTTCGTTGCTGTAACAGTCAAAACTGTCTAGATGATCCATACTTACAGATTGGAAGTTATTTTGAGGCTATTAACTGGCACTTATGTATAGAAAACGAGGTTTAAATTGTCAGATGAAAAAAATGGCGACTGTTTACAAATTACCGGAAGTCATATTATTATAAATAACAATAATAATAGTAATTATGTTATTTGTAATAGTCAAGCTGTTATATAATTACCTCAGCCGAGATAATTATAATAAACGAATAAATGAACTGCTTCTGTTAATTAAATATTAATTAATTAATAATTAATTATCTGAATATGAACATTTTATTAGTTTATTCGACATTTTCTCCACTGAACATTATTTTCCTTTATGGACAATTTCAGCCAATACATCGTCAGCATCGTTCTCGATTCGCTTTATCAAGGGAGACAACTCCTACAGTACTCGATAACGGGAATGTGAAAAGAGTCTATTGGGCTAAATGGGTTGAATATTTCATCCCATTTTCAGATACCTTTAAATGGGCTAAATGGAGTAAATTGGCTAACTACACAGACATGAAAATTAACTATATTACTTTCATGAAATGTTATCAAAGTAGTAAGGCGTAAAAAATGTTTGTTTCAAGTTACCGGGCCTACCCTAAAAAAATGTCCCGACTCTTGAACATTTTATTGAGTTTTTAAGAGATTTGTTTGTTGTATTTACCTTTTTTCAACAATAAATGTTTTTTGGATAAATACGTGTTTTGTTTTGATAGCATCCACTTATAAACACAGTTTTAGGATATAACTGATATTTTTTGAATATATATTCAGTTTTAGAATCTTCAAGTTGACCATTTACCAAATAGAAATAATAATAATAAAATAAATACCGACCTACCTACTCTAATTTTGGGGGACATGTAACCTGAAACAAACATCAGTTTTTACGCCTAAGTGTTTCTTTATTATTATACAAGACAGAAAACAAACTTGCACCATGTGTGTATATATAACACATACAAACGTGGGAGTGTTTAAACATAATTGTCATTCGTACCGGTAAATAACAATTCAGTCTTGTATTGCTGCAGGCTAATGTCAACAATTGATACAATTACTGTAACGCATATCAATGCATTTTAACCATACACAGGCATTTACCAATAATATAGGAAAATCCTGTTTTGTGGACCTATTTCAAAATTAGTGTAGTAAATGGGAAACAATTTTAAGTAAACGTTATTTGCTTATACATAACGCATCACTGAAAAAACGCACCAGATTGTACGCGAATTGTGTCTTTGGAGCTTGAGAGAATGACTTGATCATGTGAAGCGAAGTATTCTTTTCTGTTCGAAAAAACAGAATTGGACAGACTATGCACGACATAAACTGAAACGAAATGTAAAACGATAATGAACTAAGCGTCTTAATCAGCATTTAATTATATATAATTACAAAATAAAACAACAATGCCGAGACAAGACAAATGTAAGTAAAAAAGTAAAATCAACATAACCTGGGTATATAATAACTGAATAACTGAATCGCCGGCTGATTTCTATATATAATCAGGGCAAATAACATTATGTGTAATTACTAAATAACGACGTCATTTGCGTACTAATAACGAACATCATTATGACGTCATTAAATGCCATTAAGTACAGAACACTAATACAATTTTTTTTTTCAGTTTTCAAGCATTCATCTAAATGTGTGCTTAAAGGCTTTTGTCTTATTAAAGGGTCTCACATTTGTTGTTCGTGTTCTGTTATTAATTCATCGCCCGTTTGTCCAATATATAATTCCTTGCATCCGTTACAAATTAAAACATATATAACATTTTATACACTGCAGTTCATGTTTTCTTTGATGGGAAAAAGTTTATTTTAAAATTAGATGAAGGGCCTTCTATGATTCACACAATCCAGAACGGGGATCCAAGCATTTTGATACTTTTGGAGGTTTATGTATCTCATTAAATTTAGATTTAATAAGAATGCCTGTTAAATTAGGAAGTTGTCTTTTGCTTTTAATGATTTTCGTATTTGTCATTTTGTTTTTCATTTTCAAGTCGCTATAAACAATATGTATATTATTTTAGTATACCTAATGCATGTTGTACTTCCTTGTTAGAAATTAAGGGAATGATATACTCATTTTTACAAACACTACTGATAAATATTTCAAATACACAGACTCACAAACAGTTCTTAATTTTAAATCTTGTCACACAATTAATCATTCCGTTTAATTAAGCACGAAGAATTTGTACTATAGTTTCAGACAAGAAAACGTTCTTACAACACGTTTAAATGAGCTTAAGACAAATCTTATGAAAAGAAGAGGTTATAAAATATCCCGTCGAGGTTATAAACTATCCCGTAGAGGTTATAAACTATCCCGTAGAGGTTATAAACTATCCCGTAGAGGTTATAAAAACTGGCAGACGTAAAGCATCAGAGATTCCGAGACACACATGTTCATCTGTACAAAGAAGAACAGTGTTTTAGGATTAAACGTAGAAATAAAGGGACTGATACATACATTTTTATGTTCTCTTTTCTTTTCTTTTCTCTCAGATAACAATGTGTTGTTTTCAACCATGATCTTAAATTAAAACGACTAACATATCCGAAAACATCACTTTTACAAAGACAATACCCGAAAATTGCTATAATACGAAGTATCCAATAGTCTCTATCTATTCCACGTGACAAATGGCTGACAACAGCAGCTAAGGAAAATAATATAATTCCATTCATTTCTACTGATAATCATCAAAATAAAGAAGTATAAAATCTAAAAAATAACATTGATATTTTATAATCTGATCGAAATATGAACACTAGAAAAAAAATATCAAGAGTAAAGCCCCGGTCACACTGTCACGATTTTGGCTACGATAGCCCACGATTGATCGTGGACGTGTTAATCGTGAAGAGTCGCGATGCACAGTGGCCCGATTGTATCCTCCTATGTATACCTACGGTTGTTGCAGGACGAGACTACGAATATCAGCGACACTTGTAGGATTCTGCAGCCGTTTTACCACGGTTTTAGCAAGATATGATGCGATCTATTACGGTTGTAATACGCTAGTGTCAGGTAAACGCTACGGTAACAGACGATTACAGGCGATTGTTAACATTTCTCCTAAGCTTGTAGTAAGATTAAAGAAGATTCGTCACGATAAACCAACGAGCTGCCAATATTTCTCACGCATTACTAAGCATAATCGTGATACCAACGTAGGCAAACGTAGTGACAGCATAGTAATATCGCGATAAACCGTACAGGCAACGCGACCCAATCGAAGCATTGTCGTGGTCCATCGTGTATATTCGTGTGTAGTCATGATAGTTGTCGCACATGATCCTATTGGAATAGTAACTGAACTGTAGTGCAAGCGTAGAAATTCGTACCATATACGTATCAAAACGTACCATAACTTTCTACAGTCTTGTAATATGTATGTCATAAAATATATAGCGATTAATCACGATTAAACCCGAAAGGCCACAAATGCCTCTACGATGGCTGTAGGAATAAGCCAGATTGGGATACGATGGTACAAGGATTGCCCTACGTTTTGGAAAAATCGTGGCGGCGCTACAATAAACCACGAATGTTTTGAACATGTTAATAACTGTCGTAGCGCTTCCCGATCGATAAGGATCCCCCAAGATTCTTCAAGATTCACACAGATGCCAGTACTTATGTGTTCACGCTTTACCACGCTTCACCAATATTTTGTAAATCGTGGGCAACAAAATCGTAACAGTGTGACCGGGGCTTAAACGACAACCGCCAAATTTAGAGCAATCAATGACAAAACAAGAGGGCCACGATGGCCCTAGTTCGCTCACCTGAGTTTAAGGCATCCCAGTTTTGACCCCAGTGGCATTATTTGAACAATCTTTGCAGAAGACCAGTATGCAATGTTACATACCAAATATGAAACCACTGGGCCTTGCGATTTCAGAGGAGAAGATTCTTGAAGTAATTTTGCTAATTAAGTCTATACAAACAATGTGACCCCTGGGCGTGGCCAGTTTTGACCCAACGGGTATCATTTGAACACTCTTTGTAGAAGACCGCTATACAATGTTACCAACCAAATACCAAACCTCTGGGCCTTGCGGTTTCGGAGAAGAACATTTTCAAAGTCATTTAGCTATTTAAGTCCATATAAACCATGTGACCACCGAGGCGTTACAAACCAAATATATGGAACAGTATTAGTTTAAAAATTACATTCTGCATTCTGACGTTTTTCATTCATTCAATTCTTGCTGCGCCTCTTGTAATTCCTTCTCTTCTTCCTTATCTTCATCTTGCTATTCTTGTTTCTCTTTCAAATAATCATATTTTCCATTCTTCCTTCTCTTCAAAATATCCTGCTCTTTACATTCTTCCTTTTCTTCCTAATGTTCCTATTCTTCTATTTCTTCATTATATTCCAAATGTTTCCATTCTTGACATACTTCCACGTCTTACTAGTCTTCCAAATGTTCCTATTCCTGAGTTTCTTGCTATTCTTACTTCTCTTCGCATTGACGTTTTAGATTACACGTGCGTTGCTAAATTCTACATTTCATGTCATTGTTTGCATTTGACCTTGTCTGCAATGTATTGTGGCAAGCGTACAATTAAATGAACGTACACAAACATCGACAAATATATTTTCGTACAAAATGCATTTCGTTAATTCTTGTTCAAGGGGAAGAACTCAATTTTACTTATTTACGGAAATTCACGTTGATGAACGTTATTGACGAGTTTTATCGATTCAACAACACTTTATAATAAATAATTTTCGTGTTTTTTATTAAAAGTTTTAATCCTTAATATTTATTACAATGGGTAAATGCTTAAAAGGGCAAAATTAGCAATGCATGGTATTTGTGCGAAACTACACTTAATGAATATACCGAGTCATGAGTCATTCCCATTAGATGAAAAGCCAATTAAAGGCACTATGTCAACGAAACGCGAATCGGGGGGGGGGGGGGGCAATTTCTTAAAACAAATCTGAAATTAATAACGGCATATCATAATGGTTAAACTAAGATATATGTAATGAAAACAATTTTTTTTCGCATTCTGAGATAAAATCATTTTATAATATGGGACACATTTGTTTGACCCTTTCAAGTCATGTTTACATTTTGGCATCAGAATAGTGAGTGTTTTGTATAACCATAATTTTATTTTACACAGCTTTCCTTACATAGCCGAATAGTACAGTTGGTTAAAGCGATGCATGCTGTCATTTCTTCGTATGGTTCCTAAGTCGTGAGTTAATTTTTACAAACATTTTTGCTGATTGGTTTTATCAAATATTTCATTGTGTTTTATATTATGTATTCTTCGTTTAGTGTATATGTCTTTAAAGTGTAATGCATTTCTATCACCTTATAACATTTATTGTGCAATAGGAAACCAATTGTTCGTTGTCAACTTGTCAAAGGTCTTTTAACGGTTAACATTTTTCAGATGTTTGGCAATTGCGCCAGGGACGTGTTTTACACTTATTAAACCCTGTCTGCAAAAATAGCACTGTACCATCTAACAGGCACACAGAAAACCTAGAACAATGAAGACACAATGGAATATAATCAATCCAAGCATTCAAGGGGCATATCAACGGTATTTCACATAAACAAAGACATGCATTAAAACAACACATATCACCATTTTTTTACGAATATATTTTTCTAATAGCAATAATGCACTTATCAATATCCACCCATTAAGGGGGCGGGGCGGCTGGCTGACCCAGGGGATTCTGACACATTTTGATTTGGGGGTCTAATTCCCCAACCTAGAGTCAAGTATATTTGTCTAAATCACCTCAGTGGGAGATGCTATT
Organism: Congeria kusceri; assembly: GCA_027627225.1. Lineage (NCBI taxonomy): Eukaryota > Metazoa > Mollusca > Bivalvia > Myida > Dreissenidae > Congeria > Congeria kusceri. Next base: position 9,357,610 of record CM051030.1, on the reverse strand, counting down.
TTTTATGTCTATATAATGGCTCGGGGTCCTATATTACCGGGATCTAAATTCCGACCAAAGTCTACTACCCCGGGACTTGAAATCATTCGGAATGTCTAATGTCTGAATCTATATCGACTAAAATCTTTAAAAACACAATACAACGCCAAACATAGTTTCGATTCTTGTTTTCAGCATGATTCAAACTCACACCTACAAAAATGCAAACTTCAATGAAAACTTTCCTACGCTAGACTACATTGATTTTACTACTATTTCAAATTTTCTCATGTCCGCGAAAAGTGTCACTGTGACAACTGTTTTATGGTTATAAAACATAGTTTACTGTTTGTTCATAGTTTACTGTTTGTTCAACGAGGCTTATGTGTGAATTAACCATTATACATAAATATAAGAAAGAAAAGAAAATATTACACTATATTAGCCATTGATACACCCCCTTTAATAATGCTGTACGACCTTGGCACCTAATCAAGTATAGGGTAGGTCACACAACATTAAACGTTTAATCGATTATACCGGGGTTCGTAGAATTTGTTAGTTTCCTGATGTAATAATATGATTGCTTCATTATTACATTGGTCATTATGACGTTCTGTATTTCGTCTAACTTACATGTGCTGTTTCTGCTGAGTACATTTTTAATTTGTTGTATTTAACGAATGTTTAAAGCTGTTTTTAAGTTATACACATGTCATAGTGTACAATGTAGTAATAAAACGTCAGATGGAAGAGAGGTAAGAATAGCAAGAATGTTAGGAATAGGAACATTTGAAAGAGAAGGAAGACGTGGAAGAATGTCGCGAATAGGAGCATTTGGAAGACAATGAAGAAATGGAAGAATAGGAACATTTGGAAGAGAAGAAAGAAGAGCAAGAATGTCAAGAAGTGGAGCATGATGAAGAGAATGTAGAAGAGCAAGAATGTCAAGAAGAGGAGCATGATGAAGAGAAGGAAGAAGAGCAAGAATGTCAATAAGAAGAGCATGATGAAGAGAAGAAAGAAGAGCAAGAATGTCAAGAAGAGGAGCATGATGAAGAGAAGGAAGAAGAGCAAGAATGTCAAGAAGATGAGCATGATGAAGAGAATGAAGAAGAGCAAGAATGGCAAGAAGCGGAGCAAGAATTTAATGAATGAAAAACGTCAGAAAGCATAATGTAAATTTTAAACTAATACTGTTCCATACAAATACCAAAACCTCTGGGCCTTGCAGTTTCAGAGGTGAAGATTTTACAAGTCATTTTGCTATTTAAGTCTATATAATCCATGTAACCCTGGGGCGTGGACAGTTTTGACCCCAGGGGTATCATTTGAACAATCCCTGTAGAGGACCCCTATTTCCAACCAAATACCAAATCTCTGGGCCTTGCGGTTTCGGAGACGAAGATTTCAAAGTCATTTTGCTATTTAAGTCTATATAAACCATGTGACCATCGGGGCATGGCCAGTTTTTATATCAGGGGCATCATTTGAACAATTTTTGTAGAGGACCACTTTGCAATGTTACATACCAAATATGAGACCTCTGGGCCTTGCGGTTTCAGAGGAGAAGATTTTTAAAGTCATTTTGCTGTTTAAGTCTATATAAACCATGTGACCCCCGGGTCGTGGCCAATTTTGACCCCAGGGGCATCATTTGAACAATCTTTGTAGAGGACCACTAGATGATGCCACATATCAAATATGAAACTCTTTGTGGTTTCAGAGGAGAAGATTTTTGCAGCAATTTTGCTATCTAAGTCTATATAAACAATGTGACCCCGGGAGGCCAGTTTTGATCACAGGGGTATCATTTAAACACTCTTTGTAGAAGACCGCTATACAATGATTAATAAAGTCATTTAGCTATTTAAGTCTATATAAACCATGTGGCCACCGAGGCGTTGCCAGTTTTCACCCCAGGGGCATCATTTGAACAATCTTTGTAGAGGACCACTATGCAATGTTACATACCAAATATGAAATCTCTGGGCTTTGCGGTTTCAGGGGAGAATATTTTTAAAGTCATTTTGCTATTTAAGTCTATATAAACCATGTGACCCCCGGGGCGTGGCAAGTGTTGACCCCAGGGGCATCATTTGAACAATTTTTTTAGAGGACCACTAGAGGTTGCCACATACCAAATATGAAACCACTGGACTTTGCGGTTTCAGAGGAGATTTTTGAATTAATTTTGCTATTTAAGTCTATATAAAAAATGTGACCCCCGGGTCGTGGCCAGTTTTGACCCCAGGGGCATCATTTGAACAATCTTTGTATAGGATCACTAGATGATGCCACATACCAAATACAAATATGAAACAACTGGGCATTGCGGTTTCAGACGAGAAGATTTGTGAAGTAATTTTGCTATTTAGGTCTATGTAAACCATGTGACCCCCGGGGCGTGGCCAATTTTGACCCCAGGGGCATCATTTGAACAATCTTTGTAGAGAAACTTTATACAATGTTACCAACCAAATACCGAACCTTTAGGCCTTGCTGTTTCAGAGAAGAAGATTTTTAAAGTGATTTAGCTATTTCAGTCTATATAAACCATGTGACCCCAGTGGCGTTGCCAGTTTTCATCCCAGGGGCATCATTTCAACAATCTTTGTAGACGACCTCTATGCAATGTTATTTACCAAATATGAAACCTCTCGGCCCTGCGGTTTCCGAGGAGAAATTTTTTTAAATCATTTTGCTATGTAAGTCTATATAAACCATGTTACCCCCGGGGCCTGGCCAGTTTTGACCCCATGGGGCATCAATTGAACAATCTTTGTAGAGGACTACTATGCAATGTTACATACCAAATATGAAACCCCCGGTCCTTGCGGTTTCAGAGGAGAAGATTTTTGCACTAATTTGGCTATTTAAGTCTATATAAAAATTGTGACCCCGGGGTGTGGCCAGTTTTGACCCCAGGGGCATCGTTTGAAAAATCTTTGTAGAGGACCACTAGAGGATGCAACTTACAAAATATGAAACCACTGGGCTTTGCGGTTTCAGAGTAGAATTTTTTTGAAGTAATTTTGCTATTTAGGTATATATAAACAATGTGACCCCCGGGCTTGGCAAGTTTTGACCCCAGGGGCATCATTTGAACAATCTTTGTAGAGGACCACTATACAATGTTATCAGCCAAATACCAAACCTCTAGGCCTTGCGGTTTCAGAGAAGAAGAAGTTATTTTGCTATTTTAGTCAGTATAAACCATCTGACCCCTGGGGCCTGGCAAGTTTTGACCCTAGGGGCATCATTTGAACAATCTTTGTAGAGGACCACTAGAGGATGCCAAATTCCAAATAGAAAGCTCTCAGCCATGCAGTTTCAGAGAAGAATGTTATTAAATTTTCACTGTTTAAATCTATTTTTAGCTCTGGTGGCCTTCATATGCACTGGACGAAAAAGATTTAAAAACTTTTGAAAGAGGGTCACCCAAGGAGCATTCCTGTGAAGTTTGGTTGAAAATCTGCCCAGCAGTTTAGTAGGATATGTTGTTTGAATCAAAATGTTGACGCACGACGGACGACTGACGACGGAGGACGCACGACGCACAAAAGGTGATCACAAAAGCTCACATTGAGCCTACAAAATGTAATGATCCGAGATGCCGCCTGTGTGGCTAAATGAAAGAAGGAAACGTTTTTGACTTTAATGGAAAGCATTTAAAATTAAAACAGCCATGTCATGTGATGTAAAAAATGTAATTTATGTTTTAGTTTGTAGTGGATGTAAAAAATATTATATTGGACAAACAGGTGTCAAACTACGTAATTGACGTACTGTTCATGAACAAAAAATACGCGATCCCCTAACAAGACAAATGCTATTAAGCAAACATCTTGATGAATGTTCTAAATAAGAACCAAAATTTAAAATATTTCCTTTTATAAGCTATATTCGGACTCTGTTTCAGCTAGGTTACCAAATGAACACCAATGTATTGATTTATTTAGGCCGTTTTTAAATTCCTTATAATTTTAGTGACGATTGACGTCATAATATAAATGACGTAAATTGACGTTGTTACTGTGATAATTTTGACGGTATTATTTATATTTTATGTGACTTGATGCTGAGAGAAACCGATCGGCATCTTGTAATTTAATATAATTTATTTCACTCTGCGACGTGTTTTTCTTATTTGTATTATATTTAATTCTTAATCCGGAAACTTGAGATTTATATAATTATAAGCCCGTCAAAAGACTTAGTAAGGGGTAAAGAAAGCAATAACTGGATGCATAAATAAAGAGATCGGATGTCAAAAATATGTCAAGAATTTCATTCTGTATCGAAAAGTGCTTGTAACAGTAACCTCATAACAGGGAAGTAGATACACGTTTATTAAATCCAAAAATGCAACATCAAAAAATGCAAAAATGTATTCAAACGTACATGTAGTCGATGATTACACGAATGCCCATTGTGAACATGTTCGTTTGTGTACATAGATAATAACAGGATTACTGACAAGTCTTGAGTAATATATCAGGTGAGGCTTAGAATGATATAACGACGAGGCTTGCCGAGCCGTTATTTTATTCGTTTCGAACCTTATATATTACACAAGACTAGGCAGTAACCTGTTTTTCTATTTATCATATCACGATTTTATAAAAACTTTACACCAAACGAGCTGATTTTTATAATAAAACTTAAGAGCAGCGTTGATTTTGCTGAGCCGGCTTTTACACGTTTACGTACATCTACTTACGGATTTCTAAACGTTGACTGGATAATACCTTATTATAAACATTTCGTAATTATAAATGAGCTATTTTCACTACGAACACATAGATTACACACACGTTCATTCATATACTATTAAAAATGCACACTGAAATGGATTGCAACGACAAATGTTATCGGAGAAAACACGTCACCGAATTGTTCGGAGACGCCATTTTGGAGTTGTGTATTGAAATTGACATTTTCAAGATCGTGTCAATATTGACTATAGCGTGTTCAATTTTTTGATAAAAATGTTTAGGCTCAACATAAATTTATTCTTTGTAGTCACTTTTAGTGCATTTATTTGGAATGTATGGGAATAATTGTGTATGGATTATGTATTGTTCCATTGATGATATCATATCACTTTCAACGTGCGGGTTTATGTGAATATTTAAAAATAACGTTTTTGATATTTATGACGATTAAAAATAATAAACTATATACGTTCTTGGTATCAAATTGTTTTGTTGAATCTGATTCATTTTTACTGTAAATGTTGACTTTAGAGTTGATTTCGAATAATATGACGTACCTCCAAAAATTCACTGATATCAACGCTAGTGACCCCGATATAAAAATATATCAAACAAAACATACTCGGAAACCGGACGTTCATTTTTGTCAAGTGACATGTTAAATTTTTATTACGTGCATGTATTAGTATACACGCGATTTACGTTTAAGGTAATGTCATGCAGAACATATTTACAATTATTCGATGTTTGATATGAATTAAATTTAATCGGGTTGCCTTAAAAGGCGTGTCGTCCTGAAGTTTCCCTTTCCAGACAGATTGAAACAAATTTTCACACGCTGGATGTGCCAGAAAGTCCCAAGTGTCAAATTTCATTGCAAGATCCAAACATGTCGCATTATTCCAGTATGGTAGCTTAATTTTGAGTATTTCTCTTGCGATATAATCAGATCTCTGGTAGATTTCATAAAGACAATTGTTTGCCAAGTTGCTGATGATGAAGCAAAATACAGTATTATCAATGGAATAATATACATGTATAACCAATATATATCAAATAAATATCAAACTAATTTATATGCACTATATATAACGTGTAAATCGTGTATACGTGAGTTAACTTAAGGACAGTGTATATAATTTCACAAACTGGGTATTATATGTTTTGAAAGTAATATTCATGCACATATTAACACTAAGTGCTGGTAAATGACTTTAATATTCTTACTCTGCTTCATTATTCATTGCAGTCTCAAGAAAGTTATCGTATGTCAGATGTTTAACGGCCTTTCACAGATTGTATCCAACCACAGCCATGGCAATCGGATTCTAAATATATAACACAATTGTAATCACTCGACTGGAAAAAAAAATCAAGGAATAATCTAACAAGAGGGCCAATATGGCCCTGGGTCGCTAACCTGAGTTTAACTAGAACTGCAAGTGTCATTGCGCAACTACCCTCGCATACCACTTTGTCACAAGGATAATGATTGAAGTAAAATATAGTTTTGAGGTGTAAAAATGTATTTTCCTTCAGTGTTTTTTAAGAAAATGGTCATTTTGAGAAAATGGCCAAACAAGGACAAATCGAAAAAAGGAAAATAACTCCGTAGAATAATGCAGCTAATGTTCTTGAACACACCCATCTATTAAGTTTTGAGTTCAATCCCTTCAGTAGTTTTTTAGGAAATGGTTCGTCAAAGGACTTTAACTCTGTAACCCCGCAAAAAATGCAACTAGAGTTTTAATTCCTGTGAACTGCACTCCACCTAAGAAACATCTATCCATGTATGAAGTTTGAGGTTAATCCCTTCAGTATTTTTATAGGAAATCGCTGAACAATGGAAACTAAAAATGTAATAACTCCGTATATAATGCAGCTAGTTATAAATCTTGTGTACTGCTCACAGCCTAAAAACCATGATCCATTTTTGAAGTTAATACCTAAAAGTGTTTTAAAGTTATGCTCTGAACAAAAAAAAAACGACATACGACAGACAGGCTGACAAACAGGACAAGCTGATTCCCGTATAATAAATCATAGTTATTTGTTCAAATGTTTGTTTGGATGTTCACTGTTTTTAACATTATTTCAGTCATATCAAGGCGGTCAATTAACATACTCACACTTTTCCTGGGCAAGCGTAATCGATATAAGCGGTTTACCAGTACACATACATCTGCCAGTAACTGACAACTTCTCTACTTGAATCAGAGGTAGCGGGAGAATCACACTGGTTAGGAAAAATGACCGACCTCCAGTTTAAAGAATGGGTTTTCGCTATCGTAACGCGCGACCTCCTGGTAAAAATGGCCGATAATGTAAAAAAAATCGAATGTTTGTATTCAATATCATTTGTATATTTTTCCGTTTTTGATTAACTTTTTCAAACGACTGCCCTTACGGAACCGCCATATGTATTTAAATTAGAAAATATATACATTTGATAAAGCTTAGTCTGATATAGTTTTGCGTGTAAATGAAAACGTGATCAAAACAAGTGAACATTGACGTAATTTTCACTCAGACACACACACTCTACATGTTACAACCAATCACGACAAATTACTGAGTTTAGCGTCGTTATGTAATATCCGGACAACATATTTTTATTAATGTCATATACGAACTTAAATTAGTAAGTTTTCAAATACAACGAGCGTGACTCCCGTTAATTATATAACGCATGACCTCTAGAAAAAGAATACATTGATAGCAAAACAAACAAATCGCAAAAGGACTATAAAACTGACCATACAGATTGTTTTTAATCAGGATTGACTATTTTAATAGTTGATTTTAACCTACGTATTAGGCTAACCTAGCTCGCATTACCGAGCAATAAACGGAGACATAGACAAATATTGAATACACACGTTCGAAATGTTTACATTATCGGCCATTTTTACCGGGAGGTCACGCGTTACGTTAGCGAGAACCCTTTCGTTAAACGGAAGGTCGGTCGTTTATCCTAACCAATGTGAAAATGGCCGTAGCAATAATTTCGTGACCAATACCCACACAAGTTATGTGGCCGGGCTTGGGAGGGAACTCACCAACCCCGGAATTGTAATAGCATATTCAGAGACATTTGAAGAAAGCTTTACTGAAAACAGACAACATTGACAAAAAAACACTAATTTGAAGGGATTAGGAAGCGTAAAAGCAAAAAGATTTGTTTTATAGTTATTTTGAAATCCAATCAGAGGTTTCTGATAAGAAAATTTTCTCTAAATATAGCCATAATTAAAAGCAAAACTGCACTGCCCCTGGCAGCCATGTGTCAAAATAATTTAAACAAATTTGGCTTAAGGTAGATTCTTTCAATGCTTCAATTGATTATTGTAAATGACCCGATTTGATTTTCGATACTAAACTACCAAATTCCTTTTCGATGTTCACTTAGGCCAAACAAAAAATTAGTTCCGTTTCTGGTCTCCTGCCCAAAAAAATAAGGGTCGGTAGGTTGGTATTTTTTTATTGTTTCTTTTTTTCTTTTTTTTATGATGGGAGAATGATGTGTGTGTTCCATATATGTTTCTATTCAGATGAGTATCGTGCATTATGGTAGTTCATTTATTACGTGCACATTTTTACACTAAAATTCAGCTATGAAAATTCGGCGCGCGTTGTACACGGTAACAGTCTATTTCAGTCATGTTTTTTTTTTTAAAATTTAAATGAAATTTTATTTTATATTTAATTCATAATTTTTCATTCACGAAACATTGCATCCTAGTAACCTTGCAATCATATTTCCAATTTGAACGAACAATACAATCCGTTAAAATCAGTCATTGATAAAAACACATGTTACAACTGAGAAGAGTGAAAGCGCAACGTCATCAATTAGCCAGGTCTTTAAAATCTGCAAGCCGTTAGCAACAACCATAGCAACGGTGTCGGTTTGACTTCAAACAGTCTTTGATGTGACTGCTGAGCTGGGGCCATTGTCTAGCAGCTTGTAGCACTAAGCGAGTAACAGGATTAACGCGTGGTCAGTGAATAAAGCATCAATCAATACTATTGTACCTGAACAATGCAAGCAGTGTCGATAGAGCATTAATGAACTAGCGTTCAAGAGGAAATGTAAAGGGTGTAAAATAAATTAGACAGTTGTTTTGTTGCATCGGATAAATTGTAGATTTAAATGGGAGTGACGAAATATACATGAACTGGAATTAACATGGAGATTGTGTTACGGCATAAAACTTATTGAATAGTAACATGAATATTTGCATTCAGTTTGGATTAATATGTGTTTCGAGCACAACGTAATTATGTTTGCGTATCTGAAGTTTGCATTGATTACGTTTTTTAAGAAAGTAAATTTAGTTCAATATTCCAGAAAATAACACTAAAATACATGGACACAATTTGGTAAAATATGTATCATTTTATTAAAATTATGGTGTTTTTGTAGATTAATAATCTAAATGTATAAGGCATCATGGTTGCTGTTATTAACTAGTTGTGAAATATTATCACCGAGGTTTACCGATGACATGACCATTAAAATTGTTATTATATAAATAATAACACATAGAAATCGTTACTATATTGCAAGTCTTGACTCGAGATTACACAACAAGTATGTTAGAAGGTTAAAAAATCAAAATATTCAACTAAATGATAATCGAAATCGAATTGAATCGAGCCATGGCTAAACCGTTGCAGCTCTAATCCAAGGAACATTTCTGTAGAAGTATTTCCAAATCCACTTATTCTGCAAAGGGATCTTCAAAGAATATTTCTGTAAAATTTGTTTGAAATAAGCCTTTTAATAATGCCAAATATATAATATATATGTGGAGAAAATATTGTGTGAACTTATTTTTTGAAAGGCAATTGTTGCATCTTAATTTTTTCATGCACACATCGCGCACATGTATAGATGATCAGCACCAGATTTTAAACAATGCAGTTGTAAGCAATACACAATAATTACTTTAGAGTACTAGTTAAATTAAGCATCTCTGTGGCCATTTCACCATAACAGTGAAGTTATATAAACTTAAAATTTATAAACACAAAATTTATTGAATTTTTTAAATATTAGTTTTTGTATTTTGTATTCTCTAATTTCTACAGCAACAATCAATTCTATAACATGTACTACAACATACAAACATTAATCAATAAATTAGTCCTGTAAATTGCATTATGTGAGTATGATAGAACTCACTCTTGAGGGTGCAACCTACTCTGGTCTTATACACTAGTATAAACATCTGTGTGTTGCTCCCTGCTGTGCTACTACACGAAGGGAACACAATGTCTGGCGAATTCACCAGATTTGGGAAGCTAACAGAAGAGTTCAAATCAAATTATGATTCACTGATTGGGTCTCTGCCAGAAACAAAATAATTATGATTATCTTTGAACAAACATGTTATATTTTCATATTTAACTTATATATGGCTATAGGAAAAGCTTGTGAACACTCCAAAAGTCACATTTTTTGCCCTATCAACATGAAACTTGCTCAGAACTTTTTTCTTATGATATCTCTGCCGAGTTTGAAAATGGTTTCGGTCCGTTGAAAAACATTGCCGCCTAGGGGGGCGGACACTTTTCCTTTTATGGCTATAGGAAAAGCCTGTGAACACTCTAGAAGTCACATTTTTTGCCCAATGAACATGAAACGTCCTCAAAACCTTTGTTCATATGATATCTCGGCCGATTTCGAAAATGGTTCCGGTCCTTTGAAAAACATGGCCGCCAGGGGGGGGGGGGCAGTTTTCCTTATACGGCTATAGGAAAAGCTTGTGAACACTATAGAAGTCAAATTTGTGGCCCAATCAACATGAAACTTGCTCAGAACCTTTGTTCTTATGATGTGTCTCGGCCGAGTTTGAAAATTTTTCCGGTCCGTTGAAAAACATGGCCGCCGGGGGGGGGTGCAGTTTTCCTTATATGGCTATAGGAAAAGCTTTTGAACACTATAGAAGTCAAATTGTTTGCCCATTCAACTGGACACTTGTTCAGAACCTTTGTTCTATTGATATCTTGACCGAGCTCAAAATGGTTCCGGTCTCTCAATAAACATGGTTGCCAGGGGGGGGGGGGGGAGGGTAGTTTTTCTAATTGGGCTATAGAAAAAGCTTGTGAACACTCTGGAAGTCACATTTTTTGCCCAAGCAACATGAAACTTGCTCAGAACATTTGTTCATATCATATCTTGGCCGAGTAAGAAAATGGTTCCGGTCTGTTGAAAAACATGGCCGCCAGGGAATGGGAGGGGATTCAGTTTTCCTTATATAGATATATTGAAAATTTTAAAATGCTTGTGAACACTCTAGAGGCCACATTTGTATCCCAATCATAATGAAACTTTTTCAGAACATTTGTCGCAGTGATATCTCGGACAAGTTCGAACCCAGGTCACATGTGGTAAAATACTAGGTCACCAGGCTAAATTGAAAGAAAAAAGCTTGCGAACAATCTAGAGGCCACAATTTTAGCCAAATCTTCATGTAACTTGCTCAGAACAGTTTAATTCCTTAGCCCCTCAGGTGAGCAACATAGGGCCTTATGGCTCTCTTGTTTAAACTTGTTTACTCATGTTGACTCCCTTCTATAACAAAATCAGTAATTACGGAACTATACGACCGCTTATACACAGTCGTCATTTTTTGTAAGAAATGTATGAACTGTTAATAGGACATTACGATTTGTTTGATGAAACGCACTATTGATTGGCGTCTTTATTTATACAACTGATACATGTAGTTGATGAAACGCAGCCTAGGACGTCACTGCTTATTGCGTGTAAACAACTATTATATTTCTGAGTATGGTTTATGTATTCTCCGCACTTTGCTTATAAAAGCGCAATTATCAAATACAAATAAAACAAAATGATTCAAAATATTCATATTTATTTGATGGATAATAAAAGTAAGGGCTTAAAATTGAAGGAATTGCTGTACCGATGCGCTATGAACGTTATTTAGAAAAATTTAACATTTTACGTTGCACGTGCATACATTTTTGTATAGCTTGATGCTTTCCAAATCCTCAATGGGCAGAAAAAATCATTTTTTTTGGTAAAGTAACATTTTAAATTAACAAAAGTAAGCATTGCACCGCTTTTACATTTAACAATGGATTAAACAATGTTTTCGTAATCCGAAAAACAAAGTCAACCACATATATATTTGTTAGTAATTTTATTTAAATTATGGTACCACAGGCAACCAAAGCACAAGTTTCTACAGTAAAATTTAAATGTTATGCGACATAGATATAAACGCCTATTTAGTAATAAGCAACCAAAGCGTCCACGTAACATGTGATGGTGTTCCCCTTACATGAGAATATTATTTTAGCGTCTTTAGGGTTTCCTCATTTTGTAAACAATACGCTCCTCGGCACTTTATTACAAAAATACAAAGTGTTTAATGTTGATAGTATAGCAAATCTACGTTCCTACGTTTTTTGCTTAAGATTATTATTATTTTGTACTAAACAACAAATAATGAAACATTCGTTAACAGTACCCTGTTTAGACTTAGCGTGCATTCTATATTTGTATCCACATGTTTGTATGTTACCACATTAACTGTGTGAACTGTTTCTGTTGTTTGCAATTTCCACATAAACGTTCAGTTGTTTATTCTACAAAAAATTAATTTCAGAATTGAATTTCTCTAGCTGTCGTTATCATCACATAATACACATTATTACTGAAGATGTTGTTGTTGAATTAATGTCGATAAAAATGATAGTTTTAGCTCTCCTGTTTACAAAGTACACTGGGTGGATTTAAACCAAACTCGGCAGCAATGTTCCTGGGGCGGTCTTTCACCAAATTCATTCAATTAAAAGGAATATCTGGACAACTCTTGTTGCCATGGCAACCGACAGCTTAAATCTAGCAATTTTTAAAAATCTTCTTAAAAACCAATAATTTCAAAATCCTATACAGCCTTTACGGCCATATACAGTCAAACGTCCCCATCCCCTGGCGACCATGTTTTTAACGAATCAAAATTATTTTTAGATATTTGGTAAACAGTCATCCAAGGTACATTTCCGTGAAATTATGTCGAAATCCAGTATGTAGTTTCTGACAAGATGATTGTCAATGCTGCCTCTACAGCCATATACGGTCAAACTTCCCACTCCCCTGGCGGTCATGTTTTATAATGAATCAATTTTTGGGGGGAATTTCGTAGAAAGTCACCCAAGGAACATTTCTGTGAAAAATCGGGTGCGCGTAATACACGATCTTTTACAGTATTCTCTCGATATTTATGGTATTTTTTAATTATCCATAACACTTTCAGTAAATCTGAGTGTGTCTTTAATCGTTTTGATTGTGTTTAATAAACTGTGTTCATTCATGCATGGACGCAGTTCTATGTTTTTGTGAAATTTTGTAAATGCATAAAAGTATACTGTTTTGTAGTAAAATCAATTTTACTGATTCAATTATATATGCAGGTGTATATTACACTAATAACTCTGCAAAATTTTAAAATTGCAAATGTTAAACTGCATATTAAACATTGGTATAATACAATAATATATTATATGTTTGATGTCTTACTCTAACGTCACATAATAGTGTGTTATTGCTTGTTTATTTTCGAATGAAATAATTTATATCTTATTATTTTCTTAAAGAAAACCAAAAAATATGTTAGATGTTGACCATTAAGCATGAAAATCCGAAGATAAACAATCACTGCGGAAATAGAGATACCGAGAGAATACCGATGCCGAGTTTACTAAAGGGCGGGACGCCATTTCAAGCGATTTGACTTGGTTTTTACAAGCGCCAAACAGCATGTGGCATAAACGGAAAGTTAGAAAATATCGAATTTCGCCAGTTCATTGTACAAAATCAAACAGTAATTAACATTTCAAATTTTCAATTCATGATTAATTACAGTTTCTGCAAAGATGTAGCATTACAAACAGTCGTTTCAAAATTCAGATTCAGTAGCCAGTAACCACTTTCGAACGTGATGTGCTTCACCGACCTGAAACATACGTTACTATGTCAGATGCTGTCATTTACATGCATAATGGAGAGACGCCCCTATCCCTGAACGGCTGATGTCAAAAACTACGATAGATGGATCACAGATGCCTTTTTGGTGATCTTTGCAAACATGGTACCAAATCTTTATTTCAGAATGTCGAAATATCTTTTGTTCCACTACTCTGTAGATAAAGCACAAACATTGCACATGTTGTCACACGAGTTTGTTAACACTTTCAAAATCCAAATGATTATTTTTTTTTTTACCAAACAGCACATATTTATAACAGAACATCAAAATAATGTGCTTTGTGAAAATTAATGTAGAAAATAAAATGTACAAACTAACTAGTACATACATGTACCAATCCTTGACAAGCATGGATCATGGGACAAGAAGAAAATATTACAATCGTCTGGATACCGTCTGTTTGATGTATGATTTTCAGCTGCGAAAATGGCTCTGACGTTTAACTTATAATGTGAAAACATTACACGTACTGTTGTTTGTTTCTTGTTAAGATTTCTTACTATATCTACAGGTTATGAAGGCAAAATGTTTTAATCACATTATCTTCTCTTTAGGCAATTGAGGCTGCTGATTGACAGAGATAACCCATGTGAGTGGAGTGGGCGCCGCGGTATTGTGGAGATCAGTGAGCTGCGGACAGTCCAAAAGAAACCTTCGCTGTTGGAACACCTATGCTATGGCTGGTCGTCGTTATGGACAATCATCCCCAAGACCTGGGATTTTTCCTAGCGAGAGCAGCTTGAACATTGACCATGAATTTTATTAGTGTGCTATGGACAGCTTTTATCTTACCAGTACTGCCTATGAAATGTTTAGAAGGCATATTTGTTAAATGTGTTCTACTTTAAATTAGGTTCATCTTTCAACAATAATACAATTGATATATGTCCATCTTTGCAACACATTTATTTAGACTTATGTATTTATCTATTTTTGTAGCACAGTGCACTATTCCTCATTGATGGTCTATTCATTTGTGTACAAAGTATTCCACATTTTGTGCAAACTTCATTGTGCTTAATTTGTCTACACACACTTTTGATAGTGACAACTTTATAAAGATAGAATGCATTTATGAGCACTATATGGTTACCGTAAACTGGAGTAAAGGAACATACATATTACTGTCTTATGTATTTGTTTTTGTCATCACGGAAAAGGCAAATGAATTGGTTACAAATATAACAAACAATTTAATATGACAGTAACTGTAATGATAACTGCTGATATTCACTTTTGATAGATTATTGTATGGACTGGTATTCACAAAGCTCCTTAAGGAAATCAAAACTTATTTATCAAATTTCTATGTGTGAACATTTCTGATACAAATTTCTCTGTGCAATCCAATGATTTCTGTAAACAAAAAGGCACAGCATCAAAACATTTCCAGAAAAAAATATAGATACGTGAAACAGCTGGAGTCTATTTTCTGCTGTCTGAATTAAATTTGCGCTTGAGTGTCGTGTGATAACCTTATATAGCAAACTTACTTGGGATTTCATACTAGATGGGTGTGTTCCAGGACAAGGTCACCATTATTAAAAATAGAAGTATGGTTTCTACTCAGTAACTCGAGTACAAATTGAGCCAGATTAACTTCACATATACGTATCTTATATTGAGACCTCACTTGGGATTGTATACTAGATGGGTGGGATCCAGGTCAAGGTCGCCTTTTCTATAAATAGAAATATGGTATATGCTCATTTACTCGATTGAGCTATTGTAATGAAATTTCATATGTAGATACCTTATATTGAGATCTCACTTGGGATTGCATATGGGGTGGGTGGGTTCAAGGTCACTGTTACTAAAAAAAGAAACATGTTTTTTGCTCTATGGCTGAAGAACTAATTGAGGTTATGTATTTCTAGCCATATAAGTATGAGTTTCTCCTTGCATCCAATTTTCACGTTTCTTGTTCTTACTTTTGTTTATATTAAAACGTAAAATCTTACTGGTATGTCTCTGTGATTTTCCCATACACCACATTGAAACCAAACTTAAGTTTCCAGAATTGAAAGTTTGAACTTGAATTTTAACGCGCATACAGTATTTGTTCCATTTTTTGACACCTTTTCAATATGACGACCGTCTTTCTACGCGGTAAACGCTTAAATTTCCATTTAGTACGGTGACCGTACAATTACATGTACTGGTTTTGTCTTTGTAGGGCGGATTTGAGCATGCACAAAATGTGCCTAGTGAGATCATGAAGTTCAAGGACGTAGTATGGACCGTTTATTGACGCAAGAGTGACTGTGTTAATGACGTATTATTGACCAAGTATGGACTTCGTGAACGTAGTACCTACAACGGGATGTTCAGGCCGCACTTTCTTCCAGTTGGTGTTATGCATCCTCCGCATCAGCACCGCGCTCATTTGGACACCAATAAGACATACTCAGGACGACTACAAGTCATTTGTTCTACGCTTTTAGTAAGTTTATGAAGTCGTTACTGCGCATTACTACGTTTGTAGTGCGTCAGTGCTGCGCTAGTGGCGAGTCAATACCAAGTCTGTTTGAAAGGTGTAGTAGTGCCTCAACATCGAAATTGAACAGAAAAAACCGTGGTGAAGTGTTTATTGGCCCTGGCTTACGTAGGCATGGCGTTTGTTAGGACTGGTGCTAGCGTGGTGCTAGTGGCACACAGTATTCTAAGGCAGCCGGACACACATATGTTGCGCCGCATGCACCGATTTGAGGTGAAGCGCGCAGGATGATGTTTTAGTGTCAAGTCCTCGCCACGTCCTTAAAACATTCATGACGGCTGGGGACTTTGTGAACGTCGTACTGACGGGCTCTGGTGCGATAGGACCATTACTCATTACTTTAAAGTCTGTCATTGCAGTTGTCATATACACCGGATAATTATTAAGACACATATGTTGTTGAGAATAAGGTTGGCAAATGTTGAATGTTCAAGCTTGTTAGATGAAATATTGCAATCCAAAATAAATACAATTAAATTGTCATTTTTGTTTGTCTATAGCACAAATTAAGACCGTTTTATCGATCATCGGGATTAGTAGTAAACGTACACTGTAAAATACATCAATTATGACTTCATGGGGAATGTACAAATTTCTTTTAAGCATATAATACATAGGACTGATGTATATTC
Organism: Congeria kusceri; assembly: GCA_027627225.1. NCBI lineage: Eukaryota > Metazoa > Mollusca > Bivalvia > Myida > Dreissenidae > Congeria > Congeria kusceri. The sequence goes on along the minus strand of CM051030.1, from coordinate 9,340,758 downwards.
GCAATCATCAGTTTACCGTTAATATTATACAGACTTTTTCACTGTAAACATGTCGAATTTATTTGAATAGCATAGCGACGCTTCGTTATTGACACATGTGCTTATCATAAACACGGAACAAGAACTGTTTTATATTTATTGCGATAGTAAATAAACTTCATGTTGTCTTGAGGCTTTCACTAAACAGTAAAACTGTCGCCATATCTTAACGTATATATTTATTTTTGTATGCGTATTCTATGTCTTCAACAATAAGTGAATGTACACGAATTCAATTTGTTACAGGTAATAATTAGTCATCGTTTTAGTCATATAAATCTTATCATGTATAAACTTTATGCTTAGCCTCTAAACATCATTTAATGATATAATGTTTGACAATTTTATAATCAGTAAGAACAGCAGTAGTATATATCTTATACTAAATACATTCAGATAGAACATTTTACTATATGAAAAATAAAATTGTCGGATGCTCTGAGTCCTTGGATATAAACTTGGACCATTATTTTAATACGAAGAAGAAACTTGTCTAAATACGTTATATAGGCATAAGTTTGCATAGCTTTATATAAACAAGTTTTTTTCCAATGATTCAACTATAAATAAAAAATTTAACGTCGTATACCTAAAGACTCAAAACATCATTTAGTAATAAAGGGCGTGCGTGCTAAATTAAATTGTTCAACGTCCAAAACAGCTAACGTCTTCCCGTTCTGAGTCATTGTTGTATTTTGTGCGTTCTAATTTTTATATAATTGCAAATGTCTTATATAGGCGTCTGTTATTTCAGATGTTTATATTGTTAATTTTTCAATTATACACTACATATATATCATATTTATATTTGAATGTGTCTCCCACACCACCGCCCACCCCCCATAAAAAGATTTCCCTGTGTCCTGGTAGCAGAATAAATAATCGGGAAATAAAAATGCGAATGCGAAGAAAACATTTCCTCCAAAATGATGGGGAAACAATACGTAATGAATTAATTTACACTATATAGACACTATTAAAAAACGCATTGTACTCAGATGGACGTTTTAAATTAACATCACTTTTCGGGTTTTATATATCTGAATAAATTGAATGAATTTCACACACAGATACAGGGCCGGTATTCATAAAGCTCCTAAGGAAACTATTAACTTAAGGTGAACTTAAGTTAAAATTTCATATCAACATTTCTATGTGAATCCAATGATATAATTATGTTTACCTATTGGTATAATATGAAAGATAAAAACAATATTTATTAGTTTGGACCATTTTAATGTAAAATGACCAATACATGAAACAGCCACAGAATTAAGGAGTTTGATGAATTTTAGAAATGTTATTAACTTTTCCCTATAGAGCTTTGTGAATACGGGCCCAGGACGTCATTGATTGAATAATTGTGTATATATTGAATATTCGGAATGGATTGAATAATTGTGTATATTTTGAATATTCGGAATTGATTGAATAATTGTGTATATTTTGAATATTCGGAATTGATTAAATAATTGTGTATATTTCGAATATTCGGAATTGATTGAATAATTGTGTATATTTTGAATATTCGGAATGGAAAAACGGTCAAAGATATACAATGAAATCAATAAATAAGAAATAATTAAGCGTTGAATGCCATGCCTTGAGAGGTTTGTACTGTCCATATGTATGCAGATCAACATTCGAAAATCAATATTAATGGGGTTTGTATTCCTTAAGTTCTCAATTTCTGGCCTTTCCTGGGGCATCAGTCAATGCACAAATAATTGTACCTTTCAGGGATTTACCTACTGTCTAGATATACTGGATTGTAAAATTGTATATTTTACGTTTGTTAGTTATCTATTGACTTTTCCTTTTAAAGCTGCTAATCTTTTTGTATTGCTGTTCATCGTGTCGAACTGAATTGTTAATCACAGACCGTGGGGATCTACCTTTTTATTTATTGTAAAGTTATCAAGTGGGATACATTCTAGTCAGTTTGGTTGGAATCTATGTATTGAACAAGATGGAATACAAATATGTGTCTGATTTTCATAAATTAAGCTTTTGTACGAGACTTTCCAATGAATTAATATGAAAATGTACAACAAAAATAATACATTATACCTTCAAACTTCATTAATGTGACGTCCTATGTTGGATTGCATAATACCTTTAAAATCAAATAATGATTTTAAGACCTTTCCTACATTTTTGTGACTTTACTAAATTTGTCTGGAATTAAAATTGTAATATCTTCAAATGTGATGATAGTCATGTCATGGTGTTTAAGTGCCACTATGGTTTTATATGTCGTTATGATGCAAGGGTGCTTAATAATTGGGGACTTACAATGCCATCATATCAGTTCATGTAGGAATGCCGCCTATTGAAATAGATACTATGTTTGGATACAATTGTACAAATAAATAAAACATACTAAAATACTGTATGCAAACAAATGAGATACAAATACAATTTTCGGTAGGGATGTCCATAATAAGGGCAACACATAAAAATAAATCACACCACGCCATTGTTAGCACATATTATTAATTACGACGCGCAAGGTTTTCACAATAGATAGATACGGCCATGAAGTGAAATCAGCATTTATCCTGCTACTAACCCAAACAGTGACCTAATAAAGCGGTGACCATATAAACTTGTTGATATCCGGCAGTAGATCACGTGACTGTGATATACCGTCAATAAGTATTCGTACGCGCCGGATAACAAAATTGTCGAGAATGACACAGCATAAAGCCTACTTACCAGAGTTTTTCGTCGATACAAACTTTGTGTTGTCTAGTTTAACAGAGTTAAACAACAAATGAGTGGTTTGTCCTCACATTCCATTTAACTGGTTAACAAACAACTTCCTTCCAGTTCCATTCAATTTCAACACACTTGAATCTGATGCAAGCGGTTTATTCTTTGTGGATAGACTTTCTTTGGTCAACCAACAGAGCATATTCATCAAAGAAATAACCTTTTATATAAATTTCCGATGAAAAGAAATGAAAACAAGTTATCAAAATTTTAATGTAGAACTAAACATTTTATGATTTATTTCACTTTCAGTTACACTGTCCTCCACCCACAACTATCCGAGTAAATAGTAGAAAATTGAAAAGGGATCAATCTCACCGTTTCCATTCGAGGCAAATATTCCATACACTTTTTATCTGAATGCTCTTGCATAATATACTCCATCCAAAACACAGAAACACTAAATATTTATACCGATTTCATGTATTTTAAACTGCCAAACACTCGCGTTCTCGTTTGACTACATTGTGTAAACTTACAACTCAAAATGAATGACGTGGTTGGTGTGACGTAATTTAATACTTTAAAAACCAATATAATCTGGTTTAAAACAAAAACAAATTTACTACGTCATTTTCTTATCGTACTGACATCAGCAAATAAGATTTATCAATATTTAACTTTTGCTTTTTGAAAAAGGTGATTAAGAAATAGAGAACTATTTTTCCGGGTAGTACGCATTCATGCAAGCGAGTTATTAGGTCGGGCCCGTCTAGAATGTTTTTAATTTTAAAACTTTAATTAGTGTTTGGTGTTTTTTAATTTAATTGAATAGAAATCAGGATAAATAGAATACACGGTAGGTGCCGGGAAGGAGAAAGTTTATCCGGTTCGGCCCGAAAACAAAAATAGGGCTCGCTAAAGCTCGCCCTGTTTTTATTTTCTAAGCCTCACCGGATAAACTTTCTCCATCCCGGCACCAACCATGTATTCTCTATTTATCCTGCTACTAACCCAAACAGTGACCTAATAAAGCAGTGACCGTATAAACTTGTTGATATCCGGCAGTAGATCACGTGACTGTGATATATGGTCAATAGGTATTCCTACGCGCCGGATAACAACATTGTCGAGAATGACACAGCATAAAGTCTACTTACCAGAGTTTTTCATCGATACAAACTTTGTGTTGTCTAGTTTAACAGAGTTAAACAACAAACGAGTTGTTTGTCCTCACAGTCCATTTAACTGGTTAACAACAACTTCCTTCCAATTCCATTCCATTTCAACAGACTTGAATCTGATGCAAGCGGTTTATTCTTTGTGGATAGACTTTCTTTGGTCAACCAACAGAGCATATTCATTTATGATTTATTTCACTTTTAGTTACACTGTTCTCCACCCACAAGTGGCACAACTATCCGAGTAAATCGTAGAAAATTGAAAAGGGATCAATCTCACCGTTTCCATTCGAGGCAAATATTCCATACACAATATTCCATTCCTTTTTATCTGAATGCTATTGCATAATATAATCCATCCAAAACACAGAATCACTAAATATTTATTCCGATTTCATGTATTTTAAACTGCAAAACATTCGCGTTCTGGTTTGACTACATTGTGTAAACTTACAACTCAAAATGAATGACGTAGTTGGTGTGACGTAATTTAACTCTTTAAAAACCAACATAATCTGGTTTAAAACAAAAGCAAATTTACTACGTCATTTTCGTGTCCTACTGACATCAGCAAATAAAATTTATTAATATTTTACTTTTGCTTTTGAAAAAGGTGATTAAGAAATAGAGAACTAATTTTTCCGGGTAGTACGCATTCATGCAAGCGAGTTATTAGATCGAGGCCCGTCTAGATTTTTTTTTTAATTTAAAACTTTAATTAGTGTTTGGTGTTTTTTAATTTAATTGAATAGAAATCAGGATAAATAGAATACACGGTAGGTGCCGGGAAAGAGAAAGTTTATCCGGTTCGGCCCGAAAACAAAAATAGGGCTCGCTAAAGCTCGCCCTATTTTCATTTTCTAAGCCTCACCGGATAAACTTTCTCCATCCCGGCACCAACCATGTATTCTCTGTATCCAGGTAGTGTACTTGTTGACCATAGTATTTATTCATTTGTATCAGTCAGAATGTAGAAGTGACCGACGTGATGCATGCACCTGAGTTCTCTCCTGCTGATGCAACTGTTGTTTCATTGATTATATTTGAAAGCAAATGTGTTCGCATTTTGTTAAGTTAACTTTGAACTTTACACTCAATTTAAATTATATTAAGAGAGACAATGTACATTCAAATCGTGCTTTGTTGTTGTTTTCGTTTTGCATTATGTTGTTTTTATTGTTTAATAAATAAAAGCATTACATATTTAAACAGATAAACCCATCAGTATGTTCGTAATGATATTATTGTCGCTACATTAATGTTTGCAACAACTAATGTAGTAATAGCAAGTACAAACAAACATAAGCAGAACAAATAAAATATACGCGCTGCATTGATCAATATCAAAATGCACCTACACTGTTCGAAGCATACATAAAATATATGCATGAGCATTAAACAAGCGTTTGCACAAACTGTTTATTGTATAAGTTGATGTAACTATATGCAGTATACGCTTACACACAAAACGAGTGTACTCAAAACATACTTCGTATAGTTGGTGCATTTAAAGACGGCTCAATTGATTAACACAACAAGGAAACACAATGCAAGAAATATGGTAAAGGATTTAAATAGGTTTGATTAAAATTCAACAATTTTACAGTAAATTATTATATAGGTTCAAAAGAGCATAAAAAGAACATGAAATATTGATCTTAACAACAATGAAATTGCACACTTCATGCTACATATATATGGCCACTCTAAGATCATAAAGCTTAACATAGAAAAACATTTTCATTTAGACATGCTATATATAAAATTGCGAAACATCAGTTGTGCTGGATATATATTTTTTTATTTTTTTATGTTGAGGCACATTTATCAAACTATGCATTTCAAATATATTTTACAAGAAAACGGCAAACAATTTCGTAACCGAATGAAGACATAACTAACGCTATTAGATATACTATGTAATAAGTGTTAACAGAACAACAAATACACAACATAATTATTACCATAAATTTAATTTACACGCAAAAAGTACTTTATAATGCACATTGAAAGTTTACTCATTATAGTCTCACCTGAAAATACTTTTGAGACAAATAAATACTAATTTTAACATCGTTAAAATTGTAATTGTAGAGTATTAAGAAGTTGACGATTAGTTTAAAACAACATTCGTATTTTGATTTTTGTCTTGCAGGTTCTTCAAGGGAACACATGGTTTGTGATACCCATCATTATATAATTTTATTATATGCTTTTTAGTGAAATATAGAATTTGATAGGTGAAATAACATTTTATATTTTCACTGTTGAAACGGTGAAATATTTTTAAATAAGTGAAAATATAAAATTTTATAATTTTACTGCAGTGAAAATATAAAATAAAACGTACTATAATTGTATCAATCGCATCGATCTACCAGTAGTGGTTTACCTCCCTTGGCAAATGTATATACACGCACAATATTTACATACATATGTTTACAGAAAACACATGATAAAATTCTACATAAACATAACGACTTTTATGTTGAAAGTATGGCACTTTACCCACCATACGTATGATAAACAATTTTGAAGAATCATTTTTGATGACGTTTTTATGACGTCAGAATATACAAACGTACGACTTTAAGCTTATCTCGCGCGAATTTTATTTAATTATTGTCCAAAAGCATAAAATAAATAGAAAATTTGTTGATTTAGGTGATGATCGAATATTTATTTCACTCGTGGTGATAGAAAATTATATTTTCGCTCGTTGCTCCTCCACTCGTGAAAATATATTTTTTTTATAACCACTCGTGAAATAAAATTCGATCATTCGCCGAAATCAAAAAATATCTTCTATTTAATTTTCGAAAGTTATACTATTACGATCTTCATTTTCTTATAGTTTGTACAGATGAGTTTAATTATTAAAATGATATAATTGACAATCTTTCAATGTCTTCATAATGCAAATACGTCGTATATAGAAACAATACATCGCTCATAAAAACTGTAATGGATACAATATAAACTGCGTGTAATACTAGTACATTAACAAAAATAAAACTCAGCACAATAGTTGGACTGTTTAGTCTAATTTTTACATGTTTTAGTTGAAAAAATCACATATTATCCTATTACTACAGCCCGACTAGCTTAGTTGGTAGAGCGCTGAACTGTCAATCCGAGGATCGTGAGTTCGAATCCCAGCCCGGCCACATAACTTGTGTAGAGATTGATCATGAAATTATTTCTACAGCCGTTCTCCCCTACCTCTGATTCAAGTAGGGCAGTTGTCAGTTACTGGCATAAATAAGTATGTGCACTTAAACGTAAACCGCTTAGATCGGTTAAGCTTACTCAGGAAAGTAGGTTAACTGACCGCCGTGATATGACTGAAATACTGTTAAAACGGAGATAAATCCAAACAAACAAACAAAACACAGCCAAATCGATTGGATAACAACAAATCTTATAAGCTTATGCTTTATCCGATCGCTGTTTTAGCACATGTTTTTTCGATCGTTATTTTGAGAAAGCTATGTATTTCAATGTGACGTCATTCTAAATGATGACGTTTGTAACTGAAGCAAACCACCCAGTATTAAAAATGGGAAACCAAAGCTCTTTCTTTTAATGATGACATATTTTCACGCCGTTTACATGATTAATGAGCATTACATGATTAAAAAGATTAAATAGATGACGATTACATAGACTATGTATGTGTAGTGTTGGATAAAGATCAAGTTTATCACGCTCGGCTCGAAACAGGATAGCGCTCGGCCAGCCCATGTTTCTCAGCCTTGCATGATAAACTTGATCTTTATCCAACACTCACATAATATTCTCTATTTCTAACAACTAAACGTTCATTCACATGGGTGTCCTTTCAAAGATCAAAATTTGCACTAGCAACCGACACATTAAGCGTGTCTTGAATGGAAAACTGATCAACACGTGTTAAGTATCATGTAATGCTGAAACATGACGTATTGATTGTTCAAACCTGGCTCATATGATGAATATTTTCACGACTTGTGATCTCCGTCAGACTGCTAAATGAAACAATAACTGTTTATTAGATTCGTGTTCTCTAAGAAATATTTCCTGTATATATTAGAAAAATACCTGTTTAGATCCACATTATAAATGCTATATATGTATGCTATCTAAATATGTTATTTATATTCAAGTATGCAGACAGTAAAACCAACATACATCATTTTGCTGGAGAAAATGGGTGGTTTTTACACGATAATAATATTAATAACTTTAGTAGATGTGTACGTAATTTTTCAGGTGATATGTACTTCCAAATATACCTTTGACTCTAACTGTGCATCTAACTTCTTACTCAGAGCATCGATTTTGTCCAGTCTGAAACGGAGAATACTCTTGTAACTTAAAACTCCTTGGGCGTATTTTTCTAATTTGCACGTGTATTTTTCAATCATACATATAACACTGATGATGTTCCATCTTGCGTCATCCTTAATAATGAACAATTATGTAGAAGTACTATCTAAATGAAATTTCGTATGTGATTTAAATTGCTCATCAACGACAGAGACCTTTTGGCCATGAAAGCATTATGTAACATCCTTAGGTGATTCCCCATTAATTTCATTTTCGGCAACTCCTGGGTCATCAGAACATCGAGACGTTCAAAGCATAAATATAGATCCATATAGATGATAAATTCACAAAAAATACTGGTACACAACTAAAATAAAAAAGTCATACGTACATAAGTCTTCTGAATTCATCCTCCTTCTCAGCCTGAAATAAGATCAGATTTCTATTTTGATTTATTACTTGACATATGTACGGTTTTATTAAGAGGATTGACCACTTTTAAAAAGGTTTTAAAATGTCCCATTACTGTAGGACCAATACGTATGTGTTATTTATCCATTTCAGAATCGCCATGTTTTCGACGCATTTTTAATTTACTTTAAAAGGCTTGTATTAAGGCGTGTGCAAATATACGTATATATGACCTTTTTTATACGATACACTTACAGTCTTAGAGATACAACAAGAGGGCCATGATGGCCCAAATCGCTCACCTGAGAACTGGTACAGATGAAGGCCATACTGTTGGGACAGGTTTGAAAATTAAGGTATCTGAACAATACACAGTGGGGGTAGGATCAATTTTGATTTAAAACATCGGTAAGTGCAATGGGCTAACTAAAGTATGAGTTGGGTAGTGGATGTGCGTTTTTTTGCTAATGGTTCTCAAAATATTTTTCGCGATATTCTTACCTGACCCTTTTTCATTAAGTCATTGACAATTCTGGAAAGTGCACAAACAGTAGATTTTGATGTTTTTTTCGAAAACAGTTTTGGAAAACTAGTTGCACTGCGATAATTGCGAATGCTGCGTTATAAGGTAAAGTTTTGCTTTTTCTTTGATAATTTTATTTCCAATAATGATAAATGATGTTAACGCCGGCTCTGAAGACATCAAAGTTGCATGTACAAATAACTGTATGCAAATCTTGCAACTGTTGGAAATCAAATTTTATCAATAAATTTTTATGGTCACGCACAAACTGTGTAAGTTTGGTCAACATTGATTCAAAAATCGTGTGTGCAAGCCAATCATTCATAACTTGTTGATGTTTTTTCCAAACACAAGGGGCAATAACTCTGGTGTTTCTGGTCCGATCTTGCTTACATTCGACTTCAAGTGTAATCTCATGGTAATAGACAAACTGTGCAAGATTGGTGAAGATTGGATTTAAAATGTCTATCTCTATCCTGAATAATGTCCATTTTTGTAAAAAAAACAAAAAAAAACAAAGGGCAATAACTCTGGTGTTTGAATCAGGATCTGGCCCATTTTTGACGTATGCTGAGATCTGATGGTCATACACAAACTGCGAAAGTTTGGTTAAGATTGGACGGAAAATAAAGTCTATACGTTGGAGAAGGGCACTTTTGCACTTTTTTTGCATGAAAAAGGGGCTCAGGTGAACTAAATAGACCTACCTTGATTTGCAAATCATCGAGCCTGAAACAATGCACAGATAGCTTATTTTAAGTATACATGTTATACAGTTTTTATTGTTATAATATACACATTTAATAACGTGCACTGATAGTAAAACCCTAACGTGAAGGTGTGAAGTTATATGTGTGCGCATTGAATTGTTATATCAATATAAACAAATAAGAGACAGATGGCACATTTCACTCTGGCTTAAATTGAACGACTGTTTAAAGATATTTATCAGCATCGTTACTGTTTTTGAAAAAAAACTATATAAATGCTATCGTCAGTAGACAAACTATGGTTTTCTAAAAAAGCGAATTTTAATAGTGACGTTGCAAAAATATGTGATTTGTCAACTCTGTAACAGAACGACCGATTTAGAATCATGTATATCATTATATTAGTGTTTAAGCGACCGATTGGCATGCTTTTTTATCTGTTTAGAAGTGTATGCGTTATGCTATGTATATTTTGATTACAGTTTTTTTATAAACTAGCATGGACTAAAAAGAACATTTCCCAGTTTGACTGTATGGTCGTAAATGTTTCAATCGTGATCATAGGAAAAGTATATGACCTCTCACGAAATAAAATACACACTTACGCTGAAAACATCATCTATATAAATTAATTGAATGGTCGTGCTTTTTCTATCGTTGCCATGGTACTTTCCCATTTTATATAATCATAATACCGCAATGCCTTAAAATTGCCATTATTTGAGCAATTGTGCTTCGTTGGCTTCGTTCTGGTTTAAGAGTAATAAGGATTGCTTACTTTTTTTTTTTATAGATCTCCAGCTATTGAATTTAATTATTTTATTTCATTATAACAAGTCTAGAAATACAATTAGTAACCCATATTTCAGTTACTAATATGCACGTTGTAAATATACTCCTGCTATCCTATAAATCATTGAAACTCAGCAAAATTTATGATCATGCCGTTACTACTTACTTTTTTTCAAAAGTTTTCATTCTGCCAGCCTGAAATATAAAAACATTTAAAACATTTAAAAAAAATAATAAACAAAGAGGAAAATAACCAACTACAACATCGATTTCATAATACAAATGTATATTATGTTACGACTAAGAAACGAACAATTATATTAAATGTCCTTTAATTCATAATGTTTTTCATAACTCAAATACATTTAATATTTGATTAACCAAAGTGAACCAAATCTAACTCACCACCTGATCCAAATGTCCTTTAATTCATAATGTTTTTCATAACTCAAATACATTTAATATTTGATTAACCAAAGTGAACAAAATCTAAATCACCACCTGATCAAAATGTCCTTTAATTCATAATGTTTTTCATAACTCCAATACATTAAATATTTGATTAACCAAAGTGAACAAAATCTAACTCACCACCTCATCAAGTCTGAAACATGACAACAAGAACTCAACTCGATGTGACAAATATAAAAGTTTTTAATTTACAAAGACAGGTTCGTGAAAATCAGTAAATTCACACACGATTATGAAATAATATCAGTTTACATCGTTACGATACAGACAATGCGACAGCAACGTGTAGGTTAAGAAAATATTAATTTTGTAATTATTTATACATATTTCGCAGCCATCGATTATTGTTTCAAATGTGGCTTTAACTTTAACATAACAGAACCTTAAAAGGTTTGATGCTCGAAATAAATATTATATTTCTAATATAATAACAAATATGATCAGTTGTAACATTTTTTAATTATATGTATTAAAATACATACAGGATTTCCTTCTTACTTGTCATTTGCAGACTTTATCTTGGTATCAGAACTACCGGCCTCTTTCTCTTTTTGAGACTGGTGGTATTTGTCTACTGCTTGTTTCTCAAAACGACAGATCTTCCATCCGTCCCAATCGTTCAGAGAAATTCCTGAAAAACATTGCTTGCGCGTTATTAATGTTCTAAAACATTCAATTTTAGTAATTTCAACTGACCCCTGAACTATATTTTCGACATAATCAATAAGAAAATACGAAAATTATTTATTAAACATTTTGTAATTTATTTGCATTGTTCACGAGTTTGTCTTGTTCAAGCGAAACTTTTTATTTCTAGTTTTAAATATTCTTATTATATTTATGAAAATGGGTTTCTTTTTGCAATTAACAGTAAATTCTGTAAACTATTTTATAAAGTAAACTTACTGGAATGTTCAAAGAATTGATTTTGATAGATGTGTTTTACAATTAACGTAAGAGACTTAATGGATACACACGAGAGCGCAGGTGATGCAAATGATGGTTATGTGCATGATACAGTTAACATTCTATAGAACATTGTATTTAAAGTTATGAAAAATCATGCATGTTAATTGTTAATTTTGCTTTAGGAGTTTTTTTTTAGATTATTTCATATGTTCCAGTTTTCTTCTTGTGTATTAAAATAAATACTTTGACTACTCAGACATATATGTAACGATCCGGGGTACGCGAGTTCTAACTTCATCCATATGCTAAGTAACGACCGAATACATCATATAAGAACCTACGCCGGGACAATTGTTTGTTCCCTGTGAAAACTAATGCCTCAGTCACACATTCCCGATTTTTACTGCCGTTCTTGAGCCGACACCGTCCCGAATCAAATATGTCAAAAGTCGGGACAATATTCTGAGATTCGGGGCTCGAAATTCTATTTTTGATCATAAGATCAAATATATCCCGACAGCGTCCAGACAGCGTTTCGACAGAGTCCCCACAGCGTCCCGATTCTCCCGAATGTGATCCAACAACTTCCCGACAGTGTCCCAACAGCGTCCCGACAGCGTTCCGACATTCCCGACTGTTTGATTATTTGTATCGGTACGCTGTCGGGAGCCATAATCGGGAATTTGTGACTGCTGCAATACTCCAGACGTGATATTTCTACATAATATATAGTGCATTATCAATCCCGTTCCACAAGACATTGCCCGATAACGTCCCGACACCGTCCCGAATCTATCCCGACAGAACCCCGACTATACAGATTACGCTCCCGAATGTTAAGGGAAAACCTGAACTGTCGGGTGTGCTTGGCCGATCACGCCGAACATGTCCCGATTCTTAGGACAGCGTACCGACAGCGTTCCGACACCTCCAGACAGCGTCCCGACATTCCCGACTTTTTAATAATTTGTATCGTAGCGCTGTCGGGCTCTATCGGGAACCATAATCGGGAATGTGTGACTGAGGCTTAAATCATTTTTATCTATACAAATGTTAACCTGTAAATGGACACACAAAAACCGGCTGAGAAATATTTAAACGCCTTTATATAAATTGTATTAAAATATTTATATTCATAAAAGCTGACAGATTTGATAATAAACAAAAGGGTTGACTGGATAATTTTATGGTCATTGAGATACATTGGACTGTATCTTTACAGAGTTATGGTTTAAGAATTCTGAGATAATAACCAAAGATTAACACAGCGTAACTTAACACTAAGACTATTTTCAAACTTGTAATGAAAATTCCACATGAGGAAGCATATTAAAGGTTTCTTCATAAATACCACTGACTCCAGGATGCCGAAATAATTCGCTATCACCTTACATCCAGTAGGTAAGCATTGTTGTGCGGGGGGCAACAACGATACAATAATCGTGATACACGTTAAACAACACATAAAAAGAAAACTACAGTATACAGTTTTACATGGATAGTGATGAAGCTCCATTGTGATTGCAATCAAACTACAGTATACAGTTTTACATGGATAGTGATGAAGCTCCATTGTGATTGCAATCAAACTACAGTATACAGTTTTACGTGGATAGTGATGAAGCTCCATTGTGATTGCAATCAAACTACAGTATGCAGTTTTACGTGGATAGTGATGAAGCTCCATTGTGATTGCAATCAAACTACAGTATGCAGTTTCACATGGATAGTGATGAAGCTCCATTGTGATTGCAATCATTCAAATGATTAGCTTTCACCATCACACAGCAAATTCTGTTTATATGTTTTTATTTATGTGTATTAATAACACATGCTTCTAATTGTTTATAATCTTATTAAAGTGTATTAAAATATTACCTTTGTACTGTTTTTATAAATAAATAACATACACATTAGTATATGCGAGTATAAGATAAAAGTTCGCACTACGGATACGCAACTATGGAATAGCCCCATGCAAATGAAGAATGCGGATACGGTCAAGAACAAGGAGAGCGGATCACGCGTACATTGAAACGCGGCCTTACGGTGAAAGATGTAGAGCAGACAGAAACAGCCTATTATACCCTATGGTACATATAATTCTTATTCATTTAACTTGTTTGTATGTTTAAGTATTAAAAAAACGGTAATTGTAAAATAAATAATGATATTCAAAATAAATGTGTGCAATTTCCATTTGTGATTTAAATAAAACAGGCCGGGTATTACGCCGGGATTTGACTCACGCACTCCAGATGAAGCGACCAGCCAGTTATGAAAGTAAATTAACACCAGAACAATGCCCATGCGCACACGTTAGAAGAGGTAAGTGTGACCCTGTCCATCCAAATCTAGGCAGAGATTCTGGAACAAGCGCCTTGCTCATACAAATAAGCACTATGCGGTTTCGCACCTTTGCCACAGTTGCGCAGTAGAAGGCGGATTTGAAGGGAAAACGTTTCGATGGAACAAAATATCTTAATAAAGTGATTTATTTCATACCCTACCGAGTGAAACAAGTCTTTTTCAGCGTAGCTGTCTAATATCACTTTTGACCCTGAGTTCTTGCGATAATTTTATGCAGAGGGAAAACTGAATGCCAATTCCATTGGGCAAATTTTCTAATTTTAGAGAATGCAAACTTACAGCCATGGTTTGATGTCTACCAATGACTGTCGCATATTTTGGGGGATTAAAATTAACATAATTGTTTACATAAGCGGTTAAAAATAAAGTTATAAACATATCTTTGACATACACTCTAGAAGTGAACATAATTATGAACAATTTTACTCATTGTATGTCATGAACAGAACATACTATTCATTCACATGATAACATAATTCTTGTGTTAAGCCTACATCAGCGGCACGCTCTATAAATAGCAATTACAATGATCCCATTGGTTGACCGATATCTGAGAATTATTGTGCTGTGAACGTTTCGGAGCCATATGCAGATATTCCGCGAAGATCGGTAGGAAATGGTTTATTCTAACGTATTCAACACACTCCTGAGAAAGGGTGCATCATTCAAAATAGCGCGCGGTATAGCTGAGTTATAACTATTCAATCATCAATTAGCGTCCGGAGAACCATAAACCCAAGAATTTTACTAAATGGGAATTTATATTTATAAACTTACTGTGCATGTCAATTTATATTTAAATTGCGGTTGAGTTTTATCAATACACAATCAACTCGAGCCACTCAAGGCAGCGGCACACCTCAGTCATGTAATAGTCCCTATTTGTACTTCAATAATAATTAATTACTAATGCTGGCATAAAAACATATTGATTAGTACTGCACTGCTTTAATAGGGAATGAGGCATTTCAGGCAGTTTCCAGATTTAAGGATAAGGATACATTTTGATTTTAACTTAAGATGCTTTGTGATATATTTGCTTCAGGATCTGCATAGACAATTCCACGCAATTGTTGGACTATGCTTGAGTTATCCTGTTCAGTCTCGACGTAATAATTAATAATACGTCTTGCTATCTCGTACACGTAATATACTGTACACCAGATGGGCATAAAATGTGCGTGTTTTGTTGTAATTACTCCTAAACGGTAAAAACATGCGTAAAACCATCACTATTTGTATAGAACACGAGCTGAATAAAGCTCGCACTTTCATTGAACCAGTTATTACCGGTTTAAAAATTCTGCGGCTTTCCCCAATACAAGCACCTGGTTCAAGTGTGCGCATGCGCGAAGCGAAAAAACAAATCTGTCACTTGATTATCCTAAATTAAACGGCGAAATTTTAAAATTACTCGATGGATTACTTCTATAGCGTCTGCAGGCTCTATGTATGTTAGGACGATAGAAAGGACGAAAACTACATAAAACCATTGTTTTGCATGTTAATAAAATCGTACGTGTCATATTTTAATGTGTTCTATGCGATTATGTAAGACAATCGGTATAGTATTCATTGAATATACTCAAACATAGTGTTGTAACTAACTGAATACGTACATTCTTTAGTTTTCGTATTTTCTAAGCGTAATTTCCATTTCAGTTTTAAAAGGAAAAAGCATCTGAAAATAATCCCGTATGCAACAGAAAATACTAACGGAAAAGGTCGTTGTTGGGTTGGTTTTCTTTACATCGCATGCGTTGGATAAGCCGGTACATATGGCAAAATATGTTGAGCGGGGGGCACAAAACAGGTCGTTTGGCGTACTCGTTGATAAGGAAGTATCTCTGGAAACACCAGAGAGTCTCCGACATTTGGTCAATATCTGAAATCGTGTTGCTGAAACATAAGAGCCATAAATAATAATTGTTATACATAAATAATAATATGAAATTGGTCTGGCTGACTCCGTCATCAACACACACTATAAAATGAACTAAAAATAATACTGATAGATAGATAGAATGAGAATTGAACATAGAATGAAATAGATAAGCGACATGTATGATCACACGATATAAATTATTCAGATGTATTAATTGACAGTTATATTTTTTATATTTAACCTATGTATTATTTACCTGAAAATTGCAATAAGAAGGTTGAGAAGCAGGATATTGGCGAACAGCAAGTAAACCCCCATCATGAGGGGAACCACATTCTTTCCAGTTTCGCTGGGACAGCGCGGATATGTTCCGTTTGTCCACAGAGTAGAGTTATTAGTGCAATCCGACCCACCTGTTTGCAGATTAAGTATTAAAAAAGGGTTTGTTCTTATTCCGGGAATAACACCAAGTTTGTGTAGTAATCAAAGGTACCGCAACATTTACAACACAGTATCATTTTTTTTACATATTGCATGAACAAAGTCATTTACAGTTTTAAACTCGAGTTTTAAACGGTCCTAATGGATTACAGAAAATAAGCAAAGTAATTTATGTAATTAAAATTGATTAATTCCGCAGCTAACAATTATAATTGAGATTAGTTTCGAATGAGCTAGCAAACGTTAGGTTTGTCTTCAGTCTAGACTATCAAGTCGGATTAAGATTTTGTCGCATATTTATTGTTTTATAAACCCTGAACAACCGAATACTAATTGTCCAAAACATAGCAATATCTTTGTATCATGCCTGAAACTACACCACTAGTCTAATCTGTCTGATATGTAGTCGGCTTTGGTAGGTTTGGGATATTTACAATAATTAATTAACATTCAAACAATCATTTTCATTTTTAAGGTACTCTGCAACAATCCAATCCAATGTCCGCAGCATATACACATATGCAATATTCTACATATATCAAGTAAAACACAAGACTGTATTTACCTTCCGTTTCCTCCAGAAACAACTCTCCATAGAGCTGCCAATAAGGTCTCCTTATTATTTGTCTTACTGTTTCTAATGTGAGTGGAGACTCTGGATAGAGGAGTGAATATGACGCAATGGCGTAGGATCC
Source organism: Congeria kusceri (assembly GCA_027627225.1). Lineage (NCBI taxonomy): Eukaryota > Metazoa > Mollusca > Bivalvia > Myida > Dreissenidae > Congeria > Congeria kusceri. The sequence goes on along the minus strand of CM051030.1, from coordinate 9,323,308 downwards.
AACGAACACCGCGAGAAAAACCAGGAAATACATCAGATCTTTGACCTTAAAGAGAGATAAATATTTGTCCGTGTAAATACATAACTGTTTTACCACAAGCTTTAATAATAGCCTGACCATTATGGAAAAAAAGACACACAAAACACACACAAGAAAAAACGAAAAAAACACAATAAATACATCATATATACAAATCCACTATATGTTAAAAGAAAAATATCCGCATCCCACTAAACAATAATAATTATACGAACAATAAACACACATACTTATGAACATACCATTTCTCGAATCATTATCAGTTTAGGACCCAGGACTCTTTGGACAGAAAACATATGGATGAGACGGAAGACGAATGCCACAAAATCTATGGCGAGTACAACTCTAGGTGCATCAAACGTGTCTGGAAAGTTTATGAATCGCAGTCCGAATCCAGTTGAAAACATGGCGATAGTAATGATATCCAGGATATTCCATCCGTTCTTGAAGTACATCATTTTATCAGGTGTCGTTGCCATCTAAGAACAATAAATTGACAGTATACACATACCTTAGTTAACTTATGGTGGATTGCTAGAGGTAGTAACCACTTTGAGGACCTGTGTTTCTTATTTTTTAACAAAAATGGATGTGGAAGCTTTTGTTTGGATACTCGTCTGAAGGCTCAACCATCTGCCTACATTGTGAATTAACGCTGATTGTCGGTGATATTACCGGCCGGCGCGGTGGTCGATACTGTTGTGTTATGCTCATCTTGTTTTGAAGGGTTTTGGTGGTGGGCTTTTACAACTCGCATTCGTGTCAGGTATAAGGCTGCTTCAATAATGCCGTTATAAAGCAATGTACGAAGGACAGCCTTTGAATATGCAATATCTCCAATAAGCACTGCGCACACGGATGGTTTTAAATTATGTTATACAAGAACCGCAAAAAATATAACCAGAGTGTGCACGCAGACTTCTGTTTCGTTTTAACGTTTAGAACATAAAGATATTCACGAGTAATATATATTGTATTACCTGTCGTATTTCTTCTACTAGTATGGTCAATACCCATGCCATCAGTACGTATTCCGTGGTCGATACGGTTCTTGTGAGATCAAATAACATCACATACGCGTAGACAATCAAAAAGGCAAAGTACGCGATCTGAACAAAACCAAACACGATATAAAAAATATGACAAATATAACATAACGTTTGCAACTTAAAGTGGACGTGCTTATATATTTAGCAAAAGCGGGTGTACGACGCTACGCATCAATAACTGTCAAAATATTAATAGTTTGCCTATGAACATGTACGTACCATATTGTATGTGAACTTTGTTTTCGGGGCACTAAAGAATTTTTTCACTTTCTCTGCGATGCCAAATGAGATGTCGAATTCCAGAATTACTACCAGAAATGGGAACAATATGCAGGCCGCAAACTGTAAAAACAACGTTATTCAAAAGGAACTGTATTATCTGTTGTAAAAACAAGTAGTTGCTACTGCTCGTTGTGTGTCGTGATTACGGACTACAATTACGATAATCGATGATGGATGGTTATTGCTTATATGAATTAACTCGAATATGACTACTAGAAAATCTATGTGAAAAAGGGACATAACTCTGTCAAAATGCAAAATAGAGATACTGGGAGGTTGCTCCTAATACTGGAGATGATGACATAGTTATGTTCCTATTTTAAAGTCAATAACTTACGTAGTTCTGAAGTTACACAAGTTTTGAATATACACTTTAACCAGAAACTCTATGCAAAAAGGGGCATAACTCTGACAAAATACAAAATTGAGTTTTAGGGAATCTTGCCTCCGACAGTTGATGACAAAGGTATATTGCAAGTTTCAAGTGAATAACTCGTGTAGCTCTGCAGTTAAAAACTTTTGAATATAAACTTCAACCAGAAAATCTATGTGAAAAAGGGTCATAACTCTGTCAAAATACAAAACATAGTAATAGGGAATGTTTCCCCTGATGCTGGAGTTGATGACAAAGGTATTTTCCAATTTTCAAGTAAATAATTTATGTAGTTCTGAAGTTACAAAACTGTTGAATATAAACTTTAACCAGAAAATATATGCGAAAAGGGAAAAAAAACCTGTCAAAATACAAAAAAAGAGTTATATTATATAGTTATATGAAATGCTGCCATTGACACTGGAGTTGACAACAAAGGTCTAATCCAAGTTTCAAGCGAATATTTTCTGTAGTTTTAAAGTTACACAACCTTTGAATATAAACTTCAACCAGAAAATATATGTGAAAATGGGCATAACTCTGTCAACATACACAAAAGCGAGTTATGAGAAATGTTGCCCCTGTTACTGGTGTTAATGACAAAGGTATACTCCAAATTAAAAGTAAAGTTTTTAAGTAACAATACTTTTGAATAAAAACTTTAACCAAATTCAACCAACGCCTGGAGTAGTAGGAAAGCTCACCTATTTTTCGAATAGTCGAGCTAAAAATAATTGAAGCGGAGCAACTTGGTACAGTGAACACCTCTAGGTAATGAAGCTCCCCATAAAGTTTCATTGAATATTGGCTAGTATTTACTGAGAAACAGTTCAAACAAGATTTGTGCAATACACACTAATTTTAGCAACCTTGAAAGTCCCATAACTCCAAGGAAAATCACTGAAAGGGAACGTCCTGTACTGTGCACACCTCATTTTGATAATGAAGCATCACAAACAGTTTCATTGTATTTTGGCCAGTAGTTGCGTAGAAATAGCCCGGACAAGAATTGTGCACTAAATTCTTATTCCAGAAATCTTCAAAATTCCACAACTCTTAGAAAATAATCGAAACGGAACGTCCTTGTTAAGTGCACACCTCCTTTTGGTAATAAAGCTTCCCATAAAGTTTAATTAAAATCTGGCCAACAGTTGTGTAGAAATAGATTGGGCAAAAATTGTGCACTAAATACTTATTTCAGAAATCTTCAAAGTTCCAACAATGATTGAAGCAGAGCGTCCTGAGTCAGTGCAAACCTCCTCTGGGCAATGAAGCTTACTATAAAGTTTCATTGATATCAGACCAGTAGTAGCGTAGAAACAGACCAGCCAAAAATTGTGCATTAAATGCTTATTTAAGAAATCTTTAATGTTCCATAATTCTAAGATAAATCATTGAAGCAGAACGTCCTGGTTCAGTGCACACCTCCTCTTGGTAATGAAGCTTCCCGTGAATTCTGGTCAGTAGTTGCTGAGAAATACTCAGGACAAGAAAACGGGACGGACAAACGGACGGACGAAAGGACGGAGAAAGCGGCGACTATAATAATGGAGCATCATAAATGAAGTTTCTCTACGTGATAAATAATTTGCAAACATACATGTTTGTCTTTTATTCTTTAACTTGCATTAACATCTAATTAATTAATTATTTTTAACTGGAAAAACAGCCTTCCGTATTTTATAATATATTTCACAGACAGCGACCTTAACTTGTACTTATTGTTAACATTGAGTGTGTAACGGTAGATGCTATATTTGGACGTGTCATGTTTAAAAAGTGGCCTGATCAATAGGAAGTGTCTGCAGCGCGTTTGCTTAAATTAGTAGTACACACTGATGCAAGTTTTCGCATTGAATTTTCCACCGTTGAAATCTTTAATAGATATTCAGAACTAGAATAGCACAATACAGATCTATATGAGTGGTGTTATATGTAAACAAAAATGGATAATGACGACAGAAATCAGATATCGCTGAACTCTAGGATGGTTGCGTGTCGTGTTGCAGGCTTTATTTCTGTACGGGTAACGCTACAAATAGTTTATAATTCAAATAAACTTACTAAATTGTTTTAGTAGGTGACATTCATAATCGGATATACTAGTAGGTTTGGAGACAAATTTACGTTCACACAAAGCGTACGTTTTGACCAGACAAGGCGATTTAGAAAACAAATTGCGTTTCTGGTAAGCACGGTTTACAAGAGAAAAACCTTCGAGGATATATGAAAAGAAATTAAATGATTGTTGCTGAATGTTAAAAGACGTTTTCGAAAAATTGGATCAAGGTCATCATTGATCGAGGTAAACTAAAAGCTGCATATTCGTTCAGTTTTGGGGTACTCGGACAGTACCGTATATTTTATACTATATGTAGGACCGTCCAATACGGAAAATATTGTACGTACGCACGTCCAATATAGTGAAATATGTTGACGGTCACGTAGCACGAATGACGACAGCTGATTGGAGGATATAAAAAGGTCTATAATAATGAGTATTATTGGTAGATTACTAGTCAAGAAAATGTTTATTTAAATACGAAATTACAGTATTTGAAATACCTTCAACTGTATCTGTACCACCACCACCACCGCCACCACCACCACCACTACCACTACTACTACTACTACTACTACTACTTCTACTACTACTACTACCACCATTGCTACTACAACTGTGACGAATTTCCCAACCAATTGTTCTATACTACACACAGTCACTGATTGCGCCTATGGGCAAATATTTCTCAAAGAAAGGAAGGCCATACACAGATGATTCTTCGTTTAGCGTCCCCGTGATTTTTCGAAACCTACCAACCAGGCAGGAAAAAAGCAAACAAGTCAATAAAAAAAATTTCTTTCACAACTTATTCATGGCAGTGGTACAAACTAAAGAAAAATGTTAACTTGCACAACTGTTATATATCATGTTCATATTTGGAACCTACTGTAACACAGTATTTTAACTGTTTTAATTGGCTAGTTACAAGCTTTTTTTTTACAAATACTAGTAAAAACACATGGAAGTCAATGTTGGCTCTCTTTTACAAATTGTTTACCTTTTCCAACTCGATTTTTCACATTGTCAAAATTGTTCTTTTCTTTTAGGCATCCAAAAACCTACCAGCCTGAGGACGCTTAACATAAAATTATATTGTTATGGCCTAATGTGTAGACAGTCGAATGCGTTAGGTAATAAAACCCGTGCTTATCACGCATGAGTAATTTGGCTGTTAAGTTACCCGGATGTGCGGGAAGTATAAAAGCGTGAGCGTTGGTAAATTCTAGCAGATCTGAAGAACATGAAACCAGACTACGCTCTATGAAATGAATTTTAAATATAATTTGACACCATCTGTCTGATTGTATACCGTAAAGATAAACAACAAAAACTAACAAATAAGTTTCAGTAAAATAATATAATTTATATAACATTTATTATTTTGATTGAAATAAACCGTTTGATTACTCAATGCTTTTATAACAATTTATAAAATCCCGCGTAATTGGCGATATTTAAGCTATCCATAAACTGAACAACGAGACTCTGTTAATTGACGTCAACATTTTCCATGATCACTTATTTAAGAGCTCTAACGTTAAATATAAAGACAGTTGCTAATGTACATTTCATTTTATTACATTTGATTCATTACTATTTTGAAATCAGTTTACTTTTATTTTATATTCAGTAGATCTATAATGTTGCATCACTATTTTTATAGTCATTCTTACATGTTGATATCAATAATGATATAAACATATTGTTATTGCTGTAAAATATTAACACAAACTAATCTCTATACAATTCTACAATGAAATATATAGAAGAGTTTTGGTGTTGTTCATAGAAATTGCATTTTTTGTATTCAACGTGAAACGAATAACAAGCAAATATAATCACGTGTTCACTAATTTCACTCAGAATAAAATATCTTAAAGCAAATTGCACTGTAATGAATGATAGGACCATAGAGTTATGGAATTTAATAATTTTAGGATAATTAAAGCGTTTACTCCGGAGCTCTGTTAGGCCGTTTACAGCTTACGCCGTATTAAGTTTCGTTTGCGTTGTGTACGTTGGTTTAAAAAATTCGATCCACGGTATAACAATTACCTCTGTAATTTTTCTAATGAAACGTTACTGCAGGCAGGCAGGCAGGCAGGCAGACACATTATTAATGATACACTCATATATCAGCAGCAGCAGCAGCAACAACAACAACAATGATAGCAACACAACTACTACACTCATTCTAAACACTGCGTTTTGAGGACGATGCTGATGCTGATGCTGCTGCTACTGGCTCAGATATATGCCTTTTGATTATACTAGTTCCCTTTGTGGTGAAGGGACATTAGGCCAAAAAAAGTTGTTTGTTTCCGCTAACGTCTTGGAAAAAAGTATGGTAGGTATGTAGGCATCACTTTTTTTCCTTCGTGACCCAACAATCACAGATCTGCATCCGCTATAACAACTTGTTTAGTAATTGGTTATAACTTAATTTGTATAACTTATTAAAATTAATAATAACACAAAGACACACTTGACATTTGATAGGCAGTTTATGTAAAACTATTTTAAAACCAAAGCCAAAGTTTCTAAGTTCACAATCTTCGCTTCTAACATGAGTACATATTTCCTTTCCCCATGCGGGCGCATTGTTCTTCTTTTTTCCAATTTTAATTCACAGTGACACAGTGCAAATTAGTACTTCTGTAGTTTGATTTCAATATTTGCACCAAGGGCCACAATGGCCACAACCATCCTTCTTTGAAGTTGAATTAAATGTGCATGTATACAAACATGTTACAATAGGGTTTTCACATTTTTTGCAGGCAGTTCCGTGGTCTAGAAATAACGCACTAGGTTCACAATCCAGGGGTCGCAGGTTCGATCCCCCGTCACACCCTAATGTACTCACTTGTCTTTCACATGAGACGTTAAACCGAGGTGCAGTGTACTAGGTGTTTCACACCTGGCACTAAAAGACCCAGGGACGCCTCTGGAACGGGGCATTTTCTGTTACCTTGCACTATCCCCCGCAACCCAACTAACAATTCTTTTGGGGCGATGGCCATATGGGAGAGAATCCCCGTGCACTTGATAAACATGTACTACACACACGTTTTCACAATTAGTTCCCGGTCACAACACCTCTTGGAAATAAGTACACAGGTTTTGCATCAACATGATCAATAGACGCTTTTTGCCATTTATTATTCATAAGCATCTTCACACATTCAAACTTTATTAAGGCATAGATGCTCGTTATTGTTAAATATGCGCCCAAATGATCAATATATGTCAGTATTAATAAGGAAAGCTCGACGAAATTTGCAATAAGCGATTTATTTACTAAAGCAAACCATGACAAAGTTGTAACAAAGGGCGACATGTATAGAGGCCGATTCCCAGTAGTTACTGCCTTCATAACGTAGCGTTCAATATTATTCGAAAAAAAACGCGAATACTTAAAAGAAAAAATTCCTAGCGGCAAAAAGTGTATGGTCAGGGGCAAAAAAAAAACACGGTCGGTCGGGTTAGGCGTAAAAAAAACATATGTTTGTTTCAGGTAACCCGACCTACCCTAAAAAAATGCCCCGATCCTAGAACATTTTATTGGATTTGTCAGATTGATTTTTGTTTTATTTACCTTTTTCAATCATTAAATGTATTTTGGATAAATAAGTGTTTTGTTTTGATAGTATCCACCCATAAACAATGTTTAAGGATATTACTGATATGTTTTGAATATTTATTCAGTTTTACAATCTTCAAGTTGACCAATTACCAAAAAAAAAAAAAAAAAAAAAAAAATCCCGACCTACCTACCCTAATTTTTTTGGGCATGTTACCTGAAACAAACTTATTTTTTTTACGCCTTAGTGGAAACAAACAACTTTTTTACGCCTTAGTTACATTAATATTTGACTTGTAGAGACTGGCCTAGAAGCCACTTTCAAAAGTCTTGCTGTTGTGCTATCTCTTGAGCCATGTGGGTTTGAGTGTCTGCCTCTCATGCTAGAGATAAGATATTTATGGATAAATGTATTTGTTCCAGAATGTTAATTGTTATTAACACCCCTTTATTAAGAGGGAAAAAAAGATGAATTGCACGTTTTTATCATTCAATGTACATTGGTAAGAAACAAGATGAACTCTGATATAATGACTACAGCAGTACAGTGCACAATTTTCGTATTTCTAAAAGTAACAAAACTGCTTGATATAACTAGCATTTCGTATTAGATATGCTTCTGTATTAATGCAAACGCTTCTACATTTCAATTAAAATGTACCCAGCGCTTGAACATGACAAATATTTGTTTAACAAGTGCTGTAACATATGCCCCGAACGCGATTTCAGTAAGTGCCACATTGACACCAAAATAATCTTTGTAAATAAAAGTGAAAAAAAAATGTAAACTTTATTACTTCAGTCAAAATTTCTGAGATAAAAAAGGGGCATAAATCTGTCAAAACACAAAACAGAGTTATGGGGCTTGCTTTCCCTGGTGAAGACGTTGATAGTAAGACATATTTTAAGTAAATACCTTCTATAGTAATCAAGCTATTCGACTTAATAAAAAAAAATTAAACCAACATTTCTAAGTTAAAAAGGAGCATAAATGTGTCCAAATACAAAACAGAGTTATGGAGATTACAAACCACCAAATTAATGCGCTCAATCGGTTATTTTTGACTCGTTGCGAAAGTGTTTTTTCTCGATACTTATTTTCATTCTGAATATTTTGAAAATAAATTACTGCAATTTATTAATTTTAAACTGCACTGTGGAAAATCGAGAGCTTGCATCGTATGATCTATTTTGACTCAGTAAGCTACGAACAAAGATCTATAAATAAATAAAATGTTTATTTATAGATCTTTGGCTACGAAGCACTAACAATCGGTGCTCCTAACTACTACGCTTCATCGGTTATTCTGGCCCGTTGCAGATTGACTTGTTAACTGTCATGTATATAATTCCGTTTGCATCGTTTTCATAAGATAATAAGCTCGAACAAAATATTATTCGTTACTTACAAATAAGTTTTCACTATAATGTTGTATACTTTTGAATAAGAAATATAGGAATAATGAAACTCCACATTATACAGTTTAAAGGTGGGAAATAGAACTTCATTTAAACAAATGTTTCCTTGTTAGCAAAAATGCACTCATAATTCACATGCTTTTAGTTTCTTTTGTCGCCAACAGTCTTTCTACGCTGTCAGCGTTTTGATTAAGATTGGCAGGCATAGGCTTGGTTGGTGAAGTGGTAGTGTATGTTTCACTGTTCATTGAGGTGGAAAGCTTCGAGGAAGCGGGAAGCTCTGGAGCAAGTGAGGCAGCTTCAGAGAGACCTCGTTGAGGTCATTCAGGCTCACGAGGTCAGCTTTGCGGAAGCTAGGCACTGTTAGGTATGCTGGAGAAAAAGCACCAGAAAAGTCAAGCTTCAAGAAGAATTTGCATCGCCCCCCCCCCCCCCCCCCATATGTCGCCATTCTTAATAGTGCTACATACAAAGATTGATTGACTGATGTTTTGGAAGCACCACCGCATCGTGAACCCGCGCACATTGCGCTCGGTGGCGGTCTCAGTCAGTCGGCTTGCGCTACACTATTAAATTGGCGTGATTTAATACGACTATTTGTTCCTCGTTACATTTACACCTTTTTCCCTCCCGTTATTTCTTTAGATCCAAGTTAAGTCCCCTGTTAGCAGTTTCGCTTAACGTTATTTATCGTTACTGAAACATGGAACCTATGCATAAAATCCGAAGCGGATGGATCCGATTCGCATATTTCCCGCGCAATTTGTTGGAACAAAAATTGTGAAGTCATTAGGTATTGGAAACGAGTAGGTACACCCGTTATCTATAGCAAAAACAACCGCCGTCGCTCTTCGCGCGACCTTGGTTTTCCCGTAATAATTAAAATAAATAAATAATAATAATGCAATAAAACATCAGTACATTTAATAATATTTTAATCAAGAAAAGGGCAAGATACAATGTTGTTTACAGACATTCCATGCTAAACAATTCGTTTAATGTTTAAATTGTCTCGTGAATAACTACGTTCTACAGGCATGCTAACTTTTTTTCCTTACATGTAATTGATTCCCTTATATAACTGACTACCTTCAATGCAGATCGCTCTTTGATATCACCATTCCAGATTTCATCAAGCGAGAGTTGACAAGCTGGCCTCTCAATGAAGTCTAAATGGCGCGATTTGATAGCGAGTTCCACGCAAGTTATATTGTCCAGGTCAGGCTGCTCCATAAAAAGTAATCGATACGTATCGTATTCACCTCGCTGGTACATCACGTCTACTGTGCCTATTGACAACGCGGACCAGGCGCTGTGGATGAAAATGTAAACGAACACTTGTAGCAGCATAAAGCAACTGCAACAGCTAACTGTTAGCAATGGTTACCATTTACTAGTTGAATGATTTTATTCTGGAATGTTTATTAGTTAGAGTGGTTACAGCTGCATATATACAGTATTAATATATACCTGTAGTTATAAGATAACTTCAAATGAGTAAAATATGTGTATACATATTTATTAATATAGGCAAACATCTTAAGAATACACAGTTTTATATATAACAAAAATAATCATTCATACATCATGCCATCTACCATTTCAGCTTCCAGAGCCTTGTCCTTCGACTTTGCTAGGCGTTTCACCGAGTCACACAAGTTGTAGGCAAGCAAAGCCATAGCAGTGGCATTCTAAATTTAAAAGTACAATAAATGTAACTTTTAAGTTAAATTTTGGTTTATACTTGTAAAAACGTCAGCACGTGCCAATTATTAACAGTAATGATGTACACACCGTCTGGTCAAAACTTATGAAGCTAGAGAGGTCGGTAGAAACACAAAATTATAAAGACCTTTATAAAGTTGATAAATGATCTTAAGACTTCAATATATAAGGGCAAAATACGTATTGCAAAATAAATAATAAGGTTTCTTTTGTACGTGCTTCATTTAAATGCACCACAAACATACGTCGCGCGCACGCGTCAATAAATCAGCTGTTATTTACGCTATTGACTATTTATACTGGCAGCAAAGTCGACTTTATTATGTATTGTAATTTGAGGGCAGGTATCATCCAAATTTTGTTTCTCACATCAGGATTAAAGGGACTATGTCATCGAAAAGGGCCTCAAGGAGGAAATTTCTTTAAAACGTCTGAAATTCAGATATTAATACTGACAAATAAAATGGTTAAAACAGGGTATATATAATGGAAAAAGAGTGCATGCATTCTGAGATAAAAATCAATTTAAAATATGGGTCTTGTTTGTTTGGCCCTTTTCATGTTTACATTTTTACGTTATAATTGTGAGAATTTTCTATAACCATTCTTTACACTCTACTTTTTACCAAGCATGACAGCGCAGTTGGTTAAAGCGCTGTATACTGTCATTTATTCGTATGACTCCTAAGTCGTGAGTTCGATCCCTGCTTGGGGTTTCAATTCTTCAGACTTTGTTGCTATTTTGTTTTTATCAAATATCTTATTGTTTATTAGATCATGCACATGTTTTTATAAAGCGCATTTCTATTATATAATATCATTTATAGTGTAATAGGAACCCAATTTTTCGACTACATAGGCCCTTTAAACATGAATGTGCACCAATAGCTCGTATTGAACACTTTGGTTTTGGGAGAAACACTAATTGACGCAAAATAGCATTCAAGACAATAAATTTCTCACATTAGATCTTGGTTGTCACATTTGTAATTGTTTTTTTTTTTATATCTAAAAGCAGGTATACTATGGTGATGATGGTGATGCTACTGCTGCTACTGCTGCTGCTGCTGATGATGATGATGGTGATGATGATGATGATGATGATGATGATTATGCTGGTAATACAAATAACAACACATAGTTATAATAAAAATAATAATTATAATGATAACAAATTATGATAATATTAATACAAAAACTAATTACAATCATATGCTGTTTATGCTGTAGCAGGGCAGATCCGTTAAAAGTAAAATGTCATTGTTCACAATTGTGTTAGAGGGAGCTTCGTAGTAATTGACATTGCAACTATTGTCAACTCGCATACTGGCGTACTACATTTTGTGGGATTAGAGTTCCCTTAGTTAAAATATGTTGGCAACTTGAACTTGGCACACGTCAATTGAATAATGTGATAAGGATTTCACATATCGTTGTATTTCTCAACAATTTGGTTCACCTGTACATGTGCATTTGTTTGTTTTTTTTTTGTATTTTTTTTAGAAGGCTTGCATATCGTTTTTATCTAATAGCACTGACCGTTCAGCACTCATAAATATTTGGAACAGATATTGGCCGAATACATTTTGATGCACCTTAAAGGTAAACACTGTTTTTTTAAGTAAAGGACTTCCAAAGAAAAAACTCCACTTATAAATACAAGTAGATATGAAAGCAATAGACAACTATGAGAGATCGTATGTAGCAAAGGGAGGGAGGGAGACAGGGTCAAAAACGAACGTCCGCTCTGGATTAATACTAGCTAACGACTGAAAGGCGCTTAAAGGAGTGGGCTATTTAAAATTTAAGTAAGTGAGAAAGAGTAGCCTCCCTTAATAATTATATAATTTTGCAAAAATTGCTGATTAATACAATGTATTATCCGGCATACTTGGATTTCAAAATTACTTTAGTTTCTAGTTTCTAATTACGAAGCTGACAGTTACTATATTGCAACGCTGTCGGCGATGTAGTTGTTAACGTCATCTAACAAACATTTTCATGAACGTCGCAAGTCATGTCTCACCAGACCAGACCCCGAACCCATAGCTTACATGGCGATTGCACTCCTTGTGTACCTAATACTTACTTACCCACGCCTACAAACATTTACGCTTCCAAGAAGAATGCATTCCAGAATGATCCCACTGGGCTGATTTGGAACGTGAATTTTACGGGTCGAATGTATTTCCGGCAGAGCTAACCTAATATATCAGTTTAAATTGGTGACATTGGTCGCGCGTAACTTCAGTACTCGAACTAAGGACATAATTCCTACAAAAATAATGCTTCTTCGACTACTCTAGCGACACATCTATACCACTAGCGCTTCGTACATGCTGTATAATATAGTTTAAGATAACTTTATTCCGTTGAATTCAGGAGTGTATGCACTAGTTCGGGCACTCTATTTGACAGAGAAAATATTCTCGCGCGGCTCCAAACGTTAACGGATATGTTACATTATGAAAGAAGGCCGAGGTTACACCGGTCCGAGCTATTGTACTATCGCTGTTATAGAAACTAAGCCCCCTTAATACGTGTTTTGAGGTTATGGTTGTTGTTGTTGTAACTTAATTAAAAGCACTTACTTACAAATACTTATTTTGACAAACAACGGCAGGTGAGACTCCGTCCTATTTAGAGTCACGACCTTTGGGTATGCAAGCAATCGGCCGCAGACAGTTGCTTTCTCAGCGAATATGGCGGTTATTTCTCCTTACAAATCCCTCCTTAGATCATCAAGTTATGCTGACAGAAACCCGCTACATTCAATAAGATCATTGTATTACATTGTTGATCTTATATACTCAAGATCTGACCACTCAAAGAACATTTCAATTAAATTATTTTGAAACGCTGTCAGTGGTTTTGACAATTTTTTATTTTATTTAAAAGAGATATCTGACAAGACCGGCGTGAGCTCTAATTATTACCTGATCGCTTATATAAATGCTAAAACATCATTTTTCACTATTTCATTATGAATACGACTGTTCCCGGTGGATATGAACTGTTACCGGTTGACAGTTTTGACTGTTTCCCGCACGCGCCGGTGTTTACCCAAAAACTATTTATAGACGAAACATCTAAAACTCGGCAATTTTCTGTCACTGTTCATTACCGGCGGATCATACCGAATTTTCCCATACATTGAACAGTTACGACCATCTACGGAAATTGACGAACATGTTCCTACTCAGTATCTCTATTCCTATTAGGTCTTAATGGCTATTATTGTTACCATTTGTTTCTGTTTCGCCACATATTTGCATGCAGGTTCATGTCATAGATAGAGAATACTAGATTAGTGTTGAATAAAGATAAGTTTATTCAGAGAGCTTAGAAAACCTGAAGCACGAGGGTGCGAATAACACAAAATGACGTCACGAAAATCAACAAGATGACGTCATTATACTGCGCGTGTTTGCTTATTCTACATGGTTGAAATATAGCTAAGTTTATCCCAGGGGGTTCAATTCCGTAAATTCCGGCGTGATATATTAATATAATTTAATAAATTCTGTCCTGTCCATCTTCTGTTTTTAAAAGGTACTGAGCTTCAGATGGTCCAAATATAAACTATTTTGTTAAAAATACATAATTATATATAATTGACATTTAATATATAATAAAAAAACCGGTAAATAAACACATCAGGTAATAAAACATGTGTTGCATGGGTGTTCGGGAAATCAAAACTGTTGGCCCTCGGTGTCGGGATGACAGTTTGAACAGTTTCCATCGGCCTAGCCGTCTCGGGAAACAGTTCAAACAGTCATACCTTCACCTTGGACCAACAGTTTTAACTGTTCCCCAAACACCCATGTGATAAATGTATATAGATTTTATTACTTGTTAATATGTACAATTAAACTGTTTGACGTTTTGCGGTGAAACTCTTAAGTACCGTTAAGTAACATCGCAAAAAGTAACGTCGGCGACGGATTTCAATAGACAAAAGTTAAAGGCTTCTACTTACCTCCACTTTTGGCCAGAATAGTCTTGCCATTTCCGTTTGCCGCAAAAGTAATGCCCAAAGGAACATGTAATTCCAATATGGCAATGTAGCTCCCTTCTCCGGCAGTTTCTCGGAGGAGCAGGCAGGAGGAGATAGCCACCAGTCATGAATGCGTTTATCAACTGCAAGTATATATATGTATATATTAAACCTCACTTTAACTGTCAGAAAAATCGTTTGCAAGTATTTCTGAAGATGAAAGAAGATTTAGGAATATTTTAGACTTGATGGGCAAAATTATGCACGTGTTTACCTTTCTCACTGCATTTTGTAGGTATAATAAGATAAATATCATATGGAAGCGTGTGTGACTTTGATACTGTCAACCCTCGAAACATACTGTCACCACTCGGCATTCGCCTTGGGTGACGTTCTGTCCTCAGGTTGACAATATCAATGTCACACACGCTTCCATGTGATATTTATATAATACCACTTTTGGGGGTAAAATGTAGACGATCCTAATTTGGTTTGTTCGATAAAATGCTGAAAATGATACAATTAAGTACATTGTGTAAGGATACAAAACAATCGGAATGACTTACGAATTTAATAGTATTGTTCTGCATTTCATCGGTGTATGAACTGTCAGAAAAAGTACCCCTAATTTGCATAATCGCCGTTTATGCATAAATTAGACGTAATTTTTCCGACAGTTTTAAACACCAATGAAACGAAGAAACATCTTATTCAATTATTATTATTACAATAAAAAGTGGATATCAACTTTACTTTTAACTGTCTAAGGGCTGCAACTGACGTGTAACCACCGGCATAGAAATCCCCGTTTTAGTTTCGGTTTCATTTTCGTAGAATCTAATAGCTGTCAGACAATTCAAATCGCTGTGGATCATTTCGGAGTCGACTTTCTGATAAAAACAATTCAAATTTCCCAATATGCATTAACAATTACATCGTCTACAACGCCGGCAACCGATAAATATGTCATTTTGTTTAAGAACAATAGTGTATATAGCGTAAAGGTTCGCGCAAAACAATGACGTCATTTCTCAAATAAAGAATGAAAAAGTAGTACGGCGATGAATAATAACGAGGTTGTTTGCATACCCAGCCTGTTCATCGGGTTATGAATGACAGGTTACTCGGGCGGATTATCCAATTAGAATGCAGCGCTTACGTGAAAATGCAAAAAGTTGCTATTATAACAGCTTGAACAATAAATAACGCTTATAAATAAAATAAAGGATTGGTAAAGCTATGTTCCTTTGTGATGCTCTGTTTTTTTACGAATATATGTGAATATGTATTTTGTTACGCCCGCACTTTAGACGGGGGGGGGGTATAGATTTGCCCTTGTCCGTCCGTCCGTCCCGTCCGTCCGTCGGATTTTTGTGTCGCGCGTAACTCAAAAAGTATTACTGCTAGAGTGATGAAACTTTATAACCATATTCATCTGCATCGGGGCTTGTGCACTTGGGTATTTTGGTGCAGTTTTTTTCCGACATCAACGGAGTTATTGTCCTTTTTTAGCAAAAAAGGACATTTTTGGACTTGTTTCGCGCGTTAATTAAAAAGTATTACTGCTAGAATGATGACACTTTCTAAACATATTAATCAGCATGTTAACTTGTGCACCTGGGTATTTTGGTGCAGTTTTTTCCGACATCAGCGAAGTTATGGCCCTTGTTTAACAACATGACATTTGTGGACTTGTGTCGCGCATAACTCAAAAAGTATTACTGTTAGACTGATGAAACTTTATAAACATCAGCATGTGAACTGTGCACCTAATTATTTTGGTGCAGTTTTTCTCCGACATCAGCGGAGTAAAGGGCCTTTTGTAAGAGAAAATGACATTTTTGGACTTGTGTCGAGAGAAACTAAAAATTATTACTGCTAGAGTGGTGAAACTTTATAATCATACGAATTAGATTGTTAACGTGTGCACCTGGGTATTTTGGTGCAACTTTTTTTCCCGACATCAGTGGAGTTTTGTGACAATCGGCGGGATGTGGGGGCATCCGTGTCCAACTGACACATGTCTAGTTTTCAGTTTAAGATACTATTTGAAACCTGAGAGGTAAAATCAAAACGTTTAAGTTTTGTTTCATGTTTTGCAAATACATTATAACTTTCAACACTCGATAGATAGAATTAAATTTCTTTGTTACACCGCCGTACGCGTTAAATGACGCACAGGCCGCAGTTAATCACGGTATATAAATGCATATCAATTATTCTAAAACTAATCGCTATTTCGGGGGTTGAACACTTGTGTTTTACTGGTAAGTAGTTGTTACTCTGTAATATTTTACTAAATTGTGTTTGTATCAGTTGTTGCATACCTATGTAATAGGTAACTAAACATTAGACGTACAACCATAAAGAAGACATCCAAACAGAAAACTGAAAGCAGTGTCGAAGCAAATCGACGCGTGTGGACATTATGAATTAGTGGTGTTTTATATATTCGATAGATTTTTTAACTAATTTTAACTAAACAAACATTAATGCAACAAATACATGTTTAATCCGTTAAAATCTCGAGGTGACTCATTTGACTCATATATTGTATTTTTACACGTAATGTTTAAATGTGATCTCACTGTAATTCAGGGTGATTAAGTATAAATATTGTATCGAAGATGACATTTTTTTCGAGTAATAATGACATGTGTTCGTATATGCTGCTGCAATGATAACGCGCATAGTTCAAGTGAATGTAACAAGAATAAAAGGACAAGGGTCGATAAGTGCCGATTTTGGCCCATAAAATTGACGATTTTTTAATTGTATTTACAAACAATACCAATCATGCCTGTAGTTAGATCATGACATGCGCTTGACGTTTGTATGAATACCGAACCATTGCGCGGACGTATGACGTCACGCGGAACGTTAAAACAGCGTGCGTTTCTTCGAAAACAACGATTTCTGTCGATGTTATCGCTTTTGTTGTAAAATTTAAATATCAGCGCATGTGAGTACCACAACCATTTTTCAAAGAGATATGTAATTTTAATCAGTATTTTTGTTTTGTAATTATCCATTCGGTACTCGCATGAGCTGTTGGTTAAAAATAAACTTTTGTAAATTTTGACATTCGGGGAAATTGGCTTTTAACTGAAATTCTTAATTGATTAGTAAGCCACTTGTCATTCGTGACTCAATGATGTCGCTACACTTGCAGTTTACCGTCTTTTGTTAATGCATTTAACACAAGTAATCCAACAGAACACGGCTGTTTATACGCATTCAACCGTGTCGTTCAGTTGTTTCCCTGGATGTTATTACTACTAAATCAAGCAATTAAGAACATTGGTGGTAGATACATCTACCGTTTTTTAGCATTATCGGCTTATATTTTAAGGTAAATACTTTCTAGATGCATTAACAGCAAATAAAAAAAGCTTACCTGATTTGATATATCAATAGTCCAACATGCATTAGACCAACTTATGCTCATGTTGAACATAATCATGTAACACACTATACTAGTTTGACACTCTTTCCGATTATTTGATTTTCCTAGCTACAAATACGGTATTTACCAGCACTGCCACATTCCATTTTCCATGGGGCATGATTTTGCTCGAAATACAACGTATTTAAACCAGGACACACGTGTACATACTGTACAGTAGTCATAATACTCCCTAATTTTCTTCTTTAGATTTATAATATTCTCATGCTTACACTTTCGTCGAAAACATTTTATCATAATTTCTAGCACATTAAATCGTTTTTGTTTTTCAAGATGGAAGATTCTTACCGATCTACGTCAGACGTTATTTTCCAAAAATTGTGACGATTCTGTTACGTCACATAGCTAACCTTTGATAATTGTAGTGGCGTAGCGCGAACAGTACAGTATTGGACAGGGCCAACACTAATTATGCCCCCCCAACATCATTGATAGTGGGGGTATAAAAATATATTATGAATACTTTATAATGTTAAGATTTATATTTTAAAGAATTTTTTAAAGATTAAACTACATACCGCCACCTTAGAATGAAAAGGGCCATCTTACATGTGTTAAAGAAGCAGATAGTCTTTTTATTTTATGTTTTCCAGTGATTTATAGGGAATTATAAGTAAAATAACATTGGTAACTCTCTGTTTGAATAAGTGGTGAACATGATCAGTTCTGTACTTTTTCACTGTTTCTCACTGGTTCCCGATTTAATACAGTAAATGAAATGGGCCGTCGACGATGCCGGGCTCAAATGTTCTTCAAATTAAACGCATTTAGATAGCACCTAAAATGTCACGAAACGGCGTAAAAAGCATAAAATAAAAATAAAATGTGTAGGTTTCAACAGAATATCGGTTTTTGATTCACTCGTTGTCATATAAATTTCTATGATCACTCATCAATTTAAAATCGATATTCTACCGAAGCCAAAAAATATCCTCTATTTTATTCTAAGGTGGCGATTTACAATTCATCAAATTCATCTTAAAATAACATACACCCACACGTTTTAAACGTATTTGCTATACTTATTCAAATACTAGCATGTAATATTCATGTTTAGTGTTTGTCCCATTTTTCTACCCAATCAGAAGTCTCAGAAGTTGATATTGTACGAATACAAAATACACTTGCTTTCTTAATATTTGGTCGGGAAATCCAACAGTATCTTCCACTATTCTGAAAATTATCTAAAGTGTATTTAGATCCTGATCTATAAATAAATCAATTCAAATACATCGCTTTAATTTTAAACATAACTGTCTACCTCTGCTCAAAACGAAGCAACGAATAATATACGTATGTTGTCAGATCATGTTTGAATGGAAATAATTTTATCGTAATCAATAAAATAACAACCTTATTTTCTCTGAGAAGCGTTTTTTAAACCATTTGGGGTAACGCCCACGTGGTATAATCCTTACGCATTCTAACTCAAAATCGTTGTTTATTTACAAAATCCAAATGGTTAAAAAAAAAGACCGCGCCTCGATTTTACCGCCTGAGCCATTTATTCATATAGATAGTGTATATATACAAACATTTACTGTACCAGTGAGTTGTCATTTCGTTTATGTATTTGACGTTTTTCGGGAAAACAGTTTATTCGAGAACATGGTCAAGTTTAAATGCGCAATAATGCTCTATATCTATCCAATGTTGACCAAGAAGCTTACTGATGTTAAGCCTGTGGTGCACGTGATAAACATACAAAATGCGTTGTTCCGGCCCGCATATATGGGGCGCTACCACAAATGTCTATCATATTCAAATTAATCTTCAATTGTATCCAGTCATTGCAATTGGATATCATATGTTTAGCATTTAAACTATTTCACACCAGAGAGCACGTGGTAATGTTTGTGATATTCAAATAAACTTCTGTTTATGTTTGTGATATTAATGAATGGAAATTAATCCTTTAACAATAATTGGGAAGGAATTTAAACTATTTGTGGATAGGTATAAATGCGGGTCGTGTTACTTTAATACCATGAATGCGGTAATGAAACTTGCTGACAAGCTTTCATGAAGTTTAACAACATTGCAACATATTTTCTTCGATTGTTAATTTAACAGTATAAAGGGTGATTATGACAATTCGTGAGCAGTTCTGCGGTTAGGACAGTTCCCTGACAGAATAGACATATCGTTCGTAATCGGAAATAGTACATTTTCTGCATATCATAAAATGTTTAATTTTCACACGCACAACTTTTCACGTTTTTTAGCATCATTCAATTTAGATTTTTATACAAAAGTAACGATATCACAGTTCTCTGCGCTACAATATTTTTATAATATAAATCGCGGTTAAAACATCCACGCTTTTCATGCGGATGACATATTGTTGTGCATTTCAGCATAATTTTCGGGCGCTTTTCTAGCAGATCTGGCTGGATTTACATGAAAAACATCGCATCTTAACTGTCAATATATGTGATTACGTCACTGGAACATCAAAATTCAGATAGGCGTTTCGGATTTCGATTTTATAATACGCGTTTTCATACCTGATGTTAATTACAAGCAAATGTATATTTAAAATAGTTTTATTTAGAAATGAATAAGTACAGTTTTAATATACTGATAGGAATATATACTAATATATACTAAAATGTTGAATTATCGTCGCTTACTCGTATTGAATACAGTCTGTATGTAAATTATACAATACGAAGGGCCGGGCAAGTAGACATGGGTTTGAGAAGAACAATGTCCACTTTAAAAATAATACCGGACTAATTCAGTTTCAAACACTTCATAAACTAGATTAACAGTTTAATCTTACTTTAAAAATCATACTAAAAAAAAGACGCCTTTATCGCAAAGCCGACCCACTCGCTACGCCCGCTTTTAAGTCTAATACTACGTCATGTGTGGTTCTTTTCTTGAATGTGACGTATGCATGTTAAAATTTCCGTACGTAAGAGTTCAACTAACATTTTATTAAATATTATATATTTGCCTGGTTTAGAATGATCCGAGTTGTAAAAATAAAACACAACAACTTAATTTTATTTCTAAAATGCGGAATTGACGGAAAAGGCTGAATTTTCCATGAAATATTGCATATCATTGACTTTTCAACATGCAACAACACAAAATCGTTATTTTTACATGCAATACATTTTTTTTATCTGTTTCTCTAAACATGAGTTGAATTTGTTGGACGTGTGTTTGTAATTAGTCGAGTAGTACTGTAATCATCAACAGCACGCCAAAAAATACACCACGACGTCAACTCCAAAAGTAACGTCAAATTACGTTAGAACGCTTAGCGTAAACATATTTGTGGTTGTAAGATTTTTAAAATGTTACATCCTAAAAATTGAAAAAATGGCCTATTCAGTGATACAAATTTCGTTATTTTTCAAAATGAGGCCAAAATCGGCCCTTAACGTACCTACTCAGTATAGAAACACAGGTAACATCGGTTGCTACAACAAGCGGGTTTTATATTTTTCTCTACTTATTTCGTAAAAGAAGTGGTACATTGAAATGTGATATGTCAACATCCTCTACATTTATGTGGGGTTTCATTTGAATCCCATACGATTTTATGAGTTTATTTTCCGCACAATAAACCTGAACCAGTTAAAGCAATTTCGGATTCGTATGTTGTGTACATTTAATTTACGTTCAACATATACATAATCAGGCAGCTTTTCGTGATATTATACTGTCATTAAATATATGTAATATTTGTAAAGTAAAAAGGTTTTTTATGCAATCAAATAGCAAAAACATGCACATGCTATCATGGAAAATACATTGAACTTAGAAACACAGTTTGCGTTTGTTCGGCGTTTTTTCTCTAAGCAAGCACATTGATTAATGATAGATGGTGCTAAATAAATCGAGAAGATAATGTCATATTACTGAAACATGTTTCAGCAACATTGTAATCTAGAAATTACCAATGCCTCGGACTGGACGTGACTTCATTTTCTCAATGATTGCCTTAACCGCCTGTATGTCCTGCAAATACAATATCAAGCATTGAAAAGTTTTTTTTTTAATGGTTTGATACATAAGTAATATAGTTATTCGGGTATAGAAATAAAGAAAACACAATGTAGTATCATGTTTCATGCCGTGTTAAATATAAACAAGCGATTGAAAGTACTATACTCGGAAAAAAAGTAGCCTTTAAATGCATAAAACCTGTTTTGGTCAACATATGTTTTGTGTAGTTTAAATTGCTTTATATGGTGTCAGATTTAAATGCATTAGTCAATCTAATCTGGATTGTGTAGTTTAAATTGCTTTATATGGTGTCAGATTTAAATGTATTAGTCAATCTAATCTGGATTGTGTAATTTAAATTGCTTTATATGGTGTCAGATTTGAATGCATTAGTCAATCTAATCTGAATTGTGTAATTTAAATTGCTTTATATGCTGTCAGATTTGAATGTATTAGTCAATCTAATCTGAATTGTGTAGTTTAAATGGCTTTATATGGTGTCAGATTTAAATGCATTAGTCAATCTAATCTGGATTGTGTAGTTTAAATTGCTTTATATGGTGTCAGATTTAAATGCATTAGTCAATCTAATCTGGATTGTGTAGTTTAAATTGCTTTATATGGTGTCAGATTTAAATGCATTAGTCAATCTAATCTGGATTGCAGTGAGCTGCAAAAATGAGACAAAGCTAGTTCCCAAAATTTCAGTCGTTTTGTTTGTGTGAAAATAGTAGGCCTACTGTTTTACAACTAGGAAAATGTAGTGTAGTGACAATTATTTCCCGTATTTGCATAACACTTAAAATAATGATTTTTAAATAGAGAAATGACTTTATATCACCTAAAAGAAATTAATTTTCAAACAATACTGGCATTCATGGTGTGATGTTTTCGAAAAGAACTGTTCGCTAATTACAACTATCGCTGATTCATGAAGAAAACCAGATATAGCGCTCAGTATCCGATGAGGAGCCTGTCGTTTTATTAAGACTAATATGTCATTTTAGGATTTACGTATCCAGTCGGAAAGCATCCATAGAATATAACACGCATCATGCATGTGTTATCAGACGTGATTAAGCCATACAGCACCTAATTTTGATGTTATAAATCTAGTTTATTGGTGACAAATAGACAATCTGAAACTTACCGAAGTTCTCTTCGAGAATTTTATGTAGAAAATATTGCAGCTCGCTGATAATTTACCATCAATGTTAAGATTTACTTCGCGTCGCAAAAATGCTAGACATGGCAATTCAGCCTATCATGTTTATATTAACTTTGAGGTTGAGTGGTGTGTATGAAACAGACATGCTATAAATAAAGATCGCGCACAGACAAAAACCACTATCCCCAGACGGATCACTAGCAAGTGCTTTTTCTCTACATATGGTAAAATGGGCAAAATAAAGTTCCGAAAATATTAAATACACGTTAAAACAAGTTGCTCAGAAAGCGAACAGGGTAAAATGTGTATGAACGCAATGAAGAGTATTCGCTGTTGCCTTATTAACATTTATGCCTAACGTGGGTCGGGTACCGATTTGAAAGTATTTCGCTGGTAAAGAAACTACTTGAAAGTACATTGCGCGAATATACACAGGTAAATTTATAATATGTGTCAACTTAATTTCAAACAATTTATGTTATATACCACATCAAAAAAAAAATTTACTCAAACATTTGTGCCAGTCACTTTCATCGTGGTGTGGCTTAAAACACACAACACGTATCGCATGAATTTAAGGTCAAAAAACATAATAAATCACTTGTTCACTCTTTTAATATTTTTAGTTTGTACGAATAAAATGCAAATAAAGTCATTCGAAGCCGCTTGAGATGTCGCGTCACAGTTATATGCTTCTGTCCAAAAACTGATCCTTATCAAAAACAGAAGTCTTATCTACAAACACGACATAATAGTAAACATATATGCTGTCAACGTTTGTCCAAACGATAAATTGACGTTATTTAAAAATATATCAATGCAATGATGATTTAACTCGTTTCCAAGTGTAAACAATAATACAATAATATACACAGGTTCGGATTCAACATACAACACAGACAAATGAAGGTATTAATTAAAACATTTACATTTAATGAAACTGAGTAACTTAGGGCAAACGTTTTATAGTGTGAATTCGAATTGGTGACTATGCACAGCATGTAGGTAATACCACACTTTTTCTAATAAATGGTCTATCAAGAACGCGTTTTATGTTTTATAGTATTTTCCTTTTCTGTTCCTGGAAACCTGTTTTTCACTTCAAAACATTTTGACTTCGATTTCGATACAACCATGTATGAATGCTTTATTCCCAAATGTTTATTATTAATATTGACTGATGTGAAAACACTTCACATCGATTAAAGTGGAACTGTTTAAACAATTTTTCTCTGAACGTTCTTGTTACGTCCTTGAATACAGCATCGGTTGTAATTGCTATTAAATTCTATGTTTTATAATAACACACATGAATCCAACCAGTACGTACCTTATTCCATTGGCCATCTACTAACTGAAAATAAAAGATAACATCCTTCAACAAGCCATAATCGTTTGTTCTGTTTAAAATGCGTTTTTGTAAAACGGAGCAAAATCAGTGTTTTCACTAAACTAAAATTAAACAAAATACATTCTTCTTATTACACGATATCTATTCCAGACACAATGTATTTACGAATGTATGAGTCGGTTTTATGTGTTTTAGGATAAAAGCGCAAAATAGACGAGTACACAGTGAATACACTACCTTAGATTGCAGCAATCCATCCTCTTTGACCTGCCAATATCAAAAATACAATAATACATATACATGTATATATACTACTGTTAACTGTTTTATATCTCGCAGCGTATCCTCAAGACATAGAATGCTAACTTAATTTCCAGTTTTAATTCACATAACTATTTATCATAATCAAAAGTTTGACTTACATTTTCACAGAACTTGGAGTATTCAAAATCTTCAATAAAAACTGAATCCATGTTCACATCATGTTGTAATAACTTTTCAACACCTTCGACATCAGCAAAAACCATGAAACGACAAATGGCGTGAGCGAGTGCAACATTCTAAAATAGAAGACACACCCGGAGTATAACACAACATAGCATATGTAATTTCACAACCTCTTTAAAGTTCGAGTCTTTAGACTAAAATTGCATATAAACTCTTCCTCATTACGCTAAATATTATTCAATCACAATAATTGAACTACATGTAGTGTCCTAGACATACGTAGGTTTTCTGAACGTTCGGTGATTAAAATAAGATTGATCACTAACACCAGTGCACATTTTAATATGTCATGCTATTGTATTATGATGCAATCCTCGTCAGATATAGACCGATTTAAATTAGTACTTGAAGTGAACTGCATACATATCATTGTGCAGTTGTTTGAGGGTTAAACATGTTTGCATGTTGAATCATTCCTTTTTGTGTGTACATAACATAATGACACATTTGAATCTGTATATCAGTCTTTATTTTAAAACTAAACATTAGTGGTGATAAACCATAAAATGGCTCAAATGGTTGAATGTTTATTACATTGAGAAGAATATTATGTATACATTGTATTCCATAAATCGGTAAGAACAATAATTTGTAAATATGTTAATGTCAGCGTCGGTATATCATAGATGTATTGTAACACATGCATGTAGTAGTATTGTTTGTTTTGTTTGCAGATCATCATCATCATCATTTTTTAATAATTTATAAATACAATACTGGGAGTACTGTACTATTATGTTTTAGCTCACCTGAGCACAACGTGCTCATGGTGAGCTTTTGTGATCGCCTTTTGTCCGTCGTGCGTCGTGCATCGTCAACATTTACCTTGTGAACACTCTAGAGGCAACATTTATTGGCCAATCTTCATAAAACTTGGTCAGAACATCTTTTCCAATGATATCTCGGCCGACTTCGAAACTGGGTCATGTGGGATCAAAAACTAGGTCACTATGTCAAATTGAAGAAAAAGCTTGTGAACACTCTAGAAGTCACATTTGTTGCCCAATCAACATGAAACTTGCGCAGAACCTTTGTTCTAGTAATATCTTGGCCGAGTTCAAAAATGGTTCCGGTCTGATGAAAAACATGGCCGCCAGGGGTGGAGGCAGTTTTCCTTATATGGCTGTAGGAAAAGCTTGTGAACACTCTAGAAGTCGAATTTTTTTCCGAATCTTCATGAAGCTTGATCAGAACATTTGTCTCAATGATATCTCGGCCAAGTTCGAATCTAGGTCATGTGGGGTCAAAAACTAGGTCACTAGTTTAAATTGAAGAAAAAGCTTGTTAACATTCTAGAAGTCACATTTTTTGCCCAATCTTCATGAAACTTGATCAGAACATTTGTCTTAATAATATCTTGGCAGAGTTAGAATCTGGGTCATGTGGGTCAAAAAGTAGGTCAACTGGTGAAATTGAAGAAAAAGCTTTTTAACACTCTAGAAGTAACATTTTTTACCCAATCTACATGAAACTTGGTCAGAACATTGTCCCAATGATATCTCGGCCGAGTTCGAATCTGGGTCATGTTAGATCAAAAACAAGGTCACTAGGACAAATTGAAGAAAAAGCTTGTTAACATTCTATAAGTCACAAAACTAAGTCACTAGGTCAAATAGAAAAAAAAATGTAAAAACTCTAATTTTGCCTAACCTTTTTGAAAATTGCTCAGATTATTTGTTTCAATAATGTCTTAGGACAAGTTCGAAAATGGGTCATGTGGGGTAAAAAAAAAACTAGGTCACCATGGCAAAATTGAACAAAAAAGCTTTAAAACATTCTTGAGGCCACATAAATTTCATAGGCCAATCATCACGAAACTTGCTCGGAACAGTTTACTTCCTTAGCCTCTCAGGTGAGCGACCTAGGGCCTTTTGGCCCTCTTGTTTATAGTTATTTGAGAATCAGATTTTCATGAATTTTGACTTTCGGGTTAAAACCCTGAAATATTCTCTGAAATATTCCAACTCGAAAAACCTCCGCAAAACATGTCACACAATGCCACTTCACATACATCATCCACACATAATATGCTAGGGTCTTTTGACGAAATGTTAAATAGAAAACTGATTTGGAATTAATATTATGTAATACATGTACATGCATATTCTTATTGTCTTCATTATGTCGAGTAACTAGCATCACTGTTCATCTTTACGGCTTAAAGTACAGTTGGTTATGAACGTATAAACAATACCACACTGTAACATGGCCATACACACGGATTTAAAATCAACTGAAGATTTAATTATTAATAATGTAGTGAAGCATAATAATATATTTTTAACATATTAGCAGATACGTACATTAAAGTTTCCTTCTTCTGCGAACACAAATCGTTTGACAACGTCTGATAAATTACCACGACTAAATGCCCAGTTGAGGAGACACGTTGCATCCAATCCAGCTGTTAATAAGAAATAATATTCTACAAAGGGTAGTTATGTCTATGAAAGTGTATAACTTAACACGGACAATCAGCACTTATTATAAGTATAAACTATAACTCAGGAACAACTTAAATTATTTTGAAAACGTACAAAGATGAGACAAATGAAAACGTTTTACCATCCATTCAAAACATGAATAAGAAAATACATAGCGTCATTTTACGTCTAAAACGGAAAATACACATACATTGTTTTACTCTCGAAACGTTTGCTGTTTGTGAATTTAATTGCGAACATACGTCAAAGCGTAATACGCACCTTTCCAACAGATCTCAAATATCGCTTCTTCAAATGTGTCCTGCATGCTGCGTAGATCGATGACAGACAAAAGGCAGTTGTATTTTACGGTTTGTACAATTCTGTCTGAAATATCTTCTTTTAGTTTACCATTCGTCACGACGTTCTTGATTAGAAACTCCGCATTGTCCGCCGTGTTGTTATCGCACCTATAAGACACAACTGGACTGTTTATTTAATTCTTCAAGAAAAAATATAATTGGTCGAAAATGTAAGGCGCATGATCGATTATGTTATGACGACTCTTACATACGGGGCGTGTACTCTTCCATGTTAAATACGGTTCGATATGTTAACTAATTCAACTCATTTTCATGCACATATTTCATGCTATATAACTTTTAATATGCTATATACTGCTACATATTTCTAGTTAACCTTAGCTACTTACTTAAATAACGCATAAAATCCATATCGAGCATTTTGCTCTAACTCAGAATAAAGTTTGATTTTATCTGTAATGCATTTTCTAATTCCCCATAAAAAGGAACTTGAAAAACTGGCCACGACTTTTGCACTACTGTTATTGTTACTGTTTTCGTACACTGCACATCCACTCCAAACACTCTATCGCAATATAAACGTCCGCCTAATACTAACGGACAGTTGTCTGCAAAAACAGATTAAAGGTACGTGGTCTTCTTTAAATTAACATTATTTCAAAAATATAACAAGTCTAATTGCATTCCGAATTGATCGATAAAAGCATAGTATCCCATTCCTTACCATACTGTAAAACATGTTTATACGTAGTTTACATTAACTAAAGATGTAATATGTTGATAGTTTGAATGATCTCGACAGAATGCAAACTATTTACTGAACAATTTCCGAAAATGTTGGTTTTGTAACGTCAGCACGCAGTACTGATGATTGATTTACAGATACATGCTGTGAAACACAAAGCGTTCTACAGGCGGTTTAGACAGAAATGTAAACAGACTTTATGTTAATAAATAGATTACATAGTTGACATTGTTTTTTTCCGAACTAAGAAAACTTTGTTAAATCTATTGTTGTATTAAAGCTTAACAATGAGTTACGTTGTTTTGTTCAATTATGTACTTTACGCATGTTTTTGCAATATGCGGATTTTGAGGCTTTAAGCAAAAATAATAGACCAGTGTCATAAATCCACCGATACTGAAACAAAAGCTGTTTGTAAAACAGTTATACCCGTTCTAGTTTAAAAAAAGCTAATTTTAGAGAAGCAAAGGCCATACCTCAACAGTTCCTTGGACGATTTGGTTGATTATCGAACTTAACCGAGATAATGCGCCACAAAATACGTTCACCAAATTTGGTGAAGAACGGCTACGTACCGTTGGACGGAACGGAAACGACTACAAAGGCCATAATGTTCATGAAGTGTGGTGAAGATTGGATGAACATTGTTGGAGTTAGAGTGCGGAAACCGCTACAATGCCAATTTCCGATCATTCAAGGGCAATAACTCCACAATTCCCAAGGCAATTTGGCTGATTATCGAACATGACCTAGACATTATTATTAAAAACATTTTCAGGAAGTTTGTTGAAGATCGGATGAAATTGGTGAGCGGAAACGGCCAAAAAGGCCAATTTTAGATAGTGTAGATAATGCAACGGCAATAACTCCACAATTCCTTGGGCAATTTAGCTGATTATCGAAGATGGCCTATATATGATGCCCACAACCATTCTCATGACGTTTGATGAAGATCGGATCAAAAACTGTTGAACTGTTGAGAGAGCGGAAACGTAAGTGGTCTTCCTACAGACAGACCGACCGGCCGACCAACAGACTGACTGACATTAGCAAACCGATATACCCCGCCATGTTCGAGGGGGGGGGGGGGGGCATGAATAGAGTTATATTTTTTGTTATTTACGCTTTTGATGTCTACTATAATAATGGGAATTTTTGTATAAGTTATATTGATAGTTAATGCTCTAGAAAATCACGTTTTATAACACCATAAATACAGAGACCTACATGTACGTACACTTATTGTCCACTGCAATTGCCCATTATTATTGTACGACGTTTGGTTCAAGTCAATCATGATGTTCGAGTTATGCCAAGCACAAAAATGCATGATGGACAGAGATATGGGCTCGATGATTAGCAAATGTCCCTACAGGCATAATGAGCTATGAGTAACAAAACATATTCTGCAGTTTTGATTGTCACCGTAATGAATGTATACCATACAACACAAAATTCATAATGTAATCAATCTTCCACATAATCATGATTTAGGAGCAAAATTACATAAACAAGTTTAGCAAGCGTAATGCAATGGCTTAATAACAAAATAAAATATACAAATAATGAATTGTGATAACAAAACATAGACATGCGTGCAGTTTATAAAGTAAAACAGCAAAAAAAAACATTCTAAAGGACATAGTCCAACAAAGCATTTAATAAATGTGTATATTAATATCTGGTAACATTATCTTGTCACTCATTAAGTTTCGTCAATCATGTATTCGGTAGTTTACGGAATTAAAATAAAATCATTAATGCATTTTTATCTTATTGTTAATTATGCTCTGCGCTACAATTCGGCTGACGATTAGTTAGTTTAGAGGTAAACTTCTAGATCGTTATAATTTCTAGTTGCACATTTATTATATATTTGTGCTAATAAAACATGTGCTACTTTATGTTTCACACGTATTAACAATATTTTCGTCAACGAGGTTAAATAAACTGTATGAAATCATTACACATTCATAAATTTAAATTTCCGACATTCATGGTTTATAGGGAAAGATCTAGAGCAAAATAGCACGGTGCAAATTTAGCAAATTATTATAAAATGTCAACAGACTTGTCAGGATTTCCACCCTGCTCCTTTCTAGCAGCACCCTGTACTTTTCTAGGAGCACCCTGTACCTTTCTAGCAGCACCCTGTACCTTTCTAGGAGCACCCTGTACCTTTCTAGGAGCACCCTGTACCTTTCTAGGAGCACCCTGTACCTTTCTAGTAGCACCCTGTACCTTTCTAGCAGCACCCTGTACCTTTCTAGCAGCACCCTGTACCTTTCTAACAGCACCCTGTACCTTTCTAACAGCACCCTGTACCTTTCTAGGAGCACCCTGCTCCTTTCTAGCAGCGCCCTGTACCTTTCTAGCAGCACCCTGCTCCTTTCTAGCAGCACCCTGCTCCTTTCTAGCCGTACCCTGTACCTTTCTAACAGCACCCTGTACCTTTCTAACAGCACCCTGTACCTGTCTAACAGCACCCTGTACCTTTCTAGCAGCACCCTGTACCTTTCTAACAGCACCCTGTACCTTTCTAACAGCACCCTGTACCTTTCTAACAGCACCCTGTACCTTTCTAGCAGCACCCTGTACCTTTCTAGCAGCACCCTGCTCCTTTCTAGCAGCACCCTGTACCTTTTGTGATGCTAGATCTTTCCCTAGTTTATTTTCTTAAATTCGGTGCACCACGCTGAAACTGTCTATAGGGCTGAGTTTTCAGACCTTTCGTCCAAATACGTGAATCTGCTGGAAATTAAACCGTTTTCAGAAGCACTCATTTTCTTGTTCTGTATTATTTGTACTTTTATGAGGCATGCGCATTTACATGGATCATGGAAAAAAAACACATATACGATGCTCTTTGTGAAATATAGATTTAGACATATTAAGAATTAAAACAATGAGCTTTCTCTTTTACAAAAAAAATAATCTTGGTAATATATATAGGAGAGCCTGTCTAAACCGAACGGCGTCGGGACCGGGCCGATCGTTCGGTTTTCAGAGGTGCTCGGTTTACCAAGGTTTTTTTTTATTAAATGTTAAAAATGTACACTATATTTTATATGTTAATTTGAGTGTGCAATAAAACAAACGCGTGTTAACGTTAACACTTTTATTACTGTTCATTAGTTTTATTATTTGCATATAAACATTTATATTTATAAACCGACACTCAATATATCAATCAAACAAGTTCGTGTTTTCAACGTACAACTTATGTGAATCTGTTTCAAGAAATCGCCAATTGTTAACTGCTTTGATTCGTTTAAACCTATTTATTTTAGCTAGATTGTATCGCAAGCTTAGGCTTATAGAGACCAGTGATCGAAATATTGTCAGAAATTACTGAATTTATAAATTAATTACAGTGTTGTACAGCCTAACAAATTTCCACTATATATAAATTTCAACATAAAACACAACAGGCTAATCTGTTTTTCACAAGTTGACTATTGTCGTATTCACCGACTAGCTTATCGCTAATTGCACCATTGCCCAGTTATCACCATGGCGATAATGCCCTATGTGTGTAATTATGTCACCATTATCGGGTTCAACGCCTCTGCGGTAGCGCGAAGTGACACCTGACAGGATACGCCGTTCGCTTTATTTATGGTTTTTAAGGTGGAATGAGATCAACTTTTTGATAGAATCGTTCGGTATTCGGTTTGGACAGGGTTCGGTTTTTAAGGGTTTTTGGTATATAAAACAAGAAGGAAAAAAATCGGGACCGACACAGCCGTTCGGTTTTGACAGGGATTCGGTTTTCACATGGTTTGGTTTGGACAGGTTTCACTGTGTTACTAATTATTTCCGTTTGGCATATATAGAAAACTACATACAAGTTGATAAATCGCTCGTTCTAATTCGGGAAACATTGAGTGTATCCGTGTATGCCGAATAAAGGACATTGAATACTCTGATTTAGCAGTTCAATGTTGCCAGGCAATACATGAACGTTTAGAGCTCACTACAAGACGTTTTCACAAATGTCAGACATATACAAATCAGTCTTGTATTTTATCCAATTACTGCACTTAAATAACTAGCTTTTAACGGTTTACATATTTTACCCAAAATACCACGCTGTTAAGCTTGTAAAATGTTTGTGATTATTGCTGAATAGAAATTAACCCCTTAACGAATCCGCATACTATCAAAATAATATGACATAGGTTAGGTAGTATATACTTTCTTACCGTTCTTCTTTCTCCATCATATCTCTTTTTTTGACAGCATATGCTATAATGTCATCCACATCTTTTGCCCCGTTCACGACCACGGTTGGTGTGTTGTTTTTAATTGCAAGATCAACAGTTGCTAATGTGCCTTCTCCACCGTTAAGAACGAGCTTGACTAACGGGATTTGTCTAGCGCTCTCGCCTTTCTGCGCTTCATCTGTGTCTAAATCGGTTTCTGGAAAAAAAATATTTTAAGTATAATACTGTAACTATAATATCAACTTGCATACAAATACTATTTAAACTGATTTCATTAGTATATTTTAATTGATTGATGAACTTATTTAAAGCTGAAATATAAAACTCGAACACCCTCGTATACGCGCGCAGACATACCGGTCTAATAAACGTTCTAAATAGATAGCTCACTTATTTTCTCTTAAAAACACAAATGTATTATTTAGACTATCTTCTTTGTACGTAATGATTTTAATTGTAATTTTAGTATTAATCATTATTTTGCAGTTACAGTTATACTGCTACATGTATTTGAAAGTAGACTTAATATGTTATTGTTTAGTCCAAAATATTTTCAACATTAATATTTCAATATATAGATTTGACAATACGCTATACAGATTGGCCGTGAATGCAGTATGTGCGAAGTTCATTAACAGGGAATTAATTAGACCTTAAAGCGTGTTATTTTATCAAGTAAGTACAAGCACGCCGCAGACCGAGTATTTCTTCTTATCATACTAGTATGCTGATATTGGCCTGATAAAAAGGTGTCTGATATATTTTTTTTTATATCAGGTCACTAGCGTTGCCTATATCAGTCAATGTTTGGAGGTACGTCATATATTCGGAATCAACTATAAAGTCAACAGTTTCAGTAAAAATGATTCAGGTTCAACAAAAACAAACAAGTTGATACCAAGAACGTATATAGTTTATTATTTTTAATCGTCATAAATAACAAAAACGTTATTTTTTTTAATATTCATATAAATCCGCACTTTGGTAGTGATATGACGTCATCTATGGAACACAATAAATCATCCATACAAATTTAGTTCAATGCATTCATAATAAATGCACTAAAAGTCACTACACAGCATCAGTTTATGTTGAACCAAAAACAGTTTTACCAAAAATTGAACACACTATAGTCAAATACTGTCAATATTGACACGATCTTGGAAATGTCAATTTCAATATACAACTCCAAAATGGCGTCTCCAAACAATTCGTCGTTGTGTGTTCTCCGCAGAAATTGATCGTTAATTTAATTGCAATCCATTTCAGTTTGCATTTTCAGTATTTTATGAATGAGCATGCGTGTAATCTATGTATTCGTAGTGAAAACAGTTCACTTATCATTACGAAATGTTAATAATAAGGTATTATTCAGTCAACTTTTAAAAATCCATAACTACATTTACGTAAACGTGTAAAAGTCGGCTCAGTAAAATCAGCGCCGCCCTTAGTTTTTAAATATATAAAAATCAGCTCGTTTTGGTGATATTGTACGAAAAATGTGGTATGATAAATAGAAAAAGGGTTACTGTCTGGTCTTGTGTAAAATATCAGGTTCGGCACGAATAAAATAACGGCTCGGCAAGCCTCGCCGTTATATTATTCTAAGCCTCACCTGATATATTACACAAGACCAGGCAGTAACCTGTTATTCTCTATATACATATACTATATTATAATTTAACGGATTCTATATTATAATTTAGCGGATTACGGTGTGTTTTGGATAACTTTGAAAACTCTGCGACTGTACTGATTGATGTATTGTCAAACACAACAATAAGTTATTGAATATTTATAACAAATGAATTTATTCCGATTCACAACAATACAAATATTTTACTTTTCTGTATCTTAATTCAGGCGGTACACCGTACTTGTATAAATCGATGTTAAAATGTATGGATGTATTTGAGCACTTTGATGTGTCTAACTTGGATGATAAGCTACAATAAATTATGTACAATGAGTACAATTGTTAATTGAAGTGCCACAACATGTCACAACCTGAAACAAGAAGAAAATGTCTTTACTCTTTGAATTAAGGTTCACTCAACAAAATGAATTTGTAAATACAATGATTAATGACATGATGTGTATTATTTTAAATCGTTAAATTAAATGGCGTTTGTGTATGTATTTAAGTCCCAGTCACATTTCAGCTAAGACAGGTAACATATTTCAATACGACTTAAAATTCTGACTGAGTCTGGAGTGTTCCTACGCAGTTTTGGAAAGTCGCAGTTTGTCTCAGAGCTAAAAAAATCAGTCGTAGCTGGTTTTTTAACAGATTCTTACATAGTCTTGCGTTAACGTGAGTAGGACGTAGGACTTCGTATGTAATGTCCGGGTCGTTTTTGATAATTCTGACATGTAAGACAACATAGAAGTCGTACGTCGACGTAACATAGGTCCTGCGTACCCTACGTGATACTGCGTTGTTTTACGTCCGTGCAAGACAGAGCAACTGCGTTGACGTACGTTGATGTACTTTGTTGTCGTGAGTCGCCTTAAGAATGTTTTAGGTCATGTATGGCTGACTAACGACTATAACGGATACCCGTCCTATATACTTAATTGCTGCATTACTTTTCTAACGTCTGAAACCACGTTACTTGTAGATATAATCTACTATTTATAAAACTAGTCGCTGTTTCGCTGTGAACTGATAATCGTTCAAATCAATACAAAAATCAAACGTTTAATATGTATCGTTCTGTTTACTGTTTTAAATCTTATAATAGAAAGTTACAATATTTTTGTTGAGTTTTCTCGGAAGACAATCTGTAATGGTGTTTGGCATACTGTCCAGAATTTTCGCATAAATATTACGTACAAATTATGAATTGTTTTATATAATTTTAATAATGAAAGCACTATTATTATAAATAGAAAAATAGTTTCTCGAGTAAGAGTGCATTTCTCAAACGTAAATTTTCCAATGCAATGGGTTAGGTGTAGCACAGTAAGCTGTGTCGAAATATTGTGTGACTGAAACGTATATACTGAAACTGCTTTACTCAATTCAACTTAACTCAACTTTATTAGTAGTTCAAGGCCACCACCCCAAGATACAGAATACATAATAATACATACAAATAAAAAAAAAATGATGGTTTATATATATAATCAAATTAATTAAATACATATAGCGTCAGTGTTTCGAAGTATAGAATTTACCAAAAAATGCAATGTTTCTAATAATGTCGTTATTTTCCGCTTTCATCAGATTACAAAAGTTATAAAAGCTTTATACCATAAACCACTAGTAATACTCTGTCTTGTAAACCATGTTAAAATTTAAAAAGGCAATAATTAGAAATTATATTTTCTCTTATTACTCCTGCGGGTCGTCCAGTCTCAATAAGTAAAGTATTACTGGAGCACATACATGTAAATCTTGCTAATTATTTTCTAACATATGGTAACAAATGGTACATATGGTACATACATGTTTACTGTTCTATAGTATTGGTGTTGATACAACGTATTGCGACTTCTTGTTTCATATACAATCTTATATGTTTGGCTTCTTAGGGTGCATTGCCGCCGCTCTGATAAGTCATACTACGTGTATATTGAAACACCTAACCCCAAGAATATAGTTATCGTCATTTTGGAATCTAGGAAGAAACGGGTGAATTAAACTGCAACAAAAAACAGACATAAACAGTGAGCAGGTACATATATTTGTCAGGACACATTCAGTGTGCCGCGCGAATTCTGCGTATAGGATAACTTATGTCGACGCAGATTGTAGTACGTTGAGTGCGTTGTCGTATTTAAGTATCATGCAACTACCAACGTCAACGTAAGTTCGCTAAGGTCGATCTGTGTGGTCATGTACGATAACCTACGTCATCCTACGACTGCGTTGACCTGAGTTGTCTTTTAATACAGGACCAACGCAGGACTTTATGTTTTGTGTTTGTCAGGCGTAGTCTTGCGGGGAAAGACGTCAACAATCTCAAACGTCCTGCGACTCGAAAGTCCTACGACTCGGTGTGACTGGGCCTTTAGTATAGCCATGTGTTTGTTCATTGTACATAATAACTTACTATGTATATGAGGCTTTGTTTTACTACAGATGCAGTGTTTAAGGGGTATTCGGTTTTAAGTACAATTGTACTTTTTCTCATTGTGTATAACATGAATTCAGTCTCTCTATTTAGAGTGGCTATAATATAAGTCCAAATGTCGTTTACATTGTTTTTATGTTGTTTGGCATACAT
Organism: Congeria kusceri; assembly: GCA_027627225.1. Lineage (NCBI taxonomy): Eukaryota > Metazoa > Mollusca > Bivalvia > Myida > Dreissenidae > Congeria > Congeria kusceri. Next base: position 9,286,372 of record CM051030.1, on the reverse strand, counting down.
GGTAGAGACGGTAATATATTATTATTATTTTTATGTAACAGTATGCTCAACAGTTTTCCCAAATACTTTAGAGCAAAACAGCGTATAGGTCACATTGCACTTAATACATAAGTCATGTAGGGCTGTACTCTCTAAATAAATCAACAAGTTTAACTCGAAGACATGTTTTTAGGTTTAGACTCTTGCTTTGATATTCTTTTTTTTGAGATGTTGGTAGAGTAAGCATTGGTATGCACTTATAAATCACTGATATGTTTGAAGATTGGAGACGACAGTATGAAACTTGCGATGAGGCGTGTTACATTCAACTATAAAGTAGCCGGTAAAAAAGATGGTAAAACAACAGTCAACTGTGTTTAGTGACGAGTTCTTTCTTACATATTACATGACATACCCTTTTTGTTGCTTAACGCAATTCACCTTAGAATGCTCTTTAAGAAAAGGTATGGTTATGAGGGTCCCTATGTGCAAAATGTTGCATTTATTTTTGGTTAAAGTTATCGCTTTTAGATTATATCACATAAGGATTGGAATTTGTATACCGTAACCTAAACACAAAACAGGGAGCGGCACTAAAGGGGCAATGTTTACATAAAACCACCAAGTTACTGTGTAGTTTTATTGGCTGTAATAAGTTTCATGGAAAACATGCGATAAATATCATGATTTGAATGTGCATTATAATTTTTACAGCGAAAACCGCTTTTTCGAGTAAAAAAAAAAGAGAAAAAAGTACGGAAACCCGTCTTGTGTATCTGGCAGCACACCAAATCATACTACAATCAAAAATGAACACGTGTTATACAATATTTACATCTATTGCATTAAATTATGTTCACATATTCTAGTGTTTACACTGATTTATATGAATTAAGTACACAATTTGACTCAGGTACCCCCATATAATCAAAACACTGAAAACGCGAGCCAGATTGCTTATCATCCGTCATTTTCAAATGCGTTTTCAAGCATTTCTACTTCGTGAATCGGTCTGAAATTTTGCATGCACATTAAAAATATTTTAATAATGATGTGGAATGGCTTTCATCGCGATATGAAAACTTTTAAGTTGTCTAAACACGTTTTCGACAAGTTGCTAGCAAACAAAACAGTTTAGTTAGTTATGGTACAAACTTGTATATATATAATAGAAACCTAATGTTCTCAAAGACGATTTCTACAGTTTTTTCCTTTCCTTTCATTTTTACATATTATGCAGATCATTCAATGCCTAATACAATGAAACCATAAAACATGGGGGTCACCGCATTAGATTTGTTGGAAAATGCATGTAAATGACCTACCCGTGAATGCATTTTTGGAAATTTTGAAGCTGTTTTTGTTTTAGCAAAAAAATAATATTAACCATTGATTGGTAAAAAATAACGACATCCTATTGGTTGAAATGGGTAATTGTAAGAAAGCAATCCGTTAAATAGTAAAAAAAACAATTATATTTGCCAAAAAATGTTTTTTCCTTCTTTTTTTACGAAAAAAATATACATTTTGTAATCATATACAAGTTTGGTTTTAACTATAGAAAAAAAACTGTTCCGTGAAAATTCCTGAGTTCTCGAAATGTATTACATAATTATATTCTTAACAAATTGCTTAAAAGAAAACAGGGGGTCACAGTGCTTGTTTTCAAGAAAAAATATGTAGTTTACATGTGCGTATTGGACATTTTTCTGTAAAAAACAGGATAAAATGACAGTCATAATTTATAACAATACACTTGTAAAAGTAAATAGATATATATTATATATAATTATTTTAGTAACAGCATTTTTTATTATGACTAAGTACTAAACGTTATTACAGCCAAAACACTTTCACAATAATCGCAAGCATGTGTACAGCTATATGTGAGTCCAATGTTCAGTCAGCGTGTTCCTACTTTAGTTTTCAGTGTATTATCAAACTTTCGCAAATAAAATCGAGTCACAAGACACTCCTACTATGATCATGGCAATTATGAATATATTTGATTCAAGTTGGTAATTACAGTGTACACAATATTTAATAAATGTTACTATCTGTCAAAACACTTCCCATTATGAAGACGTAAATCAACTCCACTGATGGATGAAAAGATGCGCAGAAGAAACTACCGTAATCGTCTTCAAAGTGTCTTTTATTGAAACAATACCTGTAAATCTTCAAACCACAGACAAGACGAAAGATTTGATAATGTTGTCAGATCGTAAAAAAGCTAAATTTACTTTTGTATTAACAATATTATGAATGAAGAAAAAGAGAAACTAACTAAATAAAAATAAAACAAACTCATAATAGTGCTAAGACATCACACTGTACTCTTAAATGAATAGTGTACCACAAAAACGAATATAAAATACCAAAATCTGTATTAATTACTCAATTATTTTCATTATTTGTATTATGTTTAGACAAGAGGTACAAAGTTGCCTGTGACGCTCCCCTGGCTTATTAAGCAAGGAGTGTCAAAAGGGAAAGGGCCCTGATGGACCATATCAGGAAAAAAGGCCACACCGTATGGTGACAATGTTTTTTTAACCAAACAAAATAATGTGAAATATTTTGATAGAGGACCACCGAAAGATCATTTCAGTGAAATTATTTTGAAATCCATCCAGATGTTTACAATATAGTCATGTAAGGAACAAAAGATTTTCAAAGTTTTCAATATAGCCATGTAAGTAACAATGGCCCCGCGCCCTGGCGGTCATATTTTTTAACGGACTGGAACCATTTAAGCAACCTTCATAGAGAACCAATCAATTAACATTTCTGTACATTTTTTTGCGATACAACCAGTGGTATCGGACAAGAAGAATTTCAAAGTTTTCAATATACAATGTAAAGAAAAATGGTCCCTCACCCTGGTGGCCATGATTTTCAACGGGCCTTAATATTTTAGCAACTTTAGTAGGAACATTAAGGTGAATATATGTAAAATTCTATTCTGGAATTTAGGAGATGTCGTTTAGAGATTTTCCTATTTTAAGCTCTGGTGGTTGTCTTGTGCAGAGGGCTGGAACCATTTGAGCAACTTTGGCAGAGGACCACTCAAGAAACATTTCTTTGACGTTTCTTCAAAGTCGGCCTAACGTTAAAGACAAAATTTACGTACGCACGAACGCACGCATGACAAACGATTCGCCACGGCATAAGCTAGGTGGTCTTCGGCCTATGGAGCTAAAATTTATGATCGCCGTTACATGATTTGCACTTCCCCACAGGTAATTACAATAACAAACAATTAGCATTTATTTTAAACATGTCTTGTCGTAAGTAAAATATTGAAATGATATGGACAAATCAAGTACATATAAAGAATGTATTGTATTTGCATCAATCCTAACAGATCAATATTGAACAACAATTTGTGTTTTGAGATCATCTGTCATTTGTTAATCACTAACGACTACTTACGACCTATTATTCACTGTGTAGTATCATTGCCCATTGTATTGAACACAACATTTACTTACTTTTTATCCAGTTTAGAAATCAGTTAAAATTAGCTAACTTTAAAAAAATATTGTGTAATATAAAATCACATAAATGTACGTGTTCAGATATTGCATGCATTCTATTCAAGGTTAAGAGTTTAAGAGTTAGGGAATTAATATGCAAATTTAAATGAGCCACGAAGAAATCGTGGAATAAGCTCGTCTAGTTTCGTCCCCGGTCGTACAAAATAATAATTACTTCATGTATTCACTAGACTCTGGACCAATTTACCGATTTTTAAAACTATTGATATAATATATTACGTTCACATAAATATAAATATTATTAATTATTATATGTCAAAGGATGAATTTTAAATTTAATAAATGTTCATTATTATCAAATTATTGTGAATGTTTTTATAAATGCCCTAAATCAATGCGAGTGAACAAAAGTTATCACGTGACCACAAATGCGAACGACCACAGCTTCCTGGACCAAATAACGTTAAGTCAGAAGGTATTGTTTGATGTTTTCTTCTTTTAATCATTTGAAATTGAAAAAAAAGGACTGGTGCACCGAATGCACCACTGTTTTCGCTGTCTGTCGGTGTATTGTTTGTGTTCCTAGGTACTGTACTTTCGAGAACATTCAAAGACAAATTTCGAATCGACGATGTAGACGACCACACATGTTCTTAAAATATGGGTGTTTTGTTATACAACGTCGAGTTGCAATTGATTTATGATAGAACAAATGCGTAAATAGCTTAACAATGGCAAATTTGACACAAAATGCATAATGACATACTTTTGAAATATGCGAACGACCACACTCTGAAATTGTATGCAAACGACCACACATTTTTTTATACCTAAACATGTAAAAACAAAAAAAAAAAATACTTTTATGTTCCAGATGGAGCATTTCAATCCACAAATATGCCAATATTGTGGTAAGGGAATGGCTAATAAGTCAACACGGTGCCCGGCGACTTATTTGCCATTCCCTTGCCACAATATTGGAGCATGAAACCAACCACAAAGGGACAGGGAAGGGCTACACTTGATCTGACAAAGTTTATCAGAGCAGGGCAAATCTGAATAGACACAGGTATATTTATTCCGAACGATTTTGTATGTTGGTTATTTTCGCAAAAAAGCGTTTTAAATTATTAATAACGTTAAGTATATCTTAACATAATTTATATGCTTCTTTAGTAAATATCTATGCTTCCATTTGTACATTTCATTCTTACAGGGACCATATATTTGATCGTCGTCAAACAAAGAAGAAAGGTGGGACTGTTTGTATGGACCAAAACTCGATACAGAAAGACGCGATTGATGTTAGATGGAAGAGAGCTAGAAGGAATGAATCATAAACTCTCGTCACCTCACAAATGGGACTTACAAATATATGACTCTTAGTTCAAATGAAAATACATACATGTTTGATGTCAGTGCATGCATGTGTTAAAATTGATTACTTGTTTTATATGACATGAGTGATCTTTTCTCAAAACATTTAATAAAATACCTAAAATAACTTAATATATATTTAATATTTTTAGGAAGAGATACTTAAAGTGGTTCAGGACGAATGTATTACTATGAACGAAACAGGATAATATTCAGTGCCATCCGTTCTAAATTTAGTGTTTTTTTTACTTGACTTGTATATGTCAAGTAAAACTGAAATGTTTAAAGCTTCTTTATGCGTTTGACTTAATGCAACCATGACGACCGTTCTAAATTTGTAGCTTTTGTTTCAATAATCATTACTTAAAGTGTGTATGTAAGAACAGATATAGTGTCATAAGTACAATTAACAACATGAAGTTAATAAACATATATTTGTATTTAAAACGGAATAAAAGTTAAGAACAACCATAGCTTTTAAACGCACAATAAGCTAGTTTTTAATCACTAAATAGTTTTCTTCTGTACAAGCGGAAACTCAACTACACGTATATACGTTGACTTGAAAGTTGGTTTAGGTTACATAACACTAATAAACGATCAAAAGTCGACACCAGTACTTATTGATTTATTTTATAGTGTTTCCTTCGTCATTTTTATGTTGTTTTTTCTGTTTGCTTTCAAGTTTTATTGTCACTTTCATCTGATTATTTTGAAAATAATTGATATGAAAAATCGCATGTTAAGTAAACTTGAAATGTGTAAAATTTTGTTTTAGTTGGTAACAATTGTGTTTTTATACGTTTAACTTAATGATACCATGATATAATGGATAATTGAACATTTGTTAAGTAGTATCTGTTTTGTTTTCTCATCAAATCACATTTATATTGACCAATGTAAAATAAACAGCTTTAATAAAATTTCATTGTTTCATATACAAAAATAATTAATCACAGACAATGCTCACAGTGCTAAAATGGGCAAAACTGTTTTTTGCCCTTAACATAATATCACATAACATATTAATAAAAATATCATCAGCAAATCAAACAAACATAATCAAAAATAACTATTTTAAATTATTCGTAAAACATCTCTGTACCTCCCTGTTCATAAACAACATGAGATCATTTTGAAACATGCATAAAATACAAACAAATGAATTTAAAATGAAACAAAATTATTTAGTCTCGTCCTGATGCAAGTCCTGATCGGGTCTGGCATTACCAAAGTCGGTATAGCTTGAAATAAAACTATCTTCAATTTATTGATGCTTTAAGTTAAAAAAGAGGTAAAAAAGTTAAATTAAAAGAAAGTTAGAACTATCACCTATACTTAACAATCGTAAAGTTTAGTATTAATAACATTATCGTTACACGATGTGTGCATATATGGAGAAGCTAACCGATATGTTCTCTTAAAATGTATTTGTTGTTTTTATTTAGAAAAATCTCCTTGTTTCAAAATCATTTCGTGACAACATTTTTCAGATATAAAATTATTGAACTATTTTAGTTATAATCAAAAATTGATATACATTTGAGGTCATATAACAGTCGTGTCTAGGTAACTGTTGATTGTATTTAACAGGTTCTCATATGGCGCGACATGTGTCTAATTTTAAATGATTAAGGTATATGATATTCAAGACTTTCTATTGCTTAAAAGTGTACAACGTACAATTGTCTTGTTTACTCATCGAACATGTAAATCAAAATTCCAGAGAAAATATTGCATAAACAAAACATTAAAACGATTGTTGTTCCTTAAACGCTGTATCACAAACTCTAATAATCACAATAGTTCGGCAGTTAACCAAATAACAAAACATAAAATAATAATTTCAAAGTGAGTTCAATTTGTAAAAAAAAATTAAACCCCGAATGCGTTTGTTACTCCAATGTATTACTCGACACTTCTTGATATCACAATATCCATGTATATAACAAGTTCACAATTGTTCACTTCAGTGAGATTGTTTTGTGTCATGAACTTTCTTATGGTGGGAAAGGCTACTGCGGTGCCGAAATACTTTGTTACTTTAATAAGGGCATTTCAAGTTTAGCTCACCCTTACGTATTTTTTTAGGTGTGACTTTAAATTGGCCTTCTCTGCAAACGCTAACCCACATACGTCACACGCAATTTTTGGTCCATTTTCCCGACGCATGTAATTTTAAAGGTCTGCATTGGTAGGGAAGGACTATCTGCACTTGTTACAAATGAACAGCTTCTCTTCACCATGTACATGACATCTGAAAGAAGAGTTAATTATATGTAGAGTAGAAATGTTAAATATTCTTGATACACTCTTACATGTACTCAAATTTCTAATATTGATAGTTCATTTAATACTTATCTATTTATATTTATATATAATATTCAGATCAACTGCAACTGTCATTATGTTAATTCAATTCAATGTTTAGCTTATTTAAAAAAAAAAAAAAGTGGAACCAGCCGCTGAAAAGTTAAATGTTAATTTATTCAGCTAAATTTGTCTTTGATTAGCATCGACATATATAGGCATATTTTCCGGTTTTCAATAGCGTATTGACTGTATGGTAATTTACATCACAGTACAAATAAACTATTAAATAAAAATTATTCGTTTCAGAATAAACAAAAATCAAATACGCTTCTTTTCGCGAAAATAATCAACATACACAATCGTTCGGAATAAATATACCTGTGTCTATTCAGATTTGCCCAGCTCTGATAAACTTTGTTACAGCAAGTGTAGCCCTTCCCATGACCTTGACACAATATTGGCATATTTGTTGATTGAAATGCTCCATCTGAAACATTTTTTTTTTATACATTTTTAGGTATAAAAAATGTGTGGTCGTTCGCAAAAATTTCAGAGTGTGGTTGTTTGCATCTTTCAAAAGTTTGTCGTTACATATTCTAAACAATTTTTAGATTAATTTTGCAACTCAGATTCACTCAAATTTAGCATTTTTAAGCTATTTACACTTTTTTTCTATAATAAATCACTTGCAAATCGACATTTTATATATAAAAACACACCCATATTTAAAAGCATGTATGGTCGTCTGCATCGTCAATTCGAAATTGTCTTTGAATGTTCTCAGAAAGTACAGAACCTAGGAACACAAACAATATGCCGATAGAAAGCGGAAATATTGGTGCCTTCGGTGCACCCGTCCTGTTTTTTAATTTCAAGAGATCAAAAGGACAAAACATCAATAAATACCTTTTGACTTGACGTTATTCTGTCAATAAAGCTGTGGTCGTTCGCATGTGTGGTCACGTGATAACTTTTGTTCACTCGCATTGCTAAATAATATATTCTATAATACGCATATAAATTAATAGCGCAGTGTTAAGTTATTATGTTGATTAGTTATAATTAGTTCTTAGTGTAAAAGTAGACTTTAACCTTAATTTTTAGAGTTACTAACATGTAGTTGAAATTAACCTTTGTTGGACACATGAACATAATAACCAGTCAATCATTTTCTCCCGATTATTCATTTACGGCTTTTTTGTTTCAAGAGGAAGCCATAGTTTAAACATATTTATTTGTTCATGAATGTACAACATAATTAACATGTGCATATACAACAATGATATGGTATTTTATGGATTAGAAAACAAGCATCGAAGATGCTTATGCGAGTTCTTTTCCATGCTGGAGTTTACGAAGATAATTTGCACATTTAATCAGTTGGTTATGAGTGTATTGCAGTTGCAGAAGTACATTTTGTCGCTTGGTTGGATACGGTAGTTAAGTTCTAAGTACTATGACAGAACAAAATATGCTTAGCTTTTAGTGAAAAATATCGATTATTCTGAACTATAAGTAAATTCAAAATCAAATGAATTTCACATTGTCACACACCTTAAGGGAGTCGGGGAAGAATGATCCAAAACACCGTCTACGCGTCGAAGCGTTTAGTTGCTGCAATGAAACCATGGACACGCTGGAAAACGTATTTATTATCTTCAAATGATAACCGGTCATCTCCAAATAGGAGATTGTTTAGAGTCATTGGACATGGCATATTTGAGAGAAATGAATTGCGAACGCTATTGAATCTAGGGCAAAGGAGAATGTAGTAGGTTGGTGTTTCTTCTTCACCACAGGAACAGAACGGAGTGTCTATGATGTGCCTACGATACAGCTCGTAGTTCAGTGTGCTACATCCCAGGCGAAGGCGACAGTGATGAATCTGTAATGTTCTATTACCAATGTTATAAAGGGTAGGTGATCTTGTGCTTTGCTTTTTCATAAGAATTCGCTTAAAGTCTAGCACAGTAGTTGCATTAGGTGTGGGCGATGGGAGAGCATTCCATGCATGTATAGATGTAGAAATGAAGACCCATACAACTGACGTTTTGTGTAGATAATAGGTATGTCGTGATTGCAGCGAAGTGAATAGATCCGGTCAGAATGCACAGGAATCAGGTTCGACAGGTATGTTGGGGTAAGATTATTTTTCATCTTGAATAGAAGTAGAAGTTTATGGTTTCGTCGTCTTTCGGCTAGAGATTCCCAGTTTAGATCCGACAGGAGACGATCAAGGTTACAATACTTGGTGGCTCCAGTTACGATCCTTGCAGCTTCGTTTTGGACTGCTTCAATATCGTTGATGAATTCGTTAGAACAATTGTCCCATACGACATCGGCGTACTCTAAGAGGGGTCGAATAAAGGCTATGTACATACGCTCTAGGCTTGCGCGGGATAGTACATACTTTAAAGAACGGAGGATTCCGATTCTCTGCCAGGCCTTGTCAACCATGACTGAGATATGAGATGCCCATTTTGCATTCTCTGATAGAGTTAATCCTAGATGTTTATGTAACCTGACTAGAGATATTGGGACGTCGTCCATAAGAATATCCGGATGATTGGGTTTATTTCGTTTACGTCAGAAAGTGACGGACTTTGTTTTTTTTGGATTGAACGAAACCAGCCACGTATTTGACCATTCAATAATTCGAGATAAATCAGTGTTTAACACTTCAGCAGACAGAACAGGATTTTCAACAATGACGTAAAGACTTGTATCGTCGGCAAATAGACGTATGTTGGATCCAATGTCATTGACGATATCGTTAATGTAATTTAAAAAGAGTAGTGGGCCTAGGATGGATCCTTGAGGAACGCCGGCGTTAATAGAGGACCAAGAGGAAGATGTGTTCGCAAAGACAACACGCCGTTTTCTGTTCGACAAGTAGGAGGAGAACCAGTTCAAAAGAGAACCACTTATGCCAATAGAAGATAATTTAGACAGAAGCCCTCGATGCCATACTATGTCGAATGCTTTAGATATATCACAGAAGACGGCGCGGACTTCTTTACCATCATCAAGTGCCTTAGTAATATCGTCATACATTTATACAAGCTGAATAATGGTAGAGTCGCCCTTTATGAACCCAGATTGAAATGGTGTAAGAATGCGATTTGAAACTAAATAATTGTATATATGTTTGTGGAGCTTGCCGATGCAACTGAGTAATGAAATGGGACGGTATTTGGACGGATCAGAAGGATCTGCTTTTTTAAAGATGGGCGTGGCATTAGCCAGTTTCCATGATGAAGGGAATGCAGAATTAGACAAGAGCTTGTTAAACAAGAGACAAAGCGGAGTTACTAGTTCGTTGGATCCTTCTTTTAAGAGTCTTGGACTAATCAAATCCGGACCACTGGCCTTCGAGGGATCGATCACAGAAATGGCATCTTTAACATCTTGATCCGAAATAGTAAAGGTTGAGAGAAAGGACCCTGTAGAATTAAGAAGAGTAGGGAGAGAATGATTGCCACTATCTAGAGTTGATTGTTCACAGAAGTATGCATTGAGTACTGATGCCTTGTCCTCGTCTGATACTGTTTCCTTGCCGTTGTCAATCAATGTTGGTATGGAGGTTGAACTGTGTCTAGCTGTGAGACGTTTCGCCAGTTGGAACCATTTCTTGGCAGTGATATTGTCCGAGTTAATCTGATCGATGATCTTTTTCTGATGTTCAGCTTTTGCTCTTCGAATAAGGGAGGTTGTTTGATTTCTCGTATTTCGAAAGTTGGCCCATCCAATTTGATCATTTGATATTTTTGCGATTCTATGTAGTCGTTTGCGCTTCCGTATCATGTGGCGAATTTCACTATTGATCCATGGTATATCGTTTGGTCTAATGGTAACTGTTTTGTTTGGAATACTTAGTGAAGCTGCAGATAATATGACATTAGAAATACTTTCGGCAACTAAGTCCAGATTTTCACTATTCAAAGCTGAATTCCAATTGGCAGAGTTGAGATGATGCTTTTACTTTGTAGTCGGCTTCTTTGTAAAGCCAGATGTGACGCTTATAACAGGTTTGAGCTGGTTTGGAGAACTGTTAAGACAGAGACAATGGGGCAATGAAAGCGTATTAGATCTGGAATAAAGGAATCTGCAACAAAACTGGAAAGGACGTGTTGTGTGTGTCTTACAAACATGAGGTCTATATGTGAACTAGACTGTTCAGTAAAGTGAGTCGGAGAATTGATCAACTGTGTTGCATTGTATGAATTAATCAGTCTACTCATTTTGTTGGACTGTAAGGCTTCTATGTATATGTTGAAGTCGCCGGTTACTAGTATATTATCGTAGTGTTCATTAAAGGCCTGGTCGAGACTGTGTTCCATGTTCAACCACTGTGTGTTGTTTGAGTCCGGTGGACGATACATTCCACCAATTAGAAGTTTGCGCTGGTTGATATGAATTTCAACACAAAGGGCTTCGAGGCCATCTACGAATAGATCTGGACGTTCAACAGCTTTAAGTGTGTCGCGAACATATATTGCAACTCCACCGCCAACTCTACCTCGTCTGTCGCAGCGAAACGGAGGACTGAAATTGGGTATTTACAAATCGTCGTTAGATATAATTGAATTAAACCAAGTTTCGGTGAAAACTAGGACGTCGTAGGGTTGTGCCTCAATTTCAAGAATATCAATTCTGGGCTTCAAGCTTTGAAAATTGAGGTGCATTATAGCTAAACCATTAGAGGTGAGTTCTGTGTAGGATTGAAAGAGGGGATCAGACATGTTTGGGTCAGAAGCAGGACCAGGATTAGTTTCAACATCACCAGATCTACAGATAAGCAGAGAGTGTAGATAGAGAGCAAATATCACTAAGTAAGTAGATAAGCTGGATCTGCGCGTCCAGGGCAGTGGCGTCGTGTTCATACAGATTTCAAGTGAGTACATACTATGGGGGTAAGAAGTCATGCAGATAAATTACGGACGCCATGTGGATAAAGATCAGACACATAGAGAGTGAGACGCGGATCTGGAACCGACCGAGATCCACAGAAAGGTGTGTGACATTATGAATAACTGTAGGGAAAAAAATGGCAATATTATGTAGAGCGACATTGAAGTTTTGGGCGTTGTGGGCAAAAGTAATATTCTTTTGCTGTAACTTAATGCTCATTCAATAAAGAATTTAAAGACACGCATTTTAATAATGTAAAGAATTATCATATGCATGTTAATGTATTCATAAATGTAAACAAGCTCATATTATTTTAATGTCAATAAATCGTACAATAGATTTAGTATGTATTCATAAAAGTAGACAAGACACATATTCTTATTATATCAAGAATTATCGTACAGCAGGCAATATTAAATAAAGAACTAAACTATACATATTATATGTATTCATAAAAGACTCAATTATTTTGAATAAGAAGGAACTATCGTACAATAGATTTAATATGTATTCATAAAAAGTAGGCTATTGTTATTTAAAGAATTATGGTTCAATACACTTGTTTGATTAACATGTCATATTTAATCATAAAAGTAAACAAGACACACAATCAATACGGAGTATCCCACTAAAACAGTATGGTACAATGGAACTCCTTAGACCTGTGCACGAAAAAGAACAACCAAAAAAAAAACAAGCACAAACATAGGAGACAACTTTATCAAGTACTGTATGCTAAAATAGCTCACGAGTGACAGATTAACATTGCCGAGCTATAATAAGCACATACACACAAAATATACACATATACACACACGCACATATACATACATACATATGTATACATGCATACACATGTACACAGATCTACACATATAGACATACATACACATATGCGTATACTATATACATATACTTACACATATATATACATACACATACATATACATATATACATACACACATACATACATGCATACATACATACATACATGCATACTTACATACATACATACATACCTACTTATATACATACGTACATACATATATGTATACATACTATTATATCGATATTCGGTATTTTTTGCTATTAATGTGAAACTTCCATTTGAATGTAAGTATTACATTGCTGTACACGTGTTGAATGTGATCATTGATAAAACGAGAGTATTCAGTCTTCAAATAATAAGTCAACCGGTAAATAAGATGAGTCGCTGTGTACACATGGTATCGATCGTTGCTATACAATAAAGATTAAATTTGTCAGTGACGGGAGAAGTGGCGAGAGTGGATGCACCAAGTTAATGTCGGAGGTATACTGTTCAAAATAGGTTACACGCTACGACTGAATCTGGCGGGAAGCCATATAATTTGACGATTGACTATTATATTATTTGTGTATGATAAGTGTTATTCCTGCAGGTAAATATTGTAATATATTGTATGATTTATATCTCTGTCTATTGCTTGTATTTATTTATTTTTTTGATGATTAAAGTTGTGATTATTAGTTATTATTCGAATAACTTACTGTTACGTGTAGCTATTATTTACGCCGCCTTGCATTATCAATCAGGCGTAAAAAAAAAGTTATTTGTTTCCAGTAACCCGACGGACAATGTTTTTTTTGGCCCCGACCATAACTTATTTTGCCATTTGGAAATTGTTCATATAAATATTCGCGTTTTATCGAATAATAATGAACGTTCGTTATGAAGGCAGTAACTAGACTGGGATCCGGCCTCTACATAGCTAGACATGTTATTTTAATATTCTATTACAACAGCGGAACCAGCCTAGGCAGCAACGCCATAAGTATTGGTGTTGTTTAACCGTTTGTATACAATAGTTGTCGCCCTTCGTTACAACTTTACCATCATTAGCTTTAGTAAATAAATCGCAAGGTTCGTCTGAGATTTCCACCTAAATACTGATAGTAGATAGTAATTGATCATTTGGGCGCACATTAACAATAACAAGCGTTTATGCCGTAATACAGTTTGAATGTGTGCAGGTTCCTTTGAATAATACATTGCAAAAAGCGTCTATTGATGCAGAACCTGTTTACGTATCTCCAATAGGTGTTGTGATCAGGGACCAATTGTGAAAACGTGTGTGTGTGTAGTACATTTGTATCGAGTGCACGGGGATTCTCTCCTATATGACCACGTTAGCGGAAACAACCAACTTTTTTGGCCTCATTAGTAGTTTGTTTTGTCATTGAAACATACTGATATATTTATTTGTACATTTATTTCTATGTACTTATTGCCTTTCTTTTCAAAGCCAATGTATCGATCAAATCATAGACTTAAACACTAAAATCTGTGTAACATATTCACTAACTAGAGGGATTATAATAATCAATAATCTGTTATTCATATATTTATAGGATTTTGGATATTAATAATTTCGTAAATAGCATGTATACACTCAATAATAATATATCAAAATATTGTAGTTTAAACAGTTTACGAGTGTTCTGTTTAGAATTGATTATACGATTTGAAATGAAAAAAAAAATAACTAGGATGCTCTCAAACTAATTTTGACATTAATACAGCCGCTTTTCCTTGTGTCCGCAGTCGTATCCGTATACGCATGAATTACAACACGGACGCTCTTTTCCACGAAAGAGCATTTACCATAGAATATTTTAGTTTTGTTCTTATATCATAAAAGTAAACAAGTCTGAGTTAGCATGTTATTATATTATTTTAACATTTTCATAGTGCCGACTTCGAAAACTTTTGCAAATATGCAAACATTATGAACAAATGGTCGATTAGGAACAGTTCTTCACCAATCATATCTACTCGTTTGTATTGAGTGTATAGTCAGTGAGTCTTATATATATATATATATATCTTCCGTTATTCAGGTCTTCCTGGACATATCTGCTAACTTTGCAATGTTTTGTCTAAAAAGCCTTTCGCGGAACTTGCTGAAGGAAGGTAAATGGCGTCCGCATCCACATCAAATCGTTCACCAAGCGGTTTTTTGCAGACAGCTTTTGCGGATGCGTTTTGCGGATAAGGAATGAGGACATATGGAAACGGTCCTATTTGGTTTCAACTTGTTCGATATTTTGCGGATGCGGATTTTGGCAATGCGGATGCGGATACGGACGTATAGAAAGGCGGCATAATAAGTATATATCATACTGACATTTTTATGTGTGCTAGTATTTTTTGCATGATGTTAGATCGTCACAAACGGCTTCTGAATTGGCACTGCTAACAAATTTTAGCACTAAGCCGGACGAAAGTTTCTTGCTCAGCAAAGACAATCTAAGTGCCGACGCCAATATTCTGTAAGACAGCGATTTTAAGTCACACATTCGATAACAAGTACCATAATTAATGAATAAAGACCTGTTTAAAAGACCGTTGAAGCCACTGCGGATGTATAACCCATACACAATCAGTTACTTATGGTGTAACGAATATATCTCACTGACTACTTTTCACTGGTTTCTTTTTTATTGATATCATTTGAAAAACGAAAGAAAAACTTACTAACATGAAACACATAGAATGACGTAAACGATAATGAACAAAGTGACGTCATTAGACTGCGTCATTGGACTTCTATGGGGTACTGAAATATACCTATGGAAAATACCCCATGGTCATGTGACCGCTCTTAGCCAATCGGATCGCATCATTTATGTTGGAGGTGAGATATATGTCAATTTGTCAAGAAAATTTTGACCAAACAGATGCATTTTATAAGTTATCCGGCGTTTTAATCTTGAGCAATTTATTAAACAAAGCAAACTATAATTGTTTATAATGTGACTTATGTAATGAATAATAATGTTAAATAAGTTTTCGGGTGTTTGTGAGCAAAATATACAATTCTTACCACTCGCATAAGTAAGACAAGAACGCCTAACCTGGGGAATTTATTGTGTACACTTCAGACGCTATGCTATTTTCTAGATTAGCTCGAAATTCAGTTTCTCCACCGAAGGTTGTCAGCGTGAAGTCGTCCACAAAGATGAATAGGTGATTGTTTGGATCCAAGTAATATTCATTGTTCGCCTTATCTTCAGAAAGTTCGATTGCGCTGGGCATTTGATACTTACAGGTCGGAATCTCCTAAAATCAACACAATCATTGTAAAAATATCAAATATTGCACGTTAGACTCCACTTAAACTTCGTCTGTTCAGACACATTTGTTACGTGAATGTATACTTTTCTATGAATTAATTTTTGTCATATATCTACAAAGCAAACGGTTATTCTAAATGACTAGTTGCAGATCGACTGGCAGGTACATCAATACCATTACGTTTCCATAAGATAAAACGAGTAAAATTGTCACAAAATACGCCTGTAAAAGGATCGTTTTAGGTGTAAAGATTCAATGCCTGAGGATAAACTATCTCTGTTCGGTTGAGGTACCAAATATATTCCATCTATAGTCAGAACTCTGAATGGAGATAAACCATAGTCAAGGGGGGAGGGGTAATTAAACTTTGGAAATTAGGAGTTATGGTTCTTTTATGGTTCACTCCCAAGTCCAATGATAGCAAACATTTCTGCTAACTGATTTGAAAATCCCTCTATGTATAACGCTCTGGGCAAATATTTGAGCTTTGACCTTCAAATGTGACCTTGACCTTGGACTTACAGACCTGGTGCTTGTATGTAACATACCACATCATGATGATGATAGCGATAATTTATGCCAACTTATTTAAAAATCCCTCCATGGGTGACAAAATTATTATTTGGACAAATATTTGACCTTGAATTACCACCGTAACCTGGGACTTAAGGATCTTGTTCTTTCGTGAGACACGCCATCTCACCATGTTGAACACTTTCGCCAAGTTATTTGAAAATCAATCGATGCTAGACAAGTTATGCTACAGACAAAGAATTCTTTATTAATTTCTTATATTTGACCATTGACCTTGAATTTTGACCTATGGAATTCTACCCTGCTAAATGACCATTGCCAAATCATGGATGACCATGTCTGGACCATGGTCAGCAATGAAATTGAGATGTTTAGCCATCATAGAAATTAATAGCCATAAAATGACCGTATTTCACAATGTTTTGACCATGTCCAAATCAGTGATAATCATAGTCAGGCCTGTTAATTATCTAGAACATAGCCACTTGTCAAAACAATGGCATAGAAAAACAAGATATGTTTGTAAAACATGTATCCCCCCCCCCCCCCCCCCGACTTGCAGCCAAGTTGTGAATATGTGCAATTGTTAAGAATTTTTTTTAATATGCAATCCCAAGCGAGGTCTCGATATATGGTATCTATGTATGACGTTTCATTAAAATATCTCGATGCGTTCTCAAGTTATTGAGCGGAAACCGTTTTACTGTTTTTAGTAATGGTGACCTTGACCTTGATGAATGACCTATGTATGAAGTTTCATTAAAATATCTCAATGCTTGTCAAGTTATTGAGCGAAAAGCGTTTTTCTATTTATAGTAATGGTGACCTTGACCCCACCCACCACATATGCAATCCCAAGAGAGGTCTTAATATAAAATATATATATATGAAGTTTCATTAAAATATCTTGATGCGTTCTCAAGTTATTAAGCGGAAACCATTTTATATTTTCAGTAATTGTCACATTGACCGTGACCACACCGACCCCATATGCAATCTCAATCAAGGCTTCGATATAAGGTATATACGTATGAAGTTTCATTAAAATATCTCGATGCGTTCTCAAGTTATTGAGCGGAAACCGTTTTTGCTATTTTTAGTAACGGTGACCTCGACCCCATCCACCCTTTATGCAATCCCAAGCGAGGTCTCAATATAAGGTATCTATGTATAAAGTTTCATTAAAATATCTCGATGCGCTCTCAAGTTATTGAGCGGAAACCGTTTTTATATTTTTAGCAACGGTGACCTTGACCTTTGACCTGTTGTCCTCAAAATGAACAGGCGTCTTCCTTTCCTCCCAAGTAACCAGCATATCAACTTTCATGATCGTAGGTCAAAGCGTTCTCTAGATATCGTGTGGAAACGAAATGGTCTACGGACAGACCGACCCTCCGACCGACCGACTGACCGACCGACATACCGACCGACCGACCGACGGACAGGTGCAAAGCAACACACACCCACTTTTTCGAAGGGGGGCATGATAACCCAATTGTAACACTGTTTGGATCTCAGCCTTATCATGTCCATATCAGTGAATATCAAAGTCTGTTCTAACTTTACTGTCTGGAACATGCTAACGTCATGATCAAAACAACGGCATAGAGAAATACCCTCTTGTAACAATGTTTTGATCATGTTTATATAATTGATTATCATAGATCTAACTTGACTGGTCAAAGCATTGGCACAGAAAAATGGCCCTATTATGACAATGATTTCACCATGTTTCCAATCGCAAATATTTAACATACAAAATATATTATTCATTTATTTATGTATTTTATCAAAGTGTCAGTGCGCAATTATGTTGTTCCTGATTGGTCAATTTCAAATGGTTATATAGAGGTAGGGACAATGGAAGTTTACTGCATGATATGTTAATTAAATTACTTTTTAACAGCTTATAAAATATGTTCCACTTTTTGTATAAACATTTTGAATTTTGAATAAGTTTTGAATTATTTCAAGAAATGAATAATTTCGTCATCATCATCATCATCATAATCACCATCATCATCATGTGTTAATGTTTTCACTGTTTTTAAAATATTGTTTAAAGCATGATTTAGTTTCTGACTATTTTTTATCAGATCTGGCAATAGGGGTATTATAAACTGGCTAGACACTTAGGACATAAACCGGCAATACACTGTGAATGCAATGTGAATTACCATCACACCGAAAATAAACGACGTGAGCGTAACAATGGAAGCCGACACCGGGTCTGCAGTCACGTTAATGTCAACTGCTGAATTCCGGAAGCTGTTTGGAAGCTTGAAGATGGGCAGACCGCAGTCGATCCTCAAGACCTATTACGGCGAGGTACTCGAGCAGGATGGGACTGTAATGGTTTCAGTCTCCTACAACGGTCAATCCAAGCAACCGAAGCTGTGTGTTGTGAAAGGTGACGGTCCGTGTCTATTTGGAAGAGACTGGTTAAGTGAAATCCGATTAGACTGGGACAAAATCGCATCTATCAACAATGTGTCTACGGACGTGCGTGTCCAATCCATGCTAAAGAAAAACGCGTCTGTCTTTAGTGATGGAATCGGGAAAGTGAAATACATCAAGGCTGGGCTTACGTTGAAGGAAAACGCCAAACCTAGATTTGTGAAAAAGCCAGGACAGTGCCTTATACACTCAAACCCAAAATAGAAAAGGAACTTGATAACCTTGAAAGTCAAGGAATTTTGACAAAAGTGAACACAAGTGAATGGGCAGCACCACTGGTACCCGTTGTCAAAGCTATTGGCGATGATCGCATTTGTGGTGACTTTAAGGTAACGGTTAATCAAGAAATCAATGTGGACAAGTACCCTCTTCCGCGACTGGAGGACATCCTTGTTAATTTGTCCTCTGGACAAAAATACAGCAAACTGGATCTACGACAAGCTTTCCTTCAGCTCGAGAGCAAGGAATTGTTGACAATAAACACACACCGTGGTCTTTATCGCTACAACCGGATGTTATTTGGCATGGCGTCTGTTCCAGCAATATGGCAACGAACCATCGACCAAGTTCTGCAAGGAATCCCTGGAGTACAGTGCATACTTGATGACACGGTTGTGACAGGTGACAATGACAGTTCACATCTGGATATTCTTGAAAAAGTATTGTGCAGATTAGAACAGTACGGGATTAAGGTTAACAGAGACAAATGCACATTTTTGAAAAACGAATAACATACTGCGGTAATGAGATTGACGCTACAAGACTTTGAAAATGTCATTCCAAGGTTGAGGCTGTGTTAAACACACCGACTCCACGGGATCTAAAATCATGAAGAGCATATCTCGGGGTCCTAAATTATTATCACAGGTTTTCGCCAAATCTAGCGACCGTCATAAAACCAATGACCTCGCTTCTGGAGAAAAACAGAGAATTCGTATGGTCGAGAGAATGTTCTAACTCATTACAATCCAGAACTTCCGGTACGCCTCGCGACCGACGCGTCTATATCCGGTATACTGTCCCATATAATGCATGATGGCTCTGAAAGGCCTATTGCGTTTGCGTCACGATCGCTAACGAAAACTGAACGGAAATACGCTCAAATTGATAAGGAAACTTTAGCTATATACTGGGCTGTTCAACACATTTTATCCTTATCTTTATCGAAGGAAGTTTACGCTGATTACAGATTGTCAAGCGCTAACGTGAATATTTAGCCCCAGTAAAATTATCCCCGCGACAACGGCCGCGCGCGTACAAAAGATATGCAATGTTTCTTTCTGGGTTCGATAACGAAATTCAGTACAAGAATACTAAGCAGCATACAAATGTTGACGGTTTGTCGAGATTACCCGCGCCGATAACAGGTCAAACAAATCTCGAAACAGAAGACGTCTTTTACACATCGCAGTTAGAGCAGCCGCCATTGACGAGCGCTGAAATTAGCCGGGAAACAAAACGAGCGCGCGTGCAAAATAGCTGGAACGAAGCACCAAATGATCCATTGATGAAACCATATTACTCGCGACGTAATGAGTTAACAATTCACCGCGAAGGCCTAATGTGTGGTATAAGGGTGATAATCCCTGTCAAACTGCGAGAGCGCGTACGATCTTTATTGCATGTAAGCCACCCAGGTATCGTCCGAATGAAGGCTTTAGCGAGAAGCTATGTCTGTTGGCCTGGCATTGACAGTGATTTAGAGCATTTATCGAGACGGTGTAATGGCTGTCAAATGCAACAGAAATATCCGGCCAAAGTGCAGTTACACCCGTGGGAATGGCCCACACAGAGCTTCGAGTGCGTACATGTTGAGTATGCCGGTTCTTTTATGGGTCACATGTTTCTTGTGCTAGTAGACGCCCACTCAAAATGGCCGGAAATCGTAGAAATGAAATCAACAACTGCCGAGAAAACAATGCAAGCGCTTCGAACAATTTTTGCAAGATACGGCTTACCTAAGCAACTTGTAAGCGATAACGGAAGTCAGTTCATTTCTGACAGTTTCGTAAAATTCATGAAAAGCAACGGAATCGTGCATATTCGAACAGCGGTCGCTAACCCAGCTACGAACGGGTTAGTTGAAAGATTCAATCAAACGTTTAAATGACTTAAACGCGTTGCAATCGGAATCGGATGATTTGAATTTGAAGCTAAATTCATTTTTGCTTCAATACCGCAATGCTCCTCATGCTACAACCGGCGAAACACCAGCCAAATTATTTCTAGCGCGCACGCTTGGCACGAAATTGGATTTAATGAAGAAGGAAACACAAACGGTTGTGACCGACTCGCAGATGAAACAGTCTTTAACTGATGGTCGTAAATGTCGCGATCTTGAATTTGGTCAAACTGTTCTCGCGCGTGACTATCGACCAACATCAAAAGATAAATGGGTCAGTGGATGCATTATTTCGCGCGACGGGCCTCTTTTGTACTAAATAGACGTTGTTAACGGCGTGATATGGAAACGGCGTGTTGATCAGTTACGAGCTACAGAAATCAGTAGTCCGACACTTCTCGACAATTTGCCTCCTGTACAATCTAAAAAAACGAAACATTTTTTCTGGACATGTTTGATTCATGATCGACCATGTTTGAAACATGGTTTCACCGAAAGAATTTCCGCAGGGTAGCCAGTAGTTGCGTAGAAATAGACCAGACCAGAATTGTGCACTATATCATTTTATTAGAATATTAGAATCTTCAAAGTTATATATGTCTGAGAAAAATCATTGAAGCGGAATGTCCTGGTTCAGTGCACTACTCCTCTTGGTAATGAAGCTTCTCATCAAGTGTCATTAAATTCTGGAAGTAGTTGCTGAGAAATAGTATGGACAAGAACACGGGACGAAAGGACCTGACAGAAGGACGAAAAGACAGACGGACAAAGCGGCGACTATATGCTCCCCCGAAAAGTTTTTTTCGGGGTGCATAAAAATCCGCAGCCATTGAATATAGATTGTTACTACAGTTTTCATGTGATCAGAATAGGTGTGCATAAATATTAATTAAAAATGATGTTTCTTGCGACTACTGGCTGTGGAGTACGATTTACACTTTTGCACAATATTAATAACATGTAAAATAATATTAAAACCATATTTAAACGTAATAACGGCGCCAGTTACGTCTCGTGTACACGCCAATTTGCACATGGACAATGAATTTTTTGTCATTGAATGAACTAAATACCATACATCTATTTGTCACCAATATATCATACTTGATAACAAACTTTCATCCAGTAATTTTGTATAATGCCTCATATTCAGATAAAAAAAAAGTTGAGTTTTATATTATGATTGATCATAGAAAACTAATTGTTCACGGTTGGAGAGACAACACATGCATTATCATTCTGGGTAACCCGTCTGTGAGCTTGAACTGGTGCGCGCAACGCTGAAACATCATACGTCTGTGTAACTTGACGTCATAAAATATACCACAAGTGTCACTCATTGTTATGGTGTACTTTAATTTAGTGTATTGCAGTCGCGAAATGATATGTTACAGATATTATTTTGTTTGTTGTTGATTACGAATGCAGGTATCTGCACTTCAGATGTACTATTCCAAACTGTTGTTTCAGTTATAAGCAAGGACTTAAAAATGTAACCCAGAATGTTGCCCAACTGTTATCATTTTACTCAAGCCCCAACGAAGTTATTAAATTGTGTGCCAACCAATAATACATTGCTGGAATTGCATTTTAACATTTTTTATTATGCAAGTATCTTAAAGATCAGTCTTACTTTGAAATCGACGAAAGTCTTCCTTATTATTGCTTCCGATTTTTCGACATCGCCTTCCACCACGGCTTGTACAAACTCATCTGTCACATTTCCTGGCTTGTGAGTCTGAAAGTGCTTCTTCAAAAGTCTAATGAAGCGCTCTGAAATAGTGTGAACGTTTCAATATTTTAATTCTTATCTGAAAAATTCACATTGTCACCTTTATATAATCCCCAAATGTGAAAATGAGATCTCATTTATCATGCAAAGACGTGATAATATTGTATACAATGACATTTCTTATAGGCTTAAATAAACATGTTTTATTGTCACAAGGACGTGCGGAGAAATATATACAAATGAATTCAAAATTCCCGTTAAACATAAACAAATATTATACATGCGAAGGACGTAAACGTACATAGCACGTTGGAAAAAATTAAACAGAAGTTCGATCTATAGCTACTTTCGATCGATGTTACGAGGGCTGTTCAGTAAACTAGTAGACTGGATTTATAATGTTTATACCTGATGTCATCATACACTAGTGACATGTAAACCACAATAAACAGAAGTATTTTAGGAACGTGTTTTTTTTTTCTTTAATTTCATAACGAACTGTCATTATTGAGCAAAACCGCTATCGCCCCACGGCGCACGTGCGATTTTGACGTCACTGACGTCGCCAGCACGTTTTTGTCAAATCTGAAATTAATGTCAGCTAAATATTAGAAAAATTAAACTCGTAGAAAACAATACAAGGTGATGTAGGCATGCTGAAAGGTTAAATATAAACAACGTAAAATTGAAACCTAAAAAGATACTGAACTGTCAGTGGGTTTCGTTTGTCTGTTTGGTGACGCACTGTACAAAGAGAAAACCGCCTTTCAGTGTCAAGAATGCGGAATGGTGCGGTGCTTGACACACAATAGCGTAGCACTTCATGTGTTATCCATACCTTTACGGTACATTTACTAACCTTCACGGTAATTTATGTTGAAAGATCCAAATTACTAGTTATACACATGATGGCGAGTCATGCTCCTGATGTGCGTTTCCTAATAGAGGACGCATATAAGTTCCTTATTAACAGGAACAACATGTGTTCGGAAATATGAGTTATTTAACTTCCCATCAATAATCACTTAATTTCATACAACAATTCCAGAGAAATAGACATGACACAATTGAAATCTTCAAATTCCCATAACTCGATAAAAATCATTGAAGCGGAACATCCTGGTAATATGCACGTTTACTTTTAGCAATGAAGCTCCCCATACAGTTTTATTTAAATCGGTCCAGTAATTGCTGAGAAAAAATCCGAGCAAGAATTGAGCATTATAAACTAATTTTTAGAAATCTTCAAAGTCCCATAACTCTGAGAAAAATAATTAAAGCTGAACGTCTTGGTAATATGCACACCTCTCTTGCTAAAGAAGCTTACCATAATGTTTCGCTGAATTATGGCTTGTAGTTGCCGAGAAATAGCCAGGACAAGAATTATGCACTATTTACAAATTGTATAATCTTCAAAGTCACATAACTCTGAGAACAATCATTGAGGCAGAACCTTCTAGTAATACGCATACCTCCTCTTGGTAATGAAGCTTCCCATAAAGTTTCGTTGAATTCCGACAACCAGTTGCGGAGAAATAGCACGGAAAAAAAGGTGAGATGGAAGGACGGACGGACAAAGCAAGGACTATATGTTCCCTCGAAATTTTTCGAGGAGCATACAAATTGAGCCAACGATTTTAGCTTTGTTGATAAAAATCAACGAAGTGATGTCAACTTTATCGTACAGAAATAATTTGTTTGTAACGATTTTGGTATAGACTGAGTGCGTATAAGCAAGTGTTATTGATTATACAGTTCCAGTGAATTTCCAGAACATTTTTGCTAAATATTAGGCTCTTAGGCTCTTTGTCTATGAACATCTAGTCCCGTGTGGTAGCCTGATTATGTGTGTATGAACATCTTGTCCCGTGTCGTAGCCTGATTATGTGTGTATGAACATCTAGCCCCGTGTCGTAGCTTGATTATGTTTCTATGAACATATAGTCCCGTGTCGTAGCCTGATTATGTGTCTATGAACATCTAGTCCCGTGTCGTAGCCTGATTATGTGATGATCATCTAGTCCGGTGTCGTAGCCTGATTATGTGATGAACATCTAGTCCCGTGTCGTAGCCTGATTATGTGTCTATGAACATCTAGTCCCGTGTCGTAGCCTGATTATGTGTGTATGAACATCTAGTCCCGTGACGTAGCCTGATTATGTGATGAACATCTAGTCGCGTGTCGTAGCCTGATTATGTGTGTATGAACATCTAATCCCGTGTCGTAGCCTGATTATGTGTGCTCTTACCTCGAGGCACTAAAGTAACAGCTTTTGGATTGTACAACCATTTTCGACCGCACACGTTAATCATTAGGTCCTTAACTTCGTCTACGTTCACTACTGTACCAATTTGACCGAGTGTCTACAAAACAACAACACAGAAATGTTAATATACAAAAGAGTCGTCACTCTCAGAGCGTTGAAAGCAGAAGACATTTTCGTGAACTGATGTTCATTTGAACGCGTTTAGCTATACTTTGATTATATTCACTTGTATACTGTATTTTAACAACACTTCTATGTCTACCGCTTATAAATATGATACAAATAATATTTATGTTAGCCCCATGATTACATTTTCGTGTCACATTAGCTTGTAAAAATCAACGTAATGTTTTAGATACCTACGCGTTGTATGGGTTTAATAAACTTTTGTAATTAAAATATTACAATTTTTCAATATAATGCTTCTACTCGTATTATACATAAACATCACTAGAGACGTGGTGAAAATAACTCGCATCAAATTTTATACAAAATACCCTACTTCTGTTATTGTCATTATTTTATACAAAATACCCTACTTCTGTTATTGTCATTAAATTCGTTCTATTAAAACAAATCGATTAATATGCGTAGCAAAGTATGTACCCTAGAAATGTTACGGTTTAAAACACTCAAATACGGTATGAATGTGGTCGCGGAGATCGACTGGTTGTACAATTTCCTCGCTATTTGACATTGTGGGGTGATTAACCCGGGTTTACTCTCCGAATGCCAATGGTAAATACTATGTATAGCATTATTTACTGGCGAATACACATTTGCGAATGCACTGATGTATGTCACGTAATACACTTGGTAACTAGATTTTGTAGCGGGAGTTAGCTTAGTCGGGAGAGCACTGTAATTGAGGGGTCCCGGACTGTAACATTGCTTATTGTATTATAACATGCCATCCTACTTTACACTCTATTAATACAGTTGTAATCTCATCCCGCATGAGTCTATCAGCGAAAGGGTCGATTTATTAGTTATTTTAAAATAAACAGTGCATACAGGATACTGCACGTTATATACGTCGTTTGCTTCTGTAGTTGTATAAATATGAAAATGTATTAAAGTAATTTCAATATGCCCTTAAACAAGCTACGCATTAAGAAAATCGTCCACATCAGCCAGACTGTATATCTATAACGTATACTATTTTGTATTTATTTGTGTAAGCCACTTGTCGACCCATTGGTAGTTATAAATTCCTGACGGGTAATACATGTACATGTACTTGCTTACAGTTCTCAACCTACCCGCTTCATGTCATCATTCCATACACCATGGCCAACTTGCTGGGCCTTGAGCCTCTCCAGGTCACCGCAGATCTGCACGAGGTCACCAACAGCAAACTGCGGAAGACTCGAACCAGAAACAACGTCGAGAGTTGCGTCATTGGACGTGGGCTTAATATCACTTTGGGTATTTATTTCGGACAGTACCGCAGTGTTGAAAGTCCACCTAAAATATTTTCACCTCACAATAGATAACTCTAGTATGGTGAAAAACAAACGTTATATACCTACAAACCAGGTACAAACATATTACGTAACATTTTCATATACAGAATGGCTTAAGAATGTGTACTACTGACAAAGAACATACGTACAGACTATTTAAAATATCGAACGTGCATAGACAGTTTCTACGAGTCGTAAGAAATTAATACATATTCCGATAGTGTATAAATATATTGATATAAATAAACAATCAGCAGTATTTAACTGTCAACACTGCTAATGAAAATACACCAATAAAGTTGTATGCTTTTATATTAAAATACAAATATCTGAACACACTTATGTTGAACGGGAAAGCCTGCATATCAAAGTGAGTACCTGTTACCAGAGACGTCCGTGAAAAACAGGTCCGATTCGAAGTCAATGCCGAATACTCTACGTGTCAGTTCTCTGGGCTGAAATTAATGAAGAAGATTCCCAAAGCTGTCATACAAACGTCTATCTAAATTATACATGTTAATTAGGTTAATTTATAAATCAAACAAATACCACGTACATAAATCTATGTGTGTATTGCTATTGACCAGGTATTTTATATATATATTTTTTTTAATTTAGACGTATCATTATGACAACTGCAACGTTTAAAATTCTCTACAAAAGGAGCTGTTACTAAATGTACACGAAATACTACGCTATTACGTTGCCCGTGGTATACATTAAATAAAATGAAGCCGCACCTATTGTCTTAGGCCTAACTAGATCTGTTTTACGTAGAAATCTATAAACTGAAGCCAAATGGCCGAGTCTAGATAAAAGACGACAATATCTCAAATTGATAAACATGTACAAAATACATAACGGCCAGAGCCCTACTTACTTATCTAATCTGCTTCCACAAACAGTTCAACAACAGTCCTCGCGTTATCTTAGAATCGCACAGGACTACACAATTGTATTAAGGCGAACATTATTATTTTCACGCTCATTCTTGCCAAATGCAATAGATTTATAGAATTCTACTCTTTCACAATTTTAATCTTCCTTGAAACAAATGTTTTTGTTATGCGAAAATAACCCTCAGTACTTCTACACTGGGGATAGAAAAACATCGATTTTACATGTTACTTTAAGAAATAATTGCAGCGACCTTAACTCCGATTTGTACCACAACCATCTGGTTAATTCCCCCATTTTGTTCATGCGGTATTGAGATAGAAAATGTTACACATTACCTCTTTCAATGCCCTAAATACCACACACAAACAATAAATCTTTTTAATGCATGACGCTCATTTCATCCCTTAAATTGTGATATGGAAAGCCCTCGCTAAATAATGAAGATAATACAGTTATTTTCACCGAAGTTCAAAGATACGTTAATACGACAAAGCGATTTGAACTCAAAACTTAAACTACAACCGCTTGCTGGACAGGACTTATAAAAATGTATAATAATCTATAATGCTTATAATAGTTTGTATATCCTTTTTTTCTCATTAATCTGTTGATGTTTTTTACCCAAAACGTTATTATTTTTATTTATTTATTAATTATTATTATTATTATTAGTAGTAGTAGTAGTAGTAGTAGTAGTAGTAGTAGTAGTAGTAGTAGTAGTAGTAGTAGTAGTAGTAGTAGTAGTAGTAGTAGTAGTAGTAGTAGTAGTATTAATATTAGTATTGTCAGTTGTATTAGTTTTAGCATTAGTATTGTTTCCGAATGACAACAGTTGTTCAAATTATGCCAAATTGTCACCAGTATAAATAACAGGTAAATTCAACTTCTAGGGAAAGACCCTCTATAATGTTGTAGAACTTCAGGTCTAACCCTTTTGCCATTATGTATTGTAACATGTGATTTGTGTTTGTATGTTATTAATTTTGGAATTTAAATAATGTTTAAAGTAAATACATTAAATAACAAAAAAACGATCAATCGGTAACTGTCATGTATTTATGCTTGCTGTTTACATCAATAATCTGTTAATATACTGCAAATTTACCATACAATATATGCCAAATAGAATGCATAGTCCTAATGAACGATATATATAATAAGTCATACATGCAATGTCGTACCTATTCAAGGAAATTAACTGTGTAAAGTATGTTTGTGTTGTTCCTTATTTACAATATATTATTTCAGTTGTATTCCAAATTGAAACTATGCGACCAAGTATTTCAGAATGTCAGTTGTATTGTTTTAGAAGGCTATGAACAATCACCCCTAGCATAGAGATCAGGAGATCTCATACAGATCTCACTCTGCGTCAGTTTCCATCAGTATTCATCCGATTTTCACCAAACTTTATATTTTAAAGATTGCTTATAACCGTCCAGTTTTTACAATCAGCTCTCGTTTTTATTTTTGTTTATTTGTTTATTTATTTATTTATTTATTTATTTATTTATTTATTTATTTATTTATTTATTTATTTATTTATTTATTTATTTATTTATTTATTTATTTATTTATTTATTTATTTATTTATTTATTTATTTGTTAACTTTAAATATATAAGTATACTAAACATTTGCAACTTACATATATGGAAAGACGAAATACAGATATGATAATAGTGTTCTTCGTGTCCTGCATTCTTGTCAATTACCAAGATTACATGCATACATGAATGGCATGTTAGTGTTACTTAACAATACTGGTTGACAAATATAACTGCTTTCATCACTTCAATTGCTACATGAATGCTATTATTTAATCTATGCGGGTGTATAAACAGTTACATTTGAAAAAAAAACTCAAGTTGCTTACTTATAATTCTGTACGTCTTTGTCGTTTTACAATTAGAGTTACACATACTTGACAAATAATTGGCTATCGTAATATGATTTGGCTATCGGTTATTTACCTATGACTTGAATTCCGAAGGAAACATTGCTGTTGTCATCCCTACGGACAAAGGTTAAGATCTAATCCTGTGCTTCCTACAAAAAGTTCATAATAAATTTTGACCTTTAAGAGTAACCTTGGACCCAAAGACCTTGTTCTTTCCAGTGACACATCTTTTTTAGATGGCTATCAATTTGTTCAAGTTTGTATAGAATTCCTCTTTGCCTGTAGAAAACATGGCCCAGATACAAATATTAATGGCCCAGATACAAATATTAAATGTTATATTTGACCTTTGAACTCTTAGTATGACCTTGACCTTTAAACTTAAGGCCTGGTTGTTGCGCGCGGCATGCCATCTCATGTTGGTGATCATTTCTATTTCTCAATTATTTTAAATCCCTCCGTGACAGAAAACAATATGCTCCAGACAAATGTTTGAACGTTGAACTTGAATCATGACCTTGACCTTTGACAGAAAAACACGTGTGATGATTATTTGTTTGTTTGTTTGGATTATTCGCCTTATTCAACAGTATTTCAACATGTACGCAACACATCATCTGGCAATGGGGAATATTAATTTGAAGTAATATTAAAATCCTTACAAGCATTCAGAAGGTATGGAGCTGAAACAAAAATCATTGATCTCTGACATTGAGTTATAACCTTGACCTTCGACAAACGAACCTGGCTGTTGTACGCGACACTTTCTCTGGTCATGAGGAATAATAATGTGAGGTAATATTAAAATCCGTCCATGCATTTAGAAGTAATATAGTGTAAACGAAAATCCTTGACCGTTTACGTTGAATTATGATTCGGCCATGACCTTTTACAGAAGAGCATAAGTGTTCCAGCCGACTCATCGACTGGTCATGCGGAATAATAATCTAGAGTTATATTGAAATCCTTTCAGGCATTTAGAAGTAATGGAGACGAAATGAAAATCCTTGACGCTGAAGCTTGACATGTGACCTTGACTTGTATCAGACAAGAACGCGACATATCGTCTAGTCATCGGAAAAAATGATCTGAAGTATATTAAAATCCTTTCAGCCATTAAAAGGGGGCATAAAACATTATAAACATAGTTACATAGTGCTTCTATTTAGAGTGTCACGTTTTTAAACTTATATAGAAACATCGAATAAGATATTGTTCGATATTTCTATATAAGTTTAAAAACGTGAGTCATTAAATACCAAACTTTACAATGGTTTGCTAAGTCCAACATAGGAATAATAACATACTTAACAACATCCATAAACATGTGTTATCCATTGATTTTTAATATGTTGTACTCATTCACTTGAAGTTGTGCATAGTCTGAGATGATGTTGAATTTAATTATTTTATACATAAGGTACATGTACCAAAATGTACACATATTTTTTTAAACTTTTTTTTTACTTTTTTTTTGACTTTAGGAATAAGCACAATTTTAGTAAAATAATTATTTGTAAATAAAATACTATTAATTTATACATTCATAGTTAGTTTGGTAGTTAAAATGTTCATTCTTCAAAATTGTCTATTGCAAAAAGACAATAATACATACATGTACATACATGTACGTGTATTACACTCAACAACATGGATTGCAATTATAATTTACTAGAAATATGTATTTATTTCTGCTATAACATAAGTAATTGCAAAACAAACACTTTCGAACGTATCTGTGAATTAACTGATTTTATTTATATTTTGAAATATAAATCAAATAAAAGTATAACACGCATGCTTTTGTGTTCATTATACGTGCATGTATTTCCAACACTATCAATTATACGTGTTATAAGTATTAAAAAATCAAATGATTTAACTTACGACTGCCAGTCATACCACTGTAATATACATGTGTATGTATCATTAATTCGAAGGCAGTTTTAATAAATTGTATTCATCAATTAACATTACCTATCTGTGTTAGATATTCATAGTTTTCTAAGCGAAAGACATCTTACATTTGGTCGTAAATAATATTAGATTTCAATGCGCTAACGTTTACTGTGTAAGAAACCAAGTATCGTGTGCCTAATCCTGTAACATAGTGACAGGTGTAGGTGATCCAAAACTGACCTTTATTACGAAGTAAGAAATGATTGGGAACCAGAATAGAAACTTAAAGTACCGAAGTGACCAGGTGCCGAAATGACCAAATACCGGTTCGAACCATTGACCCTTGCAGAAAACAATAAATGTGACAAATTGAAGAAAAGTGTTTAAAAAGTTAAACAAATTTCATTACATTTGATTCTTTACACCGTGTCACGTTTTCTCGACACAATGTATTTATTTTAATGGTATTACATTTACTTTTTTTTTTGGAGCTATATTTCGCCTCTTAACCGTCGCGTATAAGTCGAAAAAGCAACATATGATTTTGCAACTGAAGCAATAGAGGTCTATGCCAGTGATGTATTTGTAGAATGTTTCAATGAAAATAGTACAAGTGGAGAAATGTTTGGGCACACAAGAATCGGACGACTCAACATGTTCGAAAACATATTATGTAGCGCAGGAACATAAGATTAGTGTGAAAATCATTCATATGGACAGCACAGTATATTTTTTCAGCACATATAAACAGTAGCCGTAAATGTAACACTGAACTGCAAATGATACCAATAATATTAGTTAGAGAATCATGGATGTGTTTCCTTTTTAAGTTTTAGACATAATACATCACAAAGCAAAGTTTAAAAAAACTACAACGAAATATGTTGTGTTTTAATACAAACTAATAATTTATTATCATTTGTACACCACACCGAAAATTAATGATAAAAACGCATTTTCATTTAAATAGAACAATGATATGCATGACAAAACCGTTGTCAAGTGTCTCAATGTGTCCCCAAATTTATATTATAGACATCCTGGTATAGCCAATGCTCCTCGAAAACACCCCTAAACGAACGGACCACAAACACTTTATTAAAACCATAGAACATTCCTTAGTAGTACGTTGATTTACTTATAACGTTGAATATTACACGCGCATTGTTCCAGAGGTATTGTTTTAAACTGTTCTTCGTTTTTACGGATTAGAAATGAAAAATTGCCGCCGAGTACTTATCACTAAACTACACCATTACTAACAACCGAACTAAACACAACTAGGTAGTTGGGGTTCTCAATTATACAAAGGTTTATTAAAATCCGGCAAGGCATCAGGGATAGGGAAACAAGCGCGTGCTAGTGGAAAATTTAAAAAGTTATTTTCGGCCAAATAACGCTTTGAATATGGAAATAAATTATTAAATATTTATTCAACATACTGATAGTAACAGATGGTATTGTAGCGAAATCGAGAAATATCGACAAAAGCCCCTTTTCTTTGCAAAGAATCACTCGGACGCTTTCATTCAGACGCTCATTCGAACAACGAGACACGGGCAGTATCAAGAGAGTAAACGTAGCCGGAAGAGTCAGTTGTGAAGTAGCTCACGAGCGGTAAAGACCTGTTGTAAGAAAAAAGTAATATATTCAGGTTGGAACTGTTAGGTTTGTCGGGTGAGTAATTTTTACAGAGCATTGCGTTCTGTGGAACAGGAAAAACGGCAAGTTTAGGTTAACGGCAAGGAAGATAGGCAACTCACAAGAGGTATATGATCGAGTTCTCTAAAATTAGGTGGATTGAAAAGTCGTTTTGGTTTAGTAATTCAAATAAACGGCAAGTAGCCCGGGATTCGAACGTCGTTTTGATTTAGTAAACATTAAAGATAACGCAAGTAGCCCGTGATTGGAACACGTACTGTTTCCGTACAACAACAACAAGATAAAACATTAATTTGCTGCCTTACACTGGGCAATAACGTTGAAAAGCAAAATCATAACTTATCACCTTCAAGAGTTGTTTGTTCTTTATGCGGTCTATGTTGACGATTCCGATAGCCAGACATTGCTTTTCAAATTGTCTATTGGCATCACGTACAACTTCACCGACAAGCTGTGTGACTCCAGTGTGTGATCCGCTCGTTACCAGACAAGTTCCTGTAAAAATGAAATACTAAAATGACAGTGAAATGATAAGCATAGGGCATTTGAAAGGTTCAGTAAAAAAAAATCAATCATCATCGATTCTATGTTTTCAAAATAATTTTAATTAATTGAAAATGGAGATAATTATTAAACATTCAAAACCGAAAGTTGTCATTGACGAAAACCATACAAAACAATGTTTCAACTTTCGAAGTGTCTGTGTCTTACAAGTAGCTCTCGATTTATCATTGCAATCAAAATTATTCACCCACAAAACGATCAAATAGTGTAATATTTACAGTAATATTTACAGTGCGCATTTGATTTGCTGAAATATCACCAGCAGGCAGTTCTGAGATAGCTGCAGCGATTGTTATTACACAATATACGTACAGGTTATTCCGTCAATTATTCCGCCAATTCTAAGTGGCTGATGATCAGAAAAAAATTGCCAAATTCTAAAATTGTTTAATGATTATTTCACTTTACTGTGCGCTCACCCTTGAACATTCCGCATATAAATCAAACCATTTGGGGCTGTTTTTATGATAATTAACCACTCCTGACACGGTGCGAGTTTAATAAATTGTATAATTAACTGCGATGTTTTCCTTGATCGTAGTGCTTTGTAACGCCGCGTAAACGTGAGCAAACTAGTCAATTCAGTGATTTTCAACGCAAAAACCTAATCATGTTTATTGGGCAATAAAGCACACTTGCGCCCCATAAAAAAACGCCAATATAAGTACGATAGTGTGCAAATGTAATTGAAGACCCACACTCTCGGCACAAGAAAGTTTAGGAGATTGGAGAATACCGGAAACGCACATTTTTATTATTGTTATCAACATCATCATCACTTTCATCATTCGGCATCATCATTGTTGTTTAAATTGCCTGATTTGTTTTCAACCGTACAATAAATTATT
Source organism: Congeria kusceri (assembly GCA_027627225.1). NCBI lineage: Eukaryota > Metazoa > Mollusca > Bivalvia > Myida > Dreissenidae > Congeria > Congeria kusceri. Next base: position 9,251,824 of record CM051030.1, on the reverse strand, counting down.
AAATGTTCTAAGTTATCTTTGTGCTTTAAAATGGCACAGCCATGCGGCATATAAGCAACGAACACTCGTTTTGCGGCGACGTGCATATGCGGTTTTGGATACTCGAACCCAAAGAGTCATGCGTGATATCCATATATTTACGTATAGAGTCATGCGTGATATCCATATATTTACGTATAGAGTCATGCGTGATATCCATATATTTACGTATAGAGTCATGCGTGATATCCATATATTTACGTATATACACCTAAGAGCATATATTATTAAAATTTAACTATGTGTAGTATTACTGACAGAAAATGGCTCATCATAAGAATTAACAACAGTTGCAAAATGGGTTTATAGTCGTATTTGTAGTTGTTCACCATTACCATCCCAAAGTTTAATTCCGAGTTTGACAACACGAACGGATTTGTTTTCTTCCAAACTTGAAATATGCCCTCTTTTTCTAATACTCGCGCAATGGTATACATATGATATTCCGTAACATACAACTAATAACAACAGCAATCATAATAATGTCTTATCGATTATACCTGCTAATATCTTCCTGAGACCGCCTGTGAATGCTTCACGACCTTCAAGATCCAACTCAGCAGCGCCACCAGTTACGGAAAGAAGCAGACTTATCTCACAAAGATCTGGGAGCATGTTCAGAACACGTGTCGCCACTTGCTCCAAAACACGACACTTGTCCTTAATCTCTGCATTTATCTTGATGAACTGAGAAACAAAAACATAATTTACTATTTGGATTAAAGGCTTAATCTTAATTTGAGCGACATATTAAAAAAAGCACATACACGTCATATAAGTATACGTTCAACAGTTTAAGAATGTAGTTATGGATATGTAATGTGTGTTTCAGTTATTTAATTAGCACATATTTATTTTAATCAAGCATATATTTGTCATATCCAGCTTTCCCTTTCCATATTACATACAATAAAAGCATAAAATGTCCGTTTTCAGTCCGTTATAGGGGTGTGTTAAAGAACAAAAAACGGTCGGTTATCGTAAAAGAAACGGTGTATTATTCAATAAAGGCACGCGCCAATAACGACCGGCCGGTTAGTGGTTTACTTATGTCTGAACCGGGCGTCCTTGTAACTTTTGTCCATTATGAAACGCTTGCAAGCTTAAGTAAAAGTAGATTTATAACGATAATCGTGATATATATATAATTTACTACATACGTGATGCACGCTTGAATCCATGTATAATATCATTTTAAAACTCGCGAATTTAAAACTGCCAACTAAATAGTGAGACTCCAGCGAGGCTGAACGTGGCTCTGGTGGGTAATAATTAAAAAATGACGTCATACAGGTTGCCGATTTTTGGTAGCTCTATAACTATAAAAATACGATTTTATAGTAAATTACCCATGTGTTTCGGTTTTATTACTCTAGATGTATGTTTTTATTCTATAATTTTTGTCGGTCGTTAACGTCCGCAGACGCATTCGGGCTTTAACCCATTTTTCGAGCCTCTGCGGAAGTTAACGACCTCAAAAAGGTACATGTATATTATCCCTATAATAAAATAATAATAAAAATTACTGCGAGCAAAACTAAACCAGTGCGCTGATCCCGTGATTTTATAATAAAACCGTGCGGATTGGAACAATTATTGGACATTAGCCATTATTGAAAAACATTGTACCCAGATAAAAAGTCATCATTACACTCAAAACGACAAGGATGGTATGATTAACAATATTTAACCTACTGGTGCAGTATGATTAAAACTATTTAACCTACTGGAACATTGCTTCTGTTGATGTCGCCCACAAAGTTAAAACGTCCTCCGGTAAATTCCTTTTTATGAAAGGCTCTGAAATTTTTTAGAATTTTTAAGAAACACATATACATGCATTGACACAATCATTATTAACTGAAATTGGCTGGGAGTAACAGGTACTAACGGATACTAGATACGTGAAGTAAATGAGCTTATACTGGCTGAATAAATTGACAAAGGGAAATAACTCTGTAAATAATGCAGCTAGAGTTATAATTCTAGTGCCTTTCACCCTACCTAACAAACACTATCCATTTTTGAAATCTGATCTCTTCAGCACTTTTTTGATAAAATGGACGAACAAGGAAAACTGACAAAGGGAAATAACTCTGTAAATAATGCAGCTAGAGTTATAAATATTGAGCTCTGCACACTGCCCAACAACCATCTACTCATGTATAAATTTCGAAGTTGATATCTAAAAAAGTAAAAATGAAAGTTATGCACCGGACAAATACAAAAATGGCCGTACAAAGAAAATTGACAAAGGGGACTAACCCCATAAATAATGCAGCTATGGTAATAATTCTTAAGCCTAACAACCTTATATCCATGTATGCAATTTGAGTTCAATCCCTTCAGTTGTTTTTGAGAAAATAACCTTACATGGAAAATTGACGAAGGGGAATGACTCCGAAAATAGTGTAGTTAGAGTTACAATTATTGTGCACTACACCTTTAGTTAACATCATATAACCATATATAAGTTTGAAGTTTGAGGTCAATCCCTCCAGTAGTATTTGAAACAAGAAATGTCTTTAAAAAAGACCATCGGCGTTGAAATTAATATTGAGATGTCATTTAAAAATTACCTAAACAGACGGCCAAGATGATCGGTTACGTGACTTCTCAGACCCCAGATTTTTTGGTCCCCACTAATATTAGGAGACTTGTTGGACCCCAGATTTTGCGGACACTATAAGAAAACTTCTCGGACCCAAAAGTTAATTGAGATAAACTTATTAATTTAAAAATTAAATAAAATTATCATTAATATCGATGACGTGATTAAACCAATCATACAGCTCCATGTTTCCACCAGTGATATATGAATGACCAAAATAATTTAGGTTAACATAATTGTTATCTGAATTTGTCAAGCCAATTTAACAAATTAACAATGTAAGAAAATAATTTCGGGAATGAATTAAAATTATTATGTATCAGACGAGTCTATACAGTTATTTATACCGGTAATATACCATTCATGTTAGTTATCTAATATAATAACGATTTGAAGTCAAATAAGCATTTATACTGTGTATCCCAATAAAAAGCAATAGTCAGGGAACATTCAGCGATTTTTGAAATGTTAAGACTTTATTTTTGATAACGCAAACATAAACATTCATTACACTAGGATGATTTTAAATTATATCAGTAGAAATATGATATATCAAGGATTACTGTGTATAATTAATATTGCTAATTGTGTATTCATGCTACGCGAATAACAATTCGACGTATTCCGAATATTCTTTCATAACATTTTATCTAAAGAAAATGTACCATCTTTTTACAGATTAAATAACATCTACTGGAGAAGTTGATAGAAAGATGCAATTATAAATAATCGATAATAAATCGTAACCACAATTTTATTTCAAATAACAGTAAGTTTATAAATATAAATTCCCCATTTATTGAAATGTTTAGGTTTATGATTCTCTGAACGCTATTATTGATGCATGTACGAGTATATTGACACAGCTATACAACGGTTGCTAGCTACGCGCGCTATTTTTAGAATGACACTACTGTTTCTGGAATGTGATGAACTCGCTAGAATCAATGGGCTACATGGAACGGCAACTCGGCCAATGAGATTTATTAATGGGAACATTGCGCAATCGCTATTTATAGGGCGTACCGCTTATATAAATGTAGGCTACACGAAATAGTACTTTCGTTACGTGAATGAATATAGCATTCTGTTTATGGCATACAATGAGAAAATACGTTCATAATTAGCTCAGTTCTAGAGTATATGTCGAGGATATGTTTATAACTTCATTTTAACCGCTTATGTAAACAATTATGTAAATTTTTAATCCCCAAAAGTATGCAACAGTTATTGGTATACGTTAAACCATTGTTTGAAGTTTGCATTCCCTAAAATTAGAAAATTTGCCCAATTCTATTGGCATTCAATTTTCCCGCTGCATAATTATCGCAAGAAATCTAGGTCAAAAGTGATCTTACACAGCTACGCCGAAAAATGACATGACAAGGAAACAATTCAGCTACAGAAATAATTCTTGTGCACTGCACTCCGCTTAACAACCATCTATAAAGTTTGACGTTGATATCTAAAACGGTTCAAAAGTTATGATCCGGACAAAAAACGACATCCATACGGACGGACAAATGGCAGACAGACAAGTTGATCCCAGTATAACCCCATTACGACGTTGTTGTGCGATATAATTAGAGCATGTACTAGTAATATACTTATTTTTGGCATTTGTCAAATACCTAGTGTCAATAAATTAAAAAGTTCTGACAAATTAACCATTCTATCATAGCAATTAGAAGGCGTATTTCAAAGCCAATCACGCAATAACAGTACTGTCGTGTAGATTATGAACGTTAAAATGTTCAGAACAAAAATTGGTCATATCCAACTCATTGAATGAAACGATTTAATGTGCTTTTGTTTGTTGTTGTTTTTTGGATTTTTCGCCGTATTCAACAGTATTTCAGTCATATAACGGCGGTCCGTTAACCTACTCACAGTTTTCCTGGGTAAGCTGGTTTACCAGTACTAAGTGCACATACTTATGCCAGACTGCCAGTAACTGACAACTGTCCTACTTGAATCAGAGGTAGGGAAATTTAATGTGTATTTATCGTTCAGTTCAATGTGATTGAACAGTTTCTTGGGAAATGCCGAACATTGTGCAGACAAATACTTATAAATAAGCGAGCTACGTAGTCATTATAGTGGATTGTATTTAAATAAATCAGTCCGACATTACAGTATATTATTACATGCACAATATTTAACACATTCGACAAGAACATGTCCGAACTCAAAAGCTTTGGAACTCCGCTAACGACGAACTTATCTCACTGTTATTATCTATGGAGAGTCTCAATACAAAGAGAACAGACACAGAAACACTGACCGTTGCTAAATGTGTTACACCAAATCATCCGATTGTACGGACTTCTGTCGAGTAAAGAAGATCACAATAAGTTATCAGTACGAAAATAAATGAATAAATCGAACTTCATGATGTAATATTTAATGTTCTGTATGTGTACGTTACAATGAGCAAGATCTTATGCGATACTGATTCAAAACAAAAACACCACGAAAATAATATCATGAAAACATGTTAAATGTTTTTCATGATTATCAGGCAAAACTAGAATGTGTTCGGAATGTTTCGTTGAGAGGTCAACAACTTATGTGTATGCATAATACGGTTAGCAGGATACCGTCTGTTGTGCATGTCTATTCTAAGTGTTTTATTTTTTTATTTAAATTACATGTAGGAAAAAAACTACTACTATGTTGCTTCAAAATCATTACACGAGTGGTCGCTCTTTCTTAACATTTAAATTAAGCCGTAGACATGTCACACATAGAGAAGCCGAGCGCACATGTGTTTATCCAGAATTGGCTTATCAAACGACCTCCACATAACTGACCCACGTATGTATGTTGTTTCGTCGTGCTTAATATACACACATAGGTACTTCTAACTGTATATTTGTTGTATCTGAACCCCTAAATTTCAATACATTCACTATATTTGAATGTACTGTTTACATAGTGATTAGTTTACTAAATGCATTGTGGAATACTATAGTTTGGATATATACAAGAGGATAACCACTTTGGATAACTTATCCAGAAATGGATAAACTTGTCCACTGGATATCTGTTTTATAGGCTAAAGTTATTCAGGGTTATCATTTTTCATTCATCAACCAATTTCAAGAAATTTGGAACAAGGTCACCCAAATAACTTTTCTGTTAAATATTTTTAAAATATGTCCATTTGTTCCAAGAAGACAAAATTATTTCACGGGATTTGATAGATTGTTCCCCAAGGAATAAATCCAGACAGGGGTAATGTTGTCAATGAATTAAATCTATCTGGGAGAATTTGGTAGTGTCAGACAATGAGCATTTGTGTGAAACTATGTTGAAATCTAGCCAGTGGTTTCTGATCAAAGTTCTTCAATATAGCCATATTAAACGTAAATATGCTCCATGTTTTAACAAACCAGATTATTAGAAGAAATTTGTTATTGGGTAATTGAAAATAATCCATCCTGCCGTTTTAACAAGACTATTTTAAAAGTTTCAATACACAAGAAAAATATAAGTAAATTGCCCCTCATCCAGGCAGCCATGTGTTTCAACCATTTAAAATTTGGTAAATGGTCACCTAGGGAACGTTTCTGTGATTTTGTGAAATACAGCCAGACGTATTTGAACATGTTGTTTAGTAAACATAGGGCAAACTGTATTAAATATTTTACACGTAACAAGTAGTTTAGTCTGGTACTCTGTATGATAGAGAAATGACATCGTAAAATAATAATATTATTTTAGCAAAAAGTCTAAGTAAAGTAAGACGTTATATAAAAATCTTAATGACGTTTGGCCTCATCAATGCACGATATAGCTGATGATCAAAAACTTTATTATAATGTATCCAATAACAATGAAGTCTAAACTCGTTAAGCTAATAGCTTGAATGTACTGATACTTACTGTCTTTGAGTGGCAGATTCTGAAGCCGTTGATGTTGAAGCAGTTGTGTTTACAAAAGTTAAGGTTGAAGCGCCTGGGCCTTGAGCTGTTGATGTTGAAGCACATGGTCCTGAAGTCGTTATTGGTGATACAGTTGTGCCTGAAGACGTTGTTGTTGATGTAGTTGTGCCTGAAGCCGTTGTTGCTGAAACTGATTTTTCTGAAGACGTTGTTGTTGAAGCAGATGTTTCTGGAGCCGTTGTTGTTGATGCACGTGTGACTGAAGCCGCTGTTTTTGAATCAGATGTGTATGAAGCCGTCATTGTTAAAGCAGTTGTGTTTGAAGCCGTTGTTGCTGAAGCAGTTGTGCCCGAGGCCGTTGATGTTGAAGCAGATGTGCAGAAAGCCGTTGTTGCTGAAGCAGTTGTTCCAGAATTCGTTCCAGAAGCAGCTGTGCCTTCTGGCTTTTGTACAATAAGACTTTCTTTTAAATGTAAACCTTGTTCTTCTGAATTCCGTTTTTCCGCTGTTTCTGAAAATATTTGCACCCAAGCTTTTCTTTCAGCTGGGTCTTCATCGTCCTGTCTCGAAGCCATATCTCCGATCTGTATGGAAAAGATCCGATGTGTATGGTCCCTCTTTCAAAGTGTGTTAATGTGCACGAAAATAACACGCAAGCAAAAACGTTTAAACTCTTGTCGCCCGGTTTCAGTTAAAAATTTGCACACGTTCACTGCTGACCTTGCAAATTTATATCTTTGCGAGCCGGAATTTTATTGCAATAAAATCAAAGTACTGACAACACTTACAGATGTAACGTTAACGCGCACCGTATGAATTGTTTATATTTGCATTATTCTTAAATATGAAATAACGTGATCCATGTGATCTAAAATGTATTTAATTCTGATATTAGTTTAACGATTCTTCATTTGAGACAATGTGCTAATATTGTAGTAAGCAAAAAATGGAAAAGTGATACTTCACTACTAGAATGAATACTAATTGCGAACATGTGAAGAGTTTATCTTATTTACTTCTAAATTTCGAAGCGCTGTATAATCATCATGCAGCAACACCGAAAAGTATATCATGTCATTAACAATAACCTGCACAACAAACAAAAGGAATACCAAAATAACATATTATGTATACATTAATTCCCTATAGAAACATGTTTATTATGTGTAACTTTATGTTTTACCAGAAAGAAAAACACTTATTATACGGGGGGGGGGGGGGGGTCAATCTGTCGCCCAATTTCTCACCAGAGTTAAACCTTTAAGAGACCTAACGTGCATAAATCATATGTGCCGAGCCCTGTCAGGTGATGGCTGACTCTTCGATCGTTAAGTTTTAATATACAAATGCAAATTAACTAACTTTGTACTTTACTGTAAAAGTGTTATAACAGAACATTGTTTTCGACCATTAAATCACAGCTCAAATCTACAAAAACAAGAATTGATCGTTGTTTATCGGACAATCAACAGCGATTTAGAGCTCTGGTGCGTATAGGAATTAAACCACGAGGGCGTTAGCTCGATTGGTTTAATAGCTACGCATCAGAACGACAAAGAGTTGTTTGTTGGTATGCCCCCGCCATTCAAAGAATGGTAAAGGGGCATTACGTGTTAGCCCTGTCCGTGCGTGCGTCCGTGTGTCCGTCCAAACAATTCCGCGTCCGGTAAATAATTCTGTCATTTCTGATGGATTGTCAAATAACTTGGCAGAAATGTTCACCATCATGAGGCGATATGTCGCGCGCAAGATCCAGGCTCATACATTCAAGGTGAAGGTCACACTTGTAGGTCAAGGGTCGAAAATGGTGACTATTTTTCGTGTCCGGTCAATAACTTTGTAATTTCTGCATGAATTTTGAAATTATTTGGTAGAAATGTTCACCATCGTGACATGATGTATCGCGCGCAAGATACAGGTCCGTATCTCTAAGGTCAAGGTCATACTTGAGGTCAAATGGTCTGGTCAATAACTCTGTCATTTCTGAATGGATTGTGAAATTACGTAGCAGAAATGTTCACAATCATGAGACGATGTGTCGCGTGCAGATGAAGGTCCCTACATCAATATTCAAGGTAACACTTAGAGGTCAAAGGTCAAAAATGGGGTATGTTGTTTGTGTCCGGTCAATAACTCTGTCATTTCTGCATTAATTGTGAAATTACTTAGTAGAAATTTTCACCATCATGAGGCGATGTGTCGTGCGCCAGATCCAGGTCCCTACTTCAAAGGTTAAGATTATACTTGGAGGTCAAGGTCAAAACTTGGGTCTGTTGTTCGTGTCCGGTCAATAACTCTGCCATTTCTGGATGGATTGTGAAATTATGTAGCAGAAATGTTCACCATCATGAGACGATGTGTAGCGCGCAAAACCTAGGTCTGTACCTCCAAGGTCAAGGTCACACTTAAAGGTAAAATGTCAAAAATGGGATCTCTTTCGTGTCCGGTCAATAACTCTGTCATTTCTGGATGGATTTAGAAATTACATGGTATAAAATGTTCACCATCATGATACGATGTGTCACGCACAAGGTCAATGTCACACTCTACGAATAGTTTCTACTTATTGTTCTGCATGCAACTTTATTTCAGCTTTACTAAATACACTCTCTTGTGATGAACATTTAACTGCATTTCTGTGACCAGTCTCAATCAGCGGGGGCATTCTTGTCCTATAGACACATTACTTGTTTAATTAAGCAATCCTGTTTTTTAAATTCATTTCACGGAGTGGAAACGGACGAATGAAATGGTGAATTCATAAACCGATATATTTCGAATGACTTTTTCGAAAAAAAGTGAAGACACAGAAACGATAACTTGCAATATTTGCTATAGAAAAACAATGTATATATATGAAATTAGTCACTAAGATTGCGTTGTTCATTGTTTATTGAGTAGTTTAACAACGACAAATTTGTTATTTGTATATAGAAAAATCAGCGAGTATCATGTTAGAATATTGAATATATTATGGAAATTAATAAAGGGAAGGATCAGATATGAAAGTATTAAATTTGCTTCAAACAAAAGGAAGAAAAGTAGCAAACTTTGAAGTAGAAACAGGAACTAAATAGCATAATATAGAAGAAACTTATGATGAAACATTGCTTAAGAATATACATGTAGATATACAAACATAAACTTAATGTTATAAAGGAGGGGAAAAATACTACGTACAATAGCTGAATGGATTAAGGAGCCGAACAAAATACAAATACTTAGCTAATTTAGAACCAATAAGACCAGGACAAAAATAACACTTACACAGCTAAATATGAACGATAAAATGAAAGACGATCACGAAACGATAATGCAAATTTAATTGTGAACATATTAATTTTTACTATTGTTTTAGCTAACTATTCAAATTGTCCCTGAATGTAAATATCATTCATTGCACTGTTGTCAAAATGTTACATTTTTAAAAGCAGAAATTAGAAACAAATACCCACAATAAGGAATTTTATTTTAAATCTTCATAATATGATAAGAATCGGAGAATAAATTGCTTTCAAAAAAGATACATCACAAACATTTACATGTACAACACTGTGGACATGTAACCAAGTTTTATATAACTAGATGCATCACAGAGACGAATGCCCCCACGACACATGTTTAACACAGACAATTTTATTTTCATATATATTCAATAGTGGAAAAATGACAAAGGGCCATAATTCTGCCAAAATTGTTCAGTGCCAAAATTCCTTCATTTACGATCACCTACGCAAAAAAGTCCTACAGCTGTTAAAGTTTATGCGAAATCCGCCCATCAGTTAAAGGAGTCCACACAATTTCGGGAAGTATATTTTCTATAGTATAAAATGACAAAGGGCCATTATTTTGCCAAACTTCCTTCCTTTAAGATCACCTACACATAAAGGTTCTTCACCTGTGACAGTCTGAGCGAAATCCGCCTAGCAGTTAAACAGGATTTGAGTCCACACAAGTTTGGGAAGAATATGTTTAGTCTATAGTGGAAAAAATGAGAAAGGACCATAATTCTGCCAAAATTGGTCGCAGCCAAAGTTCTATCCTTTACAATCACCTACACATTGAGGTTCTTCACCTTCACAGTTTGAGCGAAATCCGACAAGCAGTTAAAGAGTAGTTGAGTCCACCAAATTTCGGGACGTACGTACGTACAGACGTACGGACGGACAGAAAAGTGCAATTCTTAATGCTTTGTCGGGGCATAAAAATCATTACTGGCTGCTGCATATGAATGTGTTATATGTTTTGTCTATTTTTTGAGTGTTAATCTTTGATTTTATGTCTTAATTTATGACGCTTTTTTGCCTCTTTTTTATCATTGTTTTTCTCTTGCTGAGCTCTGTTTTTCCGTTTTTGCACTAATATATCTGCATGATGTATGTATGCAAACTATGAATATTGAGCTTGAGCGAATATCAAGCCAGCTCTGAGATCGACATTTAAACATGAACCGAGAATATCGAGCTGAGGTGAATGTCGAGCCAGCTCTTACATCGAAAGTCAAACACAAACAACGAATATCGAGTTATCGAGAATATCAAGCTAGCTTTGAGATCGACATTCAGAGAAAAACTTAAATATCGAACTGGTGCGAATATCAAGCCAGCTCTGAAATCGAAATTTATACACAATCAGCGAATATCAAGATTGTGCGAATATCGAACCAGCCCTGAGATCGACATTCCAACATGAACCTCAAATATCGAGCTGGAGCGAATATTGAACCAGCTCTCAGAGGACAGCGCGCTCGACTATTCAAAGTATTTCACTTGGCACATGTGTTTGGAAGTGGACAGGATAAAGAAACCTAGAATCATTGACTTGTTAGTTAATAAAGGTAGTACACCTTAATGGTACCTAGTAAACTCTCTACCTAAAGTAGAAAAGACGGGTACATGTATATGTAGTCACCTGTAAGCTTCAATCATAAAAATAGGGTTATTTATGAAAATGTTACATTCCAATCGAATACTTCATGTTGTTTGGAAATTAAAGGACCAGAACTTCAACATTTTAAACATACAACCCAGAGTTGCAATTGTTGCCTGGGTTGTTGCCAAGTTTCAGTTGTAAAAACTTGTATAGTTTTGAGGTTACAATCAACTTTAACATGAAAATCTATGTGAAAAAAGAAATAACTGTGTCCAAAACATATATGCGTTATGGGGAATATTGCACTTGAAGTTAGAGTTGATGACAAAAGTACATTATAAGTTTCAAGTGAATAACATGAAGATTTGAAGTTACAAGACTTTTGAACATAAATGTTAACCTAAAAATCTATGTGAAAAAGGGGGAATAAATGTCAAAAAACCTAACAAAGTTATGGGGATTGTTGAACCTGATACCCTTTTTCATTAATTCAGTGACAATTCTAGGAAATGCAGAAACAGTACATTTTGATGGTTTGGCGAACTAGTTGCAATGCGATAATTGCGATGCTGTGCTATAAGGTCAAGTTTTGGTCAATATTGAATAAAAAATCGTGTGTGCAAGCCAATCATTGATAACTTGTTGATGTTTTTCCCAAACACAAGGGGCAATAACTCTGGTGTTTCTTGCCCAAACATGCTTATATTCGACTTCACCTGTAATCTTACTTTCATAGACAAACTGTGCACAATTGGTGAAGATTGGGTGAAAAATCTAGTCTCTATCCTGAATAATGTCCATTTTTGTAAATTTGTTTCACAAACAACGGGCTATAAATCCGGTGTTTTTGGCCCGATTTTGCTTATGTTTGACTTCACCTTTAATTTTATGGCCATTGACAAACTGTGCAAGATTGGTGAAGATTGGATGAAATGTGAAGTCTCTCCTGAAAAATGTCCATTTTTGTATATTTTTTCACAAACAAAGGGCAATAACTCTGGTGTTTCTCGCCCGATTTTGTTTATATTCTATTTAACCCGTAATCTTATGGTCATAGACAAACTATACAAGATTGATGAAGATTGGATGAAAAATGAAGTCTCTATCCTGAATAAAAAAAAAATGTCAATTTTTGCATATTTGTTATCACAAACAAAGGGCCATAACTCTGGTGTTTCTGGTCCGATCTTGCTTATATTCGTCTTCAACTGTAATCTAATGGTCATAGACAAACTGTGCAAGATTGATGAAGATGGGATGAAAAATGAAGTCTTTATCCTGAGTTATGTCCATTTTTGTATATTTTTTCATAAACAAAGGGCAATAACTCCGGTGTTTGAAACACGATCTGGCCCGCCCATTTTTTGGCATCTGCTGAGATCTGATCGTCATGCACAAACTGTGAAAGTTTGGTTAAGATTTGATGGAGAATAAAGTCTTTATGTAGGAAAAGGCATTTTTGCACTTGTTTGCATGAAAAAAGGGCAATAACTCGATCTAGTGTTAATAGTGTGATCTGGTCCAATAACAATCCCGTCAGAGATTTTATGGTCATACACAAACTGTCCAAGTTTGGTTAAGATTAGATAAAAAGTGAAGTCTCCGGCGTGAGAACGAAACAAATTGTTGACGGCACACTGACGTCGGACGAAGCAGGAGAGGTACCCTATACCAATAGCTCACCGAGCACTTCGTGCTAAGGTGAGCTAACAACGAATAGAGAAGAAGCATACAAAGAAGAACAAAATCTCGTGGTTACAGTTGTAGTGATATACTAAATTAAAGGAAAATTAGTATTACGTAAAATTAATATTTACAGTGTACTTCCGCATACGACAAAACAGGCACGAATTAAAAGCTAATATTTTAAATATTGAATCTACCAGAATGCACTACATAATGGTATTACTTACCTTTTATGAAACGAGGACAGCTTCAGAATTGTCTTCCGTTAGCAGGACCTGATTGAAACTCTCCCGTAGTATCTACGAGTAGCTGCTTATTTTATGTTTATAAAATAAGGAAGGATAACTTGACCTAGTACGTATGACGATTCATTTACGTATGTTTGGATAATTCGTGGAATTTAAGTAAAATAAGGGGAACTTGGTAAGTTGGTATCGATTTTCAAGTTTTAAATAACTTTTCGATGATGGTTTACATAAACTTTCTTTTGCGAGCACCTACTTCGTAAATCTATGTCGACCATTGACATTCAATCTCAGATGAGATCGAAATATCGATGAAAAAGGAGCCTGATCTTGCGAACGAAAGATCTCAGCGTATATCGAACTGCTATTAAACTTACTCAAAACCCTTAGCCGCTGTAGATATGATCGCAACAGCTGTGTATTTACAACATGTCTATAATACTGTTAAACGCCACCAGTGCATGATAAGCCCCGCCTACTGGATAGTGTAACAAAAAAAGTCATGCTCGCCACTGGTCACTGTCAGTTAGCAGTTGAATAATAAACAGCCAAAAGTACAAAATAATGCTTATCACCTCTACAAACCCACAAATAGAATAGACACGATAAGCAGATGCGAGCAATGTTTAACATATTTAGTAGGTGAGCAGTTGTAAAACTAATAATATGTAGATGATGCTGGTCATTTGGCATTGACAACCCAGTACTTGCGCGACCGTTGGTGAAATATAAATGTTCAGTCGCATTTATAACACTAATTATTACGGGTGCCAATGTTGCAGTGGTGAGAAAATTTGTCCATAAACGTGTAAGCATGAACGCTTGGCGGATAAGAATGCATAAGAATGACAAATATTGAAATATCAATTTAGATCATTAAGAGACTTGCTAACGGGTGAAAATTGTAAGGATTAAATGTTGAGAAGCCTGTAACGGACTCTTAAAGCAATGTTTATTTGTTACCTAACTCTCTTTGTACAGTTGTTAGAACAGCGCTTCATCGCAACGATCTCAATAATCTCCCGTTGGTAAGATCATGTGCACGGAAAGCATCACAAAGTTGAAAATTCACTAAGATATGTATGTTGGTTTTATGTAAGTCTTTAGGGCAGTGTTTGTTATTTTACTAAATAACTCTTTTGAAGTTTAATGTTTTACATTTTATTTCAAACTTTCACAGATTTCTATTTTGTGCAACACATTTAAATTGCCAATTACATCTCTTCACGTTCGATGCTTAACAAATATATTATGATACAGAAACGAAGGACATTTACTCAAATAATTATAGTGAAGTTGCCTTTGCTCCGTACTAACTCTAAAATCGTTCTTTCCTATTATGTTTCAACTGAACAAGCACAATACGCATACTTTTAAAACACAAGACGGACATATGCTATGCCTGATTATTTAACTTTACAATAGTAACACCACACTGGTTAGCAAAAACGACCAAACTCCAGTCTAACGAAAGGGTTCTAGCTAACGTAACGCGCGATCTTACGGTAAAAATGGCCGATAATGTCAAAATTTCGAACGCGTGTATTCAAAATTTGTCTATTTCTCCTTTTTGGCATAAAATCTTTGCCATATGTGTCCCCAATACGCGTAAATGGTTTAAATTAGAAAATATATACCATTCTAGAAGTTCAGACCGATGACAGTTTTACGTGAAAATGAAACCGTGATCAAAAGAAGTGAAAATTGACGTAATTTGCACTCAGACACACATTTTCTAAAAGTATATAATTACTGAGTTGAGCGTTGTTATGTAATATCCTGACAAAATATTTCTATTAATGTCGCATTCGAACTAACTAGTAAGTTTTGAAATAAGACGAGCGTGACTCCCATTGAGTATAAAACGCATGGCCTCCAGAACAAGAATACAAAGCTTGCTTACTAACAAAACAAATCGCAAAAGGACTATAAATTTGATCATACAGATTATTTTTAAACATGATTGACTATTTAATAGTTGATTTTAACCTACTTATTAGGCTCAAAATAATTCGTATTACCGAATTTCTAATAATTTCTTATACTGCTACATTATCATGTTTGTCATAAATTACTAAGGAGAATAATAACAACATATTCTTGAGACTGTATTGTTAATAAGCGAAATAGTATTGGTGACGAATAAATACACGATACTAGCTAGTGTGTATACGTGGTACTTGTTTAAGGTCTCCATTGTTTGCGCGCATTTAAGGGTATTACAGAAATATAAAATAATATCACTTGGCACATGACTTTTAGGCAGGATTCATTAATATGTACATGTACTATTATTTGCATTGTATGCGTAATTAATTAACAATTACGTGAATATAAGATGGGTGCTTTGTTGAGTCTACATAGAACACAAATGCGTTTAAAGCATATTGTAATAGCCTAGCTAACCACTGTTGTATGGAAAGTACCTGGCACTTACAATTGACGGCTGTTATCTTTCATCCAATATTTCAATTCCTTGCTGCATGTAATACTGATCCAGCTTATATTTAAATTTCAGAATATCATACTGGCGCTTAAGAATCAGTATCTTTGACGTAGGAATATATCGTTTTTTGCCATTTTCTTACTTGCAAACACTTAAATGCCAATACTTGTAAAATGTGTTGCTACATTCGTATTATTTTTATATTTTAATCGAATATATTAACTTAATTCTCAAATGTATGTTATAGTTACGTGTTATGAGGCACTAAGCTGGAGATATGCAGACACCACAAATCTTTCTCCTTTCAACGTCATTGTTAATAGTTTTAGGCTTATTATATGTGAAATACAGATGCCTATTGATGCATACAATTATTTATTAATTGTGTATTGTTAACGCTGTTCATGTTTATACAGTAGTTACCGAAATACCGCCTAGGTACTTCCAGCATTGTGATTTGCATACTGGAATTTGATTGGCTGCCAGCAATGCAGAATACAGTTTGTGCGTGTGTGTGTATTTCGAAGTTTATGAGGTCCTTCCGCGCCTGAGGCTGCATTGTGTGAGGACCCGGAGTGTGTCCCAGCACTCCTGCCTAATTAATTTACTAGAGACTCACGAAAGTTGGGACGAATTTTGAATCATAGCTGCAATTTACAGCTATTTATTTTTTACTGAAAGATATTTAATTTTGGTGTGGTCTTGTGCTGTGGGGGGAAACCGGAGTACCCGGAGGAAACCCCACCTGTCCGGTATGGTGACCACCAACCAAACTCACATGCGCCGGGAGTGGGACGCGAACCCGGGCCGTAGAATCCAATTCCAGCATGCCAAAGCTTATATAAGGCGCTCAAATCAGTCAGCCGGAGAGACTTTATAAGCTCAAAGCTTTCGTCTTGGTTCCGTTGCCTTAATACACATGTTGTATTGTATTGTGTTCTCCATATATTACTGTATATGTATATATTGGGCAATAAATATGTTTAAACTAATCAGTCAGTCCGGGCCAGTCAGTGACCAGCCAAGTGTGTGTGGGTTGTGACAGTTGAATGGATTGTGTGGGTCGTCACAGTTGTTAGGCTGCGAGTGTTGCGGCAGTGGAGTTGGATGTACGAGTTGTGGCAATATAGTTGGTAGTGTGGGTGGTGGAAGTGTGGTGTCATTTGGCTGTGAGTGTTGCGGCAGTGGAGTTGGATGTACGAGTTGTGGCAATATAGTTGGTTGTGTGGGTGGTGGAAGTGTGGTGTCATTTGGCTGTGAGTGTTGCGGTAGTGGAGTTGGATGTACGAGTTGTGGCAATATAGTTGGTCGTGTGGATGGTGGAAGTGTGGTGTCATTTGGCTGTGAGTGTTGTGGTAGTGGAGTTGGATGTACGAGTGAGTGTTGTGGTAGTGGAGTTGGATGTACGAGTTGTGGCAATATAGTTGGTTGTGTGGGTGGTGGAAGTGTGGTGTCATTTGGCTGTGAGTGTTGCGGTGGTGGAGTTGGATGTACGAGTGAGTGTTGTGGTAGTGGAGTTGGATGTACGAGTTGTGGCAATATAGTTGGTTGTGTGGGTGGTGGAAGTGTGGTGTCATTTGGCTGTGAGTGTTGTGGTAGTGGAGTTGGATGTACGAGTGAGTGTTGTGGTAGTGGAGTTGGATGTACGAGTTGTGGCAATATAGTTGGTTGTGTGGGTGGTGGAAGTGTGGTGTCATTTGGCTGTGAGTGTTGCGGTAGTGGAGTTGGATGTACGAGTTGTGGCAATATAGTTGGTTGTGTGGGTGGTGGAAGTGTGGTGTCATTTGGCTGTGAGTGTTGCGGTAGTGGAGTTGGATGTACCAGTTGTGGCAATATAGTTGGTCGTGTGGATGGTGAAAGTGTGGTGTCATTTGGCTGTGAGTGTTGTGGTAGTGGAGTTGGATGTACGAGTTGTGGCAATATAGTTGGTTGTGTGGATGGTGGAAGTGTGGTGTCATTTGGCTGTGAGTGTTGTGGTAGTGGAGTTGGATGTACGAGTTGTGGCAATATAGTTGGTTGTGTGGATGGTGGAAGTGTGGTGTCATTTGGCTGTGTGTGTTGCGGTGGTGGAGTTGGATGTACGAGTTGTGGCAATATAGTTGGTTGTGTGGATGGTGGAAGTGTGGTGTCATTTGGCTGTGAGTGTTGCGGTAGTGGAGTTGGATGTACGAGTTGTGGCAATATAGTTGGTTGTGTGGGTGGTGGAAGTGTGGTGTCATTTGGCTGTGAGTGTTGCGGTGGTGGAGTTGGATGTACGAGTTGTGGCAATATAGTTGGTTGTGTGGATGGTGGAAGTGTGGTGTCATTT
The DNA here is from genome assembly GCA_027627225.1 of Congeria kusceri. Classification (NCBI taxonomy): domain Eukaryota; kingdom Metazoa; phylum Mollusca; class Bivalvia; order Myida; family Dreissenidae; genus Congeria; species Congeria kusceri. The sequence goes on along the minus strand of CM051030.1, from coordinate 9,233,730 downwards.
GGCTGTGAGTGTTGCGGTGGTGGAGTTGGATGTACGAGTTGTGGCAATATAGTTGGTTGTGTGGATGGTGGAAGTGTGGTGTCATTTGGCTGTGAGTGTTGCGGTAGTGGAGTTGGATGTACGAGTTGTGGCAATATAGTTGGTTGTGTGGGTGGTGAAAGTGTGGTGTCATTTGGCTGTGAGTGTTGCGGTAGTGGAGTTGGATGTACGAGTTGTGGCAATATAGTTGGTCGTGTGGATGGTGGAAGTGTGGTGTCATTTGGCTGTGAGTGTTGTGGTAGTGGAGTTGGATGTACGAGTTGTGGCAATATAGTTGGTTGTGTGGATGGTGGAAGTGTGGTGTCATTTGGCTGTGTGTTGTGGTAGTGGAGTTGGATGTACGAGTTGTGGCAATATAGTTGGTTGTGTGGATGGTGGAAGTGTGGTGTCATTTGGCTGGGTGTTGTGGTAGTGGAGTTGGATGTACGAGTTGTGGCAATATAGTTGGTTGTGTGGGTGGTGGAAGTGTGGTGTCATTAGAATCGGGATTGTTGATGGTGACAGCAGGTTTGAGTATGGCGTCGGTGAGAACAGTTTTTAATATTGATACATTGTATAACTCATACCGTCAATGTGCATAAACGAACAAGCGAACAATGTGCCTAGATAAATATAACACCTGGTATTCAATATGTGCATAAACCAACAAGCGAACAATGTGCCTAGATAAATATAACACCTGGTATTCAATATGTGCATAAACGAACAAGCGTACAATGTGCCTAGATAAATATAACACCTGGTATTCAATATGTGCATAAACGAACAAGCGTACAATGTGCCTAGATAAATATAACACTTGGTATTCAATATGTGCATAAACGAACAAACGAACAAGCGAACAATGTGCCTAGATAAATATAACACCTGGTATTCAATATGTGCATAAACGAACAAGCGTACAATGTGCCTAGATAAATATAACACCTGGTATTCAATATGTGTATTTCGATAACAAAGACAATATGAATATGACAAAAGCATCAATGTTTGTTAACGTCTTGTTTTTCACCACTGACAGTGTTATGTGTTGAGTATTTTGTTTTTGTCTTGTGATGTTTTATCATGTCCGTTCACTAAGCAAAGTTACTGTCTGATGAAGGATTCTACGGGCTACCCACAATCAATGTCTGTTCACTTAGCAAGTTACTGTCTGATGATGGATTCTATAGACTCCCCACAATCAATGTCCGTTCACTTAGCAAGTACTGTCTGATGATGGATTCTATAGACTCCCCACAATCAATGTCCGTTCACTTAGCAAGTTACTGTCTGATGAAGGATTCTACAGGCTCCCCACAATCAATGTCCATTCACTTAGCAAGTTACTATCTGATGATGGATTCTAAAGGCTCCCCACAATCAATGTCCGTTCACTTAGCAAGTTACTGTCTGATGAAGGATTCTACAGGCTCCCCACAATCAATGTCCGTTCACTTAGCAAGTTACTGTCTGATGAAGGATTCTATAGACTCCACACAATCAATGTCCGTTCACTTAGCAAGTTACTGTCTGATGATGGATTCTATAGGGTCCCCGCAATCAATGTCCATTCACTTAGCAAGTTACTGTCTGATGAAGGATTCTAAAGGCTCCCCACAATCAATGTCCGTTTATTAAACAGGTACTGCCTGATGATGGATTTTAAAGGCTCCCCACAATCAATGTCCGTTTATTAAACAGGTACTTCTGATGAAGGATTCTAAAGGCTACCCACAATCAATGTCCGTTCACTAAGCAAGTTACTGTCTGATGATGGATTCTGTAGGCTTCCCACAACTGAGGTCCATTTATTAACAAGATACAGCCTGATGATGGAATTCTACAGGCTCCCCACAATCAATGTCCGTTCACTAAGCAAGTAACTGCCTGATGATGGGATTCTATAGGCTGCCCACAATCGAGGTCCGTTCATTAAACAGGTACTGTCTGATGATGGATTCTACAGACTCCTCACAGCGTCGCACTTGCTTCTCCATCATCGCCTTGAAGTCCTCTGTTACACCTTTGTTGACGCCCCTCGTTACAGTTCTTTGTCTAAATGGATTAAGAAAGCCAAACTAACATCATGATGTATTAACGGAATTCTTATCAACTGTAAAAAATCCATGGTAACAACTTTATGGATTTTCTTAATACCATTAAGCTAACAAAACCAGATTAACGCTTGTTAAGTTAAAACATAACATTCCATTTAACTGACCCAACTGTTTGGCATAAATTCACCGTGTTTAAAAACGTTTCTACAAACGTTGCCTATGCTGTTGCTGCATAATTACAGCAAATGCCCAACCTCCAACGCAATCTACTGCGCAATTAGGTACTCAATAACAAGACATGTGAATCCCCCTCCCTCACCTACTGTATACTTACTGTGAATTCCCGTGCCTCACCTTTTGGATACTTACTGTGAATTCAACTATCTCATCTACTGGATGCTTACTGTGAATTCCTCTCCCTCATCTACTGGATTCTTACTGTGAATTCCCCTCCCTCATCTACTGGATACTTACTCCGAATTCCTCTCCATCACATTTTGGATATTTACTGTGCAATGATGGAAGTATTCAATGCAAAGGCATGTGAATCCCCCTCCCTCAACTACTGGATACTTACTGTGAACTCCTCGCCATCACATTTTTGATATTTACTGTGCAATGATGGAAGTATTCAATGAAAAGGCATGTGAATCCCCCTCCCTCAACTACTGGATACTTACTGTGAACTCCTCGCCATCACATTTTTGATATTTACTGTGCAATGATGGAAGTATTCAATGAAAAGGCATGTGAATCCCCCTCCCTCAACTACTGGATACTTACTGTGAACTCCTCGCCATCACATTTTTGATATTTACTGTGCAATGAAAAGACATGTGAATTCACCTCCCTCATCTACAGGACTATTACTGTGAATTCCCCTCCCTCACATTCTGGATACTTACTGAGAATTCCCCTCCCTCATCTACTGGAAATTTACTGTTAATTCCCCTCCCTCATATATTGGATATTTACAGTGAATTCCCCTCACTCACCTTTTGATACCTACTGTGCAATGATGGAATCATTCAAAGACAAGACATGTGAATCCCCCTCCCTCACCTACTGGATACTTACTGTGAATCCCCCTCCCTCCCCTTTTAGATATTTACTGTGAATTCCCCTACCTAATCGACTGGATATTTACTGTGAATTCCTCTCCCTCATCTACAGGATACTTACTGTGATTTCCCCTCCTCCACTTTTGGGATACTTACCGTGCATTCCCCTCCCTCATCGGTTGGATACTTACTGTGCCATGATGGAAGTATTCAATGACAAGACATGTAAATTCCCCTCCATCTGCTGGATACTTACTCTGACTTTCCCTCCCTCACCTTTTGAATACTTACTGTGCAATGATGGAAGTATTAAATGACAAGACATGTGAATTCCCATCCCTCTACTACTGGATACTTACTTGAATTCCCCTCCCTCATCTACTGGATATTTACTGTGCAATGATGGAAGTACTTAATGACAAGACGTGAACTCCCCTCCCTCATCTACTGGACACTTACTGGGAATTCAACTCCCTCATCTACTGGATACTTACTGTGCAATGGTAGAAGTATTCAATGACAAAACATGTGAATTCCCCTAACTTATCTACTGGATATTTACTGTGAATTTCCCTCCCTCATCTAATGGGTATTTACTGTGAATTCCCCTCCCTCATCTACTGTATACTTACAGTGAGTTCCCCTATCTCATCTACTATATACTTACTGAGATTTCCCCGCTCTCATCTACTGGATACTTACTGTTAATTCCCCTCCCTCTCCTTTGTGATACTTATTGTGCAATGATGGCAGTACTTAATGACAAGACACATGAATTACCTTTCTTCATCTACTAGAAACTTACTGTAAATTCCATTCCCTCATTTACTGGATACTTACTGTGCAAAGGTTAATGTACTTATTCCCTCCCTCACCTTTTGGATACTTACTAAGCAATGATGGAAGTATTCAATGACAAGACATGTGAATTCCCCTCCCTCATCTACTGTATACTTACTGAGAATTCCCCTCTCTCATCTACTGGATATTTACTGTGCAATGATGGAAGTACTTAATGAAAAGACGTGAATTCCCCTCCCTCATCTACGTGATACTTACTAGGAATTCCCCTCCCTCATCTACTGGATACTTACTGTGCAATGATGGAAGTACTAAATGACAAGACGTGAACTCCCCTCCCTCATCTACTGGACACTTACTGGGAATCCACTCCCTCATCTACTGGATACTTACTGTGCAATCTTAGAAGTATTCATTGACAAAACATGTGAATTCCCCTAACTTATCTACAGGATATTTACTGTGAATTTCCCTCCCTCATCTAATGGGTATTTACTGTGAATTCCCCTCCCTCATCTACTGTATACTTACTGTGAGTTCCCCTCTCTCATCTACTGTATACTTACTGAGAATTCCCCTCTCTCATCTACTGGATATTTACTGTGCAATGATGGAAGTACTTAATGACAATACGTAAACTCCCCTCCCTCATCTACTGGATACTTACTAGGAATTCCACTCCCTCATCTACTGGATACTTACTGTGCAATGATGGAAGTACTAAATGACAAGACGTGAATTCCCGTCCCTCATCTACTGGATACTTACTGTGCAATGGTAGAAGTATTCATTGACAAAACATGTGAATTCCCCTTACTTATCTACTGGATATTTACTGTGAATTTCCCTCCCTCATCTACTGTGTATTTACTGTGAATGCCGCTCTCTCATCTAATGGATAATTACTGAGATTTCCCCTCCCTCATCTACTGGATACATACTGTAATTTTCCCTCCCTTACCTTTTGGATACTTACTGTGCAATGATGGAAGTCTTAATGACAAGACACGTGAATTACCTTTCCTCATCTACTGAAAATTCCCCTCCCTCGCCTACTAGATACTTACTGTGCAATGGTTGAAGTACTCAATGGCAGTACATCCAGTGTAACGTTACCGCCCTCTGCTGTCTTGATAAATGAGAACTCTTCAAGGATGTCAATGTCTGTGTGAAGTGAAGGAAATAAATATCTCATTTCTAAATTGTAAAGATGAAGACATCGTTGATATACATGTACTAAACAATATTTGCTGGTTCTACATACTGTCTGTATTGTGACAATTAATGTAAGTATTACAATCTATCTACAGTAATCTAGTAAGACCCTACAAGAATACATCAGCAATATTTACCACAGGTGTTATTACTAATTTTACTTTTTTTCAAGTTGATTGACCAACTGACCATAAATTATCTAAACACGCCTAAGTTTATCAACTAAAATCTCACACGTTTTAACTCCTGATTTTACACATGCATATTTGGATGTGTTCATAACAATGCAGCCTTATTGTTCACAAGAAAAGGATACTGACTATGTAACTGAAAAACATATTAAAACTGAAACTGCCCTGCTTTTGTATCTTCTTGATCAACAAATTAAAGAGTTCAACATTAGTTGGCCAATCATATTGCAGCAAAACCAAGGTATGGCCAATCATAATGTCTGAAGACTTTGCACCAAAAGCTTTCTCCTGAAATAAGAATAAAATGTGTTATTAGTATTTGATAAAGATCACATCCTAAGAAAGAACAATTTTACGGTATGTGAAATCATAACTAAGCCAAACTGGAAAGACAAGATTTAAGAATAATAACTCTGCCATGTACATTTCTGACAAATCATGAACAACATACAAAATAAACATTTACACATACCAAGACAGTAAAAGTAATGCCAGCGAGTCAAATTCAAACAAAAATGTAACACTTTTGTATATGTTATCACTTATATCATACCTTAAAGAAGGAAAAAAGCATCTGCAGTAGGGTATCGAAAGTAGTGTCACTGAAAACATACCTTAAAGCAGGCAAGAAGCATTTGAATACAGTAGGGTATCATCTGTGTGCCTGTGCAGGGAGCCAGCACCAAATGTCTGCCTGAACTAAATGTGAACTGGTTCCCAGCGCTAGCTTCACTGGATTCCATGGAGGTTGCAGGGAGAGCAGCTATTACATCTAAATTCAGCTCGCATGCTTTCTGAAAAACGCCATATCACATCTAAGGAAGCATAAATAAAATGATTTTTGCGTACAAAATACTACAACTTAACTGAGTGTTTAATGACACTTTCCAAATACAGAGTAACTTATTGCATAGTTATTGAGACTGAAAAAGAACAAGGATCTACAATGCATTGTTTAGTAATTATTGAGAGAGACAGTCCTTGAAACAGAATAACTCTACTTACGGTGTAGTTATTGAGACAGTAGTTGAAACAGAGCAACTCCACTTACGGTGTAGTTATTGAGACAGTAGTTGAAACAGAATAACTCCACTTACGGTGTAGTTATTGAGACAGTAGTTGAAATAGAGCAACTCCACTTACGGTGTAGTTATTGAGACAGTAGTTGAAACAGAATAACTCTACTTACGGTGTAGTTATTGAGACAGTAGTTGAAACAGAATAACTCCACTTACGGTGTAGTTATTGAGACAGTAGTTGAAACAGAGCAACTCCACTTACTATGTAGTTATTGAGACAGTAGTTGAAACAGAATAACTCCACTTACGGTGTAGTTATTGAGCCAGTAGTTGAAACAGAGTAACTCCACTTACTATGTAGTTATTGAGACAGTAGTTGAAACAGAGCAACTCCACTTACGGTGTAGTTATTGAGACAGTAGTTGAAATAGAGCAACTCCACTTACGGTGTAGTTATTGAGACAGTAGTTGAAACAGAATAACTCTACTTACGGTGTAGTTATTGTGACAGTAGTTGAAACAGAGTAACTCTACTTACTATGTAGTTATTGTGACAGTAGTTGAAACAGAGCAACTCCACTTACGGTGTAGTTATTGTGACAGTAGTTGAAACAGAATAACTCTACTTACTATGTAGTTATTGTGACAGTACTTGAAACAGAGTAACTCTACTTATTATGTAGTTATTGTGACAGTAGTTGAAACAGAGCAACTCCACTTACGGTGTAGTTATTGTGACAGTAGTTGAAACAGAATAACTCCACTTACGGTGTAGTTATTGTGACAGTAGTTGAAACAGAGTAACCCTACTTACTATGTAGTTATTGTGACAGTAGTTGAAACAGAGCAACTCCACTTACGGTGTAGTTATTGTGACAGTAGTTGAAACAGAGTAACTCCACTTACAGTGTAGTTATTGTGACAGTAGTTGAAACAGAGCAACTCCACTTACGGTGTAGTTATTGTGACAGTAGTTGAAACAGAGTAACTCCACTTACGGTGTAGTTATTGTGACAGTAGTTGAAACAGAGTAACTCCACTTACAGTGTAGTTATTGTGACAGTAGTTGAAACAGAGCAACTCCACTTACGGTGTAGTTATTGTGACAGTAGTTGAAACAGAGTAACTCCACTTACGGTGTAGTTATTGTGACAGTAGTTGAAACAGAGCAACTCCACTTACGGTGTAGTTATTGAGACAGTAGTTGAAACAGAATAACTCCACTTACGGTGTAGTTATTGAGCCAGTAGTTGAAACAGAGCAACTCCACTTACGGTGTAGTTATTGAGACAGTAGTTGAAACAGAATAACTCCACTTACGGTGTAGTTATTGAGCCAGTAGTTGCAACAGAGTAACTCCACTTACTATGTAGTTATTGAGACAGTAGTTGAAACAGAGCAACTCCACTTACGGTGTAGTTATTGAGACAGTAGTTGAAATAGAGCAACTCCACTTACGGTGTAGTTATTGAGACAGTAGTTGAAATAGAGCAACTCCACTTACGGTGTAGTTATTGAGACAGTAGTTGAAATAGAGCAACTCCACTTACGGTGTAGTTATTGAGACAGTAGTTGAAACAGAGCAACTCCACTTACTATGTAGTTATTGTGACAGTAGTTGAAACAGAGCAACTCCACTTACTATGTAGTTATTGTGACAGTAGTTGAAACAGAGCAACTCCACTTACGGTGTAGTTATTGTGACAGTAGTTGAAACAGAGTAACTCCACTTACGGTGTAGTTATTGTGACAGTAGTTGAAACAGAGCAACTCCACTTACGGTGTAGTTATTGAGACAGTAGTTGAAACAGAATAACTCCACTTACGGTGTAGTTATTGAGCCAGTAGTTGAAACAGAGCAACTCCACTTACGGTGTAGTTATTGAGACAGTAGTTGAAACAGAATAACTCCACTTACGGTGTAGTTATTGAGCCAGTAGTTGCAACAGAGTAACTCCACTTACTATGTAGTTATTGAGACAGTAGTTGAAACAGAGCAACTCCACTTACGGTGTAGTTATTGAGACAGTAGTTGAAATAGAGCAACTCCACTTACGGTGTAGTTATTGAGACAGTAGTTGAAATAGAGCAACTCCACTTACGGTGTAGTTATTGAGACAGTAGTTGAAATAGAGCAACTCCACTTACGGTGTAGTTATTGAGACAGTAGTTGAAACAGAGCAACTCCACTTACGGTGTAGTTATTGAGACAGTAGTTGAAACAGAGCAACTCCACTTACTATGTAGTTATTGAGACAGTAGTTGAAACAGAGCAACTCCACTTACTATGTAGTTATTGAGACAGTAGTTGAAACAGAGCAACTCCACTTACGGTGTAGTTATTGAGACAGTAGTTGAAACAGAGCAACTCCACTTACGGTGTAGTTATTGAGACAGTAGTTGAAATAGAGCAACTCCACTTACGGTGTAGTTATTGAGACAGTAGTTGAAACAGAATAACTCTACTTAGGTAGTTATTGAGACAGTAGTCGAAACAGAGTAACCCTACTTAGGTAGTTATTGAGACAGTAGTTGAAACAGAATAACTCTACTTACTATGTAGTTATTGAGACAGTACCTGAAACAGAGTAACTCTACTTACGGTGTAGTTATTGAGACAGTAGTTGAAACATGCCAACTGCAAGGAATGACGGATCTGCAATGAACATATGGCAATCACTAAAACAATAGCATAATATAAATACCAATCCAACTGTAATGCATTAAGAATGTAACAATTTGCACAAACCATTAAGAACAAAATTAAAATAAATTTAAAACAAAGCACTCTAACTGGAAACATTTAATATTGGAATAACAACTGTAACTAATGCTGCGCGCAGACTGTACTTAGAATGTGTTTCAATTATATCCCAATATGACGGTTTGAAAAAATAAAAAGAATTAATAAAGCCAACAGAGTCCACAATACCTGTAGCTGTGATTTTGAACCGATGGAATAGTTCTGCAGGTGCCGAATAGCATCATGGAATGCACCCTAAGCACATAAAGGCCAAGTATTTATCTGTCTTTGTTCTACACTTTGACACACTTAAAGCTGCACTTGAAGTAAATATGAGATCAATTGACTTTCACATATTACTTAACATCAATTATTACTTGAATAAGGACAACAGTCCAACTTATTAAGAAATAAAGAATACACAAGACAGTTCACTGGACAAAGCAAAGGACAATAAAGACCTCATAGAGCAAACAAAACATCTGGTAGAGAAAAGAACAACAAATAAGACAGGTCACCTGGTAGAGGAAAGAAGAACAAACAACATATGTCACATGGTAGAGGAAAGGAGAATAAACAAAGCAGGTCGCCTGACAGAGCAGAGGAAAGGAGAATAAACAAGGCAGGTCACCTGGTAGAGGAAAGGGCAATAAACAACGCATGTCACATGGCAGAGGAAAGGAGAATAAACAAGGCAGGTCACCTGGTAGATGAAAGGACAATAAACAAGGCATGTCACATGGTAGAGGAAAGGAGAACTAACAAGGTATGTCAGCTTCCTGAGGAAAATAGCATAAACAAGGCAAGTCGTCTGGTAAAGGAAAGGAGAATAAACAAGGCAGGTCACCTGATATAAGAAAGTAGCATAAACATGGCATGTCACCTGGTAGTGGAAAAGATAATAAACAAGGCAGGTCACCTGGTAGAGGAAAAGAGAATAAACAAGGCATATAACGTGGTAGAGTAAAGGAGCATAAACAAGGCACGTCACCTGGCATAGGAAAGGAGAATAAACAAGGCAGGTCACCTGGTAGAAGAAAGGAGAATAAACAAGGCATGTCTCGTGGTAGAGGAAAGGAGAATAAACAAGGCATGTCACATGGTAGAGGAAATGAGAATATACAAGGCAGGTCACCTAGCATAGGAAAGGAGAATAACAAGGCAGGTCACCTGGCATAAGCAAGGTGAATAAACAAGGCAGCTCACCTGGCATAGGAAAGGTGAATAAAAAAGGCAGGTCATCTGGTAGAGGAAAGGAAAATAACAAGGCATGTCACCTGGCAGAGGAAAGGAGAATGAACAAGGCATGTAACCTGGCATAGGAAAGGAAAATAACAAGACATGTTACCTGGTAGAGTAAAGGAGCATAACAAGACAGGTCACATTGTAGAGCAGAGGATATAAGAATAAACAACGCAGGTCACCTGGTAGAGGAACATGTCTGTTTGGAAGTGACTCATCCAGCTCCAGGTTTCCATTCGCCAGTTCCTGCACAGCACCACAAACTCTGCAATAGGTGTTTAAATAGGACTTGAATAGCAATACTTGAATGGAATAGGAAGTTATGAGTTATGAGTATCCAATATGTGTTAACACTGATTCTAATTATGAGAGTTTGTGAAACAAATCAGAGGTTACATCATCGTGCTGAATAATGATTCAATAGTGATACCAAATGTTCAGGGATCATAGTATGTTCGGTTTTGTTATATCTAACATAGGTTTTGTTATATCTAATATAGGTTTTGTTATATCTAATATAGGTTTTGTTAAATCTAATATAGGTTTTGTTATATCTAATATAGGTTATGTTATATCTAATATAGGTTTTGTTATATCTAATACAGGTTTTGTTATATCTAATATAGGTTTTGTTATATCCAATATAGGTTTTGCTAGATCTAATATAGGTTTTGTTATATCTAATATAGGTTTTGTTATATCTAATATATAGGTTTTGTTATATCTAATACAGGTTTTGTTATATCTAATATAGGTTTTGTTATATCTAATATAGGTTTTGTTATATCTAATATAGGTTTTGCTAGATCTAATATAGGTTTTGCTAGATCTAATATAGGTTTTGCTAGATCTAATATAGGTTTTGTTATTCTAATATAGGTTTTGTTATATCTAATACAGGTTTTGTTATATCTAATATAGGTTTTGTTATATCTAATACAGGTTTTGTTATATCTAATACAGGTTTTGTTATATCTGATACAGGTTTTGTTATATCTGATATAGGTTTTGCTAGATCTAATATAGATTTTGTTATATCTAATATAGGTTTTGTTATATCTAATATAGGTTTTGTTATATCTAATATAGGTTTTGTTATATCTAATATAGGTTTTGCTAGATCTAATATAGGTTTTGTTATATCTAATATAGGTTTTGTTATATCTAATATAGGTTTTGTTCTATCTAATATAGGTTTTGTTATATCTAATATAGGTTTTGCTAGATCTAATATAGGTTTTGTTATATCTAATATAGGTTTTGTTATATCTAATACAGGTTTTGTTATATCTAATATAGGTTTTCTTATATCTAATATAGGTTTTCTTATATCTAATATAGGTTTTGCTAGATCTAATATAGGTTTTGTTATATATAATACAGGTTTTGTTATATCTAATATAGGTTTTTTGTTATATCTAATATAGGTTTTGTTATATCTAATACAGGTTTTGTTATATCTAATATAGATTTTGTTATATCTAATATAGGTTTTGTTATATCTAATATAGGTTTTGTTATATCTAATATAGGTTTTGCTAGATCTAATATAGGTTTAGCTAGATCTAATATAGGTTTTGTTATATCTAATATAGGTTTTGTTATATCTAATACAGGTTTTGTTATATCTAATACAGGTTTTGTTATGTCTAATAAAGGTTTTGCTAAATCTAATATAGGTTTTGTTATACCTAATATAGGTTTTGTTATGTCTAATAAAGGTTTTGTTATATCTAATATAGGTTTTGTTATATCTAATATAGATTTTGTTATATCTAATATAGGTTTTGTTATATCTAATATAGGTTTTGTTATATCTAATATAGGTTTTGCTAGATCTAATATAGGTTTAGCTAGATCTAATATAGGTTTTGTTATATCTAATATAGGTTTTGTTATATCTAATACAGGTTTTGTTATATCTAATATAGGTTTTGTTATGTCTAATAAAGGTTTTGCTAAATCTAATATAGGTTTTATTATATATAATATAGGTTTTGTTTATTAATGTAGTACTGCATGTACATTAACAATGGTTAATCCTTTTAAAATAATGATTTCTGGAACTACTTGTCAAATTCTGTGATTATTTAACTGATAACTCATAAAACACTAAGAGTACTTGAAATCCCACAGAATTTAGCATAGACATGAGCAACAGAATTTTCTAAGTTAAAGATTCTGTAAGCACTTAATACTGGTAAGAGGAATTCCTATCAATCAGTGGTCATCAGTCTTAAATCACACCAAGCTTTTAAGAACAGACCAGCAAATAAAAATATATTTTTTAAGAACAGACCAGCAAATAAAAATATAGGACTATACAAATTAGTGATTGTTTAACACCACACAATTAACTTGAGACCCAACTGCACCTACCCTGCTGCATTTCTGCATTTGAGTTGAGCAGTTCATAGCACTTGAAGGCAGTCTGGAAGTCCTGTATGACCTTTTGTGCTCCCGGCACAGAGTCCGTTGCATGGACTTGGGGCAGGAGGGACTCAGCCTTCAGTCGTTTGGCCGGCGGCCTGAAATATTGGGTACATTTTTAATGTGTGAGTTGGGGGTATGGGAGAACTAGGAGTTGTTTCTTAACAAGCAATAATATGCTACTTTGAAACCTTAAAATAGTGGGCATATACTGCTGTTACATTAAAGCACGTATTGAAACACATGCATTCTCTGCATTCATACATATATGCCTTAATACATTGAAGTACAATAAATAACAAAATATTTATAAATGTGAACAAAATACCTGACCTTACAGAAAACTGTTCAAAATTATCAATAATATTCATACTTTTTACCCATGATTTCATAATCACAGCCCGAATTTCCAATTTTCCAAATTTATACCATCCCAGTTTGGTACCGATAAAATGCTGACTAAATGTCAAACCCTCATCCAAGGCTTTATAAGCTCAAAGCTATGCTAGTTCTGTGACAGTAAAGTCACCATTGACTGTGACTTACTGAACATCGAGCTGATCACACTTGAAGCCTTCTACAATCACGAGTGGTACAGCATTACTGCTACCTAGACAAACACAGGAACATATTGACATATTGATGTTACATTGTTCTACTCTATAGCTGAGTTTAGCAGTCTTTTGCAATTTCAAGGCATTGACACACTAGTTGTGTACAACAAGATCTAAAATAAGATGTCAATGGTTTCACACTTGTGTTTTATCTGTTGGTTGGTTGTTCTACACTCTGTATGTAAAATTAGGAGTAAACGTAATTTTTCAGACAAGAATCAATAGAAGTATTGATAAGTTTTGAGTTGTCTAAAGATATTTTGTGATTGTGAATGCAAACTAAAGTACTCTATGGACACAGTTCAGGTAACAACCCCCACCAGAGATGTTGAAGACGTCGGGGTCCACGCTGCAGATGTAGTGGTACAGGCAGTCCAGGAAAAGGACTGTGCTGGTGTAGAGGATCTGCTGGGCTCGTAACTCCGACCCTGTCTGCGGAGCGCGGCTGTAAATACCCAGGATGTGCTGCCACTGAAACTCCCTGCAAACATAACCAGCCCATAGTACAAAGGTTAATAACAGGGCTGTATATACCCAGGATGTGCTGCCACTGAAACTCCCTGCAAACATAACCAGTCCATAGTATAAAGGTTAATAACAGGGCTGTACATACCCAGGATGTGCTGCCATTGAAACTCCCTGCAAACATAACCAGTTCATAGTACAACAGTTTATAACAGGGTTGTACATACCCAGGTTGTACTGTCACAGAAACTCCCTGTAACCAGTCCATAGTACAAAGGTTAATAACAGGGCTGTAGATAGCCAGGTTGTATTGTCACTGAAACTCCCTGTAACCAGTCCATAGTACAAAGGTTTAATAACAGGGCTGTAGATACCCAGGATGTGCTGTCACTGAAACTCCCTGTAACCAGTCCACAGTACAAAGGTTTAATAAAAGGACTGTAGATACCCAGGATGTGCTGTCACTGAAACCCCCTGTAACCAGTCCATAGTACAAAGGTTTAATAACAGGGCTGTAGATAGCCAGGTTGTATTGTATTGAAACTCCCTGTAACCAGTCCATAGTACAAAGGTTTAATAACAGGGCTGTAGATAGCCAGGTTGTATTGTCATTGAAACTCCCTGTAAAAAGTTTTAATAAAATGGCTTAGATAGCCAGGATGTGCTGTCATTGAAACTCCCTGTAACCAGTCCATAGTAGAAAGTTTTAATAACATGGTTGTAGATAGCCAGGTTGTATTGTCATTGAAACTCCCTGTAACCAGTCCATAGTACAAAGTTTTAATAACATGGTTGTAGATAGCCAGGTTGTATTGTCATTGAAACTCCCTGTAACCAGTCCATAGTACAAAGTTTTAATAACAGGGCTGTAGATAGCCAGGTTGTATTGTCAATGAAACTCCCTGTAACCAGTCCACGGTACAAAGGTCTAATAACAGGACTGTAGATAGCCAGGTTGTATTGTCACTGAAACTCCCTGTAACCAGTCCATAATACAAACGTTTAATAACAGGGCTGTAGATACCCAGGATGTGCTGTCACTGAAACTCCCTGTAACCAGTCCACAGTACAAAGGTTTAATAACAGGACTGTAGATACCCAGGATGTGCTGTCACTGAAACCCCCTGTAACCAGTCCATAGTACAAAGGTTTAATAACAGGGTTGTAGATAGCCAGGTTGTATTGTATTGAAACTCCCTGTAACCAGTCCATAGTACAAAGCTTTAATAACAGGGCTGTAGATAGCCAGGTTGTATTGTCATTGAAACTCCCTGTAACCAGTTCATAGTAAAAAGTTTTAATAAAATGGCTGTAGACAGCCAGGATGTGCTGTCATTGAAACTCCCTGTAACTAGTCCATAGTACAAAGTTTTAATAACATGGTTGTAGACAGCCAGGTTGTATTGTCATTGAAACTCCCTGTAACCAGTCCATAGTACAAAGTTTTAATAACATGGCTGTAGATAGCCAGGTTGTATTGTCAATGAAACCCTGTAACCAGTCCATAGTACAAAGTTTTAATAACATGGTTGTAGATAGCCAGGTTGTATTGTCATTGAAACTCCCTGTAACCAGTCCATAGTACAAAGTTTTAATAACAGGGCTGTAGATAGCCAGGTTGTATTGTCAATGAAACTCCCTGTAACTAGTCCACAGTGCAAAGGTCTAATAACAGGACTGTAGATACCCAGGTTGTATTGTCACTGAAACTCCCTGTAACCAGTCCACAGTACAAACGTTTAATAACAGGGCTGTAGATAGCCAGGTTGTATTGTCACTGAAACTCCCTGTAACCAGTCCATAGTACAAAGTTTTAATAACAGAGATGTAGATAGCCAAGTTGTATTGTCACTGAAACTCCCTGTAACCAGTCCATAGTACAAAGTTTTAATAACAGGACTGTACATACCCAGGATGTGCTGTCATTGAAACTCCGTGAAACCAGTCCATAGTACAAAGGTTAATAACAGGCTGTTCATACCAGGGATGTGCTGTCACTAAAACTCCCTGTAACCAGTCCATAGTACAAAGTTTTAATAACAGGGCTGTAGATACCCAGGATATGCTGTCATTGAAACTCCCTGTAACCAGTCCATAGTACAAAGTTTTAATAACAGGGCTGTAGAAGCCAGGTTGTATTGTCACTGACACTCCCTGTAACCAGTCCACAGTACATAGGTTTAATAACCGTTGAGGGTTGTAGATAGCCAGGTTGTGCTGTCATTGAAACTCCCTGTAACCAGTCCATAGTACAAAGTTTTAATAACTGTTGAGGGTTGTAGATAGCCAGGTTGTGCTGTCATTGAAACTCCCTGTAACCAGTCCATAGTACAAAGTTTTAATAACAGGGTTGTAGATACCGAGGATTTGCTGTAACCAGTCCATAGTACAAATGTTTAATAATGGGCTGGGAGCATGGGATAAACAAACAAGCAATGTACAATGCAGGTAAAGTTTGAACACTTTTAATATAATGATAAACCTCCTCTTCTTTTATCAATAAAGTGGTTATAATCATCAAGGAATGGAACCTTTTGTAAGGATGTGTTCACAGAGTTGTTGTTTTTTATCAATGTTTACGTGCACGGACACACCAATGTACCTGCCTTGAGGTATGATCATATGGATCTACAGATGTAACATTACCTAGACTTTTCACAGAACTCTGCTGACATCTCCCAGCCCAGTTTCTGTCCAACAAGATGCAGCAGTTTATACAGACTGGCCCAGGGGTGGGGAATCCCCCCTTCACGGTCTGACAGACCAGCAATCTTAGCACGCCTGCTCGTCTTTGTGGGCGACAACAAGTCTGGCGGAAGAAGAGATATGAAAGAATACAACAATTTATTTTAAACAGAGGTGACATTATGTCCAATAAATTACTGAAACAACCAAAGATACTATATGCTTCATTTGACACAGTTTAGCTTACCATCCACGCAAGGATACTTGATGTGATAAAGGGCATAGTCAATGGGGCGCCAGAGGCAGCCACTATATTTTGGCTAGTCGTTATGCAAATCACAATATGTGTTTTGTATATATAGTCTATTTGTCCAAGTCCGTCTGTGGGTGCGACTCTGATAATTACTAACAGTGATGCGTTGACTTGCATGTGTAGGTGTCATAAACAGGAGCCCCCAACTAGCTTACACCCGCTAGTTGGTTTTATGGCCCTGTGTTGTAATTGCACTGTCTGTGTTTTGATAGCATTTATGATTCTTTTAATCCCCATTGTTTGTATTAATAAGTGGTAAGTTGTCAATTAAAATTATTATTTACTCAAAATTGGTGTGATAAATAACAAAGAAAGATAAACTGAAAGGTTTTTCATTCATTTATTATTTGATTTGCAATGTTGATAGATGTGTTATTCTAAATGCTAACAACGAGTATTCCTAATCAACCAATACATTTCTGTTTTCTCAAGCGTACATTTGG
Organism: Congeria kusceri; assembly: GCA_027627225.1. Lineage (NCBI taxonomy): Eukaryota > Metazoa > Mollusca > Bivalvia > Myida > Dreissenidae > Congeria > Congeria kusceri. The sequence continues at coordinate 9,216,430 of CM051030.1, read as the reverse complement.
AAAGACATAACCAGAACAACGTTAATTCCAAGCTATTTGGTTTGATACGTTTTCATGGCTCCATTATGACGAGGTTAGTATTATACAACATTATAAAGTATATAAAGGTTTAATATATCAGTAAAAAAATTATATGATTATCATAATAATCATAATCATTTAATGATTAGATTGCAAGTTTTGCGCATTTTTTATTAGATTATTATTTTATAAAATTGCATTTTTTTCATTTCAGACAAAAGACCTTGCATTATGTCATCTCTGCAGGACAGCCAAGCAAGCCGGCAAAATCGGTAACACGAAGACAAAGGGCAGCTTCATCACCAAGGCATTCTCAAACTGGAAGGATGGTCCCCAGAAGTTCCGAAGACTTCTTTCGTGACATGACTCCCTCGTCTCGCCTCCTGTTCTCAGAGGTCATCCGCATCCTCCGTCACGTTCTGGTAATGCCGGCCACGAACGCTACCAGTGAGAGATCGTTCTCCGCCCTAAGACAACTCAAGACGTACCTTCAGACGTCCACGATGCAGGAGCGACTCACTCATGATGCTTCACATTCACAGAGATGCATTAGACGACATGAACATGGTGGACATTGCCAACGATTTCGTTAGCGTGAACGAGTCACAATTGAGCATATTTGGTACGTTTTCTTAGAGTATGTGCTTGTTTTGTTGAGTTTCCAGCATTTCGCCGAATTGCTGTTGTTGTTCTTTTTGTAATTATTGCAGAGTTAAAATTAATAATTCACTATTAAAATTAAGCATATATACCTGTATTCAAATAAAATAGCAGTATCAAATTATTACGTCTTTGTGTATTTTTGTATAATTTTCAGCATGTCTATTTTTCGCAGCCCCAATGTTTGAATGTTAGCTACGCCCCTGGTGATAAAGAATGTGCTATGTATTACTGTATGTTAGCTACGCCCCTGGTGATAAAGAATGTGCTATGTATTACTGTATGTTAGCTACGCCCCTGGTGATATAGAATGTGCTATGTATTACTGTATGTTAGCTACGCCCCTGGTGATAAAGAATGTGCTATGTATTACTGTATGTTAGCTACGCCCCTGGTGATAAAGAATGTGCTATGTATTACTGTATGTTAGCTACGCCCCTGGTGATAAAGAATGTGCTATGTATTACTATTACAAAAGCAATCAAGTTACGAATCAAACACTGCAATGTGACACAGAGATCACAATGCCTCACTGGACCTACCTGGAGAAAGGGGCGTGGCCTGTTCCGGAGCCTGAGGGGGCGTGGTCACAAAACTGATGTAGAACTCAACACTCTTCTGTAACCATAGATACAGGCTGACAGGCTTCACTTTGATGCCACTGTGCTTCTTTTGTAGAATCAGCGGCAGCACATCACACACTGAAAACATTTGTGGCATGTCATGGCAAAACCGGGCTTAATGCATGTGGGCAAAGTGTCATCCCGGATTAACCGGTGCAGTCTGCACAGACTAATCTGGGACGACACTTTCCGCCTACAGCAGATTTATGTTTAGAAGAGACTTCCTTGACACAGAAAATACCATTAAAGAGGAAACTGTCGTCTTGGACAGCACAGGCTAATCCAGGACGACACTTTACGCACATGCATTAAGCCGGGTTTTCACACGGCGCGCCTCATTTGGTTCTTGAAACAAAATGTATCTTCTTCAGATTAAACAAACATGTTTGTACTTATATTTATTTTTATTTTTCAAATAAACAATTTTCTTATCAGATATTTAATTTTAAATCTCCTGTTCCCCCTGAGAAATAACTCTATTAAAAATAATTGAATAAAATAATCGTTCCAAAATTTAATAGGAAAGCTTGTTGTTAATCCTGATAATGGGTATTGTTCCCAGGAAATGGAAAAGTTCCTTTGGAAGGCATGTTTTTTTTGCATTTAATATAGTTGCATTGCACAAACCTAAAATTTTCCTGTAACAGTTCACAGGAGACTGAAACTGAGCAAAGCTTTCTGCTGCCAACAGCATGTCTACCAGCTTCAGCTGAAATCATCAAACATTACGCTACTTAGTACAACATGAAAATGTTCCTTAATAACTCACACTATGTTCCTTGAAAACTCACTCACACCATGCTTCTTGATAAGTCACTAACACCATGTTTCTTGATCACTCACTCACTCCATGTTCCTTGATAACTCACTCACGCTATGTTTCTAGACACCTCACTCACAACATGTTCCCTGATAACTCACTCACACCATGTTCCTTGATAACTCACACAATGTTCTTGATAACTCACTCACACCATTTTCCTTAATAACTCACTAACAACATGTTCCTTTAAAATCACTCACCCCACGTTCTTTAATCAGCTTGGGAAACTTGCGCAGGACGAGCAGTAGCAGTCGACACTGTTCCAGTTTGTCTGTGATCTTCTCTGCTACGCTCAGCAGCATCTGACACTGGACCTGGTCAGGAATGGCTGCCAGAATCTCTGGGCATGCAAAGAATACATGTACTATTACTGAGGAAAAGGCTCATCAAACACGGCGACGCTATAAGCGTTTTTTAATCAGTTACTTGATAGAATACATGTCAATCAGTTACTTGATATAATACATGTCAATCAGTTACTTGATAGAATACATGTCAATCAGTTACTTGATATAATACATGTCAATCAGTTACTTGTTAGAATACATGTCAATCAGTTACTTGATATAATACATGTCAATCAGTTACTTGATAGAATACATGTCAATCAGTTACTTGATAAAATACATGTCAATCAGTTACTTGATATAATACATGTCAATGAAAGTCTTGTGCTGAGCCCAGCAGATGTCTGAATAAATATCTAAGTGTTGTAGTAAGTGGTGTTGGTGCTAGACAAAATGGTAAAATCTAGTTAACCAAGAAATGGCACTTTTGAATTATTATAAGTCCAAATTAGGTCAAGGTCAAGGTAAGGTTGGATGATATGGGTGGATAGTGAATGGTCATAAGCAACAACTGTGTAAGTATTAAATGTTGTAGTAAGCGGTGTTGGTGCTAGACGAAACTGTAAAATCTACTTAACTTTGTCACGGACGGACGAAGGACGGACAGAAGGACAGGACAATCACCATATATCCTGCATCAAGATGCCGGGGGCATAAAATAACAACAGAAATTACAAATGAAAATGGCCGATAATGTAGTCAGACCTGTAAGGAAGGTGTTGTTTTGATCGCCTGCCTCCTTCTGAAGAGCCTCCAGTATGCTGTGCACCTCTGACCACAGTCTCCGATCATCGGGAAACATGCTGTACCTACCAACACATGCATCATTCAGTCTTCACATATTTTAGGAAGGACTTGCCCACTTGGGACATAAAGCATGAACTATCAACTTGCCCACTTGGGACATAAAGCATGAACTATCAACTTGCCCACTTGGGACATCAAGCATGAGCTTTCAACTTTCCAGAATCTGCTTTCAGGCATACAGGTTACAATTTTAACTTACCCAGATCAATGTTTACTTGGCTTTATTTAATGTTTGTTAAAAAAAAATGTTGCGTTTACACCTAAACTGAAATTATTACAATGATAAGTTTTTGCTGAAAATTATTGATTTATCTATACAACATTGTTTTAGGTTAAAAATATTGTCATTCTATTAACTTACAGTCCTTCAAGAAGTTTTGCAGCTTCCTTTGAGTTTTTGCTTTGCTTTTCCAGGTTATATGCTTCAAACTAGAATTCAATACAACAATTACAATACTTTTTATTCAGAAAATACTTCCGACATAGACTCATATGTAAAACTATAATGCAATGAAAAGGTATTCAACTCTAAATTTTAATTTGAATACTCAACCAATGAAATATTCCATTGTCCTTAAATATACTTGAGGGAAGGTTTAATGGATATTATTATACAGGTACAAGTATGCACATTTGGTGATAATAAACCATGATATTTAAGTAACAGTCTAAACTCACAAAAGTAATATAAACATTTGCTATTTTAATCCAGTATTCAACTGATAATAATAATATCCATTTCTATTTAGAATTACAATGGTTTATTTAATATAAAGCACCTGGATATTAAAGCTGTGAGGAAACAGTGAGTGTGCTGTCAGCATCCAGGATTTAGCAGCATAGGGGTCAGTCTTGAAGCAAGCTCTGGCACGCATGACCAGCCAGTCCTCATTACTCAAGTCACCAGCCATTGCAGCAGCCATCACAGTTCCAGTCTGTATCTACACATAGTTAGAAAGCATGCTGTACCGTATGAATACCATCATGGCAGGTAAGAACTATAGGATTTATTGTCTCGTACTTTTATTTACTGACAGTGGATTTGACCCCAAACAAAAAATTAAAAACAAACACAGAATATAATGTCTAACTGCTTTAATTAAAATTAAATAAAGAGTACTGCCTAGTGATCCATTGTATCCCAAGTATTATTTAGTACTATACATATGAGGTCCAATATTGTTTTTCATGTTTTTACATTATTCTTTTTTTTTCATGTTTTATATTTTGTGGATTCTGTCCCATACCAAAATAGCTCAGAATCTAAAGAGTAAGTCTAATTATTTGGACTATTCCACAATGGATTCAAGACTTCGGCCCCTAGACTTTTCGGCCCCTAGACTTTTCGGTCCCTGTTCTAATTATAAGACAATTAGGCCCCTTGACTTTTCGGCCTCTATCTATATTTTGTAGATGTTGATTTTTCGGCTCCTTCGCGTATGTGCATATATGCATGGGTCTGTTCGTCTTTGTTAATTTAATAATCAACACATTTTTCTAAAATATACTGTATAACAAATCAGTATCAGTTGAATTTGAAATACACTACAATTTTAAACCGTGTAAAACAACAATAAATCTACTAGTGGAAATCGCGCGAAATTATATGCACTATTGTCCAATATATAAAGATTTAACGTTATATAACGCTTTTAAAAGCGTTCAATGAAATTCTAGAAATGAATCTTAAAATAGTGTTCATGCGGAAATAAATCATACATGTTACCATACTGTTATGTGTTAAGTTAATTTGAATCAAGGCAGTTATGATAATAATGTTTCATTGTATCTGATGCATGTTTGTGAGTATGTGTGCACGTATGGATGTGTGTGTTTTTATCCACGTCAATCAACAATTCCAGAACGAATATTACCATATCAACCTAAAAAATGAAACTAGCGTGTTATGGAAATGTTATGTATAAAAACAACAACAACAAACAACACATTTAAATATTAGTATTTATGTTCTCTTAACACATTGAAATGGGGTCTATAATTAATAATAACGCGTGTCAAGATGAGTGTTTGTATGTCAATGTCCTGAGTTAATTAGACGTCCAAAATACTAATATTGACTCTTTAATATGAAACAATATATTTTACAGTTACCGAATCAAATGATACCTATAGTACCAAATTGCTATAGACAGATTTTATATAATCCGGTTTATTATATTTTTTTATTATAGTTTATTGCATATTAGCATTGTTTAAATATTGCATACCATTACCAGTTTACAAGACATATGTCTGCCACATGTGGTACAAGGCACTGATTATCTAACTTTACACCATGTGGTTAGTTAACTGCATACATGCCATACGTCAAGTCTCGCCGGGATTGTCACGCTTTCGCCAGGTTTGTCCCGGTGTCCCGCTCAGATGAATTTTGTCACGGTCAATCACAAAAATCCATGTTAATGCGCAATAAAAGTTGCATCGGGCCAACAATTTACTTCTTATCGTTAAATCCTTGATTGGTCCCTATGACAACAACGCCCGCTAGCCGCGTGTCGACGAGGAGCAGTTATGATAACCCAAACAGTGGTTTATTAATCCTTTGTAACGCTTTCGCGGACGGGGGTCAGATAATCCGCGGTCGCTAATTGCTGTTAGTCATCACGTGGAGGGTGTATACAGTAACCGAATGTCCTACATCAATACTGACCTATCTGAACGACAAATACATTATCGATTGGGCTGTTTTGTTTTTCCTTGTTAAAGAGGAAATGTCAACTGCATACAGTATACAGATAATGCATACAGATACCTAATTTTCATCTTATGCGCTACGAAACTTTTATTCAAAGTAAAGATCTCACAGTTCTCTGCGCTACAAAGTTTTTATATGGCAATGAATACACCAACGCTTTCCATGCTGATGACGTGCCGTTGTACTTGTCAGCATAATTTTTGCGCGCTTTTCTAGCAGAACAAAAGATTTACACAAAGTGCAAAATGTATAATGTTCATTTTAACATTTGACGCACGTTGGCATGACGTGCACGAGGATTTTTCCTGCCGTTTTTGCAAGAACATATAATATACATGTTTTTATATCTCATTTATACTTCATTAATTATCCAATCAGTACTATGAGTTCAACAGAGGTAACGATTAAAAACAGTTGAAGCACTAAACAAATGCTCGTAAGAACATTATTTACAGAATAAAAAGGCCCCGTAACTAGATTGAGTGTTACATTATAATTCGAGAACAACGAGAAAAGTGTGTTTGAATGTGACGTCATTGCGCGAATCAGATGCGCACTCGATATAAACATCCGGAAAGAATTATACTTTCAGTTTCGCAACAACAATGACGCTTTTGCTTTTAAAAGGCTATGTTATACCGTATAAATGGTGACGTTTCGTTTATTTTATTTTGCTTAAACGTTTTTAACAAATGAAAACGTGTTAGCCGTAATTAGTGTATACATGTATTATGTACATGAATGATATATGACAATTTTAATACGAAAATTGCGATCCATGGACCATGAGACAAAATAACAATATTAAGGTGTCGCACTGAAATGTCAATGTCCCGACGATTTTAAGTCATTGTCCAGTTTTGGCCTGAAAAAAGTATGGCATGTATGGTTAACTGCCTGGGCAGAGATCATAGTTAGATCAAACAAGGGACAATTAAATGACAGATTAAAGTTTAAACTTTAAACGAGTGTGGTGGCCTGGTAACAAATTTGTACAGTAGATAAAAATACATCATGTTCATTGACGTTTCTGTGTCAGAAGTATTAAAAATAAAGCTATTAATGAAATGTTAATGCTAATATACATTTATTAATAAGATTGGGTAGGGAAAGATCTAGGGTCACAAAAGGTGCAGGGTGCTGCTTAAAAGTAGTAGGGTGGAAATCTGGACCAGTCTGTTGACATTTTCTAATAATTTGCTAAATCCAGGGTATTTATTAGTCTAATGCTTGTAATTAAGGTTTTTAAGCATTGTCTATCCATTTGTGATTATTTGCAGAAATATATTAAATTTCAAAAGATATTTAACATTTCTGTGTTGACTAGCCCAGAGGGGCAGCAGGGGGGAGCCAAAAAGGTGCAGGGTGCAGCACTCTGCTATTTTGCTCTAGGTCTTTCCCTAATTGGGTATGTTTTCGACGTTCATCTGATTTATCGAGTAAATCTGAAGTTAAACAAATAAGTCTTCAAATGAGATTATAAATATCATACAATTTATCCTTAAGAATTTAAAGACCGCCAATACATGTTAGTTACAAGGAGAGTCATACAAGGGATGAACCAAAATAACGTAGACTTTTCCTACTGTTTACAATAAACTTTACTGAATAAAATATACTGCACGTCATTTATTTGCAACAACAAGTAATATTTCAACTTTAATTTCGACATTCTCTGCTTTATAATAAGATAATGTTCAATAAACAAGATTTTGTTTAAATAATTAATAAAATATTAAACATGGCCTACCTTGTTTTGTTCAAGTTGTTGGAGTTTCCTAAAGCGGTATGTATTATATCATAAACATACATGCCATAATTTTTCAGGCCAAAATGGGCCATTAAGATAAAACTGCCGGGACATTTGACATTTTAGCGGGACACCTATGTATACACTAGCCTGTTTTCACAACATAAAAAAAGTTACCGATATTTACTCACAACGACGTTTTTCATTCTTGTCCATAATGTGTAACGTAACATATTTTCAACTATTTAGTAATTATAACATCACGTATGATTTTCATCGCATATAATAAAATCGAAATTTGAAAAGCCTATCTGAATTATACTGTTCACGCGACGTTAATACAAGTTCAATTTACAGTTAAGATGCACATGCATTGCATGTAAACTCTGTGTTCTTCTAGAAAAGCGTGGGAAAGTTATGCCGATATCTACAACGACACGTCATCCGCATGGAAAGCGTGGGTGTATTGACCACGATAAAAAAAAGTGTAGCTAAAAAACTGTGAAATCTTAACTTTTGTATAAAACTTTTGTAGCGCATAACAAAATAATTGGGTATCGTAGATCCATCTCGAATGATGGGCAGTACATATTGTTTCTCGGTCTTTTGTCATCATAAAGATTTTTATTGTAATTCAGATAGGTTAGTATTGATTTATGACATACAGTTACTGTAACCGCCCTCCATGTGTAGCACGTTTTTCAAGACGCATAGCTGTATTTCGGCTGGTAATCAGAGCGACAGCCAAGAAAAGACGTTGGCATTGGTGGCGATATTAGCTGATGACGTCGACTGTTACACTCTGACGTTGAGTGGGTCGGGTGATTATTTTTCGCACAATACAGGTGTCAATGACTAGCATTGTAGGGGCGAAAATCCGTACCAAACGGGACAATCATTACTGCTCCTTTTTGACACGTGGCTGACGGATAGGGACCAATTAAGAGATTGACGATGTGAAGTTAATTGTTTGCCCAATAAAGCACACTTAAATCGATTTTTGTGGTTGACCAACATGCATCTGAGCGAAACCGGGACGTATGCCTTAAAAGGGTTTATTTGACACAATTACATTATTCAAAACAGGGATCGAAAAGTCTAGGGCCGAATTGTCAAAGGAGCCGATAAGTCTAATGATTTGCCAATTAGTCTTGGGGCCGAAAAGTCTAGGGGCCGAAATCTCGACACCTTCCAAAATTATATTCAGTCCGGATACATGTATATAAACAAATTGAATGTGAAATTGAAGTCAGAAAGATACTTATATATGGTTAATAACAAATGATAAATCACACCCCGTTTTTGTATCTTGTAATAGTATTTCTTTAACTACTTCAGCACTTAAAATATGTAACATAAAAAATTTGAAAGAGTACCGAAGTTGTTCAAATTGCACGAGTAATATTTTCTTCTGCACCGGTCGATAATTTTCGGTATGGCTGAATAGCGGAAAGCGTTTTCAGCGGCACAACGAATCGTTCAAACCATTTCATGTATTTACTTATCTGTGTGCGTCATTCATGAAAAAAGGGTAGTTTTTTAATTTACAAGTAAAATAATAACCAAGCTATCCCTTATTCTTCAGATACCGTTATATCTTAGATACCGTTTCTTCACAATATACTATAGAATAACAGCATGTTCGGTATCCTGACAATCCGGAAATATATGCTTTTATGCAGACATCGTCTTTCAGTAAATACAAGCCAAAACATCATGTTAAATCAGCATTATAATCAATCTTTTAATGCGCTACTTTCATATTCTGGTCTTGTGTTAAACAGCACTACTAGTACCTTTTTTTCCATCGATATTCACTGGATTTTTCGAACTTAAACTGAAAAGAATTTCATTGTTATCGAGATTAAAATAGCTTTCTCTTTAAGTTTGTAAAGAACAATAGCGCGTGCACCAGCTTTAGATGACGTCATAACCCAAACAAAGACAATAAACGGTATTGAAAGACGCTTGTTTTTTTTATGGGATATCGTTACTGGTTGGCTAGTAGTATCCGTGAACTAGCAGTATCCGTGATTTGTATATTAAAAGATGTAAAAACTCTCCAACATTGGATTTTGAATTTACACACTTCACCTAGCAACTGTTCCATTCGCAAAATAAGTTGAAGTCTCCAAACCTTCATATTTTTCAAGATATTTACATTTATGTTAAAAAAATCTCAAAACAACTTAACTCATTGCGGGGCATCCATGCGCACGTCTTTGCGCATGCGCATAAATCTACAATTGGACACATATTTTTATCTTGTACTTCCCTATATTCAGTTTACCAAGGGTGATCGCTAGGCTCTTCACATAGAGCAGCAATTTTAGTATTCAAACACCACCATCCATGTATTCAACGCATTTTTCGTGAAATAGATTTTCTCAAATAAATTAAGAATTGCAATTGCAAAATGATTATTTAAAAAATATATTAACAACGAATTGCAATTTTAAAATGTTTACTCAATTATACGGTTAATTTCCAGACGATTTTGAGACAATTTCAATAATAACATGGTTGTCTCCCATTTACCATCAGCACTTTTTTAAGGGGCGCCGAAGGTAATCAAAAGACCATAAAAAAATTTCCGGCATCCACTTCTGTTAGTAGTCGCACTATCACCGGTAATCTTGCATGGAATAGAATAATATTATATCATTATGATGTAGGTAATATAATGGAGAATAATATAGAGCAATTAAAATCTTGAGGTGTGTAGCACAAAATTCGCATTTTCAATTGAAAGGAAAAAAATCACGGATACTACTAGTTTTATTGCTTCAAGTAATGCTTATTAAATGCCCCCTTGGAGCCTCTTATATGGAAAAACAATATGACGTCAAGACAAGATATTCACGTCCTCGTAAACAGAAGGAGCCAAACTTTGTACTGCAACAAGCTTTTCTTTAAAAGTATTACTTACGGGATTGAAAATAGAGAAAAACTACTAAAAAATCACGGATACTACTCACCAACCAGTATGGTTGACCTGTTCTGAGTGCTGTCATTTGTTTATAAAGTTAGATTCTACAGATTTTATATTTTGAAATTAAAGATAGATAATTTGTTCATATGTAATATCACTAATATGTTTTAAAAACGAGTATGGTAAAACCTACTTTAAGTACGAGTTCATAGTGTCATTAAGAGGAACGGTATCTAAAGAACAGAGCATACATTCTTTACTGGTTGCAATTACTCGTAAAAAATAATGTTCAAATAATACACAAACAAATAATTGTATAAAAACAAAACCGTACAAACGCACGTGCGGTTAATTAATAATCTATGCATACAAATGATTGAGAATCAGGAAACAGAATAAACTACTCGATCAAACCGTTCATTCCAAATATCTATCAATAAACAAAGATTCATGTTATCGCAAGTTACCGTCGATACTCGCGGCCCCCGAGATTTCAATCACATGATAAGCCACGTGATCGGATCTGTAATTATGGCAGAGTATTTTTCTTAAAAGTACCGTAGTTTGAAAGACCTGTAATATAAATGTTTTAAAGTAAAATGAAATAAATTTTATATTATGTACATGTACTACATATGCTTGTTTGTTGCTTAAAATTACATTTAATAGATTATTGGATTGATTATGAATGAAAAATAATCGTTTGATCTGCAAAATCGTCTTTAGTATAATCAATCTAAACTTACATTTGAGAAAATACGTCTCGTTTTTCATTATACAAGTGTTTTGACGCGTGTCATTTTATCTGTATTATCTTATCTACACTTGTGCAGCCATGTGGTGCCTAAGGCATGCCAATTAACACTTTAATCCATAGCAGGACATCGTCTCCCATGGAGAGAACGCCCTCGAGTTCTCACTAACGAATGTTTATTCAAGGCAATTGTATAGCATATTAAATCGAGACAATTAAAGGTTATAAGAAAATATTTTGTAGGAGAAAAACAAGCACAAATCAAAAACGAAAAAAAAAATAAACAAGTATGACAAAATATAGATCGAAAAAGTACTAATATGTACTATGTTTATTTATAAAAAAAATTTTTTTACAAATTGCTGTTTGAACAGTAAAAGCACTATGTTCCTTTCTTGGTGTACACATTGAGATATCCTTCAAAATGCGACATTATTCGAGAGAATCCGTCAAGAAATAACTAAGTTTTAGTCAAAGGCAGGTTAGATTCTAAAATTCATTAAAAATCTTGCTGTCTCAGCCTTGCTTTCAATACGAATAATTTCGGAATTATTAAATGTTAAAAATACAAAGATTTATTTCTTGGCGAACAATTTCAAATTGCTTTCAAAATAAGACTTTATTCAGAAAAATCCGCCCAGGAATGACAAAGTATTAGGTGCATCCGTCTGAAATCTTACAAAGCCTCGCTCTGAATATTTCAGGAACAATTTAAGATACAATAATAATGTTTATTTTATGTTGTTCAGTTTTAAATTGCGGTCACAATGAGACTTAAGTCAGCAAAATCCGTCCAGAAATAACAAAGTTTAAGGCAACGGCAGGTTAGATACTTTTCAATAAACAAATCTTAATTGCTGCCTTAGTCTGAAATCTCACATAGCCTCGGTTTAAATATGAATTACTCCGGAATTATTAAAGTTAAAATAACAATATTTATTTCTTGGCGTACAATTTAAAATTGCCTTCAAAATAAGACTTTATTCAGAAAAATCTGCACAGAAATGATAAAGTATTATGATAAGGCAGGTTAGAAACTTTTCAATAAAAATCTTGCTGCCTTAGTCTGAAATCGTACAAAGCCTCGCTCTGAATATTTCCGGAACTAGTTAAGATAAAATCGCAGTGTTTATTTCATGTTGTTCAGTTTTAAATGTCATTCAAAATGAGACTATATTCAGCAAAATCCGTTCAGAAATAAGAAAGTATTAGGCAAAGGCAGGTTATCTACTTTTCATTAAAAAAAAAATCTTCCTGCCTTACAAAAATCCGTTACGAAATGACAAAGTATTAGGCAAAGTATATACTTTTTAATAAAAATATTGCTGTCTCTGTCTGAAATCTTACCAAGTTTCGCTTATGAATATCTCCGTAACTATTAAAGATTAAAAGATAAAATGCTTTTTTGTATTGGTGTACAGTTTCGAACAAACTTGTTCAACTCTAATGTGCGCATTCACAAAATCACATTTATTGGTATATATGCAATGTATATCAATAGTGAATTGGCTTGCGTACTAGCTTAAGTCACGTAATAACGCCGTGATAACGCCGGGGCCGCGAGATAAAACGAGAGTTCCCGCAGGCTTGTAAACCTGTTTCTAATCTCTGTTTGTTTATAGATCTCTGGTTCAATCATTCTGCTGGAACACACGGGCCTTGTGTATTTGCGGAAATTTCGGTAAATGACCAATTCGCTAAATTGATTGTACATGTATATAGTTAAATGTTTTAGAAGGTTTGGTAAAATGATTTTAACAAGTGTTATTCGCACCTATTGGATAGTGCAGAGAATGCAGGTGTTGCACCTGGCTGTTAATGTTAGTGGATCTTGCGCGCGACACATCGTCTCATGATGGTGAACATTTCTGCCAAGTTATTTCAAATTCCATCCAGAAATGACAGAGTTTATAGAGCGGACACAAAAAACAGACCCCATTTTTGAGATTTGACCCTAGAGGTACGTGCCTGGTTCTTGCGCGCGACACATCGTCTCATGACGGTGAACAATTGTGCCAAGTAATTTCAAATTCCATCCAGAAATTACAGCGTTTATAGAGCGGACACAAAAAACAGACCCCATTTTTGAGATTTGACCCTAGAGGTACGTACCTGAATCTTGCGCGCGACACATCGTCTCATGACGGTGAACAATTGTGCCAAGTAATTTCAAAATCCATCGAGAAATGACAAAGTTCTAGATCGGACACGAAATACAGACCCCTTTTTTTACCATTGACCTCTAAGTGTGACCTTGACCTTGGAGGTAGGGACCCGGATCTTGCGAGCGACACATCGTCTTATGATGGTGAACATTGGAAGGAAGAACGGAAGGACACGCGCAATCTTATAGTCCCCAACTGGTATCACAGGTAGGGGACTTATAAAAACATTTACATTCAGAATGTTTTCGTATTACTAAAGAGTAATAATGTGTACGTTTATAGTTTCATTAACATTTTCAAAACTGGTATGATTTTAATTTATAGGATTGAGTTCGAAATTAAAAGAATGCTTACTTTGAATGCGTGTCTGGTTTCCAAATACTTGTATCATATACTGAACCAAAAAAGAAACTTGTAAGTTTCAATATAGAAATTTATTTTAAAGAACGAATGTTTGTTGTATAAGTTTGTTTTATGAATCTACTGGGATTAACAGGTGGATTTTCCAAAGTAGAACGATTTTACAATAACCATATGTGTTAACGTAATCATTAACCGTGACAATTTGGCATGTAGGTTTCTTTTTTTTTGGGTGGGTGTGTGTGTGTGTGTGGGGGGGGGGTATTTATATGTGAATTTTGTTTTACGATTACTCTGTAAAGTTGTGCATTGTATGGAAACACACACATTTTGTAAGACATGCCACCAATTTATGTTCGAATCCAAACACTATATATTTTCAGGAAATAACAATTCACCAAATTACTTGCAAATTGAATTTTTATCAGTTTTCGTATAGACTGCTTTTATCGAAATCGCGAATGTATTATCAGTTTCTTACGGGTGACTACAATCGAGTGAGATGCATTTTCTTAGAAGAAACATATATTTTTTTTTTTTTAAACTTCGACAGCAGAGAGAAGCATCTTTGCAAAGAGACCAGACTCGCACCATCTGCGTTTGTGTAAAATAGGCGATTAATCAAATAAAACAGTTTCAGCTTCACGGGGATTAGATTTGCTGGTTCCTAACCTTTCCGCAGAAAGGGGGGAATGCGGGTCAAAACGGCCTATATCGGACCATGTACCGAAACGGCACTAGTCGTTATCGGCCCAGTCGTTATTGGCCCCATTGTTGCATACAGTATGCATACAGTATTTGTTGAATTTTTCAATTATTGCATTTTAGTAGAAAAAAATTATTATTAAACAAATTAATGTGTGTCATATTATGATTTTCAGAAATTAACATAATTTTACAATTGATGAGAACACACGAAAAAAACACCAACAAATTTATACATCTAATAATTAAGTCCAGTAAATTTTAAATTATTGGTTTGATCATGGATAAAATGTTTATTCTGCCAAATCAGACTACACGTAAATTTTCGATGAAAGAATACGTCTTGTTTTACTCAGAGATCTATTAAGTTATTAACACACTATCATTAGTTTGTTTTTATTATTGGGGATGCAACGGGTACCCAAAAATACCCGCATTCTCGGTTCCATAAAAATTAACTCGAGTTCGGTTCCTTGTTATAAAATTCAGGTCGGGTCGGGTATTACAAAAATAGTGTAATTCAGCCTTTTTGTCATCTTTCTAAAAATTCTTCTTAACTTAAACCATATTCAACAAATTAATAAAACCAAGACCCAATAAAAGTAAAGTAAAGTGTTTGTTTATTATAGTGTCACCCCTTGAGATTATGGGCCAGCTAGTTTTGACTTATGAGACACCTTTATTGATGAACATCTTTACTCCGGATTCCTGTCCTATATGCCGGGCGCTTGGCAGGACGGCAATCGGTACCCTTCGATTAAACTAGCTGCTGGGTAGGCATATATATGCCTACACAAGAAGCTCGTGCATTATTCCCCGCTGAATTATTACCGTAAACCTTCTGCAAAAAACCTATGCAAATAAACTACTGAACAAATCTGTATGTATCGACAGGGGAATACTTTTTTGAAAAGGATTTTATTAAGGTTTATTTTTTAGAACTTAAATATCCTGTAATACAAATATTCTGTATACATGTATATTTTTCCTTCAGTTTTAATTTTATAATTTTGTTGATTACCTGATCATTGAACTGAAGTCATTAATAGGGAAAAAGTAGCAATGGGGTAAAATATAAACTCAGAGCTGGAGTAATTCACCTTAACAAACAACAATCAAGAATGTTGATGAGAAAAGTCCAGCGCAAAATAATTATAAAGGAAACAGGTACAGTTCAAACTTCATAGTTCCTTTCTAACAGTATAATAGAGCTAATGCCCATTTAGCGTATTTGTAGCTCTAATCCTGCGGTAAATTAGCTAAATTCTAATCTAGTTTAGATTAAGCAGTATTACAATGACAACTAATAACATGGATATCAGTAAAACTGATGGATGCTTCCCAGCGCGCTTTGTCAAGCAATATAGATGTAATGAGAAACGCAGAGATATTTTAATGACTAAAAATCACTAGACAGGGCCAAATCTGACACCAAAGCGGTATGTAAACATATCACAAACGAGAATAATTTCATTTATCCTCTCATCTTCAGGGTAGAAACAATGTTTACTGATCGGAATAGCCCTCAGGTGGTGCAAAGTTGATGTGTACCTTTACTTATATCAATACCCGACCCAACCCACAAAAACCCGACCCGAAGAAAGATACCCGACCCGACCAAAATTTGCTACCCGTTGCATTCCTATTTATTATGTCCTGTGACGTGTACCAGATGTTCAATTTGTACATGGTCTATTTTACTACAGAATGAGGAATTCGCAACGATCTGTCTAAAATTTTAAGGTAGTTGTAAGTGAATGTGTGATGTTATAACTGGGTCGAAAATGACTCGGCCGATAAAGACTGGGTCGACTACGATATGGGCCGTTTTGACCCGACAACAAAAGGAGCCCGGCACCCTTTCCCGGTATTCAGTCACACTGGTATTGTTTTCGGTCTCCATATTAGAAGATCCAATTCCGCGGGAAGATTTGTGCCGACGCCATGTCCGAACGAAGTTTACGTCGGAAGTCGGCAACGGTGACTTTTGCAGGAGATGACGATGTTTTGCAACACATTGTAGACGCAGAAAATAAGTCAAGTAATTATTTCTATCAATGTTTTAAAGTTTATTTTCTTTAAGTGTCCGATTTGTTTGCATCCGAAAGTGTTGCACTCATTAGGATACAAAACACTATTTTTTGTCAGAGCGTCCATTCTTATACAATGTTTCGGTGATGATTTAAACATCATGAAATGACAATTTTAACAACATGTCTAATTTAGATGAATGTCTTTTGTAATTTTTAACTCGACTATTCGAATGTTGTTGCTGTTGAATGTAATTTTGCGTCGTTGTCGCCTATGGTCTCGATGTGCTTTTACGACTTATGTCGTCGTTTCCGTCTCTGTGCTAAATTGCTCTCGGTACTTATACACTTGATACTTTATATTTGATTCCTAAATAGTTACAGTCTATGTGTTTCTACTAGAAATTTGCTGAAGTAATTGACAAGTTCCTCTTTTGCATACGTAGTTATGTCCGGTATGTCTCCAATTAATACTCCCAATGACATATCTGCACAGTCTACTGGTGAGCGAGTATTTGTCGGACGAAATATGCATTTATTTTGGGACAATTTTAATTCATGAACAAACTCAACGATGAAAATTCGCGTGTAACGTTCTGGGTTGATCACCCGCTTGAGTAGGTAAACAAAATAAGTTTCACTTGTGCGCTTGCGCAACAATAGAGGCCCTGAAAGGGGTACATAAAACACTTTGACAGTAGTATTAGATGTTTTTTTAACAGTGAAATATACAGAGGAATGCTGTATAACTTTATTAAATCTATATTAGACAACAAATAAATAATCAGATGCGTAATTTATAGCAAAATAATACCACTTTATTAAATGATTTAATAATGACTAGAGAATTTAAGTAAGGTGTTGAAACAAATACGGAAGCATGACGTTTTAAAGAGTTTACTAGACGTTACGTATCTATGTAGCTTCTACACACGTCCTTAACGTCGTATCAGGTTAAATAATGTTCTGCCCAGAGTTTGTCTGCTATAATGAGCAAAAGGCCAAAACTATCACAAACCCTGTCGGGGCCCCAAATTGGGATTTTATCGCGCATAATCCATTATAGGAAGTACTAAAGCTTTATACAGTTTCATGTAAGTTGTTTGATTACAGCCATGATTATTATCTATAAATTTATCTAAGCTGTGTAGTGCGCTGAATCCTTTTGCAGTTTTTTCTTTTATATTCTGTTCAAAATTAAGGGAATTGTCTATCATAAGATTTTTTTGTGTTTTACTATTTTCAGTTCATAGTTTCTCTGTGGCTTGTGTTTCTTTACCTACAAATAACGCTATTGTTTTTTATGGGGCTATGTTCCACTTTTTGCACCATTGGCGTACATTCTGAAGATCTTTATTCATTGCTTCTATTGCTTCATTAATATTTGTATTACTAGTCCAGATACATGCATCATCTGCAAATTCTATATGTTGGCTCTGAGCATCAGCCATTCTGTCACTTGCATATAGATTGCAGAGAGTAGGACTGAGTACAGAGCCTTGCGGAATGCCTATCTAAGATGTCATAACTGGTGATATGTAGTCATTAATCTTTATGTAAAATTTCCTGTCAGTCACGAACTCATTCAAATAAACCCACAATCTTCCTTTTGTGTTGTTGTCATATGTTTTTTTCAATAGACCAGCCCTCTATACTCGTTCAAAACATGACTCATAGTCCATGGTAACTAAGACAGTTTTCTCACTTCGTTCCATGTTTTCCTTTACACTATGCACCATTCTGAGAACTGCTTGTGTGCGTGGCTTATTTTTTCTATATGCATTTTGTGTTTTTGATAACATATTTTCAGCCTCTAGCTTCTAGGTCAACCTCGATTTGATAATTTTTTCCATCAGCTTTCCTAATACACTACCCAATGTAATTGGCCTATATGATTTGGATTCATTATAGTTTTCCTTGTTAGGTGAGCTATCCTACTACCCCCGGCGTTGGCGTCCGCGTCTTAATTGACACTTAGAAAATACGTTTGTCATCAACTCCAGTATCAGGGGCAACATTACCCATAACCAAACATGCCATAATTTTTTCAGGCCAAAACGGGACATAGCCAAAAAATCGCGGGGACATTTGACATTTGACCGGGACACATCAATAATGTCATTTTTTTCTGAAAAAAATAACAAGTAATAATAATAGTTTATCGTATCTAACCTAGGTCCTATTCCGTTTCGTGGTCTATATAGTTATAGTTCAAACAATAAACACCCAAAATGAATAACACAAACATGCACACGCATATATTTTAATCATATTTATTCAATAATATAAACAATAACATGTATTTGTAATTATGACATCAAAGAAATTACACGAAACACGCAAATATAAACACTGATTGTCAAATAAACAAATGCGTTTACAAGGGAGACTACTCCAGCAGACTTATACCTGGGCTACGTTCCACTATACACTGCGTCATTAACTGCATCAACTTTTTGCGATGTGAACAATACAAGTTTAAAGAAAGTAATGATTGTTTTTGCATCTTTAATTCTCAAAAAGTTCTCAATTTATTTTCATACTTACCTTCAAACGTTACCAAACTAATTATGTGATAACACCTATTCTATTTTAAATCAAAATAACAACAAACACAGTTCCTTTTTTATTCCGAAACAATGCAGCAATCAGCAGCAATTAGCGACCGTGGATATATGACCCCCATCCCGCGAAAGTGTGACAAACGATCAATACATCGCTAATTGGGTATCATTACTGCTCCTCTTTGACACGCGGCTAGGGGTTTTTGTTGTCATAGGGACCGATAAAGGGATTAACGATCTGAAGTTAATTGTTGGCCCAATGTAAGTTTTATGGTACACTAACATCGATGTTTGTGATTGACCGGGACAGAATGCATCTCACCGGGACGCCGGGACAGACCTCGCGAAACCGGGACAGTTTCGGTGAGACCGGGACATATGGCATGTATGCCCATAACTCTGTTTTGTATTTTGACAGAGTTATGCCCCTTTTTCACATAGATTTTCTGTTTAAAGTTTATATTCAAAAGTTTTGTAACTTCAAAACTACATAAGTTATTCACTTGAAACTTGGAACTAACCTTTGTCATCAACTCTAGTATCAGGGGCAACATTACCCGTAACTCTGTTTTGTATTTTGACAGAGTAATGCACACTTTTTACATAGATTTTGTTTTTAAGTTTTTGTTCCAAACTATAAACTATACAAGGCTTCACTTAAAAGTTTTCTATTTTAACAAATTTATGCCTCTTTCACTCTCCAAAATATGTACCAACTGAAATACTTCAAATAGTCGAGTGCGCTGTCCTCTGACAGCTCTTGTTACACATTTTAATTGTTTACCTGATTGTTGTAACTGTTCTGTTAAAAATCTTATAGTCGGCATCTGTTACATTCTGTATTCTCGCGGTATCTAAACTTCTACTGTAATTGTTCATTGTCATGCTTAATTGTCAACCTCAAACATATTTTTGGTTTTCTTTAAGAAAATTGTAAGTAATAAATGATTTTATTTGAAAACAATCAATTAATACAACTTTTGAGTATACGCACAGTTAAAAATTACAGGTCGTTATTTTTGTGACTGTCCAGATATACAGAGAAATACATGTATGTACATTTATTACTGCACATAAATTAAATGTCGATTTGAATTTCACTGACTGCATAATAAAATATAACACCTTTTGATTTAAATACTTATCCAAACGAATGGTGGTTCTAGTTTTTTAGCTCACCTGAGCACGAAGTGGTCAAGGGTGAGCTATTGTAGTCAGTCTGTGTCCATCGTCCGTCGTCAACATTGTACTTCAAACAACTTCTTCTCTGAAACCACTATGCGGATTTTAACCAAACCAAACTTGGCAGGAATGTTCCTGGGATGGTTCCTGCAATTTATTAAAATATATTGAAAACTCTGGTTGTCATGGCAACCAAAAGTTTAACAACTGGAAAACTTAAAAAGTGTTCTTGTCAGAAACCACTGGCTGGATTTAAAAATAGTTTTCACATAAATGCTCCTTGGGTGACCCTCTACCAAATTCCATTAAGTCATTTTGATTTGTTAAATAACATGGCCGCCAGGGGGCGGGGAGTTTTCCTTATATGGCTATATTGAAAACTTTAAAAAATCTTGTCTGAAACCACTGGCTGGATTTTAAAATAATTCCACAGAAATGTTCCTTGGGTGACCCTCTACCAAATTCCTTGAAATTATTTTGATTCGTTATAAAACATGGCTGCCACGGGGGCGGGCCAGTTTTCCTTATGTAACTATATTGAAAACTTAAAAAATCTTATAGTTTGAAACCACTGGCTGGATTTCATAATAATTTCCCAGAATTGGTCCTTGGGTGACCCTCTACCAAATTCCTTGAAATCATATTGATTTGTTAAAAAACATGGCTGCCAGGGGGCGGGGCAGTTTGTGTTGCATACCACTTATATGCTCCTCGGTCAAGGTCTGTGGGTCCAAGGTTACACTTAAAAGGTCAAATATTAGAATGAACTTTTTGTTTGAAGCATCATTTTTGCCAACATGTAAGGAATGTAATAACTTGGTGGGAATGAAGATCATTATGAGGCAGTGTGTCACAACATCAAACAGTTGTGAAATCTCAAGATATTTGTCCAGGGCATAATATTGTACTCTGACTTTGTTTTGCCTTCCTCTGACGAGCATATGCTTTGGGGGCATATGTCACATCCTGTGACAAACCTTGTTAAAAGCCATTGTCATGCTTTACACTCAGGTGATCGACCTAGGGCCATCTTGGCCCTCTTGTCTAGTATACTGTGTGGCATACGCCAAGCTGGAAACTACGTCCTCTGGTGCATTTGGCGATGTTTCAACAGTTCTGAGATGTCAATATATACTTGCACAATACGTTAAAAAAATACAATCGCCTCGCCAAATCAAACCATCGGGTGCTTGCAGATGTGTTTCTGAATAATTTATTTCCTGTGCGTATCAACAAAGATTGCACAAAGCTACATTTGTCACCTCCCTCCTGTATGGATGAGAAGCCTTGGTTCTGTGCCGAAAACAAGTGCAGCTTCTTAAACGATTTCATCAAAAATGCCTCCGAGCCATCATGGGCATCAAGTGGCATGACTATGTGATAAACATAGAAGTCTTGAAGCTACCCCATCATCGAGGCCATGCTTCTGACCAGACAGTTCCGCTGGGCTGGACACCTGTCATGTATGGAAGACACACAAATGCCCAAAGCTGTGTTCTATGGAGAGCTAAGCCAAAGCAAATGTGACATAGGCGCCCCACGAAAGCGCTTCAATGATCAGCTGATGCGCCAACTAAGTGCACTAAGTGCAGCTGGAATCTCAGACAAGGTCTAGGAAAACATGGCAAAATACAGAAGGAGGACTGTCACTAAGCAAGCCAGGAGAGGTGCTGCACAGGCCAAGCGCAGACGGAGGAAAGCAACAGCGACACAGAGTCCCACTGGCCAAGGGTTCCTTTACCCGGCGTGTGCCAGAGTGTGCCGCACGAGAAGTGTGGTATGCAAAATCACCAGAGAGCATGCCAGAGTCTTTCTACCCAATGATCCTCGGAACATTGGAACAAACCATCATCATCACATTAAAACAAATTATCTACACTTATCGCTTACCTAATCAAACGGAATACACAAAAAATACAGATCGCAATTAAAGTCAGAAACTGCTACCTTGCAAAGAGCTTTACAGGTTGGATATTGTTCTCCAAACAAAAAACAACGGGAACAAATCACACCACTGACTGACATATATTGAAGCCATTTATGAACTATGAACCACGCTGCTCGCGTTTTGCGCATCTTTCCAACGTTGTATCAGTTAATGAAAATGTGTCGTCGTGAACATCATGCCATGCCAGTAAGCAGTGAAATTTTCTGCTCGTCATCCAAACTACTGCCTTGGCTAAGGACGCCATTGACTCATTATACGATGGAAAACAAGTCGCCATTTCCAATATTTTCCGCTAAGTTAAATGGCCATTTAAACAATCCGTAGAAGCTATATGACATCACGCATAACATAATTTATGACGTAGTGGTGCCGATGACAAATTGTTTCGGACGATTCCATAGTATATCTACTTGTTACATGTAATATACTGCTCACAGAAGATAATGCTTGCACATGCGTATGTACCTGTATACTATTATATTATGAATGGGTATAAACATAGTAAAACAAAGTGAAGGATGAATATTTTGATTCTACATTTTATCAGTCGGCTAGTCATGTCTTCTTGCCTTACCCCCCATACAGACAATATTTTAAATGCTTTTTTTCAAGTTTTTAGCATTTTTATTTTTCCACTTAAGCGTAACTAATTATACGCGCGTATAGGAGTAGGCCCAGTTACGCCCCTGCTTAATAACTTTCGTATCATCTTGCAGCCATAAGTAGACATTAAATGGTCAATGTATAGAATTTTGTCTGATTAATATGTAGAAAAACTTAAAATTTTGTTTTGGAATATTTATAAAAGGTTAGAATCCAACAATTTTACTTTTATTGGTGTTTGTTTATAGGCACACCGCAAACTTTTTTTTTTTTAAAGTTTAACCGCAAGATTACCGATGACGTAATTTTTCAAGATGGCCTCATTGTGCATTGAAAAATACAATAATGCGAAAAGGTTCAATTACTTGGGTTATATTGAAAGAAACTGTTCTGATATTTGCTTTGGCTCAAAATATTTGTTTAAATGATAAGTACTGCGATAATGCAGATAAACACAGTAAGTGATAGGGACTGATTCAGAAGCGTTTGTGTTTTTGTGTCGCCGGAAAAGGCAACATATTACTTTTTGCGGCGGCAGCCCCTTCAGTTTGTCAGACAATAATCTGAGAAGTTTTTGGGCTATCATTATGAAACTTTATGGAAGTGTTAGTAGGCATCAAAGGAAGGTCCAGTTTGGTTTTCGGCATAATTGCTCTCATTGTACTTAGTTTAAAAAAAAAAAATTCAAATAAGGCTTGTGCAGACTATATCTTGAGACGTTTTTATGAAACTTCAGGGAAGTGTTAGTAGACATAAAAGATAGGTCATGTTCGGTTTTAGACATAATTGCTCTTATCGTACTTTGGTTATGCCTTTTTTTTTTAAAGTTCAAATAAGGCTTAAGCAGACAATAACTTAAGAAGTTTATTTGCAATCATTATGACACTAGGGAAGTGTTTAGTCATCACTTTCATTAAAAAAATGTCATAAAAGATGTAAAAACAGTAAGTTACTTCCCCTAGCTGTTAACAGTAACCCAGGATTTTTATCAGGCGCCCCAGTCCCTATGTCGAAAATATTTTTACGACGTGTCATATGACGTTATCTGGTGCGGTTTAGCTCTTAAAATTAAGGCTAAAACGTTTTCAATTTTTTGTAAACGTTTAAACGAAATGAAATAAACGAAACATCACCGTTTGAACGGTATACCTATAGCCTTTTAAAAGCAAAGGCGTCATTGTAAGAATCATGATTAAAATACATTTATATTATACATGCTTTGTTCTTGCAAAAACGGCAGGAGAATTTCCCCGTGCACGTTGTGCCTACGCGCGTCAAATGTTAAAGACCTGTATTTAGGAAGCACACGGTGGGCACACGCACGCTCTCCATGCTTGGAATGTGACGTGGTTGTCAGCAGACATTTCACGCTCTTTTGCAGAAAGCGGGTTTTACATGGCATGCATGTACATAAACAAGACCGCTTGTGATTACGAAACATTGAGCAGTAGCACTGGATAGGCTTTTCAGATTACGATTTCATATTAGCGTATTTGAGACTGATTTTTTGCAGTTTATTTTTTAAAGTTATGAAATTTATAATTAATTAAATAAATAAGTGTGCATATTATAAAATACGAAAGCTCATTTACTTTTGAGGTCGATAATACGCTTGACGCGTGTATAAGGTTATTTGTGTGTGGATACATGCCAACTGCGCCGATTGGTCAGTCATAACGTCATTCCAAAGCGAAGATATACTGACCGTTTCTATTCGCTCATATCGATTTTACTGCATGTTGAAACTCCGCCTATAGTTCGGTGCTTGACGGTGATTGATTGCGGCTTAGAAATAACAGTAAACTGTTAAAATTTTCGGTGAAGTGACATTCGCTTTGATCATTCACTGATTTTATAGAGTGGGTGTACATGTTTCTCGAGTGAAAAACGGCCATTGTGACGTAAGAGATTAGCTTTCACTGCAAGAATTGTCGGTCTGCTGCAGTCAACACAGCTAATTAATTGATACAATGCACGTGTCCCGTGCGATGGTTTGTAAGTGCAACATAAATTTTAGGCACCCTGGATATGTTCAAGTTAAAATTTAAGCGCCCGGGCATCAACGGCCTGGGGAAGGCTCTGCAGCTGTGCGTGGAGGTTTACGCTTGGGTAAAACAGAAGTAAAATACAGAACATCATCGGTCTTTTCGGGGTCTTTTTTTATTTTTTTCTTACATTTGGGAATTTTTTAACTTCAATTTGGGAAAAATGGTCAGAAAATCGGATTGGCAATGATGCCGTTTTCCGGTACCGACTTTATATCGAGGAAAAACGCTGGTGTAGTGTAAGCAGGCATAAAAGGAAGGTTAAGTTCCATTTTCGGCAAAACTCTTAGGGTACTTGAGTTATGCCACGTCAGGCGACACATCGGACTCACAGAGTTCTAGTTGTGAATGTCATAACACATCATCTTCAAAAATAAAAGCATTTGGAATAACTAACTCAAATGGTCTGCAAAGAAAAGCATAACAAGAAAAACAGTTTGTGTCCACCAGTGTTGGAATCCATGTCCTCGAGATCAGATGTCAGTTATGCTGACCACAAGCCAGGCTACAGAGACTTGCTCATAAATCCATGTCCTCCGGATCAGAAGTCAGTTATGCTGACCACAAGCCAGGCTACAGAGACTTGCTCATAAATCCATGTCCTCCGGATCAGAGTCAGTTATGCTGACCACAAGCCAGGCTACAGAGACTAACACATAAATCCATGTCCTCCGGATCAGAAGTCAGTTATGCTGACCACAAGCCAGGCTACAGAGACTTGCACATAAATCCATGTCCTCCGGATCAGAAGTCAGTTATGCTGACCACAAGCCAGGCTACAGAGACTAACACATAAATCCATGTCCTCTGGATCAGAAGTCAGTTATGCTGACCACAAGCCAGGCTTTGCTCATAAATCCATGTCCTCCGGATCAGAAGTCAGTTATGCTGACCACAAGCCAGGCTACAGAGACTTGCTCATAAATCCATGTCCTCCGGATCAGAAGTCAGTTATGCTGACCACAAGCCAGGCTACAGAGACTTGCTCATAAATCCATGTCCTCCGGATCAGAAGTCAGTTATGCTGACCACAAGCCAGACTACAGACACACATAAATCCATGTCTTCCGGATCAGAAGTCAGTTAAGCTGACCACAAGCGAGGCTACAGAGACTTGCACATAAATCCATGTCCTCCGGATCAGAAGTCAGTTATGCTGACCACAAGCCCGGCTACAGAGACTAACACATAAATCCATGTCCTCCGGATCAGAAGTCAGTTATGCTGACCACAAGCCAGACTACAGAGACTTGCACATAAATCCATGTCCTCCGGATCAGAAGTCAGTTATGCTGACCACAAGCCCAGCTATAGAGACTAACACATAAATCCATGTCCTCCGGCTCAGAAGTCAGTTATGCTGACCACAAGCCAGGCTTAAGAGACTTGCACATAAATACCAGAATTTTTAAAACTGAGTGAGTGATGCACATGTTTTAAAACCAGCAATGAAAAGCGTTACAAAGACACTTTGTAATTGTCATTTTAATTGTTGTTTATTCATAAACAACAATGATACTTTTCATTTAATTAACGTTAAGTCTTTAAGAGTAAAATTAAGATTCAATTTTGATAATGATATATTTCTCTGCAGTGCTGACTGGCACTTAGTTTTGATTTCTTGTTAAGGATTAAAAACAGCAAAGCATTTCAACTAATACTGGTGTTATGTTTCAGCGAGTGGCGCAAAGTCGCGCAGAAAGAGTCATCCTCAAGTGAAGCCTAAAACCATCGAAGAAGAAGCCAGTGACCATAGTGACGATGAGAACCTTCCAGTGACAAAATCTGAGGGTAGAACTCGTGATAGATTTGTATATAGATTGTAGCATAAATATGTATATAGATTGTGGAATAGCGTACAAACTTTATACCTGTGAGTGAGGAATTTATTATGCCTTATCCCCATCGAAGATGGCAGGGTATATTGATTTGGTAATGTCAGTCGGTTGTTGGTCGGTTGACTTTTTTCGTTTCTGCTTGATATTTTAAAGATTGCTTTAACCTAGAGGATGCATACCTTTTTTTCTGTATGTCGCGTAAATTGCTGATATACACTCACTTACACACTTGTAGTTTTAAATGATAGACAGCTTTTATTCTCGACAGCTCTTGAAGATGACAGTCAGGTCAGTGGGGGAGATGTGTTCGGGTTTCGAACGCCCAAGAAAGCAGGCCGTATGGAGCAGCTTGCTTCGGAGGCTAAAACACCAAAGTCAATTTTGAAGACCCCAAAGTCAAAAGAAGGAACACCAAGAAAATGTAAAAATCACATTCCATTTTATACTTCCATCATTAGGGCATTTCTTTATAAATCTCTCGTAATTCTGTTACTAACACTCTTGACTGTGTATTTCTCAGCGCATTTGACTATGTTGTTTTTCAGCGGTAGGGGTCACGCCTTCAAAGGAAGAGCCAGGCACACCGACCAGTAAAACTCTGCGACAAAGAAAACCAGCCGCCAGTACTCCATATAGACTTCATAAACGACATGGCGCAGGTAATTACACACATTTGTAAGATTTGTATAAATCAACTACAGTTGTTCTTCCTTTACCTACCTGTTGCCGTGTTTTAAATTTATTCCATGTTACAACCTGTCAAGTGGCAATGGCTGAAATAGACCTAAGTTAACCGGATGCCATGGACATTTTAAGGGAGCAGGTTATCAGTTTCTAAATTTGTTTTCAAAAGTTCAACAGCTCCTCCAATAAAAGTAACTACTTTACATTTGTTTTTTTATGTGGAACAACCTTATAAAAATCTAAAATTTGCTCTCACTTTTTAATAAACATGTAAAAAAAATCATAATGGAAAAATAGAATAGGTGGTTATACAATATTTAAAATGAACATGTTATAAAGCAATTGCATTTCTCAGCAGTTATTTTTGTTATTGCATAGGAAACTCGGACTCAGAAGACAGTCTTGACACGTCCGACAGTGACAGCGATGTTAGTGAAAGCACTGCTTCTTCTGCACCGACCACTCCCTCAGGATCTGCTACGCGGCTAGCTCGGCGCAAAATGGAGGAAGTTGACGTGGTAACTGTGATTAATTCATAATTGTGGGATCACTCGAATGAATACTTTAATGATTTTACTCTTAACATGTACACATGTAGAATTACGTGTTTCTGTGTGCTTAGTATACACCATATCTGTGGGACAACTAAATTAACTCGAAAAAAAAAATTCTCAATGAAAACACATATTTTTATTTCAAAACCAAAGTGCAGCAACCAGTAGCTTATTATACCCTAATGAGGCTAATGTAATGACATTTGTTAATTTTTAAAAGGCTATCTTACTTAGACAAAAGTTTAAAACCTATGTAGACTAGATTTCTTAAAATTCTCTTCTTGAGAAATATATATATATATTAATCATTCAGTGTTAAAACCTGTTTATTATCTGGCTTTGAAATAATCGGCTAATCCTAATATTTCAGAAAACCAATGTCGAAGAGTACTTTGATATTCACGCCAGTGATGCAGGTCCCACATCTGATGCGACGTTGGCCATATTGGACATGCCACATCTCGATCACAAGTCGCTGAACGAACTTCTGACGGACGTGCTGTCCTCACACGTCGCTGAATGCAAGCTTCTGTACAACGAGTACAGAGATATGTTTAGAACCTGGATGTATCAGATGTGGTGAGTTTGCAATAGGCAGCACATTGAGAGCAATAATGTCAAAAACAGGCTGGCCACCGACCCTGCAATAGTTTGCAATAGGCAGCACATTGACAGCAATAATGTCAAAAACAGGCTGGCCACCGACCCTGCAATAGTTTGCAATAGGCAGCACATTGACAGCAATAATGTCAAAAACAGGCTGGCCACCGACCCTGCAATAGGTAGCACATTGACAGCAATAATGTCAAAAACAGGCTGGCCACCGACCCTGCAATAGGCAGCACATTGACAGCAATAATGTCAAAAACAGGTTGGCCACCGACCCTGCAATAGGCAGCACATTGACAGCAATAATGTCCAAAAACGGGCTGGCCACCGACCCTGCAATAGGCAGCACATTGACAGCAATAATGTCAAAAACAGGCTGGCCACCGACCCTGCAATAGGCAGCACATTGACAGCAATAATGTCAAAAACAGGCTGGCCACCGACCCTGCAATAGTTTGCAATAGGCAGCACATTGACAGCAATAATGTCAAAAATGGGCTGGCCACCGACCCTGCAATAGGCAGCACATTGACAGCAATAATGTCAAAAACGGGCTGGCCACCGACCCTGCAATAGTTTGCAATAGGCAGCACATTGACAGCAATAATGTCAAAAACAGGCTGGCCACAGACCCTGCAATAGGCAGCACATTGACAGCAATAATGTCAAAAACAGGCTGGCCACTGACCCTGCAATAGGCAGCACATTGACAGCAATAATGTTTGCAATAGACAGCAATAATGTCGAAAACAGGCTGGCCAACGACCCTGCAATAGTTTGCAATAGGCAGCACATTGACAGCAATAATGTTTGCAATAGACAGCAATAATGTCGAAAACAGGCTGGCCAACGACCCTGCAATAGTTTGCAATAGGCAGCACATTGACAGCAATAATGTCCAAAAACAGGCTGGCCACCGACCCTGGAAAAGAGGGAAAAATTTGTGAACAAAATTCCCTGCACGGAAGAATCAGGGCAGGGGTGTAAAAAATCACTCGCCCGCTCGCATTGGCGACTTAAATTTTGATCCGGGCGAATACAATATCCGAAATACTCGTCCGATTGGGCGACCGCATTTGAAGGTCAGTCAGCGCTTTGATTTTGTAACGGGTGCTTGTCTGGTAGCCACGTGATTAGACTGTGTCTTATAAATAATTAGACTCATTTGACAATCAGACAATAAAATTATCATTTATATGCACAATAAAAAGAAAACGGACACAAACAACGCTAAAAGGGTTTATTTGTATAGAAAAAAGTGTAATTTACACTGCAACACGGACGCACCTATTGTGCGAGAAATCTGACAACAAATGTCAGGGAAAATCACATTTCACTGGGGGAAAAATCAGGGAAATATCGGGGAATTTGGCTTCAAACTTTCAGTGGCCACCCTGAAAAATGTATTGAAAAAGTGAACAAAAAAAGTATGTGCGCTCTAAAATGTTTTTACATAAGAATTAAATAGTATTTTTCTGCGTTTCATCGGTGTATGACCTGTGGGGAAAATTACGTTTAATTTGCATAAATGCCGACGTTTATGCATAAATTGGGCCTAACTTTCCAGACAGTTCATACACCAATGAAATGCAGAAAAAAGCTATTAAATTCTTATAATTACAACCCAAAGTTGATAAAAACTTAAATTTTTACTTTCTAAGGACCGCAACTGACGTGTAGCCTCTGGCATAGGAATCCCAGTTTTATTTTCGGTTTCATTTTCATAGAATGGCATTTCTAATATCTGGTCAAAAATTTTGCTGTGGATCATTCTGGTAAAAACAATTCATTTCCCAATATATGTTAAAAAATTCATCGTCTGCAACACCAGCAACTGATAAATTAGTCATTTTGTCCGCATATGTCTGTCCGTAATAACTTAATAACAACCATTAAAATATACCGTACATGATTATGGAGTAAGTTATGCAAACAATATTTTCATGAGCATGCATTTTAAAAACAGGATCATCATTTTATTGGAACTATACGAGTCATAGATATGTAAACCTGGGTAAGTATGACTCCTATTGGGCACATTGTTGTTTACATATATAGAGTCATAGATATGTAAACCTGGGTAAGTATGACTCCTATTGGGTACATTGTTGTTGACATATATAGAGTCATAGATATGTAAACCTGGGTAAGTATGACTCCTATTGGGCACATTGTTGTTGACATATATAGAGTCATAGATATGTAAACCTGGGTAAGTATGACTCCTATTGGGCACATTGTTGTTGACATATATAGAGTCATAGATATGTAAACCTGGGTAAGTATGACTCTATTGGGCACATTGTTGTTGACATATATATTATAAAGCTATCTGTTCGCATTTGACATGATTTTCAAATTTTATTCTAGCAATGGGTTTAACTATGACTTTTAGTTCAGCAATGTATTTAACTATGGCTTTTAGACAAGCAATTGATTTAATTATAACTTTTATCCAAGCAATGGTTTTATCTATGACTTATATTCCAGCAATGGATTCAACATTCTGCTGTATGGGTTTGGCTCAAAACGTCAGCTTCTGGAAGATTTTAGAGGGACTGTACTCAAGGGGTTTTCTCAGCTGGTTGTGAATGGATATTTCCCCAGCCTGTCTGTTAAACATGTAAGTACAATAGGTGAATATGAAGATACAGTTGTAAGAATTGCATAATTATAGTCCAAACTGGATTAGAGTCTCATTCCAAGTACTCGGTGTTTCCCATTTTGTCAGTGATGTTTGGTTTTCAGTTGCTTTGAGTAATCAGTGTTGTGGAGTTATCTGTGGTCTCAAGTTATCTTTGGTATTGAGTTATCCATGGACTTGAGTTGTTAGTAATCCCTTGTTTAAATTAGGTTATCAATGATCTCTATATCAGTTGTTTACAGTGGACTCGAGTTATCAATGGTCTCTATATCAGTTGTTTTAAGTGGACTCAAGTTATCACAGGTCTCTTTATCAGTGGTCTCAGGTTTTCAGTGGACTCAAGTTATCAATGGTCTCTATATCAGTTGTTTTAAGTGGACTCGAGTTATCAATGGTCTCTATATCAGTTGTTTTATGTGGACTCGAGTTATCAATGGTCTCTATATCAGTTGTTTTAAGTGGACTCGAGTTATCACAGGTCTCTTTATCAGTGGTCTCAGGTTTTCAGTGGACTCTAGTTATCACAGGTCTCTTTATCAGTGGTCTCAGGTTTTCAGTGGACTCGAGTTATCAATGGTCTCTTTATCAGTGGTCTCAGGTTTTCAGTGGACTCAAGTTATAAATGGTCTCTATATCAGTTGTTTTCAGTGGACTCGAGTTATCAATGGTCTCTTTATCAGTGGTCTCAGGTTTTCAGTGGACTCAAGTTATAAATGATCTTTGTATTAGCGCTTTCAAATTTACAGTGGACTGAAGTTATCAATGGTCTCTATCAGTTGTTTCACGTTTTCACTGGATTCAGTTTATCAATTGTTTCAATCTTTCAGTGGTCTCAGGTTTACAGTGGACTCAAGTCGTCAATGTTCTCAACATATCAGTAACTTTGACTATGGCTATCACTGGTCTATAGTTCTCAGTGGTCACAGGGTTAAGTTATCAGTGGTTTTGAGTTATCACTGGTCACAATTTATCAATAAACAAGTCATCAATGATCACTAGGTATGAGTGGTCACAATTTATCAATAAACAAGTAAAAATGATCACTAGGTATCAGTGGTCACAATTTATCAATAAACAAGGCATCAATGATCACTATGTATCACTGGTCACAATTTATCAATAAACAAGTCTTCAATGATCACTATGTATCACTGGTCACAATTTATCAATAAACAAGTCATCAATGATCACTAGGTATCACTGGTCACAATTTATCAATAAACAGGTCATCAATGATCACTAGGTATCACTGGTCACAATTTATCAATAAACAAGCCATCAATGATCACTAGGTATCACTAGTCACAATTTATCAATAAACAAGTCATCAATGATCACTAGGTATCACTGGTCACAATTTATCAATAAACAAGTCATCAATGATCACTAGGTATCACTGGTCACAATTTATCAATAAACAAGTCATCAATGATCACTAGGTATCACTGGTCACAATTTATCAATAAACAAGTCATCAATTATCACTAGGTATCACTGGTCACAATGTATCAATAAACAAGTCATCAATGATCACTAGGTATCACTGGTCACAATTTATCAATAAACAAGTCATCAATGATCACTGGGTATCACTGGTCACAATTTATCAATAAACAAGTCATCAATTATAACTAGGTATCAGTGGTCACAATTTATCAATAAACAAGTCATCAATGATCACTAGGTATCACTTGTCACAATTTATCAATAAACAAATCATCAATGATCACTAGGTATCACTGGTCACAATTTATCAATACAAACGTCATCAATGATCACTAGGTATCACTGGTCACAATTTATCAATAAACAAGTCATCAATGATCACTAGGTATCACTGGTCACAATTTATCAATGATCTCAAGTTATCTGTGGTTTTTAGTTATCACAGGTCACAATTTATGAATGATCAAGTCATCAATGATCACTAGGTATCAGTGGTCTCAATTTATCAATGATCTAAAGTGTCCGTGGTTTTGAGTTATCTCTGGTTTCAAGTTAACATTGAACGACTCATCAGTGGTCTATTGTTAACAGTGGTCTCAAGACATCAATAAAGTTATCAATGGTTTCAAGTTATTGGTGTTTTTAAGCTATCAATGGTCTTAAGTTGTTAATGCTGCTATATATATATTAACGATATTTTTAAAGTATGAACTCATAAAGTAATGAGCACTTTTTTAAACCTCACCACAAGGTTGTTTATGTACAATAATTCTGTTAATTTTGTTTGCCATTGCCTACCTACCCGACGAAAAGGTCCCTACTCAAAGTTTTTTTCTTTGTTAAATAAAACCTTTTTTTTTTTAAATTCCGAATATTTATTTTTTTCATTTGGTTAAATAAAAGCTTGCTCTTCTTTAATTTCGGTCATTTTCCATTGGGTTAATACATAATATTAATTGATAATAGGCCATATCAAAATGCAATTCTTATAATGTTTTATCAAACTTGTGAAAACAACGGGCAGTTTGTCAGCATTCATTGTCTAATTAAAGATGATTGCTAGCATGCTCTCGTTATATCAACAGACACTTGATTATATTATTAAAAGCAATGTCTGTGTTATATTTTATATTTTGACGCTAAATTGATCATTCATAAATTTGCATTAATTTTTTTTAATAAAATTAAAAAAAATGCCTACCTACCCATTACCAGCAACCTCGGGTAGGCAATGGCAAACAAACTTTTTTTTTTAATTTGGCCTCAAAGTTCACACATGTATGTGTTGATAAGGCTTACCTGTACATATGTCTAATGACATCACTAATTTCCAAGAAAAAATGTATTTTGAGCCAGTGGCCATTTGTTACGCATAAACAATATTGGTATCTGTTTTGTTATGCAACAAGTTACAAGTCTTTTGTACTGAGTGCCTGTTTACAGTTTCATTATGTCATAGTTCCTTATTGAAGTGATATTGTAACCGTGGAACACTGTACAGTGGAATCAATCTTGATCTACTGACCAATATATAGGGATTTAGCTAAAGCGGAATGGCAGGGCTGCCCGCCCTTTCCATTTTTGAGCCCCGCCCTCTTGCCCTTTTCCTCCGCCCTTTTAAAAATGTTCCCGCCCTCCTGTGTACTTGTTGTCATTTGTGTCAGCACAGACACGCCCTAACGCAATTTAATTGGTTACTTCCGTACCTTGGCAAACACATCTTGGCCTAAATTACCATTGACGTATCGTCGCGACATGTATCATTAATCAGCTCGTCGTGGGCATGCTACATCAATTATCAGTTACCGAATTAATGGTAATTTACTGCCGATTGCGGTGCTTCTGTAAAATAGTTTTTGCAGCTGTTGTTTATTAATGTCTAATTATGTTATTTTACCAATTTTTATCCATGTTATTGTTGTTGGTGTTCTGGAATTTTCTACTTAATTTACTTTCTTAAAAACGTTATCAATGCAAACTAAATTTCAGATACGCATACATAATTACCTTGCCAGCAAAAACACATATATTAATCCAAATTGAATTTTAATATTCCATAAGTTTTATGCCGTACACAATTTCCAGTTTAAGTCTAATATATGTATATTTCGTCACTCCCTTTTATATATCCGTTTTACCCCATGCAACAAAACACCTGTCCGATTATTTTGACACCCTTGACATTTCACCTAAAACGCTGATTCATTAATGCTCTATCGATAGTGCTTGAATAGTTCAGGTACAGTAGTGTTAAGTGATGCTTTTATCCACTGCTACAAACCGCTAGAGAATGGCCCCAGCTCGGCAGTCACATCAAAGACTTTTGAAGTCAAACCGACACCTGTTGCTAAGGACGTTACTAACAGCTTGCAGATTTAGAAGCCTGGTTAATTTATGACGTCGCGCTTTCACTCTTCTCAGCAGGTGTAATTGTCAATGACTGTATATTTAATGGATGTTATTGTTGGTTCAAATTGGAAATATGATTGTAAGGTAATTAGGAATTGATAAAGTGATTTTCTTTAAAGAAATAACTATGAATTTAATATGAAATACATATGAAAATATAAATAAAATAAAAAATAAAAAACATATTCCAGTGGCATTTAAGTATGTAAATAATATATATGCTAAAATCGTCATAATAATAATAACAATATTATTTCTATCTTTTGAAATGAAAAGTAAGGATTGCTAAATATTATGAATATTAGTATTAATCATATTAATTATGAATTTCGCGAAAAGGCCCCCCTGCCATTTTTCAGGCCCCCCTGCCATTTTTCAGGCCCCCCTGCCATTTTTTTAGTCTGGCTAAATCCCGAAATATATTATATTTCAGATATTAAACTCCATAACAGAAGAAATTCTAGATCATAATGGAAGTTTCAAAAGTCCTCTGGATCAAGTGGAATTTATAAAACAACGGTTTGAACAATCAGGTGAGTCTTAAATTAGATATTGATTACATATCTATGAAAAGCATATGTATACAATTTGAGCAATATTTATGTATTTATAATATGATAATTACAACTTTTTGCATCTTCACGTTAACGCTGCATTCTGATTTGAAAATCCGCCCACGTGACCTGTCATTCATACCCCCGATGAACCGGCTGCGCATGCAAATTACCTCTTTATTATTCATGACTAGGGTGGAGCTTAAAACATCAAAAAAAATTAAATTCATTTTTTTAAAGTCTTACCCCCCCCCCCATATCTGTTCCATATGATATAGAAACACTGTATGCAAAGTTTGAACAATAAATTCCTATGTTTAGGGGTAGCTCAAGTGCCTCAAAGATTACCAAAGTTATAAAAATACAACAAATTACATGACTGTTACTAGTATCTCTCTAAATTTATTTTAAACAATACAGCATTTATTTGAACACAGTAATACATGTAGTGATCTAGCAACTTATTTTAATAAGAATGTGGTCTATTTGTTGTATACTTTATTGGCATCTACCAACAATGAGCAAGATTTGAAAATAAAAGACACAGATTGAACTAAATTTTTGTTTAAAATCCTCTATCCCCCAAACCCTCACTTTGGGTAGTAAGTATGTAAACTGATGAAAGAACTAGGTTAACAAGACATTGTACATGTACCATATAATAGTATGAAACAGCTGAATATATGAAAACTTATTACAAATGAACATTTGAATGTGAAAGAAATTTACTTACAATGTAGTCCTCAAGACACTAAAATATCAAATACTACAGTAACATAATATTAAATCTTATTGACATCTCTACCTATGGCAAACATAATGAAATGAAATATTACAAGTAAATATGTGCAATTAAAGTGAATACACAGTAGTCTCATGCTTTCACATAATTGCCCTTTACTATGTTATGCATAGAATAACTCCTGTTCTGGTAAAATAACTCAAATTTTTTAATGCAACTTTATATGAGAAAAGATACCACATAATATAAACAAGCAGACCATAGCATGATGGCAGAGATTCAGACAATTCCATGTCATAGTTGTTTTGCCATGTAGTAGATCGTCAAGGGGTGGAAGGTACATCAGAAACAGGGATCCGACATCCTTCAGTTGGCGGCAGAGCTGTAGGGTTCTCACAGGCATCTGGTGACTGGTAGCCAGACTGATTTGGGGAGTCATAGGTCAACAGATGTGAGATGTTCTGGTTTGTGATCCGCCCGGATGTGCCATGTGTAGCGAAAGGTGTCTGTTTAAGCTCGGTCTGCCTAGGTGTTCTCGTAACAGATGGTAAAGTGCAGTGACAGTGTTCTTAGGCCTACAAGTTGCAGTAGGAGCCTCTAGTTGGGTAGGCATAGACCTGTGAAGTCAACATCAACCATCAGTCTGAACAATGCACATGCACTGGGATGAATTTACTTAGAAATATCAGTTTATGCAGGGTTTCACGTCTGGAATGGTTCTACTCTAATAACATATTGGCCATATTGGTTTACCTCAATAACAACGTTTTGTATGCTGAGACAGTTTCTTCGGGCATTGCATGTGTGTGTTCCGAAGAGCCTATTGCCATTGCTGTGGAATGCCATGTCTCATGAGATTTGTAGTTGCCAGGTGGGATGGGTATAAAATCCCTAATAGGTCTGCCAAAGCTGGGGAGAGTTTTGTTTCTGGATCAGGTGTGTTGTGATACTGCAGCATTGCACATTGAAATGTGTCGTCAATGACTCAGGTTCACTTGAGTCACTGGTATTGTCCATTAGAAGGCGCTTTACAGTCTTCACACCAACCTCTCCTCGACACTTACTATGGGTGAATGCCACAGACACCAACCTCTCCTCGACACTTACTATGGGTGAATGCCACAGACACCAACCTCTCCTCGACACTTACTATGGGTGAATGCCACAGACACCAACCTCTCCTCGACACTTACTATGGGTGAATGCCACAGACACCAACCTCTCCTCGACACTTACTATGGGTGAATGCCACAGACACCAACCTCTCCTCGACACTTACTATGGGTGAATGCCACAGACAACAACCTCTCCTCGACACTTACTATGGGTGAATGCCACAGACAACAACCTCTCCTCGACACTTACTATGGGTGAATGCCACAGACACCAACCTCTCCTCGACACTTACTATGGGTGAATGCCACAGACAACAACCTCTCCTCGACACTTACTATGGGTGAATGCCACAGACACCAACCTCTCCTCGACACTTACTATGGGTGAATGCCACAGACAACAACCAATGATGAGCACCCCAATCTTTCAGGAACTGTCGCATACAGTAGCATTGAACTGGGGACCGCCATCGGAATCGAGCTCATCAGGTATTCTGTATGTAACAAAGATCCGTCTAAGGCAGATGAGCCTGGTAGCACCTTAATATGATCTTCACACAATAGGCCAGTCAAATTTATGATCAACAACCACTAGATAAGTGTGTCCTTTGTAGGTAAACTAAAAGTAATAACAGCACACAGACACTGAAATGGATATCCCGGGCCATTCAGTGAGGTAGGTGGTGTACGCACTGGGGTTTGACGTAGCACTGCGGTTGCAGTGCTTACAACTGGAACAGAGAAAGTTATGGCAGGTGTGATGCCAGGCCAACATACCAATGATTCAGCTCCAGACATCATTGACGTTACTCCTTGATGTGCAGCATGTAGGGCATCAAGAGCTATACTGCAGAACTGCTTTGACACTGTTGCCTAGTCAGCATAGTCAGTCCAAACAAGTGTGAACATGACTTGTCTGAACATGAATTTGTTGACATTTTGCATTGTCAGCAAAACTATGAAATCTGTAGGATTGGTTCTTGGTCTTGAACAACAATTATTGAATGTTGTGTTGTGAATATGATGATTGGAGGAAATGTCACTTTACTTAGTAGTTAAATTTAGGGTTCTTAATTTATTATGAGAATTAATCTACAGGTAGTATGCGAAATAATAAGGCGGCTGTACCACTGCAGCTCTGAGGCCCAATATCAGAAACTTCATAATCATTGAGCTACCTATAAATATTGTTCAGTTGTGCTCATATTTTGCAAATTTTTTTTTTTATAGGAACAAAATGAGAGGGTAAGAAGATATTATTTCAAAAGTTCAAAAATAAGCTCCACCCTATTCATGACCATACTACTTTTTCATTGTCTATTTGCGAAATGACGTCAGTGTTTTGCACGAAACTTATTCAATGTTTACTTTGATTTGCTATTTGCGAAATGATCATTGTTTTGCAAACAATGAAATTGTTAACGCATATTGGGAAATTTGAATAGTTTTTACCAGAAAGTTAACTCCACAGTGATTTGAAATGTCTGACGAGATATTAGAAATGCCGATCGACGAAAATGAAATTCCTACGCCGGGGGCTACACGTCAGTTGCGACCCTTAGACAGTTAAAATTAAAGATTATGTCCACTTTTGGTTGTAATCATAAGAATTGAATATTTTTCTTCATTTCATCTGTGTATGAACTGTCGGGAAAATTACGCCTAATTTATGCAAGAACGCCGTCGGCGTTTATGCAAATTAGGCGTCATTTTCCCGACAGTTCATACACCGATAAAATGCAAAAAAATACTCTTCAATTCTTAATTAAATTCATTACGATACTTGTTGCCAATCATGTTTCTATATATATTCTTTGTATTGGTATTGATTAAACAGATGGAAGTTACTTTTGTCCTGTTAGAATTCTTATAGACCTTTCTAGGTTATACCACAAACAGTTTCAACTCCTCCCCAGTTATTGTTAATGGATTAATTTCCATTCATCACACATCACTAACACATCACAAGCTTACCCTGTGATCTTGGTGTAAAATAGGATGACTGTTAAACGTGTTATTCATGTGCAATGATTGGATACAATTGCAGATTTATTTGCATGTATTTTACATTGTGTAAACGTCTATTCTTCTGCTGTACTAATTTTCCCCATGTATTAGATAGGGCACAAAATGAAATATTTACTGGTTTAAGTTATTTAAAATTATTATTTAAAACTTTAATAGTTTATTGATTTCACATTGTGATTTTTGTCAACAGGTGATGACTTCTACCTCATCATTCACAACATCGATGGCACGATGCTTCGAAACGAGAAAACACAGAACATTATAAGTCTTCTCAGCCTGGTTCCCAACATTCACATTTTGGCCTCTGTCGACCACATCAACTCTTCATTGAGTAAGTATTGACTTCTCAGCCTGGTTCCCAACATTCACATTTTGGCCTCTGTCAACAACATCAACTCTTCATTGAGTAAGTATTGAATTCTCAGCCTGGTTCCCAACATTCACATTTTGGCCTCTGTCAACAACATCAACTCTTCATTTAGTAAGTATTGAATTCTCAGCCTGGTTCCCAACATTCACATTTTGGCCTCCGTCGACCACATCAACTCTTCATTGAGTAAGTATTGAATTCTCAGCCTGGTTCCCAACATTCACTTTTTGCACTCCATTGACCGCATCAACTCTTCATTGAGTAAGTATTGAATTCTCAGCCTGGTTCCCAACATTCACTTTTTGCACTCCATTGACCACATCAACTCTTCATTGAGTAAGTATTGAATTCTCAGCCTGGTTCCCAACATTCACTTTTTGCACTCCATTGACCACATCAACTCTTCATTGAGTAAGTATTGAATTCTCAGCCTGGTTCCCAACATTCACATTTTAGATTTGTTGACCACAACAATGCAACAGTATGTTTATAATGATTATAGTCTGTAACATTTAAGTATATAGGCTGTTTTTCACTTTCTAGTTTGGGACCACACAAAATGCTGTCAGTTCCACAGGCTATGGTAGGACGCCACGACCTTCACTGTTTATGTTTATAAAAAGTATCCTTCAAGTTCATACTCTGCTTTTCACATTCTAGTTTGGGACCAAACAAAATGCTGCCAGTTCCGCTGGCTATGGTACGATGCCACGACTTTTGCGCCCTACACAGAAGAGACGTCGTACGAGAATTCGCTCCTCGTTCAGCAGACAGGCGGTCTCGCCCTCAGCTCCCTGACCCACGTGATGAAGTCCCTCACGCCCAACGCTAAGGGCATCTTCCTGCTGCTGGCCAAGTACCAGATGGAGAACAAGGACAATGCCAACTATCTCGGTACAAACAGGAGCAATTATAGTTACACATTGCATTACTATCTTGGTACAAACAGGAGCAGTTCTAGTTATACATTGCATTACTATCTCAATCCTAACAGGAGCAATTCTAGTTACACATTGCATTACTATTTTAGTACAAACAGGAGCAGTTCTAGTTACACATTGCATTACTATCTTGGTACCAACAGGAGCAGTTCTCGTTATACATTGCATTACTATCTCGGTATTAAAAGGAGCAGTACTAGTTATACATTGCATTACTATCTCATTACTAACAGGAGCAGTACTAGTTATACATTGCATTGCTAACTCGGTACTAACAGGAGCAGTACTAGTTATACATTGCATTACTATCTCAGTACTAACAGGAACACTACTAGTTATACATTGCATTACTATCTCAGTACTAACAGGAGCAGTTCTAGTTATACAATGCATTACTATCTCGGTACTAACAGGAGCAGTACTAGTTGTACATTGCATTACTATCTCGGTACTAACTGGAGCAGTACTAGTTATACATTGCATTACTATCTCGGTATTAACAGGAGCAGTACTAGTTATACATTGCATTACTATCTCGGTACTAACAGGAGCAGTTCTAGTTATACATTGCATTACTATCTCGGTACTAACAGGAGCAGTACTAGTTATACATTGCATTGCTAACTCGGTACTAACAGGAGCAGTACTAGTTATACATTGCATTACTATCTCGGTACTAACAGGAGCACTACTAGTTATACATTGCATTACTATCTCAGTACTAACAGGAGCAGTTCTAGTTATACAATGCATTACTATCTCGGTACTAACAGGAGCAGTACTAGTTGTACATTGCATTACTATCTCGGTACTAACTGGAGCAGTACTAGTTATACATTGCATTACTATCTCGGTATTAACAGGAGCAGTACTAGTTATTCATTGCATTACTATCTCGGTACTAACATGAGCAGTTCTAGTTATTCATTGCATTACTATCTCGGTACTAACAGGAGCAGTTCTAGTTATTCATTGCATTACTATCTCGGTACTAACAGGAGCAGTACTAGTTATACATTGCATTACTCTCTCGGTATTAACAGGAGCAGTACTAGTTATACATTGCATTACTATCTCGGTACTAACAGGAGCAGTTCTAGTCATTCATTGCATTACTATCTCGGTACAAACAGGCGCAGTTCTAGTTATAAATGTTTTAACGATTAAAGGGTATACTTACAAAAGAGGCTGTAAATAACACTTGAAATGACAAAAAGGTGTTAAGTTTACTGTAGAAGGAAATGTGGCACGTTTGTCGCTAGTGATGATCGCAGAACCACTAAAAAAAGCCTGTGGAATTTTTTATCTTTTCAAATACCGTGTAAACATTTCCGGGTTTTGTAAACGTTTTTTAGCAAAACATGAAACAAGTCGATTTAAACGTGTAAACATGTTAGCCTTATACAAGACCTATACCAGTATATCCGATGTTTGTTCAAGACATGTCCCTACAAGACCTATACCAGTATATCCCATGTTTCTTGAAGGCATGTCTCTACAAGTCCTGTACTGGTATATCCCATGTCTGTTGAAGGCATGTCTCTACAAGTCCTGTACTGGTATATCCCATGTCTGTTGAAGGCATGTCCCTATAAGACCTATACTGGTATATCCCATGTTTGTTGTATCCCCTGTTGAAGGCATGTTCCTACAAGCCCTATACCAGTATATCCCATGTTTGTTGTATCCAATGTTGAAGGCATGTTCCTACAAGCGCTATACCAGTATATCCCATGTTTGTTGAAGGCATGTCCTTACAAACCTATACCGGTATATCCCATGTTTGTTGAAGACATGTCTCTACAAGACCTATACCAGTATATCCCATGTTTGTTGAAGACATGTCTCTACAAGACCTATACCAGTATATCCCATGTTTGTTGAAGACATGTCTCTACAAGACCTATACCGGTATATCCCATGTTTGTTGAAGACATGTCTCTACAAGACCTATACCGATATATCCCATGTTTGTTGAAGGCATGTCCTTACAAACCTATACCAGTATATCCCATTTTTGTTGAAGGCATGTCCTTACAAACCTATACCAGTATATCCCATGTTTGTTGAAGGCATGTCCTTACAAACCTATACCGGTATATCCCATGTCTGTTGAAGACATGTCCCTATAAACATATACCGGTATATCCCATGTCTGTTGAAGGCATGTCCTTACAAACCTATACTTGTATATCCCATGTTTGTTGAAGACATGTCTCTACAAGACCTATACCAGTATATCCCATGTTTGTTGAAGGCATGTCTCTATAAACCTATACCAGTATATCCCATGTTTGTTGAAGGCATGTCCTTACAAACCTATACCGGTATATCCCATGTCTGTTGAAGACATGTCCCTATAAACATATACCGGTATATCCCATGTCTGTTGAAGGCATGTCTCTATAAGACCTATACCAGTATATCCCATGTTTGTTGAAGACATGTCCCTATAAACCTATACCAGTATATCCCATGTTTGTTGAAGGCACGTCCCTATAAGACCTATACCAGTATATCCCATGTTTGTTGAATGCATGTCTCTATAAGACCTATACCAGTATATCCCATGTTTGTTGAAGGCATGGCCCTATAAGACCTATACCAGTATATCCCATGTTTGTTGAAGGCATGTCTCTATAAGACCTATACCAGTATATCCCATGTTTGTTGAAGACATGTCTCTATAAGACCTATACCAGTATATCCCATGTTTGTTGAAGGCATGTCTCTATAAGACCTATACCAGTATATCCCATGTCTGTTGAAGATATGTCCCTACAAGACCTATACCAGTATATCGCATGTTTGTTGAAGGCATGTCTCTATAAGACCTATACCAGTATATCCCATGTTTGTTGAAGGCATGTCCCTATAAGACCTATACCAGTATGTCCCATGTTTGTTGAAGGCATGTCTCTATAAGACCTATACCAGTATATCCCATGTTTGTTGAAGGCATGTCTCTATAAGACCTATACCAGTATATCCCATATTGTTGAAGACATGTCCCTACAAGACCTATACTGGTATATCCCATGTCTGTTGAAGGCATGTCTCTACAAGACCTATACCAGTATATCCCATGTTTGTTGAAGGCATGTCTCTACAAGACCTGTACCGGTATATCCCATGTCTGTTGAAGGCATGTCCCTACAAACCTATACCGGTATATCCCATGTCTGTTGAAGGCATGTCTCTACAAACCTATACCGGTATATCCCATGTCTGTTGAAGGCATGTCTCTACAAGACCTGTACCGGTATATCCCATGTCTGTTGAAGTCATGTCCCTACAAGCCCTATACCAGTATATCCCATGTTTGTTGAAGGCATGTCTCTATAAGACCTATACCAGTATATCCCATGTCTGTTGAAGGCATGTCCCTACAAGCCCTATACCGGTATATCCCATGTC
The DNA here is from genome assembly GCA_027627225.1 of Congeria kusceri. NCBI lineage: Eukaryota > Metazoa > Mollusca > Bivalvia > Myida > Dreissenidae > Congeria > Congeria kusceri. The sequence goes on along the minus strand of CM051030.1, from coordinate 9,172,044 downwards.
TGTTGAAGGCATGTCTCTATAATCTATACCAGTATATCCCATGTTTGTTGAAGGCATGTCTCTATAAGACCTGTACCGGTATATCCCATGTTTGTTGAAGGCATGTCTCTATAAGACCTATACCAGTATATCCCATGTTTGTTGAAGGCATGTCTCTATAAGACCTATACCAGTATATCCCATGTTTCTTGAAGGCATGTCCCTACAAGCCCTATACCAGTATATCCCATGTTTGTTGAAGGCATGTCTCTATAAGACCTATACCAGTATATCGTATGTCTGTTGAAGGCATGTCTCTATAATCTATACCAGTATATCCCATGTCTGTTGAAGGCATGTCTCTATAATCTATACCAGTATATCCCATGTCTGTTGAAGGCATGTCTCTATAAGACCTATACCAGTATATCCCATGTTTGTTGAAGGCATGTCCCTATGAGACCTATACCAGTATATCCCATGTCTGTTGAAGGCATGTCTCTATAAGACCTATACCAGTATATCCCATGTCTGTTGAAGGCATGTCCCTACAAGCCCTATACTGGTATTTACCATGTCTGTTGAAGGCATGTCCCTACAAGCCCTATACCAGTATATCCCATGTCTGTTGAAGGCATGTCTCTATAAGACCTATACCAGTATATCCCATGTCTGTTGAAGGCATGTCCCTACAAACCTATACCAGTATATCCCATGTCTGTTGAAGGCATGTCTCTATAAGACCTATACCGGTATATCCCATGCCTGTTGAAGGCATGTCTCTATAAGACCTATACCGGTATATCCCATGTCTGTTGAAGGCATGTCCCTATAAGACCTATACCAGTATATCCCATGTTTGTTGAAGGCATGTCACTACAAGCCCTATACCAGTATATCCCATGTTTGTTGAAGGCATGTCCCTACAAGCCCTATACCGGTATATCCCATGTCTGTTGAAGGCATGTCCCTACAAGCCCTATACCAGTATATCCCATGTCTGTTGAAGGCATGTCTCTATAAGACCTGTACCAGTATATCCCATGTCTGTTGAAGGCATGTCTCTATAAGACCTGTACCAGTATATCCCATGTCTGTTGAAGACATGTCTCTACAAGACCTATACCAGTATATCCCATGTCTGTTGAAGGCATGTCCCTACAAGCCCTATACCGGTATATCCCATGTCTGTTGAAGGCATGTCCCTACAAGCCCTATACCAGTATATCCCATGTCTGTTGAAGGCATGTCCCTACAAGCCCTATACCAGTATATCCCATGTCTGTTGAAGACATGTCCCTACAAACCTATACCAGTATATCCCATGTCTGTTGAAGGCATGTCTCTATAAGACCTGTACCGGTATATTCCATGTCTGTTGAAGGCATGTCTCTATAAGACCTGTACCGGTATATCCCATGTCTGTTCAAGACATGTCCCTACAAACCTATACCAGTATATCCCATGTCTGTTGAAGACATGTCCCTACAAACCTATACCAGTATATCCCATGTCTGTTGAAGGCATGTCTCTATAAGACCTGTACCGGTATATCCCATGTCTGTTGAAGGCATGTCTCTATAAGACCTGTACCGGTATATCCCATGTCTGTTGAAGGCATGTCTCAATAAGACCTATACCAGTATATCCCATGTCTGTTGAAGGCATGTCTCTATAAGACCTGTACCAGTATATCCCATGTCTGTTGAAGGCATGTCTCTATAAGACCTATACCAGTATATCCCATGTTTGTTGAAGGCATGTCTCTATAAGACCTATACCAGTATATCCCATGTCTGTTGAAGGCATGTCTCTATAAGACCTGTACCAGTATATCCCATGTCTGTTGAAGACATGTCCCTACAAACCTATACCAGTATATCCCATGTCTGTTGAAGGCATGTCTCTATAAGACCTATACCAGTATATCCCATGTTTGTTGAAGGCATGTCTCTATAAGACCTATAACAGTATATCCCATGTTTGTTGAAGGCATGTCTCTATAAGACCTGTACCGGTATATCCCATGTCTGTTGAAGGCATGTCTCTATAAGACCTATACCAGTATATCCCATGTTTGTTGAAGGCATGTCTCTATAAGACCTATACCAGTATATCCCATGTTTGTTGAAGGCATGTCTCTATGAGACCTATACGAGTATATCCCATGTTTGTTGAAGGCATGTCTCTATAAGACCTATACCAGTATATCCCATGTCTGTTGAAGGCATGTCTCTACAAGACCTATACCAGTATATCCCATGTCTGTTGAAGGCATGTCCCTACAAACCTATACTGGTATATCCCATGTCTGTTGAAGGCATGTCTCAACAAGACCTGTACTGGTATATCCCATGTTTGTTGAAGGCATGTCTCTACAAGACCTGTACGGGTATATCCCATGTTAGTTGAAGGCATGTCTCTACAAGACCTGTACGGGTATATCCCATGTTAGTTGAAGGCATGTCTCTACAAGACCTGTACGGGTATATCCCATGTTTGTTGAAGGCATGTCTCTACAAGACCTGTACGGGTATATCCCATGTTTGTTGAAGGCATGTCCCTACAAACCTATACTGGTATATCCCATGTTAGTTGAAGGCATGTCTCTACAAGACCTGTACGGGTATATCCCATGTTAGTTGAAGGCACGTCTCTACAAGACCTGTACAGGTATATCCCATGTTAGTTGAAGGCATGTCTCTACAAGAACTGTACGGCTATATCCCATGTTTGTTGAAGGCATGTCTCTACAAGACCTGTACCGGTATATCCCATGACTGTTGAAGGCATGTCCCTACAAATATCCCATGTTTGTTGAAGGCATGTCTCTACAAGACCTGTACTGGTATATCCCATGTCTGTTGAAGGCATGTCTCTACAAGACCTATACCAGTATATCCCATGTTTGTTGAAGGCATGTCCCTACAAACCTATACTGGTATATCCCATGTCTGTTGAAGGCATGTCTCTGCGAGACCTGTACTGGTATATCCCATGTTTGTTGAAGGCATGTCTCTACAAGACCTGTACGGGTATATCCCATGTTAGTTGAAGGCATGTCTCTACAAGACCTGTACGGGTATATCCCATGTTTGTTGAAGGCATGTCCCTACAAACCTATACTGGTATATCCCATGTTAGTTGGAGGCATGTCTCTACAAGACCTGTACGGGTATATCCCATGTTAGTTGAAGGCATGTCTCTACAAGACCTGTACGGGTATATCCCATGTTAGTTGAAGGCATGTCTCTACAAGTCCTGTACGGGTATATCCCATGTTTGTTGAAGGCATGTCTCTACAAGAACTGTACCGGTATATCCCATGTCTGTTGAAGGCATGTCCCTACAAACCTATACTGGTATATCCCATGTTTGTTGAAGGCATGTCTCTACAAGACCTGTACCGGTATATCCCATGTCTGTTGAATGCATGTCCCTACAAACCTATACTGGTATATCCCATGTTTGTTGAAGGCATGTCTCTACAAGACCTGTACCGGTATATCCCATGTTTGTTGAAGGCATGTCCCTACAAACCTATACCGGTATATCCCATGTCTGTTGAAGGCATGTCCCTACAAACCTATACTGGTATATCCCATGTTTGTTGAAGGCATGTCTCTACAAGACCTGTACGGGTATATCCCATGTTAGTTGAAGGCATGTCTCTACAAGACCTGTACGGGTATATCCCATGTTTGTTGAAGTCATGTCTCTACAAGACCTGTACGGGTATATCCCATGTTTGTTGAAGGCATGTCCCTACAAACCTATACTGGTATATCCCATGTTAGTTGAAGGCATGTCTCTACAAGACCTGTACGGGTATATCCCATTTTAGTTGAAGGCATGTCTCTACAAGACCTGTACGGGTATATCCCATGTTAGTTGAAGGCATGTCTCTACAAGACCTGTACGGGTATATCCCATGTTAGTTGAAGGCATGTCTCTACAAGACCTGTACGGGTATATCCCATGACTGTTGAAGGCATGTCTCTACAAGACCTGTACCGGTATATCCCATGACTGTTGAAGGCATGTCTCTACAAGACCTGTACCAGTATATCCCATGTTAGTTGAAGGCATGTCTCTACAAGACGTGTATGGGTATATCCCTAGTTTGTTGAAGGCATGTCTCTACAAGACCTATACTGGTATATCCCATGACTGTTGAAGGCATGTCTCTACAAGACCTGTACCGGTATATCCCATGACTGTTGAAGGCATGTCTCTACAAGACTGTACCGGTATATCCCATGACTGTTGAAGGCATGTCTCTACAAGACCTGTACCAGTATATCCCATGTTAGTTGAAGGCATGTCTCTACAAGACGTGTATGGGTATATCCCTAGTTAGTTGAAGGCATGTCTCTACAAGACCTATACTGGTATATCCCATGACTGTTGAAGGCATGTCTCTACAAGACCTGTACCGGTATATCCCATGTTAGTTGAAGGCATGTCTCTACAAGACGTGTATGGGTATATCCCATGTTAGTTGAAGGCATGTCTCTACAAGACCTATACCAGTATATCCCATGTTTGTTGAAGGCATGTCTCTACAAGACCTGTACGGGTATATCCCATGTTAGTTGAAGGCATGTCTCTACAAGACCTGTACCAGTATATCCCATGTTAGTTGAAGGCATGTCTCTACAAGACGTGTATGGGTATATCCCTAGTTTGTTGAAGGCATGTCTCTACAAGACCTATACTGGTATATCCCATGTTAGTTGAAGGCATGTCTCTACAAGACCTGTACCAGTATATCCCATGTCTGTTGAAGGCATGTCTCTACAAGACCTGTACTGGTATATCCCATGTCTGTTGAAGGCATGTCTCTACAAGACCTGTACCAGTATATCCCATGTTAGTTGAAGGCATGTCTCTACAAGACGTGTATGGGTATATCCCATGTTAGTTGAAGGCATGTCTCTACAAGACCTGTACGGGTATATCCCATGTTAGTTGAAGGCATGTCTCTACAAGACCTGTACCAGTATATCCCATGTCTGTTGAAGGCATGTCTCTACAAGACCTGTACTGGTATATCCCATGTCTGTTGAAGGCATGTCTCTACAAGACCTGTACGGGTATATCCCATGTTTGTTGAAGGCATGTCCCTACAAACCTATACTGGTATATCCCATGTTAGTTGAAGGCATGTCTCTACAAGACCTGTACGGGTATATCCCATGTTAGTTGGAGGCATGTCTCTACAAGACCTGTACGGGTATATCCCATGTTTGTTGAAGGCATGTCTCTACAAGACCTGTACGGGTATATCCCATGTTTGTTGAAGGCATGTCCCTACAAACCTATACTGGTATATCCCATGTTAGTTGAAGGCATGTCTCTACAAGACCTGTACGGGTATATCCCATGTTAGTTGGAGGCATGTCTCTACAAGACCTGTACGGGTATATCCCATGTTAGTTGAAGGCATGTCTCTACAAGACCTGTACGGGTATATCCCATGTTAGTTGAAGGCATGTCTCTACAAGACCTGTACGGGTATATCCCATGTTTGTTGAAGGCATGTCTCTACAAGAACTGTACCGGTATATCCCATGTCTGTTGAAGGCATGTCCCTACAAACCTATACTGGTATATCCCATGTTTGTTGAAGGCATGTCTCTACAAGACCTGTACCGGTATATCCCATGTTTGTTGAAGGCATGTCCCTACAAACCTATACCGGTATATCCCATGTCTGTTGAAGGCATGTCCCTACAAACCTATACTGGTATATCCCATGTTTGTTGAAGGCATGTCTCTACAAGACCTGTACGGGTATATCCCATGTTAGTTGAAGGCATGTCTCTACAAGACCTGTACGGGTATATCCCATGTTTGTTGAAGTCATGTCTCTACAAGACCTGTACGGGTATATCCCATGTTTGTTGAAGGCATGTCCCTACAAACCTATACTGGTATATCCCATGTTAGTTGAAGGCATGTCTCTACAAGACCTGTACGGGTATATCCCATTTTAGTTGAAGGCATGTCTCTACAAGACCTGTACGGGTATATCCCATGTTAGTTGAAGGCATGTCTCTACAAGACCTGTACGGGTATATCCCATGTTAGTTGAAGGCATGTCTCTACAAGACCTGTACGGCTATATCCCATGTTAGTTGAAGGCATGTCTCTACAAGACGTGTATGGGTATATCCCATGTTTGTTGAAGGCATGTCTCTACAAGACCTGTACCGGTATATCCCATGACTGTTGAAGGCATGTCTCTACAAGACCTGTACCGGTATATCCCATGTTAGTTGAAGGCATGTCTCTACAAGACCTGTACGGGTATATCCCATGTTTGTTGAAGGCATGTCTCTACAAGACCTGTACTGGTATATCCCATGACTGTTGAAGGCATGTCTCTACAAGACCTGTACCGGTATATCCCATGACTGTTGAAGGCATGTCTCTACAAGACCTGTACCGGTATATCCCATGTTAGTTGAAGGCATGTCTCTACAAGACCTGTACGGGTATATCCCATGTTTGTTGAAGGCATGTCTCTACAAGACCTGTACTGGTATATCCCATGACTGTTGAAGGCATGTCTCTACAAGACCTATACCGGTATATCCCATGACTGTTGAAGGCATGTCTCTACAAGACCTGTACCAGTATATCCCATGTTAGTTGAAGGCATGTCTCTACAAGACGTGTATGGGTATATCCCTAGTTAGTTGAAGGCATGTCTCTACAAGACCTATACTGGTATATCCCATGACTGTTGAAGGCATGTCTCTACAAGACCTGTACCGGTATATCCCATGTTAGTTGAAGGCATGTCTCTACAAGACCTGTACGGGTATATCCCATGTTTGTTGAAGGCATGTCTCTACAAGACCTGTACTGGTATATCCCATGACTGTTGAAGGCATGTCTCTACAAGACCTGTACTGGTATATCCCATGACTGTTGAAGGCATGTCTCTACAAGACCTGTACCAGTATATCCCATGTTAGTTGAAGGCATGTCTCTACAAGACGTGTACCGGTATATCCCATGACTGTTGAAGGCATGTCTCTACAAGACCTGTACCAGTATATCCCATGTTAGTTGAAGGCATGTCTCTACAAGACGTGTATGGGTATATCCCATGTTAGTTGAAGGCATGTCTCTACAAGACGTGTATGGGTATATCCCTAGTTTGTTGAAGGCATGTCTCTACAAGACCTGTACCGGTATATCCCATGTCTGTTGAAGGCATGTCTCTACAAGACCTGTATGGGTATATCCCATGACTGTTGAAGGCATGTCCCTACAAACCTATACTGGTATATCCCATGACTGTTGAAGGCATGTCCCTACAAACCTATACTGGTATATCCCTAGTTTGTTGAAGGCATGTCTCTACAAGACCTGTACGGGTATATCCCATGACTGTTGAAGGCATGTCCCTACAAACCTATACTGGTATATCCCATGACTGTTGAAGGCATGTCCCTACAAACCTATACTGGTATATCCCATGACTGTTGAAGGCATGTCTCTACAAGACCTGTACGGGTATATCCCATTTTAGTTGAAGGCATGTCTCTACAAGACCTGTACGGGTATATCCCATGTTTGTTGAAGGCATGTCCCTACAAACCTATACTGGTATATCCCATGTTAGTTGAAGGCATGTCTCTACAAGACCTGTACGGCTATATCCCATGTTAGTTGAAGGCATGTCTCTACAAGACGTGTATGGGTATATCCCTAGTTTGTTGAAGGCATGTCTCTACAAGACCTGTACCGGTATATCCCATGTCTGTTGAAGGCATGTCCCTACAAACCTATACTGGTATATCCCATGTTTGTTGAAGGCATGTCTCTACAAGACCTGTACCTGTATATCCCATGTCTGTTGAAGGCATGTCCCTTCAAACCTGTACTGGTATATCCCATGTTTGTTGAAGGCATGTCTCTACAAGACCTGTACCGGTATATCCCATGTTTGTTGAAGGCATGTCCCTTCAAACCTATACCGGTATATCCCATGTCTGTTGAAGGCATGTCCCTACAAACCTATACTGGTATGTCCCATGTTTGTTGAAGGCATGTCTCTACAAGACCTGTACTGGTATATCCCATGTCTGTTGAAGGCATGTCTCTACAAGACCTATACCAGTATATCCCATGTTTGTTGAAGGCATGTCCCTACAAACCTATACTGGTATATCCCATGTCTGTTGAAGGCATGTCTCTACAAGACCTGTACTGGTATATCCCATGTCTGTTGAAGGCATGTCTCTACAAGACCTGTGCGGGTATATCCCATGTTAGTTGAAGGCATGTCTCTACAAGACCTGTACCGGTATATCCCATGTCTGTTGAAGACATGTCCCTACAAGACCTATACTGGTATATCCCATGTCTGTTGAAGGCATGTCTCTACAAGACCTGTACCGGTATATCCCATGTTTGTTGAAGGCATGTCTCTACAAGACCTGTACCGGTATATCCCATGTCTGTTGAAGACATATCCCTACAAGACCTATACTGGTATATCCCATGTTTGTTGAAGGCATGTCTCTATAAGACCTATACCAGTATATCCCATGTTTGTTGAAGGCATGTCTCTACAAGACCTGTACCGGTATATCCCATATTTGTTGAAGGCATGTCTCTACAAGACCTGTACCGGTATATCCCATGTTTGTTGAAGGCATGTCTCTACAAGACCTGTACCAGTATATCCCATGTTTGTTGAAGGCATGTCTCTACAAGACCTGTATCGGTATATCCCTAGTTTGTTGAAGGCATGTCTCTACAAGACCTGTACCGGTATATCCCATGTTTGTTGAAGGCATGTCTCTACAAACCCTATACCAGTATATCCCATGTTTGTTGAAGGCATGTCCTTACAAACCTATTCCAGTATATGTCATGTTTGTTGAAGGCATTTCTCTACAAGACCTATACCAGCGATGCCGTGAGAGTTTTCTTGTCAACAGCGACCTCACGCTGCAGGCCCAGCTTACGGAGTTCAGGGACCACAAGATGATACGCTCAAAAAAGGTATGTGCAAAGTAATGTTGTATATGTATATGTCCATGGGAACTAGGGTTTTGATGTAATTACTGTTGCTAAATGCCCATGTGCATGACGTTTTGACTACACTTGAGAATGTACAGGGGATACAACTTCTTTATTAATACCTATTGTCAGTTTTGTTCCAGATACGGTTTTAACTGATGCTCCTATCATAATTTAGTATGGACTTCTATTAAAACAGGTACAGGTCAAGTAACTGCCATATTAGTACCCCTGACATAGTTGTTTTTCATGTACAGCAGATACTGTTTATGTCTCTGTCATATTGAAGTGTTATCCCTTGTATAAAAGCGGTGAGATAAATCTGCTTAATTATACCCCCACAAACCAAGTTGATGTCGGGTACAAAGGAGTGAGCTTGTCGGTCTGCTAATCTGTTGGTTTTTTGGTTTCCGGATGATAACTCGAGAAGGGCTTGACATATTCAAATAATTTTTGGTGCATGGGTAACATCATAAAATACAGGTAAAGTTCGACTTTGGTTACAAACCACTAAATGTTGACAGTTATGGCCCCTTTTCGACTTAAATTCCCTAAAAACATGGTTTCAGGATGATAACTCAAGAATGGCTTGACATATTGAAATAATTTTTGGTATACATGTGAAGCATCATAAAATATAGGTCAAGTTCGACTTTGGTTACAAACCACTAAATTTTGACTAAATTTACGGCCTTTTTTCGACTTTAATTCCCGAAAATACGGGTTAAGTTCGACTTTGGTTACAAACCACTAAATTTTAATAGAGGGGTGGCGGCGTCAACATTTTGTTTCCGCTCTCTAACTTGAGAACTAATTGAGCTATTGTATTGAAACTTCATACATAGATAAGTTATATTGAGACCTCGCTTGGGATTGCATATGGGGTCAAGGTCAAGGTCACCATTACTAAAAATAGAAAAACGGTTTCCGCTCAATAACTTGAGAATGCATTGAGACATTTTAATGAAACTTCATACATAGAGACCTCGCTTGGGATATCATATGGGGCGGGTGGGGTCAAGGTCATCAATACTGAAAATAGAAAAACAGTTTCCACTCAATAACTTGAGAATGCATTGAGATATTTTAATGAAACTTCATATGTAGATACCTTATATTGAGACCTTGCTTCGGATTGCAAGGTCAAGGTTACCATTTTCTAGCCATAGGTGTATGACCTTCACCTTGCACCCAGAACTTTCATTCATTATTGTGCTGACATGCATTTCGTTAGAAAAATTTGGTTTTCGTGGAATTTCCACATTTCTTGTTAAATTATGCGATCGAAATTAGAATTTCAAAATGCAAACCCTTCGTGCTTGTATTCTTGAATAGTGAACAAGCCCGAAAAAGAAAGTACAAGCCTGAATGTTCAAACCATTTGTTTGTGTTATTTAAATATATCCATTATGTTGTTTTTGTTTATTAATATAAATATTTTCATAAATAAACGACATATTGTTTATAAACCTGTTTACTAGTGATTTTGATATTTGAAAGTGAATTACTATGCCAAAACACAATTTCATATGGCAATGTAGACATCTGTAAGTCAATATACATTTATTGCACAAATTAATATGTATTCTCATGACAAGGCAATCATAATTGCAGGTAGGCGGTGTTTCACTGCTTTCTTGAATTCACTTAAATTCTGTATTTTTCAAATAGCATTTGAAGTTATGTCAGTCACTGGTTATATTTAAAAATAAATAAAGCATGATTTATTGTATTGAAAACTATTTAAAAAATATCAATTCAATTATAGCAACTATAAAAATAACGTAATTAATGGTGAAATTATCAACATGTTTATCTATTATTAAAAGTGTTGTGATGATGATTATTAGAAATCAGTGTCTGTGATATTTTTTGTTTTAAAAAAATATGATATTTTTTACATTTTAACATTATAACAACTACAATAATGTTTCAAACACTTTAAATCTGATAAATTGTAGTTCAAGCCTTTCTAAACATTACCTCAACAAATTTAATTTTGTGACGCTATTAGCAGCAAACACAGGTCTGAGATACATATAACGATTCACCAAAGTTGACATGCCTGGCTGCAGCCTACCCTTTACATGATTCCGATTGCAGGAAATGTGTTCTTTTCGTAGTGCGAATCTTGCATTATTTTCAGTTAAACCGTTCATTTTTATTCGTTTTATGGTATGATGAATGTCTAGGTAACAGTCGCTGTATTGTTTTGATGCAGTATTTCAACATTTGACAAACGTCTATTTTCACATTCATATTTTATAACTCACTTTCAGTTTCTATTTATTCACAAAGTTACTTCCACTACGAATAGTGGATAAATTAAATCTTTCTTGGACATTTATTTAGCATTAATCAAACAACAGTCTAATCTGCAATGGAGCTGGGAGTAATTAATTACGGTCAATTAGATTTTCATAGTAATCAAGCAATTCAGCATCCGGGGATTTAATGGACAGTAAATAACAGTTAATTTGATTGGTTCATTTGTTAACCACCTTGTTTATGTGGCCAATAAGAATTAATGTTACAGATGTAAATTTACGTCATTAGGCATTCAGAGCTACACTATTGTGCTGATATTTATTGCTCCCAGAAATCAAATTGAGATTAATTGGAAGCAATTAAGATTCATCTGACCCATTTTCACGGCTCTCAGGTCGAATGGCTTTAGCAAACTAAGCAAACTCGACGGGTTTGTAATGCAACATAATGAACAAGCTGAATTTTACCAGTCTCGGGCATACGGGCTTGTGCTAATTTCGATCACTGTTATGTTTGGTACACAGGTCTAACATCATAAAATACAGATCAAGTTCAACTTTAGTGACAAAGTACTAAATGTTGACAGAGTTATGACTCCTGTTCAAATTAAATTTTTCGAAATACACTGTTAAACATTCACAAATTAAAGCATTCTCTCTGTGTCTATTTCTTTCAAATGGATGCCATTGTTTTGTGACAAGGCCATATTGTGGGGGTATATCCGCCACTCATGTGACAATTCTAGTTTATACTCCTCAGAAATACAATTGTTACAGGGATGCCATAGTTGTAAATTAGTCCCTGTCAAAACATCTTAGTCCTGAATCCTGTTAAGGAGAAAAGACTTTCATTTTAAATACACGTGTCATTGTCTCATTGTTTTAAATACATGTGTCATTGTCTCATTTTGCTGGAGACACTGTTTCATATTATTTTAGATTGGTTTACCAAAACAGGATTGGTGCTTGTGGTTGTTAAATGAATAATGATAATGGTAGTGGTGATAATGATGATGATGGTGATCTTTATTATGATGGTAGTGATGAAAATGATGATGATAATGATGATGGTAGTGGTGTTAATGATTATGATGATAATTATGATCTTTATTACGACTGCAGTGGTGAAAGTGATGATGATAATGGTAGTGGTGATAATGATGATGATCTTTATTATGATGGTAGTGATGAAAATGATGATGATAATGATGATGATGATGGTAGTGGTGTTAATGATTATGATGATGATTATGATCTTTATTACGACTGCAGTGGTGAAAGTGATGATGATGATGGTAGTGGTGTTAATGATTATGATGATGATGATGATCTTTATTATGACTGCAGTGATGAAAGTGATGATGATGATGATGGTAGTGGTGTTAATGTGGATGAGTATTATCAGGCTGCTGCTAAAACTAATGATGATGATGATGACGATTGATGTGGTGGTTATAATGATGATGATGCTTGTTGATGTTGGTGTTGATAATGAGGATGATGGTGGTATTGATGAAGAGGAGATGCAAGAAGAGGCATTTAAAATAATATGACAATTGCAATAATTTTGATGATGATAATAATGATGATGATGACCACGGTAGTGATGTTGAAAACTATGATGGTGATTACGACCATTGTAAGGGGTTATTTATAGCAATATTAAAACTAAATGTCTGCTGTTTCAGAGTTTTGACGGTGTGGAACATCTCATGATACCGATTGACGAAGGAACACTGAAGGAGTTCATAGAAGAACATCACGACTGATTCTGCAAACACTTGGATTCCTGACACCACATTTATAATACATCATAGAAATATCTTGAACCAAATGTCAGGGTAATGTGCTCTGCATCTTTCACTGTACCTTAGCCTTAATAACACGACAGATCTTGAACCAAATGTCAGGGTAATGTGCTCTGCATCTTTCACTGTACCTTGGCTTTAATAACACCACAGATCTTGAACCAAATGGATGGATGATGTACCCTGCATCTTTCACTGTACCTTAGCCTTAATAACACGACAGATCTTGAACCAAATGTCAGGGTAATGTGCTCTGCATCTTTCACTGTACCTTGGCCTTAATAACACGACAGATCTTGAACCAAATGGATGGATGATGTACCCTGCATCTTTCACTGTACCTTAGCCTTAATAACACGACAGATCTTGAACCAAATGTCAGGGTAATGTGCTCTGCATCTTTCACTGTACCTTGGCCTTAATAACACGACAGATCTTGAACCAAATGGATGGATGATGTACCCTGCATCTTTCACTGTACCTTAGCCTTAATAACACGACAGATCTTGAACCAAATGTAAGGGTAATGTGCTCTGCATCTTTCACTGTACCTTGGCCTTAATAACACGACAGATCTTGAACCAAATGGATGGATGATGTACCCTGCATCTTTCACTGTACCTTAGCCTTAATAACACGACAGATCTTGAACCAAATGGATGGATGATGTACCCTGCATCTTTCACTGTACCTTGGCCTTAATAACCCGACAGATCTTGAACCAAATGGATGGATGATGTACCCTGCATCTTTCACTGTACCTTGGCCTTAATAACCCGACAGATCTTGAACCAAATGGATGGATGATGTACCCTGAGACTGCCTGAATTTCAGCATTTACACCTTTAAAGGTCTAGACCTCACACAATGTGTCATTTAAGTGCTGATGTTGGTCCTGTAGATAGCCATAAGTACTTGTAGCTCTGTATGGCTCTCCGAATGTATAACACGACAGATCTTGAACCAAATGGATGGATGATGTACCCTGAGACTGCCTGAATTTCAGCATTTACACCTTGAAAGGTCTAGACCTCACACAATGTTGGTCCCGTAGATAGCCATAAGTACTTGTTGCTCTGTCTGGCTCTCCGCATGTATAACCCGACAGATCTTGAACCAAATTCTGATGTACCTTGAGACTTTGTCTGAATCTCAACATTAATAAAATGAAATATGGATATCAGCATTTGTAACATGAACTATTTTGAACCAAATATCAGCATTTTGTACAGCTGTTTATAAGCTCATTTATGTACTTGTGTAGTTAATTCTAACGCTAGCACATACATGTACATTTGACTTGTGTTCAAAAGATCTTGCTTCATGTTCATATTTGTTATACCATCTTGAGCAATGTTGTTTAATGCTCATTGAAATTGTTGTTAAAATTTTGAGATTCTTGTAGTGAAATTGTGTGTGCTTGTTGTGCGTTGGTATTTATTATAAAAATATAAATACTTCAGTTATGTTGTTTTATGCATTAATGTGTATAAAATGGAGCAAGATCTTGGCTCTGCTTTAAGTCGTGTTCTTAATTGATGGTAAAGAATCAATTTGCTTTAATGAAATGCGATACTTATTTAAACAGCGTCCAATAGTTAATATTTTGTTGATTCTTTTAAAGACGTTCGCAACAATTTCCTTCATTTTTTTCCAACGACAGATTTTCTTCAAAATTGGCACAAACATGCATCAATGTATACTAAAACAGTCTAAAAAAAATAGGGGTCACAGGCCTTTTTCCGGAAATATTGAATTTTGAATACGGTACCCGTCGAAGACCCTTTTTTAAATGGATCTTTTTTAAATGTTTGGTTTGGTAATATACAAGTGCAGTTTAATGATAAAACATGCTTTATCTACAGTTATCATTTAATAAATTACTTTTAATGGAAGCTTAAAGCGGTTAATTATGCATTAAATATGCATGTAAAAACATCAATAATTTATCAAATATGCGAATATCTTTGGTTCCAAACGACAGATTTTGTTAAAACTTCCCATACACATGCATCATTGTATATTGAAACTAAAACAGTCTTTAAAAATAGGGGTCACCAGCCTTGTTCCGGAAATTTTGGGATTTAAATACGGTATTTGTCAAAGCCCCTTTTTTCAGTTTGGATTTTTTATCAATGTTTAAAGTATAAAGGAGAGCTTTTTTTCAAACAAGGTTATATTTCTTTCAACTGATGTTTTACATGTCTTGTTTGGCAATACAGAAGTGTATTTTGGTAATAAAAAAACGCTTTATCTACAATTTCTGTTAAAATAATGAATTTGACTGGACATTGAAGTAGGTCAAATGGGTACTAATAATACCTTCTGAAACGTCATTTATTATGCATCAATATATTTAGTTCCAAACGACAGATTTTCTTAAATTTTCGCACATGCACCAATACTTACACCAAAACATTAATAAAAAGAATGGGTCACCAATATTGTTCGGGAAATATTGGACTTGAAATAGGGTACCTGATTATTTTTATGCTTTATGAACTTTTAACCATTGACTGGAACTAAATGACTTGCACAGATTTATATTTATTGATTGAAATTAGTATATTGTAACCTATATACAGTAAAGAAATAATGAAGCAAAAGGAGAAATTAACCCAATTATTTTCTATTTGTTGCGAACGTCTTTAAATTACAAAAACATATTTATTATTTACGTATATAAGTAACAGGAATTCATTTTAACTATGTAAATACATGTATAATGTAAATTCTGGCATTCATTGAAATATCAATCGCAATTACCTCTAAATGCGTGAGCAGGTAGATTTAATGGGTAATAATTATATCGATTACTAATTAACTATAAACAATTATGTGGTCGCTGATCTCTGCCAAGATAGGTAACTCTTCTGAATGTTCCAATCATAGATTACCTCCCTTTCCACCTCATTTAGTCGTAAAAAATATGTTTGTTTCAGGTTACCCGATCTACCCTAAAAAATGCCTCGACCCTATAACATTTTATTGGGTTTGTTAGATATATTTATTTTTATTTTTCAATAATAAATGTGTTTTTGGATAAATAAGTGTTTTGTTTTGATAGCATCTACTTATAAACAATGTTTAAGGATATTATTGATATGTTGTGAATATTAATTGAGTTTTAGAATCATCAAGTTGACCATTTACCAAATGAAGAAAAAATAAATCCCGACCTACCTACCCTAGTTTTTTTGGGGCATATAACCTGAAACAAACATATATTTTTACGCCTTAAGACTGTTACTTCACAGCTGATTAGACATATATATTAGAGGCCAAACAAGTTGTTGTTTAAAATGTGAAAGTAACGATACAAATGCAGTGAGTTAAATAGTATAATAACGATACAAAAATACCGGACTTAACGACTCGTGTAGGAAAGCCCTTCAATAAATAGACTAACATAGTTTGGTGTGTGATATTGAAGACGCGTACGACAAGTAATTATTGTAATTTCGGGCCGTTTATGAACTTGCCAGATGCGAGTCCAATAGTTGACTAAATGAAAGATAATACTTATAATATTTCACATATTTCCGTTAATTGATAGATTTCTTTTTAAACTATTAATCGAAACAAAATTGGAAGAAAAACTGTCGCACAAACTAAGTTACATTAATTAAAATGAACTTGTCCTAAACAGCTTGCTAGAAAGTCAAGTCATATTTCTGACAGGGAACTCGGTTGAATCATAAGTGAGAGTCTGGCAGTTATGACGAATTAAAAGCATTTTTGTTCACATAACCTCTCATCGTCCACAATGTTGCACACACTGATGCCAGTAGTGTGTACATGGGTTCAAGGGAGATTATGAATTTTATTCTGGATTTTCAGCATGTGAATTATACTGTACTCGGCATGATAGTCTGTGCAAAAAAGCGAACGTTAAGAAAGGGTTATTTAAACCGTTGTAAAGATCATCGAGTTTCGTGGAGACAGAATATCTAGAACCAAATATCCACTATATCGCTGTGCTTGCGAAAACGACATTTCTTCCGTTCTTTTCTCTTACAAGAGAAATGTCTTAAGTGTTTAACGTTAATGTTTCCTCCAACAATATTATCAAAGAAAAAAAGGAGTTTGCATGAAAAAACGTCAAGAATTTGCACATGAAGAAAACGTCAAGTTCGCAGTGATGGGTCTTGCCTTTTCATCCATAAAAGCTTACAGAAACTTAAGCTGCTTTTTTTCAAATCGCCGTAAATGCAATTGATGACGAAATATCCGTGAACCTTAGTCCTATATTAAGGTACCTTTGATATTCTCGACATTTTTCAACTATTTATTTTTCTGTGTGGTCTAATTGTTTATTAATAATGCAGCAAATAAACCGTTTAGTACATGTATAATGAATTAACATTTGAATATAATACTGCTCAATATAGTGTCTTTAGTTCTCTACAGCTAATTGTTATCTTCGGCTATATAGATGCTAAAGCAAATAAGCACATCTGAAATTCTGTGGATTTTGCATCGAGGATCATGATGTCTTATAGGGTGAAGATTTGCACTGCTTTTTGGAATGAGAACATGTTAAACGTCATACAGCCGACTTTGTATAGTCGAAATACAATCGGGACGTTGTTTGGAGCCACAATCGGGAGTGTGTGACTGCTGCATTTAAGGCTGAAAGTGTACTTTTCAATATAAAGGTAAAATTTCAATATAAAAATCAATATAAAAAATTGAGATAATATATACCATTTGGCAATTAAACTGAAAACCTCCGTTCACATAGGACCTTTTGAATTGATCTATTGTCTGATGCACTAGGGGTCAATCTAGACCTCCTTATTTTCGGGATTATATAAGACAAACAGAAATGTTATACAATACTTGCGCATAAACGTCTACACAGCACATGTTTACAAATAAAATGTCAACATGTATATTATAAACAACGATAATAAGAACATGATTAAATAAATTCCCAAGTAAACAAATCGTATAGATATATTGGTAACATAAAATGAACAGAAACAAATACATGGAGATGACCATATTCCATTTGGGTAATATTAGTTCTAGAACGATTTGAAATGATACTTTTACATACATGACAGTTTAATCAGTTTACATTTTAGCAGTGCTATGTACATTGTATTTATTTACAGAAGGCCGCATGAAGTATATCCTGCGCATGTCCAATACAGATTTGTTATCAAGTGAACTAAACCATTCTTGCGTAAAGGTGTCAATTACTCTTCAGTTTAAAAACATGTACGTTTTAGGGTTGATTCTATTAACACTGTCAAACACATCATCAAAACAGTTCAACTGCTAATATTTGCTTAACATTGTAAATCCAGTTACGATGATAGTCGTCATAAGTAGCCTATTGGCGCCTGACGAAGCCGAAGAATGCGTCGAGGACAAGGACGGACGGTAGAAAGGAACACGGGACACGCTGCCGGTATAAGCTATTGTGTCGTGAACTATTGCTGTAAAACAAAAAGTGAAACAAACATGGATGACCTTACATCCCGTAAAGTGAATATGATAAATTCGTCATTGAGCGCACACTGCGATGAAGTGATAGACGACAATTGTGACATCATCTCAAACACCATCTTACACATAAGCATTATCTGCATCGTTCTTTTTAGAAACATTTTAATAATCAACACGTTCATAATAGTTTATTATACTCTCTCCCCCTTTTTCTGAATCGATTTGTTTATATACTAAGTAAAATAAGTTTAACAACAACCAGCATGTTAGCAAATATAAAAAGTATCTTAAAGTGAAAACACAACATTGTTTATTGGTCGTATTTTATTATAACATTGTGACATTTATACCAAGCATGATGTTGATAATCACTACTTAACTGTCTTTCAACGGAAGGACCAGTACTATAAGAAGAAATGAAATGAAGGACCAGTACTATAAGAAGAAATGAAATGTTATTTATTTAATGATGACTTTATGACATATATCAAGTTTTATTTTGGTTGCAAAACTTATACTTAGTATATATTTTACATCATCGTTATTATCCTTTTCTATGTCATACTTGCATATCATCAATGGTGTTACTATCATAACCGTCGTCCTCGTCTATGTCATATTACAATATATCATAAACGATGTCACTATCATACCCATTGTCATAATCCTTGTTTACATCGTATTACAATATATCATCAATAGTGTTATCATCAACCTTTCTGTGTACTCGCTTTACGGGAATGCTCACCGTTTACGCAAACGGACGAATATTTTTCAGAACAGCTGTCCTTCATTACTTGTCCACTTTTGTCAAGCAAATAGCACTGGAGTGCCATGTTGGTACCTAGAAATATCAGATATCAGTAGTTGTTATCATTTCTATTATTGTACAAGTATTGTAAAACATATCTCTAAATGTTGTCCCAGTTCTTGAGAAAAATATGTTGATTTTATTAATGTATACCTCTATGCTCATCGAATTTATTGTGTGTTATTGCACATACATGTCATAACACATAATAATAAGCGAACAAATACAAGTGTCGTAATTACATAACATTATTCAATTAGACGCACATCAAAAGCATCGAGGGTTTCATGTTTTAAATGTTTTAATCAACAAACTTATAAAACAGTATGCCATGTCAATCATACGACGCTCCCATACAATAAACCACATGATAATACCTAATATATTGATTATGCATACGAGTTAACCGAGCACCGATGAAAGACTACGCATGCGCAGAGCATGGTTTGCTCTGCGGCATGCAACTATTCCACCCTCGATTGTCAGACCAACATTCAGAAAGATAAACGTTTTATTTCGTCTCCTACTAAACATTAAATAGTCAAAGATAGATAGGCCCCGTGTTACTGCACATTTCATTAGTATAACGACGCATTGATCAAACTTGCCTGCACGTATTTTTGTAACCAACGATAAGATAAATCAACAAAACATCAGCAATAATTATCACCGTACGTATTATGGAAATGGAAAAATGAACAATCTGCACATTAAGAAAGACAATGATATTGAACATTCATACCTCCGAGGAGTTCGCCGAAGTTCAGTGGTTGAATCCAGATAGGGACGTTTATAATGTCTGTGGAAGGTTGAAACCGTTCTAGATTCGATGTACTAACGTTCGGAAACGCAAACTGGTTGTCCGCGTTCTCTGCCTTGCACAGCTTTTTAGCTGCTTCTAAGTCAATCACCCCTTTTGCAAAATAACTTGTTTCTGAAAATTAAAATAATCGGTATATTCATACGCGTTAAACACAACCCATTATGAACGTTCAAACGGATTTTGGAAACTAAACAGTAACATATTATATCAGTATCTAGGAAGTCCATTGATTAATATTTCCAGCGACAAGACTACGGTGTTGGACTGACAAACATGTTGGAAGCATTAACGAATTAGAACAGCTTACGTTTTGTACACTGGCGTAGAGTTTTTGCAAGATGGATTTAATTGTAGGTACGAGACAAATAGATTCATCGGCCCGTATTCACCAAGTTACCCCCCTTCTTAGATTTAAGAATTAAGAATAGACTCAGACTCAAGAACAACTACTTCAGCTTTCTTTAGTATATCGGGTACCAATGTCGCGTATGTGATTATTAAAAATAATTTCAAATAAAGTTTGCCTAAGAATGGGTTGGTGAATACGGGTATCGGTATAACAACAGTCACAAATGGCGTCTGTACAAGGCAGTCACAAATGGCGTCTGTACAAGACAGTCACAAATGGCGTCTGTACAAGGCAGTCACAAATGGCGTCTGTACAAGGCAGATCAATTCAATAAAGTAAAACAAACATCGTCCAGACGTGTGTCCAGACAATAAAGTTTATGACTCGCAACCATGGAACTAAAACAGACCACAACTGACATTGTGCTTTACTAGTGCTTTAAAACATAATAAATTGCACATTTAAACGATTTATCTACAATGACACACATAGGGATTGTTTACACGTCGGAAAACACAAATATGAACTAGGTACACATCGACCATTTAATGAGTACGGATCAATTACTGGTCAACAATATATACTTTTAAAATTGTACGCAGGGAAGACATTTAATGAATATTTACACGATAACTAGCATTGCAATGGGCGAGAGTGACACTTCAATATTTGTATCTGACAATAAAAGGCGAATTACCGGTACTCAAGGTGTAACTATACTCTATATTTTACATTTTAAAGTCTTGACTGTCTATAAAATATTAACGACAATGATTGAATGGACTGTCTATAAAATATTATCGACTATGATTGAATGGACTGCCTATAAAATATTATCGACTATGATTGAATGGACTGTCTATAAAATATTAACGATTATGATTGAATGGACTGTCTATAAAATATTAACGACTATGATTCAATGGTCTATAAAAAATTAATGACTTATTGAATAGAAATACCATTTACATAATACGAAATTTAAACAATACATTTACCATTTTCGCATCTGGTCATCGCTTTCTTGTGGTGCTCGAGTTGTGAGAAATTAAAAGTTCGTTCTGCAACATACCACAGGATAAATACACAAGTCGTGTACATATGTAGACCAAAATATGTTTACATATTTACATAATTTATTAAGGAGTGGCACAATTGTGCTTTCTGAATACGTGACATTTAACTTATTTTTGCAAAATGATATAATTATTTAGGGATGCTACTCTTTCTCGCTTACTTGAACTTTAAATAATCCACCCATTTTAGCGCCTTTTTTAGTCGTTAGTTAGTATTAATCCGGAGCGGACGATCGTTTTTAACCCTCCCTCCCTCTCTTTTATTGAAAAAATGTGTGAACGATAGAAGGCTTTGTTTATTAGAAGGATTAGTGTTATTCATTGTGTTTGTACGCTGTATGAGTATTAGCTACCAATCATTATTATCTATCGCTTTAGTGTCTATTCATATTACTATTGCTACATACGATCTATAATAGTTCTCTATTGCTTTCACATCTACATGTATTTATATGTGGATTTTTTTTGGGGTGTCCTTGAATTAAAAATACTGTTTGTTTGTACTTTCTTTACCTTTAAGGTATAGCCATATTTATTTGGCCAAATTAAATATTTAATTTACTTGCGTTTTGTTTTGTTTTGTTTTCCGACCGCAATAATTTGTTCACAACAGTGTTTGGCAAATATAAAGACGGCAAATTCCTTCGAGTAGCCTACATTTACCCATGACCATATCACTGTTTGGGGGTAGATCCATGATTTCATAGAAATGGACCTGTATTCAAAACAGCTTTTCAAAACGGAAGTGAAAGTCTGGTGTTCTTGTTTAGTTAAATTTAATTGGTTTTATTCCAGTAACGATGCTTTCATCTGATCATAATATATTTATAATAGCAAATTGAGCTGATGTTGCTGAAAACTTCAAATTTAAATAACTTTATTCAATGAGTATGGTCAGCAAAATTATAATGTATCATGATAAAATTAAGCCGAATACAAATGATTTTAATATTTAATCAAAAATTCAAATTTGTATATACTGGCTGGTTATTTGACTGGTCCCTAGACAAGTTACTGAAAACCATGCGCGACGCCCTGATGTGATTTTTAGTTCATTACTGGGGATTTAGTTATAAATTTGTGCTCAATTAAACACGTATGATTTTACTAAAGGTTGGAAAACTAGTCAAAAGTAAGGAAACTAACAAAACGCACGATTAAATCCACATTAAATGACATGGCAGAAAAGAAAAACACGACAAATAACGACAAGACAGCAGTTCTTTTAATGATTATACGTACTTGTGTTTAAGTCGGTGTGTATCTGCACTTCGAAGCCATAGAGCCACACGGGGTATGTGGTACTCAGGTCAGGGCGACCACGATCCTCCCACATCGGCCAGCTCAGCATCGTCCGGTTGGAACGGTGACATTTCAAGTACCAGCTATACCAGGAATCAGTTTGGTAAGTCAGCAACTCAGCGACGGATTCTGAAGAAGTTGAATGTTGGAAGTGGCTATATCGGAACATAATAGCTGTGGCACCTTGTGAATACATTGGTATACCACGTTCATAAGTATTATTATCAGTTTATGTATCATAAATCGCTGTGGCACCTTGTGAATACATTGGTCTACCACGTACATTAGTATTACTATCAGTTTATGTATAATATCTAGTATCGGCATTATTGAATGGCATAGCCATAGTATTTTAGAATATATCACTGCATATTCTAAACAATATTTCTTAGTATTACGACAGAACATGAATTAGCTGAAAAAGACCCAACTTGTCCGAACACATTATTAATATCAATTTTTATGAAACAGCGTGGTCCTCAGTGTGTTTCAGATGAAACAATATCTTAATAATTGACCTAAACTCTCACCCGAAATCTTCCTTATTTAATATTCAGTTTTCTCCCTGTTGTTTCTAACTTTATGTGAATAGAAACCTCGATACAGCAGCCACATTGATGAACATTTTCATAAAATGTATCCATTAAAAAATAAACGCCTTGCTAAATAGCTAGTTGTTAGTTTCTTACATACTATAATCATGGGGAACGAACCTCGACTAGGTCACTGTCGTTTATTGTATCGATATGACAGTGACATAGTTGTTTACCTTGTTTAATCGTTTAGAATGTACATGTATGTGCTTTCTAATTTTATGAATATCAATTGACACATATTTCTTAATATCACATTTTCCCACCATAATTCAGTTACAGTAACGTTTGTCTACTACTTTACGTTTGCTGTTCTGTTCACTTGTTATATAAAGAAACGTTTGTCTACTACATATTACATTTGCTGTTCTGTTTACTTGTTATATAAAGACACGTTTGTCTACTACATTACGTTTGCTGTTCTGTTCACTTGTTATATAAAGACACGTTTGTCTACTACATTACGTTTGCTGTTCTGTTTACTTGTTATATAAAGACACGTTTGTCTACTACATTACGTTTGCTGTTCTGTTCACTTGTTATATAAAGACACGTTTGTCTACTACATTACGTTTGCTGTTCTGTTTACTTGTTATATAAAGACACGTTTGTCTACTACATTACGTTTGCTGTTCTGTTCACTTGTTATATAAAGACACGTTTGTCTACTACATTACGTTTGCTGTTCTGTTCACTTGTTATATAAAGAAACGTTTGTCTACTACATTACGTTTGCTGTTCTGTTCACTTGTTATATAAAGACACGTTTGTCTACTACATTACGTTTGCTGTTCTGTTCACTTGTTATATAAAGAAACGTTTGTCTACTACATTACGTTTGCTGTTCTGTTCACTTGTTACATAAAGACACGTTTGTCTACTACATTACGTTTGCTGTTCTGTTCACTTGTTATATAAAGACACGTTTGTCTACTACATTACGTTTGCTGTTCTGTTCACTTGTTATATAAAGACACGTTTGTCTACTACATTACGTTTGCTGTTCTGTTCACTTGTTATATAAAGAAACGTTTGTCTACTACATTACGTTTGCTGTTCTGTTCACTTGTTATATAAAGACACGTTTGTCTACTACATTACGTTTGCTGTTCTGCTCACTTGTTACATAAAGACACGTTTGTCTACTACATTACGTTTGCTGTTCTGTTCACTTGTTATATAAAGAAACATTTGTCTACTACATTACGTTTGCTGTTCTGTTTACTTGTTATATAAAGATACGTTTGTCTACTACATTACGTTTGCTGTTCTGTTCACTTGTTATATAAAGAAACATTTGTCTACTACATTACGTTTTCTGTTCTGTTCACTTGTTACATAAAGACACGTTTGTCTACTACATTACGTTTGCTGTTCTGTTCACTTGTTATATAAAGAAACGTTTGTCTACTACATTACGTTTGCTGTTCTGTTCACTTGTTATATAAAGAAACGTTTGTCTACTACATTACGTTTGCTGTTCTGTTCACTTGTTATATAAAGACACGTTTGTCTACTACATTACGTTTGCTGTTCTGTTCACTTGTTATATAAAGAAACGTTTGTCTACTACATTACGTTTGCTGTTCTGTTCACTTGTTATATAAAGAAACATTTGTCTACTACATTACGTTTGCTGTTCTGTTCACTTGTTATATAAAGAAACGTTTGTCTACTACATTACGTTTGCTGTTCTATTCACTTGTTATAAAGAAACGTGTTCGAAAAGTGGCCAGGGCTCATATCCACACAGCTCCTAAGGAAAATCTTAACTTAGGTCATACTTAAGTGAAACAATCAAAAACTATTTTCGTTGTGAAAACCAATGTTTTGTGTGTGAAATATTCGTTTGAATCTTTAGTAGAATAAAAGAATTGAAAACAAAATAAACTTTAAATGAACCAGCCAAAGACTTTTTAGGAATTTTATGATTTTAAGGAATTTACTTAAGTTTTCACTAAGGAGCTTTGTGGATACGGCCCCTGGGGCCGTATCCACAAAGCTCCTTAGGAAAATCTTAACTTAAGTTATATTTAAGGGAAATATTCCAATTCCATTTTCCTTGTGAAAATCATTATTTTTTTTACTTGAAATATGGTAAAATAAGAAGCATCTGTTGATTCTTTACCAGAGTAAAACCATTTAGGACAAAATAAACTTTAAATGAACCGGCCACAGATTTAAGGAATGTTTAGATTTTATGAAATTTACTTAAGTTTTCACTAAGGAGCTTTGTGGATATGGGCACTGATGCCATAATGAAGACGTCATTTTAACATATCAGATGAATTGCTCAAATAAAGTACTGAACTTGCCTCCAAATCCAACACTCAGCACCAGTAACAGCAGCATCCTTGGGGAATTACCAGCAGTCCCTTGGTTACACGTTCCTCTTTTCAGCATTCTAGGCACACCCACCCATATGTCGTTAGTTTTTCACAGAGTCGTAGATATTGTTATGAAGTTGTACAAAAGTTTCTTTAAAAATGCTTAATTTTGACCATATTTTTTTCATATTTCATATTTAAATTCCAATACTTTTCACATTTTCATTGTTTGGTTTAACCACTTCCCTATAGAACAGAAACTGTCAGTTAGTGTTTCGAGCCTCTCGCCTTGACACAACAATGAGGTACATTTCCACTGAATCCAACCTCATTCAAAAGCGAGAGTTTCCTGTGATTGTTCCCTAGAAGAAATTTATGTAATGACATTGTCTATTATAAGCAATTTCTATTAGAGCGGGTATTTTGTTATTTTTATTAGAAACAATTATATTCATTCTAATTACTACCAGTACGTAAAATATTTCAGTAGCTGTGATCCATATATACATTAGACACCTACATCTCGTCTTGCGATGGGGAAATCGTTCGATCCGTACTCGGTGAGCGTTCAAATGATCTTTCTCAAAAAGACACCAACAACTGGTTCTACGCATGAAACGGACTCGAAAATCGAGCTTAAATAAATATGTTAAAACTAAGACTGCATTGATTCATCTACTTTGGAATGTTTATTAGCCTTTTTTCTCAAGTGTATAACAACTGCTTAAATATTTGTACCGATGGAACTGATTCTCGCCATAATAATGACACCATTGATGATCCAGCATATCAAGGACTCAACACGAGTAACTGGCTGTGATTCCACGGTAGACATGTTTGTGCGTTGTGTCTACTACGTGTTTGTGCGTTGTGTCTACTACGTGTTTGTGCGTTGTGTCTACTACGTGTTTGTGCGTTGTGTCTACTACGTGTTTTCGTGTCGATCGTGATATATAGTGTGCTATAAATGCCAATTGTAACAATTTTTTGGTTAAGTGTTTTGGTTAAGTTTTTGTCAGAGTCTATTTCTCGAAAACTATCAAAGGAATCTATTTGAAACATTAAATACTCATTCACTATCAAAAGGGTACTCCGTTACAAGAAGGTAGGTAACCATGATATTTGTATTCCCAGAGTTATCTGCCCTTGTTTGGACTTACAACTTCGCTTATTTTGACAATTTTTTGGTAAATATAAAATTTCACAATAACTATCAAAGACATTAAATTGAAACTCAAGGTACATGTTGATGGTGCTGAAACCATTCTGCAGACAAGAGGAGGTAACTCTTTGAAGGATTTTGTTGGAGTAATTACCCTTTTTTTACAACTTGCATTTTTCCTTTTAGGTGGCAGCACCTTCTACATGAGAGTACTTTCAGAAATATAATCAAAGTACTGAAATCAGGCTTCTTTCATAGTTAATACGTTTTTTATCATGTCTTTATGTGTGGGCCATATACATATAAAACAAATAAGACCAAGCCCCACGACTACGAAGGTCTCAATCTCAAAATTAGTCTCAACTTAAAATATCAACCAATGAGAATGCTTGTTTCATTTGAGCTTTGATCTCCATTGGTTTAATATTTAAGATTAAGACTAAGATAAGACTGAAGAATGTTCATAGTTGTGGAGCCAGCATTCGTTCGTATGTTGAGATTCCGTCTGGCGTTAAGTTGATAAATTTGTGGATTTCCGTCTGTCCTATGCTATGCGAGACTGCGTCACGCATGCCTCGTAGAAAGGGAAGACGTACTGCTTTCTGATTGGCCTGTCTTCGCTGCTGTGGCAGATGCACTGCCATAAATGTGTACATCAAGGCAGGAGCAATAACTGAATGGCTGTGAGAAATATTTAATAATTGTTATACACATCATCTGTTCAATATAATATGTTGAATACCTGTATAAAAAGTATGTAATATAAAAAACAAGTTTAATCTAGTTCATAACACTGAAAACGTAACTTCTAGCTGAACCCCAAACAACATTAATAAAAACGTATGAATCCTATATATCTGTGACCACTCCAAGAACTTAATCGCTTCAGTAAATTAAAAAATCAAACAAGTTTTGCGTTTCATCCACTGGTCATGCATTATTTAATGATACTTAGAAGTTAATAGGTAAATTCATGAATAGGCCATAATCCAATACATCCGCGTATTATACGTGTTACAAATGATATTCTGGTGCTCCGTAGACAAATGATAAAAGCAATCGAAAATTAGTTCCAACAGTTGCATAAAATACATGTTTTCGTTGCAAACAATATTTTCCCCAACTTTACATGAAGGGATATTACTGTAAAGAATAACAAGAAAAGCAAAGATGCCAAGCATCATACATGTAGGGCGCCGTTCAAAGCGAATATAAGAGGAAACAGTAAACACAAAATTAAAGTTGATATACATGATAGAGTTTATAAACACTGAATTCATATTCACCTGTGGCCTGTATTTATATTAAGCTCGTTTCGAAACACACATTTATGAGAAGTCCCTATGTTTGAGAAAAAAATACCATTATTTAATCAGTTGATCCAATACAAAGTTTATCAAATAAATACATAAATATTTTGAAAATACAGCATCAATTAAAATAGGCTAGAGGTTTTCATGCTTTAATATATAAACATATAATCATAACAAAGTTTATAAGAAAATTGCGATTTTAAAAATGTTTTGCTTGGGGAAAGAATGTCTGAATCGTTTCTGCTTATAATTATCATACACTATATACGATGCATTTACCGGTATACGCACATGAAGTAAAATTAGTGATCAATAGCAAAGGTATGTCTACACGTAAGAACATTGAATATATAAGTAAATGCAATAAGGGATAATACCCAAAGAAAAACGTATATCCTGGAAATGTTATTAAAACAATAACTTCTATAGAAACATATCACATATGTTAAAAGAATATATGTACAACAGATAAGCGCGTAGGGTTGCGCAAACCACGGTGTCATTTCTTCACCAAATATTAGAGTTATGTCACCCCCAGGTGTCCGTATATATTCCCAGTGCCGTCTTGGTGTGAAACGGTCACAGTAGTTTGCTTATTTAAAGTCGACACGTCATATGTGTTCTCCGTATTTGAACCACTCTCTCGTCTCTGATTGGCTGGGACAATCGCCACGTGACTATAAGCGTTCACCACCGCCACCTGGCGTTTGGGCTTATTATTCCCTTTCGAATTGGACAACGTGTCGTATTCTCCCTCGATTATTGACGAACGGGGTTGGGCCATTCTAGGTCCGCCGGCGACGGCATCGGAGGGCGTGGCATATTCGCTGACGTCACTGAATTCGTAGTTTTGGGCGTCTTTGAAATTAACGGAGTCCGCCGTTTCGGAGTAGCCGTCTGACAGGGTAGGCTTTCTGTCTTTGTTTGGTCTCCTGCAATGGGTGGATCTATGCGACAACCATGTTTTACTGTTTTATATTCTGACTAAAAGGCATGCTCTTCTATGTGATTACCGTATTTATAATAACGGTTTCAAGATGACTGAGATGTTTAACTAAACCATAGTTTATAATTACTGTAACCATTATAGAAACGATAGCCGTTGATAACGGTTTTGAATCAGAAAAAAGTAGAGTGGCGGTATGCTCTAGAGTGTGAAAAGGTGTCATCATTAGATTGCGTTGTTACGTTAATTTACACTTAGCACCACCTTACAAACAATCATTGATAGACTTATGGGAAACGGTGACCTCATTACAAATTTGCATATGCGTTGTTACGTTAATTAATAACTAATAACTATAACTTATGAATACTCATTGATAGACTTATGAGAAACGGTGACCTCTTGACATATGCGTTGTACTGTTAATAAGTAAATAATACCGTGACTTATAAATAATCATTGAGCGAGTTTTGTGACACAGCTACCTCTTTTTTCTATAGCAGATGCAGACGGCGACGACGATTGCTATGACAACGGCGGCGCCCACGCAGACGAGAAGTATCTGGATGCTGTTTTCCATCGCTGGTTTCTCTGGAAACGAATGGTAACACAATGATTTAAGTGCATATGAGAACGTGATGTAAATGTATGTAAATGTATGTTTGTAAAATTTAAACTTTCCAATTCTAACGGACGAGACGTTGTTAAGCCTATCTGTATGGCCCTAAATTGTTAAACGTGTTTACTGCCGTTTTGAAAAACAGAGGTCAGAGATGACCATTGGCCGCTCACCTGAGTTTAATTAATGATAATGGATGGTATACAGCGTGTTCAGAAATGTTTGAAGTAAATTTATAAAGGACGATAACGACGGACCACTAGCAGCAATGTAACTTGAATCAAAATAATTTGAAGGAATTTGGTAGTTAGTCATCTGATAAACATTTCTGTGAAATAATTTCGAAATCCGAAAAGTGTTTCCCGACAAGAAAACTTTCTGAAATTTCAACATAGCCATAGAACCTAAACTGCCAGGCCGTCATGCGTTTAAACAAATTCAAACAATTAAAAAAATTGGTTGAGGGTCCTCAAAAGAACATTTCTTTGCGGAAATTATTTAGAATCTTTGAAATTATTTAGAAACCAAGTCATTGGTTTCTGACAAGATTTTGAAAGTGTTTGATATAGCCATATAAGGAAAACTGCCCGACCCGGTAGCAGCCATGTTGTAGCCAATAATTAGTTGAAGGAATTTGATAGAGGGTTAATCAAAGATCATTTGTGTGAAATTATATCGAAATCCAGCAAGTGGTTAAAACAAGAAGATTTTGCTAGTTTTTACGCGTTTTGTTGTCATGGCAACCAGAGTTTCTAATATTTTTTATTTGAATTGGCTGAATATGTTAAAGGACCACCTCAAAAAACAAGAACAGTATTTCCAAGTTTGGTTAAAGTCAAACAAAATGTTTCCGAGAAGACGTTGTTTGAAGTTATTGTTGACGACGAACAACAGACAACGAACGCTGGACGGTGACTGACCACAACAGCTCACCCTTTCACACTTTGTGCTCAAGGAGGTAAATAACCAAATAAAATTTTAAATGTCGATGAAAACCGGAAGCTCTTAGAATACTTAAAGCTACACGACCCTTCCAAATGAAAAGAACAATTCGAAATGAATTAAAATAATCATATAAACCGGTAGTTTAACTATAAACTATTCTGCTTGAGAAGAAATTAAGTCGAAATTATTCACATACATTAAATAAAGCAAAACAATTTGTAATAAGTACATGCAAACTGTCAAACTCCTCACAGTGGCCTCCCCTACCACGCTGCTTTGATATCACTATCGCGAAGCAGGGGGAGATCACACAGACAGTTTGGCTTAATGAAAACAAACTAAAACTAGTAGACTCGCTTATCAAAAGTGTTTTTGTATTATGTATACATTAATGCAAGAATTTTTTATTATACCAGCTTTAAACGTATGTTTTATTTTGCTATATACGCAGTTATTAATACAAGTATATTTGCTAGTTAGGCGTAACAAATATATTTGTTTCAGGTTGCATGTCCCAACAAATTAGGTCAGGTAGGTGGGGATTTATTTTTTTATGTAATCTTTTTTTTTGTTAATGCTCAACTTGAAGATGCTAAAACTGAATAAATATTCCAAACATACGAGTTATATCCTTAAACATTGTTTTGAAGTGGATGCTATCAAAAGAAAACACTTTAAAAAAAAACAAAAAAAAACATGTAATTATTGGAAAAAAATCAAAACAAAAAAATATCTGACAAACTCAATAAAATGTTCTATGGTCGGGACATTTTTTAGGGTAGGTCGGGTAACCTGAAACAAAAATATTGTGTACGCCTTATTATTCATACATACGTTATTGTATTACGATTTTAGAAGGGTAATCATTCTTCATGGAAAATATGATAATGCAACACATACAACTATTAACATGGCCTGTTACAGTGCATACATATCGGATTCCAATGAATGCATGGGTTATTCATAAATAAATAACATACGTGAGGACTAACAACAGCTTTAATTTATACGGTTATATATGCCAATAAATGTGAAACCGTTGGCTTCATTACGCGATTTAGTTTCAATGTTGGCTAAAACCGCACACAGCAAGCTAACTACCCTTGGCATGACTTTTAGTGTCGGTGGAATTGTTCAGATCAGACGGATTGTTTGTTGCGCTAGTGGTTAAATCAACGCCACCGTTAGTTTCCGACGTAACTGGTGACGTCACAAATTTTGAGGTACCCGCTGATGACGTCGAAGGCGTGGTGGGCGACGTTGGAGGGTAGAATGGCACCTGCGACACCGTCCCGGCGTAGGCTATAGTGTCGTGAACAGTTGCTGAAAGGTTAATATAAAATGATATGTATTAAATAATAATAATAATAATATTATTATTATTATCATAATAATAAGGCCATACTAATTTGATTGTATGTTAAGCGTCCTCGGGCTGGTAGGTTTTCGGATGCCTGAACGAAAAAACAACAGTTTTGACAGTGTGAAATTACGAATCGGAAAGCTTATAAAAATATGCAGACAAAAATAAATAATGTGTTTTACTAATATTCGTAAAACATAACAGGTAAGTAGTCAATTAACACATTTAAAATACTGTATTATAGTAGGTTCCCAATATAAAGATGATATATAACTGTTTTGCAAGTAAACATTTACTTTAGCTTGTACTACTGCCATGAATAAGTTGTGAAAAAAATATTTTTTGTATCGACTTGTTTGTTTTTTCCTGCCTGGTTGGTAGGTTTAAAAAAATCATAGGGACGCTAAACATAGAATCATATTTGTATGGCCTAATAAGACGAAGAAGATCAACATCATCAACAACAACAATAACAACAACAACTATAATCACATTTTCCTTTCACTGTACGAGAAGTATCAAGTACCATCATCACTTCCACGAATATCATCACAATCATCATCACCGCGACAATCATCATTACCACGGCTATTGTTATCATCAAAACAAACACGACTAGCATCGCCATCACCATGATCATCATCAGCATCATCATCACCATCGTCATTATCATCATTATTATCATCATCATCAAAATAATCGAAATCATCATTATCATCACCAAATAATCAGTATCATCAATATCACCACCACCACTTTCATCACCATCATCATCATCAGTATCATTTTTACATCATTGGTATAGAACAAAATCAGTATACTCATATCTTTATCCTTATTTTTATCACCTCCATTTTATCCGCAATAACCGCCATTATCATTATCATCAATGTTCATGTCAATAAACGAAATAGAACTATCGGTACACACCTTTATTAACAATTATTATTATTGTTCTACTCACCGTCTACACAGACAGACGAATAGTTTTTGGTGCAGTTGTCTTTTAGCAGTTCGCCCTCTTTGTTGAGCAAAAAACAGTGCACTGTCAGAGCTTCCGCTAGCAAAAACAAAAGGACGACATGAACAATAGAAAGGAAGTTTTCTATTTCTATAAATAGAATGTAACAAGCATATTTGAAGTGTTTCTAGTGGCGGTATTGGCAATCATATGGGAAAGTCCTCTTTGGAAAAATGCACTAAAAGTCCATGAATGCATTTCTTCAAATATAAATTATTAAATGATTGCAGCTGTGAAAATTTTTCCGACAGGCGGGAATCTGACACGCCGAATGATTCCGGGTCCCTGGAAATAGACTTTGTTCGGATTTTAGATATAGTAATATTGGCCCCCGGGCAATTTGCTGCACCAATTAAGTATCCCCCATTGAGAGGATTTAGACAAAAAATGCTTGGCTCTAGGGTGGGGAATTGGACCCCCCCCCCCCAAAAAAAAAAAAATAATAATAAATAAATAAATAAAATAAAAATAATAATACAATTAGTAAAAATTCCACTGGGTTTGCCCGCCACTCCCACCCCCCGGAGAAAATATTGATAGTAGCATAAACATAAACACATCAATTCATTAATAGGGTCTACGTGGACGTCAGACATTTTCATTTATTCTTATCATCGTCGAGATCTATTTAAAAACGTTTCGCTTTCGTTTTCTAATTCAATAAATAAGTAAATACTAATTCGCGTTTCGTTTCTTTTTATGTACGATAAGGAGGCGTATCTTTAAAGTACATTTTCTTTAAAATAAGAACACATTATAATCGCATAAAAGGGCTTTAAAATGAGTTATGGCGGACTTCAAACATAAATAAACCAGTATAATCTACTGGTATATACGAGTACAAGACCGCTATACATGTTAATCAGAAGTAAATAAAAATATCAATATATGCGTATAATCTCGTAGTTTATTAGAAGTACATATAAGCAAACAAAGCTATGAATTAATCCTGGATGGAGAGCGGCATAACAATTACAGTACCGGTAATAAACAGTAATTAGTGTGAATTCTTCAAAGATTTGCGCGTGTTTACAAATGACATACAATGTCTTACATGCAAAAACTACAGCATCCTGTATAATGAACCAAAAATGTATTTCAATTTTACGAAGTGATACGTATGTTACAAACTTTGTATAAGATTATCGATAACGAATGGGTTAAGTTGTTTGATTTTTTTTTATTTAAAAAAAAAAATCATTTTCTTCAAAATATATTTCTGTGAGATAAGTGTAATTTCACAGCATTACTGTTGCTTTGGAAATATGTTATAACAATTATGGAAATAATCAATTACCAATCTATGCACAAGTTCCTTGAATGTTCAGTCATAACTAGCAAGGGAGACAATTCAACATGGTAAAATGTCGACATAATTTAAATTGATTCCCTTTGAATACAAAAAAAAATTAAAAAAATTCTTATGAACGAGAATGAAATACGAGCATTAAATAAAATCTGATCAAAATAATATGCATGTATGGTGGCTGATTTCTGCCATGTCGTTTTGGCGCCTTTGAAGGGCGCCAAAACGACAACACGCCAGAACGACAAATACCTGATTTGTCGTATCGGCGCGCATATTTATCGTTCTGGCGTGACGGCGTGTTGGCGGCCTTCTAACGCGCCAACGCGCCACAACGATAAAATAAGGGCGACAATACGACAAATTTGTACGCGCCAGAACGACAACACGACACTTAAATATCTCGTTATGGCTGTCCTTGTTTGGCGTATTGGCGCCTCAGATTTGTCGTTCTGGCGGGTTTGAAGGGCGCCAAAACTACAACACGCCAGAACGACAAATAAGCGCGCCGATACGACAATTAAGATATTTGTCGTCCTTTCGTTTTGGCGTGTTGGCGCCTTCCGCTAAGCATGCACGCCAAAACGAAAGGACGACAAATACCTTATTTATCGTATCGGCGCGCTTTTTGTCGTTCTGGCGTGTTAGCGCGTTGGCGTCCTTCAAACCAGCCAGAACGCCAAAACGACATATCCGAGGCGCCAACACGCCAAATAATGGGCACCAGAACGAGAGATTTATGTGTCTTGTTGTCGTTCTGGCAGGTACAAACTTGTCGTATTGGCGCTCTTACTTTGTCGTTCTGGCGTGTTGGCGCGTTTGGCAGAACGATATGGCAGAAATCAGCCACCGTATGCATGCGAAAATAAATGAAAACATCCATATGTTCCGATATGATGTGCATTTGACCACGGCCTGTACCCGGATAATCCTAACGCAGTGCAGCGACCCTAACGCAGTGCCTAAATGGCGGATAGAAAGTCGGGGTTACTTTGTTTTATGCATATTTTTCTCATGTACAGGTATGTTTTGGTTGTAATATCCGTCACCATTGATCAAATAAGTATTAAATTCAATATACCTAATGTTACATCGAGCATATATTTGGTTGTAAAATATTTATAAAAGAATCTTAAAAAATACTTAGATGCTTTAAATTGCCATAGTATTTCGCTCCTTGGAAGCAAACATATTCTGTTTCAAAACCCTGTTTACACTGTGTTGTTATCCCATCGGATATGAACACAATACTCGCTCGAATGTGCAGACTGTGCGAGAAAATGGATAAAAACCAAATTTCTAGCTGATAATAACCAAACGCAATGTATACTAGGAACGGATAAAAATCAAACCAACGTATAAAACCTGACGAATTAACACATAACCGACTAATATTCTATATAAATGAATGAATATACATGTAAGCTGAACGACTATATTGGACCTCTATATATTTCTGTTTTCAGTCCAATCGTATTGTATATTTTGCTCGTTCACCAGTGACAATTTTTAACGTGTATTTACATATAAAACTTAACTATGAAAACCTGTGTTAATAATCGCGAGCTTTTGCTGGGCAATATATAGTTGAAAGTATGGGTATCGCTCGAAATTCGATCCTGATAGAGAGCCAAACGATTTGCAAAAAAAAATCAGTTATTATTAAAGACGATGTAGTATATATAGTTCAAACTAATGAAAGTGGAACACCCTCAAAAATATAAAAGCATAGAACGCATTCATAGTGACCCTCTTGTGAATGTATTTGAACGTCCAAAGTTTACGTGTGTATATTGTGATACATCTTCTGACATTTTAGAGGAAATGATTGAACAGGCACATTAATAACACTAAAAGCAATTATTTCACATGTACAGGACGAACAGATATCTTATTTTTCAGTTTGTTAGGTAATTATCCTTTTTACGTTCGCACTTATCCATGACAGTTTCCTACATCAGTCAGGAATTATCCGCAAGCACCTAACCACTTCACAATAAAGACAATGTTTTAGCTGTAAACATCGACTTTAAACTTTGATATGATTACACATTGTCGTGTTCATTTAACTAATATAGTGTTCAAGTAAGATACTAATGCATTTTATGATATTTTAACAGGTCGGAAACATAAAAAAAATGTTCTTTATGGGGACTTTTTCGGGTACATTTTAATGACTTCAAGCATCATCAGAGTGATTGTCAAACAAAATATTAAGTACATAAACCACTGGACACTATAATTATTAAAATATTTAAATTTATACTTGACACAAATAACAACATGATAAAAACAAGAAAAAATAATAGCACATCTTGTCTCCGTGTCCGCCATTTTGGCACTGCGTTAGGGTCGCTGCACTGCGTTAGGATTATCCGGGTACAGGCCGTGTTGACTAATAAGAATTAGTAAAAGACATGATAGAGCTAATTAATAATGAATAAGTCTTTATCAAATACAAAAAGAAGGCATTATATAAATTATAATCTGAACATTGAATATACACTAACTCTAAACAGAATTGGACAGTTACGTGTTTGGGTTTAACTCTTCGTGTTGCAAACTTTAAATTTATGTTTACATTTAACCCGGTTCAATCCGAACATAAGAAATGAAAAACTGCTATTAATAACGTTGTTGAACAGAATAAAATAATGAATCTAAATTTAAAGTTTAGTAAACACAATTTACAATAATGATTTTGCTGATTTTAGTATTTTATCTATAAATTGAAATAATATTCGTGATAATTATAATCATTACTTATTGAAGTCGGTACATTTTTTATCTTTCCTTTGGAGAAAGTTTTTTTTTTTAAAGACAGTGTGAAAAAAAAATAGCAGAGTGAGCAAAAACCATGCAGCATTCGCGAAAGTATCGTAATCTTAATATAAATATATACATAAACGTCGTAGAAAGTTGAGTGATAAAGATACAAGTTTTAGTTTTCAACTTACCAGTCGCTTTAAAGGTCCAATAAAATAAAACAAGAATTCTTACCATATGCAATTCTTCTAATAGTATTTCTTAACATATATTCCTATATTCAGATAATGAAAAAATATATCCCGTTAGACTACAAAAAAATCAGTTCAAAACCTATTTTAAAACAGAATTTCTACCTTATCAAGCTATATGCACCCATCAATCTATAATTTTCATTTCACGTTTTCAACTCATATTTTGATGCACGTTTAATGAACTAATTGACAGCCGAATATTTGACGAATGATCGTGTAACTGTACAATCTCGTTCGTGACAGGTCTACACCGCGGGGAGGGGTTATGATGACAGGGTCATGAGTAAAAGACGTTTACAGTTGACATTAAGAAAGTTCATATTGGTTATGTTACTACACATTAAATGTGTATAATACTCGTAATAATGATTAAGATGTTGATGCTGCTGCTGATGATGATGATGATAATGATGGTAATAATCATGATGTTTGTGATGCTGCTGTTGCTGCTGCTGCTGATGATGATCATGATCAAGATGCTGGTGATGCCTCTGCTGCTGCTGCTGATAATGATGATGATGATGATGATGATCTACTTACAGTTTAGAAATGCACCGGGATTTAGATGTTGGATCCAAAACGAAGTGTTGGTCACATCCCGAGACACTGGAAACTTCCCCAAATTTGAATTTGTAACACATGGAAAATCATAATCCGATCCATTTGTTGTGCTTTTATTCGTGCATTTCTGTTTTGCTTCTCCAAATGATAAACGTGTGTATGTGTCCTCATAAGTCGTCCCTGCAATTCAAAATAAGTAATCAAGAAAACATTGCTCAGCAATATACTGACCATATATATACTGACCACTAATACACTGACCCTTACACACTGACTCTTAATGTTTTTACCTGTAATCTACAGAACAGTTAAAATGTGACGTGTTTTACATTGAACATAAATAGACCTAACAGTAAAACACTGAACAACAATACAATGATCTTTAGTCTTCTGACCACCTGGACTAGACTGGACAGTAATATACACCGGCCAGTAATACCGGACCAACAATACACTGACCTGCAATAGACTGGACAGTAATATTAATAAACCAGAAATACCAGAACCAACAATAAACTAGTAATACTCTGGCCAGTAAACCGCTCAACAGCAATACACGGATTAGTAATACACTGACCAGTAATACACTTGTTAGTAATACACTGATCAGTATTACACTGGTTAGTAATACACTTAACAGTAATGCATTGGTAAGTTATACACTGACCAGTAATACACTGGTTAGTAATACACTGACCAGTAATACATTGGTTAGTAATACACTGACCCAAATAAGGTCCAACGATACATTGACCAGTAATACTCTGACCAGTGATATATGGACCAATGACTAGTAATACTCTGACCAGTGATATATGGACCAACGATACACTGACCAGTAATACAATGGCCAGTGATATATGGACCAACGATACACTGACCAGTAATACTCTGACCAGTGATATATGGACCAACGATACACTGACCAGTAATACAATGGCCAGTGATATATGGACCAACGATACACTGACCAGTAATACTCTGACCAGTGATATATGGACCAACGATACACTGACCAGTAATACAATGACCAGCCATATAAGGACCAACGATACACTGACTAGTAATACTCTGACCAGTGATATATGGACCAACGATACACTGACCAGTAATACTCTGACCAGTGATAAATGGACCAACGATACACTGACCAGTAATACTCTGACCAGCCATATAAGGACCAACGATACACTGACTAGTAATACTCTGACCAGTGATATATGGACCAACGATACACTGACTAGTAATACTCTGACCAGTGATATATGGACCAACGATACACTGACTAGTAATACTCTGACCAGTAATATATGGACCAACGATACACTGACCAGTAATACAATGACCAGCCATATAAGAACTACCTTTACACTGACCAGTAATACTCTGACCAGCCATATAAGGACTATCGATACACTGACCAGTAATACTCTGACCAGTGATATATGGACCACGATACACTGACCAGTAATACAATGACCAGCCATATAAGGACTAACGATACACTGACCAGTGATATATGGACCAACGATACACTGACCAGTGATATATGGACCAACGATACACTGACTAGTAATACAATGACCAGCCATATAAGGGCTAACGATGCACTGACCAGTAATACTCTGACCAGTGATATATGGACCAATGATACACTGACCAGTAATACTCTGACCAGCCATATAAGGACTACCGATACACTGACCAGTAATACTCTGACCAGTGATATATGGACCAATGATACACTGACCAGTAACACAATGACCAGCCATATATGGACCAACGATACACTGACCAGTAATTCTCTGACCAGTGATATATGAACCAACGATACATCAACCAGTAATACACCGACCAGTAATATAAGGACCGACATACACTGACCAATGATACGCTGATATGTAATATAAAGACCAATAATTCACTGACCAGTAAAACACTGACCAATATTACACTCACCAGTTAAACACTGACCAGTAATACACTGGCCAGTAATTCACTGACAAATAATATAAAGACAAACAATACACTGAACAGTAATAATCTGACCCATAACATAATGACTAAAATACAATGACCAACAATACACTGAACAGTAATAATCTGACCCATAACATAATGACTAAAATACAATGACCAACAATACACTGAACAGTAATAATCTGACCCATAACATAATGACTAAAATACAATGACCAACAATACACTGAACAGTAATAATCTGACCCATAACATAATGACTAAAATACAATGACCAACAATACACTGAACAGTAATAATCTGACCCATAACATAATGACTAAAATACAATGACCAACAATACACTGAACAGTAATAATCTGACCCATAACATAATGACTAAAATACAATGACCAACAATACAATGACCAACAATACACTGACCAACAATACAATGACCAACAATACACTGACCAACAATACAATGACCAACAATACACTGTCCAACAATACACTGTCCAACAATACAATGACCAACAATACACTGACCAACAATACACTGACCAACAATACACTGTCCAACAATACACTGTCCAACAATACACTGTCCAGCAATACACTGTCCAACAATACACTGTCCAATACTAGTGAGCTTAGGTGAGCTTAAATAACATAATATTAACAAGAATGCATTGACCTGGAATATATTGAACAACAGTACCAGTATTACTGACCAAGTTATACACGGAATATTTATTAATAAACCGTTATACACTATGTGTACAGCAGTATTATGCTGATTTTGTATATACTGAACATCAATATCCTGAACATATATACACTAAAGTACCTTACATAAGTAATATACTGAACAGCAATACACTGAACAGCAATACACTGAACAGCATACTCTGTACAACTATCAGTAATACCTACCCGGTTACATACAGTAATAAATTGAAAAGAAATACCGTAACCTAAATATCTTTAATTCATACATTAAAGGGGCGTCTCGACGGTATTTCCCCTAAATAGAGACATTTATTAAAACAATGCATATTCGCATTTTCACGAATATATTTATATAGAAGCAATAACATATTAATGGAATCGTTAAGAAAAAAAAATGCCAAAAAATATTTTTCGATACACGGTTCCAGTATGATTCGTTTTCACGCCTACAGAATCCCCTAAATTCAATGAAAAATTTCCGACACTACAGTACAGTTATCAATAGTGCGCTTGCGCATAGCGCTACTTCATGTACATTTCATTCGTAACGATTTTACTATTAATAATAATTTTTCCGCGCCCGCGAAAAGTGTAACGGGGACAACTTTTTATAATTATTAAAAAAATAATTTACTGATCGTTTATAAAAACGGGACTTATGTGTTAAACAATCATTAAATAAATACTTCTTAAAATATAATTTTATTTTTGAAACGTTAATACCGTATCACTATTAGCCCTCGATACGCCCCTTTAAGTCGAAAAACAAACCATATTAAAACGTTTATTATTTAACTGACAACAGTTTGGAAAATTACCATTTTCACATCGAGAGCAGGTGGACATGTTGTTCTCCAAATGCGCGAAGTTAAAAAATCTGCCTGAAACAAATACAAGCATCAACACATTTAAATACTCATTTTTAAAGTATTTTTCTACAGCTTTAAGAAAGAAGAAACTTTATTAAATATTCATTATACCTACTAACATTTATATGTGCAATGATGTTTTACTACTGTCACATGGATGACTAATTGTGGCTATGTTAATGTCGTAGTGGCCATGCATTTTGTGAGTGTGTTTATTGATTTTCAGTATTTGATTCATACCAGCGAAGTTACAAAAATTATAAAATAGTTACAGCCTATTACGTAATAGCTTTTTGTTTAAGATATTTTGCGACACACCTTTTGGCCAAGGTGCACGTATGGATCATCCAGATGATTTTTGAGGAATATTTAAATAATGCATGTAGTAATATCAATTTTATGCCAACAAATGGTCTTAATACAATGTTTAACATACGGCTGTATAATTATCTGGACTTGAATGAGAACATTTTGCAATACCAACCCTTTTTCTTAAAAGAACAATGTAATTATTATATCGGTGAAAACACCATCTATAAAGCGCACACGGGAGCGTTCTTGAGATCTCCCCCAAAGACACCAAGTACTGGTTCTACCCAGGAAACGGACTCGAGAGTGTCTCAATAAGCCTAAGGCTTTCGATCCAATCGAGCTAAAATAAATAGGTTTAAACTAAAGCGCACACGTTATTTTTAATTTCGGCTTTGGGTGCGCAGTATACAAGGCAACACTCGTTTTCAAGATAGATTAAAATCGTGTTATATATATGTTAGTCATTCTTAGTTTAAACATATGTATAATGTGCGTACTTCCGTTGGCGTTCGTACTTCCGTTGGCGTTGGGAATCTGGTGCACTTCTAAGCCATACAGCCACATGGGGTATGTGGTATTCAGGTCAGGGCGACCCCGATCTTCCCACATCGGCCAGCTCAGCATCGTCTGGTTGAAACGGCCACAATTTAAGTACCGATCGTACCACATGCCTGGCTGGTTGCTTGCTAAACCGACTTCTGCAATATATATACATTTCATGAGATGTTTATGATAATGTACTGTCATTTTCCTGAGTGTATTCCTGCTTTCGTGAATACCCGAATACTGACTTATTACTATGTAATTAATGGCGGATTTTCGGATATCCATTGACATTTCTAATAAATCAGATTTATACGGATTACACTCTAAATTCAAATGTCCTAAAATAATTTCGATTGAAACATATTCTATTGTTATTTCAAACAT
The DNA here is from genome assembly GCA_027627225.1 of Congeria kusceri. Classification (NCBI taxonomy): domain Eukaryota; kingdom Metazoa; phylum Mollusca; class Bivalvia; order Myida; family Dreissenidae; genus Congeria; species Congeria kusceri. Next base: position 9,129,149 of record CM051030.1, on the reverse strand, counting down.
ATCATATTTTATAGATTTGATAGATATGTTATTTTGTCAAATTAATAAACAAGAGGGCCATGATGAAAGCCTGACTGTTGTGATAGGCTTGAACAAATGTGGGAATGTAAGCCCCAAATGTAATAATTTGTCTAGCTGATCAACTCTCGTACGTGTTTTGCTTTGGCTCCTTTGCTGACAATTGCTTGTCAAAGACAAACAAAAAACGTGAAGGAAACATTCATTTTTTTCCACAAACAAAGGGGCCATAACTCCGGTGTTTGTGGCCCGATCTGGCTCATTGTTGGCGTCTGTTGCGACCGCATGATCACACACAAAGTTTAGTCAAAAATGGAAGAAAAATGCAGTCTCTATGAACAAAAAAAGGCCTAACTTACCCATCATTGGCTTCTGCTGAGATGTTTTGGTCACACACAAACTGTAGAAGTTCGGCCAAGATTGGAAGAAAAATGAAATCTCTATCAAGAAAAAACGCAGTGTTTGCTTATTTTGCAACAAAAAAGGCATTACTCTGGTGTTTGTGGTCCGATCCGGCCCATTGTTCGCTTCTACTGTGATATAACGATAATACAGAAACTGTGGAAGTTTGGTTAATATTGGAAGAAAATTAAAGTCTCTATGAACAAAAAAGGGGCCATAACTCTGGTGTTTGTGGTCCAACCTTGCCCATCTCAGGCTTCTACTGAGAACTTATTGTCAAATACAAACTGTAGAAGTTTAGTCAAGATTGGATGAAAAATGAAGAGAACTTTATTAGGAAAATGCAATTTCTGCATTTTTCCCTGAAAAGGAGGCCATAACTCTAAGGTTTCTGGTCCGATTCGGCCCATTATCGATACCGACCGAGACTTTATGGGCATACACAAACTGTGCAAGTAAAATGTCAAGATTGAATTAAAAAAATTAAGTCTTTATCACGATAACGGTCAAATTGTTGACGGCATACGGACGACGGACGTCGAAGGAGAGGTCCCCTATACCAATAAAAAGAGATCTTACGTAAATACGTTGTTAGATAATCGAGCTGGTTAATTTCCTGATTACATAGAATCTAGCTTTCAGTGATCTTAAGATATCATTATTGTTTTCTTTTTCTTCCACATACTCAGAACAAGACATTGACAATTACTATTAACATCCTTATATTATATAATTATCCGGTTAGCTTATTATCTGTGCGTCAACAGTTTTAAGCGAGGTGGACATCATTTCACCTCCATGGGAGTATGCTGCACACATTTTGGCAACTACCCACATTTTTTTAAGTCGGACGACTAAAATATTGTCAATTATGCAGCTTCATTTTATCAGACATTCTCATTCTTATTGTCAGACACCCAACCTTCGTTATGTATTAAGCGATTCGCGTGTTTGTCAGACAGCCACGCATAAAGCCAGATGCCTATATTTTATTCGCATCGATTTTAATACATCCGCATGTTTGTCTGACAACTCTTAATATTGTCAGACACTGTCTTATTTTGTCAAACGCACACATTTTTTAAACAATCACATTTTTGTCTGACACACAGACACCCACATTTTTGTCAGACACACGCATTGTTTTTGTTGTCGTTGTTCTTGACGCTCACATTTTTATCCCACGTTTTTATAATACACCCACATTTCCTCAGGGATGGGTACCATTACAATTATAATTAATTAATTGTAATTAATTACACTTTTATCTAATAATTGAAAATAATGGTTAACTGAACCAAAACTCAATTATTTTAATTGTAATTAATTAATTACAAAGCAAAATTTGGCATGTACTTGTCAATTAAATTTAATTATTTTCAATTATTTGTGTATTGATTGTATTGATCATTGAGAGTTTACATTATGTAACAAGATGTTGTGAACATTTTTCTGTGAGACTGATATGTGTGTATTTCACTAAGCAGACTGATGAGTTTGATGAGTTTGAAGCAAACATTTATATAAACAGTGATTGTTTGAAGTTTAAATAATAAAAAAGTTGTGTCATTTGTATTGTTTAAGCACTTTCATCTGCACATAATTAATTATAATTAATTACTTTGTTCAAAATAATTGTAATTAATTAATAACAATCTGAAAATCATGTAATCGTTATTGTAATTTAATTGGAAAGTTTTCAATTCAATTGTAATTAATTAATTACTTTTTAAAATAATGGTACCCATCCCTGCATTTCCTACATTCTGACGACGTTTTGCCTGTTATTTTAACAATAAATATTAACGTATGCTAAAGAAATGTTGTCCGACAATCCCGCGAGTAATAGTAGTGGATATTCCTATTATTTCTTCCGACTTATGTATCTGTGTGTATCTTTAATCAATTTTAACGACACACATGTGGTGTTAACTCAGCGTGAACCATGTCGAACACCAAGATGCGTGGACAAGATCAGGAAAAAGACTTGTAACCATGGAACAGTATTGTACAAAATGTTTACAATGCACTAAGTTTAACTAACGCGCGCTTATTTTTTCCGGTATAACGTACATCCAATTTTCTGTCATGATAATGTTGTATTGTTATTAACTTTCTTTTTTGTGCAACCAATTTATGTTTTGGGAAAGTATCTAATTTCGCAGAAATTTAAAAGAAATTTAAATTTTAAATGCGATATTTGCAAAACGGTACAGAAACTTAAAAATAACAGAAATAAATATGTATACGATCACATACACGGACAATTTATCTAAACATAGAATGGTGATCATACCACAGCTTTTACCAAACAGACCATTCACCTAACGCAGACTGGAAAACTAAGAGTTATTAATTTATCATTATAGAACCCGTGCCACGGAATAGACTGGTACTAGTATATGTTGTGACTTTACCATTAAAGACAATTTGCCCAGAAAAAAATATATTTCACTAGGGAAAAATATAACGATCAGAAAAGGTACAGGGTGCAAAAGAAGCAAAGAGAAAGCCTGCCCTTTTTCCAATAATTTGTTAAATCCATATTGTTATATTAAGGTAAATAAACATGTTCTTTTATTTCCTTGTTGGATATTTGCAAAGTTATATTGAAGTTTAAAATATATACAACTTATATTTGTTTTACCAGGCCTGGAAATATCCCGTACCACAGTAACTACAGTGCATTCATAGATAATTCAACTAGAAAAAAGACAGGTATACCGTACCAATGCACATTTATTACTTTAATTCAAACATATTAAATAGACATGTTCTTGTACAAGTAATAAAACAATGTACCGGTTATTTATAGAAAGTAGCTAGCAAAATAGACTGACATTTGGAATACAAATAGTCTGGAAATAAAACCTGGAAGCAATATAAATCCAGGAATAGACTGGCAGCATCACCATGTAAATTTAAAAAAAAAACAGTTTGCTTTCCTAGTGAAACTCGTGGAATACATGTACTATAATGTAAACTATACGTAAGCTAGATGCTAAAACAATCGATTCTATAGTGATGGTAACCAGGAAAGATTATGCCAACAATAGTTCGTTCCTTTATAATTAAGACGTATGTCTTTGTTTTCTTATTTCTTTTTATAATCCCGTTTAATAATCTAATTTCAATACATATTAATTTATTTCATGTCATTTAATAACTTGTTTTCTATTGTATCGTAACGTGATGAAAGGTGTAAAATGCACCGACATTTTATGGATTTAAACATTAAAACAAATAAATACCATGTAGAAATGTACTCACCTAACGTTAAAACAAATAAATACCATATACGTGTACTTACCTAACACCAACTTACCAATAACGAACGTAAGCATAACACCCGCCCATGCAGCATTTCTTCTCGTCCCCGGGGTGAGAATCCCGCTGTTCGGACCCCCGTGTCTGACGCTCATAATGTTCACTCCACTTTCACAGGTCTTTACAAATAATTATCCGGAATGTATAGGAAATATATTTCTGTCATTGTTTCCTTTTCCTCGAACGTATTTCTTCCGTAGATATAGTGTTCAATATAAGCAGTATTCTGCATCCGGAATGTTTCTGTCATACGTGCTGTAAAAATATGTGAAGCTTCAAAGTTATAAAAATCAGTTTGGTTAAAAACATGTGACACATGCTTAAGCAGCTAGAAATGTTAACTGTATTCTAAACTGTTTTCTTCATTCTCATTGAACTGACGTGTTGTTAACTTATATATAATTATGTGAAACGGAAAAGTACTTTTGCGGAGTTAGACTGTCATCCTATTGTAGTTCGTTTAATGAATATCGTGTGTTAATATGCATTTTAAAGTATTATTGCAATATTATTATTATACGCAATAGTATTAGTATTAGTAGTAGAAGTAGTAGTAGTAGTAGTAGCAGGAGCAGCAGTAGTAGTAGTAGTAGTAGTAGTAGTAGTAGTAGAAGTAATATAATAGTATTATAATAATTATAATTATATAATCATTTATTATAATTATTTCATCATACAGTTTTTATGTTCAGTCTTCACAAAAATGTATTTGAGTTTACTATATCAGAACGACAAAAGCCTTTTTGTATTAAGTTAACACTGCAACACTGCAACTTCGAAACCAGGCGTGCATACAGGATTCGGAGTTGGAGTTGCACTATTTCGGTTGAGAGCCAGTACTTACAATCTAAGGGAAAAGATCTCTCGTTAGCGGAAATGACACGGAAATCGCAATTAGAAAATGTCGTTTTGACTTACGCCGGACGAGGCATTTTATATACAACATCCTGAAGACGTTTTCAGCGTTATCTAACACGTACAAAGTGCTGCATTCTAGCGGGTTTGATTCCGAATATCAATATTTTCCCCCTGGGGGGGGGGGGGGGGGGAGCGGCGGGCTGACCCAGGGGAATTAGACACATTTTATGTTGTGGGGTCTAATTCACCACCCTAGAGTCAAGCATATTTGTCTAAATCCCCTCAGTGGGAGATGCTATATGTCTATCAAATGGCCCGGGGCCTGTATTACCAGAATCTAAAATCCGACCAATCCCCGGGACCCGGAATCATTCGGAATGTCAAATTCCCGCCTGTCGGGAATCGCTTTCAGTCAGCCGCTCCCATCCCCCATCCCCTCCCCCCATTGATAGGTGCATAAACGTTACCTCTGTTTGGTTTGATTATTTATGAACTACAACTCTGATTGCTTTTGATTCCTTACGGACGACAACTCTGCTTGGTTTGATTCATTACGAACGATAAATCTGTTATGCACAATGTTAATTACCTTGGAAATGAATATAAAAACTATGGAAAAATAGACAGGTTTAAAAACGCACGCGCATCAGTAAAATATCAGATAACCATCGAAACGGTTAGAAGATATTTTCCAGACATATATTTAATAGGATTCCAGCCAAATTTCTTTTGATAAAACTTTCTCTGCTCATGACACGTGTAAGTACAGACAAATAAATATGGGACATTGATGGCTGCTGAGTAGAGATTAGACAAGAAGAAATTGCACGTTATTTATATTTTTCTATCTGAACAGGTCGTCTCTGATTTGTGTAACAGCTGGTAAAAAGGAACTTTCTCACAGATTATCTTCATGTATTTCTGTGTTTGATGAAAAAGGGAACAGTTGAGGTTTTAAAAACAATCAATGACGTATATTATTGCATATCTGATATTTGTATATACGAATATGTTACTAATTATTTTATATGTCGCCATTCATCTAACATTTACGTTTAATGAATATTCTAAATTGTGTAAAAGGTCACTAACAAATAAACAAGAGGGTCGTGATGGCCCAAAGCGCTCACCTGACTACATGAAATGACAGAGATCAGTTCGGAATCGCATACAAATTGACCCTCGTCAGCAAGAGAACTACTGTTGTTGACCTGGCAACGACAGGCGCAATACAGATGAGCACTACGTGAAAGTCATATGGGCACCATCAAAACATTAGGCGATGCTAAATGGACACTGGACACAAGCGGCTAAGAAATTTGGCATTTCCTGGTAAATTGGCAGATGTCCCCCAACCATCACTAGGCCCTGTAAATACCTGATGTGATATCAGTGGAATTTCTGTAAATTATATATGCCGACAAATGCCTAAAAATTGGGCACACTGGATGAATGCCGGGTTCAATGTAAAATGGGCATGTAATAGTTGTAGCACACTTTGACCGAAATATGTTAGTTAGTTAACGAACCCACAGGGCGATATTAAATAATACACATATTGAGGTCAACGGGTTACAAGTGTTTTATACAATATTACCAATCACATCGCAACTTTCTACGATGCCGATCCCAATGGGCAGTTCCTAGACGTCACGTGATATCTGACACGCTTGGCATGCGTGTCATTTTCAAATTTAGCGCTGTCGCAATGTGTCCACTCAGTGCTATCGTTCAGTGCAATACGTTGCGTGCGTATAAATTACAACTAAATTTCAATATACTGTACGCTACTTATTGCACGATAAGCTCGCATATTAGGCTCCGTCCACCATTTACCGATCTGATATCACAGTTATTGAATACCGCAAAACTCTCTTGTTGTGTTGTTGTTGATTTTCATGAAAAAGGGGCAATAATTCAGATGCTTATGCTCCGATATGGACCACTTTCAAATGCGTTCATTGTCATACTGTTATATACAAATTGTGCATGTTTGGTCGAAATTGGGTGAAAAATAAAGTCTCTTTTCTTCACAAAGTCATTTTTTGCATTTTTTTTCTCACAAACAAGGGACACAACTGGGCAATTCCTTGACTTATTCCGAGATCTTATGAGCATACGCAAGCTGTGCAAGTTTGGTTCAGATAAGATGCAAAAATTAAGCTTCTAAGTTGCGCTTCTAAGTTAATTTTTTTGCAATTTTTCTCATGTAGAAGGGGGCACTAACTTTGGTGTTTTTGGTTCTTTCTGTTCCATTATTGAAACCAGCAGATATTTTATTGAAATACACAAACTGTGCGAGTTTCGTTAATATTGTATGAAAAGTGAAATCTCTGTCGCGACAACGACCAAATAATTGTTAACAAATTACAGTTTTTTTTCCCAAACCAGGAACAATAACTCTGATGTTTCTTGTCCGATCTGGCCCATATTCGACTTCGACTGAGACCTAACGGTCATGTACAAATAATTAGATAAAAGATGAAGTTTCTATCCTGCTTATAGACCTTTTTCTCACAAACAAAGGCCAATAACTCTTGTGTTTTTTGGCACGATCTTGCTAATATTTTGTTTATTCTGATATCTTGTGGTCGAACAAAAGCTGTGCAAGTTTGGTTAGATAAGATGAAAATGACGTCTCTATATTACACAAAGTTTGGTCAATCATGAATGAATAGTGAATGAAAAGTCTGTACTGCGTCTGCGACGCCTATTTTTGACGCATTACGGACGACAGACGACAGACGACGACCGATGGACGCCGGACGACGGGCGACGAGGGACAGTCCCCCTATACCAATAGCTCACCGAGCACTTCGAGCTCAGGTGAGTAAATATATGTGGTATAAAGATGAAAAAGGTTGATATCTAGACGAATAAATCATGTAACATCGGTTTCGTCTTGGCCTGAAGCGTCCACAAACGTACCTCGCTCTTAAAAATGATTACCAGTACATTCCCATGCAATACCTTATACAATCTGGTTACGCAAAATAAACCAAACATATCTACGTGCCTGCATACAGAAGGAACAAGACGGAGAGCGCAGACCTCCGCTACAGTTGGTAACTACTTAACAACTGAATTTACCAGTAATAGCTTACTTCCCCTTCCATTTGAATTTTTTTCTAATGAGAGGTTATCTCCGTGCCCTATCTTCCTATTAACAAAGGTTCCTAGATCCGGGTGGTGGTCCGGTCACCAACAAATCAGATCATTTTTTCATTCGCACATTTCCAACTTCCGACAAAGGTTCATGCCAATTCGTTGATAACCTAATGCGTAAAAGTTACTAACAGACGGACAGATGAATATTTAAATAAACCGTAACAAAACATAAGCTCCGTGGTAGAGGTATTAATAAAATTATACCTGAATAAAATAGGCCGATAATTCGCACGAGACAATGCATATGCACACTCTGTTTAAACTCGTCAAGAGAGTGTGTGTGTTTCGAAGTTTATGAGGTCCTTCCGCGCCTGAGGCTGCATTATGTGAGGACCCGGAGTGTGTCCCAGCACTCCTATCTAATTAACTTACTAGAGACTCACGAAAGTTGGGACGAATTTTGAATCATAGCTGCAATTTCCAGCTATTTATTTTTAACTGAGATATATAATTTTGGTGTGGTCTTGTGCTGTGGGGGGAAACCGGAGTACCCGGAGGAAACCCCACCTGTCCGGTATGGTTCACCGGATACGGACACGATAACCCGGGCAACCGATTAAGAGTGCAACAGGATACTTAATTGTTGAGACCAGCTTATTCTGTACTGACTACGGTACGAACATTTCTCTGTACTGACTACGGTACGTACATTTCTCTGTACTGACTACGGTACGTACATTTCTCTGTACTGACTATGGTACGTAAATTTCTCTGCTATCTTAAAGATTCATCGCCCCCTTCAAAATCATATTAAGAAAATTACGATTTGAATATATACGTGTATTTAAAATCAAAACTATACAAAGCTTTAACTTCGATAGAGAAAAACAATTTGTAATAAAATGTATTAAAAACGTACACAAACTTTTAAAAGCATGGTCGCTTTTTAACGCTTGTTGTTATTGTATAATAATGCGATTGATGCGAGTTGCTTTCGCTATACCGAAGTACAGTAATGTATTAATATTTGACTTTATACACTAGAACACAATAACGATACTTTAAACTAGATTTGCTAATAAGTATACGCTTGTTTTGTTACTTACGTATAATTTTGAGCAGTATTTCATTACTTATTTTACAAGAACGTTTCCAGCACCTTTTATTCACATCCAAACAAGTACATTTTTTCGTTATTCACGAAGATTAGTTTATCGTCTGCTGCATATGCGTTCTAAAATGCAAACTTAAAACAAACATGGAACACACACTTCCAGGTAGATCTAACATTTCCAAGAAACTTTTAAAGTCAGCTATTTTTGTATTTTATTTACACCATGCTCACAAAAAAATGCGATAAACCTTACACAGAAATTTATCGTAAATATCCATCAGTAATTCCACGGAAAACAATGTTAATGTCCTAGTTACTATAGCAGAATGAACACATTTACACGGTGTTTTGGTTCAATTGCCGTGTGTTTTAGTCATGATACTCGTGTACGTAAATAACATGCGGAAACGCGCAGACGAAATTTCCTAAGAGCGTTTCGCTAAAGACTAGTCACCGGGTAATGTTTGGGCCAAACTCCAAAATGCATCTCAGGAAAACTCGTAAGTTGAGATTAATTAAAGGAGCATTACCCTTAAAACTCGTAATACGATTACGAAAAGGTGTATAATAAATAGCAAATAAATCTTAAAGTATTATTATAGTGAATGTAATGTCAAAATAATGCGTAAATATAACTTTTGTACAGCGCAGCAATATTCGCATTCAGTGCTTACAAAATATAAACAAACGTTAAAACAACGACCCTATCTTTTAAAGTTTGCTTGCACTTTGAATATAATTGATACCACTTGATCTTTAAATGAAACAGTCGTAAACTTACGGGATTTTTAGTTCAGGAAATGTGTGGATACGGGTCCAGATTTTACAACCACAGGCACAATCAAAACGCTGACAGCGTAGAAAGACTGTTGGCGACACAAGAAACTAAAAGCATGTGAATTATGAGTGCATTTTTACTAAAAGGAAACATTTGTTTGAATGAAGTTCAATGTTCCACCTTGAAACTTTATAATTTAGCTTCTTATTCAATAGTATTCGACATCTGAATGAAAACTAATTTGTAAGTAACGAAAACTTATTTTGTTAGAGCTAATTATCTTATGCAAACGGAATTATATACATGCCAGTTAACAAGTCAATCTGCAAGGGCCAGCATAACCGATAAAGCGTAGTAGTTAGGCTCACCGATTGTTAGTGCATCTTAACCAAAGATCTATAAATAATTTATAGATCTTTGTTCGTAGCCTACTGAGTCAAAATAGATCAAACGATGAAAGCTCTCGATTGTCCATAGTACAGTTTAAAATTAATAAATTACAGTAATTTGTTGTCTAAATATTTAGAATGAGAATTGGTAGCAAGAAATTAGAAAAAAAAAACTTTCGCAACGAGTCAAAACTAACCAATGTAACGCATTAATTTGGTGGCCTTATTCCAGGACACTCAGGTAAATATTTCGGTTACATACAAGTAAATAGCAAAGTAGGGATGTCATTAGTTTAAAGTTATTTTGTTATAAATTGACCTTTTTACAAACTGTAATTGTATTAAATCACCTGTTAAACTCATTATAATACATATTACATACATTATCTTAAATAATTAAAATGTAAGAAAACGAGAGTGAAATTTTGCTGTTTTGAAGAATGACCCATTCCGGTTTCGATTTACTGACTAATAGCCTGCAAAGAAAAGAAGTAGTTTTCCGCGATACCTGTTTTCGAAATTCCCCTCTCAATAGACCTTTGGCTTCCGCCAACAGTCTTAAAATAAGAGCAATAAAATATGTTTATGTTCATAACGATATTTTGCATCGATGGTAACCGAAAAGGTGAAGAAAGTGCCATGGGCGACCTTAAAGATTATATTATAACGACATTCTTTAAGTGGACTGCAGCATAAATGTGCAGTTCCGTTTATTTTGAACGATCAACGCATTATATGAATATATGTTTCAACCAATTTCAACCATACGCAAATTAAAATTAAAGAGTGTATGTACGATCTTACAACAGACATAGTGTCATAAATTAAAACAACCTGATAAAGTTAATTACCATATACTTTAATTCAAACTGTAAGAAAAGTAAATAAGAACGCACAGACTAGTTTAACTTTCACACTTTTAAATGTATATGTGTGTATAATTTTGACTGTATATACACTATCAAACATAATGGTACTTTTAAGTCTATTTGCTGTACATGATAAATACATTTCGCACCTGTATTATGATTTTGAAGAGAAATGTCTCTTTAATTCCGAGTTTACACAATCGCCCTTCAACGAGCTGTAGAAGTAGTAGTAGTAGTGGTATAGTGGTAGTAGCAGTAGTAATAGTAGTAGAAGTAGTAGTAGTAGAAGTAGTAGTAGTGGTAATAGTAATAGTAGTAGTAGTAGTAGTAGTAGTAGTAGTAGTAGTAGTAGTAGTAGTAGTAGTAGTAGTTGTAGTAGTAGTAGTAGTAGTAGTAGTAGTTGTAGTAGTGGTAATAGTAGAAGTAGTAGTAGTAATAGTAGAAGTAGTAGTAGTAGTAGTAGTAGAAGTAGTAGTAGTAGTAGTAGTAGTAGTAGTAGTAGTAGTAGTAGTAGTAGTAGTAGTAGTAGTAGTAGTAGTAGTAGTAGTAGTAGCAGTGGTAGTAGTAGTAGTAGTAGTAGTCGTAGTAGTAGTAGTAGTAATTGTAGTAGTTATAGTAGTAGTAGTAGTAGTAGTAGTAGTAGTAGTAGTAGTAGTAGTAGTAGTAGTAGTAGTAGTAGTAGTAGTAGTAGTAGTAGTAGAAGTAGTAGTAGTAGTAGTAGTAGTTAGTAGTAGTAGTAGTAGTAGTAGTAGTAGTAGTAGTAGTAGCAATAGTAGTAGTAGTAGTAGTAGTAGTAGTAGTAGTAGTAGTAGTAGTAGTAGTAGTAGTAGTAGTAGTAATTGTAGTAGTAGTAGTAGTAGAAGTAGTAGTAGTAGTAATAGTTGTTGTTGTTGTTGTTGTTGTTGTTGTGGTAGTAATTGTTGTAGTAGTAGTAGAAGTAGTAGTAGTTGTAATAATTGTAGTAGTAGTAGTAGCAGATTTGTAGTAGTAGTAGTAGAAGTAGTAGTAGTAGTAGTAGTAGTAGTAATAGTAGTCGTAGTAGTAGTAGTAGTAGTAGTAGTAGTGGTAATAGTAGTAGTAGAAGTAGTAGTAGTAGTGGTAGTAGCAGTAGTAGTAGTAGAAGTAGTAGTAGGAGTAGTAGTAGAAGTAGTAGTAGTAGTAGTAGTAGTAGTAGTAGTAGTAGTAGTAGTAGTAGTAGTAGTAGTAGTAGTAGTAGTAGTAGTAGTAGTAATGGAAGTTGTAGTAGTAGTAGTAGTAGTAATAGTAGTGGTAATAGTAGTAGTAGAAGTAGTAGTAGTAGTAGTAGGAGTAGGAGTAGTAGTAGTAGTAGTAGTAGTAGTAGTAGTAGTAGTAGTAGTAGTAGCAGCAGCAGCAGCAGCAGTAGTAGTAGTAGTAGTAGTAGTACTAGTAGTAATAGTAGTAGTAGTAGTAGTAGAAGTAGCAGTAGCAGTAGTAGTAGTAGAAGTAGCAGTAGTAGCAGTAGTAGTAGTAGTAGTAGTAGTAGTAGTAGTAGTAGTAGTAGTAGTAGAAATAGTAGTAGTAGTAGTACATATTGTTGTTGTTTTAATTGTTGCTGTTGTAATGTATAAACAATTACAAATTTCATAAAAGCAAATGCATGCTAATCCTTAAAGGCATTGTCTTTTTAATTAGAGTCATCTACATAATGTATGCAGTTGTTTTAGTTAACAAAACAAGGACTATACTTCATTGTACCGGACTCGGCAAATGCTTTGAGTGTGAAGCCCTTCAAACGTTTCCACTAGAAAACATTACATCAATACACACCCTTAGAACTCCGCGTATTTACACGATAGTGTTGTCACCACTACAAAAAAAAGAACTCTCAATACAATAATTCAACCTAAAAGGGATAGATTCTATTAAAATTTTAAAAATCAAAATGAACAAATTAGCATATATACTAGTTTTAAAATAATATTATTGTGTGTATAAAAACAATATTTATATAATACATAATATATATTGCGTAAAAATATTCGCATTAATTGTATACACAAATTTAACAATATTTTAAAAAGCGTCTAAATGTGACTGAAATTCGTGTACATGTTGTCAAACTCTTCTGCAACGCGATATTGATATCAATACGCAACGAGGCAGGGGAGACCACTGTCATGAATTTGATAGTTTGCATATAATATTAACAAATTGTTTAATATCTCTAACTTCTATCGCTATATAAATCGGACTTTCTATACGCAATCATAAAAGTTTTAATTATATTTGATTACATGTACTCTTTTTTCAGTATTTTATCATGATTTTGATTATGAATGTATCCCTTAATGAAGTAGGTGGCAAGAGAGATAACTGGGGTAACAAAGTGTGAGTTGAGGTTACAAACTCCTCGCAGTATTTTCCCTTGCTTCACCTGCAGTGTCAACAAACATCTCTTGCAGCAGCACAAACATTCGAGCTAACTAGGCATGGGGGTAATGATGTTAAAAACTCCACAGAATAATTTCCCACGCTTTTCAGCTCGATATTAATGGAAATAGAATACTATAGACTTTTTCTTATCAATCCATCATATAATACATGTATATCAATACAGTTCGCAGGTTTCATAAAATAATTAAATATGTGTTATTATAATAATAGTTACTTTCAATACATGAAAACATTAATTGTTGATCGCAGCGGTTATTGTGATAAGAAATTTATAATTTTCTTAAAAACAACTTATTTCCATATAAAGTAAGAATTATGGGTAAAATACACAAAAACGCATTTGGTCGTTCTTCTCTCAGCAAATGTTTAAGGACGTTCGCAACAAAAATAAAATAATTGGGTTAATTTCTCCGTTTGCTTCATTATTTATGTATGGTATATAGGTTACAATATACTAATTTCAATCAATAATATACATCTTTGTAGATCATTAAGTTCCAGTAACAGTTAAAAGTTCATAAAGCATTATAATAATCAAAAACCCACGTATACAATGTATTGCCAAACAAATTAGTTAAAAAAATATCCATTAACTATATCCATTCTATTTTGGCAATTGATACTTTGTTTTCGTAAACACGAAACATGAAAAGGCTACACAGGTACCCTATTTAAAGCCCAATATTTCCAAAACAATTCCGGTGACCCATTATTGTTGCCTTTCACGTGCGCACGTGTTACTATCACGTGCGCACGTGTTAATCATCGCGTGCGCACGTGTTAACTATCACGTGCGCACATGTTATTATCAAGTGCGCACGTGTTAACCAACCAATAAGAAAACGTGAACTATCTGCCATATTTCCAAATGGAGGTCGGAAATAGGCAATTATTAGTTGCTGAATTGTTTGAGAAAGGGTTAAAATACTGGGAAGTTCGGCATGTGTTACATTATGACTACGGTGTTTCCATTAGCCTACGACATTTGAAAAGAATTTTGAAGTTATTGGGACTAAAAAGACGACATTTTAGTGACATTGATAGTGTTATTCACTTCATACAGATCGAACTTCAGCAATCTGGACAACTGCATGGGTATCGTATGATGGCTGCTAGATGTAGAGAAAATGGTTTCAAAGTAAGAATGGAAGATGTGCGTATCGTTTTACTTCACTTGGACGCAGAAGGCGTGGCTCTGAGAACTGCAGGATGTCTACGCAGACGTGCTTATTATGCAGTTGGTCCAAACTTCATTTGGCACATCGATGGCTACGATAAGCTTAAGCCGTTCAGGCTTTGTATTAGCGGTTGTATTTTTTGTGTGGCTTTTCTAGAAAGATGATTTGGCTAAATGTGTACAACACAAATAACAATCCTAGAGTCATCGGTGGATACTATCTCGAGGCAATAAAACAGTGTGGTGGATGTCCTCGGGTAGTGAGGGGAGATTATGGGACAGAGAATGGACACGTCCGCAATTTTCAAACATTTTTCATGCGCCATTTTCCTGACAGCGATATGTCTTATATAGATGAGCCAGTACAGCGAATCAACGAATTGAAAGTTGGTGGGGTTACCTAAGGAGACAACATATGCATTGTTGGATCGAACTGTTTAAAGACCTACGTGATCATGGGAGTTTCAGTGGAAACTTCATCGAGAAACATGATGAAATTTGTCCTTGCATTGATTCAGATACAATTCCCAACGAAAAATTATTATCTTATGAATTGATAAATCCATATATTATAGTGTGATCATTTCTGTTGATTTCTATTTACGACCTGTATATGTCCTTAATCAGTGCGTTAAGTGCGGCTCGTTTCGTTAAAAATATGTCCACCAGCAGTTTTTTGGCTGAGGCTTTCCAAATATACATGTATAAACAATAATAAAACTCCAATGTCGGTTGTTTCAAATAGTGTTCAAGGCGTGTCTACTCGGATTGTATTGCAAAAATAAACATTCCTTTTGTGACATTCTAATATTTGATACAGGCGTGTCAAATAGTCTAAGCTCGTCTTACTTTCATTAAACATGCAATAAACGTTAAAAAAACAAACTGTAAGGGACAATGGAATTTAACAGAATACACACCGGTCCTAGGGAAACTTCACTTGAAATTGCTCCATTGTAAAATAAATTCGCAACAACGGTACAATACATAAACATAAGGGCACCAGTGACTGGACTATATAGCGATTTCTTTTTAGTCATGCTTCGGTTCGATTAATTGTGAAGACACATTTTAGTGGACAAATTTCATCATGTTTCTCATTGTAGGACGAACTCGACATGGCAGTTCGAATGTGGAACAATCACCACATTAGACGTTCGTCTCACCCTATGGTACCATTCGGTCGACCAGAAAATGTGTACAGTTTTCCGTCGTTATGGAATGCGGAGAATCAAAGTGTAGCGGTGATGAGAACTGACATGGCAGCGTGTTCTGTAGAAGCTGACTTTCGCTCAGTTTATTCCTTGTGATCCAGATGTGTATGAAGTTTGCGTGGGTATCATGCACCACCACAATCTTACACCCGCACTAACCTGCCATGAGGCCACAGACTTATATTTATTTCTTAGAGGGGAAATATTGGCGACACTTAACTAAGGATTGACCTACATAAGAACATGTTTTGTGTCATACATGAATGTTAAGTTTGAATTAATGTGTTTCATATATATTGTGTAATTATTAAAGGGCCATTTTTACACTACGTGTTTACACTTTCCTGGCAAAAGAACATACAAAAAAAAAACAACAATAAAACCCAGTCCCATCAATGGTCGACTTTACAAGATGGACATCATCACGGTTAATGTACGTTCATACAGTCACATGTGTAGGTCAAATATTAGAAAACAACGAGATTGTTTGTTTCAACAATATCTAAGTTAAGTTTCAATATAAGTAACGTCAGGGGCCGTATTCAGAAAGCTACTTAGTAAAAACATGAGTAAATTCCTTAAAATCATAAAATTCCGTAAGTCTTTTGCTGGTTCGTTTAATGTGTATTTTGTTTTCAATACTTTTATTGTGGTATAGAATCCAAATATGCTTCTTATTTTACCAAAGTTCAAAAATAAGAGATTGGTTTTCACAAGGAACATTTTATTTGAATTTTTCACTCAAGTATGAACTTAGTTAAGATTTTCCTTAGGAGCTTTGTGGATATGAACCCAGGTCTGAACGTATGTTACTATGCCAAATGTTAGAAAAACGTTGCGCACTGTTCTTTCCTTATCTTCATTTTACTGTCAGATTGTTTGTTATAATTATAGCTACATGTAGGTCAAGTCTGTATATCGGTCAGGTCCGTTACTAAATCAAATATTGGAAAAAAAAACATTGCGTACACAATAGAAGCTTTATTTTACAATGGACGTTTATGAAACTTTGACAACATCAGTTTTAGTACGCAACTGCATTCAGGTGTGCGATTTAGGGTAATATTGGCTCTCTCGAGTTGTAGTTCTAGGTTAAAGCTCGGTTATGGTGCGCCTGGAGTCCGTATCAGCTGAAACCCTCGTGCCAATACTGCCGAAGGTGTGTTGATAGGGACTAAATGTGCACATTAGCCGTGTATTAACCTAGGAATACCATACGATCATATGGACCTTTTAGGCTTTTGTGTAGACAGTATTGAAAACAGTGCACTGTAATTGGAAATTGACAGTCGCTGAGCTCAGGCATATCATTTAACGACTGCGACTGCAATGAAATGACATTGGCAGTTTAAAAACACTAAAACCAACATAGAAGTTCATTGAAAGGCTTGTAACAAGATTACGTCAATAAGAGCTGTCGGAATGCCATTCAGGCGCCCTTGATGTGATGTCGGATGATAACACGCATTATTAAAGGATGATAACACGCATAATTCGACTGTTGACCCACTGACCAAGATGCAAACCATGTTTTGAGGATATATGCCGAAAATTGTTTTAGTATTCACGGTTACTGATAAGTTGAGCTTTGACCAGTGACCTAAAAATATGATTCCTCTAAGTACTGGCAATAATAAAATGGCCATTACTCCACAGTTCCTGAGGCGATTTGCTGGATTATTGAACTTGACCAAGATACTATGCCCACAAAGATGTTCATGAAGTTTGGTGACGATTGGATGAAAACTGTTAGACATAGGGAGCGGAAATTGCTTAAAAGGCAAATTTTAGATTTGGTCAAACTTAGAGAGGAAAAGGTTAAAAAGGCCAATTTAAGGCCCATTACTCCACAATTCCTGGGGCGATTTGGCGAATGATGGAACATGGCCGAGAAATTATGTCAATAAACATGTTCATGGTTATGTTGAGATCGAATGAAAACTATTGGACTTATACAGCGGAAACTTAATTGGTCTAGCGACTGACCAACATAATCAATCCAATAACACAAACCATCATCGATTAGGGGCATAGCAAAGGTGTACCAAACCTGTGTCATGAACATCTATACTTGATCGTTATCATAAAAATAGTTTCAAAACTGTAAAAGTAGTTTGCTCGCTTATCTTGAAGCAACTATTTTGGTTAAATCCAAGATCTGTAAGTCTGCTATCCATACCCGGAGCCACAAAAAATTGTAAAAGCAACTTTTTAAAAGTAGATTAAGTACACACAGTTTCAAATCGAAACTTTGTGAGCTTTGAAAGTAGTTTGATGAACAATAGGTTCAAAAAATTCATGGTGATTTTATCATTTTAACAAAGTCCAAAAGCTTTAACTGTGTCATGCAAAACATATCAATATTGTGGCTCATTTATCTCCAATTTATGTTATCAAGAGTGTCAAGTTCTAACAACATGCCTTGAAAACTGTACAAGAAGGTCACTAAAAACAGTGATTTTATTAAGTCAAAGGACAATAACTCTGCAATTCATACTGGAAGGGTATTACCATGATCCGCATAAAACCATAGCACTTTATGTAACACAGCTTTCAAGTTCATAACTATTGACCAAGTCTCTATGTTTTAAAAGTTAAATTAAAATGTGTTCATTTAATCCGTTTTTAAGCTTGTACTAGTATTTTTCTTTAACAATAATAAACAAACCATTACAACAAATTTAATGATTTTTATTCTTGAGATCAAAAAAATCAATGAATCACAGATTGTAAACATGTAACATATAACAGCAACAGCAACATCTATTAGCATGAATGTTAACAGCTGAACAATATAGCCAAAAGAAAACAAAAGAGGACCACACACATAACTTATCATAGCTTTTCAGTTGGTACATATTTTGGAAAGTGGAATGGGGCATACATTTTTTGAAATACAAAACTGGAGTTGGATGCTGGAGTTGATGGTGAATGAAGCCTAAAAAGGGTGATAATTATGTAAACATCCAAGATATCATTATGGTTCATGCACCAGGTAGTATGTCTGATACTTTTCAAGATTAGTTGACTTCAATCAAAAACTGAACCAAGAACTGTGATTTTTTATCACATGGCTGTAAAACCCCTGTCTGAATAGAAATATAACATATGAGTTTTCACTGCCCAAATAGTCAAAGATCCAGGATAGTGTTCTGGTCATTCACAGTTATCATGGTTAACTAAAGCTTTCACAGTGGTGATGAATACCACCACATGCCAGGGAAACCTACTACCAAGTTTAAAAGATACAAGCATGAAAAGTGGAATTAATTGAAAACTCAACCAACTAGACATGTGTCTGTGGGATGCCCCCACATTCCGCTGGTAAAGTTTCATCACTCAAGCAGCAAAACTTTCTGAGTTACGCGCGCCACAAGTCCAAAAAAAAAATTTCATTTTTTGCTAAAAATGTGTCATAACTCCCGATGTCGGAAAAAAACTGCACCAAAATACCCAGGTGCACAAGCCCCGATTCCGATGAATATGCTTATAAAGTTCATCAATCTAGCAATTATACATTTTGATTTATGCGAAACACAAAAATCCGATGGACGGACAAATCTATATGACCCCCCCCCACCCCTCTAAAGTGGGGGCATAAAAATTTGAATTTTCTTTCTTCAAACGGGCTATTTTTCTGTCAAAATCCAAGAAAAAGCTTACGATTCTTGCTTAACAAAGTATTCATATCATGGTCAATATGTTTGAAAGCTCCAGCTCTAATGCTTTTTAAGGAAAGTGGACTTGAACTAAAAAACTCAAGTTACAATGCGAACGCCGATCAAAAACAGATGAGCTAAATGTGATATGAATAGCATGGTTGTGGTTATATTATATCTATCTATAATAGCAAAACTAGAAGGCTTTACATTAATTTATAAACACATACAAGTTACAAAAAATATGTACTATACAGTACATTAAAACGAATATAAAAGAACACAATCTCATAAAATGGCTCAAACAGTCTAATTATGAGGTATTAAAATGAAAACAATAACAAGAGCTGTTTGTAAAAGAGGTATGCCCCCTTTAGCTAAAATGCAATCCTTAATATATCAAATATGGTGAAGATCAGATGGGTATATTATATCCCTAAACATGTTCATGAAGTTTGGCGAAGATGGGTTGACAAATGTTGGCCATTTTCAGATAATGTAAGACCATAAATCCCAAATTTCTGGAGAGAACTGGCTGGTCATCGAGCTTGGTTGAGATTTTATGCCTTAAACATTTTCATGAAGTTTGGTAAATCTGATGTAAACGAAATTGGTCTACTGACCAACAGACAGACAGACCGACCGACCGACCGACATTAGCAAACCTATATACCCCGCCACCTTCAATGGGGGTTGGGTGGGGATGGTGCATAACTAGTTAAAGGTACTAAACTACAGAATCGAACAATTGTCAGAAACAAAGAAAATTGTAAAATCTACATGAGTTAAATATAATAAATAAAAGCTTTTTGAATGACTGAAATGCAATAAAGGTTAGCAATTTTCGTGTTTTTCAAGTAAATAAAAATGCGAGTTGAAGTTTTGAAAGAATTTTATATCATATCACATACCTTATGCATGTATTTGCTTTTTACTATCAGGTGACATATGCCCCCGAACACCCTTGAGTTAAACTAGATAAATCTGCCAAAATACAAAACAGAGTTATGGGGGTTGCTTTCCCTGGTCGAGACGTTGATAGTAAAGAAGTATTCTAAGTTTCAGGCAAATACCTTGGATAGTATTCAATATATTTGACTTTATAAAAAACTTTAACCTCTGACGTACTAACGGACGGACGGACGCACGGTTCAATTTTATTATGCACTCCTTCGGGGGAATACAAATGACTAGCAATGATCAATATGAAACTATATTCTATGTCATTATTACAAATGCAAAAGTATAGACAAGAGAGCCCCGCTGGAGATGGATTCTCAAGTGAAGATATAACACAAATTCAGAAGTGATAAAAATAATGCATCTGACAAAACTTTATGTACAGGAGTCTGATAAATGCTATCCTTCAATAGAAACATTTACCTTGACTTTGAAAAATGCAAATGTGGCCTTGAAGTTGCATGTTAAATATACATATCAGGTGCCCACATAAGTATTTAATACATATTGCTACAACATGCATATGTGACAACTCTTACATACTGTTATGTATGTAACCCTTTCTCAAACATGGCAAGAATGAAGAGTTTCTATTCATGAAAGTAATCAATATGCCTGTATTTTGAAGTTCTGTGGCAATTCCTTTGTTTTACTCTTGTGGTGTCCCGAGCCTGAAACAAGAGCAGGCCGCAGAATCTCGAGTTAAATCTGATCGTATATTGACAGATGGTTTCATCATGCGATTTGGGGTCTTGTGGAGACAATGTGACTGTTTACTGTTTTGCATTAAAGAGGCATACATGTATGTTGAGAAATAGATTCTATATCAAAATTAAAGGTATTGAGGTATTTAAGATTTGTTACTAATCCGTTTCAGAATCCATAACTTCATAAAATAATTGCAAGTAAAGTGATATGTACATGTATATATGCCCTTTGCCTAGTGATATGTACATGTATATATGCCCTTTGCCTAGTGATATGTATATATGCCCTTTGCCTAGTGATATGTACATGTATATGTGCCCTTTGCCTAGTGATATGTACATGTATATGTGCCCTTTGCCTAGTGATATGTATATATGCCCTTTGCCTAGTGATATGTATATATGCCCTTTGCCTAGTAATATGTATATATGCCCTTTGCCTAGTGATGTATATATGCCCTTTGCCTAGTAATATGTCCATGTATATGTGCCCTTTGCCTAGTGATATGTATATATGCCCTTTGCCTAGTGATATGCACATGTGTATATGCCCTTTGCCTAGTAATATGTACATGTATATGTGCCCTTTGCCTAGTGATATGTATATGTATATGTACCCTTTGCCTAGTGATATGTATATATGCCCTTTGCCTAGTGATATGTATATGTATATGTGCCCTTTGCCTAGTGATATGTATATATGCCCTTTGCCTAGTAATATGTACATGTATATGTGCCCTTTGCCTAGTGATATGTATATATGCCCTTTGCCTAGTGATATGCACATGTGTATATGCCCTTTGCCTAGTAATATGTACATGTATATGTGCCCTTTGCCTAGTGATATGTACATGTATATGTGCCCTTTGCCTAGTGATATGTATATGTGCCCTTTGCCTAGTGATATGTATATGTATATGTGCCCTTTGCCTAGTGATATGTATATATGCCCTTTGCCTAGTAATATGTACATGTATATGTGCCCTTTGCCTAGTGATATGTATATGTATATGTGCCCTTTGCCTAGTGATATGTATATGTGCCCTTTGCCTAGTGATATGTATATGTATATGTGCCCTTTGCCTAGTGATATGTATATATGCCCTTTGCCTAGTAATATGTATATATGCCCTTTGCCTAGTGATATGTATATGTGCCCTTTGCCTAGTGATATGCACATGTGTATATGCCCTTTGCCTAGTAATATGTATATGTGCCCTTTGCCTAGTGATATGTATATATGCCCTTTGCCTAGTAATATGTATATATGCCCTTTGCCTAGTGATATGTATATGTGCCCTTTGCCTAGTGATATGCACATGTGTATATGCCCTTTGCCTAGTGATATGTATATGTGCCCTTTGCCTAGTGATATGCACATGTATATGTGCCCTTTGCCTAGTGATATGTATATATGCCCTTTGCCTAGTGATATGCACATGTATATATGCCCTTTGCCTAGTGATATGTATATATGCCCTTTGCCTAGTGATATGTATATATGCCCTTTGCCTAGTAATATGTATATATGCCCTTTGCCTAGTGATATGTATATGTGCCCTTTGCCTAGTGATATGCACATGTATATATGCCCTTTGCCTAGTAATATGTACATGTATATGTGCCCTTTGCCTAGTGATATGTATATGTATATGTGCCCTTTGCCTAGTGATATGCACATGTATATATGCCCTTTGCCTAGTGATATGTATATATGCCCTTTGCCTAGTGATATGCACATGTATATATGCCCTTTGCCTAGTGATATGTATATATGCCCTTTGCCTAGTGATATGTATATGTATATGTGCCCTTTGCCTAGTGATATGCACATGTATATATGCCCTTTGCCTAGTAATATGTACATGTATATGTGCCCTTTGCCTAGTGATATGTATATGTATATGTGCCCTTTGCCTAGTGATATGCACATGTATATATGCCCTTTGCCTAGTGATATGTATATATGCCCTTTGCCTAGTGATATGCACATGTATATATGCCCTTTGCCTAGTGATATGTATATATGCCCTTTGCCTAGTGATATGTATATATGCCCTTTGCCTAGTGATATGCACATGCATATATGCCCTTTGCCTAGTGATATGCACATGCATATATGCCCTTTGCCTAGTGATATGCACATGTGTATATGCCCTTTGCCTAGTGATATGCACATGTGTATATGCCCTTTGCCTAGTGATATGTATATATGCCCTTTGCCTAGTGATATGTATATATGCCCTTTGCCTAGTGATATGCACATGTGTATATGCCCTTTGCCTAGTGATATGTATATATGCCCTTTGCCTAGTGATATGTATATATGCCCTTTGCCTAGTGATATGCACATGCATATATGCCCTTTGCCTAGTGATATGCACATGCATATATGCCCTTTGCCTAGTGATATGCACATGTGTATATGCCCTTTGCCTAGTGATATGCACATGTATATATGCCCTTGCCTAGTGATATGCACATGTATATGTGCCCTTTGCCTAGTGATACGCACATGTATATATGCCCTTTGCCTAGTGATATGCACATGTATATATGCCCTTTGCCTAGTGATATGCACATGTATATATGCCCTTTGCCTAGTGATATGCACATGTATATATGCCCTTTGCCTAGTGATATGCACATCACCAAAGAACTGTAAATTATAATATAAATGTGTTCAGTGGTTATATCATTTGTTTGAAAACTGCATGACAAAAATCTTGTGTAAATTTGCTCAAACAAATTGCAATATTACTAAACAATAAACAGCTGGTCCCCAAAGAATATTAAAGCAATCTTTCAAGCTTCATGAATGTTTTCAAAGCGTCATGAATTATTTCCAAGGCTTCATGAATTATTTTCAAACTTCATGAATAATTTTCAAAAGTTTAAAGAAAAGTTTATGGGCAATTTTTTTTTTCTAATTCTATAGCATATATTGGTAATACCAGTAAACAAGTGTGGAACAGAGATCAATACTGATTTCCATAAAATAGAATTGCATTTGAATGATTTGGGATAACTGAATGTGCAAAAATACAAATTTGAGTTACCGTTTTTTTTTAATGTGATAGCGTCGTGATAATATATTTGTTTAGTTTAAATAAATGTCTATGTAAAAGTTTTGTATAAAAAAACAAAAATAAGCAACTCAAGAAAGTATTGCAGTAGTCTTGTCTCTAGAATGGAGGAATACTAAGCAAAATTTGGAACTATTTGAACATACAAATCTGTTAATTTTAACACATTACATCTCCAGTATATAAATGAAATTGTGGAATCTTCACTGTAGTCTGTAGACATAGTGGTTTGGCAAATATTCCTTTGTTGTTGACTGTAAAAAGGCGTGTATCACAACAACCTTAGTTCAGTAATGTTACAGTTTGTTTCATCAGTATTATGGAAATACAATAATTATAATGTGTGCATTTACCCATGCTAATATAGCAGACCATGAAAGGTTTGAAAACAGTATGACAAACAAACCTAAGAATAGGCGAGTGCAAATGATCCCCATTAAATGTTTCAAAAACATCAGCAATTGGAGACTCATTAGAAACTTGTTAATGTGTTTATTTATACATAACCATAAATGTATATAGTTAATATTACCGTCACATTCCTCCAAGAATGCCTCTAAGCAGTATATAGTGTCCCTCTCCGATTTTCGGTTATTGGAACCCTCTGGGCTGAAGTTCACTTCATACAATGATCTGAATGTGGTGAACTGTAGGCGAACAGTTTGGTGAACAAACAGTCTAGAAAATGCTCCAGGTACACTGAGGATCTCTTTGTGAAGTGAACCCACTTTATCCATTCCATTAACAAATTGGGTAATTTCGGCATGGAATCTGAAATGAAGGAATCTAGAGATGACATGTTGTGTTACACCGTGTTGAATATAAATACTGGGGGTTTCAAATGTATTTCCAGCACTCAATCTAACTATTGGCCCAAAAGCAATATATTGAAGTGACACTCAGTAATCATTGCTCTAACACATGACAACAAGAGTGCCGAGAGGCAGATATCCAGGCCCGACTATCGCAGCTTTTTGAAAACTAGCCGAAAACTTAAACAAGAGTGGACGCCAACACCAACGCTGACGATGTGGGTAGTACAATCTTGTTCACTCTACGGCGCTTTTGTTACATTTAACAAATATTAGTCATGAAGGTTCAGCAACAATGGCAAGCATTTTTCAAATTTTCAAAACAGTGACCTTGACTCTACCCATCCCATGTATATGTAATGAAATTTCTCACTATAATTATCATATCAATAAATTGAGTTTCATTAAAATATTTTGATTTGTTCCAGAGTAACTGAGCTTTTTTGTTAAAGAAAAGTATATTAAAAGTTAGGTTATTAATTTTAAACGAAACATCTGTTTTATATAACATAATTGAAATTTATTTCTGTGTCTATGCATTCCAGTATGCAAAATATAACTACATCACTGATTTACTAAACAAAAATAAACACCTGTTGAAATGTAACGGACATGAGGACGACGTCTTTTATTGAGTAACGGCTGCATGTCAATCCTGTTACAGTTTTTCAACATGAATGAGATTAGATTTGAAGAAAATGATGTGGACTTCTACTTCTCCATGAATGCTGCCGTGTAACAGTATGACTATCACCAGATTTTAGAACATTCCCTGAGCGTCAAATATCAAAGCAAATACAGTTAAAAATCTTTCTACCATAAAGTCAATTACCATGGTCACAACTTCTTAATCGTTATTTTTAAAGACACTGAACTCCAAATGGGCAAACAAATGTGCATTTTTTTTGTAAGTATGCCTAAACAGTAATAACATGGGTAAAAACATACCTATTTGTATAGAACACGATCGAATACTGTCATAAACTGTATGTTTCATTGAAAGATAGAAGTTGGATTTTCTAGCACTTTCCTAGAACCCACGTGATTATCCTAAATATAAACGTCATACATTTAAGGACGATAAAAAGGAGGAATACTACATAAAATCATTGTTTTTCATGTGAATGAAAACAAAAGTGTCTAATTTGTAATGTGTTCTACACAATTTTGTAAGAAAAGCGTGTATTTTTGACAATTTTCTTTCGTTTTTTAGATTAGACCATTAGGAGTCCAGTCCCTTTAATATAAAAAGAGTGATAACTCCCTGAAAAATCATCAGACCGAACTACCAAACAATATATTAATATATATTGGTAGGGATGCTGCATATAATGTTTATTGAATTCGGGTTATTACTTCAGACGGTATTGCTCATAAAATAAATATTAACGCATATTAAAACAACACAATATTTTCATTTTTCACGAACATATTTGCCTGTCAGCAAAATATATTGATTGAATTAATAAGAACAAATATATTACGCCATTTTTTTTATACATGGTTCCAGCAGGATTTGAACTCACACCTTCAAATTGCACACTCATACGCTAGACTACATTTTGCACACTCCTACGCTAGACTGCATTGATCCATAATGCGCATTATAATCGTAGCAATACTCTATGTACATTTCATATATAACTATTTTACTACTTCTTCAAACTTTTTCTGCGCCTGCAAAAAGTGTCACAGTGACAACTTTTTTTTTTAATTATCAATACGTCACTTTAAAGTGTTAAATTTATACTAAAAAGGCAAAAACTCCCTTGAAAATCATCAGAACGGAACAACCTGAAAATCTGCGCATGTCAACCCTGCTGCATATAACGTGTCATTGAATTCAAGGCATATTCCCTGAGATCTCGTGCGGAAACGAGTGTGATGGATAACATTGTCTGGAAAATTGATTTGACAGCCGAACAAACTGACAACAGAATAAGAATTCTGTGATTCTTAATAAAAGAAATCGTCACATGTCCGTTACATTAAATATTAGATCGTCATTATAGCCGTAACAGCGTCGTGTCGCGACCGTGACATTTTGGCTTTCAAAATAAGCTATAAAAGGAAGTAGAAAGCAAGTAAGAAAATCGCCAATGAGCTTAAAATGTATAATCATACATCTGTCTAAGACTTTAATAACGTTTGTCAAAATTTTGAACACATGTTTTTGTTATTATAAATATTTTATCTACGCATCCATCTTTGGAGCATTATAACTGTTACCGAAATCGTCAGAAAACCGTGACCGAAGATCGTCCCGTGTCCATTTCTCGTGTTACCGAGATCCCAAACAGTGAAAATGCAAGCTTAATTGATAATATTGTCAACGACACACTATATGATTGATTGTTCTAGCAATTAAACAGGCAGTGTGTTTTTTGAAGCCTGCCTTTTTGTTGGCATTCATATAAGACCTTGTATTGATATGAGAAACTCTTATCACTTTTATAACTATAAAATTGTAACACAGGAAAGCATGAAATTATTGAAAGACTTGAATTCTGGCATTAACCTTTTATTACTAGGAATAATTGTCACAACCTTTCCCATAAGCCTGAACACCAAGTCTTGGTGTGCATAAATCAAACAAAGACTATAGTAAGTATCTAAACAAACATTAAAAACTGAATTAAATTTATTTTTAAAACCCTTTTTTGTAGTGCATACTTTCTTTGGGTAGGTAGTGTTCATTAACTACATGTTAGTGTTTGTTGTTTAAAACAAGTATAATATGTCTACATTATTTACTAACCTGTAATAAAGGATGCTCTTTAGCAGATATGTTGCTACTTTATCTTTGTTCTCAAATTTTAAAATTGTTGGAACTACACCTTGGTCTATAAGCCAGTCACCATGGTTGTTGATTGCTGACTTAAATTCCTCATTGTCTGAGCTGTCAAGGATCTGGATAAAATGTGGAAAATATATACACGTAACTGTATACATTGTTAGGACACCAATAGAATCAAACTAGAATTGTCACATGAGTGACGAATATACCCCCACATTTTGGCTTTTCACAAAACTATGGCATCCATTGGAAAGAAATGGACTCAAATAAAATGCTTTATTTCATGTTGTTACACTTTTGTACTTAAAATAACTTAAATACTTTTTATGTGAAGTCTTTGATGAGATAATGTCCGGATATTGCGTTTTATGTGATTTTAGTTGAAAAAGAGCCATAACTCTGTCAACAATTGATGGTTTGTAACCAAAGCCAATCTTGACCTATATTGTATTATGTTACACCAATCTACCTAAATAATTTTAATTTGTGAATCCGTTCATAAGTTATTGTCTAGAAACACTGTTTTTAGGGAATTTAAGTCCAAAAGTGACAAATTCTCTGTCAACATTTAGTGGTTTATAGCCAAACTTGAATGACGTTAAACCTGTGTAGTTATCATTCAGCAATAGTGTATTGGGAAAAATTTAAGTTCGACAGGGTTCATAACTCTTTTCAACATGTAATAGTTAGTAACCTTGAAAGTTGCACTTGACTTGTATTTTATAATGTTACACATATGTACATGAAATTATTTGAAACTGTAAAGTCTATATTGAGTTAGTATAAGGAAACTGTGCTTTTATGAAATTTAAGTCAAAAGGGTGCATAACTGAGTCAAAATTCAGTCGTTTGTAACAAGTTAAGCTTGTTATGTATTTTATGATGTGTTAAACTTGTTATGTATTTTATGATGTAACACTGGTGCACCAAAATTATTTGAATATGTCAAGCCATTCTTGAGTTATCATCCAGAAACCAATTTTAAGAAACTTAAGTCAAAAAGGGGCAATAACTCTGTCAAAATGTAGTGGTTTGTAGCCAAAATCGAACTTGACCTGTTATGATGTTACACATGTGCACCAAGTAATAGTTAGAACATATTAAGTAAAGCGAAGATTTTACTTAATATGTTCTAACTTACTTAGAATATAACCAACATTTTGATTGGTCAACTGCAAGAAAGCCATCGGGACAGGTGTATAGTAAATATCCATATATGGTTATGTGTACTACAATTTCCGAGAAAGCGAGATTTCAAGGGCCAATCAAAAGCCAGGCATTGCACCCGTTGTGCATGCTCTTTATAATTAAGTAATCCACTTCGTAGGTACAATCTAGTATTTTCATTGGATCAAAATGTAGCTTATATTTTAAAAACTATTTGAATATGTCAAGCCGTTCTCTAGTTATCATCTGGAAACCACAAAAAACCAACAGACCGACAAGCTCTCTCCTATATACCCCCCAAAACTTTGTTTGTGGGGGTAAAATCACTGTAACAGGGTGCAGATCTTTCCATTCTTGTATTTAACAGTCCAGATAATAGCACAGTACAGAGTATAGACAATCAATGTTGAACATATTTAATATATACTCACAAAAAATCTGCCAAACAGAAGAAGTAGTTAGCAAGACAAATTAAAATCCAAGACATCCACCAGTCTGCAATATTTTTTTTTTTTTTCACAGAACAAAATATGTCACACACTACTGTAACTAATCATGTGCATTAACTGAATGAAACTTACTGAACTTCACAAAATTTAATAAATCCAAGGTGGCCTACTGCACAATAGGTCATTTTGATTTTGATCAATGTGAAACTTATATCACGCATTAATACTCAAACATGTTCATTAACTGGATGGTTAACTGCGTGGTTAGACTACTATGCATCTTAACTCCAAAGCATGGTATATGCGCCAACAAACGAATGAAAACCAAATATTATTTCATAAATCAGCAGAGGGTCTCTGAGATGAACTTTGAAGACACTAAAGTTTAAAGTTTGACAATGTTCATACCTCCTTAATAGGAGCAGTTCCCTCTGTTGGGGAAAGCGTTTCTATGTCAGTTTCCTCTGTTGGGGAAAGCGTTTCTATGTCAGTTTCCTCTGTTGGGGAAAGCGTTTCTATGTCAGTTTCCTCTGTTGGGGAAAGCGTTTCTATGTCAGTTTCCTCTGTTGGGGAAAGCGTTTCTATGTCAGTTTCCTCTGTTGGGGAAAGCATTTCTATGTCAGTTTCCTCTGTTGGGGAAAGAGTTTCTATGTCAGTTTCCTCTGTTGGGCAAAGCGTTTTTATGTCAGTTTCCTCTGTTGGGGAAAGCGTTTCTATGTCCAACTTGGGGTTTATGGCCTGGTCAGTAATGAAACTATACAGCACACGGTTTATCATCGGAAGCCCGGGTCCACCATTAAGAACATTGTATGCTGTTAATTTACCAAACAATTCATATGTCATGCGCTCAAATTTTTCACCATCATGACTGAAGATCATGTTTCCCTCAGCGCCACACAATACAGATCTGTGTCAGCTTTGCTCAGCAACCTAAAGCAATACAAATACGCTACAACTTATTTATAGCATTGATTTTTCTAAAATTATTTCCTAATTTGAATAACCCAGGTCTGTTTAATTTCCAATTACCTTTAATATAAAGTATAAAGTTATATACGGTATTATATGTAACTCATAAATCTTCATCAAGAAATACTCCAGTCATGAGTCTGATGTCCAAATATGGTAAATATGTTCGTTTCAGAGGAACACATTAAGAAAAACTTAATGCAATGTTAAATATACATGACTCAGCAACTATCTGTTTTCAATGTGTTATTTTTTAAAACAATCTAAAACCATGTTAACACGAGCTGTCAGAGGACAGCGCGCTCGACTATTTGAAGTATTTCAGTTGGTACATATTTTGGACAGTGGAAGGACATAAATTGAATGAAATACAAAACGGAGTTATGGCAATCATTTCATCAAACAAGTCTAAGTTTCAAGTGAAAACTTTATATATAAATTCTAAGACTTTGGAACAAAACATTTAACCACAAAATCTTGTTAACCATACCTTTGTAACAATACACAATACAGTTATGGGGATAGTTGAATCTGCTACTAGAATTGATAGGAAAGGTATATTCCATTTTCCAAGTGAATGATTTGTGTAGTTTTGAAGTTGAAATTCTTGAGAATATAAACTTTAAACAGAACTTTTAACAGAAAATCAAAGTGAAAAGGGGGCATAACACTGTCAAAATACAAAACAGAGGTATGGGGAATGTTGCCCCTGATACTGGAGTTGATGACAAAGGTATATTCCAAGTTTCAAGTGAATAACTTTTGTAGGTTTGAAGTTACAAATCTACTGAATAAAACTTTAACCAATTCAGACGCAGACGCCGACACCTATTCTTCGAATAGTCTAGCTAAAAATGTTGAGATTGCTACTGTGAGGTCACAAAATATAGTCATGTAAGCAAAGAATCTAAAAGTTACCATAGATATTCTCTCCTTGGCCCGCCCTGGTCATCTCCATCTTCACCAGAGAAGACAATTCGAGGTGGCTGTAACCAGTTGAAAGACTATTACCTACAACTCTTAACGTTGTTTGTAGCAACCTCTCTCGTTGAACAACTATTGTTTGTGGCTCTGACTGGTGTAATGTTTTGTCGACCCATTTCTTCAACAGTGAGGAGTCTTTCCCGTCTTTATTGCTGTAAAGTTAAAATTTAGCTTCACATAACAAAAAATATCCATTGTATGAGGCAGACACAGTAATTATTTCTGTTAACTTAATATACAACAGACCTGAAGGATATCACAGGGCAACTGCAATAGCCATTCTTATTCTCCAAATAGCCAAACTAATAAAAGCTTTAAATGCTGAAAGACTGCAGC
Source organism: Congeria kusceri (assembly GCA_027627225.1). Lineage (NCBI taxonomy): Eukaryota > Metazoa > Mollusca > Bivalvia > Myida > Dreissenidae > Congeria > Congeria kusceri. Next base: position 9,097,554 of record CM051030.1, on the reverse strand, counting down.
TTGTCAGTTAAAGTTCACGACAATTTATTAATTATAGACTATTAATATATTTCAGGTAAGAAAACTAGTGTTTCAAGCTGATATATTTTAATATTAAATACGTCTTTGTTCATTATGGCTTAAATTGGATCCATTTGTTGTCATTTATCCAAAGCAACCGCTGAATTAGCTTATTTATAGTATTTGGTGGGCCAATCTACTGGTGGCAAGGACATCTTTGGCAGTTCTGATTTGCAGTGTAATCAGTGACCTCGCCTGTTCCACGACAAGAAATGCAAAGAAGTGATCACTGTGCTACTGCAGCGTCAAATGCAATACTTGATATCGATTTTGGTACTAAATACTCCTATTATTGCAGCAGTCTAAAAACAGATTGTACATGTGCATCAAATAGTGTCCTTCTCCGACAAGCAACTGGTATGTCTGGAAGCTCTATGTCTGCCACCTCAGCTGCACTACGGTTCTCCTATTTAAAAAACGAAGAAAGATTTAAATTTTAAAGTTAACATTAAGACCCTTTTTTTGCAGATGCAAAGCCTGACAAAATAAAGACACGAAAAATATTTCTCAAATTAATTCCTTTTTTACAGACTTTTTTTTTAAAAACCCATCTTCAATTTTCACCAACATTTGTGTAAATATTTGGTATTAAAGAGAAATGCGCTTACTGCTGTGGCAGTATGGTTCAATGCGTTATGGTCCTTTTATTATTTTCACACAAGATATACTAATATGGATTAGACATTGTTTATAATGAGTAACAAGGCACATGTTCGATAGAAAACATTTACATTTATTTAAGATCATTACAACACTGAATAGTAGCTAGGACAATTTCTTGATCATTTGTTTTTATTATATTTTTTGAACTAGATGAAAATTATTCTATTTTACTACCGGTTTATAAAAAGCTTACACTCAAATCCTTGGCATATAGATGTATCTCAGGACGCAATACTCTGCTTTAGCATGTTTAATGGTTATGGATATTCTTCTTGCTAACAACAAACACTTACCATGTAGCTGTGCCTATTTGTAACCACAGTCGGTGTACCTAGTTCAACGTCATCTGAGCACTTCTCCTGAAAGACATTTACTTTTGATTTTAATTTTAATGACCTTTTTGTTGTAAAATATAATTCTATCGAGAGCTGTCTCACGACAGCATGCTCAACTATCCAAACCTCTTTGCTGATATATATAAAGGGGTGTCATTATGGAAAACCTCAGGGCAGGAAGACATCCGACCCCCTTTACTGGGTTCACCAAAAACCTTCAGTTTAATATAAATCAAGAAAAGTGGAGAACTATTTGTACAAATATCTTGGCATTCAAAAGAACAGAATTGACAGAAAGTAGTTGAAATCACACCCCTGACATATATTTATCTAAAGAAAAAACAAGCTTCAAACTCCGACAAGACTTTACATTTATCTTTTTATTATTTTAAAACAAGAAGAGTTCGTAAAACACCATGCCCCCTACCATGTGACCTTTACTTACTTATCTCAAAATCTGTATGGGATCTGTATGGGTTATGTAATTAACAAGACGAAGGTACATGTGAAGTTTTATTACCACAGGAGCATGTATTATCATTTTATAGGCAATGTCAGTTTTGTAAATATTAAAAGTGATCTTGACATTTGACATCATGACCTCAAAATCTGTAGGGGTCAAGTTCTAGTCATGACGAAGGTACATGTGAAGTATCATGGTCATGAGGTCGATGCTTCATTAAGTTACAGACTTGAACTTAAAGTTTCAATTAACATAAAGGGGCATAATTCTACTTACTTGCAGGTCACAGTTATGGCCCTTGAGAGTTACAGAGATATGTACTTGTATGCAAACTTTAACCTGAATAATTGTAAGTACAAAAGGGACAAACTTTGGCTGAAGTGCAGATAACAGTTATGGGCCTTCGCCAGTATATCCCTTATATAAATACCCTGAAGACATGTTTGAAGTTTTAATTCAATATCTGAAGTAGATATAAACAGATATGAACTAGTTGTACGCAAACCTTAACATTAACCTGATTTTTCTCAGTACCAAGTATAAAAAGGGTGTAATTCAGCTTAATTGCAGGTTAGAGTTATGGGCCTTTGAGACATTATACAATGACCCCAAAGATATGTGGAATGTTTCAACTGAATATCTGTAGTACTTACAGAGATATGCACGCAAACATTAACCTGAATATTTCGACGAACAAAAAGGGGCACAATTCTGCTGAAATGCAGGTCAAAGTTATGGGCCTTGGCCGGTGACCTTGTATAATGACCATGAAGACATGTGTGAAGTTTTAATAAAATATCTGTAGTAGATAAAGAGATGTGAACTTGTTGCACACAATTTCACTTAATCCTGAATTTGCGAAGTACAAAAATGGCAAACTTCTGCTAAAATGCAGTTCAGAGTTATGGAGATTTGGTCAGTGACTTTACATTATGAACACTAAGTTTACTGCTTATAAAACAAGTGATCAAGATTATATAAGTTATCTAATCATCAAGGCCAATACTGCAAATGCAACACTTACAATCTAATAAATAATTGTACATAATTTAAACCAAGCAACTGGGATACTACAAAAGTGAACTTAATACCTGTCTCGATGCATGGAGTATCTCGGTTGTAAGTGACTCGAGTTGTTTACCAGGTGATAAAGGCAACATGTCCTGCATGTCCGGCAATGATGCTGCAGTGTACGGATCAATCTCATCTAGTATAGGAGACTGAAAGTAGAATTATGGGCCCACATAGCAAGATGCAATGACAGTAGAAAAAGTTGAAAACTTTGCACATACTGTATTGATCTAATGATGCAGTTGTGCATTTACTAGAATGGACTGATCCTATACTCGCAAATGGTTGTGTTAATTTTTGAACATGAATAGGCACACCACACTGGGACTTCATCAAGTTCAGGTTCTTACCGTGATATCACTGGGAGCGTGAAGAGTTTCGTCCCGAACAGCAACTGGTGACATGGTCCCAATTTGCCCCTCCGGTACCACTTCCATGGTAGTTGGTTTCTTGGTCCCAATCTGCACATCTGGCCCCAACTAACAAAATAATATACAAAATTGTTATGTATAAATAACACTGTTTGAAAGAAAGTGATTTATTTCTAAAATTATAACTAATGGTTACTAATGCCACCTTACCACTGGATTATTTACACTCATTGGACACTTTGAGAATTATGTGAATTGAAACAATACTCAAAAAGTGTTGCTTATTTTGGTTAGCATGTGTACCTGTTTCAGTTGAATATCTTTGGTAACTGAGATGTTGAATTGTATAATTTTACAAATATCACTAATCACGGTTGCAATCACAACAAAGTGGTCCAGTTGCTAATAATTGGACTTCTAATGAAATTTGTAATACAAACGCAAATGAGTTAACTTATCTGAAATAATAAATGTTATAACTATTTTAACAATATTATGTTTATCAATGTTAGTTGAAACCACGTATAATACACACTTTTACTTTACCATTTTAGTCTTCTTTTTTGTAAATAGACACAATCGAAGTATTTTTAGTTGAGACTCCACATATAGGTCGTTGATAGTTTTTCCAATATCGATAGACACGCCTTTGAAATCCTTCATCCATGTCTCAAACTCTTCTAGAGGACCTCATAGGGAAATGCCGGATGGAAAAAAGGCATCCAAAGCATGCATATGGACTTCCCCTATGGAAAGTGTTTTCTCAACCTTGAGGTGGCGAACACCACCTCTGCACTATTGTCTAACCTGTTTGTAATCATTCACTTGGTAGTCCATCCATCCAAGTTCAATGCTTCTTATTGTTTTTTCAGCATAAGCATTTCCAGCCTTAAATCCACAACTGCGGGGGGCAGATCGCTGTTTTTTCCACTTTCCATGCAATTCTTTTAAAGCATTTGAGCACTGTGTACTGGTACTTGGTTGAGATTTGCAGAACGCAACTGTAGAAACTCTATCCCCGTATGTTGGTAAATATGACTTCAGGGTGTTATCATCCTTGCCAGCAGGACACTGCAGTCAATATATAAATTAAGCATAACAAACAATTTGTAATTTGAAACTATTATGACATTATATAATTAATAGATGTAGTATGCATATCAAATGTACTTTGAGCAATACATTAATCAAATTTGTATTAAAATTTTTATTATTGCATCAAATTATAACACAAACTTTCATAACAACTGGAATGCTTGACTACTACTAGTACTAGTATTTGAATGAGTGTCAGAGTAATAACTCAAAACACACACACACACACACACACACACACACACACACACACACACACACACACACACACACACACACACACACACATGTAACGTTTCGCCTGAGCTTCGGGTATGCAAGTACGGCTCACAGAATTAAACAATAGAACGAATAATATAACTAATATGTATATATAATGTTCCTCAAGCTACCTTGCTTTATGATTAGCTTATTGTAGACAAATGATTAGTATGGAACAGTAAATTAAATAGAATTAACTACTATTATTATACAATTACCCCGAGCACGACTTCCAGTTTGCTACGATATCCTGAGAGTGGTCTGGAAAATTGTATTGACCCCGAGTCTTTGTTATGAAACACTATAATACTCTGGGTCTGGTAGGAGTGTTTGGTGTTATATTCCTATATGACCTCGTACCCTGGGTATAGAGCCTATGAAGAGACTTGGAGTCTTGGTACGGAGGTATGGAACGTTTATATTATCAATTTACTAGCGACCCGGGCTATTGAGGGGTAGGAATCCTGCTAACATGGCCCATATGTCGCAAGAAGAGGATTGCCAGCCTCAGAGCACCCAAAGTCCCTAGTGTTTAATCAATTATATAATTCTAAATACCTTCTATATTCGTGTCGATGTTAACTCGACGAAAGCGGGAGCAGATCTGCTAGAATTTACCAACGCTCACGCTTTTATACTACCCGCACATCCGGGTAACTTAACTACCTAATTACTCACGCGTAATACACATGGGCATTATTACCTAACGCATGCGACTGTCCACACATTACTTTCTTTGAAAAATATTTGCCCTTAGGCACAATCAGTGACTGTGTGTAATATTGATCAATTGGATGGGTAAATTCGTCACACACACACACACCACACCACACCACACACACACACACAGGTATCCAGACAAAAGCCCGCTCAATGTTTTTTGACAACCCGGACATATGCCCGCTCGTAATTCTGCTGACCCAAACAAAAGCCTGCTCATTTAAATATGTTCATTATCAACCACATTTAGTCTGTCATAACTATTACACATAATGTACCACAATAAGTTACATACACAGCAAGCGTAAAGATTTATATGTATTTATATTATGTAGGTTATGAGCTTGTATAAGCTTTATTGCTGAATAAATGTTGTGGTTGTTGCATAAATACATAAATGAAGGAAAATCATAGTTTGTTTTCAATGTGGCACAATAAAAAAATGTAACAATTAATAGAGCAAAATGCATTGTTTAATATAGATCTTTATTTAGGGAAAATACCGTCGATATGCCCCTTTCAAATCTATGTCACCATAAATCTGTCATGTGTTTCCTAAATTTGACATACTACTAGTATTAAAGCCCCAGTCCATAAATTTTTACTTAAAATAAAACTTTGCAGAAATAGTTTCTAATGAACATCTTACCGACCAGAATGTAAAAAACCGAATTGAAATCGGTAAAATAATAATGTTTTGGTAACGTTTATATCGCATATACGGTATTCTGTATGAGCTAGTTGGTGATGCCTCTGGAGTAAATCCGCATGTACAATTTACTACACACGCAGTGTATACTCCATTCATACCAAGCGTTGTCGAACCTAGACGTTGTTAAATGCGTCCCGTTAATAAGCAGCTGTTTCAGTCGAATAAACGGTATTTTGTTTATAAGAAACATTTCAACAAAATTTATATTTAGTAAATATTAATGGACAGGGGCTTTAATACTATTACTTAGAATCAAAGGTTTGACGGACATTTATGTAAGTTTTGTGTCTGATATAACTTAAGCTAATTACATATATTGATATAATGATACCTTATCAGCCACAAATTTTTCTATGTCAATGCCTCTCTTCCTAAGGAATTCAATTAGTGCTTCTGACATACTGCTGCAAAAAAGTAATTTACAATTTCAATTGCACTTAGTTGACACTTAATAAAAAGTAATAAATATAGCCACATCGTTAAATATGCCTTTTTTGTTAAATAAAAGCAACTACAAATTTTAGTCAAATAACTCAATCTTAACTACCGGTAACTTGTAAAAAAAAGTGCTTAATTTAGGTTTGTTTCAGTCCAATACATTCATTGTACTAGTTGCAACATCACAACTCCCAGCTATTATACTAAGAACTTATTAAACAGGGAAAGCCGAGCTGGAAATGGATATTGGCACGATAAATCTTATACATGTTTGGAATGCCAATAATCATTTTCGGCATGGTCTAACGAGTTGTTTATTATATAGCTCTGTTATTAACGTTCATACACACAATTCACATTTTTTATTTAATATTTAATATATGAATGTTTTATAATAATAATGACTAACAAAAGACTTAGATATACTTAAAATCAGTCCATGACATGCTTGGTGTCCGTAGATACAACAAGAAGACACCAAGTTAGCCATCAACTTATTGTAACTCTTTATTCCAGTTATTTACCATAGGTATTTTATAAAACGCAGAGTTAAGATTTGTTTTCAATTCAACTGGAAAACATGCTTAAAGTTAAACACAGCTCTTATGTTATGACATATCAATTTTAAGGAAATGACATCATTTCGCCCACATTAATTTTGGCGAGTTAAGAGTTATTTTGCACTGTGCAAATAACCGGAACTTCCTGTATTGGCACCCTAGCTAAGGGTTATTGATCTTTTACCTGTACTATTTGGTACTTTTTATAGTTAGGTATATAACAATGGCTTTATCTAGTGTATGTTCATGGCCCTCGCGGTACTTAATGTTTCAACGAATATTTTGAGCAAAAGCAACTAAGAAATTATTTTCTTTCAATACAATCCAATAAATTCAACCTTTTCACAAAAATAACAACTTGACATTTGTTAAAGAAACATATTATTCATTCTTAAATTATTGTCTTTTTCAATGCACCATGCGGCCATCTTGAAAAATAACGTCATCGGTAATCTCGTGGTAAAAACTTTTGTTTTGAAATAAGTTTGCTGCTAGTCTATAAACAATCAGGGTTGTCATTATCATTTGAAACAAGCAAATTTTATATAAACCTTAGCGATTTGGCCAGGGCCCTAGCAGGCCAATTTGTGATATTACCAATCAGAGTTCCTGAAAAACAACCCATTTTCTAATGATTTTAAACGATGAATTTCATTGGCAATCGGTTAATAATGTCAGACAACCCTGAACAATCACAAATAAGCTAAAAATTGTTGGATTGTAACCTTTTATAAATATTGTGAAAACCAAATTCAGTTTTCCGACATATTTACCAAACCAGACGAAAGTGTATGTACATTGACTGTCTAATCTCTATGGATGACTGCTAGATGATACAAAGTTATTAAGATGATTTAAAGTCGTATAAGTTGAATGTTTCCAAATAAAATCATTTATTACTTATTTATTATTTTCTTAATGAAAACCAAAATAAGTTTGATTTTGACAATTTAAAAGAAAAACAATTACCGCGGAAATAGAAATACCGCGATAATACACTTTATACAGATGCAGAGTATACTACAGTCTACACGCGTACCAGTACACATTGCTCAAAGTATTCAGGAAGAACTAGCCCCGGGGTACCAATTCTCAAACGTTTTTTTCTAAGTTTGGTTTAATATAGAAAATTGTTTTCAGTTCTTGGAAAATATTTACGTTAGCATATCAGACAAAACTTTACTCTTTCTAAAACTACAAAAATTCGCGAAAATATCAGTTGATAACACCACCTTACCGTTTGTCAAATCAAGTCACCTATGTTTACATTTCGGAACCGGTTTGGAACCAATTGTCGAACGTTCATTCATTCGGGTCAACAAAAAGTTCCAACACACATGTAACAGGTAAAATCAATTTATTTACATCGTAAATGAAGTGCAATATTACTATTGATGATTTTTTTTTACATAAACAACAGATAATGCAGAAAATTTCATATAACAAATAAATATAATTATATCACTCTACTTGACATCATACTGATCACATATTGACATAGTTTTTTTTTTCTAACTAATACCATGTGTAGATAAAAACTGAATAAAAGAGACTCAAACATATTGTGTTCGTCTAGGAAATGCTTTCATTATTCAAACACCGGTAATTGTATGTAACCAAAATGAAATAAAAATAACTTAGTTGTGTGTAACCTAATCAAATCTAAGTAGAGCGCTTTAACAGCATTATTGTTATAAATACGTCATTTTGACAGTTGTAAACAAAATAAAAGGCCTAAATGTTGAATGACAGCTTTGTTCCAAGCGTTTAAATCTTAAAACCAATACTACTTTTGTGACAAAGAAAGATTTTACTGAAGGAAACACGACATTTCCCCGTCACAAACTTTGTGTAGTTGAATAAAACTTCCTCTGCAGATGTGCTACCGAAAGAGAGGCTGTGAAGTTGGAAGTTTGCCAATACAACGTGTGTATATTAGACTTACTTAAAACGACAACATATGTTAGTTTCAATGATTCACACGTGAATAAGTTTGATTAATAATAAAAATCTTTCGAGAATTGGTCCCAATTCTCGAACGATTTTTATTATTAATCAAACTTATTCACGTGTGAATCATTGAAACTAAAAATGAAAATACTACCATTCGAGAATTGGTACACTGAGGCTACCGTATTCATTGGGCTGGACTATTCTAAGCAATCTATTCTCGATGCAAAGTTAATCAATCATTCAATGCATTACCTGACACACTAGTGAGTAATGTGTATTATAAACCCGGTGTCCGCCTGTGTTGCTAGTCACAATTACATTTTTTTCACGAACTTTCCATGGCGAATTTATTAGAAGGGGAAGTGACTGTCACTTCTAAATCGATATTCTACTCAGATTATAAGCAAGGGGATGAAAGTAAATGATGCATATACATGTAAATTTTAAGCGATATCGTAATGTCTATGTAATAAAAAATGTCCGTATTGTCATGTGTGGACGTTTATTGAAGAAATGGTTACATTTTCATTTAGGCGAGTCTTTAATTGTTTAATACATGCATTTCGACAATTACCATTCTATTCTCACATCCCTTCCGTGCACGTAGGTCTACACAGTTTATTTAGAATAAAAACGCACTAATAAAAAGTTATTGAGGGGAAAGTTTTTTAGCATAAGGTCAAAATTGGAGATTGAGTGACAAAAACAGACAAAATATTCATTAGAACTCATATCTAACAAGCCTTATTTGGTTTAATTTTGACTATGAAGTATTTTTTCGCATATAAAAGATGCTTTTATTGAATTGCGCTTTAACTATGTCCATATTGTTATGGTTTAAGCAGTTTTAGATGCATGTGTATACTTTTGAAGTAGATTTAATGCACAAGTATATTTTGGATATGACAAGAAACCCCGTTAAAACAACATACAATCGTTAGCGTTTTATTCAGTATTTATTTGTATTTCAATGACTATTAGTCTATACGTTGTTTATCATGTACTATTTAATATATACCCTTTTGTATATAATATATTTTTTATAATTTTGATCTAATTCATTAAAAACATCATGTATTAGACTAATAAACACCAAGTTATTTTTTCTACAATATTTTTTACAAGATTCCCAGGTTATGCACATAGTGTGTTCAGCAATTGCAGAGAAATCGAATATCTTAATTTTGCAAGACAGATTCCTAAATTCTCAAGTTTTTAAATAAAAACTATATTTTATGAGATAGAATTGTCACAATACAAGTAACTAACACAGGTTTGCCGAGTGTACAGGTGTGGCTGAGTAGATAAGAAAGACTGATACCACTAATAAGTTTTTTGCCTTCTGTAGTGTATAGTAAAACCACAAATCGTGGAAATGGCATATTTTAAACAATGCTTTAGTATAGCACAGTTATTTATAAAGCATGATCAATTTACTGAAACTTAATTAAAATAACTTAAAAACGATAATTTCACATCAAATTATAAGCATTTGATTTCAGCTTCATAAATCTTTGGTTAAAACACAAAACGTTGTACATAATGAACTTGGTATGAAACTAGTATTGTGTTCACTTACTTATGGATTAAATTAAGCTTAAAATCGACACATGCATTAATGATGGCTTAACATTGTTTATTTAGTGATTATATTTTATAACTGATATGATACAGGCATTGATGTGTTCTCAAAAGACAAAATGTATCAATATATACATAATTACACACTGTTCCTGGATTTTGAAGGGATATCTTTACAGACAATAAGATATTGTCTGTGCGTAATCGTTTATTTTAACACCATAGTAACAAATTTTCCCTTCAATTACTTTGTTATTAGTGTATTTTATTCTCGACAAACGATGTATACGCGCAGCGAAAGGATATGTGAATAAAGAATGCTCGTAGAAGAAATGCACACATTAAACACTAACACTCGCCTGAATGAAAATGTAACAATTTTTTCAATAAACGTCCACAAAACACGGCCATATTTATTACAGAGACATTACGATCTCGCTTAAAAATGTACATATGCATCATTTACGTTCACCACTTTGATAAGGGCAATTTTTCAAACGTCATGTCATGTGATAATAAACAACGTGCGGCAGTGAATCATTATGCATATGTATTGCCGCATCTTAATCAGTATTTATGAGTCCAGAGTCCAAAAGAGGGACTTGGTATATGGGTGTGGGGATGGGGGGAACAGATATACGGCCGACAATAAGTTCAATGCAATAAGTAATTACCTGTATTTATCAAATAAATGTAGAACGGTCTTATCTTTTCTTCTTTAAAAATGGCAGATATTTCGCTTCGTTTCATTGGTTAGCTATCACGTGCGCACGTGAGAGTAAACACGTGCGCACGTGATAGTTAACACGTGCGCACATGATGATTTACACGTGCGCACGCGATGATTGACACGTGCGCACGTGATGATTTACACGTGCGCACGTGATGATTAACACGTGCGCACGTGATAGTAACACGTGCGCACGTGAAAGGTAACACGTGCGCAAGTGATGGTTAACACGTGCGTACGTGATAGCTTACACGTGTGCACGTGATAGCTTACACGTGCGCACGTGAAAGCATCACGTGCGCACGTGTTAAATAAAATATTGCTCATGTTCCCTCTATGCCGCCGTACAAACAAGACATGTGAAAACATATCAGTTGAAAGAACCATAACCTTGTTTGAAACAAACTCTCTTATATACTTAAAACATTGATAGCAATCCAAACTGAAAAATGGGCTTCGACAGGTACCGTATTCAAAACCCAATATTTCCGGAAAAAGGCCGGTGACCCCTATTTTTTAACACTGTTTTAGTTTCAGTATACAATGACACATGTATATGGACTTTTCTTTTACAAAATCTGTCGTTTGGAACAAAAGACATTAGTATATATGATTATTTATTGATGTTTTCAAAGGCATATTAAAAGGATAATTAATCTCATCAAGTGTCCATTCAAAGTATTTTTTGAATGGAAACTATAGATAAAGAGCGTTTTATCAGTGAACTGCACTTGTATATTGCCAAACGAAACATTAAAAAAAGATGCATTTACAAATCTCCGTCCTTGTTTGAATATGAACGCTTTATATAATTGAACATTGCTAGTCACACAAACTGAAAAAGGGCTTCGACAGTTACTGTACTAAAACCCCAATATTTCCGGAACAAGGCCGGTGACCCCTATTTTTTAAGACTGTTTTAGTTTTCGGATACACTGACACATGTTTGTGCAAATTTGTAAGAAAATCTGTCGTTGGAAAAAAATTGGAAAAAATTGTTCCGAACGTCTTTAATTATTCTAGGACATGACTAGACACTTAAACTCCCTATTGGGGGATTCCAGTAGTAAGCCAGTAAGAGTTATCTCTAGCGAGCCCCTGCTTAATAAGAGGTATACCTGTCTGCTGCTGGCTATTGAAAAGCACTACAATCTTATAGTAATCTATAAACTTTTGCTATTTGTACAAACAGAAGATATACATTATGTGAAACAAAAATGTTTATCAAACCCTAATTTTTACAAAAATAATTTGAAATAGTGAAAAAAAATTGAGCCTTAAATATCTTGTGGATTTAAACTTCAAAGGAATAAGAGACAAATAGAAGGCTGCAGCGAAAATTGGGGTATAGTCAATTTGTTTGCCATAGATGTTTCATATAAATGACTTTACATTAATAGCATGTTATTAACTTAAGTATAAAGATAATTATTATCCATTTTGGCCATTGGTTTTAAATTCAAGTGTGATACAACAAAGAGGTCTGGAATTCACATTTTGTAATTACGCTTATCATTTAAAATGTCTAAAATTACTGCACCACACATTTTACCACTAGAATAAATTAAATAATATTTGCTAATTACGATGTGTTTAGATTGTAATTTTATGATAACTTTACCGAAAAATGTAACCTTTCATATTCTGACATTCTTTCATCGGGATCTATGTATGTCAGTAAACAGATTACATCGAAAGTTTTAAATAACATAGTATTTTTTTTTTTTTTTATTATGAATTTCAAAATATATCCACAGTCTTGTTTGTATTTCAGAAAATTGTTTTTTGGACAAGCGACATAAATGATGGCCTAGCATAGTCTGTCATAGCTATATATTTTTTACGTTTCCACATTTATTTAGTTCTTCAGCGCTCCAATAACAAATTGTATTCTCAGTTAACTTAGCAAACGGTTTAATAACTAGCATGTTATAAGATTAAATATCTTAGTTGATGCATGACCAAATATTTGATTTTCAATTCAAGAACTGGAATTTTCTTAATTCTGATCCAAAGAGACAATTTATTTATTTCTAATTCCACTTTAACATCAATTCTTTTCGTTTAGTTACGAGTATACATATCGTTATAGTTAGCATTTATACGAAACAAAGACACAAATTAAACTTTACCTTTGTACAAACAAATATGTGTGTTAAATTATTTCTAATCTTTAAATATTTAAATAAAGTAATTGCTGTAAAAACTTTTTTTTCGCTCTTAGTACATACACATTAATTCACAGAACAAAAAGTACTAATACATAAAATTTATCATTTTGATATCCTACACTTTTAAATCTCTGATTATTGTAAAATTTATTTCATTTTTTGGAAAGGTTGTACTTTTCAATAAACTAAACACTTAAGGTATAAAACTTATTTTTTAATTAAAGTTTTGATAATGTTATGCCATTTTGTACATCATGGAATTAAATGTATTTTATGTTATTGGCCATGGTCACAAAATCTTCAAACAAGATATACACAGTGAATTGGTTATTTTTGTTTGTTGCTTGATTTAAATGTATAACCAAAATAATACACACGATATATATTAATACCATCATTTATGGTGTAGATTAACATTCAAGTGGAACGACACAACTATCCTTTAATTGTTTATTGTCCACTCAGAATATCAACACTCTTTCTGAATTTTCCTGTTAAACCATTATGTTTACACTACAGCAGGTTCACTTCTATACCTCTTATTTTCTACTTCCGCTTGTCAGAAGCCTCACTGGACTGCCCCAATTTAATTACAAATTTGTGTTTTTAAAGCCAAGTGCATACTGCAAACTTACTTGAATATTTTCCAAAACCCTTCACTTAAATAAACAAAATATCAAGGTTCTAACCACGTCTACTGTAAGAACAACTTAATATTCTATATAAACACGTCTGTTGTAGTTGTAGTTGTTTTGTTTTTCAGTTATTGTCGCTATGGCAACGTCACAGAAAGTGATGTTGGAAACGGAAGTGGCACTGCGCATGCGCTGCATGAATCGGAATGCGTCAACGGTGACGGATATGGAATCTGAATAGACGGCATGCCCATCGATCTGCGAAAACAAAAATACGATGTGTAGTGGTAGTGATGGTGGTGATTGGTGGTGGTAGTGGCTGTGGTCGTTGTAGTAGCATATATAGTAGTAGTAGTAGTAGTAGTAGTAGTAGTAGTAATAGTAGCAGTAGTAGTAGTAGTAGTAGTAGTAGTAGTAAGTAGTAGTAGTAGTAGTAGTAGTAGTAGTAGTAGTATATGATTATTAGTTGCAGTATTCGTTGTTGTTGTAGTACTGTTAGCAGCAGTGACAGCAGCAGCAGCTGGTGTTGGTGTTGTTTTGGTTGTTGTTGTTGTTGCAGCAAAATAAAAGTAGTAGCAGTAGCAGTATTAATAAAAGTAGGAGCAGTAGCTAATATATTTGAGATATAAATGTTCTGTGCTATCTTAAATGCGCGCAAAATATTTCAAACAATTCAGCCTTACCCGTAGTCACAAATGTTGCCTACTAGGAAAATTACACCCCTGTCGAATATGACTGATTTCGCGATGTTTATTGGTAACCATTACGTACCTGAGAGTGTGGTCGATTTGCGCCTTCTCTATCCGCTTGTCCTTGGCACGGCGGTTCTGGAACCAGATCTTGATCTGACTCTCGCTCAGCTGCAGGGTTGCCGCCAGCTCGAACCGCCGGGGTCGACTGATGTAGTCAGTGCGCGTGTACTCCAGCTCCAGCTTCAGCGTCTGGTCGCTCGTGAACGTCGTCCTCTGACGTCGCTGACGGTTCTCGCGTCGCCGTCGACGTTGGACTGGGGATGAATAAACGGTGCGTAAGGGAACATGGGCTTTGTTTTATAAATAACTGTGTGAAAAAAGACGTGTGCATCGTTTACTTCATCTCCTCTTGTCGTACATAATGTTACTGGGCATTAATAACGAACTTTCGGCATTTAATAAAACATCATAATCGTATGGAACAATTTACCATTGGAATTAAGAAATAAATCTTCATTACCATCATTCAAACGAGCATATAAAACATATTTACTTGAACAAGTCTAATAGATGTAACACAAATATCACAATTATAATACTGATATAGATATATTGATTGAAAATTAGAAAATTATATTGAAATTGATGTTGTTAGCTAATAATTATATTTGTTTTGTATATGGATAATTTTTATATAAAAATGTAACTTTTTTATGAGTGTATTAATGCATTGTGCATAATTTCTATTTTCTATTGCTGTCTGTCGATGCTTTGTAATTGTTTTTTATTGAGAAAATTATTACTATTATTATTATTATTATTGCAATTATCATTATTATTATCATTATTAAATTTACTGTGTGCTTGTTTTGTAATTATATGTTAAATGTGAATTTGGTTGAATGTTTGAATGTGTATGAAGGCCATATGAAAATAAGGTATGTTTTTGTCATGACAATACTATGTCTTATATGTCACCTTCGTAAAATAAAGTTATTATCATTATTATTATTATTATTATCCATGGTTTTCCGACCGACACTGAAAGTTTTATTCATCTGATTAATCTTTTTTCATATTTTTGTTTCATCTGGGATGAATATGTTTGCTTAAGAAAACAGTTTAGAACAGAAGGTTTTATATAAAAACTGTATGAAAATACTTGATATTTTCTATATTTCAATAGTATATATTACGATTTTATTAACATTTCTTAATAATAATAAGTGCAAGTCCGAACTATTTATATGTTTACATTCTTATGTTTTGTTCTGAACATAATTTATTTTTTTAATTACAAATTATCATGAAATAAACGTCAATGATTAAAACATCTAAATCGTTGGCATTCAAAATATTTTACACATACATTGTATTCAATGCTAAGAAAATGCAGTTTTTTAATCAAAATAATTTATAGCAATTCAATTTACATTTACTGTTACAACTGTTTGAATTTGATTTACAGAATTTCTTACAAATTTGTGCAAAAGCCGGAGCCATTGGCAGCTCTGCCTGGAATCCGCACCCGTGCTGAAACAATGGCGGAAACGGTAGTAGATGGTGTTCCGGATATGACGTCATCATTTGAGAAACGTGAAACCGGTCGAACGAATGCCTGTTGGTAACGGTTGCTATGGACTGGACGGTGTCGTACAATGGTATTCCTCGTGTAACCGCTGCCATGTCCAACGACCGGTGCGTTATTGGTTGAAAATTATTTCTTTTAATGACGTCACTTCCGATTATGACCTCAGAATGTGGAGAAAATAACTCTGCTTCTTTTTTAGTCTTCAGCAATACTGGGTCCAGCATATTGTAGTATCACACATTTGAAAGTTTCACTGACGTATGTTTCACATGCGCTTCATTTTACAGTATCATGAAAAATATATTCTTTGTTTATGTGTATATCCTGTAAACAATTTCACCAATATCCACAGTGTACGTTGATATTTGTTCTATGTCGAAAAGACGATACTCCCATCCATTTATAGTCAGTCATTCTCTGAGCTTTCCAGCATATCCTGACATAATTGAGACTTTTTATAGAGAAATATAACTGGGAAAAAGACAAGTGTGTATCCTTTACTTCAATAATCTTCTCTTGCCGGACATTTATGTTATTGGGCATTAATTAACGAACTTCCGGCGTTTTAGACGGGTTCTCTAATAGATCATTTCGTAGTTAATCTTAAATACTAATTAACCAGTCTCTCAACTAAATCAGTGTTCATGAAAAATAAATGACCAATTACCGCCGACTGTCGTTAAAGAGACATCACCTGTTTGTTAGGCCACGTTTTAAGAGGCAATAACGACAATAACTTTAATTTAATTGACAATTCTTTCTCAGTGATATCAATTAATAAATTATTGTCGAGTTTATACAGATGTCTCTGGTAACGTGCTCGCAGACACATATGACGGGTTAATTGTCATCGTCTGTAATTGGAGGTGGAATTATCGATACTCGAACCGCTAACGATCTCCTCTGGCGATACACGAGGACGTTCAACTGATGGAAGAACGAGTTTTGCCTGCCTGACTGATTCCTGTCTGCAACATTACGCAAAAACATGAACGTTGTGTGCAATACAGTTTCTGGGTAGGTTGGAAATGGGCTGATGAAGATATTGCTATATGTTGGTGGTGATCTGGATCACCGACTAGATCACCGACTGGATCTACGAATTGGAAAGGAGTCTTTATTATTGGGGGGAATAGCAAGGCATATAACCTGTAGGAAAATTCAATAGCTAAGTGAGGGGTAAGGGAGGTAACCTGTAACTGGACAATTGAATTGTAGAGAGGAGGCAAGGGAGGTAGCCTATCACCGGAAAATTCAGTTGAGAGGTCTGCGCTCCCCAGATGATTTATGGTAACATCTGTTCTATGTTAGTTAAGGCCTTTAATAAATACCGGTATAAAGATCTAATCAAAATACAGAATTTCGCAGGCACTATCGGCACTGTTGATATTAATTTGCATTGTTGATTTTAAAACAAGATAGTTTGTTTTACGAGTTAACGAAATCTTTTTGTGGACAAATATTTGAAATCAGCGGGCCAGAAAGGTAATAACATTTTATGTATTAACGGATATATGTTTGAAAGGAAAGATAGGCATGATAAAAAGGGTGGTGAAATATTAGTATATATCAGAGAGGATGTATCATATAGGAGACGTTCCGATATTGAAACTAATAACAATGAATCAATTTGGATTGAAGTAGTATGTAATAATTGTAAACCATTTCTGGTAAATTTTATTTATCGCCCGCCTAGTTAATTGCAGACATGGGTAGATGATTATGAGGAGCAACTTGAAATTTCTGATCTGATAAATATGAATTACATTGTCCTAGGTGACATGAATTTCAATTATAACCCAGACTATAACAACTTTAGCAATACAAAATGGAATGATACTGCACAAAAATATAACCTTTATCAACTTATTAAAGCTCCTACAAGAATTACTAAACGTAGCACAACAATTATTGACCATATATATGCCAATTGTACAAAAAACGTAATCAAAACATTTGTAGCAAATTTAACAACTAGTGACCATAAACCTATTTTTGTAATTCGATCATTTACAAATAAAATAAAGAAAACGGGTGAAGGACATAAAGAATTAACATACAGATGTTTTAAAAACTTCGATGAATACGCTTTTCAAAATACAATTATACATTTAGGCATTGATGATGTTGAAACATATCATGACTCAAACGAAGCAATTAATGTCTTTTATGAGATTTTAAATTTTGCCCTAACCAAACACGCGCCTATAAAAACTATACGTATTAAACGCGACTATCAACCAGACTGGTTTACTGATGAAATAAAGGCTATGTTAATTAAACGAGACTTGTGTCATAAAAATGGCGATTGTGCACAATACAAACAGTTGCGAAATCAAGTTACATAAAAAATAAAACATGAAAGGAAACATTTCTGTAATAAAGCTATTCAGAAAAGGAAAGGCAGTTCATTTTTATGGAAAAATTTGAAAACCATTTCACATTTAGAGGAATCAAAGCATATCAACATTCCAAAGAAACTTGTCATCGACAATTCTACAATGGTAAATAATGAAATTTACATTGTTAATGAATTGAATAAATGCTTCATAAATATATCAGACATCATCAAGGAAAAATCATAATCAGAGAGTATTTTGCTAATTTAAAGGAAACTCTGGATAAGCAAATACACAAATATGAATTTGACATTTAGTGTAGTTCATATGAAGTTAAGAAGATAATAGAAAATCTCAACATCAATAAATCTACTGGCATTGATGGCGTTAGCGCCAGGATATTGAAACATTGTGGGGATATTATAACTCCAGCTTTTACATCAATTATTAATAACAGCATTTCATCTGGAGTGTTACGAGACTACGGTTGACCTGACCGTATTGTATTCTGTTGACAGATTAAATAGCCATCCTCTCTGTTGTTGATAGCAAAACATATTTCACATACCATTCTATTGTGTGTCAGCAGTCTCCAAATTTGGGAAGAGGTATATTCAGATCGGTTGTTGGGGCTATATACCATCATTTCATTGGTCAAATATGAAGTAATTTTCATGGTTAAATATAGATTTTATTTTCCCTCCCTTTAGAAAGTCGCCCAAAGCATCAGAAAACAATAGGGCTCTGAAACAAGCGGGTCGTGTGTTATGAATATTAAAAAATATATATATTGGGGATATCAGATGGCATTATTCAATAAGTTGATATTCATAGTTCTATTAATATTTTTTGTATATTTTCTAAGTGTGCTAAGCTTCCTTTGTATATTCATTGGTAAATTTATTTTGAGGGTATATTCTGATGAATTAATTCTGTAAAACAGGGAAAAGGTACAACCACACAGTAATTTGTGAATGAATTTTGTTTTCATTGCAGTTATTTGTTATTTGTATGAATTTAAGTTAATGTCATGTAATTTAAATGAACTAATATCAGTTGTTAATATGACATACATGTATTAAGATCATGCATAAAATTTTGCCTTTAGTAAACCATACTTTTCAATCAAAATGTTAATTTCAGATAACCGTCGTCTTGGTATATGGTGAGCGTTGATACTAGACGCAATAAAGGTTGATTACATGACGCGTTATTGCAGTGTATCTCCCAAAGTTTACATCATTTCACAGTCGGTGTGAAACAGTTATTGAACGTTTTCTGTGAAAACTGCAATGATGGATGGAGAAGACAGCATCGTCGTAAAAAGGTCACGAATGAAGAGCTGTTCATCCAATCTGGCTAGAATGTCCAAGGCGATGGACATTCTGTTGACAGAAAATGGAAGTATTGAAAAGGTGAAGAATCTTGAAGTGGAATTAGCGAAAAGCTGGAATGAATATGAACGTGAATATTCGGACTTAGACAGGTTCAGGTCCGAGGAACGTTTTGAACTGTGTCGGATATTCGATCAGGCCAAAAGTGTCTATGAAGCACTGTCAGCATATGTGCAAAAGTGGCTGACTGACAAAACAATCACACCATCACGTGTCGACGGCGATGGCAGCAACAGCGAGAAGACCAAATCGTCGGTACTGAGGAGACGTCCACTGGCCGAATAGGAATTGACCCAAGCTAAGCGGCGTCAGCAACTTGAGCGACGCCGCCTCGAACTTGAATTACAACAGGTAGAGATTAAACAGCTGTTGGAGATTCAAGCTCTGGAGGACAAACTGGCGAGATCCGAAGTATGTGCCGATTCCGTAACACAACTTTCTGGACATAGTGGGGAACATGCATCGGTGCAGGATGTTCCTGGGTTGCCAGGGGGTGCGCTAACTGCAGAAGAAAAGGTTAGGGACTACATCACGGGACTACGCGCGGAAGCGGAGCATTTCGTGCCAGCGGACCAGCAGACGGAATTATACAAAGGACTCCGGGACATGCCAATGAGTGTACAGGAAAGTTTAAATTTACCAAAACCGGAAATATTAACATTCAGTGGCAATCCTGTGGACTATTGTAAATTTATTCGGAATTTCGAAACAAACATAGAGTGTAGAGTGCAGGACAATCGGCTACGGCTGAGTTATTTAATCCAGTACTGTACTGGTGATGCTCGACGTAGTGTCGAGGACTGTGTGGTTTTACCTCCCGAAGAAGGGTATGTAAGGGCAAAACAAATATTACTCAGTCGCTATGGTAAACCTCATTTAGTAGCTAGATCCCATGTTGAACGTCTGATTAATGGCAACCAAATTAAATCAAATGATGTACAGCGGATAATGAACCTTTCGCTTGATATGGAGAAATGTCAAATTACCTTGTCTCAATTGGGCTACACATCAGACATAAATAATACAGAAAATCTAAGGAAAATTGTTTGGAGTCTGCCGATGCATATTCGGGCTAGATGGGCAGATCAAGCTAGTAAATTGATTGAACAGGGATTTGAACCCGCATTTACAGATCTCCTTGCCTTTGTACAACAGAGGGCCCTTGTAGCAAATACAATGTATGGTCAGGATCTTGCTAGCGAATCCAAACAAATTCATTCAAAGCCGAAATCTGCAGCCAATTCTGGGTTAAACCGTGGGAAATTTGTAACTCTATCTACTACAGGTGCTGATAGTGGTAGTATGGCTCGCGTAGGCGATGAGTCAAGCTAAGGGCGTTTAGTGTCTACCTTGTGTCTATTGCATGGAAAATCATAAATTGATAAACTGTGACAAATTCAAGTCTATTGATTTTGATGCAAGGTTAGGTGTTATAAGAAAGAACAGAATGTGTGAAAATTGTCTGAATTTTAAGCATTTTGCTAAGTTCTGTAGAAAGAGTCAGGCCTTTTTCTGACCTTTTTGGGAAAAAGTACCTTGGTTAAATTGGGAAATTCACAACGTAAAAATTTCAAAATTTTGAAAAACATTATCGCTTAATCGTAAGTATATTGATAAAATGTAATGTTTTAAACCAATAAATAAGAGATTACCGCCACTAAATTTTTTAATTTAACTTTAAATTTTGATAAATACCTAACCAAGCTATGCAACCTGAGTTTGTAATCCTATGCATGTCTTAATTCCTTTTAAGTTCATCACCAAATGATTTAATCTGACCAACTCTACCAAAATAAAATTGTGGGATCTACAGTCTACATTATTCAGTTTTAATGACGTGTTGATAAACATAGTGTAGTACCTACATTAAATAGGTCACGAAAATATGTGATAATTTGAAATCAAATCTTTACCTCCTTTTATTTAAATCCTTCCTTTAACTGACTTATCCACTTGTGTAAATTACAAAATATTTGCCCATAATTCATGTTATATTTCATCATGATAGTGGACAAACAAATCGTGTTGTTTTTGTGTTGCCCATTTTATTACAAGGCTATTAGAGTGTTCTCCCCTTATAAACAATATCAACGATAAAATTAGAGGATATCCAAAAGTCCAATGTGAAAAAATCGGCTGTAAAGTATTGAAAAATTACATTTTCACTTTCATTTTCGAAAAAAAATTACAGATTTTTTACAATTGGGAATTTTGGGGTTAGAATTGGGAAAAAAATATGCATATTTGGCATTGGGAACGGGTCCGACTATCGGACCCGTGAGAGCAGTAGAAAAAGGCCTGAGAGTAGTTGTTGTGAGGTGACTGGCTGTAGACAAAAACATCATACTTTGTTGCATAGACCCGTGGCTACTGTAGGTCAGAGAGCAGATATTTTAGGACATAGCAATTGTTGTACCAAATCAAATGACGTCAAGGTAAGTTTACGCATCGTTCCTGTTGTTGTGAAATATGGTTCCAGACAGACGGACACATATGCTTTGTTAGATGAAGGCAGTGATATCACGTTGTGTAGCGATAGTTTAGTTAGAAAACTAGACGCTAATGGTACTTTTTGCGAGTTTACCATTACAACTGTAAACCAGTCTACACAGCGTAGAACTGGTATGCAGTTGAACTTAAAGGTAAGTTCTCTTGATGGTCGCGAAAGTATAGACGTAAATAGAGCATGGTCTGTAAAACATTTACCAATATCCCTAGAGTCTCTTCCAACAGGAGCGGAGATTGGCAAGTGGACGCATTTGGCAGGAATACAACTGCCAAAGATCAGTGCCGGACAAGTACAGTTGCTTATAGGGAGTGATATTCCAGAGGCCTTCTGGGTAGAGGAAGAGAGAAGAGGTAACCGGGGTGAGCCGTACGCAATACGGTCAATTCTAGACTGGAGCATTATTGGTCCTACAGGGAAGACCTCGTCTTCTAACTGTAATGTGAACTTTCAACATATGTCAGATGTACATAATTAGATTGAAAGACTGTGGAATACTGATTTTCCTGACTGTAGTTTAGATAATCGGGCAGGTATGTCACAAGAAGATCGCCGTGCACTGTCAATAATGGTAAGCACTAAAGAAAAGGATGGAGAACACTACAAACTGGGACTGCCCCAGCGTGACGAACAGGTTAGTTTGCCAAATAATAAGAAATTAGCTGTCACACGTTTAGAACAACTGAGACGTAAACTTTCAAATGATGCAAATTTGCATGCTCTTCACAGAGAGACCATGGGAAGTTACATCGAGAAGGGGTATGCTAAGCCTGTTGAGGACAACGGTGAGTGTAAATCTGGTAGGGTGTGGTACCTTCCTCATCACCCGGTATGTAGTCCGAATAAGCCTTTAAAGGTAAGGATCGTTTTTGACTGTGCCGCAAAGTACCGAGGTACGTCACTGAATGACAACCTTTTACAAGGGCCTGCTCTAGTGAATAGTCTAGTGGGCGTGCTAATTAAGTTTCGAGAGCAACCAGTAGCTTTAGTTGCCGACAATGAGGCCATGTTTCATCAGGTGAAGGTCAGTGACAATGATAGGGATGCACTAAGGTTTCTATGGTGGTCAGATGGTAACATGGAGCAACCGCCGACTGAATACTGTATGACTGTTCATCTGTTCGGAGCGACGTCATCGCCCAGCTGTGCAGCATATAGTCTGAAATGCACAGCGAGGGAGAACGCTTCACACTTTAGTCAGGAAACTGTTAGGACAGTAGAACGAAATTTCTACGTTGATGACCTGTTGAAGTCCGTTCCTAACGCGAAGGTGGGTATTGAGTTGTCTTCAGAACTCACAGACATACTTTCTAGAGGTGGGTTTAGGTTGACAAAGTGGATTTCTAACAATCAAGAGGTCTCTGACACATTTCCTGAATCTACGAGTGCAGATAAGTGCACAAAGGTGGACCTTGAGAATGACAAACGGTTTAAGCGCGCTCTTGGGTTGCACTGGTATGTAGAAAAGGATAAGTTTATGTTTGATGTTGACCTTCCGGACAAATGCTACACCCGTCGAGGTATGCTTTCAGTAGCTAGTTCACTGTATGACCCACTTGGACTTGTGGCCCCTGTTACTCTTATTCCAAAGCTGGTTTTACAGAATGCCTGCCGGCAAAAGCTACAGTGGGATGAGAAGATGTCGGACACGGATATTGAAAAGTGGTCTCAGTGGCTAGAATGTTTACCTGCATTGTCACAGGTAAGTCTTGATAGATGCTTGCAGCCAAAAGAGGTAGATGACTCTTCGGCAAAAGTTGAATTACACATGTTCAGTGATGCATCAGAACAAGCGTACGGGGCACTAGTGTATATTAAGATATACGATGTCATCGGTAGCTGCAAATGCAGTCTTGTAATGGGTAAGTCTAGACTAGCACCAATAAAATCAATGCCGATACCACGATTAGAGTTAGCTGCAGCAGCTGTGGCTGTGAAAGTGTATCAGTTGGTGTCACAAGAGTTGGACTTAAAGGTTGATGGCAGGTATTTCTGGACAGACTCGATGATAGTTTTGGGATACATAAGAAATGAAACTCGACGTTTTAAGACATTTGTAGCGAATAGATTAGCAGTGATACATGATGTCACTTCGCCAAATGACTGGAGGTACGTTCCGACCGACATGAATCCCGCGGACATAGCGTCTAGGGGATTGTTTACGCACGAAACAGAAAAACTTGAGAAGTGGCTGAACGGACCGGATTTCCTGTTGACAGGTAAGTCAGACTGGCCATCGATTTCACAACCCGTAGCCAGTCTAGAAGACGATACGGAAATAAAGCAGGTGCGTAGTACGCACGCGACACAAATGAAACCCGATAGTGGGCTTGATAACTTGTTGATAAAGCATTCCGACTGGTATCGGCTAAGCGTTCAGTAGCTTGGTTACTCAGATTCAAGACATATGTGTTGTGAAGTCAGGACGGGTTTCAGAGAAAAGTTCCTTGGCCAAGTTAAGTCCAGTTTTCACGGAGGATCTACTAAAGGTAGGCGGTCGTCTAGAAAACGCTGACTTACGCAGTGATACCAAGCATCAGATAATTTTACCAGGTAACCACCACATTACAAGGATTCTTATCAGGTCATACCATGAAATGAATGCTCACATGGGTGCCCAATATATTTTGTCTTTGATGAGACAGAAATATTGGATAGTGCCAGGGCTTAAATCAGTTAAGTCTGTTCTGAGTAAATGCATGAATTGTAAGAGACAAAAACAACGTCCTGAAACTCAACAGATGGGTCAACTTCCGGTAGAAAGACTAGAGCCGGACAAATCACCGTTTACGTACGTAGGAGTGGACTTCTTTGGACCAATGTACGTCAAATCCGGCAGGAGGCAGCTGAAGAGGTATGGTTGTTTGTTTACAAGAGCAGTACAAATAGAGATCACACACAGTCTTAATGCTGATTCGTTCATATGCGCTATGCAGCGATTTGTTAGTCGTCGAGGTCGCCCAGAAAAGGTTTTCAGTGACAATGGGACAAATCTAACGGCTGGCGAAAGGGAAACAATGGAATCAAAGCCGAATTTCAAAGCATTTGCATCAAAGGGGCATTGCTTGGCACTTCAACCCTCCATACGCAAGCCACATGGGCGGAGTATGGGAACGGTTGATACGTTCATTCAAAAACGCATTGAAGTATGTAGTACGCGAACTGCTAGGCGATGAAGCTCTGTCAACTCTGGCTACGGAAGTCAAAAAGATTTTAAATGACAGACCAATTACCCAGGTAAGTGATGATCACCGTGATCCGCAACCACTGTCGCCAAACAAACTGCTGTTATTGCGCCCAAATGTGTGTTTCCCTCCAGGAGTGTTTGAGAAGGCAGATAACTATTGTCGGCGATGGTGGAGACAAGTCCAGTACCTGGCAAACATTTTCTGGAGACGGTGGCTGAGGGAGTACCTCCCAAATTTACAGGCACGACAGAAATGGCATAACAGTCGAAGAAATCTTGCAGTACATGATCTTGTTCTCATATGCGACGAGACTTCGACGCGTAGCCATTGGCCTTTAGGACTTGTATTAGAGGTAAGCAAAGGAAGAGACGGCCTTGTGCGGTCATGCAGAGTCAGAGTAAACGGCACAGAAAAGGTGAGGCCGATTGCTAGGCTGTGTTTGTTAGAACAAACGTTGCATAGATTCAGTTGTATGCAATAAACTGATTACCGTAGAGCAGTATAGGTTAGCGTGTAAATAGTTTGTATAAGTATGTATTTTTAGTATAGTCTTACACATTTATTTGTATTCTGGTACACTGATATAAAGGGGTATATAATGACGATAATGAATGGGTTTTGAGTTTGAGCTTAGTCTCTGAATTTATTTTAAGTAGTTGAATGAACTTCTGTGGAAGAGTTCATTGGGTGGCGGTGTTACGAGACTACGGTTGACCTGACCGTATTGTATTCTGTTTACAGCAGTGTCTGGGTGTGTGTGTGAATGTTGGTTTATCTTTATTGGACTTGACAGATTAAAAATAGCCATCCTCTCTGTTGTTGATAGCAAAACATATTTCACATACCATTCTATGGTGTGTCAGCAGTCTCCAAATTTGGGAAGAGGTATATTTAGATCGGTTGTTGGGGCTATATACCATCATTTCATTGGTCAAATATGAAGTAATTTTCATGGTTAAATATAGATTTTATTTTCCCTCCCTTTAGAAAGTCGCCCAAAGCATCAGAAAACAATAGGGCTCGGAAACAAGCGGGTCGTGTGTTATGAATATTAAAAAATATATATTTTGGGGATATCAGATGGCATTGTTCAGTAAGTTGATATTCATTGTTCTATTAATATCTTTTGTATATTTTCTAAGTGTGCTAAGCTTCCTTGATATATTCATTGGTAAATTTATTTTGAGGGTATATTCTGATGAATTAATTCTGTAAAACAGGGAAAAGGTACAACCACACAGTAATTTGTGAATGAATTTTGTTTTCATTGCAGTTATTTGTATGAATTTAAGTTAATGTCATGTAATTTAAATGAACTAATATCAGTTGTTAATATGACATACATGTATTAAGATCATGCATGAAATTTTGTCTTAGTAAACCATACTTTTCAATCAAAATGTTAATTTCAGATAACCGTCGTCTTGGTATATGTTGAGCGTTGAAACTAGACGCAATAAAGGTTAATTACATGACGCGTTATTGCAGTGTATCTCCCAAAGTTTACATCATTTCACAGTCGGTGTGAAACATGGAGTATTCCCAGATTCACTAAAATTTGCTAGAGTTCTGCCAATATTCAAATCGGACAACGCTGAATCACGTTGCAACTATCGTCCAATATCAATTTTGCCAACTATTTCAAAAATATATGAAAGGCACATTTCTACACAAATACGTTCATATTTTGAACAAATGAACATTTTTCAACATGCTCAATCTGGTTTTAGAAAGCATCACTCATGTCATACAGCTCTTATTAAACTAATCGACACATGGCTAAAAGAAATAGATAGTGGTAAATTGATTGGTTCGGTATTTTTAGACCTACGAAAGGCCTTTGACCTCGTAGACCATGACATTTTACTCAGAAAATTAAAACTTTTCACAACGTTCAATTAACCTTTTTAATTCCTATTTAACTGACCGAAAACAAGTTGTTAAAATTGGGAACATACAATCTGAAATGCTATCGATCAAATCTGGTGTTCCACAGGGGTCAATACTTGGGCCGTTACTATTTTTCGGCGTAGCTGTCTAAGATCACTTTTGACCCAGATTTTCTTGCGATAATTATGCAGCGGGAAAATTGAATGCCAATAGAATTGGACAAATTTTCTAATTCTAGGGAATGCAAACTTCAAACAATGGTTTAACGTATACCAATAACTGTTGCATACTTTTGGGGAATAAAAATTTACATGTTTACATAAGCGGTTAAAATGAAGTTATAAACATATCCTCGCGTATACTCTAGAACTGAGGCTAATTATGAACGTATTTTCTCATTGTATGCCATAAACAGAATGATATATTCATTCACGTAACGAAATAACTATTTTGTTTAGCCTACATTTATATAAGCGTTACGCTCTGTAAATAGCAATTGTGCAATGTTCCCATGCATAAATCTCACTCACAGGGTTGCCGTTCCAGGTAGCCATTGATTCTAGCGAGTTCATCGCATTCCACAAAGAGTAGTGGCATCCTAAAAATAACGCGCGTACCTAGCAACGGCTGTATAGATGTGTTAATATACTCGTACATGCATACATAATAGCGTTCAGAGAATCATAAACCTAAAAATTTCAATAAATGTGGAATTTATATTATAAACTTACTGTTAATTTGATTTAAAATTGCGGTTACGATTTATTAACAATTATTTATAATTGCATCTTTCTATCAACTTCTCCAGTAGATGTTATTTAATCTGTAAAAAGATGCTACATTTTCTATAGATAAAATGTTATGAAAGAAGATTCGGAATATGTCGAATTGTTATTCGCGTACCATGAATACACAATTTGCAATACTAATTATACACAGGAACCCTTGATATATCATATTTCTACTGATATAATTTAAAATCGTCATAGTCTAATGAATTTTTATGCTTGCATCATCAAAAAATAAAGTCTTAACATTTCAAAAATCGCTGAATGTTCCCTGACTATTGTTTTATTGGGATACACAGGGTACATGCTTATTTAACTTCAAATCGTTATTATATTAGATAACTAACATGAATGGTATATTACCGGTACTATAAATAATTATATAGACTCGTCTGATACATAATAATTTTCCCGACATTATTTTCTTACATTGTTAATTTGTTAAATTGGCTTGACAAATTCAGATAACAATTATGTTAACCTAAATTATTTTGGTTATTCATATATCACTGGTGGAAACATGGAGTTGTATGATTGGTTTATTCACGGCACAGATATTAATTATAATTCTATTTAATTTTTAAATTTTTAAATTTATCTCAAATTAACTTTTGAGTCCGAGAAGTTTTCTTATAATGTCCGAAAAATTTGGGGTCCAATAAGTCCCCTAATATTGGTGGGGACCAAAAATTCTGGGATCTGAGAAGTCACGTAACCGATCATCTTGGCCGTCTGTTTAGGTAATCTTTAAATGACATCTCAATATTAATTTCAACGCCGATTGTCTTTTTAAAGACATTTCTTGTTGTTATATATAACCGACATCGCATTTGTTTGCCCTAATATAAATGTAGATCTATACGCTGATTATTCCACATTACATGAATCTGGAATTGATACATCCGATATACAAACTGAACTGCAATTTGAACTTAATAGTATAAATAAATGGTGTTCACTTAATAACATATCATTGAATCCAGAATAATCAAAATGTATGTTGATCGGGACTCGTCATAAAATAACCATTTCTAGTCCACTCAATATAAATATAAATGGAAATGACTTAGAAAATGTATGTAGGAAGAATCTTAGGTATTTATGTTGATCAAACCTTGAATTGGCACGATCAAATAGATCACGTTTGTAAACAGCTCAACAGTAAAATTACATTATTAAAAAACATCATATACTTTCTCAGTGTTGAAATGAAAGAAATGTTTTATAATGCATATATTTTACCTATTTTTGACTACTGTTGTACTATTTGGGAAAAACCGAACAATTCGTATATAAACAAGATTTTAGTACTACAAAAAGAACAGCTAAAATAGTTCTTAATAAACCTTCAAGGACTGCTTCTGTAGAACTTTTTAAAACATTACGTTATATTAGTTTTGTATATGGAGAATTTTTATATGAAAATGTAACTGTTTATGAGTGTATCAATGCATTGTGCACAATTTCTATTGCTGTCTGTCGATGCTTTTTTTTTTTTTTTAATTGAGAACAATAATAATAATATTATTATTATTATTTTTTCATTATCATTATTATTATCATTATTAAATGTACTGTGTGCTTGGTTTGTAATTATATGTTAATGTGAATTTGTTTGAATGTGTATGAAGGCCATATGAAAATAAGGTATGTTTTGTCATGACAATACTATGTCTTATATGTCACCTTCGTAAAATAAAGGTATTATTATTATTATTGTTGTTAAATAGTTTATATGTTGTTGTGTTGTTTTTCTTTTACTTGTACATATCTATTTTTCAAGTGAGCAAACTATGGCAAAAAGGTATACCGCTATAAATACAAACAAAACCCTTTTTTATTTTAACCATATATTCAACACAATTTAATGCAGTGTATCTTATTTAAACAATCATATAGGCCTGCAAATATAAACAGCTTGATAGCTTTATTTATAATGAACAGCACATGGAACAGAAAGAGAACATCACTGGGAACAGAAAGAATGGACATTATACTGTTTCCATTATGGGCAGGTTTAAATGTTCATTGCTTAAACAGTATGCTATATGTAACATTCGGTTATAACTATTAAAGCATCGTTTTTTAAAGCAAATTTTACTAGGAGTTTATTATTAATAAAGGTACTTTCATTACACCGGGCTATACTGATATCTACATCACTAAAGCTTTATACTGCATATAATGTTAAACTTATTTTATGACTTACAATCCGTTTAAAAAATGAAATGATGTTAAGTATGTACAATATTTACCTGGTTTATGTATTACTTGCGTCATACGTTGGTTGTCCGGAAAGTTCGGAGACTGTTCAAATATTATTTGTTTAGCGTTAAGCAACTGCAAGGAAACTGCGTAATTAAATATTTACACGTGTGTGTGTTAAGTTTGTAAACTATATTTTTAATGTCTAAATGATAAACATACATACAACATTAATAAAACAGTGCATCACGAAGTACGGAGCAGTTTGACGCCGATAACGACGTCATGTGCACATAGCGTCAGTATTTGTTAAAATATTCTCCACTCACCGAGACACATTTTCTATGACAAACTACCCAATGCGTACACATATTTATTTATCGTTTCCATCCATATTTCTTTATTTTTGAAAAAAAAGTATTAATGAGTTTGGAATAATTTTCATAGCGCTGCCCAAACAGGTCAGAATGTAAACTCAGACAATCTCAGAAGTTCATATGGGCAGTCCGAATTAAACGGAACATGCTAAATCCGCTGTAAAACGAGCAAGTCAATAGTTCATCGACAAATCCTTGCAACGATGTGCTTGTTCAGTGTTCCAGTTGAACGGCATTTTCTCAAAATACATCAATGTCTGATTTTTTTCGGAAGGAATAAATAAGATTTCGGCGTAAGAATTGATAGAAACAGAACTGATGATTATGAAAACTCGTGATCATATATTCATTTTTCATTCGCATGTTACAAAAGAGATTATAACAAGAGATGTTTGCCAAGTTGTGAATATGTGCAAATGTTAAGATTTTTTTTTAAAATATGCAATCCCAAGCGAGGTCTCGATATATGGTATCTATGTATAAAGTTTCATTAAAATATCTCAATGCGTTCTCAAAATATTGAGTGGAAACCGTTTTTTCTATTTTTAGCAATGGTGACCTTGACCTTGGACCTGATGACCTCAAAATTTAAAGGGTTCGTCCTTTCCTCCCAAGTAACCAGCGTACTAACTTTCATGATCGTAAATCAAAGCGTTCTCAAGATATCGTGCGGAAACGAAATGGTCTACGGACAAACTGACCGACCAACCGACGGAAGGCCAGGTGCAAAGCAAGATACCCCCACTTCTTCGAAGGGGGGCATAAATATCTTGATGCGTTCCAAGCGAGGTCTCAATACAAGGTATCTATGTATGTAGTTTCATTAAAATATCTCGATGCGTTCTCAAGTTATAAGCGGAAATCGTTTTTCTATTTTTAGTTACGATGACCTTGACCTTGACCCCACCCACCCCATATACAATACAAGCGAGGTCTCGATGTAAGGTATCTATGTATAAATTTTCATTAAAAAATCTCAATGTGTACTTAAGTTATTGAGCGGAAACCGTTTTTCTATTTTTAGTAACCTAGACCTTGACCTTGACCCCACCCAACCCATATGCAATCCCAAGCGAGGTCTCAATATAAGGCAATTATGTATGAAGTTTCATTAAAATATCTCGATGCGTTGTCAAAAGTCATTGAGAGGAAACCGTTTTTCTATTTTTAGTTACAGTGACCTTGACCCCACCCACCCAACATGCAATCCCACGCGAGGTCTCGATGTAAGGTATCTATGTATAAAGTTTCATTAAAATATCTCCATGCGTTCGCAAGTTATTGAGGGGAAACCGTTTTTCTATTTTTAGCAACGGTGACCTTGACCTGTTGACCTCAAAATTTACAGGGTTCTTTCTTTCCTCCCAAGTAACCAGCGTACCAACTTTCATGATCGTAGGTCAAAGCGTTCTCAAGATATAGTGTGGAAACGAAATGGTCTACCGTTTTTCTATTTTTAGTAACGGTGACCTTGACCCCACCCACCCCATATGCAATCCCAAGCGAGGTCTCGATGTAAGGTATCTATGTATAAAGTTTCATTAAAATATCTCAATGCGTTCTCAAGTTATAGAGGGGAAACCGTTTTTTCTATTTTGAGCAACGGTGACCTTGACCTTTGACCTGTTGACCTCAACATTTATAGGGTTCTTCCTTTTCTCCCAAGTAACCAGCGTACCAACTTTCATGATTGTTGGTCGAAGAGTTCTCAAGATATCGTGCGGAAACGAAATGGTCTACGGACAGACCTACCGACGGACAGGTGCAAAGCAAGATACCCCCACTTCTTCGAAGGGGGGCATAATAACAGTTCATTTACTGTAATAAAACATATTTAATATCAGAAAGCTTATTTTCTAATAGTATGTAAAAATCAACGTAGCGTGAATGGTTAGCAGCATTCACACTGAGTTTAAAACGAAAATGAACATGATTTAATTTGCTTACCAGCATTATTTTCAACCGTAAATCAACACTCAATATCATGTAACACCAACCCGGGAAGGCCCTGCATACGTATATATCCTTAGATCACAAAATCCATTTGTCCTAAGCATTCATACAGGTATTTAACCAACCTTATAACGCTGCACTGCTCCGTACGAACGTCAAACGTCGTCATTTTCGTACACTCGCGAAACACACTCCTTTATCGATATACTGAAGGGTTTGTTTATTTGACGTCATAAAAGTTTAGATTTCGCACACACGTAAAATATACGTTAATGATGAGGTTGCGTTAAAATCATGTCGATTCGCGTGGAAAAAAATATAAAGAAATGTTTAAAAATTGATTCACTACTTAAAATTGGCAGAACAATTTGAAGTGCTCCGTACTTCAGTAGTTGTGTTGCCAAGATTATCGAAATACAGGAAATTTAGCAGTAAAATATTATCAAAATGCAGAATATTATTAGTGATATATGTTCGAGCAAGAACTCAAAGAGAAATTGTTTTAAGATTATACTATTTCATTTTACAACACCAGTCTACGAAATTTCCGAACAACCCTCGTATAACGCACACATCAACATGACGTCGCTTGGCCAAAAATATATATAAAAAACTTCGCATGTATTCATCATTTACATTAACATCTATGCATTGCTGTATCTGCCAGTTATTTAACGATACGTGAGATATCTGCAGAGTTATTGCAAAGAATCGCCGAAAACGCAATTTATTTATTTTTAATTGAAATATTGTTTGTTTGAAATTTCGTGCTTCAGCAAATTAACAGTGGGACATGATTGGCAAATTCTGAAAGTTTATATCGTAATACTGCAAAACGTTGATAATAAACAAGAGAAGGTGTAGTCTTCAGCACCGACGTATTTGCACAAAGTCCTCACAGTGGTCTCCCCTGCTTAGCTACGATGACCAATGACGTGACAAGTAACTTATGCAAATATCGATAAACTACATTTTAATCTCATATATTCAGTTACAATATATGTGAATGTAAAAGTAGAAAAACATATATCACTAGTGCAATGAAACAAGCGAAAGTGAAAGTAGCAAGCAGTTTGCAGAAACTCATCTTATTAGCAGTAAATGTTCTTGTTTAAACAACTCAGAACATTGATATAATTTCTTTATTTATCAATTGTTTGAAATTAATGACCGTTACACTAATAAACCTACCAGTATATTCTTCGCATATGGATAATATATAATTCTGATAGTCATGTGACGTTACTAAGGTCACGTGATATCGTGTTGGCAGAACATTACTGCCCAGCAGGGGAGACACTTGCATCCTCAATTTGTGTTAACACTTTCGATCAAAGCATTATGGTATTTAAACTACCATTTACATATAATTGGTTTCCTTCCGACAGAATTGATAAATGTACATATACTAATAACTTTAACTGAGAACTGCAGAGTTGAACATTGGTCTGCGCGAAAAAAGAGAGATGACGTTCGTGTTATTAAAACATTAAACTGAACGCATTTTATTTGCAGTAGTCGGGACACTATTTCGAACCTATTAAGCCGAATACGTAGAGAAAAATGCTGATGAAGACTTATTAAAGTCGAAACGCGATGTGATTTAGCGTTTGTTCTTTTTATATTTATTTAAATTTCATATATTTGAGAGTGATCCGTATTGGTTAGTGTCTGTGTCGCGAGTATTTAAAGAACGCTTGAAAACTCCTCACAGTGGTCTCCCCTGCGGGGCAGTAATTCTCTGCCAACACGATATCACGTGACCTTAGTAACGTCATATGACTATCAGAATTAAACGGTATTATATATTATCCATATGCAAAGAATATACTGGTAGGTTTATTAGTGTAACGGTCATTAATTTCAAACAATTGATAAATAAAGAAATTATATCAATGTTCTGAGTTGTTTAAACAAGAACATTTACTGCAAATAAGATGAATTTCTGCAAACTGCTTGCTACTTTCACTTTCGCTTGTTTCATTGCACTAGTGATATATGTTTTAGTTTTTAATACAAATACATTTCAACACGTACATTCAGATGTATTTAAATTATTTACACGAGAAAAACGTGTCTTTTTATTCAAACACAAATAATATTGTTTAACCTTCATCAAAATATATACGAGTTTTAACGACAGTTTTCAATGGATGGAAACAGGGGAGATCACTTTAAGCAGTTTGCTGCTCTACGTGTTTATTGGTGTTGTAGTTAATGTTGTATCGTTCAAATTATCCGCCGGCGATATTTGTAGTTTCAGAATTTGCTAATCTTGCCCACTCTTGATACACGGACAGGAAACAATGTGAATTGTTTTTCTTCAAATTTCGAGTTTTCTGAAAACGACAAACAAAGCACTCGCGTTGTCAAAAGAAAAGACACAATGCTTATTAATAAGCGCTCAACGAATATAGTGGTACTCTTAAATGTATACAGACTAAATGTGTTATTTATGTTATATTGCCCGTATAAAAATTAGCTCAATATTTGATCGATGTCTAACAATTTTAGAAAATCTACACGGTGCGAAATTAATTTGACTGAAATATGATTTCGCACAAATAATTACTATTATCTTACATAAATGTACATACATACAATGTTACAATACATCCGAATTGAAATAAACAAGATAAGTGTGCATCGATAGTGGATAATTCTAAAAATATAAGAACATCTGCAGACAAAGAAATATGTGACATTTGACAAATGCCGTCAAACAATACAAAAATAAATGTCCAAGTCTACTTATACGATTATGAATACATAAAACTTTAATTTCACTTGATAAACAATTGTATACACGTATTGTCGTTCGAATTTCGTGTGTACGTTTTCTCACAAAAGACAAGGCAAGGCTACACAAATCACATAATGGAGAACAATTCCAATCACGATGCGAAACTGTACTGGTCAGATTTTCTGCCAATGTGAATTTACTGGCGCTCACAAAAAGTACATTTTCTGCCAATACGAATGTAATGCCGCTCACAAAAAGTAGATTTTCTGCCAATATAAATTTACTCCTGCTCACAAGAAGTAGATTTTCTGCCAATATGAATTTACTCTCGCTCACATTTGAAATTTAGATTTTCTGCCAATATGAATTTACTTGCGCTCACAAAAAGTAGATTTTCTGCCAATATGAATTTACTCCCGCTCACAAAAAGTAGATTTTCTGCTAGTATGAATTTACCCTCGCTCACAAAAGGTAGATATTCTGCCAATATGAATTAACTTGCGATCACAAACAGTAGATTTTCTGTCAATATGCATTAACTCTCGCTCACAAACGGTAGATAGTCTGCCAATATAATTTACTCTCGCTCACAAACGGTAGATTTTCTGCCAATATGAATTTACTTGCGCTCACACCTGAAAGGCAGATTTTCTGCCAATATGAATTTACTCGCGCTCACAAAAGGCAGATTTTTTGCCACTATGAATTTACTCTCGCTCACACTTAAAAGGCAGATTTTCTGCCAATATGAATTTACTTGCGCTCACACTTGAAAGGCAGAGTTTCTGCCAATATGAATTTACTCGCGCTCACAGATGGTAGATTTTCTGCCAATATGAATTTATTTGTGCTCACACTTGAAAGCAGATTTTCTGCCAAT
The DNA here is from genome assembly GCA_027627225.1 of Congeria kusceri. NCBI lineage: Eukaryota > Metazoa > Mollusca > Bivalvia > Myida > Dreissenidae > Congeria > Congeria kusceri. The sequence continues at coordinate 9,061,189 of CM051030.1, read as the reverse complement.
ATGAATTTACTCTCGCTCACAAATGGTAGATTTTCTGCCAATATAAATTTACTCGCGCTCACAAATGGTAGATTTTCTGCCAATATGAATGAAGTAGACCTACAGTAAATCTTATTTTTCTTTTTCTACCACTATATGAATTTACATGTACTCACCCTCATAACAACAAGAGGGCTAAGATGGCCCTAAGTTGCTCACCTTAGTATAAAGCATCATAATGGCTTTTAACAAAAAGATTGTGCCATAAAAGGAAAACTGTCCCCCCCCCCCCCCCACCGGCCATTATTTTTCACGAATCAAAATGATTTCCAGGAATTTGGTAGACGGTCACCCAAGGAACACGTATGTGGAATTATTTTGAAATTTTGCCAGTGGTTTCAGACAAGAAGATTTTTAAAGTTTTCAATATAGCCATACACTACTCCAGATAAATATTTTTATTATATACCTAATTTTCCGTATTCAACGGCTGGAAAACCGGACTACAAAAGTGCTCCAGATAAATATTTGTACTGGGCGTAAATGTACGCTTACTTCTGAACATTTGGAAGTAAACGTACACTCTCTCCAGAATTTGTGGGCGTAAATATACACTCTATCTAGGATTTGTGGGGTAAAATCACATCCAACAATACATAACGATATGATCAGAAGACAAGATCATTACGACAATAATCCTTTATAATGCAGTCATTTGAATACAATTATGTTACAAGTAAGAATTCTGAACATTTTAAGACTTCTATTGCTAACTACTGAGCATATCAGCTGCACATTCAGTTTGGCAGGCTTGTAAACACTCCTATCTGCTTCTGTCTTCCATACACTAATGTACGCGAACATCGGAAAAATTGTGCGTAAATGTACACCAAAATTATTATTTTCTCTGCGTATCTTCCAATTATTTGTGCGTAATTTACGCGTGTACGCGCGTTATCTGGGCTTCTGTAGCCATATAAGGAAAACTGCTCCGTCCCCACCCCCCGCACGGCGGTCATGCTTTTTAACAAATCAAAATGATTTAAAGGAATTTGATAGAGGGTCACCCACATTTATGTGAAATCATTTTGAAATCCCGCCAGTGGTTTCAGACATGAAGATTTTTAAAGTTTTCAATATACCCATATAAGGAAAACTGCCCCGCCTCCCCCCCTGGCGGCCATGTTTTTTAACAAATCAAAATGATTTCAACAAGTTTGATAGATGGTCAACCAAGGAACATTTCAATGAAATTATTTTGAAATCTGTAGTTTCAGACTATAAGATTTTAAAAGTTTTCGATATAGCCATATAAGGAAAACTACCACACCCCCTGGCGGCAATGTTTTTAACGTATCAAAATGATTTGAAGGAATTTGGTAGAGGGTAACCCAAGGAGCATTTCTGTGATATTATTTTGAAATCCAGCCAGTGGTTTCAGACGAGAAGATTTTTAAAGTTTTCGATATAGCCATATAAGGGAAACTGCCCCGCCCCCTGGCAACCATGTTTTTAACAAATTCAAGTGATTTCAAGGGATTTGGTTGAGGGTTACCCAAGGACCAATTCTGTGAAATTATTTTGAAATCCAGCCAGTGGTTTCAGACTAGATTTTTAAGGTTTTCAATATAGCTATAGAAGGAAAACTGGCCCGCCCCCCCTGGCGGCCATGTTTTTAAACGAATCAAAATAATTTCAAGGAATTTGGTAGAGGGTCATCCAAGTAACATTTCTGTTAAATTATTTTAAAATCCAGCCAGTGGTTTCAGACAATAAGATTTTTAAAGTTTTCAATATAGCCATATAAGGAAAACTGCCCCGCCGCCTGGCGGCTATGTTTTTTAACAAATCAAAATGACTTGAAGGAATTTCCTAGAGGGTCACCCCAGGAGCATTTCTGTAAAAACTATTTTCAAATCCAGCCCGTGGTTTCTGACGAGAAGATTTTTTAAGTTTTCCCGTTTTTAAGCTTTTGGTTGCCATGACAACCAGAGTGTTCAATATATTGTAATACATTGAAGGAATTTGGTAAAAGGACCATCCCAGGAACATTCCTGCCAAGTTTGCTTAAAATCCGCCTAGTGGTTTCAGAGAAGAAGTTGTTTGAAGTAAAATGTTAAAGACGGACGCCGGACACACGGTGACCACAATAGCTCACCCTTGAGCACTTCGTGTTCAGGTGAGCTAAAAATGATTTATTACCACTAAGAATTTAATCGCGAACACAAAAAGTAGACTTACTACCGGTATGAATTTTCTTGCCTTCACAAAAAGTAGATATACTACTTATAGGAATCGCGCTCACAAATAGTATGTTCGACATTCGATTAAAACACAAAGTAGCAAAGTTTCTTATGCAAGTTAAGTATGTTTAATTTAATTATAAATCAAGTCGTCCGGCTACTCTTTTTAAATAACTAATGTCTAGACAGATGTTTGAACATGTTTAAAGACAAATTAAGCCATAAACACATAAATAATACATATATAAATTTATATTATAAAAAATAATCAAAGACATATTTAAAATAAATACAAATCTCTAGTAAGAAAAAAAAACGTTGTGTCTGTTTTTGAACAAGTTAATTTGAAATCTTTACAAAAAACTTTACAAATAATTACAGTTGCATTCTGTCTCTGAGCAGTAAAACTTTACAATATTACATAATACTAGCCAAGATTGAAACTGGAATCTTTAATTGTAAACCACCGTATGCTTATGGCTAATAATACAGAAAATTAAGCATTTTAATATTTAAGAGTTAAGTATAACAACTAAAAAGTAAAAAAGCCAGTGAATACTTTACTGGAAAAATTTAAAGAAGTATCAACTTTAAAAAAAATGCATTTACATCAATACTTTTGGATACAACATAAAATAAAACCGTTCATAGATTCTAATATTAATCATTACACTTGCCTATATAAATATTAAATTGTTTTACAACTTAATTAACACACATGTCAAATTTAAACATAAAACAAGTAGATTGATAAAGGGCATCCTTGCCGGGAACCAAGCGGTCGTCTGGAAGGCCCAGCGCTTGGGTACTGCCCCGACTAATACACATTCCAATACGTCTGGGCCGACATTCATAAGACTTCGTAGTAAAACCTTCCCAAGGTAATGTCATAACAAAATCTGAACCCAGTGTTGGTTTCACGTCTAGTTCAATTTGCATTTTACGGTTTTCTTATAGTAAAGAGTGAACAGATGCTTTTTATTTTATCACAAAATCAACTAAAACGTTAAAACAAATATAAATATTCAATTGATTTCATTTCTTTTGTGTAATATGTTTAGTTCTGACATCCAACAATTCACTTCACCGAATATTTCCCTTTAGAATTTCAAAAGTAAGAACTAAGATATAAAATATAGCCATATGAATCCCGGCCCGGATGTAAAAAAAATAAATATAAAAAACAATCTTCCGATAAATCGACCTCAACTTATCCCTTTTGCCTGTGTCAGCTTTAACTTCACCGACGTACCATGAAGATCTCCCTGACGTCTAGACACTCCTGATGACGTCACAACACCCCTGATGACGTTACATCGCCGTTTAACGTCCAGTGGAAGGGACATATAAAACAACCCACAAGCTCACAAGCCTTACAACCCTCATCTTAGTCTTTGCAATGCATTATCTATCCAAGTAGTAAATAAAACAAGAAATATCTATATACAAAAGAACAAAGATCAAAAGCTTGCATATTAAGGTCTATAAATTATGGTACCCAATTTAAATTCCCGTTTGGGAACACAAAACGAAAACTGAGTACATGTCAACAAAAATATATAAACACTTTTGTTAGGAAATACTAGTATTTGAAACATATGTAAATTTATTGAATGTACATGTTCGAAAGTAATGCATGATTTAAGCAGGTTTGAATAGTATAGAATTAGTTTTATATCTTGCTATTTCAAGAAAGGATTTACAGGTATAAACAGGGCATAAATCTTTACAGAAGAATTTGAACTTCAATTATTAAACATACATGTAGTATGAAAACATGTAAGACTGAACGATACATTAATCACTCAATAAACAGGGCTTCTTGGTTGTTCATATAGTCGGTTGATGACTGAGATAAGCGACCTGGGTCTGGACAGGCCTGTGCAAGTCCGTGTGAGATCAGAGAACATGCCGCATCAAGTCTTCCTCAGCTGATTCCACTGGGAAATAAAGAAACAATATATTATTTCACAATAAAGTATTTTATAAATCAATGTGCATTACGGTATCCCGAATTCATGTTTTCAACTTCAAAGTGAAAAATAAACGGAATGTTGCAGGTTTTACTATCCACATGGGATGTTTCTCATCTTGCCATAGAAATAACGTTATTTAAGTTACATAGCCTCCGTCGTGTATATTTTAGCTACAGCTGTGTAAAAGCTGCGTTTTATCACGAAGAGATTTGTATAGGCCCAGGGTAGTCTTTGATTTCAACCACAGTAACCACTAAAAACCATTTCCGTTTTTTCGGAAGACTCCTATTATATTCAAAACCACTGTTAAATCGGAATCCCCTCTCAAATGGACCATTTTCAAGGTCCCCCAAACGTCCGACGATAACATAAGTCCTACATGTAACTGCGTGTAGTTTCTGTAACTAGGCCTACCCAGCATACCTCAAGTCTCGCGAAATCCTTCGGAAGTTCTTTCACGTTGTTTGGAATGCTTCCGTTGGCGCCATTCGTCACGAGCATTCGCAGTAGGACGATCTTTTGCTCCGAGCTGATTTGCGAGAGGCCGGCCGCTAGGTGGAGCGGCGTATCGCCACTTCTCGTCTGCTCCTGAAGGTTACATACCAGTAAATAGTCGGGTATCATTCAGTGATCAAGTGGAAAGAAAGCAGTACGAGTATATATACAATGTACATGTAGTTTGATTTTTTTCTTTTGTAAAATGAGATTTCTAAGTCTAGCCTTAACGGTTATATTCTAAGAATGAAGTGTCATCTGAGCATGTTGATGTAACGTAAAACGGAATTACTTGGACTGTGCATTTTCCGGAGTTTATTCATAGACAGCATGTGCTTTTGTCGAATTCGCGAATGCATTCTGTGTCGATTACGGATTATTACTTTCCAATGTAATGTTTTTAAGAAGTAATACATAACATATAATTTTTAATTTCAATTTCGTAAGTAGAGGTCTTTCCAAAGAGACCAGGCTGGCGACATCTGCAATAAATAAACGGACAGAGACGAACAACGCCAGGAGACTTTGCTGTTTACTAAGGGACCCTATGGCGACTGGATCTACTAACCTGAAGCATCTTCCGGCGCCTGTCCGCCGGTATTTTCAGCAGGAAGTCCTGAATCAGGCTCAAATCCCGAGTCTCCAGCGCCAGCATAAACGGGGTTTTGCTGCTGGCTTGGTCCTGGATATAAAATAACAGCCATAAACTGAAAACTTCCTGCATCTGGCGAAAAGTACAACACAGGCAATGAAATTGGTATTGTGTTAGTTACTCCCTCACCAATGGCAGCTTCTTTGTGCCAGGCGATAAATATGTATATGACGTTATTATGACTAAATAATTCGTTATCATGACATAAAAACTCGTAATTATGTTATTCAATATTACGACTTAGCAATATCATAATAACGATTAGTAGATGTAGCTCTTAATTACGACTTAGAATAAGTTATCTGCAGTAAAATGCACATCCTTTTAAGTATTTGAGACGTTTTAAAGCGGACTTCGCCAACTTCAAAAGCATTATAAAATAATATATTTATCATACTTATGCTGTTTTTTCTGCAAAGCTCTAAACATTTATTAACACAAATTACCATTTTCCGAGCAGTTTACAAATGTCCAGAAACAAAGTTTGTGTAACTGTAGTATCTTGACCCCTGAACAGCTGAACCCTAGAAATTTCAAGCCGGGGTCCATTTGACTCCTGGCTTTCAAAATCTACTAAACTCCTTGGTGGAGTGTAACTGGTTTTATGACACCGGCAGTACTGAACTCCTTGGTGGAGTGTAACTGGTTATATGACACCGGCAGTACTGAACTCCTTGGTGGAGTGTAACTGGTTATATGACACCGGCAGTACTGAACCCCTTGGTGGAGTGTAACTGTTTATATGACACCGGCAGTACTGAACCCCTTGGTGGAGTGTAACTGGTTATATGACACCGGCAGTACTGAACTCCTTGGTGGAGTGTAACTGGTTATATGACACCGACAGTACTGAACTCCTTGGTGGAGTGTAACTGGTTATATGACACCGGCAGTACTGAACTCCTTGGTGGAGTGTAACTGGTTATATGACACCGGCAGTACTGAACTCCTTGGTGGAGTGTAACTGGTTATATGACACCGGCAGTACTGAACTCCTTGGTGGAGTGCAACTGGTTTTATGACACCGGCAGTACTGAACTCCTTGGTAGAGTGTAACTGGTTTTATGACACCGGCAGTACTGAACTCCTTGGTGGAGTGTAACTGGTTATATGACACCGGCAGTACTGAACTCCTTGGTGGAGTGTAACTGGTTATATGACACCGGCAGTACTGACCCTGATGTCGATGCTAGCACCCTTGTCTAGCAGCTCCATGACCGTCATCTTGCACGGGCGCGTCATGCTGTGGCACCGCAACGCTATGTGCAGGGCTGTCAGTTCTGAAACGGTAAAAATTGTCTTGTTAATTGCGATCGCCAGTAGCAACACCAACCATATAATGTAGCGTCCAGTTAATTAAGCCCTAATGGTAGAATGATGCAGTCGTTTCTGTCAAATATCGAATTCATAATATATTATTTACTTTGCTCCTGCTTTGCTCCTTGTATAACGTGCTTGCCACTTTGTCATCCTCATCATCATCAATCAGAATAATCATTATCATAATAATAATCACCAGCAACATCTTAATCACCATCATCACCACCACCACCATCATAATTTCATCACGATAACTACAAAGAACGCGACCCTTCAGACAATGAAACAAGCCGCCCTGCACTCACGGTCTCCGTGGCTCTGTTGGTTGATGTCCGCCCCCTTTGAGAGCAGTAGCGAGAGGAACTTGACGTCACCGTCCCCGAAAGTCGCCGCCACGTGGAGCGGGGAACGCCAAATGTACGTGTCGGCGTCAGTGTAGAGCTGGACAAAAATGATCATCGCGGCTTTGAAAATGATATATTGAAATCGCCTAATTGCAGTCAATTCATTTTATTATTTCTTAACTTATGAGTATGTAAAGCAATTTAACACCAGCGCTTTACTCCGTTTACAAATGATCGTTTCATACCCTTTCAATAATGGTCATGTCGATGGTGGACTGACATGAAGTCTTAAAACTGTCATACCGATACTTATACAAATTAATGATATGTTCTACAGCAGACAACAACATAGCAGTAGACACGTATTCATAAGCACAGTGGCTCATTCGCTGCATGCACAGTCACATAATTGTATCAATTTAATATATAACTGGTGTATATTGTTAAATAAATGGAGATAATGACACAATTCCATGTGTTCTAAAACATGATTTCAAATAATGCTTACTGTAACCTGAATGTGCAGATTTGTCCCGTGGTTAGCATAACAAGTTAGGCCCTGTGCCAATATTGAACTACTTTTTATATAGGCAATATTGGCGCGGCCTAACCGGGGAAAGACCAATTCTGTGGTGGAAATTTCTCCCTATATGTCTATAGAGTAGCGACAGGATTTTCGTCGCTACTTTCACGCGCTGAAATGGCATGGTCAGCATTAATATTTCTTAATAAAATTTACATACCTACAAACAGAATTCATTCCTCAATAATGTTTCATAAATATGTGTACGATAACACTTCCATTTTGGATGCAACACCAATTTAAACCTACACTATTCCATTTTCAACACTGCTCGCTGTCGTCCACTGTGTAAACTTTAATCGATATTCCGCTACACTGAAACGACTGCGTCATTTCGATTGGTCATTCAATTCTATATTTCATCATCCGATTGGTTGAAGCATATTTGAAGGGTTAAACGCAAGGTAAACATGGTGGACTGTACATGAATGTAGATTTATTCGCAAGTTTAAATCGGAATTAAACGCATGTTCTAGGTAAATTTCGGCACATGTTAAGTAGTTTAGGTATTGTTTAAGTAAAATACGTTGATTTATAACTTTATTGTCGCAAATAATGGAAATTAATGAAAATTTAAACTTTTAGGTTTCCACCACATAAATGGTCTTTCGGCGATGAGACGTTCCAACGAATTTAGCCCTATATAAAAAACTAAAAAGTAACACTAAATTCGCAGCACGTCTCATGAATTAGACGATCCCGTGGTCAATTAATCATGAATTACTGTGCCCTGAATGTGGCAATATGCTCTGTTGTCGAGTGACCACATTTACAATGCCCTGAATGTGCGGATTTGCTCCGTGGTTAAGTAATCATGATACTGTGTACTGAATGTGGCAGTCTGCTCTCTGGTCGAGTTACCATGACATTTACGTTGCCCTTAATGTTGCAATTTGTGCCGTGGTCGAGTGCCTATAACATTTATTATGCCCTTAATACTACAATGTGCTCCGTGGTGGAGTAACCATGATACTTACTGTTCTCTGAATGTGGCAATCTGCTCCGTGATCGAGCAACCATGACTCTTACTGTGGCAGTCTGCTCCGTGGTCGGTTAGCCGTGGTCAGTTCCCTTAATGGTACTTACTGTGCGCTGAATGTGGCAATCTGCTCCGTGGTCGAGTAACCATGGTACTTACTGTGCGCTGAATGTGGCAATCTGCTCCGTGGTCGAGTAACCATGATACTTACTGTGCCCTAAATGTGGCAGTCTGCCCTGTTGTCCAGTAACTATGACATTTACTTTGCCCTTACTGTGGCAATCTGCAGCGTGGTCGAGTGACCATAATACTTAATGTGTCCTGAATGTGGCAATCTGCTCCGTGTTCGAGTAACCCTGATACATACTATGCCTTCATGTGGCAATCTCCCCGTGGTCGAGTGCCTATAACATGCCCTTAATGTGACAATCTGCTCCGTGGTCAAGTAACCATGGTACTTACTGTGCCCTGAATGTGGCAATGCGCTCCGTGGTCGAGTAACCATGATACTTAATGTGCCCTGAATGTTGCAATCTGCTCCGTGGTCGGGTGACCATGATACTTATTGTGGCGTAAATGTGGCAATCTGCTCCGTGGTCGAGTAACCACGATACTTAATGAGCTCTGAATGTTGCAACTGCTCCGTGATCGGGTGACCATGATACTTAACTGTGCCCTGAATGTGGCAATCAATTCCGTGGTTGAGTAATCATGACACTTATTGTGCTCTGAATGTGGCAATCTCCGTGGTCTAGTAACCATGATACTCACTGTTCCCTGAAAGTGGCAATCTGCTCCGTGGTCGAGTAACCATGACGAAAATGAATAGTTGCGCGCATGAATAGCCAGAAACAGGGGCGTCTGCAAATAAACACAGACGAAACATGTTAACCTTCATTTTTATCACCAGCAACAGCAACAAATTCATTACGATAGCACATCATAACGACCATCAATACAAATATCATCACCAATTTCACTATCGTTACCCGTTTTATTATTAATGATTTAATGTGTCTGCAAGATGATTTTGCAATGCCAATCTTGGTAAAAACGTCCCTCCGTTTTTAGCACTAGTTAGTAGTACTTACGTAAATGATTTAATCCAGTAAGATCAGAACAGCGAAGATAAGCATCTTGTTGTGGTCGTCCGTCCGTTCGTCTGTTCGTTCATCTGTCCGTTCGTGTTTTTTTTTCGTGAGCTCGTTCGTTAATTGAGTTAAAGCGCCTACCTGTTTGTACTTGTTTTGCAGATTGATCGCCTTGTCTAAGACGCCGGAACTGACGATGACTTCCAGGTACTTCGCCAACAACTTCTTGTCGTCCAACACTGCCAACGTATGGAGAGGCCTGTAGGTGAGAGATAGGTGGTGGATATTTTCTGTTCTCAAATGTGATGTAACCAACTAAGTACAGTGGTCTCCACTGATTCGTGCATTACCAATATTGCTAGGCAGGGGAGACCACCGTGAGACCTTTGTGAGTTGTTTGTTTGTTTGGATTTTTTGCCGTATTCAACAGTATATCAGCCATATAACGGCGGTCAGTTAACCTACTCACACTTTTCCTGGGTAAGCTGGTTTACCAGTACTAAGTGCACATACTTATGCCAATAACTGACAACTGCCCTAGAATGGCCGTAAAAATAATTTCATAACCAATCCACACACAAGTTATGTCGCCGGGCTGGGAATCGAGACCGCGATACTCGGATTTGTAGTCCAGCGCTCTACCAACTGAGCTAACCGGCCCAGTAACTAATATTCAGGATACGCGCGATAATGATATTTTTTTAACTTCTCTTTCGCGTGCACACGCGATTATGAAACATTTCCCCATGTCTAATAAACATCTACTGGTAAATTAATAAGTCATGTATATGCTCGTCCCAGGAAATGGAATCTAAAGATTTAATAGGTAACAACCTACAGTACAGAGCGGAAGACGACGGACTGTTTGCTGTCTTACAAACAGGTGGTTCTATATGGGAAAACAACAGCAGGCGAAGAAACTTTTGAAAACCATGCTCTGTAATACTTCTTCGACAGCAACAGTTCTAGACAGGACAACGATGATATATTTCTCATTTCGCTTACCCATCGCCGAGTTCGTCGAGCTCAAAAGCCATTTCCTCATTCTCATCTATGACATCACATCCGATGACAGCTGGTGACGTCATCATGGACTGATGCGCCTTTTCTCGCCACGCCTGGTGCTTCTGTTCCGAGCCGACACTGGGAATATGTTCATCCTCGTCAAATTTGGGCACCTTGTCCTCGATCGGGTTCAGAGACGGGATTTTCCGTTCAAACAGATTGTTGTGCAGTTGATCACTGTTCCATGCTGGTATTCCGCCTCTCGTGGTAACAAACATTTGCCCCAGTGACACTGCTGGCTGGGACCTATGTGCAGCAATCGACGGTTGATCATCCGTTTCGGGTGGATTTAACGAGGTCAGGTTACTTAGGGATGCGTTGTCGTATGTTCCCGGCACATCGAAAGGCTCAAGTTTAACCGCTGTTGGGCCAGGCAAGGCATACATTTCCATACCGCTGTACTGCGTCGTGGAAACGTAGCTCGTGGTGTACGCAGGCGCAGTGGCGCCCAGGAATGTCTGGGTGTTGCCATAGCGACAAGAGGATACTTCCTCTCGTTTGACTTCTCCGCTGACGTCGAATAAGTTCTTGAGTAAGCATGAACAAAATATGTTTTAAGCCTGCGTTGTTACTTTGAAATAGAATCTATATAACACACTAAAACTATATAGAATGTGGTTATTTGTACATAAGGCCAGAGTTTGTTGGTTTTTAGGTGCTCGGATCCGCCGACCCCATTTTTTTTAAATACAAAAAAAAGGAACAAAACCAATTTTGTAAAACAAGAGTGCCATGATGGCCCAAAGCGTTCACCTGAGTACGGGCAATGAAGGAGACCAGCTCTGACATCAAATGGATGTCATCGCCCATAAAATGACCCACATCAGACAGATATCTTACTGTTATTGACCTGGCAATCGACAGGTGCAATACAGATGCGTGTCCGGCCTACTTCTGTTATTCACCTGTCAATCGACAGGTGCAATACACATCTATGCATTTACGGTCAAAACTTTTGGGACCAAGACCAAAAACAAGAGGGCACTGAGGGTCCTAGGACGCTCACCTGCGACCTTGTAACCCAATTGGAATTTGCATCCTTGAGGTGTGGCTTACTTTTATCCCACGGGCATAATTTGAACAATCTTGAACAAACCTTGCGGTTTAAGGTAAAGATTTTTAAAGTCATTCTGCTATTTAAGTCTATATAAACCATGTGACCCCTTGGGGTGTGGCCAGATTTGACCCCAGGGCCATAATTTGAACAATCTTTGGAGAGGACCACTATGCAATGTTACGTACTACATATAGGAAAGCTGTGGGCCCTGCTGTTTCAGAGGAGAGGATTTTTAAAGTCATTTTGCCATTGAAGTCTATATAAATCATGTGACCCTTGGGGCGTGACCAGTTTTAACCCAAGGAGCATAATTTGAACAAAATTTGTAGAGGACCACATATACATACCAAATATGAAACATCTAGGCCTTGCGGTTTCAGGGGAGAAGATTTTTAAAGTAATTTTGCTATTTATGTTTATATAAACCATATGACCCCTGGGGTGTGGTCAGTTTTGACCCATGGGGCATAATTTAAACAATCTTTGTAGAGGACTACTATAGGATGTTACATACCAAATACGAAACCTCTGGGCCTTGCGGTTTCAACAGAAGATTTTTAAAGACCTTTTGCTATTTAAGTTTATATAAACCTTGTGACCCCCAGGGCGTGGCCAGTTTTGACCACAGGGGCATAATTTGAACAATCTTTGTAGAGGACCACTATATGATGTTACATACCAAATAAGAAGCCTCTGGGCCCTGTGGTTTCTGAGAAGATTTTTAAAGTCATTTTGCTATTTAAGTGTATATAAATCATGTGACCCCCGGGGCGTGGCCAGTTTTGGCCCTATGGGCTTAAATTGAACAAAATTTGTAGAGGACCACTATAGGCTGTTACATACTAAATATGAAACCTCTGGACCTTGCAGTTTCAAGGAACAAGATTTTTAAAGACATTTTGCTATTTAAGTCCATATAAACCATGTGACCCCTGGGGCGTGGCCAGTTTTGACCCCAGGGGCATAATTTGATCAAACTTTGTAAAGAACCACTAAAGGATGTTACAAACCAAATATGAAACCTCTGGGCCTTGCGGTTTCAGAGGAGAAGATTTTTAAAATAATTTTTCTATATATTCTATATAAGCCATGTGACCCTGGGGCGCGGCCTGTTTTGACCCCAGGGTCATTATTTGAACAATCTTTGTAGAGGACCACTATAGGATGTTACATACCAAATATGAAACCACTGGGCCTTTTGGTTAGGGAGGAGAAGATTTTTAAAGTCATTTTGCTATATATTCTATATAAACCATGTGACCCCCGGGGCGTGGCCAGTTTTGACCCCAGGGACATTATTTGAACAATCTTTGTAGAGGACCGCTATAGCATGTTACATACCAAATATGAAACCTCTGGGCCTTGCGGTTTCAGAGATTTTTTAAGTTTACACTTTATAAATCTATTTTTAGCTCTGGTGACCTACATATGCAGCGGACCGTAACGATTTGAACAACTTTGAAAGAGGGTCACCCAATGATCATTCCCCTGAAGTTTGGTAAAATCTGCCAAGTGGTTTAGGAGGAGATGTCGTTTGAATGAAAAGTTGACTACGGACGGACGGACACACGGACGGTCGCAAGGACGACGGACAACGGGCGATCACAAAAGGTGAGCTAAGAAATAACTCCTGGTGTAAAAGGTGTTCGACTCAGAGTTATTCTGTACAATCGCAGTGAGACATGCATTAATTGAATGTGAATCGTGATTACTTTATTGTACTATCATTATTGTTTATGTAACAAACGTTACATTTAATTAGTATTGCTATTGTCATGTCTATTGCAAAACAAGAGCTGTCGGAGGACAGCGCGCTCGACCTTTCGTGTACATGTCAGAGTAACTGACATTTTTCTAAAACAAACTGTATGGATAGTAGGGGCCAATTAAACAATGTTAATTTCGTTCTCGAGTTACTGTTTGGAAATCATTTTTCTAATTTTCACAACAGTGACCTTGACCTTGACCCCAACCACCCCATATGCAATCTCAATCAATGTCTCGCTATACGGTATCTATAAATTAAGTTTCATTAAAAATTTGCGATTTGTTTTCGAGTTATTGAACAGGAACTTTTTTTAATTTAAGTAACAGTGGCCATGACACCACCCACCCATCCCAAATGCAATCCCATGTAAATTTAATTAAGTATTGCTATAGGGTATCTATGATTCATTCTCGAGTTAGAGAGTGGAAATCAAAAGTTGACGCCTACACCCCACCTGCGGGAATGTAAAATTTCTAAGTGTAAAAAGGACCATAATTTTAACAAATGTTAAACTAGAGTTATCAAAACAGGTCTGTGGCTTCCTTCTAATATAGGGAATACGTGTTTTAAAGACTGAATGAAATCCCTCAAGCCATTCCTGAGAAACTAGCTTACAGAAAAACTTTAACCTAACCCGGACGCTGGTCTTTTTCGCAGACAGTTTTGGAGAACTAGTTGCAATGCGATAATTGCAATGGCCGTGCTATAAGGTCAAGTTTTGCTTTTTCTGTGATAATTGTCTGTCCAATAATGATAAATGATGTTAAAGACGTTCGCAACAATTTCCTTCATTTTTTTTCCAACGACACATTTTCTTAAAACTTGGCACATACATGCATCAATGTATCCTAAAACTAAAACAGTCTTAAAAAATGGGGGTCACCGGTCTTTTTCCGGAAATATTGAATTTTGAATACGGTACCTGTCGAAGCCTTTTTCAGTTTGGGTTACTTAGAATGCTGAATAATATAAAGCGTTTATATTCAAACAAAGATGGAGATTTTTAAATGCATCTTTTAAAAAATGTTTCGTTTGGCAATATACCAATGCAGTGTAATGATAAAACGCGCTTTATCTACAGTTATCATTCAACAAATGACTTGTAATGGACACTTTACGAGGTTAATTATGAATTAAATATGCCAGTTAAAACATCAATAATTCATCAAATATACGAATACCTTTTGTTCCTAACGACAGATTTTGTTAAAAGATCCCACATACATGCGTCACTGTATACTGAAACTAAAACAGTCTTAAAATATAGGGGTCACCGGCCTTGTTCCGGAAATATTGTTTTTTTAATACGGTACCTGTCGAAGCCCCTTTTTCAGTTTGGATTTTTATCAATGTTTTAAGTATATAGGATAGTTTTTTTTCAAACAAGGTAATGGTTCTTTCAAATGATATGTTTGTACATGCTTTGTTTGGCAATATAAATGTGTATGTTGATAATAAAAACGCTTTACCTACATTAACTGTTTAAATAATGAATTTGCGAAACATTTAAGTGTGTCAAATGGGAACTAATAATGCTTTCTGAAACTTCATTTTTATCAAATACATATTTTGTTCCAAACGACAGATTTTCTTAAAATTTCGCACATACGTACATCAATGTATACTTACACCACAACATTAATAAAAAGAGTGGCTGACCGAACTTGTTTGGGAAATTTTGGATTTCATATAGGGTACCTGTGTTGCCTTTTTCCTGTTTCGTTTTAACATACATAACAACGTATCAATAGAATGGAGATATTTAATGGACCATTTCTGAACTAAATTTGTTTGGAAATACATTGCATAAGTGTTTTTTTTATTATTATATATACTTTATGAACTTCAACTATTAAAAATATTTATTTTGAATGGACAGAGATGAAATTAGCATATTGTAACCTATATACAATAAAGAAAAAATAAAGCAAAAGGAGAAATTAACCCAATTATTTTCTTTTTGTTGCGAACGTCTTTAATGCAGGCTATGAAGCCATCAATGTTCCATGTACAAATAACTGCATGCAAGGTTTGCAACTGTTGGAAATCAAATTTGATCAATCAATTTTTATGGTCATACGCAAACTGTGCAAGTTTGGTCGACTTGGAATAAAAATCGTGTGTGCAAGCCAATCCTTGATAACTTGTTGATGGTTTTTTCACACACAAGGGGCAATAACTCTGGTGTTTCTGGCCCGAACATGCTTATATTCGACTTCACCTGTAATCTTGCGTTCATATACAAACTGTGCATAATTGGTGAAGATTGGATGAAAAATGAAGTTTCTATCTTGAATAATGTCATTTTTTGTATTTTTTTCTCACAAACAAAGGGCTATAAATCCGGTGTTTCTGGTCCGATTTTGCTTATATTCTACGTCACTTTTAATGTTATGGTTACTGACAAACTGTGCAAGATTGGATGAAATATGAAGTCTCTATCCTGAATAATGTCCATATATGTATATTTTTCACAAAGGACAATAACTCCGGTGTTTCCGGTCTGAATTTGTTTATATTCAACTTGACCTGTAATCTTATGGTCATAGAAAAACTGTGCAAAATATTTGGTGAAGATTGGATAAAATTTAAGTTTATCCTGAATAATGTCCATTTTTGTATATTTTTACTCCGGTGTTTGAAACACGATCTGGTCCATTGTTGGCGTCCGCTGAGATCTGATGGTCATACACAAACTGTGAAAGTCCTGTGCAATAACTATAGTGTTACTGGTGTGATCTGGCATCCGAGATTTTATGGTCATACACAAACTGTGCAAGTTTGGTTAAGATTGGATAAACAGTGAAGTCTCCAGCGTGAGAAAGAAACAAATTGTTGAGAGAACACGGCCGATGCAGGTGAGGTCCCCTATACCAATAGCGAGCACTTCGTGATAAAGTGAGCTAAAAATCTTGACCTGATATGATTAATCATGCTCGATAAGAGCTTCATCTATATTGGTAAATGCTGCAATGAAAAGTCGCTGTTTACGGACTGGGCTGGGGTCGGTATCAATAATGGTCCCAAGGAAAATCTTCAAGGTATACTTAAGTTAAAATTTGAGACCATTTTGCCATGCAAAAATCCATAATTTGTATTCGAAAAATGCTGTTAAACGTGAATCAAAAACTTTATTTAATAAAGGTGTTATGTGGCCGGTTTAACCAAATTATGTAACCGGTGTGACCTTCTGGGCAGGTTTCAACTGGGGACGGTATTGCTTTGAGTCGGTTTTGCTCCCAACAACACCCCACCCACCCACCCTCCCCAGCATATTTACGTTCACTAAATATACTTGAAAAATTGAAATACAAACGGAATAATAACTGACGAAGTAAACAGATTTTAAGGAGTTTGTGATTTTTAAGACGATTACTTAAATGTTTACTAAAAAGCTCTATAAAGATTGGACTAGAATCCGTTTATCTTTAAAAATATGATAACAGTACCCGTTTTCAGAATGTAATATTACTCAACCGCAAAAAATGTGTGAATGCCCCTAAAGTTAAGTAAAAAAAAAGTTAATACTATAGTCGCTTTAATATATATAAATACTGAGCACAATTGCACTTACACATTGGATAAACAGATAACTTAACGATATAAATTTAAAGTTAATGATAAGATTTTATTTAAAATGGTTCTGGAATATGGGCCCGTGACTCACCGTGAGCCTAAGTGAATCTAGGTCACTGGAGAGCTTGTGCTCGTCGAATTCCATGAGGACATCTGAAAGTATAACGAATAAACCATCCCAATGTGCCAATAAATATTATGTTTAGTCTTTTTGATGCATACGTACTATCAGTTTTAACTTACTGCTCAGAAGTTTGGGGTTATGTACAGTCAGAAGTTTAAGAAAGAGTCCATATGAAGTTCTGTAAATGGGTATTAAATGTAAAACAGTCTACCAATACTCGAGCATTGTATAGCGAATTGGGTAGATTTCCATTGTTTATTGCAAGATATGTTAGGATTATTAAATATTGTTTAAAGCTCCACACTGTTAAGCAAGACATTTGTATTTTATATGCCATACAAAATGAACAGTTAAATAATATAGATGTAAACAATTCTGGCACAAATTGGGCCTCACAGGTACGTTATATATTACAGACATCCGGTCTAGTGATATATGGCTCTATCCCCGTTCTGTTAAGATAGAAGCATTCATTCCCATTTTAAGAACTCGACTCCGAGATATCTATATTAGCAATTGGCGGTCAGATCTAGACCAATCAACGTCTCTAGATGTATACAGAGAAATAAAACTTAAATTTGAACAAGCAGCATATATAAGTCTGTTGAAAAATTCAAAATACAGAAATGTCTTGGCCAAATTTGTCATCTCACAATTAAACATTGAAATCGGTCGGCAGAATAATGTACCAAGAAATGAACGGAAATGTACACTTTGCGGGAATGATATGGAAGATGAATTCCATTTCGTTCTCAAGTGCCCTATATACACCCCCATTGGAAAACAATATATCCCAACATATTTGTATACCCGAACAAGTTTGGTAAAATATATTGCTTAAATGCACTATTAAAATAAAACGATTATAAAAAAGGCTGGCAACATTTTGTCATAAAGCATTTCAACTAAGAAAAACATTTATTTAATTTATCAAATAATATATACATTTTTTTGCTAATTCTAATTTTGACTGTTTACATATGATATGTCTGTTAAATATTTATGGAAACAACACTGTTTACGTACGTTTCCTTAATTTAGCCGTATTGTGTCTGTTTGTTTATTTTATATTGAAATAGTAGCAAATGTCTTTTAGTGTTCCCTATAGACTAGATATATATTGCTCTGTACTTATTGAATGACTTACTACTTAAAATTTTACTACTTTAATAAAGTTAATCTACATTCCTGTCAAGCTTCCAGTACTGATGTAAATTAAAATTAATGGTAACAACCTGTATGTTGTTTACCTTAAAACAATCTCACTTTTATGACTTTTTGAAATTAGATAAATATTTATAATTGATAATATTAAAATGTATTATTGCCATGTATGTTTTGTTTGTATAACGATAAGCTTGTAATGCTTACGTTAAATAAATATTCTGTTCCGTTCTGTTCTGTGATACATTAAGTCATTTAAGACATTACAATATTTAACCGTGTACAAATTTAACAGCCGAAGCAGGTTAGACACCATCGAAAAGGCAACAAAAAATCAATGGCGCCATCTCAAGGTGTATCAATGATATTTTCTTTTGGCAGTTCATTTTTTTATATTTAAGGGTTTCAGTTTTACACCGTTATGTTTAACGTTTTTTCATATTTAAAAACACATTAAACAATGCAACAAACGACGTCCTCCAGTATCACTTACATTAGCAATAACATTTTCTTCTGGTACATGCTTTGTTTTGCAATGAATATAAACATCAAACACATTCCCATAAAGCTACTAATTATTAAGCTGTAATTAATAATCAAAAACATATCATGCATGATCTACACATATGCTTTCACAGCTGAGAAATTCACATAAACTGCATTCCAATGTGGTCAGGTAGTGTTGTCATATTTCACAATTGTATCACTGTCACACCATGTGTACATTTGATTTGTTTATAGAGAATATTGTTATATAATATTACTTGCAAAAAGTCTAGTCGAAATGACAAAACATGGTCCACTTCAATTTTTGTTCAACTGTTTAAATTAGGGATGGGACCGAATTCTGAAATCAATATTCGTGTTAGGTATTCTAATATATTCGAATATTCGTTTTGTAAATACTACTATATACTACTATATACGGCACTCTGTCAGAATATTTACCTAGCCAAAGTATGTATACTACGTGTACGTAGTTGTTTTACCTTGTTTCAGTGGTAAATGGGCGATATATCTTAGTGAGTGTTAGGCAAAAATAAAGAAATGTAAGACATTGTTAAATGTATTGTTAATTAATTTGTTAATAGTTCCTTTTTTTCAGAACCATGAAGTTTGTATCTGCTGTGCAGATTACACGTTGCCTGGGTTTTGTCTAATGACCACGTAAAGTACTTCCAAGCACGTCATGGTGGCATTGTTTATTAATAAAGACTATTGTGTAATATACGGTGTTGACATAATGGAGAATAATTTACAAGTAACGTATTTTATAGAGACTTTCGGACGTTAAAGGTAATATAAGGCGATTTTTTTACAACAGAAAAAAAACGTGATACAAGGATAAATAAATAAAACAAGCTCAATGTATTTTATTATAGTTTTCGATTTTGGCCACATAACACCAATACACGATGCATAAGTGGTCATTTATTCGAGATTATATAGTGATCCCTTCGTTATTGCTGAGTTCTCTATTTGATTTCAAGTCACGTTGACATGTTCATACGCTTATTTTAAAATAATTGATATGAATTGTTCATACACACTTCAACACTGACAAAACAAATAACGTTATACCTGCATGCATGTTCATGATAAATTAAAAACTGACCTACATCCAGCTGATAATTCACTACCTACCGACAGTTCCTTAAAAACTAGCTTTTAACTATGTCACTCAACAAACATGTATTTCAAATCCTGCTATTGGTAATTCACTCCTCAACTATTTCTGAAATTCGATATGTGCATATATTCATAAACGGAATACACAAAACAGGGTTAGGTAATTTCAACACTGCGACTGTCCAAAGTTTAGTACACTAGTATTTACTCCATGGCATTGTATTTCTCACAGCTTGTTGTTGTTGTTTTTTATTAAATTGTTCCATTATTGAAAGGCAGTCCAAATAATTCCAAAATATCGGTTTACAATTCCAGTATTAAAAAGTCTTTCTTAAATCACACTTTACTGCTGAGTATTTACCTTGATGGTACCCGATGTATCCCTCCTGTAAAACCGGTACTGGTAGCAAAGCAACCTAAGAGCCTTCATCATCATCTTCTTTTATGTGTCAAATTTTCGTCCTCCGGAATTCCGAAGTCTACCATCCTAAATAACTTCCCGTTCGCTTCTCTACAGCTCGTTGCATTCCTGCCAGCAGCCATAGTTTCGAGGCTTGCCATTTTGGTTCGACAGTGGTTCCACTCCGTGCAACACTTTTGGTGTTTCCGTCGCATCGCTGGTACTACAATATCCTTCAAATGTATGCACTAACCTGTTTTACATTATCGCTATCACCGATATGGTACTACATAGCATCACATAACGACATTCCTTATCAAGTTGCTACTTCTTTAACAACCATTCGTTGGTGCGTAAACATGTATTCTATGTATGTCAGATAGCGATATATAAAGTATGTTAAAGTCTGTTAAATCTACATCTCCAACGTCTCTGTGAATGTACATTACGGGCTACATGTCATTTTCAAGCTATTTCATTAACAACCCTTCTAATCGATACCATAATGTGGTCCACATTGTTGTGAAGTCGCTACTTCTGTAACATCCCTGCGAATGTACTCCATAATGTACTACACGTTAAGCAAGTTTTTCCGCTCGAACCATTCGAATGTACATTATACTGTAACTTACACGTCACTTTCTAGCTGTTTCTGTAACATCCCTACTAAAAAAAATTGAGAAGTTTCAACTGCACTTACATTTCTTTAAATATACATGTATATTATCAATTTCATGGTCTGGC